>OY728146.1:525577705-528077705 GCA_963277665.1 Viscum album | reverse complement strand
AGAAGATAAAATACATATATTATGATCTGTTTCAACCATTGAAAAGGTTTCATGACCAGTATTGAATACAGTAATGAAAATTGAAAACCTGTCTTCATTGAGTGTGATAAATTTACACATCTCGGACGATGTTAGCATTTATTATATAAAAGGAGGAGAAAAGAGAGATTATGATGAAATAATCCATTATTATAATGAAAATCTGGTACAAGTGCGTTATTGTAATTATAATGTCATTTGGATGAGGTGAGGTGATAATAGAGCAAAAAAATAATGCAACATATAAAATAATTTGAGAGAAAAGAGAAGAGAGGTTCACCTCTTGAGTAATCATCCTTGATAAACTACTTAAGCCCTTTGTTTTTGTTCTTTTGGTGTGACCATCAGGTCTTGGACGTGGGTAGAGGTCTTCGGAAGAGTATTTTGTATAATTTAGGCAAGGGTTGAAGCTTTAGTGGTGTGTAAGGAAGAGGTGGTGAGGGGTGGTTTACATAGTAGGGGGGGATTTTACATTATTTTAATTATTATTTTAACATTTCTCACAAGAATTTGAATAGTATTGATTAATGTGATACTAAATAGTAATAATGGAATGTGAGTTCAAAACAAGTAGGATTACTTCATCCTTGCATCACCTATGATGCAATAAATCAAGTATTTAGCATTTATCGTAATTTATTGTATTTTACTATCAATCAACAATTCAATTATTTCAGAAAATCCCAAAAATTCACCCTAACCATTTTTCAATGTGTAGACTCAAAAAATGATTTTCATTTTTCAAAAATAATTTTATAAATATGAATAATTAAATATTTAATTAAAATCATTATTTAATCGAAAAATATAAACACTTAAATTATTCATCTTCATTTTTATGGTGCCTAAATTTATATATACATTCATGGGTGTGGATACCATTTATAAGATTCATCTTAATCTTCATAAGGTAAGGATACTATTCATAAGTGTATGTTACTATTCGCAAAAAATTAAGTTAATTTTTTCAAACTCACAATATCATCCTAAACACAACCGTGTATGTTATATTTTCAAAATTCACAACACACAAGTGGAAAATTTAAGTTCAATGGCTAGGCTATGACTATCTCCTAAATAACCATGTGTTTTTTCAATGAAACTCAGTGCTTTATGAAATATAGTCTATGAATCCAATGTATTTATGAGAAACATACCATCAAATATTTGGGGTGCTACCTTATTCCCTACAGAAATTTTGTTCTCGAAAGTTTTCATTTATAAATCCCACAAAAAAGATGTGGGTAGTTATTATTCATAACATCCTCAGGTTACCATGTTTCTTTCTCCATATTATGGTTTTTCCAAAGAACCTTCACTAGAGGAGTCGCCCGATTTCTCAATACAAGCTCCCTTGTTTCAAGGATCCTGATAGGCTCTTCACAATATAAAAAATCAGGTTCCGGTTCTATTTCTTCATAAGTGAGTACATGCATTGGGTCTGACATGTATTTCTTCAAAAATGACATAAGGAACACATCACAAACTTTAGAGAGGTTTGAAGTCATTGATAAATGGTAAGATATAGCTCTGGTTCTTTCCAGAATTTCAAATGGCCTGATGTACCAGGGGCTCAGTTTCCCTTTCTATAGAACCTTAAGACACCCTTCCATGGAGATAATTTCAGAAAGACATGATCTCCCACTTGGAATTCCAAATACTTTATTTGGTTGTAAGTATAAGTCTTCTTCCTAATTTAGGATTCTTTAATATGACCTTTAATTGTCTTTACCTTTTTTGTGGTCTCTTAAATAAGTTCTAGGCCTATAAGTTTTCTCTCCCCAACTTCATCCCAACATGTTGGTGTTCGATATCTTTTTCCATATAATGCTTCTTATGGAGCAATTTGAATACTATAATGGAAAATATATTTTTCGGAAAATTACACCAAAATAAAATTATTGATCCCATATACCTTGGAAGTCAAGAGAGAATGATCTCATCATGTCTTCTAGAGTTGGAATAGTCCTTTCAGACTGTCTGTCAGTTTGGGGGTGATAAGCAGTACTCATACGAATCTCAGTATTCAAATAATTCTTGATAATTTTCTAGAATTTTGATGTAAAATGGGGATCTCAATCCATAACAATTGATAGAGGTTCACCAAGAAGTCTTAAAACTTCATTGATATAAAATCATTACAGGAACACAAGTGGTAAATCCTCTCTTATAGGAAGGAAATATGCTGATTTTATGAGACGATAAATAATTAACCGTATGCATTGTTACTTATAAGTGTCCTCAGTAGTCCAGTGAAAAAATACATCGTAATGTTATCCAACTTCTATATAAGAATAGGTATAGGTTGAATCACACCTCTAGGATGTTGTCTCTCTTCCTTCACTTGTTGACAAACTAGACACCTTGACAAGTAGTCAACAATTTCCCACTTCATATTATCCCACCAAAATATTCCTTCAGATCTCTATACATATTTATGAAACCCACATGTATAGAGAAACATGATCTATGAGAATTGTATAATAGTTACTTTTTTATCTTAGGTACTGATGAGACACATAACCTCTTCCCAGACTTTAAAACTCCTTCCTCATTCAAAAAGTCTTCCAATCTCCCATCTTTAATAGCAATAATTTTCTTGTGCATATTCTCATCATCATATTTAGGGCTTTTTATCTTCTCTAATAAATATGGTTTATCTATCATTTGAAAGAAAAAATATGTTTCCCATTCCTTAACAATTCCCATATCCATCTTCAGTAGATCCATGAATATACGATCTCTTTCAATCCTCATTTGGGTCCAAAGTCCATGATCTTTCCTTCTTAATGCATCTACCACCTAATTTTTTATTCCTATGTGGTAGTGTATTGAACAATCATAATATTTGAGTAACTATAAACATCGCATTTTCCTCATGTTGAGTTATTTTTGTGTGAAAAAGTATTTCAAACTCTTGTGATCCATATAAATCTCACATCTTTCTCCATAGAGATAATGTCTCCATATTTTCAGAGCAAAGATTATGACTTCTAACTCAAGATCATGAGTTGGATAATTTTTCTCATGATTCTTCAACTGTCTTGATGCATAAGCAATAAATTTATCTTTTTTAATAAACATGCAACCTAGTCCATTCAGTGATGCATCGCTGTATATTAAAAATTCATCACTTCCATATGGAAGAGTCAAAATTGGAGAATTAACCAATCTTCTTTTCAATTATTTGATGAATTATGTACATTGTTTAGTCCACACAAGCTTAAATCCTTTAAATGTGATCTTTGTTAACAGGTTAGACAGTTGGGAAAAATTCTAAACAAAAATCCAATAGTAACCTGCTAATCTAATAAAACTATATACCTCGGTTATGGTTGTTTTCATCAGACAATCTTGGATTGCCTTTTTATTTGCAGGATCAACTAGGATTCCATCCTTAGAGACAATATGGCCTAGAAAAGAAACTGATTGAAGCCAGAACTCACACTTTCTGAACTTCCCTTATAATTCATTTCTTCTAAGAGTTTTCAGAATAATCCTCATGTGATCCTCATGTTATTTATAGCTTTTTGAGTATACCAGGATATCATCTATGAATAAAAATAAGTAATCAAGATATTACCTGAAAACTCTATTCATTAAATCCATGAAAATGGAGGGTGAATTAGTTACTACAAAATGCATCACTGTAAACTCGTAATGCCTATACCTAGTTCGAAATACTATCTTAGGAATATCTTCCTTCCTCACACGTAGCTGATGATATCCGTATCAAAGGTCAATCTTAGAAAAGTATTTATCTACATGAAGCTGATCAAATAAATCATCAATATGTGGTAGATGATACTTATTATTTAATGTAATATCATTGATTTCTCTATAATCAACACATAGCCTCATGGATCTATCTTTCTTCTTGACAAGCATGATCAAGGCTCCCCATGGAGAGACACTAGGTCGAATTAATCCTTTGTCACTCAACTCCTTTAGTTGTTTCGTTTGCTCAAATAACCCCACAATGGACATTCTATAGGGGGTCTTTGATATTAGTCTTACACCAGGAATTAAGTCAATGGAAAACTCAATTTCTTACTCTAGGGGATTTCAAGGTAAATCCTCTAGAAATACATCAATATATTCTTGCACTATATGAACATATTCAATTTTAAGATTTATTTATTCACCTATAGATATTTGGTTCTGTTCCTCTCCGTGAATTTTATTCAATAGATCTACTAGAGGTGGTTCTAGATAAGAATCAGATGGTGAGGACTCTACTCTAAATATAAGAGATTCTATTCCATTTTCCAAAATTGCAACTTCTTTTTTATTGTAATAAATCTTTGCATCATAGTTTGATAGATAATTCATACTAATAATTATATAAAAGCCAGTCATTGGTATGAAAAAAATATTATCAACTGAATAAAATTTATGTGTTACAAGGGGGACTAGTTGACATGCCTTTGTTGTAATGATGCATCCCCTAGTAGTTTTGACTGATAACTCCTTTATTAAATTAATTTGGAAATGTATTATTTTCATGGAAAATTGGGATGATATAAATGAAGGCAAAGATCCAGAATCAAATAAAGTGTTGGATAAGTTTGAGGAAACAATTAAAGTACCGACCACCACATCATTAGAAACTTCAACTTTTGTGGTTACAATCACATAAGATCTCCCTTTATCTCTTTTCCTTTTCTCAGGAATGTTTCCTTAGAACTTAGGACACTCATTTTCATATTGTCCCATCTCTATACAATTTTATCATTGAACATAATTAAATTGTTTCTTCCCCTTGCATTCATTATATATATTCCCCTTTTCTCCATACTTATATAAGACTCTCATTCCTTTCAAGCATTTATTGAGATGATTCTTTCCACATTTCTCACATAATGGAAATTTCTTCATTCCCTTGTTTTTCTTTGGTGATTCACCTTTACCTCGATTATCAGAGTACTGCTTTTTATCTTGGTTTCCCTTAAGCAAATTTGATCCAAAAAATTCATTCTCTATTTTAATTGAACTTGAGACAATTGCATCATATGATGAAAATGTTTGAGAAACTAGTACCCTTCGAATACTTAGCTCAATAACTTCAAAGAAATGATCAATCTTGTTTGCTGAGTCATGTACTTAATCTACAACATACCTGGCTAGCCTTGTGAAGGTAGACTCATACCCAGAAACTCTATCTTCTTCCCTTTTCTTTAAGACAAGGAATTTAATATTCATTTCGGTTCATTTCTCACAAGGGAAATAATTTTTTAAGAACATTTCCTTAAAATTCCTCCATTCCAATTCTTCTATTTATTCTTTCTCTATGGTATTCTAAATCAAGGACTACCATTGATCAACATCACCCTTGAGACAATATATTTCCAGTACTACCTTTTCATTTTCATTGCATCTTAATGCCATGAATATATTTTCAAGGGACTTGATCCATTTATTAGAAACCACTAGATTAATAGTCCCGCTGAAGGATGGGGGATTCTTCCATATGAAAAATCCAACATAGGTGTGGAATGGTTATTTTTAAAAACCTGAGTAAGTTGTCCTAATATAGTAATGATCTGATCTGCTCCAACATTGATTGTGTTGACTTACTCAGTGGGGAGATCCCTACATTTCCCAATAGTATTGATTCCCCTTCTTCTATTAGAATCCATTTCTAAATAATGGAACACACTAGATTAGGGTACAAATCATAATGTATAATCTTAACTTAAAAAATACTTAGCATAAATGGAGATCCTACGTATAGCTAATCCCATAATCATAAAAAAGGTTTCTTTGAGGAATAATTTACATTTCAATCCTTAATAATGGATTCCAAAGAAAATATGAATTACCTTAAGAATATCCCTTGGGAGTGTCATAACCAAAAGTGAAGCAAGGCCTGTTGTCGTGTACTAGGATACCCCAGTTCAAGACTGAAACTCCTTGTCGAAGATTTCACTTCTAGGTATATCTATGCCAGATCCACCTCTACCTGCTCGTATCTAGACACAGATACATTTTCTAGAAATATTCACATAATCTATTCCTTACCAAAATTCTAGGATGTTTGTGTACGTTTACTTTTAAATACTACCTTAGGTATTTGTTCCCTAATCTACATCTTCTAATATAGTTTCCAAGGTTCCTACTAAACTTTCCTTGATACCAATTATAACACCCTGACCACTCTAGACTAGAGACAGTGCATTACTTTTTATATTGACATGGTTAGAAGGAAAAAAATCCTGAAATAATGATTGATTTAGTAGTCATGAATAAACTAGATACATAGATGAAACTCAAATTACATTGGAAAATGTTACAAAATATAATACATAACAAATACTAAAAACTACATCCATAGGAACTCAATAAATGGTTTCCTCTTCATCACCTGTTGAAAGTAAAAAATTAAAGTGGTGAGATTGAATGATCACCAAGGGTTACAAATAGAAGATGCATGAATCAATAATAACTGAATTGTAAAAAATTTGACATAATCAATATAGCATGGTGAATAAATGAAAAACTCACGCCACTAATAAATTGAGAATGAAACTGCATCCATATATTTCTTCATAGTGAAAACTTTATGGATAGTAATAATTGCTAACAAATAAAAATCATTATTATTAATTGGAAGTAATGTATCTGGCACATGATACCATAATACCGAAAAAATGGTTTAGTTCTGTGGGAAGAAACCCGTCTAATTTTTGGAAACAAACTCGAAGGGTTTGTCTCCAACTGATTTGTCTCATGAGAACTACTGACGTATCAAGGGGATGTAGTAGGACCCACCCACCGCTGCATTTCCAAATCATTATTTATACATATATTCCACACAAGATAAATATTCCTTTACATTATCCATAGAGAATAGAGGATACATATTAATGAATATTTCTACATTCAAAACAAAATTCAAAATAAATACCGTATGTAAAATAATATATGGATTATACAATAATCATACCCATGATATGAGAATATCGACATTTAAATAGAATAAAATTTCAATTTAAAATTTATCTCAAATGGGCAGTAGGTATACCACATAAGAAATATTAGGTGCACAATACTAAGCAAGTCACAAAAAGTGAAAATTTAGACAGAGCTCGTTACCACATTGTAATCAATTGGTTCGTATGACCAAAAGTTAATAACCACCAAATGAATCACAGAATACCAGGAATATTAAAATAATTATGATAATATATATCAAATGGTAGTACACCTATACCACATATAATAAATAAGAGGTGAACAATAGAAATCCCACAGAATTGAAAGTGTGATGAGAAAACCAGTTACAATCATTTCGGCATGGTAATAAGTGTTCTTGCAAGGGATTAATGAGAGGTAAATGGGTATCCCATTATTTATATATCATAAGGTAAGTATGGGGTAAGGGAAAAACATACCACATCATTAGGTATTAAAAATAAAAGTGCAAAACATAGGGGATATTCTTGAACAAAAGTGAGAGAGATGATCCCTTACCTTATGCTTGAAGGTGTTCTTGATTATTCTTAACGACCTGAATAATCAAATTTAGCTTCATTAAATAATAATTAAAAAACATCATCAACATGTAATTGATATGTTATAAACTTATTATATTCATTAATATCCTTTTTTATGTGTTTAATCGATTTAATTTTATTTTTTTGGGTAACATTTTCTTATTTGGTTTTCAAGATCAGTTTACTTGTATTCATGAATAAATGTTTTTTTGAAATATTGTTAAACATATATAATTGTTAATATAAATTATTATTGAAATTAAAGAACATAATAAACCTGTTTTATATTATTATTCCATGTTATGAATGTGTAAGGATTACAGAACACTAAAAAAGACAAAATACATATATTAAGATCTTCTTTAACCATTTAAAAGGTTTCATGACCAGTATTAAAGATAGTAATGAAAATTGAAAACCCATCTTCCTTGAGTGTGTTAAATTAACACATCTAAGATGGTGTTTGCATTTATTGTATAAAAGGAGGGGAAAAAGAGATATTATGATGAAATATTCCATTAGAATAATGAAAACACAGTACATATAGGGTATTGGAATTATCATGGAATTTGGATGAGTTGAGGTGAGAAGAGAAAATAATAATAATAAAACTTATAAAAGAATTTTAATGAAAAGAGAAGAGTGGTTCACCTCTTGAGTAATCCTCCTTGAAAACTCCTTAAGACCTTTGTTTTTGGCCTTTTGGTAAGACCAGTAGGTCTTTGACGTGGGGAGTTGGATTGGGAAGTGTATTTGACAGAATTTAGGAAAGTATTGAAGCTTGAGTGGTGTGGGAGGAAGATGGGGTGAGTGGTGGTTTATATAGTGGAGGTGGGAAGGGATTTTACATTATTTTAATTATTATTTTATTGTTTTGCTCAAGACTGTGAATAGTCTTGATTCATGTGATCCTAAATAGTAATAATATCATGTGAGTAATAACCAAGTGGGCTTACATCAGCCTTGAATCACTTATGATATATTAAATCAAGTATTTAGCATTTATTGTAATTTATTATATTTTACTATTCATCAAAAATTCATGTATTTCAAAAAAATCCCAAAAATTCAACGTAACCATTTTTTGACGTGTAGAATCCAAAAATGAAGTCTATTTTTCAAAAATAATTTCCTAAATTTGATTAATTAAATATTTAATTAAAATAATTATTTAATCAAAAAATATAAACACTTAATTTATTCATCTTCATTTTAAGGTGCCTAAATTTATTTATAAATTCATGGGTGTGGATAAAATTCATAAGATTAATATAACTATTCATAATTGTAAGTTACTATTCATAAGGGTAGGTTACTATTCATAAGGGTATGTTAATATTCACCAAAAAATAAGTTAATTTCATCAAACTCTAAATATCATCCTAAACAAAACTGTGTATGTCCGATTTTCATAATCAAAACACAAAAGTGGAAAATTTTAGTTCAATGGATAGGATATGACTATCTACTAAATAAAAAAGTGTTTTTTCAAAGAAACTCAGCGCTTTATGAAATATAGGATATGAATTGAATGTATTTAAGAGAAACATACAATAAAATGTTTGGGGTGCTACAAAATATATTAAGTATTTTAGATTATAGTTTCTTTCCTAAGTTTTATTTCATAAATATTAAAAATAATATGTTAAATATTTCTCAAACATAGTATTTTATCTAAGTAAACATCTTATGCATTACAAATAGAGTGAAAATATTTTGTTATGTATTAAGTCTTATCTAAGGATTTCATTTTTTAGGAAAAATTTTGAGCCGTGAAGTTGTATTATGTATCCTTAATTAAAATGTAATATTTACTTATAGATTTATTTAGTGTATAAGGTATCTTTTATATTCAGTAAAGAATCATATGTTATTGTATTTTTTGTAAATTTATTTATATTAAAAATTATACATTACAGAAGAGATATAATATGTACATATAGGGAATACATTAAGTTAAATGGATATAATAAAAGATTCGCCTCTCCAATATGTGTTTAAATATTTAGATATTTAAAGGAATTCGAAAATATGAATTAATAAAGGATTATGTTAAATGTATTATTAGATGAAAATAACATTTTTTATAGAAAAATTTATCTTACATATATCAGTTCCTCAAAATATACCAATTATGAAGCTAAAATCGAGGATATGAAATGTTAGGGTGATTTCCCACATGTTGAATATAGATTATAATACTATCATTTAAAAGATGAAGAAATGAATACACCTTCAATGAAGCCTATAAAAAACATAAAATACATGATATTAAATAAATATACCTCTTGAAACTAAATAATATGATATAAAAAATATATAATTGATGAAAATTATGAACTGAACTGGTTATCCGAAGCTACTGAATGAATTTTATGAAGTCTAAAAATCAGAAAATACAACATGATGCATGTAGTAAAATTGATTTCCATTATCAGATATTGGGGGATAACTCTCATGTTACACCTATACTAATGCAATATCAAGATATTACTTGAGGATATAATACATCAATGAAGTCTTGAATTTCACCATGAGAATACAAGGTTGAAAATTTTTAATTGGTATTGAAAAACTATATATCATTTATTTTTCCATAATTATTATTCCTATAATTTATCATTACTCATTCCATCTATTTTATAAATTTTTAAACACCTTATAAATAATAATTACTATATTAAAAGTGGTTTTAAATTGTTTTATATGGGATGAAGAAAGTTATTATATGGAAGTAACATAAATTATTTTCAGATGGTTAAGGCTACATTTCATATGTAATGTTATATAAATAATTATTGTAAGGATACATTAAGAATAATGTTTTTTCATGGTTTTGTTTAAATTACTTTAAATGTAATAATTCCATGTGGAATAGAATACTGGGATTGAAATAATTTGAATTTGAATTATATTTAAATACACAGGTAATTATCATATTTCCTTATTGATATTATTATAAATATTTCTAGATTTGAAGATTATAGGAAACACCAGTCTAAAAAATATCATAGAGATTTTTTGTGAAGTAATTATCGATTTCTAATTTGTTTATAAATAGAGTCCAATGAAAAAAATCATGACATGATTCTGAAGTTCCAAAGTAGATTAATAGAGATGATATTATATTTATTTAAAATATTGTTTCAATATAGTTGTGAATGTAACTTAATATATTTTGGAGGATAACTAAACCCAAAAAATATTAATATACTTCCCATATATTTGGGTAAATAAGTGGGGAGTCACTATTCTTGACTAGCTGAACAAAAAGATTCAAGATATTTTGGAACATAAATTATGTAATTATTGATGCATTATTCTTCATATAAAAAAAAGAGCTGAGGTTGTTCAGTTGTATACAAAATATTATTATAAAGGGGAAAATTAGCAACTAAATTGGATGTATAATAACTTTTAAATATGAAATTTTAGAGAAAAATAAAACAAGATTCAAAATATTGAGAATATCTAGCTGAGGAAATTGAGAAACCATATTGGTTTTGAATATCACGAAGGTTTCAATATTTCATACATAAAATCACTTATATGAATGTTATATTGAATAAATTGACATTTTGAATATTGAGGTAGGGATAATATATTTAAATTGTCATATTCAAGTATTTAAATTCTTTAAAATACTTTGAAAATAATTTAAAGAGGCTTGGAATTATTTTGATAATTCCCATAAATATTTGAAGCTATTTTGAGGTGTTTTAAGTGATTTAAATGGACTTGAGTTTATTTAAATATGTTTTAAATTGATTAGAAGAATTATGGAAATTATGTATTATGATTGGAGAAAGGATAAGTACTGAAATATTCATAAGGTACATTTTCAGTTTTTGTAAGGTTCATTGTATAATTTTAAAGGGTCGTTCATATTTAGAAAAATATAAATAAATATATTTATAAGGCTTATTTTTGAGGATTTGTATGGTTTTCCCATAAATTTCAATAGTCCAAGAATCTTTATAAGGTTATTTTTGGAATTTCAAATGGTTTTCACAAAACTAATGTCAAAAAATGTCAAATTACTATACTTTGTAAGGATTATTAGGAAGCTTCATAAGGTTGATATGAGACTGTAATTTTGGGGTAGATCATTTTAAGGTTCATTTAGAGCATAAATGTGAGAAATTAACCAAGGGAGGAACATCATAAGGTTTTCTTCTAGACTTTAGAAGGCCGAATATAGGATTTATAATGTATATTCTATAGAAAAAGTAATATCTATAAGGTTTACAAGGGAACTTTGTAAGGTTAATATTACTTCATAAGCTTTCATAGACACCTAGTAAGGTTTCTTAGAGTTCATATGATTAACTGAGTTTAAAAGGCTAAAATATTTGTGAAAGTTTGATATTTATAAAGAGTAAAATATTAAAATTTATAAAATTAATATTTTTGAGGATATATATATATAGAAATGATAGAGATGATATTTATTGATTAAAAAAACACAAACGGAATTGTTTTTCTAGAAAAATTTATATATTGAGATCTTTATACTTTGGATAAAAATATCACATGATGAGGAAAACTAAATGAGTAAGAATAAACTGAAGAAGATTTTGATTGAATAGAAACTATCAAAGATAATTTTGAAATAGCAAATTTATTGATCCCAGAACTATTCCAAGATTTTTTAAATATCATAGTTTAATTTGTGATTCAATCTGAATGATGAGATTGTTGAAGAGTGATGTTTTGAAATAATCAAATGCAATATTGATTTGTTACTGAATTTCATATACAATAAGGAACAAAAATACGAGTCACAACATAATTTTATTTTCATTATTATTTTCATATAGTTATGGATAATTATTCTCTGTGATGTTTTTTAAAATGTTTTGAGAAGGAAATTTTTGAGCCTACGAAATAATTTTATTGAGGAATTATCGATTAGGTTAAAATTGGATAAAATAATTAATGGTTATTACTATAAATATTTTTGAGACAATCCATTGAAGAAAATGGAATACAGAAATCATGGGGACACACTCACATGAAAAAGTAAAGGAATAAAATAGATATTTTAGGATCACACCCATGTGATTCTATTGAGGAAAATGAATGGAGAATCACCAGTCTGATTTCATAAAGATTTTATATGTTAAATAATATAGAGAACCTAGATTTGATTCCAAGAATATAAAAAATAAGTAAGAATAAATAGAAATACAATATGAAGATGTGGTCCACTTGAGATAAACTATTATATTTTCTAAGAGAAGATGAATATAACCCAATAATACTTTATAAGGAATATCTTAGTATATCATGGAAGAAGAACATAAAGATATATCTATGAACCTTATCCAGATAATATAAGGATAAGGATAAAAAATAATACCTATAGTAATCTCTATTATATATTTTAAAATCTGATAAAGTTTGTTGTGAAGGGAGATACATGGAATACTCATTAGAAGTTAAGATCTTTTAATATTAATTTTATAGAATCCATTAAATATATTCAAAAAAATATAAGAGTGAGGTTTCTTATAGAAATACAGTTACATATTGTTATTATTAAATATATGTAGACATTAAAAGAATCCATTAAGTAAGTGTATCAGTTCATACTAATGTAGTTACATCTGGAGTAGATTATAAATTCACTTTAAAATGGTTATGGGTGTTATCAATTTCTAGGAACCAACATAAAAAAATAATGAGAGGTGAAAAATATTCACCTATTCAATATGATGAATACTCACCTTTATTATATTTTGAACATTGATTTTGGATAAAACCTATACAACCCACTTATAATTGATAGTAATATCACTAGGAGAGAATATATGTCTTGATGGGAGTTAACAAATTCAAGGAGTAAGTTTCTCACATTAAGGATGATCCTTGTAAAAGTAAAATGTTATGATTTGGAATTTATATTCTATATTTCATGTGGTGTTTTCATCTTAAGTAATAGATAAATATATTCATTTATATCCCAATAGTTAGTGTAGTTTCAAATACAAAATGTGTTAAAATTTACCATGAATATTTGTAATTTGGATATAGTTTGAGTGACCTAAATCATTTGAAAACCTCTACTATATTCTTAAAAATTGCATGAAGAATGTTCCTGATGATGTTTTCAAGAACATATTTGAGTTAATTTAGAAACTAAATTAATATAATACATATATTATAATATATAGATAATCTATGTTGAAATCCTATGTTAATAAATTCTATGATTGAAACACTCTTACCATAATAGTGAAAGCTAGAGAACAACTTTCTTTATTTTATTTATCAAAAATATCATCTACATTAAGTAGGATTAAAAAAATACATTTATGTGAATGTTTAGAAAAGTAAATAATTGGAAGGTAATTTTATTTATTTAAAAATATCCCATAAATATACTCTTGGTGTTAAGGAATACAAATTAGATATCAAGGAAAAAATAATTAATGACCATAATAGTACTCTGTAAGAATGTATCAAACTATATGGGGATAAAATTTAGAATTTTAAAAAATGATGGGAAGATAGTTTGAGACTAGTTAATTATGAAATAATTCCATCAAAATGAAGTTTCTTGAAATTTAAGTAAAATTGAATAATATCGAATCGACATAATATAGAGCTTCATAAATATATAAAAAGTGAAGCGGTTTAAAGAATAAGTCTGATATTGTTATTAAATCTAATAAGACTATTGTTTTTAGAAATAAGAGCTGTAGATCAAATAAGTATTATACTATAATAATCTCATTGAAGAAGGTAACCCTTTATCTAGATAAATTTATTTGTAATGATGATATTTTGATGGCCAATTCCTAATTAAATTCAAAATCTAGGAACATATGTATCAAAAAAATAGAAAAAAACACACCAATATATTAAGGGTGTATATTATCATATATAAGAATAGAATATCCCCAAATGAAACATGAAAGAGTGTTGTTCCTTCCCCAAAACAATAATTTTATTAACTTATCCAGACAACATATATAAATAAAATAAAGTGTTTTTGTGGGCACTACTAGTGCTGGTGTAGATTTATAAATAATACTATTGTTTTTTTGAATAATTTATCAATATATAAAGACTATAGAAGGATAATATTTAGGGGGATCATTGTTTCTGTTAAATATAAATTCTTTAAACACTTTAAAACTTCAGAGAATATTATAAATATTTTAACCAATAACATATTTCGATCCTTGGAAGACTTATGTGATTATTCCAAAAACGATTTTCAATGAGAAGAATAATTATTATACAAACCATCTCAGCATAGATCTTAGGTTTAAAAGAATATAAGACTAAAATAGGAAATAATGTAGGTGAAAAAATAAAAAAACTTTCTTAGTGTAGAAACAAGAGTAGAATATTGAACATAGTGTACCCAAGATGAAAACTAAGAAGAATTCCATAACTAAAAGAAGGATATGCTTATATTTTATAATAAAAGGTCATATAATATACCAATTAAAATTTTCCATGAATATAAATTATAAATTAATAATGATAAATAAAAAAATTTAGTTAATCTAAGAATGGGATAGTAGGATTGGTTTATTGGTTAACACTCTCGATGAAGAATTTGAGAGATTTCCTAATAAAATTAATCCTAATGATATTGAATAACTATGTAAAAGGTGGAAACTATTAGTTAATTTAGCTAAAAAGATCATGAAATGGTCTCCCATGTATGAATAACTATATAATATCAAAGGTAAAACACTAATGTATCCCAATATAGTAGATTATACTAAAAATAATGAGTCCCCACATAAGAAGATATGCCAAAAGAGTTTCAAATAATGTTGACAGCCCATTTATAATTGGATAAGAATATTGAGAAAGATAAAAAAATTATGGTAACTTATTTATAAAGTAAATAAGGCTATTCTAACTAAAAATAATGATCAAGAGTAAATGATATACATACTACCAAATGGTTCAAAGATTTAGAAAATAAAGGGTGAAGGAAGAATGAAGAGTTATTAAAATATAAAAGTTATAGAGACAAGAGTTTATAGATTGAGAAATAATTCCCATACTTATTTCTATAATTATGAAGTTGATAGAAACCCACATTATTTTTATACATGACTATTTGAACTACATTATAATCATAATTATAGAAGAATAATTATTAAAAATAACCGATGAATGCTATGACAATTATATAACTAGGATATTTATAAATCATGGAAATTATCAACTAGAATAAGTTATATTGTAAAATTTTTACTTGAAACATCTCAATTAATAAAAAACATTAACTAGAATCACAAATGATCAGAGTTTTGTCTTAAAGAAAAACCAACCATGATTGAGACGGTCAAAGAGTATCTCGTGGGGAGGGGGGGGGGTCATAGAAGAGATAACATAAAAAGTTTTTACTATTTTGTTCTTAAATATAAAATTTTGACAATATCTATAAAAACTCAAGGTCGGGGTATGATGATCACATCCCCATTACGTTTTTACAATGTTTACTTTGGTCATCATGGGGAACCAATTTTTAAACAAAGTGGGGAATAAAATTCAACTTGAAATATTTTTTATTTTTTATTTTTTGGATATAAGTGCAGTTTTATAAAATATATTGAAAATATATTTGTATAACCAATGATAAGATATATCAGATTTGATATAATATTGAAAATTATATATGGGAACCCTTGTTTTCTAAATTGATAACTCTTTATTTTTATAAAAATATATATTGCATATACATAGAATTGATTAGATGATTGACCATTTTTAAGAATAACATAATTCCACCCTTCTCTTATCCGTACTTGACATATTCTCTAAACAAGTGGGAAAAATCAAAAGGGGAGAGTATACTACTTTGAGTTAAAGAGAAGAATATTTTTCCCTTACATTCACATTTTTACTTATTATAAATAAATGGAATAATATTGAAATTGGATTATGTAGTTAATTTGTTATTGATAGGAGTAAATTGAGTATCTAAAATAAATTTGATGTGGGATATTGAAGTTCCCCATTGGATTAATGAAGTTAATTAGTTATTTTTTTTAATTATATTTTCAATATAACAATGAATAAAATTCAATAAATTTTGGATTATTGGGTTATGGAGGAAGAATCCACCCATTGAAGACAATTATGCTCTATATATACTTATTTAAATAAGACTGGAGATACTGTCCTTGAATATCTATATAGATAGATTCAATATAGTTACTATAGATTTAAAACATATAAATATTGACTACTTGTTTTACATGTGAAAGACTGGTACTGAGGTTGTGGTACTGTTTACAATGATTTATTATAAAACTGAAAAATGGGTATTGATATGGATTCTGGACATATTGTAAAACTATAATTTCATAATAGATTAAAACCAAGTTCAAGGGTTTGAGAAGATATAGTTAAATTAGAAGATAAACCATCCTAGTTTCAAATAGAATTATGGTTGTTGTATTCAGTACATAAAACCAATTAAACAAAGACTGGGGTGAATTATTTTAAAGATAGAATATTGAATAACTAATAATATATTAAAATACTAAAATTTGAGAATTTATAGGCTTCAAAATACATTGAAAATAATAATAAGTGTTTCGGAACTATTTTTATAATTCAAACAATTATGTAAAGTTATTTTTAAGTGATTTTAAATGATTAAGAAGGCCTTGAGTTGATATGAAGATGGTCTAAATTGATTATAATAATTATAGAAATTATATTCAATGATTGCAAAATTGATAAGTCCAAAAATCTTAGTAAGGTACATTTATAGTTTTTGTAAGGTTAATTGTATACTTCATAATATTCACTAAAATGTAAAATATGGAAAAAATAATCTTCATAAGGTATATTTTTTAGGATTCACAAGGTTGTCTACTAAAAACTGTAATGTTGGGAATCATTGTAAGGTTTATTTTGGATCTTTATAAGGTTATATTTGAACCAGATCCTAAAAAATGGAAAATTTATGGAATTTTAATTGTTGTATAAGGCACTTCATAAGGTTAATATGAGATTTAATAATTTTGATTCATATATTTGTAAGAAAAACACTGAGAAAAATAAAAGAAATTAAAAAATGGAGTAACATCATATGATTGAATATGACCTTGGTACGGTTTATTTCAATGAAAAAAGTAATCTTCATAAGGTTAAAAAAGGGACTTTCTATAGTTCACCAGATATTTTAAGGTTTCTCAAACACCTCATAAGGTTGTTTAGAGTTCACAAGGTTAATGTGAATAATTTGTAAGGTTCTTAGAGTTCATAAGATTCAACACTTTGTTAAATTGTGGGATTTTAGAAGAGATTTTAAAAATTAATATTTTTAATATATATATATATATATATTGATGCTAGAACTAATATTTATTAATTAAAACATCGCAAATATAATTGTGATTCATGAAGGATGAAAATATTTTATTCTTCATACTGTGGAGAACAAGATCAGATGATGAGAACAACTAAGTGAGTAATAATCAACCGAAGTAGATAATATTAATGGAGAAAATATGGATGATTATTCTGTAATGTAAATTTGTTGGTTCCTTAACTATTATTAAGTGTTTTAAATTTCAAAATTGGATATTTGATTCAATATAATAGATGATATGTTTGAAGAGTGAATTTATCTAACAATCAATTCCAAGATGGATATCATATTGAATTTCAGAGACTATCATACTATAAATAGATAGGTAATTCCATAACTATATTTGATGTATTATATTTATATTGTTATATAGAGTGATTCATTATAGTATTTATTGAAATTTGTTGAGAAGGATATTTTCAATCCATCATGCTGAATTAAAATAATAATTATTTAGTAGGTTAAAATGAGAAGAAAATAAAGTAAGTTTATTTCTAAAAATATAATGGAGAAAATTCATTAAGGTAAATGGAATATAATGATCATGGGGAAACACCCACATGAGAAATTTGAGAAAATAAATATATATCACAGGAGCACACCCACACGACTTCATTGAGGAAAATGATAGAATAATCATCATACTGATTTGATTAATATATGTGATTTTAAATAATATAGAATACATAACTATGATTTTGAAAATATGAAAAATATGATAGAAGAAAGAAAAAGAAGATATGAAGTGGAGGACCTCTTAAGAGAATATGTAAGGTAAAAAGGATGATGCATGATCAATGTAATCAAATATATAATAACAAGGTGAATCAATGATATAGTTTTATTTTATGATTTTTTCTCATTAAACAAACTTCTCATATTGTTAAGAACATATCACATTGCTGAAATCCAATCATCCATACATCCACAGAAACACAAATATTTACAAGGTTCACTACTCCACAAGAGTAGATAGTCCTTATCATGTTTGGAAATAATCTAACACCACACAATCCAGTTAAAAACAATAATTTTTATGTGATACAACACATAAGAAATACCATTATAGTTGTATAGAATTATGATCAATAAAATAGTACATGTACTAATTCTGTCATGAATGTTTTACAAAACATGTTGTAAAATTTTATTAAACCTTCACCAATAGGTTCAAAACATTTTCACTGCGCTGCTTCAATAACTTCAAGTTTTTTTTATTCTTGAAAAATAATTATTCAATTTATTACCTAGAATAAATAAGGAACAACTTTTATAGACTTCATAAAAAACTCAAATTGATCACTCTCCCTAATCTCATTATTAGTTTTTTTCAGTTTAGAAACAAGTCTGACAGGTTTTCCTAGAGAAAATCCGAACCCTACTATTTACTTATTCTTTATTTTTCAAAAACTATTAGTCTAATTTCTAAATTTTATCTGATCAATCATAACCACTAATTCTCAAATCACTTATTTTTTTTATTAATTTCTCTATGATATTCTATCTGGAAACTAGTTCAAAACCAATAATCCCACACTTCACTTCTTGTACATGTGAACAGTGGCAGAGTACACTGTACTTGGAACACTTTATATAAGTGCACTCAAAAAATAAAAGGAGATAACCTTAAATAATTTTATTTAATGTCTCTTATTTTCAATGTATTATTTTTGGAGATTATATGGATTATTTTTGAGACCAAGTGCTGAGGCAACATGTGATTCCAAAGTGTGGTGTGCTCGAAATAAATGTTTGAAATATATCGAATATAAAAAATTTAAAAAAATTCTATTTTTTAAAAAAATGTAGTAAATCATGAATGTAGGGACATATCAGAAATATTAGGGAACCATTGAGTCCATATGCTGGGTTTTACCCTAGGCATGACATAATCATTGTCGGCGTGAGCCATTTGTGAAAAATTTGTTGTGGGTGTAAATAAATATAATAAATATAATAAATTTATATTTTTCATTTAGTTTGATGCATTAAATGATTTAACCTATAAATATATGGTTATATATTTTCATCGGGTTTTTAATCTCATATCCTAGAGATTTAGATGAACGTTGGAGAGATGTCTTAGAAAACAATGACAGATCGGGACCAGATCATGGTTTGTTGTGCCAACGGAGTTCATAGATCTCATCAGTAAAGAAAATATAATAATTCTTCATCAAAGTCTAATCCAAACTCTAGTTAGGAAGTTTTATATATCTATTTTCCATCAAATTTATTAAAACTATATGAACAAGGATCAATTCCACTAATAATATTGATATGAGAATCCTCGATAGATTTAAATTCATGAAATTTTTAGTTATTAATTATAATTTTTGTCACACCCTAACCTCATATGCTCCAATATTTTATTTTTTCTTGGTCAGGGATCATTTTGGTTTATGTTGAGGAGTGATTCATGATTAAAAATTTTAATTTCAGAAGTTTTGGGTGGATTTTGTCCTGTTCATAGGCTCTGTACGGTTAGTAGAAACAATGTGGTTAGCACAGGTACCCATACAGCCACTCCTAGTTTGGGAAATAAGCTACCACATAGTTTTCACAAGGTCGCTCAAACTGTTCCATCTGGTTAGGCAGTATGTCTGGTAGTTGGTATAAGCTACTACAAAATTTTCACTTGGTCACACAAACTGTGCGGTTTAGTTGTGCAGTCAGTCCTCCCATGGGAAGTGGCTACTGAACGGTTTGGTAAACCGTGAACCCAAGAAATGTGGTTGTTGTAGATCATTAAAATGTTAAAGAATATATTCTACAATTTCCACCTTTAACCATAAATTTGACCCCTCTCCATTGGGTCATTTTTTGGTGCATGAATGGATCCCCCAAGGCCCCTCTCTTTGTCTTATGATCCTCCATGGATGCTTCCCATTCAATCTAAGGTGTGTTTTTAGGGTTTCTTGAAAATTTTCTATACATTATCTCTTTCCCACTTTATTCCTTGGATTTTATTTTGGGTTTCCTTCTTGGACAAACCCTAATGGCTAGGTTTTATGTGTGGGCTATCATTCCCTTGAATCCATGGTGTGCTAAGGGCCTGTGGGGACTATATCTCACTTCTTATAAGGTTTCATAGCATTCTCACACAATTGAAGTAGGTGTTTACATGTTCTTCCTTTATGATACAACCTATTTATGCTTGGATGATTTCAATTAAATTTTAAAAATGTTTTTCTCCTTCATTATACCCATAGTTAGTTTATTATGGTGTTCTCTTATTGGTATCATTTGTTAAAAAAAGGTTTTGAGGTGATTATTGGTTTATGCCTATGTGAATTTATACAAAATCGGTCAGATTAAATTCTAATGTTGTTTTAATAGAAAAATTTGGTGGTTTGGATGATGTTTTCCCATAAGAATATTTTATAAATTTTTTAGATTATGGTTTTGGATTTTTATGTGTGAACCGGTAATTTATATTCCTTGATAAGTGTAGTGGAATGCTTTGAAAATGGGTTGTTTATATTTCTCTATTATGTTGTACTATTAGGTTTGGTGAAAGGAAAATTTTTGTTCTAAAAATTATTTATAAAATGGTTTCATGGGCACATAGAGGGTGCTATTGGATGTACATTCAAATGAAGATGACACTCTAAGACACTTTCTCCTTAAATGTTCCACATTCCTATTCCTTCCTTTTCTCATAATGGTTCTGTGATTTCCAAATGAGGAAAATTGTTACTTCGAGTGATTTGAAAATTTAATTCTAAATGTGTTCCTTAATTTTTGGGCCGGTTGGACTTGAAACATGTTTTGGTGAGTTTTTGGAAAGAATAAAGTTTCATTTAGAAATTGAGATGTATGTGTGGGTGAATGTTGGTGTAAAATAAAATTTGGAAAAATCTTAGTGAAGGTAGGGTTTCACATTGTTTGGGAATGGATTTCGAAGTGTTTTTTTTTGAAATATTCATTTTGGTGTGTAAAGTTAAAGGTTCATTTCGAAAGTTCATATGTTTTTAAAAAAAGATTTAAATGTTAAATGATGTGTCAAATCGATTGGAACCTTTGATGATGTGATATATATATATGTGTGTGTGTGTGTGTGTGTGTGCGCGTGTGTGTGTATAGTGGGTTCACCTATTGGGTATTTACCTACATGGGTTATCGTATAGGTTGTGTATGTGTTTGGGGTAGGCTAGTTCAGAGATGACAGGTAAGGTGAGTCACACATGCGACGTCCTTCTACTTACATAGTATTACTTTTACCATGGGTTCCTGAACATACTTTAGAGGATCGAGTGACAGTTTCTTTCCAACCTTGATTAGACAGGTTAGTATCCCATTGTATCACTAATAGGCTATGTGGGTTGGGTCATTGTATTGGTCAGTTTAGGGAAACCACAGGTTATTGAATATGGAGATTCACCATATGCCGATAGGTGGTTCTGAACCAAGTACGTCTAGGGGTTTCTCTTGGGATGTTTACGATAAGCCCATGGTTACATTCTATAATTTCTTATTTGTATTTTTATGGAATAAGTTTTCTATTTATACTAATAATTTTTTTTCATCATAGCCATGTAACCCTTTATTTGGAATTCAGTTTTAAAGTGGTAAACTCATCTTTTGAAAATATATATGTGGTTTGTGTTTTTGAAAAGGAAAGTAAGTGTTGTTTACCTAAAGGAGAAAAACCTATTTTTTTAATTTTTTTTCAAACCAGTGTTAATGAAATGTTTTTTGGAAAGTAATTTCATGGATTCTATTGTTGTTTCTTACTGAGTTTTCTAAATCACACCCTACTTGAACCAACAGCTGTCGGTAGGCCCGACATGTTTTTTAAGTTAGCTTCTTATTTAGGTTCTTGGATCATGGGCTTGTTGAGGAGTGGTTTGTTCTTGTGGTTGGTGGTGACCAGAAGGTCACATGGAGATTATGGTATCATGGCTTTGTTTTAGTTTTATTTTCATATTCATATTTTCCTTTAGTTTTCTCTTTTTTAGTTGTATTTTGTAACTGGACCAATTTTGTATATATCTATGATTGTTCCCCTTGTATTGTTTTCATGCCCGACACTAGTTTCCAGCCCATGGGGATCAAGAACACCCTTTGGCCCATGCCATGGACTTGGTCAGGTGTCTGGGTTGGATGGAATCCTGGCCTAGTTCATGAAAAAATAGTATCAGAGTAGTCCCTTGTTAATCGGGGTTTCTGGTAGTTAGAGATTGGGATTTTCAAGACTTAATAGGTAGGTGAAGGAAGGGCATCATGAACCCTTTATCATTTTTAATCCCAATTTCTAGGGGTGTTCCGAGATTTAGTTCCTTTGTCTTTGTTTGTTTTTAATTGAGGGATAAAATGGAGGCAAGCCATTGCCATGTTGTGACCTCATGTGGAGTAGTGACTCATGTAATGTCTAAGTTCATGGTTCAAGGTCCTCTTAGTGTTATGGATTTCTTAGGGAATGGTCCACTACCATGTATCCATGTTAGGCATAACACTAGTTCCTTATTCAAGTATTTTGTTGTAATTTGAGTATCATCATGGTTTTGGTTGGTGTAAGTGTGCTTTTGAAAAGGAATGTGGTTTTTAAATGGAATAAGGGGTTCTTTTTAATGGTTTTAAATTGGAAAATGGGGTTTAAAGGAAAATGTTTTGGATGAGAAATTTGGTCATGGGTTTATAAGATGAAATGGTAAGTGCAACCCTCAGTATACCTTATGAGCATTTACTTATGCATGGGTATGTGTGGAAAGTGTGTGTTGGAACATGCAAAAGGAATCATATTGACACATATGTGATGGTACATAGGATGTCATGGGTGTGTATTGAAAATAAGGTATTGGATTTGTTTTTCCAAAGTAATTTTGAAAGAGGAAATAATTTTTGAGAAATTGAATTTGGGTTCAAAAGAGGGTTTTGGTATTTGGAAAGTTTTCTAGGAAGTGGGATGTTTTGAAATTTAAATAGAAATTGGGTTTTTAAAGAAATATTATTTTTTTTTGTGTTTGGTTTGTGAGCCTGTTACTTTGGTTTAATGTGTAACTTTTGATTATAAGTCAGTTTGATGTTGGTTTTGGTTTTTTGTGTTCTTTGTTGTTTTGGAAATGCCACATAGAAAGTCCCCCCAATGTTTTTGGTGAGTCATGCCTAATTTCTATTTATTTTTGAGTGTTTCTTATTTTTTATGGTGATCTAGGTCCGTTAGAGGCAGTGGAGTGGATTGAGGAAGTTGAGAATGTATTCAGATTTTTGGGAATGCCCAAAGATGTTAGAGTCAGTGTTGTTATAAGGCTGTTTAAGGGTCCATATTTGGACTAGTGGGAGTTGGTTTACCCATCATCGATGACAGTTGGGATGACATTGGAAGTGTTTAAGGTAACTTTTTTTCCAAAGGTTCATACCCGATGAGGTGAAGTTTAGGAAGGAATTAAAATTTTAGGATGTTCAGTAGGGCCAACAGTCAGTAAAATATTATTTTGACCACTTTAAGGAATCATTTCCCTTTTCTTTGGAGGTAGTGTCAGACGATTATATGTAAACACCACCTTTTTTGGGTCTTTATCCTATGATTTAAGAAAAAGTTCTCTCAACTAGAGAAACATGTTTCGAGAAGTTGGTGGATGAGGAATTTTTTGCTAGTCTACTTTTCTAGGTGAGGTCATTGGTGGTTTTCCTTCATAAAGGTTACTCATCTGGAGAGCAGCAGAAACTGGACGAACCTGATTCTAAGAATTCTCCTTCATTTGTTCCAAGTTCTTATTCATCAGTCTATCACTTGTATGTTTCTAGTAAGGCCAGTTTAGAAATTTGAAGTCATCTTTTCCCAATCCTCTGATGATATACCATCACTATGTACATTTTGGTCATCTAGATAAGTTTTACAGGAAGCATTTCCAAAATAATAGTTCTTGATCAAAGGATGTTTCAACCTAACTATGAGGCATTCGATGCTTAAATCATCAGGGCTCTAGCCATAGGACTTAGATTGAAGCTTGCACATAGTCAGGAGTCATCAAGGGTTTTTGAAACCTTGGCATGGTTTTTGTTACCATGTTTGGATAGAGATATTGAAAGTTCTAATGATCCTGTTTTCCTGCTATTTTTTGTTGTTCTTGTAAGTTCATCATTACATTGCAAAGGTGTTATGGAATTGTTCGATCATAATCCAAGTAGTTTTCTTTATTTGAATGAACATTTTGAATAGTTTGTTATTCTATGAGTGTGTTTAACCCTTGTGATTGTCAGTTTCCAGTTAGTGGAATTTTTTTGAAGTGCTTGAGTTTGGTGGGAGCAATGAACGAGGTTTCTAGTTTTCTTTTTAGTTCAGGTTTCTTTCATGTGTTTACCCTCCCATTTTATTAAGAGTCTTTTATTAGTGCGGGAAATGCTTATTTTTGGTGGTGTTGTTGTTCGCCCTTGTGTATGGGGTCTTTAGTTTTTATGGGGAGTTACCTTGTCCCTAGTTCTTGTTTACAATGAGGGTGTTGTTTGGTTAATGTGGAAAGGTATATTTAGTTTCTAGGGTCCAAGTTTTCTAGGTCTCTCTATAGTTGATTTATCATTTATGTTTTGTGGGGTTGTTTGGGGTTTGAAGTTACTTTTCTAGTTGAGTTATTGTGTTTGGAGAAACCTCATGTGTTCTCCCCTCATTCTTAGGTTGTGGTTTCTTTGGGATCATTCAGGTGAGACTTTTGTAAAAAATAGTCACCCTGAGGTTTTTTATTTCCCTCAATTTTTTTGGGAACGGATTCGAGTTTTTGTTACCAATCGACTTGGTAAATATTTTGGGGTAGAAACTATCTATGGTGAGTAGAATTGTCACACCACGACCTTAGATACTTCATTATTTTTTCATTTATTCATCTTGGATCTTTCCAGTTGATATTCAAGAGTGAGTCCCGATTAAAAAAACTAAATTTTGGATGTTTTAGGTGGGTTATGGCATGTTCACGTGTACCACAGGTTAGTAGAAACTATGCAGTCAGCCAAAGTACTAGTGAAGACACTCCTGTTTTGGGACAGTATCTACTGCACGGTTTGTACATGGTTAAAAAAACCATGTGGTCTGGTCATGTGGTAAGTCTAGTTTTTGGCAAAAGTTACCACACGGTTTGTGAATGGTCATAAAAACCATGGGGTTTAGTCATGTATTTGGTCCTCCCATAGGAAGTGGCTACCATAGGGTTGGCACATAGTTTGGAAAACCATGCAACCATTCGAGATCATGAAAATGTTGAAAACATTATTATACCATTTCCCCCCTTCAACCATAAATCGAACAATCTCCCTTTGGTCATTTTTGATGCCTGAAGGGAGTGACATGGGCCCCTCTCCATGGATCCTCCTCCTCCATGGATGCTTCCCCTTGACTCCAAGGTTAGTTTTTAGGGTTTATAGACCATTTTCTATCATCTCACTATTTTCTTATTGATTCCTTGGTTTTTATTTGGGGTTTATTCTCTTTCCCGAACCCTAATAGATAGGGTTTATTTGTGGTATATCCTTCCCTTGAATCTAGGGTGTTATAAGACACATGGGTCTTAGATCTCCCTCCTATAAATGTTTCGTCACATTCGCACACCAGTGAGGTAGGTGTGTCTATGGTCATCCTTTCAGATGAAACCTATTGATTCTTGGATGCTTTCAATTAATTTCTAAATATTATTCACACCTTTATAATACCTATAGTTGGTTTATTATGGTTTTATCTTTTTTTGTAAATTTTTTTAAAAATAGGGTTTGAGGTGATTCTTTTTTATAATTATGTGAATTTTTACGAAATGGGTTTTACTAAATTCCAAATGTGTTTTAATAGAAAAATTGGATAGTTTGGATGATTTTTTACCATAAGGATATTTTATAAAATGTATTTTATTTTTGTTTGGGTTTTGTGCATATGATTCAGTGATTTATATGGCTTGAGAATTGTAGTGTAAATGCTTTGAAAATGTGTTGTTTATGTTTTATATATTATTTGAGATTTTTGGGTTTAGTGGAAGAGTAAGTGGTGTTCTAAAAATTATTTCTAAAAAGGTTTCATAGACACATTAAGGGTTCCATTGGATGTTGGAACATCCACGGGTTCACAAGGTGTACACATGGATGTGCATTGAAATGAATATGACACTCTAAAACACTCTACCATTAAAATTTACTCATTCCTCGTCCTTACATTTTCTCATAATGGTTCTATGTTTTCCAAATTAGGGAAAGTGTTACTTATAGTTATTTGAAAATGTAATTCTAAATGTGTTCATTAAAGGGTTTGCTCAGTTGGCCTTGTAACATGTTTTATTGAGTGTTTGGAATGGATAAAAGCCCGTTTGGTAATTGAGATGTGTGTGTGGGTGAATGTTAGTGTAAAATACAGTTTGGAAAATGCGTAGTGAAATTGGGGTTTCAAATTTTTTGGGAATTAATTTTGAAGTGTTTTTAGAAAGATGCATTTGGGTGTGTAAAATTAAAGGCTTGTTTAGAAATCTTGAATGTTTTTGAAGAAAGAGATAAATGTTAAATGATGTGACAAACCCATTGAAACCTTTTCTGATATGATATATATATATATATATATATGTTTAGTGGGATCACCTATTAGGTATTTCCCAACATGGGTTATCATATAGGTGGTTTCCATGTTTGGGCTAGGTGAGTGTGGTGACGACATGTAAGTTGAGTCACACGTGTTAGGGACTCCTACTAACATAGTATTACTTTTACCATTGGTTCTTGGGAGCCTTTTAGAGGATTGAGTGATAGTTTCTTTCCATCCCTGATTAGATGGGTTTGTGACCACTTGGATCATTGATATTATAGGTGGGTTGTGTCAATAGATTGGTCAGTTGAGGGTGGCCAGTGGTTATTGACTATAGGGTTTTCCCATATGCCGGTAGGTGGTTTCGAACTGAGTGCATCTAGGGGTTTCTCTAGGGATGTTTAGGATAATCCTATGGTTTCTTTCTATAATTTAATGTTTTTATTTTTATTCAATTATATTTATGTTTATAATATTAATTTATTTTAAGTGTATCCCTGTAACCCTTTGTTTGGAATTTGGTTTCAAGGTGGTAAACTCATATTTTGAAAAAAGAAATGCGGTGTGTGTTGTTTTAAACTGAAAGGTGGCGTTGTTTACCAAAATTAAAAAAACCCGATTTTTTATAAACTTATTTTAAACTAGTGTTAATTATATGTTTTTGGGAAAGAAATTGCATAGATTCTATGGTGGCTGCGTTATGACCTATCTTGCTCACACCCTACTTGTACCACTCAGTGTCGGTGGACCCGATCTATTTTATAAGTTAGCTTCTTGTTCATGTTCTTGTTTCATAAGATTATTAAGGAGTTTTTTGGTCTTTTGGTTGGTGTCCAATAGAAGGCCACATGGATATCATGGTAGCAAGGTTTAGTTTTAGTTTTCTTTTCATTTTATAGTTTGGTATTTAGTGTTATCTTGTTCAGTTGTATTTTGTAACTCGACCAATTTTGTATATAGCTATGATCAATTATTGTCATCTAAGATTTCAGTTTCTATATTTTATCCTTGTTATTATTTGAGATGAAATAATTATCACTGTATTTATTTGATTCTCTACACTAGTTTCTATCCTGTGGGGATTGGGAACGCCCTTCAGGCTATACCACGAACTGGTCAAGTGTTTGGGATTTATGGAATTCTAACCTGGTTCATGAAAATTTTATTCCACTTCATTATTCTTCATCAAAGACAATGTATCAAGTTTGAAAAAACAAAGTATGAGTTTTTTTCTCTCATCCTATGGTTTATGGTTTTATTACCCTGTTCTTTTCATGTTCATCATAGACATTTCCTTTTTTCTAGTGGTTCAATTAATACCCAGTATTTGGATGTTGAATGAACATTATTGGGAGAAACATATCAATTCTTTGGGTGTGGTTCATGATTTATTGTGTGATCATGGTGTGATGATGGTAGTTGAAAATTTGAGGTGGATCAGAATGGACTTTTATGTTATGTTCTTCCTAATATTTGATCTATGATTATAGTGGATCGACGAGGTGATTTCTGAGAAGATTTGAGTCTGGATCTCCATCATTTGATGTGGGTAAGGACCAGAAGAGCCCCCAACTAAATGTTACATCTTGTGTGACAACTCTGGGGAAGTGCATGATGAAACATACGAGATCCTGATGGATCTAGAATGTTGTAAGAAACACATCTTGTATTTTGAGTCTATAAATCATGTGGGGATCTCTCAGTGGTAGCTAGAGTTTTAGGATGAAGTTAAGGATCACACGACACATGAACACTATGACACAATGTATGAAACCTCTATAACAACCCTATATGTAATTTAGGAAGTAAATAGACATTGGAAAATTTACATGGCTTGAAAAAAATTGTGTACTCAGACACAAACATGACTATGTGTGCATGGACTGGTGCATAGACACGACCACAAGAACACATACTTGACCAAAAACACATGAGATGGTTATTGGTGATCTCCACACACCGTTTACCCTTTCTACACACCATCTATTTATATCTTTACATACTCCTCCATTGACCTGAAGGCCTTCATTTTTTATTGATTTTTGATAATCCACCTTTCAAGGGGTGAGGTGGAACCCTTACAAGGCCCGTAGGTGTAAGTATTACATGGCCCGTAGGCTTTAGAGAAATTCATTTCCCATAGGCTTGAAACATTACATATAACCCAGACTAACTACTTGGAACTTCTCCACCCAACATCTTCATCGTGAAATTAACTCTCCACCTTCGCATGGATGTTCGGCTAGACATTCCCATGCATGCACATGTTTGTCCCGATAGCAGGTGCCATACCCTCTCATTATTGCAATTCGTTTAGCTTCTAATGTGGTGAAATCTCTTTGCTCATCCTCCTTGTAGAGCTTGTTCCTTTTTAGATTGTATGGTTTTAATTTTCACTTAAAGGTGACCCGAAGGCCTTGAGGTGGCCCTAAAGGCTTACTGACCCGAAGGCCTGGGTGGCCCGAAGGCCTTAAAGGACTCAGGGACCAAATTGGTGGCCCGAAGGCCCAAACGAGGGCATATTCCCAGCTACTACAGTGCCAAATAGTGACTGCTACAGTTCCCGCGACAGTACCTACTACAGTACTGTATAGTTTCCCACTACAGTACCTGCTACAGTACTGTATAGTTCCCCGCTACAGTACTGCTATAGTACCCAGAAATTCTGCCTCCGCTTGGATTTGATCCTTGGTCACTTGGATGCACTTACAGAGTCCTTAACAACCGGGCTAAGGCTCATGTGCTTTATATATTTACATACTATGTGAGGATTTACCACATTGAAATACTTAGGGATAGATGGGCATGTTGTGTACCCCTAGTACACACTGTGTACCCCTAGTACACACTGTGTACCCCCATCAAGAGTATTTTTAGCTCTTTGTTTCCTTAGTTTGGACTAGTATAGGTTAAGATTGTTCCCTTTGTAAATTCCCTCTAGGTTATATTGTGATGCTACATCCACATCACATGATTGTGACCCCCTCTAGAGGCTGAGTCTTAGATAATGTTGTGGTGTCCCTCTATGTGACTGGAGTGCAATCCTCTATCACCTTTATACCCTAGGTGGTATTTTTGGAATCAACAAGACCTTCTTAAGAAGTTATTTTATTTGAAATATAACATACCAAATTATTAGGGTTTGATGTATCATTAAAACATGATCCCCTATATAGTGGGTTAATTCAAATTGGGTTCATGATGTCCCCTAGTAGTTCTTGGAATGGCCCCCTATCTGAGTATTCGGGTCTTCTTAGACTAGTGAGATTTCTTGGGTGGGAAACATTGATCTAAAGCTCTTTATTAAGTGTCTTTGGTGATAGAATGTATCATTGAGTGGAGTCTCCCAAAAAAATAATTTCTTTGAGAAGAATCCTGTGGCCGACAGTTGGTTATGACCGCCTAGTGTCATGGTGTCTTTTAGGAGTATATATGGGTGTTTCTATTGTACATTTTTTTCTTATTTGTTTTATTGAGTTGGATATACTTTAAACTTCATGTTTATTATTTTTTGGGTGTCCTACTAGCTATTGTTATACCCACCCATGCATGGGATTTTCCTACACATGTCATGTATTATACAGACAATGGCCCATTTGATGGTGTCCTGGGAGGATTGGGAGAGGGTGGAGCATATATTGACCTTCTAAGACAAAGGTGGTTACTGCGATCTTACATTTTACATTCTTACTCACACTTATAGAAGGATTTAATCATTACAATTTTTGGTTGGTCTAGTATTTGGCCTCCTTTTTCGCTTTTAGTACTTTACTATCAGAATCTATTTTGGGATCTTAGATATATGCATGCAGTATTTTCAATTGTTTTACATTTTGTCATTGTGAGGTCATGGAGATGTGTGTGTGTATAGGTACATTAAGATAATTCCTCCCATTTGTGGGATAATATTACGCAGAACTGGTCGCCAGCCCTGGGCGTATTGAAGGTTGGATTAGGGTAGTCAAGGGACAGAACTCAGTAGGTTATGTCGTGAAATTTTCCCAGTAAAAAAATACACATATTCAAAATAATCAGTAATTAGAACATCATTTGACTATTTATTAATTATCATAAAATATTTTATTTTCTTTGATAAATATCATAATTTCTCAAGAAATTCCCCATTCTCAGACTCACTTGAATAAGAACATTAAAAGAGATCTGTTTAAAAATTTATTGTACAAAACATCTCAGTCAGGAACTCTATTTTTCATTCCAATTCTCTTTGAGCCAATTAGAAATAAGTAAAACCAAATAATTCCCACTCCAATGTACCAAACCAACTAAAACACTTTGAAAAAACTGTTGGGAGTTCTAAAGACTTTTTAACCCTACAACAATAGTTCAGTAGAAACTTCTATATGTCTCAAATTTTAATACAATTTCATTATTTGTTAAATTCTTCTACATCCAATGAAACTGAGTTTGATGAAACTCAATATCTGATGACTTATTAGTGTCATACAGATCATCTCATGAATTAGTATCAACATCTCATCCAATGGATCAGTCTATAAAGATTTTCTAATGGACCAGTCTATGAAATATTGTATGATGGATTGATATCATTAGCTCTTATGATGAATCAGTGTAAAACAACACTTCATATGGATTGATGTTAGAAACAATTATCATTCACAATAAACAAATTTGGTCCATATGATATGATTTGGATAGTATTCTATTCTGCATCAGATGGAACTATGCATCTAAAGCCTTATGAATTTCAAATAATCATTTGATAGATCGATGTCTACAAATTGTTTGATGGGTAAATGTTTGTATCTCCTATGATGGATCAATGTCTGTATCTCATCTGATTTTTCGATATCAATAAATACTATTTATCATCTGTAACACATCAAATAATGGTTCATATGATGGATCAGTCTATCATATGGATCATATTATCATTTTTTTTTTCAAATATTTAAATGCATAAAATTCACACGTCAAGTTTTTTAAGAAATACCCCATCCAATAAACATAATTTGGAAAACTACTTGTCGGTATTTATGGTAGAGTTTTTTTTGGAACAAAATACATACTTCTTCTATTCCATAACCTATAGCTTGTATCATGAGACATCATCATAATTTAGTAACATTAAAAATTTTCCAAAGAATCATCATATTTTATATTTCAAATATCTCTAGTGAGATTTTAAATTCAACAAATTCTCCTAGTATGTATCAAAAGTATTTATTTGGAAAAGATAAGATAAAAAAGATCACCCAAAAATTTAGAACCAAGTACTTCAATTTATATAGATTCATAAGAAAACTATGTCTAATAATATATTTTTAGTAATCATTTATATAATTACTAGAAAATATAATGTGATGTGATTTCTTATAAAGAAAAAAAATAAAAACCATTCAAAAAACATCAAACATCCAAAAATACAAAAACACTCTTTAACCAACCTGGTCCAAACAATCGCTCCCTTTTGATTTTTTTGTCAACCAAGGATCATAAATCAATGAAACATTGTATCTCAATATATGAATCAGTAATAAAAAATTATAAGACTACATAAGGAAACACATTATAGGAAACAAGAATAATTAAACATAAAAACCATGTTGTCCATTAGTAGTGACTTAGGAAACAACATATTGAATGTCAAACTTTCCATATTATCTTTAAATTTTTTCAAATTTATTTTAAACCAGTTTACTTGAAAACAAGTCAACAAACTATTAATATATTTCACACATTTTCATGTTGATATCACAACTTACCCCTTTTAAAAATTCCCCATTCCTTAAAAGGTTTATCACATACCAATGGCTAGATTTATATCCCCACCTCTTGAAAGAAATATCCAAAGACAAGATAAGATATGGGATAGAAGAACATACCTCAAACCTAGATAGAAAGAGGTTGGATGCCCATATTTTCCATTATTTTATAAAAATATTTATACGTTAATGGTTTTTTGAATATGTTAGAATTTTTTTGTTATAGGAATATACTCCAACATGTGTTTTATTTCATTCACATTCTATTTGATGAAGTGATATTGGATATAAATATGATTTGAATAATAATTTTTCCCTAAATTATTTAATATATTTATAGCACTTTGGTTATCCTAACCCAAGATAAGGGGTATCTTTACTTCAACTACAAAATATTACATTTGAATCTTCATCCATAGAAGTTGAATTGCAACTTGATTAAAGGATACACATTCATATTTTGTCATGTTAAGAGTTATTTAATTATTCTTTTTAGTGTTAAAACTCTCACAAAAAATACTCCACCAAATGTAGAACTTAGATCATCCAAAAGTTTTACCCAATCAATATCTTTTTAACCAAACAAATCAATTCTTCCTAAGATGTCATATTTTATACCAAATACTATTGTGCCTGGGATATTTATGAGAATTATTTTTCATGCTAAAAATGAAATTATTCTGGATTAATTTGGGATTATTCACATCATTTGATAACATATACAATATCTTGTCTTGAATTAGTTAGATATAAGAAACATTTAATCAACTTCTAAAATTCCTTATAATTCACTTCCTTTCCTTTTTCATCATTAGAAAACTTTCTTCCCACCAAAATTGGTTTGGAAACATGTTTTTAATTTTCCATGTCAAACTTCTTAAGAAGATACTTACCATACTTATCTTGATATAGAAAAATATATTTCTTCTTTTTTTTATATTTTAAGCTAAGAAAATATTTCATTTCACCGAGCATGGCCATTTCAAACAATTTATTCATCTCTTCAGCAAATGTTTCACAAGTTTATTCATCATTTCCAAAAAACATAATATCATCAACATAAAAAATTACAATGGGAGATATCTATTTATTATCTTTAATATATATATTACTATCATGTATTCATCTCTTAAAGTACAACTTCTTTAAAAAGGAATCCAATTTGGAATACCAAGCTCTCGAAGCATGCTTTATCCCATACAGGTCTGTTCAAATTTCGTACATAGCTTTCAACTTTTCCCATTACAAAATATATATGATTGTTCAATATAAACTTCTTCATCAAGTTCTCTATTGAGAAAATATGATTTCAGATCCATATGAAAAATATTATAGCCTTTTTTTATAGAAATAGAAAATAAGATTATATTTATTTCTAACCTTTATACTAGAGAAAAAATATCCTAAAAATCAATGACTTAAATTTTTGAGTAACCTTTACAAACCAATCATACTTTTTTCTTATCACTTAAGAATGTTCATTTAACTTATTTTGGAACACCCACTTTGTACCAATAACATTTTTATTATTTGGTTTGTGTATAATTTACCAAGTATCCTTATTCTAAATATTTTAGAAATATTCATTCACATCATGATTCCACTTGTAATGCTCGAAATACTCATGAAAAAATATTTTATCAACCATTTAATACAATGAAGTATGTGAAACAAACATTGATGTTCTTCTTGTTTGAAATTTTCATTTTTGATCAACAATGATGTTTTGTACTTACACCTATTTACTTAGACTAGGATGAGTTTCACAAATTTACATATTATTTATATGAGTGTTAATGTTCTATTTTCACATCTTCATCATTTTTAGATATTTTGTTCATGTTTCTCAATGAAAAATATATCATATCCCCCATCTTCCCAATTTTCATGTGTTTGTAAAACTTATTCTTCCTCTTTTTCAAGAACTTTTACATCAAAATATTAAAAAATATTCCCTATTTATTTATCAGAAGATCCACATCCTCTACCATTAAGACTACAACCAAGAAAAATTCCATCTATACCTCTTTGATAAAATTTTCAAAGTTTATCACATTTTATTTTTATATTTCATAGACTACCAAAAAACTATAAGTGTTTCAAACTTGGATTTTCTTTATATATCACTTTGTAAGGATTTATGTTAGAACGTCGTCTATAGAAAAAAAAATTATAATGTAAACTATGGTATCATCATCTGACTCCATAAATAATGATAATTATTATGTTAAACTAATACAGTACACCCCATATCCACCAAACTTATATCATTTATTTTAGAAACACCATTCTTATATAGTGTCCAAGGTGCACTGAACACCATTAATCACTTTTGTAATCAACACTATTATAAATTCATAATTTCTTCACATAATATCCAAATTCCTTTTCTTCTCTTATATGAAAACTTTTAAACATTTTTAAGGATTATAATTTATATTTCAAATATATAATACATTTAATGAGTTTAAAATCAGAAATTATATAAATTAAGTACTTATTTATGAATGTTTATTATATTTTTATTGGCCCAAAAACATCATAACGAATCATCTCAAGGGGACGAGTTGATCAAATTTCAAATTTCATATGCACCAAGTTTGTAAATGTTCATTTTTACACATAGAAAAAAACCAATCTCTTTTTATTATTAAATCCAATATATTACAAATACTATGTAACTTTTTCAGCTTTATAATATTTCTCTAACACATATGTCACAACTATTTTTCAAAAATTCATTATCTTTATTTGTGATTAAATAACACAAATTTTATATATCACTAACTTAAAACATGTTCCCTTTTGTTTGATGACCCCTCGTAACAACTTTTTCATATTCAATGCTTTTAAAAAACTATATTTTCTTAAAAACACTTTACTACCTTCATCAAAAAATTGTTAAACACTTAACAAGTTCTGTTTTATCCCTTATAAAACAAGGTCACTTTGGATTTTGTTTTTTCTTACTCAATAATAGAAGATCAAACAACTTTTATTATGAGATATTAATCATTTTAAAATACCACTAATCCTTCATTAAAATATTTCTCATTGTTTAAAATATTAATATCTCTTATCATATGTTAAGAGAACCCATAATCCTAGACCCATTTTCATTATCCTTTTATAGCTTCAAGAGATGTTTCTATAATAAGAGTTATTTTCCTTTATATTTCTTCACATCCGACTTTTTAGAATGTTTGTAAAATTTTTGATATATCAGTAAAAAATCAAGACATACTTTTGTAATATTTATAGGTAGTTCATATCTTTCATAAATTATTTCCAAAGGTTGAAATCTATTTTCAGATTTTATAAAAATACTCTTAGGGTTCCTTCTTAAAGAGGATTTAATCCCACTCAAACTTTAGTTACATTTATTCATGGGATTATTTTAGTGTTTTCTTTTATATAGAAACATATTTGTCGTATAAAAAAATACTCCATAATACAATCATTATCCATAGAAAGAATATTTTTCTTTTCTAACTTCCATACTGACTAGATTTATAAATTTTTTTCTAAAAATTTAATACATTACATGTTATTACATACATGATCTTTATATGTTATAAAATATTTAAAAATATTATTCTTAAACATGGATTTCTTCCTATCATCAAAAGAATCACCATTAGTTGCAACAATTTATTCAAACATTGAAAATTTTAAAAATCCTAAATTTTCATTTTTTTGGTTTTGGCTACATACATAATTTTTACACAATTATTAATTTTTGATACATATTTATTTTTCATTTTAACCTTTGAAGACAACATTTTTTGATATTTTTCATGTTCAAACTTCTTATAACTTTCACCAATTTTAGAAACAATTTTTTTGAAAATCCTAACTCATAGAATAGTTTTAGAAACATTTGTAGCACAAGTTCTAACTCTTCCTCCTTTAATTTTATATTTAATACAATATGTTCATTAAAATTATTTTATTTTTTAATAGATTTATAAAAATGATAAATATATTCCAAAAATATATATTTCTATTTATGAAAATGTTCATGAATATTTTCTACAGAACTTTCCTTTTTTAAATTCTTTATTTCTCTTTTATATCTTACAATCATCAGAAAAAATTATTTCTAATCTCTTTCCAGATAATATTCTAACTGAGTATCTTCTTCAAAACTATTTATTTCATAACCAATAGACTCTTTATTATATTATTTCATAGTAAATGTTTTTTTTATATCAACATTAGTGAATTTTTAAATATCATATTCGCTTTCATCATCCTATTTATCCTTAGATTTAAAAAAATATCTTTTTAGATTTTGATAAATTTTTATCTTTTCTTTTGGAATATGAGTTTTATTTTTCAACATATTTCTTAAAGGATATTCTTGAATTTATATCATATTCATAAATATATTCTTAATCCTTCAAGGAAAATTTGAAGCAAAATTACCAATAGATCTACAAAAAAATCATTTTAGTGGTAAATTTCATTTGTATATTCCAGTTTATATTTTCATATTTTTGGAAGAAATGGACAATAATTCATCAAAATTGTTACCAAAATCATCTTCAGTGTTGGAATCACCACACTATTCATCTTTTAGAATCTTATTATATTTTCATTTATCGACATCTTTGAAAGAGATTTCATGATCATCATTTTATTTAATTTTCCTAACTTCATCTCTTCTCATTTCATATTTAATGATATTGATATGTAAGTAATCCAAAGACAGATTTTTAGGATCTCTATATTTCAAATATTAAATGTTGGAATCAGAATTTTCAGGAATAATCTGTAAATATCTTTTCAATAATATATTAATCTTATATATTCTCACTAAAACATGTTGTGTTTCTTATAATTCCATTAACCCTTATAACGAAGTCACTAAAATATTCATACTTACTGATTTCGAGATCATTGTACTTTAGCCTCCATATTTTTTAAAAAATTTCTTTATCCTTCATATTTACTTCATTGATATTGTTTTTAACTTTTCTTAAATTCAATTCCAACTATTTTAATCAAATTAATTTACTTTCAGAGAGTGAAGAAAGTAAAAAATTTTCCCCTTCAATCATTCTACAAAAATTTTCTTTTTAGCAGTTATAAGCTGAAAATTCTCCACATGAAATAAAAATCCATATGTACTATCCTACAGAACTTTATTACCAAGGGACCTAAAATATAGAAACATTATATCCTTCCAGATATGATTATTATTTCTATAAAAAACTATAATCCCATTATTGTACACACAATTGAAATTATTTATAGAAACTTCTCTTCAGACTTCAAAAAAGTGTAAATGAATAGACATTTTCTTTGATACCAATCGAAAACTCCAACATTGGATCAATGTAATCATTGAGAGTGAAATTTATTGAATTAATGTTATGTTTTTATTTTATATTTTCTTTTATATGATTCGACCTTCTACTCCTATTAAGGATTTATCATTTTACTGAAAACTAATCATTCACAAAACTACATGAACACAAGTATTTAAAAGGTTCATAACTTTAAAAGGGCATCTATCCCTTGGTATATTTTCCGAATAATCCAATACCGTATAATTCACTAGAAAACAATCCTTTTTATGTGGATACAATAAGTAAGAAATAATCTTACACTTGTATATAATTATTATCAATTCAAGAGTGCATGTGCTTATTATAGAATGAAATATTTAAATAAGATATTGTAACAAGTTAATAAACCTTCACCAATAGGTTCTGAAAATTTTCACTTTTCTTCTTCAATAACTTCATTTTTTTAATTCTTCAAAATAAATTATTCACTTTCATACCATGAATCAGGTAGGAACATCTTATCTGGACTTCGTACAAAGCTCAGTCTAATCACTATCCCTGATTCCCCTATCTAAATTTTCAGTTCAGAAATAATTAAGACTAAGTTTCTTATAGAAATTAAGAACCCTAATCTATCCTCCTTCATTTTAATTTATAAACTATCATTATTTTTTCTAGAAATAATATGAAAAATCCAGACTAACACTTCTCTATTCACTTATTTTCTCTGGAAACTTTCCTCAGGAAGTTTTTCCTAGAAACCAGTTTGAAACTAAAACTTCCATACTCCTCTTCTTAATCATGTGAATAGTGGTAGAAAAGTTTTACTTGTACCACATTATATAGGTTCACTAAAACTAGGAAAGGTGAGAATTTGAAATTATTTTCCTACTCAAACAAATTCAATAATTTAAATTGATAATAAATCCAAAATTCATTTGACCATTTATTGATTCTTCTCAACTATTTTGGATTCTTATATAATTATCATGAATTCTCTAGATCTTATTAAATCTAAAAATAACTTGAATAATAATATTATAAGAGCACAATTCTAAAATTGATAGTTTGAAACATCTGAGTCCAAAATTATGTTTTTCATTCTAGACTTCTTAACCTAATTACAATAAAGTAAAACAAAATAATTCTCACTGTGATGTTAAAAACCAAGTAAAACTATTTGAAAACATTTTTACTATTTCTAAAGACTTCAAAAACCTAGAATAATAGTACAGTTGACACTTCCATATGTCTCACCTTTTCAACCACTTTATTTGTCTTTTAAACTGCTCCTCAATATGATGAAACTATGTCAGATGAAATTCGACCTTTGATGAATTATCAAGGTCAAATAGATTATCAAATGAATCAATATCAACATTTTTTCTGATAGAATAGTCTTTGATGCTAACCTAATGGATAATTCTCTAAAATATTGTCTAATGGATCAGTATCATCAACTATTCTATTGTATCATAGTAATAAAGTCTTTATATTGATCGGTTTCAACAACAATTCTCATTCACAATCAAAAAATATAGTCAATCAGATAATATTTTGAAATTATTTTATTTTATATTTGATGGAATTCTGTATCTGATGACTTATCAATTTCTGACACTCATTTGATGGATTAATATATGAAACTTATCATATGGATCAGTTTTGTATCTCATCTGATGGAACTATTTCTGTATCTTCCCTGACTGATCAATATCAACAATGACTTATTACTTTCTATAACACAAAAATTGATGGTTCATTCGACAAATCAATTCATCATATGGATCAATTGATCATCACTCTTGAAAATATTCTGACTTCAGGAAATTCAAACTTACTTTTTTCTAGAAAATACTCCATCTGATAAACTGCATTAGAAAAACTACTTCTTGGTTCATCCAATAGAGTCTATTCAAAAACCAAATGTCCACTAATTGTCTTTTATAACCTCTATTTGGTATCATGAAACATTTTCAAGATTTATTAAAATTAAAATATTATCATATCATCTTCATATTTTGTATATTGAACATCTCTAATGAGATTATTTATTCCATTCATCTTTCTAGTTTGTTCCAAATATATCCATTCCGGAAAGTTAATACCAAAAAACAAGAACCCCTAGAAAATATAATTCATAAAAAAACACTTTAATTGATATAATTTCATAAGAAAAATATTCCTGATCATCTATAAATAAGAAACCATCATCTAATTACTAAAAAATATAAGGTGGGGTGATTTTTCATAAAGAAAAAAAACCAACACCTTCAACCAACATCAAACATCCTGAAATAAAAAAAAACAATATTAAATAAAATTTGTCCAAATAATTAACTTTTAGTGTAGAAAATAGGAAGCCAATAAATCTATATGAAGAATAATTTATTATATCAATGAATAAGAATAACCTGATGAGATCTTCTTGAAGCTGATCCAGGTCATCGAAGGAGATAAAGAAGAGAAAGACATATAATACTCTATATTATAGAATTGAATGTTTTAAGTAATATCATTATTAAGGGATTTATATAGAATACTCATTTTTTGTCAAAATATTTTAATTCATGGTTGAGATAATCCATGAAATGGATTCTAAAGAAGAAATAGAAGAAAGTATATTTATTAAGATTATGTTTCATGTTACTATTATTTAAGATCTATAGGTAATGAAATACTTATACAAGGAACCAAATCTATTCATGTTGATTTAGTTACATCCTAATAGGGTTAGATATATAGTTTAAAAGGTTTAATAAAGTTAGTATCTTGAGGGATCTTGTATAAAAAATGCATGAGATGTGAAAACTATTCCCCTGTGTAATATTTTTAATACTCACCTATTTAATATGGAGAGAATGGTTTTAGTATAAAACTAAAAAAACTCACTTATAATAGATAGTAATATTATTATTAGATAATATTTATCTTAATGGGAGTGAAAGATAAAAAGGATTAGGTTTCCCTCATTGGGGACAAACCTTGTAAAAATATCATGTGCTTCTCTTCAATTTATATTCTAAATTTTAAGTGGTTGTTGAATATTTGGTAAGAGATAAAAAAATACATTTATATCATAATAAGTAATATATAATCAAATAAAAATTGGGATAAAAGATGATTATAATATTTGGAATTTGGTAAAAGTTGGAAAAACTTGATAAACCACCCATCACATGTTTACTACACAATCCCATGTGCATAATAGATTCCATTAAAAAATAATGAAGTGGTGAAATGTTTGATAAAGATACTTTATCCCACTAATATTAATTTTCTTATGCAATTCTATAATGGCCAAATATAATTGTTCCACTATTTCATTAAAGGGTTGGAAATCACTATTCTACACTAGCAACCTTGTACGTTACTCTTACTCTTATTTCATTATTTTAGTCTATTTAATTATTTTGAGTTTTCTGTACTATAATGTCCACACATATTTATACAACTAATTAAATGGTATCATTTATTATTTTTAGTTGACTAAATGGTTGTTTTTTTATTAGTCGTATTTGATTCAGTTGAAAATACACAAGGGTAAGGTTTCTCTTTTAGAAAGTATGAGTTTATTCTTCACCCAAAGAAAATGGATATGTGATTGTTATTTCTTTATAATATACTAAGTTAGGTTTGAATATTTTATAAAATACTAGGTCTAGGTTAAAAAATTTTCAAAAATAAATATTCATAGTGCATATAATAACTCTTGGTTTGAGAGAGTGAAGAGTATACAATGATTATTAGGATCCAAACTACTATAAAATCATTATGTTATGATTTTCATCTTTATTACAACATTCTTATCAGGACCCTCTACTCACTTTTTTTATATTTCAATTGGTTTATTCCGTATCCACTAAATTACATAATATATTTTAAACATTTATATTTTTATGGAAAGAATATCCACAAAACCCTATTGTCACAATCCATATACCTGGTTGGAACCTAAAAATTGGCATGCGACCACACTATTTTATAATATATTTTATTCATTGTTTAATTTTATGTCTTTAATATTAGTGTTAAAACACTTATTTTTAAGTATATTTTTATTTCTATGACATATTCAATATATAATATTCTAAGGGAAAGATCTATTTTTAGTTATTACATATTAAGAGATAGAAAATTTTAATCTCCCAAGACCACCTCATTTCAATGAAATTGTATTGGTTATTGATATAATAGAATGAATGTTTTTAGGAATATTTGTATTGATTAAAAGACTATATAAATAATGATAAGTTAAAATTAATACATTGTTATGTAATAATGTTACTAAATATATTTTGAATTACCATTAAATAAAATATATTTATTGTTATCTAATTTTAAGTATTTATAATCATATTTATTATTATAAAAATACTTATGATATTTCTAGGACTTTAAAAATCACTCATCAAGGGACTAAAAAATTATATAGAACCAATATTGGTATTAAGAGGGATCATTTTCAATAATTTGGAATGTTTGATCATGGAGGTGTTAGGAATATATAAAACAAGTTTACTATGATTGTGAAAAACATGAATAATATTCTTGAGACTTTGAAGAAAGAAGTATTGATTGAAATAATTATTCAATAATTACCCAAGAAGTGGAATTCCATGAAGGTTATGATTGAAAAGATAAATTACTATACTAAATATTACAAGGATTAACTCATTGGATCATTACTTTAATATGAACTTGAGTAGAATAATAATGAAAAATAATCTAATGATAAAAATAAGGGAGTTGATTTTAATTATACTAAGAACACATATTCTAATTATTATAGATATTATATTGAATCTATTGGGCATAAAGATGTTGATTTAATAATTTTTCATTTATTTTAATGCTCACAAATATCCTTATTTATTTAAATAAAAATGTTACTTTGAGTAAATTTAATGTTTAAATTTAATTTAATAGTTGTACTATTTTTATTGAATCGTAGAAGTCTTTTATTTGATCTTGGTATTTTAGTGAAGGATTATTCTAAAAAATATTCTAGATGTTTTGAAGAAGTTTTGAATCACTACATATAATGTGATTTTGTATCCTAACATTTATCTCCAACCCCAATTTTTAAAGTGAGGTTATATCCTAATGTTGATATTTATCTCCACGTGTCACAAAACCCTCCCCCTAAAGTCACCACTTCTTGGATGGAAATGAAGGAAGAAGGATAATGAACCTTGATTCTCAATTCCAATAGGCCTTGGGTTCACAATTAGCACTGAGGGTATGAAAATATCACAATGGGAGGCATTACCCTATATAATAATAGGATCTAGAGGTAGGATAAATCTACCACAATAAACTCCCCGAGATAAAGTAAAAATGAATCCAAAGCCATCCCACAATATGTGTTTGATGTATGAAAATACATCAATATCCAAATAAATACACCAATGAAAAGCCATGACAATGAAACCACAACATCCCTAAGGCCCATGTTAGAAATGACCAACATGGTCCAAAAATTACTCTTGGAAATATGAAAAAATATTTTATATACAATGGGTGAGCATACATGTTTACTTAGTAGGATAATACCCAAAGTCTCCCATGCACATTTCATAAAGAGAGTAATAATTCAATCCTGATAAAACAATAGAACCAACAACACATATTTAGGATAACTAACCTATGATATCCTCACCAAATTACACTTACTAAATAATGAATCCAAGTATAATAACATAATAAGAATCATATCAATAAAAAGGTACCCCACACCTCCTTCACATAGGGATGTCATTCTCAAATTCCAACTTCGTACACCAAGATGTCCCTATCTCTTCCTTATAAAAAACTTTTCTAAAAACACTTGTGATATTACATCACATATCACTTGGAGATACCTAGGAAATCACATCACATCACATCTCACCCAATGAAACCTAATCCATCAAACAACAACACATCCCACTCGAAGACACCTGTTCCATCACATCACACTGCATCTATCCCAAAGACACCTAGGCCATCACATCACATCAAAACCATAGAAATAATTTTAGAGTATCATGAACATAATATACATAAAACTCAATTCCTCCTCCTACCATGCATGACCCCCACCATACATCACCTCCTAAAACATGATTACAGTGCACTTTTGTCTTCTTTCTATTATATCTCATGCATGTCAGTGTCACTTGAAAGAGATAGTGGGGAAGAGTGGGTAGCCAACCATCCATCATCACCATTTGAATATCATAAAAAATACATCAAATAACATTTAGTTGTTGGAACATGGTGCTCGACATGGGTGGGGTGCATAAAAAATCACAAGGAACATATAAGGTATTTATATGTATACAACCACAGAAAACCCACTACTATGGGTTCTCAAAAAGAATTACAATTACATCATAATATGGCCATCATACCTCATAACATCCCCCACAATTTATGTCACATCTAAATTCATAACACCACACAAAAATAAACAAGTACTTTTACAAAAACCACATTCCAACCTTCCTTTCTAATTAATTAAGCTTACAAACTTGAATAATACTAACCAATTCAATTATCTAGCCCATTAATTTCTTTATATCATCCAATTTAATTCAGATTTAACAACAACCATTCCACACTTCCCATTTTAATTAAAAATTCATTATAAATTTCTACCAATCCCATTACCATTCATTATTGACCAATTAATTTCAATAGTAATCGAAAAACTAGCATAACACAATACACATCAACAAAAAAACCCATCATCCCCATTCCAACCATCCCACACAACCACTATTTCACAACCACATCCACCTTCTCATCACAATCACTATATCATCATGAATTTCTATCATAAAGGAATGTATGTGCACAATCCCCCCACATAATGTAACTAAATGAGAAATAGAGGATCCCCTACCTAAAAAAGATTTACGAACCACTTCTATAGTTTGAAAAAGAATACAATCCACCACTGAGAACCACAATGAAGAAGAGAAACTTTACAATCCTATACCATAATAATAAAACTACCTTATTAAAAAAACAAAAAATAATGATTCTTATGACAATAACCATTCCCAAAATTTTATATAGGGAGAAAAACAGGGAAAGACAAGGAGGGAATGAACCTAAACATGAAAAAATTAATATTACAAGGACAGAGTTGAAAGTTGATGATTATGGGTTGAAATTTCTTTTCTAGACACACTTGGGTCATGCAAGAAACAAGGGAAATGTTACAAATGTTTTTGGTTCTGAGGGGATTTAAGATTTTTTGTTCATCAAGAAAACATAAGACCACGACACATCCCCTAGGATCAGATTATAGAACTGTTAAAAAATTATAGTACTATGGTGAGGGACCATTGAAAATTCTACATTCCTATTGGTAAAATCATCTATTTTATCCACAAATATCTTTATTCCACAAAAAAAAATGGGGGAGGACACCATGAAAAATTTATGAATAATACACAAAAGGACTAAAAACATGGGGGGGGGGATTTTGTAACCCATCATTATGAAAAAAACTACCCTAAAAATTAAAGAATCACCAAAATACAACACTAATATTCTCTACACCACAACTAGAAACTCCATGTTTTAGTGGATCCTCTTATAGTGCAACCCCATACTCTACACCATAGCTATGCCAATATTATATGTATTTCAAAAAAACATTCCCAAGTAACCCATTGTTGCAATCAACCCCTTCATTAAACATTAGTTACCCATATAGAATATTCCTAGGATCCAAATCATAGAACTATATCTAGTTATAGTTTTTATCAAGATCCTTATTTTCCCCTCCAAACTCCTCAAGACTTCCCCTGGAAACCCCCATAACCGTAATTCCCACAAAGTAATAGGAAATAAGCTCAAGAACAATATATTAGATACCTCTCAAACTATTCTCACTATCAATAATAAAAACTATCATGTCATGGAAATAGGGAAAGGGGGTCCAAAAAACTATATAGTGAGATACCTCTCCAGGAACCCATTGAAACTAAACATTTACACAACAAAATTCACCAAACTCAGTAAAAATAATTCACCAAAACATCCCAAAAATTCACATAACCACAACATTATAATATCTTCAAGCCACCACACTTTCAATAAACCATCCACACCACCATATAAAAATCTACATGGCCCAATTCAATAACTACCACAACTATAACACAACACAACCACATGTACAAAAATTGAGGAATTCTACCTTCTATGTCAAGATATTTTCTGCTTTGGGAAGAACTGACTTACCCACATAGTTTTAATCATGTTATAGTATAAAGGGTTTAGAATAAGAATTAATATTTCCCTTATTCTCATAATATAATCATTAAGACACATCACATATCAATTAAAAAGAACACCTCAAAAGACAATAGGATCCAAATTTCACATCATTAAAGAAAAACAGGGAAAAGAAAAACATAAAAAAACTCTTGGTACTGGGAATGAATTTTTGTCTCAGATTAAAAAGTAATATCCTATATCCCTACATGCCTCTACATTACATGAATTAAAGGAATGATGCATCAAGGTAGCACCTTCTCTTGACGATCTTCAATCTCTACCAACCACTCTATGAATTTCATGTCATCCTCAATATCCAAATCTACCCAATCCATGACATGAGAGTCATCAAAAAGACACTGATGGAGCTAAAATACATAGAGGATATCATGAATATTATATATTTGATAACTTTTTTCCAACCAATAAGCCAAATTCCCAACATGCACTGACACCTTGAAGGGTATAACAAAATGGGGCGTGAGTTTACCCCTACAAAACCTCTACTGTCCAAATCAAGAGGAGAATCTCAAGAACACATGATCTATAACATCAAACTCTAAGGACTTCCTCTTTTTATTTTCATAATACTTATTCCAGTCCTATAATAAGTTTATCATCTCACAAATAATCTAATGTTTCTTCATCATGCCCTTCACCATATTGGGACTGAGAACCGATGATCCCCCAACCTCAGACTAACACAACGGTGATCGAAAAAATTTACCATATAAATCCTCAAAAGGGGACATTCCAATGGATGATCGATCGATGATGTTATAAGGAAATTAATATAAAGGAATTATATGAAGCCAATATCCTATAAATTCCTAGATATACTCCTAAAGCATATCCTATAGTGTCTGGATGTTCTACTCTATCTGCCCATATGTTTGAGGGTAAAAAACAGTGCTAAGGGATAACTAATTTCCAAAAGCATGTTATAATTCACTCCAAAATTGTGATGTAAAATCATAATTCTTGTCTAATATGACGAAACCTAGAAATCTATGTATCCAAATAACCCAATTTATACATCTCATCACTAAAACTTCCATAATTGTTAACTATTTGATCAATAGTATGTGATTCGATTTCGTGAACCGATCCATGATTACACAGATGAAATCACTACCACCCTGAGCTCAAGGTAACATTGTAAGAAAATATATTGAGATGAAATCTCATTTCCTATTAGGAAAATTTAAAGTTTATAACAAACCTCAAGTAATATAGTGATCAACCATTAATTTATCGAAAATAGGACATCAATTCGTAATATCTGCCACCACCTGTTACATATTGGGCCACCAAAATCTTTTCCTCAACCCATGAAACATATTAGAAACTCATGGGAATACCCATAAAGGTGATCTATGAAAATATTTAAGGATTTTGCAAGGAATCACTACCATAATAAAAAACTTCTCTTGAAAAAACATTCTGTTCCATCCATCCTCCTACCATCCATACGAAGTATCACTATAGCCAATATGATCACACATCATCCATTCCTCCAAGTATCCCCACTAAGACTCATACCCTTACATCATAAAAGAATAATACACTATAATCTGAAATAAGAAACCTCCTCAATAAACTACCATAATATCTATGTTATAGGATTCCAACTCCTCCATCACCCTCCAATTATTTTCAGATCACTATACAACAACCTTCAATGAAATCTTGATCAAATCATTAGCCAATAATTTAAATATTAATGTAGTTTAGGAGATCTTAATTTCAAATAATTGATGAAAATTCATCCACCACTATTTCAAAATATTCAAATCACACTGAGAAAGGATATACCTCAATCTCCTATAATCCATGAAGACCAAAAAGTGCTCCCTAATTAGGTAATGACACCAGAGTTTCACCTTAATCACAAATACTACTTGCTCAAAATCATCAGTGGAATAATTAAACTTATAGATATGTAAATACCTAGACCCATAAGAGAGAACAACCTTCTAATGTATTAGGATGCATCCTAAAAATAGAAATAGAGGCTTCACAAAAAATCTCAAACATTACACCTCTTTTGGAAACTGAAGCATTAGAGCACTGATCAATCTCCACTTCAGGTATCCAAAAACTACCTAACACTAATCAGTTTGGATAAAACAATAGTTATTAATATTTATATATATTAATATGGCCACAATCCATGGTAAATTAGAAATGAACCTATGGTAAAATCCCAAATGGCCACAAAATCTATTAAGCTTTTCCACATTCTTAGGTTCTGACCAAGAAACAACTACTTCAATATTTGACATGTCCATGGACACACCATGATGGTACACCACATGACCAAGGAAATTCACCTCTTGAGAGTCCAAAACATACACTTGAACATATTTTATAGAGATGGTGGCTTTAAAGAACTTATAAAACAACTTTGAGATGATCGATATAATACACATTATACTTCGAGTATATCAATATCTTGTCGATGATAACAAATATGAACTAATCTAGAAATTCATGGAAAATGAATTTTATTAGTCCCACAAATAGAACTGTTTCATTCATGACCCTAAATTAAATGAATACAAACTCGAAGTGCAAATACTTACATTTGAAGGTAGTCTTTAGGACTACATCCTACTTCACACTCATCTAATGATATATAGAATGATAATTCATCATAGAAAACCATATAGCAACCCTCAACTAGTCGAAAAAATTATTGAACCTTAGAAAAGGTTAACTATTTTTTATTTCACTTGATTCGTCCTTCGGTAGTCTATACAAAACCTCAAAATACCGACTTCCATCTTGGATAATAACATTGGAGAACCCCAAGATGACACATGAGGATTGGTAAAACCAACTCAAATCAGTTAATTTATCTGAATCCTTAACTCTGATAACTCATAAGGTTCAATAAAAAAGGACCCATTTAATTCAAATAAGTACAAAGCTATAAGTCTCTCCCAAATTCAGCGTCTTGTCAATGGGGTAACATTACAACATCCTCAGGGAAAACATCCAGAAAATCCCCAACAAACATAGGATACTGCACCATCCCAATATTCATCGTTTTAATAAAAAAATATCCATCGAAGAAAGTAAAGTTTCCACACATTTAATAACCACCTAAAAACACATCTCACCAATGAAAACCATATTTTGTTCATCCATATCTAATAATAATACTCTCCTTTATAAGTAGTTGATAATATAATACTTGGAATACAACCAGTCGATGATGAGATTGACATTATGTGGATTAATTTGTAGAATTGAGAGATACCCACGTGTCTGATGTGCCCAATCATTATTCTACACCTCCGAAACACTTCAAACAAGTTAATATAACCTTTGAATGCCGTATTAATCACTAGGGGCCCTGATGAGACTCTCTATGTCTAGTCATAAAGAAAAAACTCTATAATATTAGATAAAGTATCACAAATCTCTTAAATAATGAAAAATAGGGGTAGATGATAAGACGAATTTACCTCTAATGATCTATGCCCCCTCTGGTGCTACCACTAACACTTCATACAATTGAACATTTATAGATCCTCAACCACTTTTCTATTGGACACCTATATAGCCACACTTAGTTTAGATTCTATAAAGACAGGGAATATCCTATGGTTGACCTCTTCCTACACCATATCCTCTCAATAGAGCATAAAAATACTACCCCTGATACTTAAATGGACTCATTTGAATCTTCTATTGAGGATGATTCTTAAGTATACCCCCTCCACCATAATGAGCTTTGAAAATTTCTGGGTACAAATTATAATGATGGAACCAACCCCCAAAACCAAATAAACCTAGAGATATTCCCCCCAAAAAATCACGAATCCATTAGTTACATATGAAAATAAAGAAATATTCTCAGGTTAAATTCCTATTCGTCAAAACCTCGAAGACCCCATCACCTGATAGTTTCTACTGACAACTCTGCTTCTTAAAAAACCTGCCAGTTCACCACTCACAGCAAACCTCCTCATGAGTGTATAAAATAAATCATATTTTCCATCTTTAGGACCTCTATATATATTGGGAATGTAAAAGGAGAAATTGAATAATGAATTGAAGGTTGGAGGGCCTAATAAAATTTTCATTCTTAGGACTCCTCATTAAGAAAATGATATGAGGAAAAACATAAAAGATCCTTGAATATACCTATGAACTCCCACAAACACATGAACCCCTTATGAGGAGATAGTAGGTCCTACATCATCATATCCATCATGGTAAAATAATTAAAATCCTCTCAAAACTCCTTTTGGAAGTAAAACCCCAACAATTATTCCTCATTCCGCTCACCAAAATATAATTCCAACCATTGATGCATTACCCTTCAAATATGACTGACTGCCAATGAGACCCAATACTTTGTTGAGGAATAAATCAAGATGAAGGTTATCTCAATCTTCTATAATCGGCACTCTATCTCCATATTAGAGACACTAAAATTTTACTTCCCCAAATCCTACCACTTAAAGGTGTACAATGTTTTCTGCCACTAATTATTCTTCTTAATCAGATCAACCCTCCGATGATCAACCAAATAAAACCGATGAACCTCCACTAACAGAAAAACACATGGGAGATGACCAAGATCCTCAACATAAAAGGTAATTAATGATTTTATAATATTGGTAGTATGTAATTTCATTAAGATTCATCTAATTCATTTTATGATCCCAATATCACTTCATACAAACTAGAACACAAGTAAGTCATGATGCAAGTACATATTATAGGATATTAACATGTAAGTGGCATCACTTAACATGGTCATTAAGTAGGCTCATATTCTATACATAAAATCATGTGGGGACCTAAAATACCTTGTCCTAGATTTTCATCCCTGACCCATGTCACACACCAAGATAAATTGAGACAGTTTCCTTACCAAACCATGAAATACTCACCGTTCCTAACTCTAAAATCCATCCCATATCTCAAAAAATATCTTATGATACCTCTATATCATGGTCCCCTATCTCAAAAAGTAATTCTACAGGTCCCATAATGAAGGAAGAGAAATAATGACCCCCAAGTACTCTCTATAGTGAGCCCAAATTTGTTGAATAACATCGAGATTATAAAAATCATACAAATGGGAGGGATTACCCTCTATAATAACATGATTATGAGATAGAATAAATCATCTATATGAACCTCCATGATGTAATCTAATAAAAAAACCATCCTACATTGAATTTATAAAGTAAAAAAAAACTAGAATATTCAAGGACATACACAAAATAAAATCTAAGTTAGTGAAATAATAACAACTCTAATGCCCAAGCTAGAAATGTCCAGTGTGGTCCATGAAGTCCTCTTAGAAAACTAAGAATAGTTTTTATATATGTAGGGTCAGCATACAATTATACTTAGTAGGATCATACCAAAATTCTCCATGAACATGTGAAAAAGAGAATACTAATACACTCATGAGAAAACAAAAGAACCAATAACACCTAATCACGTAAACTAACCAACCAAATCCTCATTAAGGCACACTCATCAGATAACACATCCGATTATAATAACATAATAAGAATCATATTGATAAAAGTTCCCCCACCAATTTCCCACAAGGATGCCACTCTCGGACCCCAACTACTTACATCATGGAGCTCCCATATCTTCCATTTAACAAACCTTCCTAAACAAACCCAGGTCACCACATCACATCACATCACATCACATTTTATTCGAATAGACTTGAGCCATCACATAACATCACATATAACCCAAAGACCCTCAGGAAATCAAATCTCTCCCAATGAAACCTTTTCCATCACATCATATCACATCTCAACCAAAGAAACTTGGGCCATCACATCACACCATAACCATTACCAGAATAGCCGGGTATCATTAACTTGATGGCCATAAACCTTGTTTCCTCCTCCTACCATGCACAACCCCAACTATATCAAACTTCACCGAATATAATAATAGTGTACTTTTGATTTTGAGACATCATAGCTCATGAATTTCAATGTCACTTGGAATAGAGAGTGGGGAAGAGAAGGTAGCCATACATTCATCCGCACTAACAGGATGCTAAAAAACACACTCAAAACATTTGTGTCTTTGAACATGGTTCTCGAATTGGGTTGGGTGCATATAGAATTAACAATGAACATAAAAGGTATAGATAGACAAAAAAATACAGCCACAAAAAACCCAAAACTATGGATTCTCTACCAGAATACCATCTATCTCACAACATCAATGTTAAGCCTCACAACATTTTCCACCTTTTCAGCCACCACTAAATGATTCATACCACACAACATTACATAATAAATATTCCTTAATACACATTCCACTAATCCTTTTTAATTAATAAAATTTCTGTACTTCCCACATATAAACCAATTCAATTAAATAACCCATTAATTTCATTATTTCATCCTATTTAATTCACCTTTAACAACAACTATACAAGACACACTACACATTTTAATTCAATATTCATTATCCACTTTAACCCAATCCATTACCATTAATTATTTAAAAGATAGTTCTAGTACTACCTAGGTAACTATCACAACAGAAAAAATGACAATGAAAAACAACCCATCATCCCCATGCCAACTAGCCTACACTACCACCTCTTCACAACCACAACCACCTCTAAGTAAAGACCACCACATAACAACCACTTTCCATCACAAATACCCAGTATCACAACAAAAAAATCCATCAAAACCCCCCTATAGTACAAACACACCTTACCACCCCAAATCAATATCAGAAAAAAAAACACATGCCTTATTTTAGATTTAATCAATGCGCTTCACATCATATTGACTTATTTATTCAAGGGAATTCTTAAACAATGCAAAAATTCTATGGGTAACCATTTTATTAACTATAAGTTGGTGGTTAACCAATTATATTTAAAGTTATGACAAATAATCACACACAATGGTTCCTAAAACAAATCAAACAGAGTGAAAAAAAATCCTCCCAATAACCATGATTATCTAAAAGCTGTCAAACCCCTACAATTCCAATATCAAAAGCTATACAACATATACTTTCATACCCTTCTCCTTCAATAAGAATTAAACCAATCCATTATTTTCATTAGTCTAGAGACACCATCTTCCCAAATATAAATAATAGAATAATACCTCTTGTATGATGAAATTAAATGAGAAATGAAGATCCCTATACATCAATGTTTTTTTTCAAATTGCCTTTAAATGTTGAAATTATAGGAAGGCTACCATCAAGCACCAATACAAAGGATAATTCCCTTAATATCCTAGAAAACAACCAAAAAACTCCCTTATCAAACCAAAATAGAAAATAATGATTCCATTAACAACAAAACTTCCTAGTAAGGAAACATAGATAATTATAGAGGAATAAATGGGGAGAACACACCTACAACTCCACAGATCAATCTCCCAAGAATAGGGTTAAAAGAAGATGATTTGGGGTTAAAAGGACTAACTGGTTTGGACTTAGGTTACCCAAGAAATGAGATAAAGTAGTAAATGTTTTTGTTTTGGATGGTATTTAAGAATTTATAATCATTTTAAAAACACATGACCAAGGTTCAGCCCCTAGGACCACTCTATAGAACTGTTGAAAATGGAAGGAATTATAGAGTCAAAATCCTCAAAGAACTATAACCCTACTGGTCAAAGAAACTCTCAAAAACATGTATATCTATGTTGTAGATCCAAAAAATATTGGATGATTACATGATGCATCTAGGACTACCACTCCATTGGACCGAAAATCGTAGAAAGGGGGATATTCCACAAACCATCTCCCTAGAACAACTGCCCTCAAAATGGAAGAACTACCAAAATCCACCTTTGAGTCTCTCTAAACTATAGTTGGATACTACATGCTATAAAAAAGTCCTCTTATGATGTAACCCAATGCTCTATGAAACTTCTATGAAAATATTGTAAGTAGATCCATAACACCTTCCCCGAGTACCCCACATCCCATCCAGCCTCTCCACATCATAGTGGCCACCCCTCTGGTGAATAACTAGGCTTATCACCATATAACTATCTTTAGATATATTTCATATCTCGATCCACCTTTTCCCATCAAAATTATTTGGAACTTCTCCTGTATACCTACATCACTATAATTAAGAAAAATTAATAGACTAGAATGTCTAGACTATTACACTAAATTTTAAACCCTATATTTGAGCATAAAATTATGTTGAAGAACAAAACTTGTGATTAGGAACATCACATTTTAGTACATAATATTTTATATGCACCTAGTGTAAGAAACATCACATTGGTATCATACTCAACATTATAGAGCTCTACGTTTAGTATCAACCACACACTATCAACAATAATTTTGGAGTCATCCTCACACAGAGAAACCCCATGTTTAACCAGTCATATAAAATACTTGATTTTTTAATTATTACTAGATTTATGCTTTGATTTATCTTGAGTAAATCTATTTCTAAATCAATTCAAAGGCTATTTTATAGGATCTTAATAAATGTATTAATTCATTATTATTTCTAAGGGATGTTCTGATTTTCAAGGGATATATAAATTTAAATTTCAAATAAACTATTAATTTTTAAATTATGATTTATTATGATACTCTTTAAGATATATTTGACTGGAATTATGTCAGGGTGCTAATTTAATTATCAAATAGATATATCTAGAGGGGAGTTGATCTATTTGAAAAAAATTGTTTTTTATGAAGCATAAGAAAAATAAAAATATATTTCTTTGAAACCTCAATGGATATTTCTTATTATAAAAGAGATTATTATTTTTTCAACAAGTGAAACTTTTTATCTATGATACATCTTTTGTAGTTTGTTGGTGATTTTCAAGACTACAATTTGGAGACATACCCGTCATAACTACTGATGATTATTCATCATAATACTACACAGATCATATTATTTTCTTATACTTATTTATCTGGGAAAATTCTTTAACAAATGTGAAGATTATTCTTAAGGACATTTCTTTGATGATATTGTTATATTCTTATAAAGATATCTTCACATGTTACTTTCATTGTCTATATCTAAATACTTTTAAAGGAAATTTCCCCAACTAATGAAAATTTCTATTATTTCAACACAATTAGGTTTGGAGTGTTTTGAGGACTATTGAGTTTCCTACTTTAAACATCTGTAAAATCATTTGTAACAAGTTTTAGTTTCTTGAACTAAACTATTTTGATCCTTGAGAAGGATCTATTAGTGAAAATGACTATAATATTTGGAAGAGTGTGAGAGGAGTATATTTTAGGATCTATGTTCCTTAAATGACTATAAAAATTTATCTTGTCCTATTATTTTAGTTTCTTTTACATAATTGACTTTATGAAAGGATAATATTATCCATTCTAGGCTAAATGGTGATTGATTTCAAATTATTAAGTGTCTTTAAATAGGTAAAATTCACTCTCCTCATAAGTCTTTATCATCATTATGCCTTAGAAATTGGTATTATATGGGTGATATCTTGAAAATATATTTTTCACTTATAGTCTTGAGTTCAACATCTAGTTGAAGACCAATGTTGATTATTGAACTCAAAGAATTTATTTCAATGATCTCAGATCTATTAATCAACTATGAAACATAAGGTTATTAGAAAACAAGAATGTTTATATGTCTAAATAATACTGGTTTTAAAGTTTGTTTGAATAATGTAAAGACATATGAAATTTCCTAGGATGAATAGAAAAATGGGGTTTTTATATAGAATGGTAATATCATATAAATTTAAGAGATATAAATGATATTATTTTCATAAATGGTCTAGATGAGTTAAATTTCATTTCTCATTGTGAAACTTCTTATAAATTAATGAAAAAAGAACTATTTCCAATGAAGAAACTGATAATGTTAAGAAATTAATGTTCAATATTTCTGAATTGATGTTTGATACTTTCATAATGCTTGAAGATGAATGTATTTCTTAGATGAATGGCTGATTAAATGAGATATTTAATGGTGAAACTTCTCTCAAAACAACTATGTCTAAACCAGATCCAAAATTGAATGTTATTTGAGTTTTTTCTACCAAGTGGAATAGAATATTTACTCATATTCTTCAATCCACATTTCTTAAAAGTTTAACAATGAATGAATTTATTGGTTATCTCATGATATATGAAGATAATATGAAATAAGAGGATGCGGATAAAAAAATGATCAAGAAAGAAAAATCACTTTATTGTTTTTATTCTCATTAGAAAAAAAGTTAAACGAGGATGCTATATTCATTAATGATTAAAACTATTCAAATTCTGAAGAAGAACTTGATCAGTTCATAAAAATATTCAATAAATTATATAAAAGTAATAAAGGTTACCATAAGACATTTAATGACTATAAGAAAAGTAGTGGTGGTCTGAAAGAAGTTAGATATTATAAATGAAAGTAGTTGGGGTATATCAAACCTGATTTTACATAGATTAAGTAAAGTAAAAAAATTGATAATAAAGAAAATAAGCTTCAAATAAAAGATTATTATGAGTAAAAATTGATGAAAGGAATGAAGGAAACATAGATTTTATCTAAAAATTACAATATTTATTTATGTTTAGAATATAATAAAGTACAATTATATCCAAAAGAAAATATGAGCTTTATGGATAAAGATAATGAGGTATAATCATACCAATATTCTTCTTCTTTTTATGATTATGAGTCTAAAACCTTCTCAAATGATAAAATAAAACAAATTCTCCATGTTAGAAGAAAAATATGAAATATTGTGGAAAAAGAATAAATCACTCAATAATATTCGCAATGGTTTCCCAAGTGAGAAATATACCATTCTAAAACATCACTTATAACTAAAAGAAAAATCAAACAAATATACTTTAAACTAAATTGATCATGATAGTAGAATTAATGTGTTTATTAATGAAGTATAATTCATAAAAGTGCTTCTAGTGTTCTTACTAAAGGAGAGTATTCATTAAATATGACCATTGGGTAAAATGTGTTTAAGGAATAAAGATATGGAATAGAAATTAATAGTGAGAAACCTAAACCATATAGAAATTATGTTGTTTCAAGCTCAAAAGACCACAACATGTCCAATATTAATTAATTTTATTTTTACATTAAAGGTCTTTATACAAATAATAGTTTACTAAGGAGTCTAAATATTATTTGTTTAATAAAATATTATATGTATAGAAACTCACCTAAAGTTATTTTTAATGTTTTCGGAAAATTAAACATATCGGGCTGACCATATCCTTTCTAGTTGACACTATTGGACCTAAGAACATTTGAGTACCAAAAAATGCCTGTTTCTTATTTTTACAGGTGAAAATACACAAGAAAAAAATTATATATGGAACATAGAAATTAAAGGTTAAAGAAATATGAGTGTAAAATTTCCTATCATTCAGGAATTATCTATTGTTGATTAAGGTTTAGGTACCTTTGGAAAATGATTAGGGAATGAACACCAAATTTGCATCTATTGGAGGTAAAAAATAAATCCTGATCAATATGTTTCCTTATGTTCAAGGGTTGAGGTTTAATATGATAAGTTGATCTTAACTATGTGATTACTTTTTACTATTGATTTATTTAATAATGCATGTTTTGTTTTTAGAGATAATTTTTTTTCATTAGAGTAGATTGAATAGAAAATGTTAAAACATTGGACCTTTGTTCATTATGTCAACAAAATGTTTAATATTTAAATTGTAACATCCCACCCCACCTCATTTTCATGAGAAGTGATGAGTGTGTGTTACTATCCTTAGGTGACATCCCCAAGACACTAATAGTTGAAAATAAATAACAAAGGCCTGATTAACAATTGGGGGATGATTTTACCTTTAAAGATAAAATAACAAAACCTCTATATGTTGCATGAGTACTAAAATATATGCTAAAGAAAAACCAATAAAAAAGAAAAAATTTGGGTACAAGAAGAAACCAAAAACATCAAATCTCAAATACACCAAAGACATAAACTCATCAACTCGAAAATGTTCCAAGCTATAACGTCACATGACCAGTACAAGGTTTCAAAAAGAATCACTAAAGAACTAAGATACCTTTCATTTACCTATGTCTTGATATATAACATCTAAAAACACACCCAAGTTATCAATAATGGGGAGATCATAAAACTTATTAGTATTTTCCCAATTACTACCCAACTCAAACCACTAGAAAAAAACATATTAGATCAATATTTTAAAATAGTTAAAAATATGTTAAAATAGTTTATATTAAATATGAAATAGTTTCTATGGAAAGTAATCAAAAAAACCTTTAAAACAATTTTCAAAGATTATGTAAAGAAATAGTTTAAACTATTTCTCAATTAGTGATTTGTAATATAATTTTCCATGTACGAATACATACACAACACATGCACACACACAATTTCCATGTTACCGTTGGTGGTGGAACATTATGTCCACATTTCGTCCCTTTGATGGTGGTACTTCACAACCATTATCTATCCCTTTAAACACATACCCTATAGTTATGCCCAAATAATTTCAACCTATTTCAAAACATAATTTCTTAACATTAAATTTATTTCAATTAATACATTACTTTCATCAAACCAACAATAATTTTAAAATCACTATTTTAAAATTATTAATAATGGGTTCTTACAAAAATTCATCCAATTATAATTATTTAAAGTAAACTAATTAAAACAAGAATTTACATCAAATAAATACATGATTTAAAAAATAATTTAATGAAATCAGAACAATTTGAATTCAAACCTTCATGTTATAATAAATAAGAGTCCTGAGAGAAGCAACTTACCTCTCAAACGTAGGTTAAAATGAATAATTCCACACAACAACTTGAAAAACCTGGATTGAAACTCCAAGATACGTCTTTAGATCTTGTTACATTCAATAAAAAATTCATATCACACCAAGATTAAGATAAAATAGAATTGATATCTCCCAAATTTAATGGATACAGAATTGCAAGAGAGGGAAGAAGAAAATATCCAAGGAAAAGGATGAAGAACAAGCACTTACTAGTGAATCCAAGCTTCCAACACACTTCTATTTTCCTAGAAATCACTCTATATTGAATGGTATGGTCACTAAGTCCTTAAGAGGAATAGAAATTCATGTTATAGTTTGATTAGTGGAATATTGAGTAATTAAAAAGGTAATTCAATTAGATATATAATTTTTACATCTAGAATTTCATGGTGAATGGTTAAAGAGAATAGTTAGGAGAACCCTGCATTAATTATACATGAGACACTACCTCAAACCACACCATGGATGGTTAGATCACTCAATTATACAATCTATACACCAACCGTGATATTCCCATTTTTATTATTATTTCATAGTTTCTCCTAGGCACCCACATAGTTTGGTAAAACTATGAGCATAACCACACACCTATCTAATTCCCACTATTTTAGTTTTATAGTTTTATAGATGTATTTCATGGTTTCTACTAACTGTGTTCAAAATATGAACCTCCAAAAAATTCCCCAAAACATTCCAAAAATACCCATAAAGTCATGAAACCAAAGAAAATAAATTTAAATAATCAAAATACATAAATAAATATACAAGTACATTAATCCCAGGGGGTTCTACAATTTCCCCATCATTGGTGTTTCCATCCCATTAAAAAAGAAAACTAGAGTTGTCCTTGAAGATTTCCGACCATTGATATTTCATTTCCTTTTCAAAATCCCATGTTTCTTCTTGAATCTATCCATGTTTCCATAAAACCTACACTAGAACAATTCTTTTTTCATGAAATACTTTGTCTTTCCTATACACAATATGTTCTGGAAAATGAACCAATGTACTATTTAAATCTAAGTCAACATGATCCCATCGAATCACATAGTCAAGATTAGGTTGATACTTATTTAATTGATAAATGTAAAACACATTATGAACTAAACTAGACCTTTGTGGAAAATCCAACTGATATTCCACCTTACTAACCCATTTAAGTATCTAAAATGGGTCTATGCATCGAGGTGATAATTCACCTATCTTCACAAAATGATGATTACCAAGACTTGGAGTGATTATCAAGAATACCTAATCACTCACCTCAAATTATAATGATTATTAATGATGGACCACATATTATTTATGAAGAATATGATCCATCTCTATTCTCTTTATGATCAACTGAATTTTCTCCATTGTCTCTTGCACAAGGATTGGTCCAACCAGTGAACTCTAACATGTTTCCAACACAAAAAAGTGAACAATGATAAGGACACCATTAAAATGATTCAAAAAGAGCCATATAATCAAGGCCTAATGATTTTTTTGGATGAGAACTACACTTATGGTATATAGTACTCCCAGGAGCCAACAAAATCCATTACACAATACTTAAGAATATACTCCAATGTTTGGATAATATTCTCATATTATCCATAATTTTGAGGATTATATGACGTGATCATAGTTAAATGATTCCCGCGGGATTTTTTTAAGGACATAAAAAATTATATGTAAAATTAAGGTCTCTATCTGATATTATCGAAGATGGAACACCATACCTTTTTACCACTTATCGGATATATTGTTTTGAAATTTCTTCCTGTGTATTATATTCATGAATAAGGATTAAATAAGATGAATTTGTGAGATGATAAACTATCACCCATAAGGAATCATGTTACCGAACAATCCTTGGTAGAACTATTACCAAATACATATCCATATTCTCCTATTTCAACATAAGTATAAGTAAAGACCAAAATAATCCCAATGACTATTGGTGATCCACCTTAACCTTCTTATAAGTGAGAAATATCAATAAAAAAGACTCAACTACATTTATTTTCATTCCATACAACAAAAATTATGATTTCATTACCTTATACCTATATATATATTTCATTCAAGATGAAAAACCCATCTTGAATGGTGGTAATCATGAAACAATTGTTTCTGAGATGAAAAAGGTATGAACATCCGATATTGAAACCAAAACACTATTCTTCTTTCAAGAATCCATCCCTCAATGGTATCCTTACCATTCAGTTTGGGCCTCATAGAAACACATTCATACATAGTTCTCTGTACCTCTTTAACCTTTGCAACAAAATCTATAGAAAAGTAAATTGGAAGGAAAACCACCACTCTACCTCAACATTCACAATCCAAGTGCATGTTAGCTATTAACAACACTAGCTTCCAATTATCCAAAGCCTCCTTTGACTATTGACTTTGTACTTAATGAATAGACCATGAAGTTAACTTTATCTAGTGTATACATTAAGTCAATTTAAAAAATTTATAGATACTTTATCCATCTTCATTATCTCAAATTAAAATATCTTTGTGAGAAAATGTGTTCCAAGATCATATGATCCATAAACACCATAAATTTCTCATCTAAGAGATAGTAATGCCAATTATTTATAGCATAGAAGAAAATAGCTCATTCTAAATTGTGTTTTGGTCAATTCTTCTCATGAAACCATAAAATACATGATCCTAAAGCAATAATTTGATCTTACTAAATGAGAAAACATGCTAAACCTGATCCCATAGCATCACAATACACCACATATCCTTGTCCTGATTCTAGAAATATCATGATCAGTTATGATGTAAGGATGATTTAATTCTCTTGAAAAGACTTATGACATTAATTTTTCCATTCAAGTGGAACAATTTTCCTTTTCAACATTGTCATTGGTGATTCTATTCATTAAAATATCAAATGTAACATGGGTAATAACCTTCCAATCTAAGGAAACAATATATCTCCATGATATTATTTGGCAGTTTCTAAGAGATAACAACATCTATATTTTCTAGATACCCCAAACCACCATTTTAAAAGAATAAATTTTCATGTAAATGTACCTTTTATATCCATAAAATGCACATCGATCACATGGCATATAGAATATGCTCTCATAAGACACCCAACACTATCGTCTGATGTTTCGTATGCTCAATCATTATCTTCGAATCCACCAACATTTCATCCAAAAACACCACCATAATAGATTATAGATACCTTTGAATAATATGATTCATCAATTTCATAAATACAAATGGTGAATTCATAATTCTGAAATACATAACCATATACTCATAATGGACATATCTATTCTTGTAATATACCTTTGTAATATCCTCCTTCCTAAGCCACAACTGGTGATATCCTGAATGAAAGTCAATTTTAGGGAACCAAAAGGATCCCCTCAATTAATCAAACAAGTCATAAATTCATGGGAGAGGATAACGGTTCTTTATCATAACATGATTAAGCTTATGATGATCCAAATAAAGCTTAATATTTCAATAAACCTTTTTAACAAACAAAACTAGTGCTTTCCATAGAGACGTACTCGTCCAAATGAACCCTTTCTTTACAACTCATCTAGCTGAACATTCAATTTTCTTAATTCTATTTATTCTATCTAATAATATAGAAGTGATATAGGATTTTCCAAAGGTAGAGATCAATCATAAACTAGACGTTTCTAGTAAGTAGAAATCCTAATAAATTATTTGGGAAAACATCAGAAAAAGATCATTTTTTAGAGGAAAATATTATTCTCGATCATATCCATATATTCCAAGGATAAGGATTCCATATGGTATGATATAGTTTCAACTACGGGTTGCAACAACCCTAATTCACATACCTTAACATTCTAATATCCACTATAGGGATGCTGGACCCCGTCATCCATTGTAAAAATAACCCTTTAGGTTTAAAAGTCTATGTGAGATTTGAACATTGTCAACCAATCCATACCTAGGTTTAGTTCAGAGACATCTATCTCATTCATAGAGAAATACTAAATCAATTTACCACCATAGATAGTTATATAACATTATTTTCACATAAAGGATCGACATTCCCTTTGTCTAAGAAGAGTTTTAAGTTTTAAAATAGAAGGCATCGTCTAATCATGAAATACCAGAATAAAAATAGCAAAAGAAGAAATAAATGAGTAAGACAGACTTGTATCAAAAAAATATTTCATAAGGGTATAATTCAAAGTAATCATACCTCTCACAATCGAAGGTTAGAATTGACCACACATAATCAATTACTAAGATATATAAAATTGCTTAATTTCCATACATTTCTCTTTATTACCCTATTGAGATTTCACTAGTTTAGGATTCATGTTATTCCTATAATCACCATGTCTTTCTTAGTTTTTATGACAAGGATACTCATCTACACTCATCCCCTCGAAGCATAAAATTTCTGAGAAGCCTGAGTGATGTCCCTAGCACCTGAACATAGAGCATTGCAACAATATCACTAAAAATGTCCCATATGGTTTCAATTATGATATGATTAGGCTGGTACTATATAATCTCGTTTCATGTGTTCAAGAGAACCACATTAAAAATAACTGAGTTTACCCATTAGTTTAGGAAGAAGATTCACTATTCTCATTGTTTGATTCAAAGTTATACCAATACCTTAAAAAGATGTTTTCCTCTTCTACTTATTACCAAAATTAGAGTTCCTTCTAGTTTACATTTGTATCAATATACTTTCTACACTCTTATTTACTAATATATCCTTTTATACCACCATTTATCTTTTAACCATCTCTGTATATTCTAAAATAAAAAGTATGAAAATATTTAAGTGAATCTCTTACCTCAACCTTGATTAAAAAAAGCATGACTTAAAGGAATCAATTCCAGAGACTTCTGGTGAAAATTATAATAAATTAATAAATCTAACCACATACTCTATCACTGTGAGGTTCTATTACATCAAACCAAAAAATTATATTTTTATTGAAATCTAGAAAGACTGAGGATACAATTTTCAATTAAACAATTCTTCAAAACTCTATCATGTCATGCCTTGTTCCAATTTATCCTTGAGTAATAAATACTACCATTGGAATGAAATATCTTTTAGCATGTACCTTTCCATCTCCACATTTAGATTAGAAGGTGTGAAAAGTAAATCAAAGAGTTAATTCATCATATTTATCTCCATTTATTCTAATTATAGTTCAAAATCAACCTAAAAGATGGGTGGAATCCCCTTTTGTAACTGAACCAAATGGTCCACTTTTCTTGGTTCATCTTATTTACCCCTCTATCCACAGCCTGAAATTATTAGATGGTACTATGGGACAACTATTGGTTCAATTTTAGCTTAGGTGAAACTACATTCTTAGGAACCTGTACTAATTGGTTCCTATAACACCTACCAAGTGCCATTCACTATAACAAAAAGAAAAAATCATTTATTATCACTCTTTATAACTTAAAGGATTCGAAATTTATAAGTTATCACATCACACATTTCACAAAAAGAATTTTCAAAATTCAACAACTTCCTCTTTCAGACCATTTTCGAATATTTTCAAAAATGAAAACATTTAAAAAAAATCATAAATCTTTACTCAAAATGAATTATTCACTTCTAGTGGTAAGTAATTTATATCAATTCATATGATTATATTCTCATCAGTGAAACCATTTACGAGGAGGTGAAAACACCATGAACTGTCTCAGAACACTCAAGTATCCAAAGTGCATGGTAACTAGATGTTCAAAATAAATAGGTTAGCTATTACATTGTATGATCTGTATTTTATGTCATGACCATAAAAATTCTTGATACCATCCCATCTCAAGGGATGAACACCAATAACACCCAAGGAAAGGACAAAGTGGTACCATTTGTAACATCCCACCCCTACTCAGTATCTTGAGAAGTGACAGATGCATCTTACCAGCCTTAGGTTACATCACCAAGACACAAATGGATGGATATAAATTCCAAAGGATTCTCCAACTAGTGGGGGATTATTTTCAATTTAATTATAAAAAAACAAAAATTCTACATGATGCATGAGTATAGAAATAAAATCCATTAGAAAACCCAACCAAAAACCCAAAATCAGATTATAATCAAAAATAAAAACCAAAAAATCTCAAAGTACCCAAAAAAATAAACTCAGAAACACCCAACCTTATCCAAGATCCAACTCCACTATCCCATCATAATGTATTGAGAAGAATCACTAATGAACTAGGATGCATTTACTTTACCTATGTCTTGATACAAAACATTTGTGCACACACCAAATTTCCCAAGTATGGGTGAGTGTAAAACTCAGCAGGATTTCTCCAACAAATCCACAACTCATTATAATAGGAAAAAACTTATTATAAAAGTATATTAAAATAGTATAAAACAATTTATAATAGTTAATATAAAACTAAAACAATTTCCATGGTTAGTAATCAAACAAAAGTTTAAAATCAATTTCAAGGAATACATCCACAAATCCTTTAACCCATTTCTCAATTAATGATTTTGAATATAATTTTTATGTCTACACACATCCATAACACTCACACACAAAAATATTTTTGGTGTTACCATTTATGGTCGAACTTCACGTCTATACTCTATCCCTTTGATGGTGGTACTTCATGACCATTATCTACCCCTTTAAAATCATACCAAACCATTATTCCAAAATAATACCAACCCATTTCAACAAAATAATTTCTTCTATTTGAAATTATTTCAATGAATACATTAATTTCATCAAACCCTCCATAATTTTAAAATCACAATTTTAATTTACAAATAATGAGTTCTTCCAAAAACCCATCCAATTCCCAAGATTCCAAAAACCCCAATTCAAATGAGAGTTTCCATGAAATCATACAATTATTTCCATAAATATTTCAAGAAATAAATTCAATTTGAAATCAATCCTCCATGTTTTAACCAAGATGAGTTGAGAGAGAAGCCACATACATCTCAAAATTATGTGAAAACAAAGAATGACACAACAAATTAAAAAACCCAGCATAGAAATCCTAGATCAAACAATATATATTAGTCACTTGAATCAAAAAAATAATACCCCATAAAGAATAAAATAAAAAAATGTATCTCTCCCCAAAATACTAGATCCATGATTACAAGAGAGTTATAATAAGTGATCTATGAATGATGATGAAGAATGAGAACTTATCTATGAATATGATCCTCCAACTCACTTATATTTTCCTAGGAATCACTCTTGGATCAAAAGGAATTTTCACTATTGAACTGGGAGGAAGAGGAATTTGTGTTATGGATATATTAGGAAAAAATATGAGATTAAGTAGGTAAAATGAATTAGATACACAATTTTTCGATCAAAAATTTCATGGTGCATGATTATGGTACATGGTTTGGAAAACCATATGCTCAACATGCATAAGACACTACCTCATAACACAAATTATATGGATAACATGAAAATTTAGAAAAACCATGAGACAACAATTATATTCTCCTCTTTTAATAATTGCATATTTTTTATTGTGCACCATATTGGTTTGGAAAAAACTTGTTCCTTCACACTTCCCACTATTTTAGTTGCATGGTTTCTTGGAGGTGTTGCATGGTTTTTACAGACCTTTCTCAATTTGTGAACCTCAAGAAAATCCTCCAAAACCCTCCAAAACTCCTCCTAAACTCTAAAAAAATAAAAAAATCATTTTAAATACTTAAAAAAATAAATAAATGATCATGTGCATGAAAATAGGGGTGTTATATAAATACTGAAATAAATTAATCCTAGATGTGGCCAAGAATCCTTTGTTATTGTAATAAATTTCCCATATATAAATTATATAATAAGAGGATAGTTTTTTATTTTCATTAGATTAAGTTTGATGAGAAAATAATTTGTGATACATGGTAAATATACAAGAAGAATAAATCATATATAAAATAATTCAATAAGGTTGTTACATATAAATGTTTTGAAATTTTTAACATGTTTTTTTGGAACTTCGAGAGTAAAAAACATATCTACGTGATTATTTGTTTTTGTTTTAGTTTATTATTTTGATATATTTACTTGGGTGTACTTTTTGATGACTAAATGTGAATAGTTTTTATTTTTATGTGTTTTAGTAGGTTCATCCAAAATGAAAAATATTTTAAAGTAATTTAATTAAGAAGTTACCATAGAGAAGAATTTTATAATCAATAATTTCATTTTTTTTTCATAAATATATGTATTAATATAATTTTTCTACTCCAATAACTCCTAAAAAAATTTATCTTTTGAAACGAGAAATAAATGTATTCAAGTAATGGATAGTCCTAGGTTAAATGACTATAGTTTTCCTATTTATTTCATGGATGAATATACTAAAAAAAATGTCATATTATGAATAGGTTATTAATTAGACCACTTCTTAAGAGAGAACATATGAGTTATATAATAATAGAAAACCTATGGTTTCATGCTTTAATGTTTCAGGATGTATGGTTTATATATTGTATACTATGGAAAATCATGGTAAATTTGAGCCAAAATGTAATTAAGGAATATTTATTGGGAATTATACTACTTATAAAGATTATATAGTTTTTAATAAGAATTATATTATAGTAGAAGACTTTTTTCATGTGACGTTTTATGAGAGTGATCCTTTTTATAATAATAAAATAGAAATTGATGAAGTTATCAATTATTTAAAAATATTTAGGCTTGAGTCTTCTAATGATAAGATTGATTGTCAACATGATCATGATAAATCCTGTTATAAATAAAATTAAATCAAGGAACCTGAAAGTGTCATACCAAGACAAACTATAAATTTAAAGGACCATCCTTTTGAGAATGTTATAGTTGTTATTGACGGAGGAGTTATGACAAAGAAGAATTTTTGAAAACCAGTTGAGTTATCTTACTTTTTATCTAATTTTAACAATCTTTTTAATATAATAATTAAATGATGAGATTGGGGATTTGGTTATACTAGAAGACCTAAATCAGTTTAAGTTAAAACATATTTTGGAATTAGTTGATATACCCTCAGACCATATTTTAAGAATAACTAAATAGGTTTTTAATAATAAGAAATATTATCATTATATATTTAGCATGAATAAGGATAATCAAATTTCTAAATGTTATTATTAGGATAAAGGTATAGATTATGAGCAAATATTTTCCCATATTTATAGGATTAAAGGAACTCGGTTCTTTTTTACCTATGTATGTTACATGAAATTTAAATTATACTAGTTTAATGTTAAATATAAATTTTTAAATGTTTATTTAATAGTGGATATTTATATTGGACAACCCCCAGGTTATGAAAATATAAATTTCTTACAACCTTTTTTAATCATTTCAAAGATCATTATCGTCTTAAAAAGTACTAAGGGATTTATATGAGTGATTGAGTTCTTTTATTTTAGATAATGTTTTCTCTATAGGTATAGATGATCCAAGTATTTTTAATAATATATCTTATTGTAATTTTTTATTAGTTTAAATTTATGTAGATGATATTTTTTTGGTTCAAGTAATCTAAAAATTTGTAATGACTTTTGAAAAGTTATAAAAAAGAGTTCAATTGAGTATAATAAGATAATTAAATTTATTAATTTGATTTCATATTTTTTAAAAGGATTTTTGAAATTTTTTATACTAATAAAATTTATTATTGATTTGTTAAAACAGTTTTCCTTGAAAAAAATAATCCATATAAAACTCATATGTGTACTAATGTAAAAATCGATATGGATCATGCTGGTAATCCTATTGACAGTAAGTTATATAGAAGTGTGATAAGTAGTTTTTTGCATCTTACTACTAGTAAAATTGATATAATTTTTAATATTTGTTTATGTGATATATTTAAATCTTATCTAAAAGAGTTTAATATAATTTATGTTATAATATTTTGAGATATTTTAAAGGAAAAATTTATCTATCTTTTTTTAATCTAAAAACAACTGGTTTTGATTTAATATCACATTCAATTAAAATTTTTAGAGGTTGTATATTATTTAAAAAAGGAACCTTATGTACATATTAATTTTTAGAAAAGCATATGGTTTCATGGTTTAGTAAGAAGAAACATTTAGTTTCATTGCAAACTATTGAGGTAGAAAATATTTCTACAGGTAGTTGCTATGAAAAAGTGTTGTGGATGAAACACATACTTCTTGAATTTAGACTCCATTTTGGCCATTTTCATATTTTATAAGATAATAAATGTGTTCTAAATATTAACAAAAACTATATGATTCATTATAGTACAAATAATATTAATATTAAACATCATTTTCTAATAATTAATGTAAAAAATGGGGAAATATATTTATAATTTATTAATAATAAATATCATCTTACTGATATTTTTAAGAAAAAAATTCTCAGTAATAATATTTATTTTATTAAGGTAGAGCTTGGTTTATTTTATTTTAAGAAAATATTATCTATCTATTTTTTTAATCTCTTTTTATTTTAGTTATTTGTTTTATTTTCTAATAAAAGTTTATTTATTTGGTTATTTATTCTGAATTTAAATTGTTTTATTTATTTTAGTTAGATATTTTAACATTACAAAGATATTTCTTCTCTTTTATAATAAAAAATGGTTATACTGAATTATCATCTTGGGAAATAAAATATTCTTCTAAAACCATTATAGTTATTCTCTTTCTATTTCTCATAACTTTGATCCCTTTCCCTTTAGATATCATGAATTATCAATCTCTAGATGAATATATTTTATACACCATAAACGTTCATCTAAAACTCCTTATGAGGGGAAAGATAAATATGACTAATGAGGCTAAACCTTGAAGTGGAAAAGGGAAAATACCTTTAAGTTTATATTAGAAAGTGGTAAATAAGGATATAATTTACTTCGAGTGGTTATTTTAGATGAATCTAAGGCATATGTATGAGTTAAGCTTTTATGGAATGAAGTTTATGTTTTTTGGGGTATATTATGAATATTTCTTTAAAAGGTAAGTAATGGAGCTTTAATAGAATTACCAATTCATATTTAGTGAAAGTGAAAAAAAAATTTTCTTCCAAGGTGAATTTCAAGGAGATTTCTATGTTGATAGTCACTAAGAATAAAAATTTCTTATGCCCTTATGAATGGTAATTTTAATTTTACTCTCAGATCAATTATAGATGGACATCAAAAGTTTGAGGATATCATAAACCTTAATTTAAGAACATCTAATGTTATGAAGATTATGGTGACGTATTTGAAAATTGTTTACAAGTAACTAGTCAAGTTCATCTAGACTATAAAAATTTGAAGGATTTTAGAGTTAATGAAAATTATTTTTCCTAACATGTATATCGTGTTTCTATAGGTTAGTGATATAAAGTTCAACATGAGTTAATAAAAGATAAGGTATATGAACTAGAACATTCAAAAAGTTTATAGGATGTCATTTTATTCTTATGGAAGACTCATATCTATTATTCTCTATAAGATAGGGGTGAATGATGAAATAGGGACTGGTTTAATATTTCCTCAAAATAATGTGGATTCAGCTAGAGCCCTGAAGAAATTTAGTTTTTTTAGAGTGTGACATAGGGTAATATTATACAAGTTGGGGAATAAGTATATGGACCATATAGTGCTTATGATGAAGAGGAACAAATAATTTTGAAGTTTGGTGGTTCTAAAAGGATTGGTATGGGGTAGTTACTGATTCTAGAGTGGAGAGAGCTAATGCTTGGCCACATGTTTCTAGAAGGGGGAGTTTCAGGATTATAGGCCTCAACATATGATAGAGAGAGTATCCAAAAAAGTATTAAGAGGAACATCATGGATGGAAACAATCATTACAAAATTGGGGAAGTTATTAAATTTCCTAGAGTTTACCATGAAATTGATTACGTAGATAATGATGTTGTGATTGGTCAAAAACCTCATAAAAATTTGAGCCTCTACCCATTGATTTGGTTATTAATTAAAATTATTGGGAATTTTTGCAACTTTTTCTTTTTTTAATTAAAAATATGAAGAGTTTTTCATGGTGAGGAACAACAAGTCAAATAATCATCTCATTCTCCAGTTTTTAAAAGATAAAGTAAACTCATTTTGTTGATAAAATAAGTAACCATGTATCTTCTTCTATATTGTTGATCTAGGATCAATCAGCTTCCTTAATTTAAAATTCAATAGAAAGGTTTTTTAAATACAATTATTAGGTTATAGATGTTTATGGATATTTTTCCTCTCCCACTAGTGAAGGATTGCAATTCCAGTCCCTTTAGTCGGTTAAAGTTGGAGAACTATCTGTAAGGCTTCAGGATATGTCCTTGGAGTCTAAAGAGGAATCATGTTTTAGAGATCACACTAATTTTTTTTCTAATTATATGGTATTTTTTTGATCTATTTAAAGATTATGTTATCAATCTATAACGATAGTTTTAATGATCATTTAATTCCTTTTAGAAATTATGAAATTCATATATGTCTAAAATACAATATAAGCCTCTTCTGACTTAGTATCAATGTTTAATGTATAATAACGTTTCTGAGAAATATTTCGATGCTTTGAGAAGATATATTGATGACCAATTTTAACATTTTAAAGTGGATATGGTTTTAATATTGGATTTCATTGATTTGAATATTTTTTTGGAAAATTAGTTTGAGGATGTCAATGTTTCAAGTTCATAAAAGGGAAGAGATTCCATATCTAGTAGAGAATGGCATGTAGGTATTATGTGAAGTCTATAGTTTTTGTATGATTATTTTTCAAATTATAGATAAAAATATTCAAATTATGGGGTGTGATAGTGTTCCACTGCACACTATTTTAAAAAATAAAAAATATTTACATAAAAGGATAGGTTTAAAAGAACATAGAATCAGAATTTTTCTTGACTAGATAAGAACCATAATGGATAAATATGTTTAGTCTTCTGATACTATTAATTGTTTTCTAAAGGTGAACATAGTTGATCTGTGAAAAAAAATTTAGTATCCAAGGCATTTTTTGAGTGGGTGGCCCATGCCATTGAGCTATAATTTCATGGATCTAATGTTAAAGCTTATGGTCATTCACAAAAATGCTTAGAGATTCCTTAACCTGCGAATATTATTCTGAAGAATATCAACAAATTTATGGTCCATCCTAACATCCTTACCCTCAACCTATATTTCTCTAAAAACGAAATTCATTGTAATTTAGAATCATTTTTCAATTTTATTATTATTTTGTTTTTTTTTGTTTTTAACCCTATCCATTTTAAAAATGTTCTTATTTCTGTCTCAATAAAATTCACATATAGTTCCATGATAAATTAAATGTGTTTTATCACAATTCTATACATTTTTTTATATAATAAAGTGTGAGAAATATGGATAAACCCAAAATTTACAAAGATAATTTTTGAATACTCTCTACCAGGTCATTGAAATTAATTTTATTTGTTGATAATTAAAAGCCAATTGGATTTTAGTTTCTTTAGTTTAATAAATTTTTATGATCATCAAGAAGGGGGATATTGTTGTACATAAATATGATGATATAAATATTTTTTCATTGACTATGATGCTACTAAATAACCTCATTTGTTTTACTAATAAATTTACTTTGATTGGTTTTCAAGTTTATGTTTAATTGAATAATTATTTTTTTCATATAATTTTGTAAGTATTTTATTTGATCAATGTATTTAAGTGAAAAATTATTATATTATTCAAGATTTTTTGAAGAGGTATAAAATAACTGTTTAGAAATTTATGTTAAATCATAGCATTAATATACTACTACACATTTTAAAGTTATGTTATATCCTAAAATTAATATCCAACTCCACATTTGGAACTCCACATTTTAACTTAATTTTATGTTTGAGAGCCTGAATTTTGATAAGAAACCTAACATTTGAGTACCTAACATTTGGTATGTACCTGACATAAGAAATACCACGTCTGTATCATACTCCACATTCTATATTTATAAATTTAGTATCAACTATATGTTTTCAAAAGTACTTTTGGAGTCATACACATGTAGAGAAAACCCATGTTGAACTATTTTTCTATGAGATATAAATATTAAATCATTACTAGATTTATACTATGATCTCATCAGTGTAAATCTATATTTAAAAAGATTCTAAAGACATTTCAACAGACCTTCTTCGACATCTTAATTTGTTATTATTTTTAAGGGAATTTATTATTTTTGATGAATGATTAAGTTCAAATTTGAAACATTATTTTCATTTTGAAATCAGGATTTATCTAGTGACTTTTTTCATATTTATATAATAAAAATTTAATCATGTTTCTTATTTAAATATCAAATTGATATATCTATAGTGGATTGTATATTTTTTAAAACAAAAGGTTTTTTTTCTAAAGATGAATAATTTTTTTAATATGTTCCTTGAAGCTTCATTGTATTTTATTATTATCAAAGAGATTATAATTTCTACTACAACTTATAATTCTTATCTATGATACATATACTGTAGTTTTTTTTCTTCCTTTCTAGAGTACACTTTAGATAAATTCATTTTATAGTTTCTAAAAAATTTATCATCATGATACTATGAAGATCTAATCATTTTCTACTGATGATTTATTTGAAAACATTCATAAAAAATTTATATATTCTTGTTGAGGAAATTGATTTAAATTTTTGATCTATTCTAATGAATATATCTACATATTTATGTTAAATTTTCAATGTATGAATAATTTCAAAGATAATTTCTATAAATAAAAATAATTTATTTTATTTATAAACACTCTTGTGTGATGTTTTTCAAGGAATACTGATTTTATTTATTTAAATACATATAGAATATTTTTCTAACAATTTTTAGTTTCTTTCACTCAATTATAGAGATCCCTTGGAAAAGGATTTTCTAGTGAAAATCACCTAATATTATGAGGGTGTTATTAGATTGGAAGAGGGGATCCTTCTTCCCCAAACCACAAAAAAATTCACTATGTAATCTTATTTTATTCTCTATTATCTTCTCTATTTTAATAAAGGATAACAATATAAATTCTAGGATGAAGAGTGCTTGATTTCAAATTACTAAATATTTTCAAAAGGGAAAAATTCACCCCCTCTTATGTATTAAGCATCATTCCAACTCAAAAATGTTTTTATAATAGTGAGAAAGGATATTTTTTAAGTCAAATTTCAAATGTAAAAACGTAATTATAATGAAAAGGCAATGGGTCTAAGAATAAATTAATAATAATTATGAGAAATATTTTAAATTACATGTAAATAAAGGTAATAAAAATATAATATTAGATGTTATGAATGTATAAATAAGGGCCATAACAAATAGGAATGTCTAAGAATGAAATATAAATGGGAATAAGGAAAATAAAAAAATAAAAAAGGAAATAAACTATTAGCTACTAGTTGGAGTTTCACAAAATAATCTAATTCAATTTAATATTATAGAAGTGAAAATTACTACACATATTTATATCATGGATATAAATATGAGTAAGGATTGTTCGGATTCTTATTACTATTCATTTTTTATTCTAGTTATAGAAATACAATTATTAATGAGATAAACTAAATCTTTGATATGTATTATGAGGAAGTTTTAAAAAATTTACATAAATCTTTGATATGTATTATGAGGAAGTTTTAAAAAATTTACATAAGTAAAAATATCGAGTAAGGATCAAAAGAAATATTTAAAATAAAATAAGAATCCAAATTTCGAAAATAACAATGTAAAGGATAATATATATATATGATGGAGAGAATGTTAAATTAAATTTTATGAAAGAATTTTTTTCCAAACTCGAAAAATAAAATGATAGTTTGAAAAATATGATTTAATTACTAAAGTTAAAATCTATGATGATTTGGAAACTTTACAAAATAATTGTGGAAAGTTTAAAGATGATGTTGAAATTTTGAAGGAAATAAAATACATGTTTATTTTTAGAATTTAAACTATCAATGAGTTTATAAGATTATATAAATTTTCTAGATAAAATATGAATAAAAGATTTCTTGGTTTTTATGGGATATGACCATAGATGTACATGAACCATCTTAGGAAAAGGAAAAATTGAAGGTATTTTAAATTTTAGAAATTTTAGGTGTGGTTTATTTAGTAATTATACAATTTGTTAATCTTTATTTTTGTTAAACCCTTTGTTTACAAAAATGAATTTATTTTTAAATATGACTTTAGAGTTAAAGAGTCTAATCAGTCATATACTTGGGTTCCCAAGGTTTCATTCTTTAATCCCATTAAAGTTATACAGGTCAATTTGTCAAAGTAAGTAAATTTTTATTTACTAGTAAGAATGAAACTACTGTTTTTTTCCAATTTCATTTACATGTATCAAGTAGTTAATTATTATTTTTAAGTCATTTTATATCTTTTTATAATTATTTAAATTTTATTAACTTGTTTTTGTGGATATTAGTTTTATATTTTAAGAGTTTTAACCAGTTTTTAGAGTAATAGTTTGAAATAATTCAATCACTATTACATTATTTTTTAAAATGGGTAGAAGCCTTATAATTAAGGGGTATTTTATAGATATCATTTTTATTGATTATTTCTTATATAATCCCTAAATTTATTGGATGTATGCATGTTATTTTTATTCTTTACAAAATGTTATTTTCCATTTTGTGTGTGTGAATTTATTATTATTTCTTTATTTAAAAATAATATATATTTTATATTTTATTATTTCTTGTAGATTCAGCATTCTAATTCTCTTTACTTATATCCACGTTTTTTTATAATTTTAATTCTTTACATATGATTCTTTTGTATTTAAAATAATAAGTATCTTCTGAAATGTTATGTTTTAGATTCTAGATTAGTTTAAATATCTTAAATATAAGACCTTTTGGTTTTCTTTCAAGGTATGAGTTATTACTTATTATATATACTAGTATATTTCTCTTACATATGCAGTTTGTATTAAAAATAATATATCTTGTATTTATCAAATTGATTTTTTATCTAAGTCAAAATATTATGCATTATAATTACGATGAAATTATTATATTACATATAAATTTTTCTATAAATAATTCATTTTCTTTTTTCAATGGATAAGTTATATAAATTAGATTATGTATCCCTAGTTGATGTTTGAAATTTTTATTACACATTTCTTTATAGTATAAATTAGCTTTTTTATTCATTAATAAAATCAAAAGTTATTGTATTTTTTTATAATTCATTTATGTTACTCATTATGTTTTTAGAAGAAATATATTACGTATCTAAAGGGGAAAAATTATGTTAATTGGGTATAATTAAAGTTTTGGCTCACAAATATGCACTGCAGTATTTAGATATCTAAAGGATTCAAAATGCATGCCTTCATAATGAATTATATTGATTGGTTTATCCGATTAATGGAATAATTTTCATAGTAAAATAGGTTTTACAATATCAATTCATCTGAATAAACTTGAGTATGAAGTTACTATTTAAGACTTCAAAATATAGACCGAATTCATGCATGTAGACTCCAGATTGTTATATTACCATTTTACAGATGAAAAAATTACTAAAAGATTCATAAATGATGGATATAACATGTATTATGTTATATTCACTAAACGTAACTCATAATACTATAGAATGTGATGTTCAAAATGTATGAAGGACTCATAAAATGAAATTTATAGGTTAGATGAATCTAAAAAATTACTTGTATGATTTTTAGAAAATAGAAAATGTGATGTAATTAATGCACTACAAATGACTGATTTTTTTGGATGTTTCAAGAGAACTCTCATGTTATTCCTACACCGATGCTATAAAAAGAGAGTACTCAAGGATACGATACAATTATTATAGAGAATCACTATGAGAATATCATGTCATGGAAACATAATTGGCATTGTGTCATTTTATTTCATGATGGATTTCATATTTCTAATTATTTCATTTTATCATTGTTTATTTTAACTATTTGATTACTTTTTAAATTACTCATAAATACTAAAAATTCTATTCATAGTGGTTTCAATTAGTTTGATGTATGATTAATAAAGATATTGGATAAATGTATCAAATGTTATTATGAGAATGTTGAGACTATATTTCATATAGAATTATACATAAAGAGTTACATAAAGGTTATATTAAGTAGAATATTTTATTAATTTATAGTCAAGATTATATTAAATATGATAATTCTATATAGAGTGGAAGTATGAAATTTATATAGTAATAATATGCATGATATTTCAATATATAGTAAACAATCAGGTTTCATTTTTTATATTATTCTAAACATTTTTGGATGTACATATTTTCCAGAATACCCATTTTAAGAAATATGAATGATATTATTAATGAAGGAATTGGTTTTTACTAATTAGTCTATAAATAGTGTCCAAAGAAAAAAAAGTGACATGATTCCATAGAAAAATAATAAAGTGATTCAATTTTTTATAAAGATACATTGTTCCAATGTTATTAAATTGATGAAACATTTCCAGATCACCCAAAGCTAATTGCTTCACTACTTATATGAAGGTATTAAAATTACTGATCTATACTAGAAACCTCTTCAATAACTCTTACTATAGTTTAATTATTTTATTCTATTTCATTGTATATAGTCTTATGTATTATGACATTCATAGATGGTTATTCCACCAATCAAAATGTATTATTTTTTCTTCCCATCGAACTAAAAGGAATATTTTCTTCACTGGTTGGGTTTGATCTAGTTTTAAGACCCTAGTTTCGGACTGTTACTTTAGAACATCTGGGTTATGTTTCTTACAAAATTTAAAGGATGTAAAACTTTATTTCCTTTGTAATAGACTTAGTTATATGTAGACCTATTTTAAAAGAATGATTTTAGGATGTTATTTGGTTATAGAATATATTTAGATTGGATATACATACACTTGGGTTTAGAGTGTGAAGAGTAGGTATAATAAATTTTATAAATTTAATACTATAAAATTATCTTACTATATTGTTTATATCTCTACATATATAATTCAGATGACTAACTAAGCACTTTTTTTATGTTAAAAATATTTTATTCCTTCTCCACGAAATTCCTCAATATATTTTATAATCTAATATTTTTAAGGAAATATAATTCAACCAATCACGTCACATTCTATGTACCATTTTTGGACCCAACATACATGATAAAAAAATTCTCCTAATCGGTATGATTGATACATCTAGTTGCCTAAACAGTTGGATTTATCCAAATTTTTCTAACCAAGGGGAAATATCACTAAAGTGGAGTATAGTACTGACATGGGGAGAATAACTACATTGTAATAATAAATTTTTGAGACACTCATACCTATAATTCTCACCTTGATACCCATGAATTCCTACAATAATAAATGATTGTGAGTAAAAACATTAATTTAAAATAATATATAAATTAGGCATGATTCATAACAAAGACTCAAATTAGATCAATCTTAGTATAAGAAAAACCTTTTTTATAATAACATTAGTTAAATAGGAATCATAATAAGGGTTTTCCAAACTAGGTTAAATACCATAAGAGTCGGGTGAATTAGAGTATGAGAGATTAAAACTACTTCCCCTTTGGATCTTGTTTCGTCATTAAAAAAACTATTCTCACCCTTTCACATAGAAATGTATGAATAGGAGTGAGATAATAAAAAAGACATGATGATATTACTTATTTTATCCTAAATGGGATATTCCCATGGAGTATTTAATGTCAATTTTCTAAAGTATCAAATATAATATGGATCACAACCATGGACTGGTTCATGATAGATCAATTTTATGCCCATGCTCACTACCATTACAATGTTTGGAGAAGACTAAATGTGTCTCCTGGTTTACAACCAATCATAATTTTAGATCTCAATGATCTCTTAACTAAATTATTCTCACTAATCTTCTAAATTAATATTCCATTGTTTTTAATCACCTTAGAATTGTTTCATACATATATGAGTGTTTCATGAAGTCTTGTTTTTTAACAGTAGATGAAATAGACTATTTTGTGTACTACTGGTTTGTGTAAATTTGTTTCACAAACTGTTTTAGTCCTTTCACAAACACACATTCACCCGAAATTAATTTACTTTCATCCTCTATGAACTAACTTGAACCACATGGAGTAATTTATGGATGGGAAAATCTTTCTTGTTAGACCACACCATCTTCATAGACCCCTGATTTCTGATGAACAACTAATTAATAACCAAATACCTTCACATTACAGATGGAATATGATTTGAGATATTCCTTTACTTCACATATTATTCCTTAATGTAATCCTCCCTTGTGAACATATATCTACTTCACAAAACTCTCCCTCATGAACCTATTTTTTCTTTGCAGAATCGGTCCCACGCAAACTACTTCCTTCACAGAATTGTTCCCTCGCGAACCACATTGTAATTCACCGAATTCTTCTAATGGTTATATTTTCTAATGAATCTCATTCTATGAAGTGATATAGTTTTGGGACTTTATATAGGAAAATATATCTACAAAACCTACTAACCATAATTGCTAAAAACTATGATGTTGTAAAACATCCACCACAAAAATTCTATATAGTCCACATAGAGCCTTTATCCTTTATAGAGACTGATTTCATCTGAAAATTAAAACCATTTTATGTATTCCTAAATCACAGACTCAATGAAAAAATAAAAATACCCCCATGAATGATGATTATACCATGAATTGATTTTACTATATGGTTCACATAACGCAATTTGCAGTTCACATATCATAGAACCCTTTGTGACATTCTTAATTCACTGCCTTTGTGTATAATGCATTCAGATCCTTTGATATTTGTGAACTCCTTTTTGTTCTATATATAAAACCTTATATGTTGAAATATTCCCTTTGAAATAAAAAACTACTGATTTTTTTGGCCTAAAAATTTGTCAAGAACTAGGAAACTACACCACCTTAAACATATCTATTTCAGCATCACTAACCACACAGAAATATATTCATCCATATTTATCAACAATCACAATCTCCCAAAAAAATCTATGATAGTGCCTTGATGGGTTTTTTCCAAAATATAAAATCCATTATCCAGGATCATTCCATACACTACCAAAATTCAATATTCAACTTAAATAATGAAAATGGTCCTGTCTTCATGGGTTTTAAATAGTGATCAATACGAAACCATTTACAAAAACAAAACAAATTAGGTATAAACTTTGAAAATGAGTTTAATGTTAACAAATATCACATTTAAATCAAAATCATTCCTTGTATTCAATTTCAAATAAAAAATGAATTGTAAATTAAAATTTTTCTTAAAAGGAGACAACATGGATTATTCTTTCTAAAATGCTAATAAAAGGATCATGGAAATTCATAAAAAAATATTAAATCATTTCATAAAATCTGTTATGAACTAACCTGATTTGTCCATGAATATGTCCATGTAACCCCTTGGGTCTCCATAAATACATTTTTTTTATCTCCATGAACACAAGAGGCTATTACCCACTAGGTTCACTTATTAGACTAATGAATGATCCAATATGACAACAAATGTTTTTTCCAATGAGTGTTTTCCTCACCCACACACTCATAGGGAAACTTCCCTAGAGGTAACCCATCCAGACACTACTCTAGAAGAAACATTCTTCACTATAGAGTTTCGATCAGGTATGATCTATAAAATAAAAGTGTATATTGTTGATATGGGTTGTAACATTAAGTCTCTTAAGTATCAATTTTCTTGGGGTGTTTCACTACCCCCACATTAAAGTACAACACCCTCATTTTGGTCCTCACAAATCATACCTAGGATGTTCCAGTACACTTCCTACTTGGTATTGGATCTAAAAGAATTTTTTTATGACCAAACTGTCCATGAAATAAAAAATGCCATCTAATCCAATGGGCCTATAGTAATACCTTAGTTTCCTTCCAAATATTCTATAATCTACTATGCACTTAAAATTATTATAAAATTAATGAATATCCCCATTGAACAACACATGTTATTTTATTGTTCTTTTTCCTCAATCACACACACCCTAAGAAACATCCAGGGAGGTCACGTATCTTGAAAGTACCCAAGTCTAATCATGATTAACTGTGGTGTTATAATCAGGTAGGATTCTGAAAATAAATGTGTGCCTTTTTGGTAAGAGTAAAAACATTTATTCTTGTATGTATCACTTTTCATTGGGTGTTATACTATTTAATAGAGCCTATTATATATATATATATATATATTATTTTATTTTTTATATATGATCATCTATTGGGATATCAATATTTTATATTAGAGTTTTGTTATTCCATTATGTTATCAAATGCTTCTATTTTATTATCTTATGTACTCTGATATGGTGTATATGATCAACATTTTGTATTCCCACTATTATTGACACCCTGATATAGGGGGTATAGTATCCTACTAGTTCCATTATAGAACCTCATTGATTTTCTAAAGCCTCTAGAATATGTGGAAACAAGAATCAAGTCACATAACACCACCAGAATTGTTACTGATCAGGGTGAGTTAGGACGAGATGTTATAAAGTGATATAAGAGGATTTTTTACTATTTTATTACCATCTGGGATGTTATTTCTGGGATATATAAGAATATTTCAGATATTTTAATGTACATTGTGTTACTCCATCATGAACAAAATTTTTGATTGAAAACCCATGTTACCAGGAATGGGATTAATGGGTTAGATTTTTGATTTTATGGTTTTTTGATTTTCACCTTATGCCCCAAACATGATGTTAGAGATTGATGATTTATTGTTAGATTTTTGAATATTTTTCAATATAAAGAAGCCATTTTTATATTTTTTCCCTTAGACAATTGAGGAAATAGATGCCTATATGAATCATTATTAACAAGTATGAATTCATATGATAGGTAGACCTGATAGGGTGACTTGTTTCACCGATGACAGAGGCCCAACAATGTAAATTATCATCAATAACTCATAAAAAAGTTTCCCAAAATATTTCTTAGAAAAATTTTACTTAGTTAGATTAAAATTTATATATAAATTTCTAGAGGAAGGTCATGTGGATCTATGGTGATATAAGAGCCTGATCATTATTTGAGGTACATATCATTTTAATTTTAGTCTAATTAATTACTATGGACATTTATGGATTTCCAATGACATTATAGAAGTTATGGGGGATTTTTGGGGATTTTTCAGAGTACAGAACATGAAACGGTTGGAGAAATAGAAAGAAAACATGGGTAGGAGTAACTGTGCAGAGTATGATATACAGTTACCCCTAACTATGTGGGGCACAGTATAGAGAAGCAGGGGGATTCATAGTTTAAGGAAACTATGAACCCATGGCTTTATGGCCATGAAATACCTATATATTTGGCATAGTTGGTCCATGGTTTCTTAGATAGTGTGACCTAACAGTGAAAGTCCCTTCATAAGGTAGTGATCAAATAACGATTCTCATTTGGTTTGACTAACTGTGCGGCCAAACTATACACCCCTAATTGTTTATTTAAATTTACCATTTTCCACCAAATTATGTATAAGAATACCACCTATCATTATTTAACCCATTACTAGTAGAGGAGACCCCTATTCCTCACATTTTAGCTCCCAAAAGACAACTTTGATATATTTTGATCCAGACTCTTCAGTTGGTGTCCGATCAATCCACCATTCATCTCTTTGGATTCTACCAAGTAAGAGCTACAATCAATTATATTGTTTCTTTGTTATAATTTATGTCAACTATTCTATTTAGATTCAAGCTCATATTCTATATTTTCATGGAATTAATTCATTATTCCATTTTCTCTTGATCTAAGAAAAATTAAGGGTTGATACTTGTTGAGGAGTGTACTAAGAGAATAAGATATGTGGTATACTAATTATCCCTCTATATCCTGATGTTTCATAATATGTGATATGTTCTGCATGCTAATATCACCATGCCTTGCCCCAAATTTGCATTCGATTTATATTATTTGTCATACTTGGAACCAAATGATCTATTATAACCCAAATACTTGTTGATATTATCAACTATATAGCGAGTCATACCTTTCGATGTTCCCCCCATATTAATAATTGGATAAAAGTCCCATTATACCCAAAAAACATATTGGTGTGTTCATAATTACTCTTAAATGACAATAAAATATTTAAAATGGATGAATGTATTGGCATGTCACAGACAACACCCTTATCAATTATATTTTATTGAATTTATTGTGAGTTGTACAACCATATCACATTTCTAAATGGAATAATGGTCATGCCCCTATCAATATTAAATGATAATGAGTTATGTATTATACATTGGATCATATTAAAGAAAATGGTTATTTATTTATAATGATATATAGGCATGTAATCCCCTCTTAAAATAGGTTAAATGGTAATGATGACCCTTATTCCTATTATTAATGAATGTTCATGGTGTCCCTTATGCTTATTATCAAATTGGATCGACAAACCATAATAATTATATTAAATGTCCATGAAGAAAATTTTTATATCTAAATGGTCACGATGACCCTTTATATATAAGTGATACAGGCTTGGAATCCATTATTGTGATATTGGGCATGATGACCCTATACTGTGATACCAGGCATTGCATCCCTATTCCATGATAATAGGCATAACATCCCCTATTCTCATGATATCGGGAAAGGCATCCCTATATTGTGACACAGGGCATGGTTTCTCCTATACTAATATTATACTAAGCATGAAGTCCCTTATAAATGTGATACCAAGAATTACCTCCCTTTTTGCTCGTTCATAGATATCCTGGCATGGACAAAAGAAAGTAATTTCAGCCTGGTTTTCCTTGAGTCACCAGAGTTGACCATTTATAGTTATTATTACTATTTTATATTATTATATCCACACAATTTCATGTTATACACATAGACTGGATAATTATAGATTCTATTTGTTATGGTCTAGTAAATTTATCTCAAACCAAATCCTAGCCTCCAATGGAACCTAGGAAAACTACATGCTTGAAGTGATGAATATGGGAAATCATCCTCTTATAGATGCATTAATTTTGGGAATATCATCGAATAGATCTTGGTAGTAGATGACCAAGATGGAGTTCAGGATATTTAGGTATATTTTTTCTTTTTTTTACCTTTTGTGTAGCTACACTTCCTACTGCCATGTAATTTTTTACAAGATTTCAAGATATATGTCATAAATTAGCATATTTTTATATGATTTAGTTTCTAGTTATTAGTTCATAATTATTTTGTGGATTCCTATATATTCTTTCACAATGGTGGGTTACTAGTCCAGTTTCATAGTGTTTTCTTCCATTATGAATTTGGTTATTATATATGATTCCACTATTTATTGGTTATTACTTATCTATTGTGATACACTCTGGTAATGGGGTCATAGTCTCCCCACAAACATTGCATAGGCCCTCACTAATAGCCAACAACTTCTAGTATTCTGTGATATGTGCTAGATTCTATGTGCCCCATTGGGTTTTGGGAACCTCTGAGTTGGAACCAGGTTCAAGACGTCACAAAGTGGTATCATAGCCCTTTCTTTTCATTCTTTAATACGTTGAGATAATTTTCAGGAGAATATGATGGTTTTGTAGTTTGGTAATGAGATGTTCCTAGGAGTAGCTAACCCATGTACAGGTAAAATCCAAATTACCATGAATAGAAAATTATATTTATGCTTTTAGCTTATTATAGTAGATTTGATTCCACCATTGGGAAATGCACTAAAATTTTGATGTTTTTTAAAGGGTTGGGGTTTATCATCATTCATTGGCCTAATTAAATGAGGTAAAAGAAGAATTTATCATGAATCATATTAGGCACTTCATAGGAAATTCAGATGTCTTTCATATTCCATCCTATATATAATCCTTATGTTAGTTGTATTTCCTATGATTTCCATGAGAGCTTTGACTATTATAAATATAATTGTTATTGGTTAATTATTATTACATATATTTGAGAAACATAGCTGGTACATATAATTCCTTATATAACCTAAAGAATATTTTTCTACTTAGGCTATAACATACACCCTATGTAATCAACTATGACACAATGAGTCACAGTCTATTGGTCACATGGATTGGAATATTCTATGGTAAAGATTAAGTTGATGCTGCATTTCTGTTTCTAAGGTGTATAGGCCCTTATGAATCATAAGCGGTGAACCATTTGGTTACACCATTTAAAAAGAATAAGAATATAAATATGAAATTAATAAGTGTATCAAATTTTAAAAAATAGAGCTTAACCCAGTCCCAAACTTTTTAGTGGGTAGTATTTAGAATTTATATCATTCCCTATATATGTGTTCCTATCTCCAAAACCTTACTCCTTGAGATTTCAATGGGGTGTGATTGTTACATTGAAAGATTTTATACCTATTCAATTTCTATATATGTGGATTTTTCAATATACAACATTACCTAAGGTGTGTGTTTGGAAATTCAAGACCAATTCCACCATGATTTCCTCAGGTCGTACTTCAAGAGGGAATTGAATACCTTACTCCAGGGGTGGTGGGCTTTGAGCTACAAGTTATACCTATCGTAGTGACTCATATGGAGCTTATTACTATTCATAATTCAGGCGATGGTTCCTGGTTTTGAGAAGATTTCTAGTATATTATATAGAAAATATAAGGAGATCCATGTTGTTCCCCTTTTATGGGATAACTGACTTAGGGGTTCTAGAAGAAACATCCTCCCACGTGTTTGAAAATCACTACTTACATGCTTCAAGGATCATTCAAATGCTATTGGGATATTATCAATTAGGATGGTCAATATCAGAAAGTGACGTAGAGAGTTTTATAATAGAGCTTATTTTAATAATTATTCTCTTATACCCTAAGGGTTTATCATTCCAAGTAATTCATGAACCTATAGTAGGGATCAATGAAATTCATGAACTATCCATCTCATCTTACAAATCTTCATTTCATTGCGACTGTCTATATTTTTTTATGATCTAGAGAAAGAAAGATGAATTGAGGATGGTCTGAGGCATCCTATTCATTATTAGGTGAATGTTTATGGTTTACTACCATATGTAATATAGTTAACTTGGCCTTTATCATCAAGTGGAACCTATGGGAAGAAGATGGTGTGAGATAGGGTGGTTCAGAACCCAAAAAAGTAGTGGTTCTATTAGAGGTCATAAGCGATGATTTGACACTACATGAGTGAGTAGATATAGCCAGTTCACACCCATATATAGTTATACGGTATGTCATAAGTGTGGAATTCCTAGGCATAAGATGACCAAATTTCCTAGAGACACCGTCTTGTTCTGAGGATGAGGATTATTAGGGAATCTATAGTGATTCTACAAGATCTTCCCATCTATTTTGAGTGTGAGGGGATCCATGCTAGCTTCAACATTAGGAGATGGTTTAGTTTAACCTCACTAAGAATGTAGTTGGAGTACTACTGGATATATATGAATAGGATGAAGTCATGGTTGTGGTATACAATCTTCTGATATAAAGATCTAGTAGAGTAGACCCAATCCATGTAGTTAGGTGACAACACATCACTGGGGATCATGCCATATATATTCCATACAACCTATAACAGAGAATAAGGATGAAAGGAAATATACTATTTGAGGTACTATAATAGTATCCAATACACTCATTTCAACTTTATTTGATATAGGTGCATCAAATTTCCTTTGTATTTGTGCCTGTTGTGGAGGGCCTTGGGATTTATTTTTAGTTATTTAGTGGAATAATGATACTTAACATGCCTTTGGTTATAAAATCAAGGAACGTATGCATGTGCAAGGACTATCCTCTGGAGGTAGGAAGACACTATTTTTCATGAAACCTCTTTATACTCAATATGAAATGTTGTTATGTCATTATCTAGATGGACTGATTGGTCTGTTGTCATTTCTATATAGAATGCTATTACTAGAGGGTGTCGTCGACATTACTAAAGGATGATAAGTATATTCACAAATGTGAGTGGGATGTATAGGAGGGTATATCTAGACCATAGAATATTAGGTTAAGTGGATTTACCACCTAGATTTATTGTCTTTACATGAATGATCAAGGACTAAATCCTACAATGTTCCCTCCTGTAGTTGATGAATGTAGGGTTGTATTTCTAGAAGACTTTTTAGTATTACCTCATGAAAGAGAGAGAGAGGTGGAGTTAATTATCAAGCTAGAACCTGGATCTACATCGGTGTCCATTTATCCTTATAGGAAAACAATAATAGAGTTGCAAATATCTCAATAGAAATCTAGAATATTTAGAAATCAATACTTTTATATAGCCTAGTTCTCCTCCTAGGGGTTCACCGATCCTTTTCACCAATAATGCGAATAGAACCCTCAGGATATTTTTGGATTACCAAAAATTTAATTATATTATATTAAAAAATAGGTATCCCTTTCCTTGCATAGATGCTATTTTTGACATGATAAAAGGATAAAGGGTATTCTCAAAGATTGACCTATGATCGGGTTATCATCAGGTTTGATTCAGGCTTTCGGATATTCCATATACAAATTTACATAGTCAGTATGGTTTATATACATATCCTATCATGACATTTGGTATTATGAATGTGATTTCTATTTTTAGGGATTTTATGAATAGATTTTTCCATCCCTATATTGATTAATTTTTCATCATCTTTGTAAATAACATATTGGTGTATTCTCAAGATCAAAGAGACCATGAAACACATCTTGAGATCATTTTGAATACACTGAGAGAGAATCAGTTATATTCTAGGATCAATAAATATCATTAATGGATTGACAAGGTTCAATTCCGAGGTCATATTATCTCAGAGGTAGAAGTTTTAGTTGACTGAGAATGTAAGAGCTATGGTTACTTGGGATTACACCAGGAAAATATTTTACATACAATGTTTCTTGGGGATATCAGGTTACAGAGAGAATTTTGTAGAGGACTTATCATTCTCATAAGAAACTATTACATGCATAACGAATAAGGGAATGATTTAAATGTGGTCAAAATCCAGTGAGATAGTCATTTAGGAGTAGAAAGATAGATTTACATTAGCACTAATCTAGATTCCACTAGAGATAGAAGAAGATATAAAGTGTATTGTGCTGCATTAGGTATTAGGATGTGAGAATTTATGAAATAAGAAGATAGAGTCATTGCATACATGTTGAGGCAGCTGAAGCCTCATGATTAGAATTACCTAACACATGATTTATAGTTGGAATCTATTGTACATGCCTTCATTTTTCAAGGCATTGCCTACTGGGAGAAAATTTTGTGGTGTTTATAGACCAAAATAACCATAGGTATAATTTTACATGATAAGAATTAAATCTAAGCTAGAGAATATGAGTTAAATATCTATAGTACATTGACATCAAGATTTCTTATATGCTTGGGAAAGGAAATAATGTTGTCGATTATCTAATTAGTAGAGCTCAGACACAGGTAGATTAAGAGGAATTTAGCAAATGACTTCTTATGGATCTAATTTCTAAGATTCACATAATGGTGCTATACCATCATAGAAAGTTTTCACTTACATCACGATCAGTGACCGATTCACTTCTAGAGATGGTGGAGATGAGGTATTTTTCATATTCTGATAGCTTGGTCCTATAATAGGGTATTTCAAGTGAGCACCTGCCTCTTGATCATACTATAGATGATGAATAAATCCTATGTATACACAAAAATATCTAGATACACAAAAAATATGAGAGAGGAAATGATGTGAGAGTCACATAATTCTTAGTGGGTTTTCCAAATGGGTATCTGTAAGGTGTATCATGATATGAACTTATAGTATTGGTGTCTAGGGATGAAGAATCAGATAGAAGGTTTTATCACCTGTTGTTCCACTAGTCAGCATGTGATGGTGGAGCATCAGTGACCTGGTAGATTATTACAGCCATTACCAGTCCCAGAATTGGAAGGGTAGGATGTTGTGTTGGATTTTTTCACTGTCTTATAGAGGTCACCTCAAGGTAGCAATGATGTTTGGGTATTCTTGGAACGATTGATGAAAGTAGAAAAATTCCCTTCTATCTGAGAGACTTTCATAGATTATTTGAATGTAACACTATATGTCTGTGAGATTATACAACTACCAGGGGACCCTTCTGATATCATTTAAGATAGGTATTTTCACTTCACATCTAGGTTTCGGAAGGGATTGTAGAAGGCTATGGGTATATAGGTGCTTCTGTGCGTAGCTTTCCAACCTTAGACTGATGGCTAGTTAGAATAGACATTACATGTTTTAGAGGACATACATTGAACATGCAGCCTTTGTATTGATAGTTCGTAGGGGAATCATATCCCTCTCATCAATTTCACCAACAATAAAAGTTATATGGTGAAAATTAAGATGTATCATTATGATTCATTATATAGTAGGAATTGACATTCACCCCGGTGCTGGTTAGAGGTAAGAGTGGAATCACCAATAGGTCCTCGTATTGTTTAGGAGAGTTTGGAGTTGGTTTGTCATATCAAGAAGAAGATGTATACCACTCAGTATTGATAGAAATATTATGTTGATCTCCACCAATGAACTCTGAATTTTGAGGTCAGGGATCATTGTTTTCATATAGGTATCACCAATACTTGTGCATAGATGGATATAAAGGAAAGGGAAGTTGTTTCCATGATTTTTTGGGCTATTTGATTTTCTGGAGAGTGTTGGTCTGGTAGACTATTTTTTGTTATTACCTTAGAGGTACCATTACATGAATGAAGTCTTCAAAGTTTCATAGCTACACTAATATCACGCCTTCCCATATAATACTTTTGATCATGAGGATGTTACATTTTATGATGATTCTTATTTTTATAATTATCTTATACATATCATTGATCAAAGCATGATGGATCTCTAAGGATAGATTATCCCTTTTGTATGGGTGATATGGTATCACATATGTGTACATAAAGTGAATTAGGATCAGTAGGCTGACGTACATTCTCAGTAGCTGAAATGTTTCTTAGATGAAGTTTTTATGCCCATGGAAGGTGAACTCGAGGATGTGTTACTTTAAAGGGAAGACTGCAATAACCTGATCATTACTTGAGGTATATACCATTTTAACTTTTTTATAATTATTACTATGGAACATTTATGGATTCATAATGAATTCATTGAAGTTTCAAGGGTGTATGGGGATTTTTCAGAGCACATATCCCTAGCAGGTGGTAGAAATAGACTAGCCACATAATTTTTATAAACCATGCGGGGTAGGTTGCATGGTTACCCCTAACTGTACAGTGCTTTACAGATAGCTATAGGGGGTTGCACGGTTTATGGAAAATCTGTGGCTAGGGCCACATGACCATGCAAAAACTCTATAGTTATTAACATAGGATAACCACACAATTGGTTCATTATTTCTAAGAATGAGCTACCTAACCACGTCGGTACCTTTGTAAGGTAGTTATCTCAGCATGGATGGGGCATGGTTTGGCCAACCCGGCAGTCACACTGTGTACCCCAATTTTTTTGGGTAAGTTTACCATTATACCCTTAATGATTAATAATTTTACACCCTTTATTTATTTATCCCATTTATAATGGTGGAGACCCCTCTTCCTCACATATGAGCTCCCAAAAGCCTTGTTTGATAAATTTTTATCCCAACTCTTCATCTGGTGTTCGATTGAAGAAACTTTCATCTATTTAGATTCCTCTAGGTAAGATATAAAATCCTTTAGCTTGGATTTTCATTCTTCTTTCTATCAATGAACCTATATAGATATAGGCTCATATTCCACATTTTTTTTCATTTCATTAATTCTTTGTTTTTATCTTGATTTATTGAATATGAAGGGCTGATACTGGATGAGGAGAGTACTACAAGCATGAGGTATGTGGTCTACAAATTATCCTCTCAATTATTGATGTTTTATAATATGTGATATTTTACATATTCCAGTTGCACCACTTGATTCCCAAAAGTTTCGTATGCCTTAAATTGGTTATCATACTTGGAACCAAATTACTTTTTATAACCAAAATAATTACTTTTATTTTCAACCTTAGAGTGATCCATCGCTTTGGGTGTGCCCCCCATATGCGTAATTTTCTTACAATACCCTTATAACCAAAACACATATTGGTGTGTTTGGACTTACTCTTTAATTATAATACCATATTGAAAATGGATAAATGTAGTGTAATGGAATGGAAAACACCCTCATCAATTATATTGAATGGAATTTAATGTGAGTGGTACGGCTACACCACCCTTATAAATGAAAAAATGGTTATTCATTGTTGATATTAAGTGAAAATGAGTTATGGATTATAAATTAGATCATATTAACTCCAATACTATTTCTAATTATGTAAAGGCATGACTTCCCCTCTAAAAATATGGTAAATGGGGATGATGACCCTTATTAATGTTATTTATGAACAAGCATGGCATCCCTTTTTATTATTATCAAATGAGAATGAAGAACTTTAATGATTATATTAAATTTTCATGATGACCTTTTTTATACTAAATGGGAATAGTGACCCTTCTTATATATAAATAGGAATGGAGACCCTTTATATAGATGTGATATGGGAATGTCATCCATGACTGTGATAATAGGCATGGAGACACTTTTCTATTATACCAGTCATAGAATCCCTATTCTAGGATAGTGGGCATGGCGTCCCCTAGTCTTGTGATACTGGGAATGGAAACCCTATACTATGATATTGGGAATGGAATCCCCTATACTAATTTTATAATTGGTGTCTCATCTCTTATAAATGTGATATTAGACATTGTGTCCCTTTTTTACTTGTTTAGAGATTTTCTAGCATGAGTCGTAGTAGTTAGTGTTTGCTTGGTCTTCCATTAGGAACCATAGATGAAATTTTTTAGTTATTATTACTATTTTACATTACTATATCTGAAAAGTGTCATGTTTTAAAAATAGAAATCTTATTTACAAAAATAATTGTTGTTGGACTATTGATTTGATCTCACACCCTATCCGGGTAGCCGATGTCACCAGGGATGACTACATGATCGCAGGTGTAGTTATTGGGAAGCATCCTCTTACAGATGCATTCATTTTTGGAATATATTAGGATAGATCTGGGTGGTAGATGATCGGACTGAAGCTCAGGATTATGATATTTATTTTTCATTTTTTATAGCTTTTGTATAGCATGTATTTCCTGTTACCATGTACACTTGTTTTCTATATTTCTTGATACATGACATATATTATCATCTCTGAATAAAATTTTGTTTTTAGTTATTAGTTCAAAATTATTTCTTGGATATTTATATCGAATTCCTCTATAGTGAGTTACTAGTCTATTCTCATAGTGTCTAATTATGTTTTGAATTTAGTCATTATATATGATTACTCTATTTATCTATTATTATTTATCTACTATGATCCTCTATAGTAATGAGGGAATAGTCTCCCCATAGAAAAACCCTAGTCCCTCACTGCCAGTCAAAAAACTCTATATTTTGAAGAGATGCGTTTGAGGCCATGTGGAAAAACTAGCTCTAGGAACCTATGAGTGGAACTCAAGTTAGTGATATCATAGGTGAGATGCTCAATTACGATGATTTTGATGCATTCATATATATACATTGCTGTAGTAACCATAATAGGTTACCACATGAACTTTATTCCTGGATGATGAACACCTTGAGGGTGGTCATTATATAGTTACGGATTATTAAAGTTTCAGTAATATCCTATATGAAATTTTCCATATATCTTGGAATAACATTAAACATAAATGACCTGTGGGACTATGATTCACTTGATACAAATCATCATAAGATGATACTAGTTATATTTGTATTCCTATGAATGTGATCAGATCCTCTAGGGACTATTATGATGTTTAGAATCTCAAAGAGGGTGGGTTTCCTAAGTGTGGTTGGATGTTTTGTAATATTATCCTTGATATTAGTATATGAGACCCAAGAGTTGGTGTTAGGCATATGAATTTTTATTGGTATATATATTTATGAGTTTTGGTTTAGAGGATAGGTGAGTGACCCTGGTGACCTTTAGTGGTGTCTCAATATTTTAGTAACAATATGTATAATATTATATTTTGTGATATCTCATTATAGGGGTTAGATTAGGTTGTGACATTCCATATAAAATAGAAGAATAAATAAGTGATTATGTTGGGAATTGATTCATGGGAGTTGATATCAAAGTTATAGTTTTGGAATGATGAATCCATAATATATTATGATTAAGAACATTGACTGCTAGAAATGTTTTGTATCAAGGATTATTTTCTGGGATGCCCTTCACCGGACCTCTAAGATCTCTTATCCATGCATTCCTAAAATCTACGTGAATTTATACAATAAATCTCCAATTATACATTTATCATTTCTAAATTTTCCCCTATATCCATTTGAGAAAGATTTAGATCTCCTCAAGTGGATATTGGTGGTGGGGTTTGTCTTAGAAAAGCTATGGCTTATATTCGTTAGGAATTTCATGGAATATTGGGGGTTGGTTTCCCTAGGGAATGTTTAATCCCTAAATCGTAAGTCCTTCTGTGTGGAACTGACCTCAAAGGAGGATTTTGTGCCGGAATGGTGCAAAAATCCCAAATTGGTAGGTAGTGATATATTCAATCTCTCCCATTGAAAAATAAATATTCATCATGGAAGGGAATCACCCAGTGTAGTGGTGGGGGTTAATCCCATGAGTTTACCCCTTCTATTCTATAATGGTTCCTTTATTCATTAATTTGAATATTTTTAGGTGGGTTTCTCTATGTGACTGAGTACACACTCCATCTTGAAGAATCATCAGTTTCTTAAATCTCCATTGACATGGACATCTCACAAACCCTGCCAAAATGGATATCTCTCTCTAAGTAAGATTTTTTTGATTGGTCTTAGGATATGGTTTACCCCTCACCTCCCATGTTTGGTTCAATTTTTCACATATAAGGGTACTCTCTACTAGTTTTTAGGAAACAATGGATAGATTATTTAGGTGGATGTCCCTTATATAGTGGCATGACCCACTCATTTGGAGACATGGTCTCCCTCAAGTCCATGATAGGGACAATGGTGGTAGACTAGGTTTTAAATATTTTTGTTTATCCTACTTCTTTTCTTCTGGATAGTGTGGAGTCCTAGATGTCAGTGTATTAAGCATGAAAAACCAACATTATCCCTCCTTTCCCATACTTGGTTCCTTTTAGGGAACCAAATCCCATATTCCATCCTAAATGCATTCCTAGAATCTAGCCTGTATTTCAAATGGATCAAGACAAAGGCAAGGATATAGTTTGTAGCAAACCCTTGGGTAGTTTCTTATTTACTTGCAATAATGATCCCTCTAAGTAAGTTCAGGATCTTGTGTATATATGAAATAGAGTATATTCATTTTTAAATGGTCCATATATCATGAAATCAACCTACTTATCAAGAGTCCCAAGAGGTACCCCCATAATCGAATTCCCTCAAGATCTCCCCCCAAGAAGTTGGTGCACGAGGTCCCTCTCTAGGAATTATTCTTCCCCCACCTATCCTCTAACCTTTTCCATGGTGTCAAGGAGGGTTAATTCCTATGCTTAAGAACACACATATTCTACTATTGTATCTACCTCATCTCTTTCCAAGGGAGTGTTCACTTGATCAAAATACGAACCTCTACTAGACTAGTTATATTCTCAAGACAAGTGTTCCATTCTATATACAACCAGAGCGAGAGGAATATCATTCCAATGATAACATTAAGAACTTGGAATGCCTACGTATTGGGTTATCAGGTAAATATGGACTAAATTGATAATGAACTCCAAAATAGTGGTTCCTACTTAGTTGTGGTGCTTGAACCCAAGCAGCATTCCCCAGAAATTACTGAGTATATGCATAGAGTAATGGTGTGTGATTTCATGTTTTATAACTCACAAAACCAAAAAACATGGACTGTTTGGAAATAAAATATATTAGTGTATTTTATTGAGTCTTTAGACAAGTTTTCACCATGAAAATCATTATCTAAGCTCAATTATTCTTTCCCAATTTCGTCTATGGTAGATGTTATATGCACACAAGGGGGTGAAAGTGGAATGATCTAGGATCATTGAAGTTGTAAGTGTCACCATAGATGATTGGACATGACTTTAACATTATTTCTGATCTGATAAAGTGGAAAGAGAGAGTATATTTTCCACAGATGGACAACCTAGACTTCGTTTCATTCGTGGATCGCACCGGGTTTCTAGACATAGGGAACACTGATGATAATTTACAAGGTGAAATAACCATAAAGGGTTTCTACACACCAGGTTTCATTTGGAAATATTCCTTTCCAAATATCATGCTATATATACCTACCCTGATGCGAAGATTAATCACCTTGTGAGGAGCCAGTCTGATCACTCCCCACTCATGGTTGTTCTATACCCTAGGAAATATTGTGGAAAATGTTTCTCATTCTCTTAGATGTGGACCAACATCTTGGGATATCATGAAGTGGTAAAAAATTCATGGAATAATCCACCACAAGGAAATGTTTGTAATGAAATTTACCACAAGCTGTAAATGCTCAAATGTTATCTGCAACCATGGATCAAGAACTATCCTCCTAGATCCTAAGATGTTGATACAAAAAAGAAATACATTGAACACCTAGAAACCAATATTGAGAATAGATGAGAAAAAACTATCTTATGTGACCTCACTCACAATAAATATAATATAGATGAAATTTTACTAAGACTTGAACAGTTAAAGCATGAGTAGTTGAGGATAAAATAGTTTTTAGAGGGTGATTAGAATACAATGTTCATTCATGAATGTATGAAAGAGAATAGGTAGTTCATTATACCCAACATTTTGATGGGTAATGGTACCTACACTAATAATAGGGAATTAGTGTGAAGGATGGATAAATATTACTTTAAATCAATTCTTGAAGGTACCAACCCTTGTATGAATTCTATCATAGGGGATTTGAGGATCTCCATGATACTATTCGTTATGTGGTTTCAACAATTGGAAATTATATGTTTGAATCCATACCTAAATAGAAGGTGATTTATAAGCTGTTGTGTGGTATTAACCCAAAGAGTTTTCCAGTCCCATATTCATTTCTGGGATATTTCTATACAACCTATTAGAATATTAAAAGTTGTGACTTGGTGAATGTCGTCTAGGATTTATTTCAAGGTGGAGGCTTACCCCGTGTGGCATGTGGTACTACCCTGTGTTTAAATCCCAAGATCAAAGACCATTCATCCCTAAAAAATTTCCATATGGTTATCATGTGTAATTATCCTTACATGGTGGTCACCGGTGTGGTTAAAAGAAGGCTTTCCATCATTATACCATAAGCATATAAAATGAACAAAATGGGTTTGATAAGGGGAGTATAATCAAAGGGGAGATTTATCTAGCTAAATAAGAGATTAGCGACATTAACTAGAAGGTCCCATATTCAAACATAGATACCAAATTGGATATGGATAAATATTATGATGGAGTTGAGTGGTACTTTTTCATCAAGGTGTCTGAAAGCATGGGTTTTCCTCCTGGTCATAATATCTTATGTTCACGTGCTTTAGCTCCACTTGGCTCTCTATTTCATTCATTGGTAAAAAATTTGGTTTTTTCAATGTGATCCACTGGATAAGGCAATGTGATCCATCTTCACTGACTATATTCATTATCACCAAGAATGTGATCAATGAACTCATTAATATGTGTATTTTAGAGGGTAATTTTCTCCCTTATAGATATATGGTGAACTCATGCACCATCTCTCACTATATAATTGTAAATGACCCCATTGTATTTGAAAAATCATCCAAGATATTAGTCTATAAAATCAATTTTTTTCATAAATATTATTAAAAATGGAGTGGATAGATCGTCAACTAGGTGATGATAAGTTTCTATAGCTTAAGAAGGTGCTCTGATAGGAATTTATCCACCAAGAAGAATAGTCTTGACATGTAGAGAATATATTTTACTATGAATTAACATGGTTCCACCATTTCTCAAACCAAAACTAATAATCAGCACTTTGATAAAATCATGGAAAGTGTCACAAGGATAATTTTAAAGTGGAAAAACATATATTTATCCTTTAGTGGTGGAATCACTCTAGTAAATAGTATGTTATCCTCCACTTTAGTATATTCAATTTCAATTACTAAGGTCATGAAGGGAGTAATCTCTCACATATATAAATTTTTGATTTTTTCATATAGGATAAACATTCATAAGGAAATCATCATTAGGCCTTCGAGGAAAGAATTGACTGACCTAAAAAGGAGGGAGGTATCAATGTCAGAAATCTCTTGGACACTCTCTAATGTATATATGTGAAAATGGAATGGGATGTTATTAAGTAAAAGAATATTTAGGGAAGGGTTATGGACTAGAAACACAATGGGAACATGACCATAGAAAGAGGACGTTATTATTTTGTATGGTCTTTCATCCATCCTCATTTCTCAACCCTCTAAATTCACTCTCTATGCATTTTTGGTAGGGGTGATATTTCATTCTGGCACTATAGTTGGGCTGGCGCCTTTCTCAAATTCCCGAGATGCCCTAAACTGAATATCTACTTCCACCATGAATGAATGCATTAAGACTTCATCAAAACTATTCTAGATGACACAAAACATGGCGTTTTTGACCAAATTTTAAATAATATTGAACCATACTAGTATGTATTTACTATATCCTCATCGAATGAATTCTATGAAAATGATCTCATTAGAGTGATGCCATCCTCTGGTCTTGAATATACTTGGGGTGAGGTGATATGGTGAAAGTAATTCCCCCTAAAACGCAACATTATTTTATAGAGAATACAGAATAGGGAGCCACCCAAAGAAGATAATATAAAATGTATAGGTGTTAACCTAGTTTCAATGTTCTTGTACTGTGGGGATCATTGGGAGGAGAGATCGGTGTTTCTGTTCATTGAAGGTAGTTAGGAACTAGCAATGTGGAAAACATTCAATAAATTCAATGGGTTTTACTATCAGGAGAGGTAGGGGATAGATTCTATTGATCACAAGTTACATGGATTGGGAGAAGTGGGTTTAGAGAAGAATACTAGAGGAGTGGTTCTTTTAGAAGTATGATGGTTCATCTAGAAGGCATGAAACATATATCACTTGGATGAAATTTATTTCATAGGGAAAACTAATATTATTATAAATCTAATCATTTGGATTGACATGGGATATATCCTAAAAAACCGAGAGGATTATTTTACCCTTATACCATCCCAAGCTGGCAGGATATCCACCCATTCAATCATAAGAACCAGTCAAGGCCTAAGGACTCATTAGCACCCTCACATTTTTGGTACCAAAATAAACACATATAGATCATATTACATGGGTGTCAAGAGGTTAGGTAGAGTGGTTATGGATAATTGGGGTAGTATCATTATTTAGTTTACTACATACTTTGGTATGATGGATTCCTTACTAGTAGAGGTAAGGGAAATGGACACAGGTATCCTATTACAAAGGCATTATAATATCATCCAGATGGTGATCGAAACAAACTCCACAACACTGTGCAATTAATTTCATGGATTAGGTAATATTCCTTGGTCAATTTCCTATATTATAAGATGGTTAAAGGGTGTCATTGACAACCATATTATTTTCATTCAAACATGAAGAGAGGTTAACATAGTTTCAAATTTCATTGCAATGATGGAGGAATAAAGGTAAATGATTACTTAATTTCCAAGCATGAAATAACTACCACACAATGGGGTTGACCCATTGAGAGGTGATTCACTTGGACTCCATTACGTCATGAATCCCTAATTTTTTGTTTCATCATATTTTCATGTTTCTATTTGTCTCTTTTTTATGGTTTGACATTTTTTAGAAAATGAATTAAATAATGATGATAATGATGATCCAAAGGATCATGAGAATGTGTGAGTGTTCTTGTTTCACTAAAATGAGATCGAGGTGACACACACTATTCATGTGTGATACATGTTGGATTTTAAATCAGTGATAACCGTGGATGGGATAAGGAATGATGAGGTTTTTTGAGTCTCTTTGGGTCAAGTATCTTGGAACATGACGATATTGACTCAAGAGGAGAGATATGTTTTTTGTAAAAGGACCATGTAGTTACTGTAATAACAGGTAGTTTTAGTGAGGCCATATTTAAGGGAGTTAACCCTTGGATGTTTTGGGGCATGGCCATTATTAATGATTTTTATTTTGGAATATTACATTGATAATGTTTCTTAAATATGGGAATAATTGATTAACAAATACGTGTGTCAGTTTTTGAGTATGAGTGAGTTCATCTATGCACAATAATTATGTATGTAGAATAATGGAGTGTGGGATGTAGTGTTTGAGTTTTTGATTTAATGGATTAATGATAAGGACTCTATTATGGTGAAGAGTTCCATATTAGTAATGGGATTATGAACCTTGAGTGATATGGTTTTTTTATAAATTATACTAGTTGGTGGATGGTGGTAATGGAACCATATGTAAGTGTTTCTGTCAATTTGGGTTTACCTAGATTTTTTGGTTAATGGTATATGTGGATTTCTATAGGAGATTCTAGAAGGAGTTTGGGAATTGGATTTTGGATAGGGATGAATTAAGTTGATCTAAGTATGGTCATGATAGTGTTTGTTGGTCCTTGTAGTGTGTAATGAATTAATATGAGTTTTGGATTAGTTGATAATTTGGTCATTATAATTTCACTAGAAGTTAGATAAGAAATTCTATGAGAGTGTGTAAATAGTTTTAGGTTTCCTCTAGGATTAGGTTCATAAAGATTATGAATTATAATAATTCATTGTCTATGTAATAATGGATTTTTGGTTTGTTACCCATAGGTAGTTCAATTTCATTCTAATTCATATTAGGTTGTGGTGGGATAGAAACTACATCAGGTGAGTTAAGTTTGATATGGTGGGTATCATCCCAGTTCTGGTAGGGGTTTTTAGAAAAAATAGCGTAATTAGATATTGGTTATAGATAGTGAAAAATCCAAAAAATTGGTTTAAATTTTGAGAATGTGGCTAGTACTAGTGTTAACTATTATTTTCATGCATAATAGAGTGTGGTGATTTGGAAACCATATGATATTTTTTTAGAGAATGGGAGGGGATTTTTGATAGAAAATTACATCGATGGAAGGACCCTTGGTAAGGGATTGGGTTTTAAGAGATATGAATTATTATGGGGAGAACTATGATCTTGATGATAAATTAAATTAAGAAACCCTATGTGTCTTTGGATATATGGGAAATAATGAGTGTCATCTCTAGGTTTCAGTGATAATTACAAGCATTGAATTTGGATGTGGTGGTTATGTTCATTATTTTTGGAGTTGATATTTAGAATTGTGTTTGATGTTAAATGATGGAATGTGAAAAATTAAATTAGGGTTGTGGACTAGGGTAGGTCAAGACGAATAGTTGGATAACCATTGGTCATTCATGAGTATGAGAATTTCTATGATAGTGAAGTTATAATATCCCATGTCTGTGTGAGATAGAAATGTCAGTAGAATTTTTTATTTTTTGGTTCATTTAAAGGTCATATTTGGAATTGCGTTTCGGATGGGTATCTCATGCTCGAGAACATCTTAAAACATGTATTTTGAATGAGAAATGTGGTTTGAATATTGTCATAGAGGCATGGGAGAATGGAAATGTGGGGCAGGGCTAGCCAGATTGCTAGTTTCCAACGGCCTGCAGCCACCGAAAAGACAATAGTAAGCCAGTAGTCCTTCATGCTATGGGTGGAAACTAACCAGAAGTTGAGATGAATTAGATATACAGTGGAGTTCATTTGTGGGAAGAATTTATATTCTAAACTCTCATTATTTTATGAATTAGACCCCCCTTCTCCCTTAACTTGGTGTGCAAGAAACCCAGCCAGCCCCTAATCCTTCTCCCTTTAAAACCCTTGATTTGGGGTTAGTTTTGAAAAATTATTCATTAATATTAGGTATATATTCCCCTCCAAAAACCTCTATTCACCACATAATACTTTTATCTCTATTTTTGCCTCATCATTTATATATTTGAGTGAAAATTTCACTGTATAATAGTGTAATCATTATATAAAAATTGAGATTTCATGTCATTTTCATAGAGGATGTCCATTAATGTCATATGAACATGTTTTCTCACTGATTTGATAAGTTAATGTTGGGGTAAAAATTTATTATAGTGTTGGGTATTTGGATGATTTTTGGTCTGGGGGTATTCCGAGGATGGATGAAACTCAATTACTTACGGTTAAATGATCATTGGATACAGGAATCCAAGGACCTAGGTACATGTTTTTATGATAATGAAAAATATCCAGTATCAGCTTCCAAGACATGTAATTAAATGTAATTATATTTGGTTTATGGTAAGCGGCCCTTATCGTTTTCGTTTTCCATTATGATTATGTTATGGTGTATATGGATATTCTTCCTCAACACTAAGGGTGATCAACCACAGTTTAATATTTTGACTGATAAATTTATATTAAATATTTTAGTTTAAATATAAATATTTGAACATATATAAAGTTCCATGGTCCTAGTTGAGTTATAAATGACATGAAATACCCTTTATCACTAGCTTACTTTCTTCAGATGATGATGGGTAAGGTTGTGCCTATTGTTGTGACTCCCTATGACAACTAGAATCCTAGAGGGGTGTGACTAGAATTAGTGTTACTTAGTGGAACTCATTTAGGATACATTTAAGACCTCTTGGAAGAGGTATAGTTAATTAGAAGAGTTTGTATCCATTGGTCATTCATGATCTTAGTGATACCTTAGATCTCTTACGCTCATCTAATTGATGCAAGGGTGAGTGTCCCTCCCCCTTGAAGTGTGACCACCTATGTGGGTAGACCATGGGTAGATTATTGTTATGTTAAGTGTTTGGACTGACCTAGAACGTCTCTAGACATTGTGGTGGTCCATGATCCATCACGTTATACTATTGTCGACGCTTAATTCCCCTGAGTGTTATGAGGCACTCCCATGTACAACATTACTGAGGGATATTATGTCTTATTGAGATGGCTATTGATCTAAGAATCAATACTGAGACCGAGGACCCCAAATGTTGGTCCTCCACTTTTATATTCCCCTGGGTGACATGATGGGTGATTGAAATAATAATTGACCCAAATTGGGTGTGAAATGTCTATGCAAGGTTACTATGGGTGTAACCACAAGACTAAGTCTCGATTTGACCCATGAAGGATATGGTGGTAACTGTAGGTCGAGCGTACAACCAACCCTTATTTTTCTTATTCCATATGTGTTATGTCTTACACACAAAAGATATTTTTGTTATAAAAAATATATAAAACTCTTGAGAGGTGGTTGAATTATGATACAAATAAAAAATTACCTTGGAGATATTTTTATATAATTTGATAAAGAAAAATACACTAGTATTGATGTATATGATTCTAAGTAATAATCCACTTGTAGGTAGGTCTATGATAATAAAAAAAACTATTAGGGAGGAATACGATAATAATGGTGGGTATTCCATGGATTTCTAATTAGGATTACATTACATTTGATAGAGTATAGGTCATAGAATGTGCTAGATTTAGGGGATTTTAGGGTCCTTATAAGGCATGGTTATGTTTCTTGTATTGTTGGGGAATAAATTCCATGAATCATTATTTACTCAGGTAGAGTATTACTTGGGTTATTATTTTATGACAGAGTAATCCCAAGAAATTTATGATGTATATCAAGGCCAATTATGTCCCCAGGTTGTGATCTATTTACCAAGGTGAAAGACCCCTATTTTATAATTATGGTTGGCATAGTCACTAGGACAATATCAAAGACACTCCAACACTGGCCAAAGATTGTATAGTCAATCAAGATTACATACCTAAAGACCAAAATGGATTATTAATTCATTTTGAATAATTATTTATATATTCAAACGATGTTATATTCAAATATCACTACATTTTTAAAACACATGGGACTATTCTCTTGGCTCCCTACTTAGTTTTTAACTGATATCATTCTCAAACAACCATTGCTCTTGGGAACCTGAGTATACCCCCACATAGTTATATGTTAAATATGGTTAGAGTCTTGTAGTTACAAGGTCAAGTGGGATAGATCATATGCATGAATTAGATATTGGGATGAGGCAAGGGTTAGAGTTATGAGTAGAGACTCATCTATATTTTAATTTATTTTTTTATTTGTATATGTGTAACACCTAGTGGGTTATCAATATTTTATTCTAGAATGAATTAATTATATTATGTTATTGAAATTTTCTATTTTTTTCCTTGAATACTTTTATATGATGTATGTTCTTGAAATTTTTATTATTTTCTCTATTATTAACACTCCGCTATAAGGTCTATAGTCTCCTCCAAATTCCACTCTAGATCTATGCTAATTGTTGGAAAAATTTGGTATAAGAGGTGGTATACCTAAGGTTACATTGTGCCACCAAAAAATTTACTATTCATAGTTAGATGAGATGAGATGTTATGATATCCACCCTTATTTAATCAGAGATATCATATGTTGGTATTTTAGAAAAAACTTAATGGGCATAGTTTGTATGAAGATAGTTTTTTAATTTTTAAACATGATAATTACTATATATTACAAGGGGAAAGGAAAATAACAAACCAAGTATTTTTTTCATAGAATAAAAAAATATATTTAATATAAAATTTATATTAATTAAAATATAAATTAGAAGAAATAATTAACCCATGGTTCCAACTTTAAATGAAAATTCATGGAGAAACCTATCCCAAATGATTAAACTCTATGAAAATTAATGTTATTATACTCAAACGGAATGCAAAACCTATTAAGGATTAAAAGAAACCCTAATACATAGATATCAATAAATAATTTCAATAAAAGTATATAACTTAGACACCATGTACAAGGGGAAGTAATAACCTAACATAAAAAAGGGGAAGAAGTTAGAGGGATATAGGTAGATGTTTACAACAATTTTCCTTGAATATTAAATAGTATATGATAAATAAATACAAATTATTTAATATATTTGTGAGGAAGGACAATCGGGATTACTCCCAAGGTTGGGAAAAATTCAAATGAGGAATTGATGGGTCCATAAGTGACGTAAATCAAGTAAGGTAAAATCATTACATTCAAAAAAATTAATGGATCGATAACTCACATGGGTTGGAATCCTGATCTAGTATATTTTGAAAAAACCATGTGAGAACTACTAGATTTGAGCTTCAACAAACACTTGTTCAGTCCTGACGATTACTTATAACCATGCACAAATGGTTCACTTGATACTAGAATTGAATTTCAACCTATGTATGATTAATCTGTATGGTTTCTCTTAACAGTTCACTAACAATTTTCAAAGATACTCATAAATAATCTTAGGCTACATAATTAATACTAAATGTGCATTGTACATGCAATAATTGCACACCATTAAATTTTTAATTTTTTTTTGATAATTTAACACCAAATATCTCCAATTATATGAAAATAAATAAATAATTAAAATAATTTAAAAAATTGAAATAATTAATGTTACATTATAAACACTAGATCATTATAATGGGGTAAATTGGTGCTATTTTTCAAGAGTAATTATAGGTCAATACATATTTTCAATGACTATTAAGAGATTAAAAAGTTCACTATATGAACAAGTATCCACTTATAAGGATTTATGATTCATTTGAACAACATTGATGTGATTCGTAATTATCAAAAGTGGTTTATCATTTTTGATAAAATTTGTTAAACGTGAAAAGAGAAAATCTTCAAAAGACAACATTTCATAAAAGATATGTACACTATAGGTTTATAGTGAATCCATGTAGTCTTATAAATTTCCCAAAAATATTCATATACATGATGAATATTAACTCCACAGAATAAATCCATAAATATATGGTGTTATTTATTAATGAAATAATCATATACTCTATGAATAAGTAAGAACATGCGGAACATCAAAGTATTGTGTTGAAAACTTTAAGGAATATGAAGTTATATACCACGTTTATAAAATGGGACTTTTTGATGTAAGAAGTCACATTATTAGTGTATGTGATCATAATATAAGGTATAGTTCTGGATCCTTTAATGAAAAAAATTAAGTAATAACTTAGTACAACAAGTATCATAGAGATCTATAGTTTTTTTTCACTATATTGGTACTTTTAATTATATATTTGAATTTTTTCATGGTTTTATTACCTAATAACTAAGTTAAAATAGAAGTTAATAAAGTATATTTGGATCGAGTAATGTGAATAGAGATTTAAAAAGATTTAATATGAGTATAATCACGACACCTATAATCTTAATATCCTGAAGTGGAGATGGTCTCATGATATACATTTATGATTAAAATAATGGATTAGGTTGTGTTCTCATGAAAAATAATGAAGCAATATCCCATTCATCAATATTGTTAAAGAACCATGAACATAACTTCTCAACACATGATTTAGAAAATGAATATTTGATCTTTTTATTAATGATTATAAAGAACTACCTCTATGAAGAGAAGTGTAACATATTTACTAATAAAACAATCTTATTGTATATATTCATACATAAAGAGATATACCAATTTCAATAATGGATGGTTTCAATTAATAAGGAAAAAATATTTCTCAATAAACTACCATCCAGGAAATGTTAATACAGTCCATAATTCTCCTAGAAAAAAGGAAACAAATATCCTATCTATGATTAGGATTGAAAGTGAACCCATATTCTTAGACTAGAAAATTATGGATTTGGAAATATTAAAGGTTGAGAAGACACCCTTCATTTTCAAAATTATTTCTCAACCATATATTCAATATAAAATCATGTTAGTACAAAAATATGTTCTGGATATTTTTTTAGAGAAATAAAGGAAATCACCATGAATTCAATAAAAAAAATATGGATTTATTTGGTTTGAAAATAGACCCCATATTCCATCAAAATTAGAGAAAATAAACAATCTATTGAATGATACACATAGATCATATTTTTCCATCAAACCTGGAAGAACTAAGATATACTGAGGTCTTTAGGAGAATTTATGGAGGGAAAACATAGAGATGGATATTTATGAGAACACCTCAAAGTGGTTAGAATTCGAACAAGTTAAAAAAAAATTAAAATGTATAATGGTATAATGAAATCATTACCATTACAATCTTGGAAGTTAGAGAACATAATGATGGATTTTACATGGGTTCTTGGATGAAATCAAAATAAAATTAGTCCAAATGGGTTTTGTTGGACCCATATTGCAATAATTCCCACATAATCACTACCCAAGTTGATTTCTTAATTGTTTAAAATACTAGATATATGTCAAGGAAATAAGGCGGAGTCATGTGACACCACTTATAATAATATCCCATGAAAAAACCATTGATATGAACATTATAATGAACTATAAATAATAAAATAATGTGTGATATAAATGAAAAAGTAAGAATCTTAAGGACATGCTAAGAGAATACTCAATGGGCATTAAGGGAGGTTGGGTTCAGCTTATTCTATCTTTTAATCTCTTTTACAGTAATAGTTTTCAAATAAAGCTTTCATATATCCCCCTAAAAAGTTTTATATAGGAAGATATATATAACTATAATTTTTTAGGATATAGTTGATGAACGAAAGGTGTGGGGTCATATACTTGTGTATGAAATGACAATGAAGTTTCAATCCATTCAATAACACATTAAATTTTCTCATAGAAAAAAATATATATGACGATAATCGATGAATAGAATTATATTTTGATGTTCGGGGAAAAATGTTCCCTCATGTAGAGACCCGAAGCTTAACGTACATTGACATTACATTACTTTTGCAGAATACTTAGTACATAACAAAAACACACACGCAAGGACCATAATAGTTTAGTGTCTTTGGAAACTCGGAATATAATCTTCTAATCATGGTGAAAGATCTTCAACATCTCCCATAAAGATCTTTTATTTTTTATACCTAAAACCTTTATTTATATACTGGGGAAAAGAAAACATAAAAGGGTGAGCTCTAATGCTCTGTAAGGGTAAAAAAAATAAATATCAATCACATCATATTCATAAGAACATAACATTTTGGAAATCTTAATCTCCAAAAAAGAGCATAATTTCATAACATGGGATAAATCATAGTAGTGAAATGAAATCCCAATAATCATAACTTAAAACATGGAACTTTGTGGCATACACACATAATCATAGAGAATCATTTCTTTTTAGTCAAGACTCATTGCCAAGACTATGTTAGTGGACAAAGTCCCTTTCTGAACCGAGTTCACTCCTCGTTTCAGTCCTGTTTCACTGAACCGGTATAACCTACCGTCCCAGCCATGTCTATATCATGAGATATAAAATATTTAGCCAATGCATTTGAGGGAGATATAGGTCCCACCCATCTCATAATGATACCATTATTATGTGTGCCACAAAATCATAAATCATACATCATAGCATAACCAATGTACTAAAAATGGGAATCTTTAAACATCGTGACAATATAAAAAAATTCATATAAGATAAAAGAATTCATAAAAATATTTCCATCACAACATAATCAAATCCATGTAATAATAGGGATATAAACAGAACCCTATATTATCTTAGATGGAAAATAATTTTGATAAAACACTTGAACTCTATTTTTGAGGAAAATATCCTTTCCACGTCAAAAACACTTTTCATTTCTTAACATGTCATAAAATTGTAACTAAAATAAATTGATTAAAAATAAACGTGAAAAAATGTAAAGAAAGCTTCTTGGAAATAATGTTTTAAAAATCCATTCATGCCATATAAGTTAAAGAAAACATTCTTCTCGTACTTTTGTCGGAAAAGTCAAAAAAGTACCTCGTACGAAAAACGAAAAAAGATTCCTTTCATATCTTTTACTAAAAACTCACCAAAGGATAAAATAGGATTTAAACAATTTTAGGTGAATGGAAATAATATTACATATTGGGGAAACATGGATGTGGATGATAAAATACACCCCAGTAAATACCAAAGTATAAACAATCTCAGATAAAAATGAGATTTTGATATTTCCCTTACCTTAGGTCCGATTTTCTTCGTATGTGTCCGAACCTCCTGTATAATGATTTAATTAATGTCATTGACTTATTCCAGAATCATACTTATTGTTATATTATCATATGTGGTACACTTATGACTTTATATTACCCGTTCTTTTGTAAATTCCATGTTAAAGAGTGTTTTGGGTAAAATCGTTTCATTTATGGTCCGTGAATTGACTTGTAACTATTCATATGATGGCATAGATCATGATTAATTAATTACATAATATAAAACATGATTTATATATAATATATATTCAAAATATACATATATATAATAGATCAATAAATGGAAAGAAATACACCATTCATGGAGACGGTAGGCCGTACGTACGCATGAACGTTGTTTTCATTTCCTTATTGAGTATAATTGAATTAAGTAGATGAAATACATATATATATACATAAATCCAGTAGCTTTATAATGTCATATATTTAATTATTATAGCTTATATATACTTTATAATCACTTTTTAACGGTTAACATGGAAAATGAATCTCATCGTGTCGTGGAGACGGTATTCCGTACGTACGCACGTGTGGTGATTTCGTTTTCCGTAGGATGGATAGATGGTTAAATAGGGTTGTTTCAAACTTATAATAACATATCAGTATATTAGTGATACTGATGTTATTACTTCATAATGAAACAACCTAAGAATAAGAAGTTGAAGAAGAATGAAGCTTGAAAGAATCGGTAGAAGAAATTACCTCTTCTTCGATACGCCTCTTTGAAACCTCCTCTTAGGGCACTAAGATTAGTCTTTGAAGAAGAACAGAACCTCTAGGATGTTTCTAGGGAAGTGTAGAAGAGAATTTGGCAGGGGTTGGCCGAACATGAAGGCTCAAAGTGGTGTGATGAAGGGAGGGAGGAGGTGCCCTTTTATAAGGGAGGAGAGGTGCACCTTTGGAAATCTTAAAAATATTAATTTATTATAAATCTAACCCCACTTAAAAACCTCCAAAAATGACTCATATTCAAATATTAGATAATATAAGGTTGTAATCTCATCAACAAATAGAATTTAGACATGTTTGGAATTTTTTTAAACATTATCAACTTGATTTATCCTTATTTAATCAATTTTATTTTATTTGTGGTAATAACATTCTAAATTTTAAATTATAACAAATAATTACTTATTTGTTGTGAATTGTCCATAATTAAATAATTAATAACATTTTAGACCATTTAAATTTAAATTTATAATTTTTAAATATTTTTGTTATTTTTAAACAATTTTATAATATGTTATTTTTATAAAATAACAATAGTGTCAATTTTGACACTATTCATTTATTTGAATTTAAATAAAATAAATACAGAATATGTGTTCGAACTAAAAGATTTAATAGATTCATAGAATATCATATGTATCTAAAAATTTATTGGAGCACATTAAATAGTTCATATAATATTTATTTTATTATTTTTAAAACCATTTATTTGGTTTATCTCTTAATAAAATAATTACTACAACATTTTTGTATAATTATTTAATATACATATTTGTTGTATAAAAATTAAAAATAATGTCCTATGATGAAGATAAATCTATTAAATTTAAAAATAATACTTTTACTAGAATTTATCATCTTAAGAACACAATATTTAAATTGTTATATTTATTAACTTATGAAGGTGACACCTTTGGGATCATTTAAAATAAAATAATATAAGTGTCATAATTGATTTTATAAGGCTCCAAATGGTACAATATTCGACTATTGGATGATTGTGGTTTACATTTACATGACCAAAAAGTTTTGGTTAGGGTTTTGTGCATTTTATGGTCACTATTAGTTTAATGAAAACTATATTCTTGATTTTTCACTAGATAAACAATTTCTGCATCACTATTGTGTCACAATTAATGATAATTATTTAATCCCTAAAAATTATAAATAAATTCATATGATGTAGATAATTTCATTATATTTCTTTATACTATTCATGTTCGAAGTTTGATGAAGTTCATCACTAAATTAAAATTTATATGCTTATAATATTTAAGAGAGTGACATGTTGTCACTTTCTTTGATTTTAATAATAATAAAGTTATTTTCATGGAACAAAGTCCATTAAATGATTATAATGCGACCCTTAGGTGATATGGGTAGACTTTTAGTCGTACAATAGGATTTTTGTAGGTGTTAGGGTAAATGTATAATCTTATATTTACCCTTAATTACCCGATTTACCTTTAACTGTGGTAAATAAAATTTACCGTAGTTACTATTCATAATGCTCAAAAATAAAAAGTATCTTATTAACATAATTTGGACCCACTGATTCCAAATATGGAATCCATTTTTCCAAATTCAATACACAAAAGTTACAGAAATTAAATTAAAATTAATCCCATTGTTGAAAGAAAATGATTTTTTTGTTTAAAACATTGCAAAAGATTGAATTTATTTAACCAACGAATTCAATGTAAAATCAAGGACAATGACATAAATTATATTAAATGGTAATAATATATTCTATTTATACTTTAAAAATATTCAATATTATAATTTAACCATATAAAGTATTGCGATGAAAAAAGTTGTTTTTAATTAAAATATAGCGTGTTTTTACTATTCATCAAAATATGAAAGTTACCCAAATAATATGAAAAATTTATCCAAATTAAATTTTTATTTCATGATTCCAAAGAAGAATTTTATTTTGTAATATTAAACTTATAAACATGTCAAAAACTAGATTTAATGTGGGTACGCCATCAAAAGGCGACAAAACTGCATTTTTTGAAAAATACTTATTTTACCCGAAAATTTTATTTTTTTCTTATACTATGTTCTAGAAAATGTGTAAGATGAATAATAATGTTATAAAATTCAAAATATAGTTAATACTATTCATAACGACTAGTTCATAATAATATTATAATACTATATCATTGTTTAGTAAAACCCGGTATTGCGTACACCACACGCTATCGAGGAAGGTCGCGATTGCGTGTAATGCAAGCCAAGTCGAGGTTGTGTGTTGTGAAAGAATCCTTCTTTGTTTCATATAACAAAATCCAACCATATTTCTTTTATACATTGAATATATATATATATATATATATATATATATATATTTATAAACACACTCAATGTTGCGTAGAATGACTATTATAAAACAAACTTGAAATTGTGTGTAACACTATCCAAGAATAGTGTTGCGTATACTCCAAGCTAATACAGTGTTGCGTATAGTAAAAGCTGAACTTTGTGTGGTGTATAATAGAAGACATCAACGTAATTAAAATAATATTTTTCATAAAATCTCGGGGTGTTACATTCTACCCCCCTTAAAATGAATTTTGCCATCGAAATTCGTCGGGGTTATAAATGGTTTACTACTTGAAAATTTCTTTAATAGAAACCCACATCGTAAAAAGGAATACCAAAACCAATCTTTAAAAACAAAAGTATGAAACGTAACGGTTACCCAAATAAACTAATCACTGGGTTTCCACATAGATGAAAATATGGATATGGAAGAGAAATCTAACCATCAAGTTCTGATGGAGAGTGGTAGAGAACATGGCTATGGAAAAGACAAAAATCACAAAGCCATAAATTTGTGATGATCTAGGGTACCATCTGGTTAATCAGATATAAGATTACTAGGACTACATTTTTGGTTTTTAAGATCATTTCCCTAAAGTTGATGAATTAAAAGAAATACTTACATGATTTTGGTACAATCTCACTGTTGTTCATGAATTGAACAATTTCCACTTCATATCATAATGAAATGAAGTTGAATTTGTTATTCGTGAAGCATGAGCAGATCATGTGATATAATGTTGGGTCATTCCATCTGTTTCAAAAAAAAAAAGGTTAGCAAAAGTTAAAAGTCCATTTTATGGTGAGATTAATCGTATATGGTTCCAAAAATGGACTTATAATTTATTTATCATACCGGTTAATAAAATATAACTACTTTCTACTAACCAGGGACTTCCTGTAGGCCAGTGGTAGGCGATAAAGTCCAATCGCACTTTGGTTGTGCGTTTGATTCCCACAACTTTGTCTGACACGATGGGCTGTCGCCCGTCCTGCAGGTTGTCCTTTTTCTAAAACTATATTACTATATCATCGCATCCATAATATCGAAAGAAGTTTTATCCTTAAACAATAATAACTTATGTTCAAAATAATCCATTCCAATCTTTAGGCTTATATAAAATACTTCGGTCCAAGGTCATAGTATAAAGAAAATGATTACATGAAAATCACGTGAATGCCATCATTTATCCCCCATATATCATAATATATATCTTTTTGGTCAAATTACAAACATGTGAATACCTTAATCATGTATTCTCTTGAAGAATGAATACCCACTGAACCTTAGTGAAAACATGAATGCAGTCAAAAGTTAACTCTTTCCACATACCAAAATCTAAAAATTCTATATACTCAAACCATGATATAACCTTCTCCTTATATCAGTCATGAGCTCATGAATACTATCAAACATATTAGATTCTATCTATCCCTTCATTATGTGCATATCATCTTCTTTCCAAAAATATTTCAATCACTTTTCATGGTCACCGATGCCATATTCTTATAGAAAACCACAATGGACCAATACATAGATATTCCAGTATACCATAAAAGTACCTCAATAACATTATTCTTGAATACCAATATATAAACACTTCAAACCATCATCTTCAATGATTGTCTTGTAATAAGTCCTTCCTCAATTTAGAAATAACTTTTTAGGTCAGGTCATTGAGTTGGGTAATGCCCATGTTCTCCACAAATAAGACATGGAACTCCATAACAGTTTGTCACTCTATGTCCCTTTTCTCCACACAGATAACATCTGTCCCTCCATTTGAGGTATTCCTCAAGGTTCTTCTTCCTTTCTTTAGAAATCTCAATCTTCCTTTCTTTATGCTCCTCAACATGTGAACATGCATAAAAGTCTATCTTCCTCTTATTTGATGAATTAGGAATACCACTAAATTTCACCTTGTTAATCATATATCACGATGACTGATTTGGAATAGTCACAATATCATTCTCTCTAGGCATTACGCAATTTTTTTGGTCATAGTCACCAATTTGTCCATTGGATTCAATGCTGACTGAATTCTTTCTGGTTCCCTCCATTGACTAAAACACAAAAAGAATAGTGTGAGAGGAAAAAATCATGCTAGGGAAAACAACATAGTAATGGGGGAGTATCCTCAATACCTAACATCTTAGGTTAAATTCTAAGATCGTTACCATAGTTCTAGGACTATATCCTATATGTATACTTATCCTTAGGGACATCCCTAGACATACCTTAGAAATATTTCTAGGGATCTCACTAACGTTTTCGCATCCTATTTTCCAAAGGTTGACTAAACCTTTCCTCTGATACTGACTGTAGAGACCCGAAGCTTAACGTACATTGACATTACATTACTTTTACGGAATAATTAGTACATAACAAAAACACACACTCAAGGACCGTAATAGTTTAGTGTCTTTGGAAACTCGGAATATAATCTTCTAATCATGGTGAAAGATCTTCAACATCTCCCATAAAGATCTTCCTTTTTTATACCTAAAACCTTTCTTTATATCCTGGGGAAAAGAAAACATAAAAGGGTGAGCTCAAATGCTCAGTAAGGGTAAACAAAAGAAATATCAATCACATCATATTCATAAGAACATAACATTTTTGAAATCTTAACCTGCAAAAGAGAGCATAATTTCATAACATGAGATAAATCATAGTAGTGAAATGAAATTCCATTAATCATAACTTAAAACATGAAACTTTTTGGCATACACACATAATCATAGAGAATCATTTCTTGTTAGTCAAGAATCATTGCCAAGACTATCTTAGTGGACAAAGTCCCTTTCTGAACCGAGTTCACTCCTCGTTTCAGTCCTGTTTCACTAAACCGATATAACCTACCATTCCAACCATGTCTATCTCATGTGATATAAAATCTTTACCCAATGCATTGGAGGGAGATATAGGTCCCACCCCTCTCATAATGATACCATTCTTATGTGTGCCACAAAATCATAAACCATACATCATAACATAACCCATGTAATAAAAATGGGAATCTTTAAACATCATGAAATCATAACACAATTCATATAAGATAAAAGAATTCATAAAAATATTCCCATCACAACATAATCAAATCCATGTAATAATAGGGATATAAATAGAACCCTTTATTATCTTAGATGGAAAATAATTTTGATAAAACACTTGAACTCCATTCTTGAGGAAAATATCCTTTCTACTACATACACACTTTTCATTTCTTAACATGTCATAAAATTATAACTAAAAGAATTTGATTAAAAATAAACATGAAAACTTGTAAAGGAATCTTCTTGGAATTTTTTTTAAAAAAAATCCATTCATGCCGTATAAGTTAAAAAACATTCTTCTCGTACTTTTGTCGGAAAAGTCAAAAAAGTACCTCGTACGATAAACGACAAAAGATTCCTTTCATATCTTTTACTAAAAAACTCACCGAAGGGTAAAATAGGATTTAGACAATTGTAGGTGAATAGAAATAATATTACATATTGAGGAAACATGGAAGTGGATGATAAAATACACCCCAGTAAATACCAAAGTATAAACAATCTCGGATAAAATTGAGATTGTGATATTTCCCTTACCTTAGGTCCGATTTGCTTCGTAAGTGTCCGAACCTCCTGTATAATGATTTAAATAATGTCATTGACTTATTCCAGATTCATAATTATTGTTATATTATCATATATGGTTCACTTATGACTTTATATTACCTGTTCTTTTGTAAATTCCATGTTAAAGAGCGTTTTGGGTAAAATCATTTCATTTATGGTCCGTGAATTGACTTGTAACTATTCATATGATTACATAGATCATGATTACTTAATTCCAGAATATAAAACATGATTTATATATAATTTATATTCAGAATATACATATATATAACAGATCAATAAATGGAAAGAAATACACCATTCATGGAGACGGTAGGCCGTACGTACGCATGAATGTTGTTTTCATTTCCTTATTTAGTATAATCTAATTAAGTAGATGACATACATATATATATATATACATAAATCCAGTATCTTTATAATGTCATATATTTCATTATTATAGATTATATATATCTTATAATCATTCTTTAACGGTTAACATGGAAAATGAATCTCATCGTGTCGTGGAGACGGTATTCCGTACATACGCACGCACGGTGATTTCGTTTTCCATAGGATGGATAGATGGTGAAATAGGGTTGTTTAATACTTATAATAACATATCAGTATATGAGTGATACTGATGTTATTACATAATAATGAAACAACCTAAGAAGAAGAAGTTGAAGAAGAAAGAAGCTTGAAAGAATCGGTAGAAGAAATTACCTCTTCTTCAATACGCCTCTTTGAAACCTCCTCTTAAGGCACTAAGATTGGTATTTGAAGAAGACCAGAACCTCTAGGATGTTTCTAGGGAAGTGGAGAAGACACTTTTTCAGGGGTTGGCCGAGCATGAAGGCTCAAAGAGGTGTTAGGAAGGGAGGGAGGAGGTGCCCTTTTATAAGGGAGGAGAGGGGCACCTTTGGAAATCTTAAAAATGTTAATTTATTATAAATATAACCCCACTTAAAAACCTCCAAAAATGACTCATATTTGAATATTAGATAAGATAAAGTTGTAATCACATCAACCAATAGAATTTAGACATGTATGGAATTTATTTTAAACATTATCAACTTGATTTATCCTTATTTAATCAATTTTATTTTATTTGTGGTAATAACATTCTAAATTTTAAATTATAACAAATAATTACTTATTTGTTGTGAATTGTCCATAATTGAATACTTAATAACATTTTAGACCATATAAATTTAAATTTATAATTTTTAAATATTTTTTTGATTTTTAAACAATTTTATAATATGTTATTTTTATAAAATAACAATAGTGTCAATTTTGACACTATTCATTTATTTGAATTTAAATAAAATAAATACTGAATATATATGACAACCCTGATTTTTATTACAACTTAAACAAGCTTTATTACATAAAACTTCACTTGATCCAACAAAGAAGATCGAGAGGTATAGTGTATTTGGGGCTTAGGATCATTACCTAAAAACTTTAAACTTAAAATAAAACATCTTTATTGAAAACATCCTTTACATGACCACTACATTCTTTCGTACTTAGCATTGCATGGGATAACCTGAGGACATGCATAAGAAAAGGGTGAGCTATAAAGCCCAGTAAGGGAGTAAACAATGAATAACATGAGGAGTGAAATACATGTTAGGCAATAGGAATATCAATAGAGCATAATAGAAACATGAACATAAAGGCATGATAAAGCATGATAATCATAACATGGTAATGTGGCAACAACACTTAACATTGAATTAGCATGAGCCAAGGATCATTGCACATGGAGCATGAGTAAACCCTCATTGCACTTGAAGTACGAGTAAACCCTCGTTGCAATTGAATTAGCATGAGTAAACACTCATTTCACATGACGTATCATGATACTATACTTTACCCAATGCATTGGAGCGCTATAAAGGGCGCACCCTTCTTAAAAATTTCATTTCATGCATAAGTGTGCCACATGGATCATAAAACATGGATTCATAAAACATAATCATTTCTTCAACGATAAAGGAATGTGGAATTCATACATGAAAATTTATAATAAATATGTAAATGTGTATACAGGTGAATATCCTTGATGGAGAAATGGGCATGGTATTCACTACACATAGACATTGGCTTAGAAAATCGGTGCGATTTCGGCAGCGTAACGGCGTGACATAAGAATTCATAAAAAAGGTTGATGAGAGAGAAAGGGGTTCCTCATCATATTTACATGTAATGGAAAGTAAGGAGATAATATATATACATGTCTCAACAATAGAAATGGAATTTAGATTCATGATACAAAAGTATTTCTTGAATGTAAAAGAAGAGAGGGAAGTTCCTTTCGGAATTTCGGCATAGTAATGGGTGTACATGGGAAGCATTTAATGAGATAGAAAGGGTTCTCCCATCATTCAAACAATAAGAGGGCAGTATGGGGGAGGTTCGAAACCATACCCCAACATTCATAATTGAAATAAAAATGGCAATACAACTTAAAGAAAATTGACAAAAAATGAGAAAGGAAGAAAACCCCTTACTTGGAAGTGTGCTTCCAAAGGCTAGAGAGAGGCTTGTGAGAGGCTTCTTGGGAGCTTGGGACACCTTGAGAGGATTCTAGAGAGAGTAGGGCAGAGGTTGGACGAACTTCAAGGGCTTTGAGTGAGGAGGAAGTGGGAGCTTGGGTGGGTTTATATAGGAAAGGTGAGAGAATTCTTTATTATTTAGGTTTGGGACCCCTTATAGTAAAATAATCCAAACCACAAACCATCCCATGGTATTTGCCCATGGTTTCTGGAAAAGGAAAGAGGAAAAAAATATTTAACAAGTCCAAGGTCCGAACTTATTAAAAAATTAGGGTTGCTTATGTGGAGGTGAGTCACACTCCCATGAAAATTAATTTAAAAAGGCAAAGTGTTGAATAAGTCTTGAGGGCTCCATTAATGCTTTAACAAGTAAGTCAAACAAACCCAAAACCTCATTATTTTAATGATAAAACACATATTGGCCGAACATAAGGATTATGGTATTTTATTACATCACCATTGGGCCATTATGATGTCATAAAACACATTATATATTTAAATGGTATTTAATTTTTACCCAAAAATTTGACTGTCTCAGAAAATTATGAAAAATTCACCGTTAGATAATTTCGACATCCTGATTCCAAAAATAATATTTATTTTATCTAAATAATTTTCTAAATATGTGAATTTTCACTTTTAAAATAAAACCGACATTTATAAAAAATTCACGGGTTTTGACAGAAATGGCTTTCAAACCGTAATAAAAATTTTAATTGCATTCATAAAATTATAAGATCATTTATATTTAATAAAAATTAATTTAATATTAATAATAATATTTTATTAAAATATTATTTAATTCAAAAATCTTTTAATTTAATAAAATATAATTCTTAATTAAATAATAACTAAAATCACTATTTGTACTTTAAAAACTAATTACAATGTATCAAAAATGACTAGAAATTATATTCATTATTATATAAAAAAAATAATGTACATGAACATGGTGCTACTTATTTGTTACATAACCCCTTAAAATAGCCGCATAAGACCTAAGGGTAAGGTGTGCGATGGTGACAGACTCTTGGGGTGACTCGGATAACATCGGTCGAGTTGTAATTTCAATCAACTTCCATTTTTCCCGTAGACGATCACGTTCGAGCTTGACTTGATGAAGCTCATCTTGGGCTTGGTCAAGGGAAAAGCCCAAAGACGCCACCTCTTTTCCGAGCTCTGACAAATGGGCTTCATAAGGGGAAATTCTACTAGATGAGGCCATCGCTTCCTTTGTCTGAGTAGAAATGGTTTCGTTAAAGCCTTATATTTATACTACTCAGATGATCACTGTTCAATGGCTATAAAAGTAACGGTCACAAATCTTAACATAAAACTAAATAAGTTTACATCTTATAAAAACATTTTTTTTTCATAAAGAAACATTTAACTGGATCAAGAGGGATTTTCCATTAATGAAACTTTGGGTCGTTACAACATTCCCCCCTTAAGAAATTTCTCCCTCTAAATTTTCCTTTTCCCACACTAAAACAAATGTGGGTAACTTAGCTTCATCAAATCCTCTGACTCCCAAGTTGCTTCTTCAAACTTGTGGTTTCTCCACAACACCTTGACGAGGGGCATTGTCTTATTTCGTAGAACTTTTTCTCTACGATCTAAGATCTTCACTGGTTGCTCCTCATAAGAAAGATCGTCTTCTAATTGTACCACCTCGGAAGAGAGTACATGTGAAGGGTCTGGTATGTACTTCCTTAAGAGGGATACATGGAAGACATCATGCACCTTGGCCATAGTAGGTGGAAGTGCTAGTCGATAGGCCACAACCCCAACACGATCAAGAATCTCGAAGGGGCCGATGTACCTTGGACTTAACTTCCCTTTCTTTACAAACCTCATGACCTTCTTCCACGGAGATATGCGTAAAAACACCATGTCTCCAACTTTAAACTCAAGGTCTTGTCAACGATTATCTACATAACTCTTCTATCGACTTTGGGCTTCCTTGATATGCTGCTGAATGGTTTTCACCTTCTCCACCATTTCTTCGACCATTTCTGGTCCAAGCAGCTTACGTTCACCGACCTCATCCCAACATGCCGGTGTTCTACACCTTTTCCCATACAGGGCTTCATATGGTGCCATTTGGATGCTCGAGTGGAAACTATTATTATAAGAGAACTCAACTAGAGGAATATGTTGATCCCATCCTCCTTTAAAGTCCATTGAGCACGCTCTCAACATATCCTCAAGTGTTTCGACAGTACGCTCGGATTGGCCATCAGTTTGAGGATGATAGGCCGTACTGAAGTTTAGTTCAGTATTCAGAGCATGTTGAAGACTCTTCCAAAACTTAGAGGTAAATCTTGGATCTCGGTCAGACACAATAGATAGTGGTACTCCATGCAACCGTACCACTTCCCTGATATATATCCGTGCCAGTTGATCCAAAGAGAAATCCTCTCGAATAGCAATGAAGTGTGCAGTCTTTGTAAGACGATCCACAACAACCCAGATTGCATTGTTTCCTTTGGATGTCCTTGGAAGTCCAGTGAAGAAGTCCATAGTGATGTTCTCCCATTTCCATTCTGGTATGGGAAATGGCTGCATCATCCCCTTAGACTTCTTCCTCTCGGCCTTCACTTGCTGACACACCAGGCACTTTGATGTATATTCAGCGATCTCCTTCTTCATATTATCCCACCAAAATTTTTCTCGGAGATCTCGATACATCTTTGTGCTCCCTGGGTGAATAGAGAAATTTGAACTATGTGCATCATCCAAAAGTCCCTTCTTCAGCTCCGAACTTGATGGAACACATAGTCTTTTCCCAAACCGCACAATTCCTTCTTCATTAACATTAAACTCTGAGGATTTTCCCTTTTTGATAGCTTCCACTTTTTCTTGGATTCCTGCATCATCCTTTTGAGCATCCTTTAACCTTTCCAAAAGAGAAGGTTGAGCAATCATTTGTGAAAGGATTGATGATGTTCCCTTCTTTATGATTCCCACGTCCATCTTCATCAAGTCTAAGAAGATTGGATCATTCTCAATTCTCATCATTGATAGAATTGCTGGATCCTTTCTACTTAGAGAATCCGCCACCTTGTTCGCCTTCCCAGGGTGGTAATGTATTGAACAGTCATAATCCTTAATGAGCTCTATCCATCTTCTCTAGCGCATATTAAGCTCTTTCTGTGTGAATATATATTTAAGACTCTTGTGGTCAGTATATATCTCACATTTCTCTCCATAGAGATTATGCCGCCAGATTTTCAAGGAAAATATCACCGCCGCCAACTCCAGATTATGCGTTGGATAGTTTCTCTCATGGATTTTCAACTGCCTTGAGGCATAGGATATCACTTTATCACTACATCAGCACACATCCTAAGCCCTTCTTCGAAGCATCACTGAATACCACAAAAAGCTCCCCACTTGTGGGTAAAGTGAGCACGAGTGCAGTGATAAGCCTCCTTTTCAACTCCTTGAAGCTTTCTTCGCATTCATCACTCCAAGCAAACTTTACTCCCTTTCGAGTTAGCTTGGTAAGAGGGTTGGACAATCGTGAGAAGTTTCTCACAAATCGTCGATAATATCCAGCTAACCCCAAGAAGCTACAGATATCAGTTACCAATGTTGGCCTCGGCCATCCCTCAATTGCATCTGTTTTGGAGGGGTCCACAGATATCCCATTGCTTGTGATGATATGGCCCAAGAATGAGACCTCCTTCAACCAGAACTCACACTTTCTGTACTTTGCATAGAGCTTCTCCTTGCGCAAAGTCTCTAGTACAGTTTTTAAATTCTCCTCATGGTCCTCCTTGGTTTTGGAGTATATTAGAATATCATCTATAAAGACTACCACAAATTTGTCAAGTTAATCTCTAAAGACTCTATTCATCAAGTCCATGAATATTGCTGGAGCATTGGTGAGTCCAAAAGGCATTACTATGAATTCATAGTACCCGTACCTTGTACCAAAAGCAGTCTTGGGGATATCTTCCTTCTTCACCCTTACTTGATAATATCCCGACCGCAATTCGACCTTGGAGAAGTATTGTGCTCCACGCAGCTGATCAAACAAGTCATCGATTCTTGGGAGAGGATACTTGTTCTTTATCGTGATTTTGTTAAGTTCACGATAATTGATGCAAAGCCGCATTGACCCATCCTTCTTCTTAACGAAGAGGACTGGTGCACCCCATGGTGATGCACTTGGGCGTATAAACCCTTTATCCAGATTCTACTTTAGTTGTTTCTTCAGCTCTTCAAGCTCAACAACAGCCATTCTATATGGAGTCTTGGATATTGGTAGCGCCCCAGGTATAAGTTCAATTGAGAACTCAACATCTCTTCTTGGAGGAAGACCAGGAAGTTCCTCGGGAAATACTTCAGCAAATTCCCTCACAATAGGCATTTCTTCAAGGGTAGTTTCTTCCTTGGACTCAATCATCTGAGCCGGATATGCGTGCTCATAAGGCAGTAATATCCATACTTGAGATGATGGAGCTAAAGGAGATTCATCTTCCTCCTGACACTTGTAAAGAATCGGGGGTCGATTCTCCATATGGAGTGTGATTTCCCCCTCCCGACAATTTATGTTGGCTCTATATAAGGAAATCCAATCCATGCCAAGAATTGCATCAAATTCCACCAAAGGGAGTATGACGAGGTTCGCCGGGAAATTCAATCCACAGATTATAACAGGGGAGGACTTATACTCATGGGATGCAATGATTGCCCCATTTGCCGTACTCACCGACATCTTTACTTCCATGATTTGTGGTGGTGCAGGGATTATTCTACTAAACTTTTGAGATATAACAGAATGCGTAGAACCTGAATCAAAAAGTACGTTCGCTATTCTTGAATGAATAACTAGCGTACCTGTCACCACTTCTTTTTCGGGGTTCACTTCGGCAGAAGTGATGGAAAAAGCTCTTCCTTGCTGTCTTGGAGGTTGTTGATTGCCTCCGATAACCCTTGGATTAGGGCACTGATTCGCAAAATGACCCGGTTCTTTGCATTTGAAGCATTGAACAAAGCGTTGAGGTTCGAACGGAGCGTTCCTCTCCTCTGTCGCAGTCGCGGGTCCTTCTTGCTGACAGTTAACAGCTAGGTGCCCTTCTCTTCCACACTTGAAGCATTTCCTTGTCCCCCTAAGGCAATTTCCAGGGTGCTTCTTTCCACACTTTTGGCAAGTGCGGTGCTGGAATTTCTTAGCGCCGTTGGATTTATCCATCGGACCACCAACATTGAAGTCCACCTTACGCTTCTTGTCCCCATGATACCCCTGTGATTCTCTGATCTCCATTTCAACCTTGAGGTCACATCGGACAATTTCCTCATAGCTTTTGAAGTCACAAATCGCTAATGATTTCCGCAAGCTAGGCTTCAGCCCACCAAAGAAGCGGTCAACCTTGACTTCGGGGGTAACGACAAAGCCGGAAGCGTATCGTGCAAGCCTTGTGAAGTTTTCCTCGTACGCTCCCACAAATTCCTCATCTTTCTGCTTGAGGGAAAGGAAGTCCCTTTCCATCTTAAGACGGAGGGTGCGTGGAAAATATTTATCGAAAAACATCATCCGGAATTCCTTCCATTCCAAAGCCTCGATCTCCTCCTCAGGCTTCGTATTTTTGATCAACATCCACCATTGATCAGCTTCACCCTCCATACGATAAGCCGCCAGGAGAACCTTCTCTTTTTAAGAGCATTGGAGGATGGAGAATATCTTTTCAATGGAGTTGATCCATTGTTCAGCGATCGTGGGATCAGATGATCCACTAAAAGTAGGAGGCCTTTGTCTCATGAAGCTTTCAATAGCGACTTGTTCTTTCTTAGGGGGGGTTGAACGTTCCTCTTGACCAGTGTTTCTATTCAAAACTTGAGTTAGCTGAGAGAGAAGCGTGACAAAGTTCGCGATTCCCGATCCCATTGGATTGGGCATCTCATAAGTACAATCATCACACTGATCTTCACAACGGTTCTTAGCACGAGTTCTCCTATTACCGGCCATTGGATGGAATAAAAGAAAGTTAGGGGTAACACATAAAGGGTAATCCAAAGACAAAAGTTGATGACTTATAAATAAACTTTAATCTCTTTAACTCATGAGTCTATAGGATTCAATCCAGGCTTTTCATGATCTTCCTTCTAAAATATATTCTTAGGGGCATTTTTCCCTTAATAAGGGTTCATACTAAGATTGTGAATTCATCAAAACATATCCCCCGGGAGTGTCTTAACCAAGAGTGCAGCAAGGCCCGTTGTCGTGCACCAGTTCCCGTTCGAGTCTAGCTCAAAGCGGTGTTTTCGGGTTTTACCCCTAGGATACATCTGTGCCAGAGCCGCCTCTACCTGCTCGTATCCAGAAAGGGATTTATTTGTTTGATAAACCACTTACTTAGTATTTACCAAAACATAGGGATGTTTTTATTATGCTTAGTCTTGTATCTAAGGCTTTACTAGGGTTTCCTAATCCCAAAAATAACTAAACCTATCCTCTGATACCAACTATGACAACCCTGCTTTTTATTACAACTTAAACATGCTTTATTACATAAAACATCACTTGATCCAACAAAGAAGATCTAGAGGTTTAGTGTCTTTGGGGATTAGGATCATTATATAAAAACTTTAAACTTAAAATACAACATCTTTATTGAAAACATCCTTTACATGACCACTACATTCCTTAGTACTTAGCATTGCATGGGATAACTTGAGGACATGCATAAGAAAAGGGTGAGCTATAAAGCCCAGTAAGGGAGTAAACAATGAATAACATGAGGAGTGAAATACATGTTAGGAAATAGGCATATCAATAGAGAATAATAGAAACATGAACATAAAGGCATGATAAAGCATGATAATCATAACATGGTAATGTGGCAACAACACTTAACATTGAATTAGCATGAGCCAAGGCTCATTGCACATGGAGCATGAGTAAACCCTCATTGCACTTGAAGCATGAGTAAACCCTTGTTGCACTTGAATTAGCATGAGTAAACACTCATTTCACATGACGTATCATGATACTATACTTTACCCAATGCATTGGAGCGCTATAAAGGGCGCACCCTTCTTAAAAATTTCATTTCATGCATAAGTGTGCCACATGGATCATAAAACATGGATTCATAAAACATAATCATTTCTTCCACGATAAAGGAATGTGGAATTCATAAATGAAAATTTATAATAAATATGTAAATGTGCATAAATGTGAATACCCTTGATGGAGAAATGTGCATGGTATTCACTACACAAAGACATTGGCTTAGAAAATCGGTGCGATTTCGGCAGCGTAACGGCGTGACATAAGAATTCATAAAAAAGGTTGATGAGGGAGAAAGGGGTTCCTCATCATATTTAAATGTAATGTACAGTAAGGAGATCATATATATACATGTCCCAACAATAGAAATGGAATTTAGATTCATGATACAAAAGTATTTCTTGAATGTAAAAGAAGAGAGAGAAGTTCCTTTCGGAATTTCGGCATAGTAATGGGTGTACATGGGAGGAATTTAATGAGAGAGAAAGGGTTCTCCCATCATTCAAACAATAAGAGGGAAGTATGGGGGAGGTGCGAAACCATACCCCAACATTCATAATTGAAATAAAAAGGGAAATACAACTTAAAGAAAATTGACAAAAAACGAGAAAGGAAGAAAACCCCTTACTTGGAAGTGTGCTTCCAAAGGCTAGAGAGAGGCTTGTGAGAGGCTTCTTGGGAGCTTGGGGCACCTTGAGAGGATTCTAGAGAGAGTAGGGCAGAGGTTGGACGAACTTAAAGTGCTTTGAGTGAGGAGGAAGTGGGAGCTTTGGTGGGTTTATATAGGAAAGGTGAGAGAATTCTTTATTATTTAGGTTTGGGACCCCTAATATTAAAATAATCCAAACCACAAACCATCCCATGGTATTTGCCCATGGTTTCTGGAAAAGGAAAGAGGAAAACAATATTTTACAAGTCCAAGGTCCGAACTTATTAAAAAATTAGGGTTTCTTATGTGGAGGTGAGTCACACACCCATGGAAATTAATTTAAAAAGGCAAAGTGTTGAATAAGTCTTGAGGGCTCCATTAATGCTTTGAAAAGTAAGTCAAAGAAACCCCAAACCTCATTATTTTAATGATAAAACACATATTGTCCGAACATAAGGATTATGGTATTTTATTACATCACCATTGGGTCATTATGATGTCATAAAACACATTATATATTTAAATGGTATTTAATTTTTACCCAAAAATTTGACTGTCTCAGAAAATTATGAAAAATTCACCGTTGGATAATTTCGATGTCCTGATTCCAAAAATAATATTTATTTTATCTATATAATTTTCTAAATATGTGAATTTTCACTTTTAAAATAAAACCGACATTTATAAAAAATTCACGGGTTTTGACAGAAATGGCTTTCAAACCTTAATAAAAATTTTAATTGCATTCATAAAATTATAAGATCATTTATATTTAATAAAAATTAATTTAATATTAATAATAATATTTTATTAAAATATTATTTAATTCAAAAATCTTTTAATTTAATAAAATATAATTCTTAATTAAATAATAACTAAAAACACTATTTGTACTTTAAAAACTAATTACAATGTATCAAAAATGACTAGAAATTATATTCATTATTATATAAAAAAAATAATGTACATGAACATGGTGCTACTTATTTGTTACATAACCCCTTAAAATAGCCGCATAAGACCTAAGGGTAAGGTGTGCGATGGTGAAAGACTCTTGGGGTGACTCGGATAACATCGCTCGAGTTGTAATTTCAATCAACTTCCATTTTTCCCGTAGACGATCATGTTCGAGCTTGACTTGATGAAGCTCAGATTGGGCTTGGTCAAGGGCAAAGCCCAAAGACGCCACCTCTTTTCCGAGCTCCGACAAATGGGCTTCGTAAGGGGCAATTATACTGGATGAGGCCATCGCTTCCTTTGTTTGAGTAGAAATGGTTTCGTTAAAGCCTTATATTTATACTACCTAGATGATCACTGTTCAACGGCTATAAAAGTAACGGTCACAAATCTTAACATAAAACTAAAGAAGTTGACATCTTATAAAAACATTTTTTTTTCATAAAGAAACATTTTACTGGATCAAGAGGGATTTTCCATTAATGAATCTTTGGGTCGTTACAATATATGTTTGAACTAAAAGCTTTAATAGATTCATAAAATATCATATGTATCTAGAAATTTAGTGGAGAACATTAAATATTTCATATAATACTTATTTTATTATTTTTAAAACCATTTATTTGGTTTATCTCTTAATAAAATAATTACTACAACATTTTTGTATAATTATTTAATATACTTATTTTGTATAAAAATTAAAAATAAAATCCTATGATGAAGATAAATCTATTAAATTTCACAATAATACTTTTACTTGAATTTATCATCTTAAAAACACAATATTTAAATTATTATATTTATTAACTTATGAAGGTGACAACATTGGCATCATTTAAAATAAAATAATATAACTGTCATAATTGCTTTTATAAGGCTCCAAATGGTATAATATTCGAAAATTGGATGATTGTAGTTTACATTTACATGAAAAATATGTTTTGGTTAGGTTTTTGTGCATTTTATGGTCACTATTAGTTTAATAAAAACTATATTCTTGATTTTTCACTAGATAATCAATTTCTGCATCACTATTGTGTCACAATTAATGATAATTATTTAATCCCTAAAAATTCTAAATAAATTCATATGATGTAGATAATTTCAATAGATTTCTAGATACTATTCATGTTCTAAGTTGCATGAAGTTTATCACTAAATTAAAATTAACATGCTTATAAGATTTAAGATAGTGACATGTTGTCACTTTCTTTGGTTTTAATAATAATTAAGTTATTTTCATGGACAAAAGTCCATTAAATGATTCTAATCTGAAACTTAGGTGATATGGGTCGACTTTTAGTCATCCAATAGGATTTTGGAAGGTGTTAGGGTAAATGTATAATCTTATATTTACCCTTAATTACCCGATTTACCTTTAACTATAGTAAATAAAATTTACCGTAGTTACTATTCATAATGCCCAAAAATAAAAAGTAGCTTATTAACATAATTTGGACCCACTGATTCCAAATATGGAATTCATTTTTCCAAATTCAATACAAAAAAGTTGCTGAAATTAAATTATTATTAATCCTATTGTCGAAAGAAAATGAGTTTTTTGTTTAAAACATTGCAAAAGATTGAATTTATTTAACCTACGAATTCAATGTAAAATCAAGGCTAATGACATAAATTATATTAAATGGTAAAAATATATTCTATTTATACTTTAAAACCATTAAATATTATAATTTAACCATATAAATTATTGCGATGAAAAAAGTTGTTTTTGATTAAAATATAGCGTGTTTTTACTATTCATCAAAATATGAAAGTTACCCGAATAATATGAAAAATTTATCCAAAGTAAATTTTTGTTTCATGATTCCAAAAAAGAATTTTATTTTGTCAAATTGAAATTATAATCATGTCAAAAACTAGATTTAAAGTGGGTACGCCATCAAAAGGCGGCAAAACTGCATTTTTTTGAAAAATATTTATTTTACCCGAAAATTTTATTTTGTTGTTATACCATGTTCTGGAAAATGTGTAAGATGAATAATAATGTTATAAAATTCAAAATTTAGTTAATAATATTCATAACAACTAGTTCATAATAATATTATAATAATATATCGTTGTTTTGTAAAACCCGGTATTGCGTACAACACAAGGTATCGAGGAAGGTCGCGATTGTGTATAATGCAAGCCAAGTCAGGGTTGCGTGTTATGAAAGAATCCTTATTTGTTTCATATAACAGAATCCAACCATATTTCATTTATACATTGAATATATATATATATATATATATATATATAAACATACTCAATGTTGCGTAGAATGACTATTATAAAACGAACTTGAAATTGTGTGTAACATGTTCCAAGAATAGCGTTGCATATACTGCAAGCTAATACGGTGTTGCGTATAGTAAAATATGAACTTGGTGTGGTGTATAATAAAAGACATCAATGGAATTAAAATAACATTTTTCATAAAATCTCGGGGTGTTACATTCTACCTCCCTTAAATTGAATTTCGCCCTCAAAATTCGTCGGGGTTATAAATGGTTTACTACTTGAAAATTTCATTAATAGAAACCCACATCGTAAAAAGGAATACCAAAACCAGTCTTTAAAAACAAAAGTATGAAACGTAATGGTTAGCCAAATAAACTAATCACTGGGTTTCCACATATGTGAAAATATGGATATGGAAGAGAAATCTAACCATCATGTTCTGATGGAGAGTGGTAGAGAACATGGCTATAGAAAAGCCAGCAATTACAATGCCATAATTTTTTTGATGATCTAGGGTACCATCTGGTTCATCAGATATAAGAGCACTAGGACTACATTTTTGGTTTTTAAGATCATTTCCCTAAAGTTGATGAATTAAAAGAAATACTTACATGATTTTGGTACAATCTCACTGTTGTTCGTGAATTGAACAATTTCCACTTCATATCATAAAGAAATGAAGTTGAATTTGTTATTCGTGAAGCATTAGCAGATCATGTGATAAAATGATGGGTCATTCCATCTATTTCAAACAAAAGGTTAGCAAAAGTTATAAGTCCATCTTATGGTGAGATTAATCGTATATGGTTCCAAAAATGGACTTATACTTTATTTATCATACCGCTTAATAAAATAGAACTACTTTCTACTAACTAGGGACTTCCTTTAGGCCAGTGGTAGGTGATAAAAGCCAGTCGCACTTCAGTTGTGGGTTCGATTCGCACAACATTGTCCGACGCGATGGGCTGTCTCCCGTCCTGCAGGTTGTCCTTTTTCTAAAGCTATATTACTATATCATCCCATCCATAATATCGAAAAAAAAATTATCCTTAAACAAGACTAACTTATTTCCAACATAATCCATTCCAATCTTTAGGCTTATCTAAAATACTTTGGTCCAAACTCATAGTATAAAGAAAATGATTACATAACAATCACGTGAATGCCATCATTTATCCCCCATATATCATAAGATATATCTTGTTGGTAAAATTACAAACATGTGAATACCTTAATCATGTATTCTCTTGAATAATGAATACACATTGAACTTTAGTGAAAACATGAATGCAGTCAAAAGTTAACTCTTTCCACAAACCAAAATCTAAAAATTCTATATACTCAAACCATGATATAACCTTCTCCTTATATCAGTCATGAGCTCACGAATACTATCAAACATATTAGATTCTATCTATCCCGTCATTATGTTCATATCATCTGCTTTCCAAAAATATTTCAATCAATTTTCATGGTCACCGATGCCATATTCTTATAGAAAACCACAATGGACCAATACATAGATATTCCAGTATACCATAAAAGTACATCAATACCATTATTCTTGAATACCAATATATAAACACTTCAAACCATCATCTTCAATGATTGTCCTGGAATAAGTCCTTCCTCAATTTAGATGTAAATTTTTAGGTCAGGGCATTGAGTTGGGTAATGCCCATGTTCTCCACAAATAAGACATTAAACTCCATAACAGTTTGTCACTCTATATCCCTTTTCTCCACACAGATAACATCTGTCCCTCCATTTGAGGTATTTCTCAAGGTTCTTCTTCCCTTCTTTAAAAATATCAATCTTCCTTTCTTTATGCTCCTCAACATGAAAACATGCATAAATGTCTATCTTCCTCTTATTTGGTGAATTAGGCATACCACTAAATTTCACCTTGTTAATCATATATCGCGATGAATGATTTGGCATAATCACAATATCTTTCTCTCTAGGCATTACGCAATTTTTTTGGTCATAGTCACCAATTTTTCCATTGGATTCAATGCTAACTGAATTCATTCTGGTTCCCTCCATTGACTAAAACACAAAAAGAATAGTGTGAGAGAAAAAAATCATGCTAGGGAAAACAACATAGTAAAGGGGGAGTATCCTCAATACCTAACATCTTAGGTTAAATTCTAAGATCGTTACCGTAGTTCTAGGACTATATCCTATATGTATACTTATCCTTAGGGATATCCCTAGACATACCTTAGAAATGTCTCTAGGGATCTCACTAACGTTTTCGCATCCTAGTTTCCAAAGGTTGACTAAACCTTTACTCTGATACCAACTGTAGAGACCCGAAGCTTAACGTACATTGAAATTACATTACTTTTGTGGAATACTTAGTACATAACAAAAACACACACTCAAGGACCGTAATAGTTTAGTGTCTTTGGAAACTCGGAATATAATCTTCTAATCATGGTGAAAGAACTTCAACATCTCCCATAAAGATCTTACTTTTTTTATACCTAAAACCTTTCTTTATATCCTGGGTAAAAGAAAACATAAAAGGGTGAGCTCAAATGCTCAGTAAGTATAAACAAAAGAAATATCAATCACATCATATTCATAAGAACATATCATTTTGGAAATCTTAATCTGCAAAAGAGAGCATAATTTCATAACATGGGATAAATCATAGTAGTGAAATGAAATCCCAATAATAATAACATAAAACATGAAACCTTGTGTAATACACACATAATCAGAGAGAATCATTTCTTGTTAGTCAAGACTCATTTCCAAGACTATCTTAGTGGACAAAGTCCCTTTCTGAACCGAGTTCACTCCTCGTTTTAGTCCTGTTTCACTGAACCGGTATAACCTACCGTTCCATCCATGTCTATCTCATGAGATATAAAATCTTTACCCAATTAATTGGAGGGAGATATAGGTCCCACCCATCTCATAATGATACCATTCTTATGTGTGCCACAAAATCATAAACAATACATCATAGCATAACCCATGTAATAAAAATGGGAATCTTTAAACATCATGACATCATAAAACAATTCATATAAGATAAAATAATTCATAAAAATATTTCCATCACAATATAATCAAATACATGTAATAATAGGGATAGAAACAGAACCCTTTATTATCTTATATGGAAAATAATTTTTATAAAACACTTGAACTCCATTCTGGAGGAAAATATCCTTTCTACTTCAAAAACACTTTTCATTTCTTAACATGTCATAAAATTATAACTAAAAAAAGTTGATTAAAAATAAACATGAAAACTTGTAAAGGAAGCTTCTTGGAAATAATTTTTTAAAAATCCATTCATGTCGTATAAGTTAAAAAAAACATTCTTCTCGTATTTTTTTCGGAAAAGTCAAAAAAGTACCTCGTACGAAAAACGAAAAAAGATTCCTTTCATATCTTTTTCTAAAAACTCAATGAAGGGTAAAATAGGATTTAAAAAATTGTACGTGAATGGAAATAATATTACATATTGAGGAAAAATGGATGTGGATGATAAAATACACCCCAGTAAATACCAAAGTATAAACAATCTCGGATAAAAATGAGATTGTGATATTTCCGTTAACTTAGGTCCGATTTGCTTCGTAAGTGTCCGAGCCTCCTGTATAATGATTTAAATTATGTCATTGAATTATTCCAGAATCATAATTATTGTTATATTATCATATATGGTTCAATTATGACTTTATATTACCTGTTCTTTTGTAAATTCCATGTTAAAGAGCGTTTTGGGTAAAATCGTTTCATTTATGGTCCGTGAATTGACTTGTAAATATTCATATGATTACATAGATAATGATTACTTAATTCCAGAATATAAAACATGATTTATATATAATATATATTCATAATATACATATATATAATAGATCAATAAATGGAAATAAATACACCATTCATGGAGACGGTAGGCTGTACGTACGCATGAACGTTGTTTTCGTTTCCTTATTGAGTATAATCAAATTAAGTAGATGAAATTCATATGTATATATACATAAATCCAGTAGCTTTATAATGTCTTATATTTCATTATTATAGCTTATATATACTTTATCATCATTATTTAACGGTTACCATGGAAAATGAATCTCATCGTGTCGTGGAGACGGTATTCCGTACGTACGCACGCGCAGTGATTTCGTTTTCCATAGGATGGATAGATGGTGAAATAGGGTTGTTTCATACTTATAATAACATATCAATATATGAGTGATACTGATGTTATTAATTCATAATGAAACAACCTAATAAGAAGAAGTTGAAGAAGAAAGAAGCTTGAGAGAATCGGTAGAATAAATTACCTCTTCTTCGATACGCCTCTTTGAAACCTTCTCTTAGGGCACTAAGATTGGTATTTGAAGAAGACCAGAACCTATAGGATTTTTATAGGGAAGTGGAGAAGAGAATTTGTCAGGGGTTGGCCGATCTTGATGGCTCAAAGAGGTGTGAGGAAGGGAGGGAGGAGGTTCCCTTTTATAAGGGAGGAGAGGGGCACCTTTCGAAATCTTAAAAATATTAATTTATTATAAATCTAACCCCACTTAAAAACCTCCAAAAATGACTCATATTAGAATATTAGATAATATAAGGTTGTAATATCATCAACAAATAGAATTTATACATGTTTGGAATTTATTTTAAACATTATCAACTTGATTTATCCTTATTTAATCAATTTTATTTTATTTGTGGTAATAACATTCAAAATTTAAAATTATAACAAATAATTAATTATTTGTTGTTAATTGTCCATAATTTAATACTTAATAACATTTTAGACCATATAAATTTAAATTTATAATTTTTAAATATTTTTGTGATTTTTAAACAATTTTATAAAATGTTATTTTTATAAAATAACAATAGTGTCAATGTTGACACTATTCATTTATTTGAATTTAAATAAAATAAATACAGAATATATGTTCAAAATAAAAGCTTTAATAGATTCATAAAATATCATATGTATCTAGAAATTTAGTGGAGCACATTAAATAGTTAATATAATATTTATTTTATTATTTTTAAAACCATTTATTTGGTTTATCTCTTAATAAAATAATTACTACAACATTTTTGTATAATTATTTAATATAATTATTTGTTGTATAAAAATTAAAAATAAAATCCTACGATGAATATAAATCTATAAAAATACACAATAATACTTTTACTCGAATTTATCATCTTAAAAACACAATATTTAAATTGATATATTTATTAACTTATGAAGGTGAAAACTTTGGAATCATTTAAAATAAAATAATATAAGTGTCATAATTGCTTTTATAAGGCTCCAAATGGTCAAATATTCGACCATTGGATGATTGTGGTTTACATTTACATGACAAATAAGTTTTGGTTAGGGTTTTGTGCATTTTATGGTCATGATTAGTTTAATAAAAACTATATTCTTGATTTTTCACTAGATAAACAATTTCTGCATCACTATTGTGTCACAATTAATGATAATTATTTAATCCATAAAAATTATAAATATATTAATATTATGTAGATAACTTCATTAGCTTTCTGGATACTATTCATGTTTGAAGTTTCATGAAGTTTATCACTAAATTAAAATTAATATTCTTATAAGATTTAAGAGAGTGACATGTTGTCACTTTCTTTGGTTTTAATAATAATTAAGTTATTTTCATGGAACAAAGTACATTAAATGATTCTAATCCGACCCTTAGGTGATATGGGTCGACATTAAGTCATCAAATAGGATTTTGGCAGGTGTTATGGTAAATGTATAATCTTATATTTACCCTTAATAACCCGATTTACCTTTAACTATGGTAAATAAAATTTACCGTAGTTACTATTCATAATGCCCAAAAATAAAAAGTAGCTTATTATCATAATTTGGACCCACTGATTCCAAATATGGAATCCATTTTTCCAAATTTAATACACAAAAGTTGCAGAAATTAAATTAAAATTAATCCCGTTGTCGAAAGAAAATGAGTTTTTTGTTTAAAACATTGCAAAAGATTGAATTTATTTAACCTACGAATTCAATGTAAAATCAAGGCTAATGACATACATTATATTAAATGGTAAAAATATATTCTATTTATACTTTAAAACCATTAAATATTATAATTTAACCATATAAATTATTGCGATGAAAAAAGATGTTTTTAATTAAAATATAGCGTGTTTTTATTATTCATCAAAATAAGAAAGTTACTCGAATAATATGAAAAATTTATCCAAAGTAAATTTTTATTTCATGATTCCAAATAATAATTTTATTTTGTCAAATTGTACTTATAAACATGTCAAAAACTAGATTTAAAGTGGGTACGCCATCAAAAGGCGGCAAAACTGCATTTTTTGAAAAATACTTATTTTACCCGAAAATTTTATTTTGTACTTATACCATGTTATAGAAAATTTGTAAATGAATAATAATTTTATAAAATTAAAAATTTAGTTAACACTATTCATAATGACTAGTTCATAATAATATTATAATAATATATCGTTGTTTAGTAAAATCGTGTATTGCGTACAACACACGCTATCGAGGAAGGTCGCGATTGCATGTAATGCAATCCAAGTCAGGGTTGCGTGTTGTGAAAGAATCCTTATTTGTTTTGTATAACATAATCCAACCATATTTAATTTATACATTGAATATATATATATATATATATATAAACACACTCAATGTTGCGTAGAATGACTATTATAAAACGAACTTGAAATTGTGTGTAACACGATCCAAGAATAGGGTTGCGTATACTGCAAGCTAATACAATGTTGCGTATAGTAAACTTTTAACTTGGTGTGGTGTATAATAGAATACATCAATGGAATTAAAAGAATATTTTTCATAAAATCTCGGGGTGTTACATTCTACCCCCCTTAAAATGAATTTCGCCCTCGAAATTCGTCGGGGTTATAAATGGTTTACTACTTGAAAATTTCATTAATAGAAACCCACATCGTAAAAAGGAATACCAAAACCAATCATTAAAAACAAAAGTATGAAACATAACGGTTACCCAAATAAACTAATCACTGGGTTTCCACATAGGTGAAAATATGGATATGGAAGAGAAATCTAACCATCATGTTCTGATGGAGAGTGGTAGAGAACATGGCTATGGAAAAGCCAGTAATCACAAAGCCATAAATTTGTGATGATCAAGGGTACCATTTGGTTCATCATATATAAGAGTACTAGGACTACATTTTTGGTTTTTAAGATCATTTCCCTAAAGTTGATGAATTAAAAGAAATACTTACATGATTTTGGTACAATCTCACTGGTGTTCGTGAATTGAACAATTTCCACTTCATATCATAAAGAAATGAAGTTGAATTTGTTATTAATGAAGCATTAACAGATCATGTGATAGAATGATGGGTCATTCCATCTGTTTCAAACAAAATGTTAGCAAAAGTTATAAGTCCATCTTATGGTGAGATTAATCGTATATGGTTCCAAAAATGGACTTATACGTTATTTATCATAACTCTTAATAAAATAGAACTATTTTATACTAACCAAGGACATCCTGTAGGCCAGTGGTAGGCGATAAAGGCCAGTCGCACTTCGATTGTGGTTTCGATTCCCACATCTTTGTCCGACGCGATGGGCTGTCGCCCGTCCTGCAGGTTGTCCTTTTTCTAAAACTATATTACTATATCATCCCATCCATAATATTGAAAAAAGTTTTATCCTTAAAAAATACTAACTTATGTCCAACATAATCCATTCCAATCTTTAGGCTTATCTAAAATACTTCGGTCCAAGATCATAGTATAAAGAAAATGATTACATAACAATAACGTGAATGCCATCATTTATCCCCCATATATCATAAGATATATCTTGTTGGTCAAATTACAAAAATGTGAATACCTTAATCATGACTTCTCTTGAAGAATGAATACCCATTGAACCTTAGTGAAAACATGAATGCAGTCAAAAGTTAACTCTTTCCACATACCAAAATCTAAAAATTCTATATACTCAAACCATGATATAACCTTCTCCTTATATCAGTCATGAGCTCATAAATACTATCAAACATATTATATTCTATCTATCCCTTCATTATGTGCATATCATCTGCTTTCCAAAAATATTTCAATCACTTTTCATGGTCACTGATGCCATATTCTTATAGAAAACCACAATGGACCAATACATAGATATTCCAGTATACCATAAAAGTACCTCAATAACATTATTCTTGAATACCAATATATAAACACTTCAAACCATCATCTTCAATGATTGTCCTAGAATAAGTCCTTCCTCAATTTAGAAGTAACTTTTTAGGTCAGGGCATTGAGTTGGGTAATGCCCATGTTCTCCACAAATAAGACATTGAACTCCATAACAGTTTGTCACTCTATGTCCCTTTTCTCCACACAAATAACATTTGTCCCTCCATTTGAGGTATTCCTCAAGGTTCTTCTTCCCTTCTTTAGAAATCTCAATCTTCCTTTCTTTATGCTCCTCAACATGCGAACATGCATAAAAGTTTATCTTCCTTTTATTTGATGAATTAGGCATACCACTAAATTTCACCTTGTTAATCATATATCGCGATGACTGATTTTGCATAATCACAATATCATTCTCTCTAGGCATTACACAATTTTTTTGTTCATAGTCACCAATTTGTCCATTGGATTCAATGCTAACTGAATTCTTTCTGGTTCCCTCCATTGACTAAAACACAAAAAGAATGGTGTGAGAGGCAAAAATCATGCTAGGGAAAACAACATAGTAATGGGGGAGTATCCTCAATACCTAACATCTTAGGTTAAATTCTAAGATTGTTACCGTAGTTCTAGGACTATATCCTATATGTATACTTATCCTTAGGGCCATCCCTAGACATACATTAGAAATATCTCTAGGGATCTCACTAACGTTTTCGCATCCTAGTTTCCAAAGGTTGACTAAACCTTTCCTGTGATACCAACTGTAGAGACCCGAAGCTTAACGTACATTGAAATTACATTACTTTTGAGGAATACTTAGTACATAACAAAAACACACACTCAAGGACCATAATAGTTTAGTGTCTTTGGAAACTCGGAATATTATCTTCTAATCATGGTGAAAGATCTTCAACATCTCGCATAAAGATCTTCCTTTTTTTTATACCTAAAACCTTTCTTTATATCCTGGGGAAAAGAAAACATAAAAGGGTGAGCTCAAATGATCAGTAAGGGTAAACAAAAGAAATATAAATCACATCATATTCATAAGAACATAACATTTTCGAAATCTTAACCTGTAAAAGAGAGCATAATTTCATAACATGGGATAAATCATAGTAGTGAAATCAAATCCCAATAATCGTAACTTAAAACATGAAACCTTGTGGCATACACACACAATCATATAGAATCATTTCTTGTTAGTCAAGACTCATTGCCAAGACTATCTTAGTGGACCAAGTCCCTTTCTGAACTGAGTTCACTCCTCGTTTCAGTCCCGTTTCACTGAACCGGTACAACCTACCGTTCCAGCCATGTCTATCTCATGAAATATAAAATCTTTACCCAATGCATTGGAGGGAGATATAGGTCCCACCCATCTAATAATGATACCATTCTTATGTGTGCCACAAAATCATAAACCATACATCATAGAATAACCCATGTAATAAAAATGGGAATCTTAAAAAACCATGACGTCATAAAACAATTCATATAAGATAAAAGAATTCATAAAAATATTTCCATCACAACATAATCAAATCCATGTAATAATATGGATAGAAACAAAACCCTTTATTATCTTATATGGAAAATAATTTTGATAAAACACTTGAACTCCATTCCTGAGGAAAATATCCTTTCTTCTTCAAAAACACTTTTCATTTCTTAACATGTCATAAAATTATAACAAAAAGAAGTTGATTAAAAATAAACTTGAAAACTTGTAAAGGAAGCTTCTTGGAAATAATTTTTTAAAAATCCATTCATGCCGTATAAGTTAAAAAAAACATTCTTCTCGTACTTTTTTCGAAAAAGTCAAAAAAGTACCTCGTACGAAAAACGACAAAAGATTCCTTTCATATCTGTTACTAAAAACTCACCGAAGGGTAAAATAGGATTTAAAAAATTGTAGGTGAATGTAAATAATATTAAATATTGAGGAAACATGGATGTGGATGATAAAATACACCCCAGTAAATACCAAAGTATAAACAATCTCGGATAAAAATGAGATTGTGATATTTCCCTTACCTTAGGTCCGATTTGCTTCGTAAGTGTCCGAAACTCCTGTATAATGATTTAAAGAATGTAATTGACTTATTCTAGAATCATAAATATTGTTATATTATCATATATGGTTCACTTATGACTTTATATTACCCGTTATTTTGTAAATTCCATGTTAAAGAGCGTTTTGGGTAAAATCGTTTCATTTATGGTCTGTGAATTGACTTGTAACTATTCATATGATTACATAGATCATGATTACTTAATTCCAGAATATAAAACATGATTTATATATAATATATATTCAGAATAGACATATATATAATAGATCAATAAATGGAAAGAAATACACCATTCATGGAGACGGTAGGCCGTACGTACGGATGAACATTGTTTTCGTTTCCTTATTGAGTATAATCGAATTAAGTAGATGACATACATATATATATACATAAATCCAGTAGCTTTATAATGTCATATATTTCATTATTATAGCTTATATATACTTTATAATCATTCTTTAACGGTTAACCTGGAAAATGAATCTCATCGTGTCGTGGAGACGGTATTCCGTACGTACGCACGCGCAGTGATTTCGTTTTCCGTAGGATGGATAGATGGTGAAATAGGGTTGTTTAATACATATTATAACATATAAGTATATGAGTGATATTTATGTTATTACTTCATAATGAAACAACCTCAGAAGAAGAAGTTGAAGAAGAAATAAGCTTGAAAGAATCAGTAGAAGAAATTACCTCTTCTTCGATATGCCTCTATGACACCTCCTCTTAGGGCACTAAGATTGGTCTTTGAAGAAGACTAGAACCTCTAGTATGTTTCTAGGGAAGTGGAGAAGATAATTGGGCAGGTGTTGGCCGAGTTTGAAATCTCAAAGAGGTGTAAGGAAGGGATGGAGGAGGTGCCCTTTTATAAGGGAGGAGAGGGGCACCTTTGGAAATCTTAAACATATTAATTTATTATAAATATAACCCCACTTAAAAACCTCCAAAAATGACTCATATACGAATATTAGATGAGATAAGGTTTTAATCTCATCAACCAATAGAATTTATACATGTTTGAAATTTATTTTAAACATTATCAACTTGATTTATCCTTATTTAATCATTTTTATTTTATTTGTGGTGATAAGACTCTAAATGTTAAATTATAACAAATAATTACTTATTTGTTGTGAATTGTACATAATTGAATACTTAATAACATTTTAGACAATATAAAGTTAAATTTATAATTTTTAAATATTTTTGTTATTTTTAAACAATTTTATAATATGTTATTTTTATAAAATAACAATAGTGTCAATTTTGACACTATTCATTTATTTGAATTTAAATAAAATAAATACAGAATATATGTTCAAACTAAAAGATTTAATAGATTCATAAAATATCATATGTATCTATAAATATAGTGGAGAACCTTAAATAGTTCATATAATATTTATTTTATTATTTTTAAAACCATTTATTTGGTTTATCTCTTAATAAAATAATTACTACAACATTTTTGTGTAATTATTTAATATAATTATTTTTTGTATAAAAATTAAAAATAAAATCCTATGATGAATATAAATCTATTAAATTTCACAATAATACTTTTACTCGAATTTATCATCTTAAAAACACAATATTTAAATTGTTATATTTATTAACTTATGAAGGTGACAACTTTGGCATCATTTAAAATAAAATAATGTAACTGTCATAATTGCTTTTATAAGGCTACAAATGATCCAATATTAGACCATTGGATGGTTGTGGTCTAAATGTACATGACCAATAAGTTCTGGTTAGGTTTTTGTGCATTTTATGGTCACTATTAGTTTAATAAAAACTATATTCTTGATTTTTCACTAGATAAACAATTTCTGCATCACTATTGTGTCACAATTAATGATAATTATTTAATCCCTAAAAATTCTAAATAAATTAATATGATGTAGATAATTTCATTAGAGTTCTGGATACTACTCATTTTCAAAGTTTCCTGAAGTTTATCACTAAATTAAAATTAATATGCTTATAAGATTTAAGAGAGTGACATGTTGTCACTTTCTTTGGTTTTAATAATAATTAAGTTAATTTCATGGAAAAAAGTCCATTAAATGATTCTAATCCGACCCTTAGGTGATATGGGTCGACTTTTAGTCATCCAATAGGATTTTTGCAGGTGTTAGGGAAAATTTATAATCTTATATTTACCCTTAATTATCCGATTTACCTTTAACTATGGTAAATAAAATTTACCGTAGTTACTATTCATAATGCCCAAAAATAAAAATTAGTTTATTAAAATAATTTGGACCCACTGATTCCAAATATGGAATCCATTTTTCCAAATTCAATACAAAAAAGTTTCAGAAATTAAATTAAAATTAATCCCGTTGTCGAAAGACAACAAGTTTTTTGTTTAAAACATTGCAAAAGATTGAATTTATTTAACCTACGAATTCAATGTAAAATCAAGGCTAATGAAATAAATTATATTAAATGGTAAAAATATATTCTATTTATACTTTTAAACCATTCAATATTATAATTTAATTATTTAAATTATTGCGATGAAAAAAGTTGTTTTTAATTAAAATATAGCGTGTTTTTACTATTCATTAAAATATGAAAGTTACCCGAATAATATGAAAAATTTATCCAAAGTAAATTTTTATTTCATGATTTAAAAGAAGAATTTTTTTTGTCAAATTGACCTTATAAACATGTAAAAAACTATATTTAAAGTGGGTATGCCATCAAAAGGCGGCAAAACTGCATTTTTTTAAAAATACTTATTTTACCCAAAAATTTTATTTTGTTCTTATACCATGTTCTAAAAAATGTGTAAGATGAATAATAATGTTATAAAATTCAAAATTTAGTTAATACTATTCATAACGGCTAGTTCATAATAATATTATAATAATATATCATTGTTTAGTAAAACCCGGTATTGCGTACAACACACGCTATCGAGGAAGGTCGCGATTGCGTGTAATACAAGCCAAGTCGGGGTTGCGTGTTGTGAAAGAATCCTTCTTTGTTTCATATAACAGAATCCAACCATATTTCAATTATAAATTGAATATATATATATATATATAAACACACTCAATTTTGCGTAGAATGACTATTATAAAACGAACTTGAAATTGTGTGTAATACGATTCCAGAATAGCGTTGCGTATACTGCAAGATAATACGGTGTTACATATAGTAAAAGATGAACTTGGTGTGGTGTATAATAGAAGACATAAATGGAGTTAAAAGTATATTTTCCATAAAATCTCGGGGTGTTACACCTCAAATATCACCTTATAGGAAAATAATAATATTTTGAAAGATGTGAAAGCTCAATCCTAGATACTTTAGCCCATTGAGATCCTTATCCTTGTTAGATATTTGTAATATCAACTAGAACGTCCACCAAACCTATGTTAAGTGCATTATATGTTTCTCGTATCACTATTGAGTGATTATATACTCAATCAATAACTTTTATTGAATAGTAAAGTGGTATAACTTGAGAAAAAACTCTCTTATGAGGAGTAGTCTCTGAAGATATTGGATAATAGATACAACATTATAAGAAAAATGATAAATCACCACATTAAATTACTTTGTCAAAACCATAAGTATGGAGTGTAAACTTGGGAACCCAAGGATGAAATGAAAGAAAATCAACCTAAAATATTATCAACATTTGATATGATTAAAATTTTATAGGATAAAGTTACAAATTAGAAAATAATTTCATAACCCATACTTTTCAGTATGAATATTACTTTATAGATAATTGTCAAATTTAGGTATAAGGTATAAATATAACAATAGAACCATATAATGAAAAAAATAGAACATAGCTTTTTTAATATATAATATTACATATAGAGAATAAATATATCATATAAATAAAAAAATTTAAAATGGGATAATGAAAAGAAATAATTTTTTTTGATTCTGAAAGTCTCTCAAGTCATGGTTGCATAGAAATATTACACCTGCAAATCACACTATAAATCAAAAACAAAACATTAGGAATATGACTATAATTTTGAAAAATACATAATTTTTATAGGGAAAAATAATTGAATGTTGAGTTAATAAAATGGGTGGTATTTATAGAAAGTACACATGAAATATGAATGTTAGAATATTAATATGAACATTTGAATAGTAAAATTACCATTGAAATTATAATATGGCCAATAGAATATTTTTATGACCATTAGAATAATAAAATAAATATTAGGATATTAAAATTATTTTTAAATAATATTTATAATGATGTAATTAAGTAAATATAAAAATTATAAATTTATTAAAATATATATATATTAGGATACTTACAGAAATTGTATGTGTATATTTGTAATAGTGAATTTTAAATTATATTATAAAACAAATTTTTTTTTATTAATAAGTAAATATTAAAATTAAATTGTATAGATTTTTTTTTGAAAAATTAATTTATTTGTTAGAAAATTTGTAAGATTTATTTTTTAGTATTTTTTAAGAAACATTAATTTTTAGTTGAATAATTAAAATACTATTGTTCAAATAATATTTGTTTTATGAAGTAATATTGATAGAATAATAACCTACTAAATTCTAAAATATTTCTATCAACCAAAAATTGGTTTAATATGAAATATTATTAATTTAAAAACACTAAACTTAACTTCTAATATGAACAGTAATTCCCAAATTCTAAAAACATATAATATAACATTAAAAATATATTTTTCATTCTCTTTCTTTTCTCATGTATAAAATAATTTTTTTATATAAATTGATTTAATATTAAATATATTATTATTTTTTATCAAATACTATTCATATTATGAAATAATACCGCACTTACAAGTCTTGGTCTTGGAATAATATTTTTTCCTGATTTTAAACTAATATAAATCTCCTATTCAAGTATAACAACCCATCTCATTACTATAGAAAATCGCTTCTCAAAATATTATCATTTTCAAAGATATACCAAATTAAATCCTTCTAATACCCCTTATATCCCTAGATATGTTCTTGTATCACTAAACCTAGAGCCTTCAAGGAATTAACATTTTATTAAAGGGGAAACTTTAGAAACAAGAGAACATTCCTTCCCTTTTCCATTCAATTTTCTTTTTTAATTTTTATATTCCATTTTAACTATATAAAAAATCATCCTAAAATAAATTAATTTCTAAATTTAATTTATATTAATTACCTTTTTATACTATAAAATAATTATAATATATTTATACTTTATATATAATATCTATTTTTTTTGGATAATGTCTTGTTAATGGTTGGTTTAACTGCTTAAGAAGAAGTGAATGATTATTTATATATCATCTTATTTATCTATAATTAGTGTAGAATAAATAACTATATATTATTATTCTATCTTTATATATAGTTTTCATAAACTACTTAAAATGTATTGGGATGATATATTTCTCCCTCTTCAACAATGTCTCGTTAATGTTCAATATACCCACTTATGAGGACGTTTTCAATTATTCACTTATCACCACATTAATGGCTAGTTAGAATAACTTATTTATAATTAATAAGTTTTTATTTTCTATATTTTATGTATTTTAATAAATATTTATTTTATCCTTTTTGTGGTAATTTAAATAATTAGTGAATAATAATGAATCAAAACTATACAAATGAAATGAAAATAGGATATTCCAAAACAAATATATCTTCAAACCATCTTATATTCATTAAATTGTAAATAAATAAATTCAAATGACTATGGTTGATGATTAATTTTGTGAATTAATATAATATAATTTATTATTTACGTTTTGATAATCATATGTTGGTTATACTAGAGGTTAAAACATGAAAATTAAAAAATAGGACTTACGGAAAAGGGATTCTCCCTTGATATTACTCTCTGGATTTTATCTCTTTTCCAAATATTTTTTCAAATGGTTTGTATATATTTTTTAATAAAAATTATATATTTAGTTTCATATTTTATTTTCTATAAATTTACATTTCGATTCATTAAAATATAAAACAATTATTCCCAATACATATTATACGAAGTATGTAAGATGACTCTTCACCCTTCACTTATCTTTTGGGGTTTTCTTATTTTTTTCACTATCTTTTCCCTATGAATCTTCTAAATCATCATTAATCCCCATGTAAATGTATTTTATCTAAAATTTTAAATTTATTCTTCTACATATATATATATGTTTTTACTTCACTTAGATAATGTGTATTCAATGATTAAATTATTGTTATTGTTGACTTTATTCTTGATGTCTCTCTTTGATTATTATTATGTTTATTATTATCATCTCTAATAACTAAAATATTTTATTTGAAAAATAAAACTATAAATATTTCTTATCACATCATTATGAAACCCTTTCTTTTCTTATGAGTTAATTTAATGAATATGATTGAAAATTGTTCAATTTTATATGTGGAATGCTTGACTATGACTATTTTAGGATGTGATAGGTGAGACTAGAATTATATATACCTATAAATTATTAGGTAAATTGATGTATATTATTGTATTATTATACTTTAAAATTATTATAGATTTATTTATATGATGTATTCAACTTTGAATACATATCTTATGCATGCATATGAATCTAACCTTGTAAATACTCTAGCTGTTCTCATATTATAGTTAGTTTTTTCCATAATGTTTATGAATTCTAATCATTAAGTATATACTATATCCCATGTTTACTTAAAAATATTTTCTTATGATTATGATAATGACCATAATATAATAATATGATGACGATGATTATGCCCACACATTACTCATAGTTATTCGTATCCAATGTTCCTCCCCATTATTCATCCCGTTACTAGGATTTTAGCTCACTATTTATCTGATGTATAACCCAAGTTGATTATGTGTATTAATAGAATTATATAATACATTTGGAAGAAAATACAAGTAGATTTAAATAATGTTTAAAGTTTCATATATATTGTTTTTGTATGAATGTAATTTACCCAAGATACTAAAGCCTAAGATTCTAGGAGTTTCATTATTCTGTAAGTTTTTATTAAAAAGTATGTAATAACCGTATATGTATATTACGTGTAAAACACATTATTTTTGTTATTTTGCCCTTTATTAATTTATTTTGAGTATATAATGATCAGGTTAAGTTTCAAGAGTTTCTGAGGTGTATTAGAAATTTCTTTGAGGATTTATAAGAGGTCATTATTTTTCATTATTAGAAAACACCATACAACATATTTAGAAAAACATAAAATTTAATATTTTGGGAACTAGGTAGGCGCACAATTGGTGCATTGTCTGGCCAAATTGTATGAATTCCCAGGTGAAACCATGCATCTTGGAATAGAAGGAAATGCATGGTTGGATCATAGTTTTTCTAACCGTGAGATACAACCATGAATGCTATAAAATTATAATAATAGTACCATATGGTTGGTAAATATTTTCCCAAAATGTTTTGAATAACCAAGTGGTTTGTTGTTAGATAACCCTAAAAAGTGTATCAAATATGAATTAACCCCTTAATCAGTCATTTTCTTCTTAATACTCCCATAACTCAAATTCCTTTTATTCCCATGGTGAGAGAGACAACCCCCTTTGACCCAAGAGTGATCCTTATAGAGAGTAAAGAACATTATAGGCCTATATTCATCTATATGTTCCTATTATTATTTTTTATTCTTTGATCCATGGTTTTTATCACTCTCAAAACTATAGATGTAGTTTTTTATGGATAGATCTTTGTGTTATGAATAGTTTATGAAGAAATATTATTGGATCAAGTTAAGTGAATGTGGGATATGGACATATCTTGAAGTTTTTTCTACCATTATTTTTTTTCATCGAAATTTTATAGGTAAAATGGTTCTATTTATATTACACTTCATTTTAAAAAAGTCTTATTTTTCATTGAATTATGTTTTTGAAATGTTTGAGGTAATTTATTGATTCATTATAGAAATAATGTTTTTGGTATTATATGGGAAATTATTGGAAGTTATTTGTTTTTGGAATTTTTTTTTATAATTTTAAAACTATTATTTAATAATTATGGTTTTTTTGATTCATATAAAGTATTTATTGAAATTACATAAAAATAAATAAATGTTTCAATAAAAATTACTTGGAATTATGTTAGCATAAATAGTCTGGTGTGAGTTGGTTGAGATGGATAATGATCTTGATACACGACCATCAAAGGGATGGATTATGGATGTGAGGTTACACCATCAATGGTAACAAGAATATTGAGAGTGAGTGTTTGGTTGTGTGGGTGGACATGGAAAAGATTATTCCAAATCAAATGAAAAGTGGTACAAAGGCCCTGATTATGATTTCCTTGGAAAACTGGTTTATAGATTTAATATGAACTATTTTTACTGTATAAAACTATTTTATAAAAAACAAGATAACAAATTTTATCATTGTGTAATGAGTTTGGAAGTCATTGGGGGAAATCCAATTGAGTTTATACTCACCCCATGTTTGGGAAGTATTGTGAATTTTCAGATGTCATCTACCAAGACTCCGGTAAAGGAAATGTATCTCAGTTATTCAGTGATTCTTCTTTATACATTAGGCTTAGAACATATATTTGGATCTTATAGTGGGTTGGAAATTTCTAACTGATGTCATTTTGGGCTTTTGAGTATTGTGTCCAGTTCATCTTATTGAGTATGTATTTTGGTTTCATCTTGTATTATGATATAGTTTGTTGGTTTAGTTGTGTTTTGAATATTATTCCATGCACATGAATCATATAGATCTTTTTTGGATATTTTTTGGTGGTTTGGATGATTTATATTTAAAATGAAAAATCAACCACCAAATGTTTTTGAGTCCCTTATCATTTATTTCCATTATTTGTTTTCATGGGGATGTCACCTAAGGCCATGTAACAGCGGTGTCTCTTCCCATGACAATGGATGAGGGGTGAGATATTACAATTGGTATCATTGTGTTATATCCTTAACTTGGAAATTGTATCAGTCTATCTCTTGAAATATAGTAAGGAGTAGGATTTTTGGAACTTGAAATATAGATCATATAAAGTTTATGCTATCCTTTTTATAATGAACTTCATGTTACCAGGGAGTTTGTGTACATGAGTGTTTTAATACAATTTTAGTTGAGTTTCCCTATCCTCATCATGGGTTTATCCAATGAGAGTTTCATAACACACATTAATGGTAAGACTTCATAATATAATTACATTGTTCATTTTGAGTATAATGATTTATTGAATGGACTAAAAGTGATATTTTTTGAATATAGTGAAAATGGTTGATCTTGAAAAGAAGTATTAGTGTGTTTTCGAAAAAAATTAAAATATATATGATGGTTATTTTTTGGAAATATATGTTTTTATATGTGTTAATATCATGAATTGAAATTAATAAAACATTAGTTTATAATGAGTGAGTCTAAATAGAGTATTTTTTTAGTCATAAAAAATGGCACTAGGTAGATGCCATAAAAATTAATCCGAATAGGTTTCTGAAATCATTGCTTCTACTGAGCCACATGTGAACCAACAACTGTCTCAAATAATTGTGTAGGCCTTCGAAGGAATGGATAAATATATTAGGAATGATGAACCAAAACAAGTTTCCCTTTTATTTTACTTTTTAAAATTTAATCTAACCATATTTATGAGGGACTTCAATCCATAAAAATCATATGTTTTGTCGAATATGATTAATTAAATACTCTATTTCTTTGGGAAACCAATAGATTTGAAAGTGAATTTGGAAAAATAAATTCTAGAGGATTTGTAATTACAATGGTGGGAATTTGTAGTTAAGGATAAATTATTCCAACACATGACTTAGGTAGATTTTGAAGAATTTTTTAACAATAAATTCTAACCTCACACATTTTAGATTTTTAGAAAGACATAATTATTCAGTTTGAAGCAAGATAATGTCTCCGTGAATGAGAATGCGACTTTTAACGTCCCTGAGCCGGATCTCCACATGACCTCAATCACACCTCCCCATATTCTAGAGGTTTCCGAATAGCAGTGAGGGTCTAATAAGATATGTGGGGAGACTATACCCTATTTAACAGAGTAATCCATATTATAAAACAATTTAAATAGTCGAAACAATAGGAAAAAATTATTAACATGCATAAATAACCCACTCCCAAACTAGGTTCAAATCATATCCAATAGTAAACATGTAATTCCATGATATAGTTCCATGTAAAAAATCCCAAATGAAAGAAAAACAATGGAATACCCAAAATGGTCATGGATCTATGTCCCAGACCTAATATCTGCACATACTGAACCCAAATCACTTCCCAAACATGGAGACCTTACCCTTTTTCTGACCTAAAACCATGAAATCTGCTTTGGTACCCAACGACGACCCATTCAGGGTGTGAGTATAACTCATTAGGCCACCACCAACGGTGTCTACAAAATATATTGTAAAAGATGATTGTTCCTGCAAGTGATAAATAATAAAAAGTAAAGGTAAATAGGTCAATAGTCTATTATACGTTATGTCCCTCTAAATTATACAAGCGTTGAATCCAGGTATACTACTTAGGCATCCCATTTTTTAATCTACCTTTTTCAAGTGATCAATGGATTATGAATGTTCAATATTCTCAAGCATATGGGAATAAAATTCCAGACCTATCTCAATAGGAATCACATTTTAATAAACTCATAATCCTCAGCTCAAATCCTTGGTCTGGGTGGAATGAAACCATTTGGGGAATACGACTTTGTATCCTTCCATAACCTATGAATTTAGGGGTGGAGCTAGAATATTGGTCCAACTCGACCCGTGGGCATATAACCTCAAGTATATACCCCATTATACCAAGCCACATGCACATGCTTACTTATCATTCACCACAATTAACCACATCACAACAAGCACAACCAATATCATTTGTAAAATCAAAACAATATCAATAAATATAAAATTAACATTATCCCTCAATCCCTTAGCACATTCATCATTTATATCACGGAACCCTTTATCCCCATTTCCCATTTCCCCATCCTATATCACTATGCTTATTCAAGTGTAAATATTTTTCCTTACTATATTCCCATTAATTCCATTTAACATACTTAAATGAAAAATAAATATTCCCTTACCCTTTAACCACATTTGAAAAAACTATCCACCATTAATTATTACTCACTACATAAACCAATTAACTTACTCGTTAAGTCTCTATATCATTATGGGTCAATTTCACAACTTACCTTTATGTTAGCCTAGTCGAGATGGCCGGAACACCGCATTGGTTTCCCTAAATTGGCCGAGTAATCATCCATGAATCCCATGGGGATCATGAGGGGTTAAATTGTTGGATTTTATGCCCACTATGTTAAACCTTTCAAAGGGAACCAAGATCACAATAAGGGGAAATCAAGAACATAACTATACATCCACAAATCTAAGAATAAACTATGGAATATCAATTACAGAACACCTAACATGAATCTATTGGTGAAAAAATCCTAATAGAGGCTTTAGATATCAATTCAAATACCTTTGAATCCTCCACCAAAAAATCACTGGAAAAGAGAGGGTTTAGAGCTTCAGATGGAGGGAAGGAAGAGATGCAAACCCTAAAACAAAAAGAGAAGAAAGAGTGGGATTAACCTTACTCGGATCTTCAATATGTAACCAACAACACTCCAAATGGCCTATAGCTTATGGAGAATCACCATTGGGATCTCTTGGGAGCTTTGGTTAATTCATAGTGTTATAAGAGGGGAGGATGAGGAAAATCCCGAGTGGAACATAAAAATAATATAATGGATTGTTTTTTAATTTTTCTCAAAAATACTCAACAGCACAATTTCCAATAAGATTTTTCAGAACATGTGCAAACCATATGAGAGATACTATCCTAAAATCCCCCTTTATCATGGTTTCTGGGGAATTCTGCAAGGTTATCTTAACCGTGCGGCAATTGTATGAAAGCCTTTGTCCAAGGCTGCTTGTTTACCAAGGATGATCTGCATGGTTTTCACTAACAGTTCCCAAACCATGCAACATGCCCAGAAACTCCTTTTCCCTCCATTTTTGTGTCCTGAACCCCCAAAACACCCCCAATCCTTTACATGAACCTTTGGAAACAATTATTTGACCAAAATAATGGAATTAAACTGAATCATAGACAAAAATATACCTTAAGAAAGGTCATAGATCTTACAACCACCTCACACTAGGAAGTCTCATACTTTCACAACTCTTCCAAAGAATCATTTTGATTTTAAAGAAAAGTGATCCGTCCACTGGGCCCTTATATCCAATTCCCACTCCCATGCTTCTTCTTGAACATTTCCATGCTAACCTAGAACATGATGAAAAGGAAAAACCTTTCGCTAAAATACCATATCACTATGATTCACAATATGGACTGGGTGATCCTCAAAGGATGCATCAACCTCAAGATTAATATACTCGGTGTTTATCACATTAGAAAGATCAGGGAGATATTGTCAGAGTTTTAAAACATGGAAGAAATCATGCATCCCACTATACCATTATAGAAAAACTAATTGGTATTCCATATGACTGATCCTCTCCACAATATCAAATGGACCCACATACCTAGGTTCCAAATTTCCTTGTTTCCAAATACGGTGGTGAACAAGAGTTGGTGACACCTGAAGAAACACACTATTACCCACACTAAACTTTAGGGGTCTAAGAAGCCGATAATCATATGAATTCTGCCTAATTTGAGCTATTTACATACACATTTGAATCAAATGAAACATATCCAATGTATCCCAAAAAATTCTCAGTCTTAATAGCTCAAACCCCCTAGAATCTAACTGACACAATGGAGATCTACACGGTCTCCCATAAAGTGCCCCAAAATGTTCCATCTGAATTGTATCATGGAAACTATTATTGTTAGAAAAATCAAAGAGTGATAAGTGATTTTCCCCTGATCCAATTAAATCCTAGATGTAATCTCTCAAAATTTCTTCTAATACATGAATTTTATGCTCAGATTAGCCATCCAATTGTGGGTGATAGGCCATACACAACAAAACCTAGGAACTGACCAGCTTCTATATTACTTACCAGAAGATTGATGTTAAATGATGATCCAAATTGGAAACAATGGTTCTTAACACACCATGAAACCATACTATTTATCTAATACACAATTCTCCCATCTGGTCTACTATATTAGTCTCCTCGATTGGCAAGAAATGAGATACTTTGGTCAGCCGATCTAGCACCACCCGAATTGCATCATTATTCTGAGGCATCCTCAGAAGTCCCACTAAGAATTCGATCATTATGTCATTATACTTACAATTTGGAATTGGAAAATACTACGAAAACCCACATATACACTAAGGTATAGCCTTCAACTATTGATAATTAAGCCATCGGGCCACAAAAATCTCGAATTCTTTCTTCATTCTCAGCCTTTAAAACTACCTTCGAAGGTCATGATACATCTTAGTCAATTATTGATGCACTTCCCACTTTGATACATGAAAATAATGCATCAACTCCTCCCATACATCTATAGGAACCAAAAAATGACCATGAACATTAGAAACTCCATCTGTACAGAAATACGAACTAGAAAGTGAATCCCCACATTTAAGGACTTCCTTTATAGAAAAACACTCTAGATCCACCAACTGAAACTCTTAAACTCGGCTCAAAAGTGCATATTCAACTTCCATAGATGCAAGGTTCATCATCTTGTTCCCGTCCTACACCTCTAAATGTATCTCATCAAATGAGGCCATCATCTTCCATTCTGAACTGGTTTCTTGGACTACTAGATTCTGAGTCTTCCGACTCAGAGAAACAATTAAACTATTCCCTTTCCCTAGCATGTAGACCAACTCAATATCAAAGGATTATAGGTACTCAACCCACCTTCACTATCGAATATTCAAATCCTATTGAGTGAAGATGTATTTGAGACTTTTATGATTGGTAAACACTGTTAAACATTATACCGACAAGTAATGCTTCTGACAATTCAAGGCATGAACTATAGAAGTTAGCTCATGTTCATGAGTATGGTAATTTATTTCATTTGGAATAAACTACCTCAACCCATAAGCTACAACTCTATCATCCTAAAACAACACTGCCCCAATTCCAACACCAAACACATCATAGAACAAGGTGTACCTCTTACTTATTTCGGGTAAGATCAAAATCTATATAGTATTCAACCTATTTTTCAGCTCTTAAAAATTGTTCTCACAAGCCTCTGACCATTCAAACAGAACACCCTTCTTTGTCAAACCTGAGAATGAAGCTTTCAAATGAGAGAAATCTCTAAAAAAACTTTTATAATAACCATCCATACCCATAAAACTCCGAACATCAAAGACGTTATTTGGCCTCTTACAAGACAACACAACCTTATTTTTTTTTGATCCAATGACACACCTAATTCAAAGATGATGTGTCCCAAAAATTTTACCCTATCAATAAAAAATGGCATTTTGATAGTTTTGCCCAAACCCTATGCTCTCTTCATGTACTCAAGATGATGCCAAGATTTTTTGCATGATCATCATGAGTTCCTGATTAAACAAAGATATCATCAACAAAGAAAACTATAGAATGATCTAGGTATGGGTGGAATATCTGATTCATCAAGTCCATGAACATAACTGGTGTATTTCTCAATCTGAATGGAATCACTAAAAATTCAGACAACCCGTATCTACTTTGAGAAGTAATATGGGGTATGTCAGAAGGAGTCACCATCAACTGATGGTATACTAATCTCAAATCGATCTTGGAAAACATTGAGGCACCTATGAGCTGATAAAAAAATTCATCGATTCTAGGAAGAGGGTATTGGTTCATAACCATCAAATGGCTTAGTTTCCTATAATCTACATATATCCTCAGTGATCCATCACCCTTCTTATCAAACAGCATAGAAGATCCCCAAAGTGATATACTAATATGGAAAAAACCCTTATGATCTAACTCCTCTAGAAAAAACTTTAGTTCTTGGAGCACTACTGGCACCATTCGATATGGTGTAATGGAAGCTTTATCATCCCCTAGAAACAATTAAATTGTGAACTCAACATCTCTCTGGTGGTAACCTCGAGAAGTCCTCTCGAAACACATATTGAAACTAGTCTACAACAAAAGGGAAGGCTGGATGCACTTTCTCCCCATCATCCAGCATAAGGCAAGCTACTTGGGTTATCAGTTCTCCCAACTACTAGCGTAGCAGCCCTGCACGGCCTGCTTGAGTATCCCACTCACCACGAAAGACATAAGTTCTTCTATCGAGGTATGTAAATGTTACCCTACGTCGGTAACAGTCAATGTGTGCATGATATAACACAAACCAATCCATCCCCAAGATTAGGTAAAAACCTGAAATATCTAGGACAAACATATCCCACAAAAAATAATATCCACTAACCACCATATAAAAACCCTTACAATGACTAATTTCTTCAAATAGTACCCCTAATAGAATATCAAGTGACATTACTCCCCAAGATATCTCCACAGTTAATACCTATACGACTACAAATTGAGCAGAAATAAAATAATGCGTAACACCTGTATAAAATAAAGTAATAGAGAGAGTGGAAGATACAATAATTATAACTTTAATAGTAGGTGGTCCTACCTCAACACCTTCAGGTTTAATATAAATTGCATGTAGATGACCGACCCCTTTTCCTTGGGCTTCAACTTAAGTACCATGCACTGCACTGCCCTATTGATAAGGATTATAGTTCCCTGGAGTTACACATCCACTAACACTACTAGTAAAACCCATGGAGCTCCAAATTATTTCCTATCATGGGGTAATTTACCCCCTACATACACTTGGAAGATTCCTATGACCTCCAATTTTTTTGAATTATTGTGGGTTCCTATAGAACCTCTGCACATGGCCTAACCTTCTACATGCTTGGAACCTAACCAATGGGTGGGTTCACTGATCATTATTGTTCCCTGAGCTTCCAAAATTATAAAATTATGCCTATTCACCACCATCATGAGCTAACCCACTATCCCAACTTCTATGTTCACTTCCACCCTATAGAAAATTTCCAAAATGACGCTTCCTACTCTTAGAAACCCCACCACTTCCCACCCAATTAAAACCAAAAGTTTAGTACATGAAGCTCCCTTCATGTTCCCATCTGATATAGGGGCTTGTTACACCTCTTCAGTAAACATTTTTAGATGGAATATATTCACCTGAGACCTGATCTCGTGCTTATCCCATCCTAGAAGCATTTCACCCCAGCCGAATCATCTCCTATCAATGTCGGAACGAAGCATCTAAAATCTGTGAAAGAACTAGAATAGTCTATTACTAAAATTTTCCCCTGGGTAAACCTAATAAAATCTATATCCTTATCTTACGTCAAGGATTTGGGGTAAAAGTGTTCAAGGAACTTCTCTTGGAAATCTTTCCACATCATTCCTTAATCCTGATCCGTCTGAACCATGATGTCCCAACAATGCTTTTCTTGACCTCTTAGTATATAGGATGCTAAATTGAATCACTTATTAGGAGGAGTATCTAGATGATAAATAATAGTTATTATGGGCTCTATCCAGAACTCTACTGCCTCTGGACCACCCTCTCTAGTAATGGTATGAGGGTGCTTTAGTTGAAACTCCCTAGTTAGCTCAAGCATACTCGGTGAGACCCTCCCATATCCCCGTTCCATCATCAACATAAAACAAGAAAGGTTATCACAAAACTAATCTTCCCTATCTTATTGGATCTCCATGTTCTCTTTCTCCACTACTGAAGGAGTGTTATTAGAAATTTCCTCCTATAACCTAACTAGAATACGTGTTCTTAATGGAATTTCTCTACAATTCCAAACATGATATTTTGAATACAACCATAACACTTGTAAGAAAATAAAAAATATATAGGTATGCTCGTCACTTTAAAAAACCAAAATAGTTCTCATAAAATACCCAAATGAGCCCACTCACAACCAAATCACTACCCTGGGACATCTCCTCTAAGGCCATGGATAACATGGGTACTTAATTCCCATGGTTAAAGGCCTTATCTTTTACCCAATTCGAAACAAATTTGACATCCCAATTTACTCTTACAATATGTTAATACACTTTTACCTCTTTATTAAGAACCATTTTTAATTACTACTTACCGTTTTAACCACCCATTTTACCCGTTCATACCATCTTATTTGGCATAATTTCGTTACATTTAAGAAAAACAAATACATCCTAACCTTTATACCCCACACACCCATTCCTTGTGTGTACCTAATATGATGAATGTCACTTACCTATATAGGTTCCTAGAATAATGTATGAATTAAAAACCTCATAAACTTATATACATGTTAGAAATATCATAAAACTATCAAATCACACAATAACTACATCATCCAATTGTAAAATATCACCAAATATAACAGCACACAATTAGAACAAAAATCCCATCTCAAGGTGACATGGGTTTTCCCTCATACATGGGTTAGATACTCTGAAAAAAATCACATTACAAAGGACCAAAATTTTCCTACCCTCTTGTCTACCATCCCCAAATAGTAAGAAAGAGAAAATAACTCCTCTGATACAACTTTGTAATGACCCTGAATTAAGAGCCAATAAACTGGTTCCCTGAGCCAGGTCACCGCCTGACCTCACATGCGCCTCCCTATATACCTAAGGTTGCCAACTAGTAGATAGAGTCTGATATGATACTTGGGTAGATTATACCCTCATTACTAGAGTAAGACACTGTAGAAAACAATTTAAATAGTCTAAATAATAATAATCAATATGTAAAATTCATAAATAACCCACTCCCAAACAAGGTAAAAACTATATCCAATAGTAAACATTTCATACCATGCTATAGTTTTATGAAAACAAAACCCAAACGAATGACAAAAAATGGAATACCCCAAAAAATCGTGGCTTTATGTCTCGAACCGCATCTGTATACATACCAAACATGACTCATTTCCCAAGCATGGGGCCCATGCCCTTCTCTTGACCTGTAACCATGAGATCTACTTAGATACCCAACGACATCCTGGGAAGGGTGTGAGTGTAAATTAGTAGGATACCACCAATGGTGTCTAAAAAATATACAATAAAATAAGATAGTGTATAAAAGTGATAAATAATTGAAAGTAAAGGTAAATAGTTCTATAATCTATTCTAGGTTATGTTCCCCTAAATTATACAACCATTGAATCCATTTATACTACTTAGGAATTCACAGATTTAATCTACCTTTTTAATGTGTTTAATTAATCATGTATATTAAATATTCTCAAGTTTATGGGAATAAAAATTATCACCTATCTCAATAGGAATCACATTATAATAAACTCATTATCCACACCTAGAAGCCTCAGTCTGGGTGGAATTCCACCGTTAGGGGAATAAAACTCCATCCCCTCCCATATCCTGTGCAATTAGGGGTGGAGCTAGAACATCGGTCCAACATGACCTATGGGCGTAGAACCTCAAGTCTATACCCCACTCTACCAAGCCATGTGCACATTTTTACTTATCATTCACCATAATTAACCAGATCACAACAAGGAAAACCAATATCTTTTGAAACATCTCGACAATATCAATAAATGGGAAATTAACATTATACCTAAATCCATTTGAACATTCATCATTTATATCACTTAACCCTTTAGCCACATTTCCTATTTCCCATTCAAATATCACTAAACTAAAATACTTACCATATGCCAATTAATACCATTTATCCTACATAAATATCAACCAAATAATCCCTTAGCATTTAACCAAATTAGAAACCACCAGACACCATCCATTATAACTCACTATATAAGCCAATTAACTAACTCACTAAGTATCTACATCATTATGAGTCAATTTCACACATTACATTACCGTCGACCAAGTCAGGGGGGGATAACACACCCCATGGGTGCCCCTAATTTTGTCAAGTCATCCTCTATACATCCCATGGGGATCATGAAGGGTTCAATATAAAGATTTCTCAACCACTATGCTAAACCTTTAAAATGAAACCAAGAAAAAAATAAGAAAAAATCAATAACATAACCCTACATGCACAAATATGAGAATAAACTAGGGAATATCACTGATGAACCACCTACCTTGAATCCTTTGGTGAGAGCACTCTTAATCAAGGCCTTAGATCCTGATTCAACCACCCTTTGAAGCCTAAACCTAAAACTCACTTGAAAAGAAAGTTTTTAGAGATTTATATGGATAGAAGGAAGATATGAAAACCCTAAACCAAAAAGAGAAGCCAGAGTGGGATTAGCCTTACCCAAATGATCAATATGCAACAAAAAAACATCAAATGGCCTAGAGTTGAGGGAGAATCACCCTTATGAGCTCTTGGGAGCTTTTGTTCCTTCCTAGTTTTGTACGAGGGGAGGATGAGCATAAAAAATCCATACTATTTTTTTTTAATTTTTTTAAAAAATACTCAGCCACATGGTTTACTCGTACAGTTTTTTCAAACCGTGCGCAAACCATGCAAGAGATACTGTTCCAAAATCTCCCTTTTTCACAGTTTCCATGGAATTCACCATGGTTAGCTTAACTATGCGGTATTCCTGAAAAATACTCTATCCAAATATACATGGTTACCTGAGATGATCTGTATGATTTTCCATAACTGTGCATAAATCGTGAAATGTACCCAGAAACTCCTTTTTCCTCTATTTTCTATCCTTTAACCCCCAAAACACCCTCAATCCTTCACATAAACCTTGGGAAATAATTATTCGAAAAAATAAAAGAAATAAGTTGAAACATAAACAAAAAAATACCATAATAAAGGTCCCTAATCTCACATGACTAAATATAGAAATTTATTCTGTCTTTCACTTGAAGTTACAGAAAGTGCATCCTTAAAGGAATACATTTTCAAATATGGTTTGAGGATGAATATTCACTCAATGATTTCTGTGATTTTTATAACATATTATGTAAGAACCCGACCCCAATTGCTCGGAGTTAGTGCCTTATTTGATTACGTTGGAAAACATACAAGGAATACGAATCCTGAAGGACCAAGTAGTTTAGTATTATTGGAAACAAGATACATACATAAGTTCAACATTACATATGTAAAGGAAAAACATCACTAATTTATTCCACTAGAGTCATCACATCTCCAAGATTATTCTTGCAAGTCATTCATAAATTACTTCTTCTTGTCCTGAGAAAATGAAACATAAGAAAGGGGTGAGATCAAACACTCAGTAAGAGTATGTAATAAAGCAGAAGATAATATAAACTTTAGACATGGTGAATAATTGAAAACAAATTCCTTTAATAATAAACTTGAACACGTTATGGCAGGAATATGAGATGATTAAATAATGCCATAATAAAACATAATCATGGGTATTCTACAAGTATAATAACCACATGAACTTTCAACTAATAGCTTCATAATGAGGGAAGTTCATATGTCATACATTCTGAAACATTTGGTCATGGCCTCATCCAAGACGTCTAGTGATTAGGGCCTCGGCCAAAATCCATATCACACTGGGAAAGGCATCGGCCAATTCCACGTCTTGTTGTCTCATGAGACCTACCGATGCATAGAGGTGCTATAGCGGTCCCCACTCATCACATAATAAATCCAATTAATTCCTCATATGAGTAAGGATAAACATAAAAAACATATACATTCATATTGAAACTATTATATGAAATGTAACTAACTTTCCCCAATTATTGAACACAAACACTAACCATTCAGAATAATATAGTGATGGTTTTAGGATAGATCATCCAAAATAGAGTCAGTCATAAACCATTAAATAAAATATGGTAGATGACTTCTTAAATGATTAAACCCAATAATAAAATGGGATTAACAAGAGTTTAATTAGATGAAAACACTCTTATAATATCATTATGTAATTTTGGAGATAAATACTCTTTTATTTTGAAAAGAATATTTCTTTTGGAAAAATATTTGTATAAAACCATAAGTGAAGTAAGATAGTATTTTCATAAAAAAATTATTTATTTTATAAATATAATGGCTTCCAAAAAGATATTATTGAGTGCCCTTGAAAATAGGTAAGAATTTGAGAAATTCCCTTGGATCGTGCTTGAATATTTGAAATAATTTTGAAAGTTCCTCTTAAAATGTGTAACTATCCATAAAATAAGGAAGGAATATGGTTTTTATACATATATATGATACTCAAAAAGAACATATGATGAGTACATAAAAATACATAAGAATTAAATCTAGGTAATTAGACAATGAAAGTATCCCGAATGAAAGTGGAAGTTTGGGTGGAAAAACCCTTACCTTAACTCCAAACGTGTTACACTCTTATACTTAAGCTTCTGGAATATGATATTACACCTATTAATAATTTAATTCAGAACCTATTAGAAAGGTATTTAGTTTACCATAATTATTCTTAGTTCATTTATGTATTTATTGATAAGTTATTGTATTGAATTTCATCGTTCTAGAGTGTTCGTTTCCTTTAATTTCATATTCGGTTCACTTGTTTCTAAGTAATGAAGTTCATGTGGAATGGTTATAAATCTCCTAGATTAGAATTATATATTATTAATGATCATAAATAATTGATAATGGTCATTTCTATCATTTGGTTACATGGAATGAGGATGAATCATTAGATGACAACCACTTCGATTATTCGGCGATATTTGGAATATTATGAACTAGTTTTGTCATATAACTTAATTATATGTACAAATTATGGTTCATGAATATTAATTAGGTTATAAAACATATATTATAGTCTGTTTAAACCATGAATATTTTTTCATGACTAGTAATGAAGAAGAAATTGAAGAATGAAACTTCTTCATCCATGAAGGTTATAAATCAGAACCTCATGGATGTCGATTTCATTTATAAATATAAAAGGTAGGGAGTGAGAATATTTATGATGGTTCTTACATTCACATGATATAATTATAGTATATATATTATACTAGAGTTATATTGTCATTTGGACTAAGGAGGTGAGGAGTGCATAAAAGGAGAAGATAAATTGAAATGAAACCAAAAGAAAAAGAAGGGGGCTTTACCTCTTGAAATAACCTCCTTGAAAAAATCCTTAAGGGAAGGGGTTTTGGTCTTTTGGGAAGACCAGAAGCATCTTGGAAGAGGTGAGAGACTAGGGAGGGGTAATTGGGAAGAACTTTTTGGAGCTTCAAGGCTTAGAGGAGTGAAGAGAAGAGGGAGTGGTGAGGGGTTTTTATAGTGGAGGAGAGGAGTAAATTTTGAATATTTAATTCATTATTTTATTATTTATCTCAAGACATACAATAATATGGTTTCATGTGACCCCTAATAGTAATAAGTGCATGTGAGTTCAAAAAAAGTGTCCTTGAATCACTTGTGATGTCATAAATAGTGTATTTAACTCATAATTTGTATATACGGTATTTTATCGTATTTCACTATTCTTCAAAAATTCAAGAATTTCAGAAAAATCCCAAATATTCACCCCTACCATTTTTCGACCTGTAGAATTAAAAAGTGAAATCCATTTTTAAAAAATAATTTTCTAAATATTATTAATTTAATTTTTAAATAAGGTCATAGATAATTTGAAAAATAACAATCTTGAAGTGCAATTAGTTTTAGGTGACATTGAAAAATTAATTAAGATCCCATTATCATATTGCCTTAAGAAAATAAAATAATAATTTTATTTACTATTCATAAGGGTCATATTACTATTCATATTACTATTCATAATGGTATGTTACTATTCACAAAAAATCAAGTTTGTTCTATCAGACTCCAAATGACTTACCGAACACAACTCTAAATGACCATTTTTTCGAAATTTATAACATAGAAGAGGAAAAGTTGTGATTAATGGATAGATTATCAAATTGCTTTCAATTTTTATTTTCATAATAATGGGCTGTTACATTATCCCCTCCTTACAAAAATTTATTCCTCAAAATTCACAAAATATTACCTAAAATGATTCGGGTATGTCTTTAACATAAGCTCCTTAGGCTCCCATGTTACTTCTTACATCTTATGGTTCCTCCATAGAACATTTACCAGAAAAGTCATCTAATTTCTCAATACTTGTTCTCTAGTATCAAGAATCATGATAGGCCCTTCACAGTAAGATATATTGGGCTCGAGTTCCACTTATTCATAAGTGATTACATGTGTTGGGTATAACATGTACTTTCTTTACATTGACACATGGAACACATTGTGAACCTTGGAGAGACTTCGCGACATTTCCAAACGGTAAGATACGACTCCAATTCGGTCCAGAATTTCAAAAGTTTTGATGTACCTGGGACGTAATTTTCCCTTCTTATTGAATCGTATAATACCTTTCCATAGAGAAACCTTTAAGAAAACGTGATCACCTTCTTGAAATTCCAAATCCTTCTTTTGGTTATCAGCATAGCTCTTTTGCCTACATTGATCTATTTTGATATGGTTCTGGATAATATTCATCTTTTCCATTGTTTCTTCAACAAGTTCTGGTCCCATGAGCTTTCTTTGACCAACATCAACCCAGTAAGTTTGTGTACGACAACGCCTCCCATATAATTCTTCATAGGGTGCCATCTGTATACTTGAATTGAATCGATTATTGTAGGAAAATTATATGAGATGAAAATAATAATCCCACATGCCTTGAAAATCAAGTCCACAAGACCTCAACATGTCTTCCATTATTTTAATAGACCGTTTTGATTGTCCATCAGTTTGTGGGTGGTAGGCAGTGCTCAAATGAAGATCAGTATCTAGGGCCTTCTGAATACTTTTCCATAATCTTGTTGTAAAACGTGGATCACGATCAGAAAAAATTGATAGGGGTACTCCATGAAGTCTCACAACATCATTAATATATAGTCTTGATATACGATCAAGTGGTAGATCTTCTATTATTACAAGATAATGTGCTGACTTGGTTAGACGATCAACAATGACCCATATTGCATTGTTACTTATAGGAGTATTTAGTAGTCCCATGATAAAATCCATCATGATATTATCCAATTTCCACTTAGGATGGGAAGAGGTTGCAATACTCATCCGAGTTGTTGCCTTCCAGCTTTCACTTGTTGACAAACTATACATCTTGACACAAAATCAGCAATCTCCCTCTTCATGTTGTCCCACCAAAAATGATCCTTTAAATCTCTATACATCTTAGTGCTACCAAGGTATATAGAGAAATTGGAACTATGAGCATCATCCAATAATTCCCTTTTTATATCAGGTATATCCGGAACACAAAATCTCTTCCCAAATTTCAAAATTCCATCTTCATATACGAAGTCACTCAATCTCTTATCATTCACATATTAAATCTTCTTTTGAAACTCCTGATCATTAGCCTGAGAAATTTTTATCCTTTCTAATAAAGATGGTTTGGAAACCATTTGAAAAAGAATTGATGTTTCACCTTCCATGGTTATTCCCATATCCATCTTTACTAGATCCATGAAAATTGGATCCCTTTTAACTATCATCTTGTTCAAAACTCCATGATCATTTCTGCTCAAGGCATCTGCCACATTATTTGCCTTCACCAGGTGATAGTGTATCATGAAATCTTAATCCTTGAGTATTTCAATCCATATTCTTTGCCTCATGTTGAGTTATTTCTCTGAGAAAATATACTTCAAACTCTTGTGATCAGTATAAATCTCACAATTTAAACCGTAGAGAAAATGTCTTCATATCTTCAAAGAAAAGATTACAACAGCTAACTCAAGATCATGAGTAGGATAGTTTTTCTCATGATTTTTTTGCTGTCGTAATGCATAAGCAATAAACCTATCATTTTTCGTAAGGACACAACTATGTCATTTTTTTAAAGCATCACTATAAATAACAAAACCATCATTGCCTGATGGTAGAGTAAATATAAGTGAATTGACTAATCTTCTGTTCAGTTATTCTAAACATTCTTCACAATCTTTTTTCCAAACAAATTTAACCCCTTTACGCATGAGTTTCGTTTGCGGGTTAGCCATTAGGGAAAAATTCTACACGAAACACTGATAATAACCTGGTAAGCCAATAAATTTGCACACCTCAGTTATGTTTGTTGGAGTGGGACAATCTTGGATTTCCTTTGACTTCGCAGGATCAAATAGGATTCTATCCTTAGAGACAATATGGCCAAGAAAAGAAGTCTCCTAAAGAAAGAATTCAAACTTTCTAAACATCCCATATAATTCATGTCTTATAAGAGTCATCATGATAATGCGCAAGTGATTTTCATGATATTAGTAGCTTTTGGAGTATACCAAGATATCATCAATAAATACCACTACAAAATCATCGAGATATTGCATGAAAACTCTGTTAATTAGATCCATGAAGATAGAGGGCGCATTAGTCAACCCAAAAGGCATCACTGTAAACTCATAATGCTCGTACCTGGTTCGAAATGCTGTTTTTAGAATGTCTTCCTTCTTCACACACAACTGATGATATCTAGATCAAAGGTTAATCTTTTAAAAGTATTGAGCTTCATGAAGTTGGTCAAATAAATCATCAATGCGAGGTAGGGGATACTTGTTCTTTATTATTATAGCATTGATCTCCCTGTAGTCGACACATAACCTCGTAGATCCATCTTTATTCTTAAAAAATAGGACATGGGATCCCCATGGAGAAACACTAGTGCGAATAAATCCCTTATTACACAATTTCTCTAGATGTTTCTTTAGTTCCACAAATTCCACAGTTTCCATTATATAAGGGGTCTTCGATATGGGCCCTGAACCTGGAATTAAATCAGTGGAAAACTCAATTTCTCATTCTGGAGGATGTCCAGGTAAATCTTCTGGAAACACATCAACATATTATCTCACAATAGGTACATACTCTATTTGAACATTTCCTTCCTCACCCACAGTTATTTAATTCTCTTCCTCCCCAATAATTGAATTTAGTTGAGCTACTGGGGGTGGATCTAGATAAGAATCAGGTGGTGATGATTCTTCTCTAAAGATAAGGTGTTCTTTATCATCATCATCAAAAATCATAACCTCCTTCTTCCTACAATAAATTTTTTCATCGTGGTCCGAAATCCAATCCATATAGAGGATTATATAAAATTCAATCATGGTTATGATGATGAGATCATTAGATAAAGAACATTTATATTCCTTAATGGGAACAGATTCATAAAACTTTGTAGCAATGATACTTCCCTTAAGAGTTTTGACTAACAACTCCCTTGTTAAATCAAATTGGAAATATCTAATTTTCTTAGAAAACTGGGAAGATATGAAACAATGCGATGATCCAGAATAAAATAAAGCATTGGAAAAACTTGAGGAAACAATTAAAGTACCTACCACTACATCATTAGGAACTTCAACCTCTACAGTTGTGATTTCATAAGCTTGTCCCTGATCCCTTGGACTTTTCTGTAGCATATTTACTTGACATTTTGGACAATAATTAGTATAGTGTCCCATATCCTGACAACTATAGCATTGAACATCATTTGCTTCTTTCTTTCCTTTGCAATCACCAGCAAGATGTACTTTCTGAATACATTTTCATCATACTTCTTTTCCTTTGAAGCATGCACTAGGGTGTTTCTCTCCACAATTGTCACATGAAATAAATTTATCTCTTCCCTTCTTCCATATTTCCTTATTTCCTTTCCCAGGGTTTTCAGCATGCCTCTTCTTTTCGTTCTTTCCCTTAAAGTAATATGACATAGTGAATTATTGTTCTGTCTTGATGGAACATGAAACTATATCCACATATGATGAAAAACTTTGGGAGACCAGTGCCCACCTGAGTAATGGCTTTAGGCTATCCAAGAATCGATCAATTTTTCTCCTTGGATTTTTTATGTAGTCTATAGCATGTCTTTCAAATCATGTGAAGTCAACTTCATACCTTGAAACAATCTCATCTTCCTTCAAACTCATATTAAAAAATTGTCTCTCCATATCTGCATGCTGATCACGATGGAATTTTTTTTCTAAGCACATTTCCTTAAAATCCCTCCATTCCATCTCTTCTATCTATTCCTCCTCTTTTGTGTTTTGTATTAATGACCACCACTGATCCTCATCTCCCGATAGATGATATACAGCAATGAAAACCTTCTGTCTTTCATTACATCCCAAAGAGAGAAATATCTTCTCAAGGGAATATATCCACCGCTCTGCTACATACGAGTTTGTAGTCCCGTTGAATGATGGAGGTTGTTTTCGCATAAAGAGATCTAGCATGGCTCCTCCACGTGGTGGATTCAGATGCTCTATATGGGTATTGTTATTATTCATAACCTGTGTAAGTTGTCCCAGTATAGTTATGAGTTACTCAGCACCAGTCACAACACTAGTCACAGCACCAGAGCTGACATGATTATCTTGAATCAGAGGAAAATACCTACATGGGACACGTGTATTTGTGCGATTTCCATTCCATCCACTAGGCACTATATCTAGTAATGGCATACACTATATTAGGTTATTAATCATAATGTATAATCTTAACTTAAAAATAATTAGAAAAATTGAGATCCTATGCATGGCTAATCCCATATTCACCAAAATGGTTTCTTTGAGAAATATTTTACATTTTAATCCTTCATAATGGATTTTAAAGAAAATTTGAATTATCCTAAGCATATCCCTTGGGAGTATTATAACCAAGAGTACAACAACGCCCGATGTCGTGCACCAGTTCTCATTCGAGTCTAGCTCAAAGCGGTGTTTTTGGGTTTTACCCCTAGATACATATGTGCCAGAGCCGCCTCTACCTGTTCATATCCAGACAGGGATGTATTGCTTGAAAGATAAACATAATTTATTCCTTACTAAAATACCAGGATGTTATTGTACGTATTTCCTCAATGAATAACTTAGGGACTCTTCCCTAATTCTATGTTTTCTAAATCTAGTTTCCAAGTATTCTACTAAACTTCTTTTGATACCAACTGTAAGGACACGACCCCAGTTACTTGGAGTCTATGCCTTATTTGATTACGTTGGAATACATACAAGGAATAAGAGTCCTGAAGGACCTCGTAGTTTAGTATTATCAGAAACAAGATACATACATAAGTTCAACTTTACATATGGAAAGGGAAGAAGAACTAATTTATTCCACTAGAGCCATCACATCTCCTAGATTATTTTTGCAAGTCATTCATCAATTACTTCTTCTTGTCCTAACAAAATGAAACATAAGAAAAGGGTGATCTCAAATGCTCAGTAAGATTAATCAATACATAGGAAGTTAATATAAACATTATACATGATGAATAATTGAAAACACATGCCTTTAATAATAAACATGAACACATTTTGGCAGGAATATGAGATTAGTAAATAATTCCATAATAAAACATAATCATGGGTATTCTAATAGTCGAATAACCACATGAACTTTCAACTAATAGCTTCATAATTAGGGAATTTCATATGCCAGACATTCTGAAACTTTCTTTCATGGCCTCAGCCAAGACGTGTAGTGATTAAATCCTTGGCCAAAATCCATATCACATTGGGAAAGGCCTCGGCCAATTCCACGTCTAGTTGTCTCATGAGACCTACCGATGCATCGAGGAATATAGCAGGCCCCACCCGTCACATAATAATTCCAATGCTTCGTCATATGAGCAGGGATAAACATAAACATAATATACATTCATATTGAAACTATCATATGAAATGTAACTAACTTTCCCCAATTATTTAACACAAACACTAACCATTCAGAATAATATGGTGAATGGTTTTAGGATAGATCATTCATAATATATTTAGTCATAAAAAATTAAATAAAATATGGTAGATGACTTCATAAATGATTCAACCCAATAATTCCATGGTATTAACAAGGATGTTGAATTAGACGAAAACACTCTTATAAAATCATTAAGCAATTCTAGAGATAAATACTCTTTTATATAGAAAAGATGAGTTTTTTGAAAAAATATTTTTATAAAACTAGAAGTGAAGTAAGATATAATTTTAATAATAAAATGAGTGATTTTATAAAGATAATGTTTTCCAAAAAAATATTATAGAGTTCCCTTGAAAATAGGTAAGAATTTGTGAAATTCCCTTGAATCGGGCTTGTATTTTTGAAGCAATTTTGAATGTTTCTTTTAAACCATGTAACTATCCATAAAATAAAGAAGGATTATGAGTTTTTAAACCTATATATTATACTAAAACATAACATATTATTATTTCATAACAATACATAAGAATTACATCAAGGTAATTAGATAATGAATGTATCCTGAATGAAAGTGGAAGTTCGGGTAGAAAACCCCATACCTTAACTCAAAACGTGTTCTGCTCTTGTACATAAGCTCCTGGAATATGAAATTATACATGTTAATAACTTAATTCAGAACCTATTAGTCATGTATTTAGTTTAACATAATTTTGTTCAGTTCATTTACGTATTTAATGATAAGTTTATTGTATTGATTTTCATCGTTCTGGAGGGTTCGTTTCCTCTATTTTCATATTCAGTTCACTTGTTTTTAAGTAATGAAGTTCATGTGGAATGGTTATAAATATTCTGGATTGGAATTATATATTATGAATGATCATAAATAATTGATAATGGTCATTTCTATCATTTGGTAACATGGAATGTGGATGAATCATTAGATGGAAATCACTTCAATTATTCGGTTGTATTTGGAATATTATGAACTAGTTTTGTCATATAACTTAATTACATGTACATATTCTTGTTCCTGAATATTAATTAGGTTATAACACATATATTATAGTCTGGTTCAATCATGAATATGGTTTCATGACCCAGTAATGATGAAGAAATTGAAGAATGAAACTTCTTCGTCCACGAAGGTTATAAATCAGAATCTCATGGACGTCGATTTCATTTATAAAAATAAAAGGGAGGGAGTAAGAATATTTATGATGGTTCTTTCATTCACATGATATAATTATATTATATAAATGATACTGGATTTATATGGTCATTTTTAAATAGGAGGTGAGGGGAGAATAGAAAAATAAGATAAATTGAAATGAAACCAAAAGAAAAAGGAGGGTGCTTTACCTCTTGAAATAACCTCCAGGAAAAAACCCTTAAGGGAAGGGGTTTTGGTCTTTTGGGAAGACCAAGAAGCTTCTTGGATGTGGGGAGAGACTAGTTAAGGGTAATTGGGCAGAACTTTGAGGAGCTTCAAGGCTTAGAGAAGTGAAGAGAAGAGGGAGTGGTGAGGGGTTTTTATAGTGGAGGAGAGGAGTAAATTTTGAAAATTTAATTCATTATTTCATTATTTCCCTCAAGACAACCAATAACATGGTTTCATGTGACCATAATATTAATAAGTGCATGTGAGTTCGAACCAAGTGGAATTTCATTACTTGTGATTTCATAAATAGAGTATTTAACTGATAATTTGTATATACGGTATTTTATCATATTTTGCTATTCATAAAAAACTCAAGAATTTCAGAAAAATACCAAATATTCACCACTACCATTTTTCGACATGTAAAATCAAAAAGTGAAATCCATTTTTTGAAAATAATTTTCAAGATATTATTATTTTTATTTTTTAATATGTTCATAGTTAATTAAAAAAATAACAATCTTCAAGTGCAATTAGTTTTATGTGACATTGAAAAATTAATTAAGATCCCATTATCATATTTCATTAAGAAAATAAAATAATAATATTATTTACTATTCAGAAGGGTCATATTAAAATTCATATTACTATTCATAAGAGTATGTTACTATTCACCAGAAATCAAGTATTTTCTATCAGACTCCAAATGACTTACTGGACCCAACTCTAGATGACCATTTTTCGAAATTCAAAACATAGAAGAGGAAAAGTTGGATTTAATGGATAGATTATAAAATTGAATTCTATATTAATTTTCAAAAACATGGGGTGTTACATATTATATTGATATGTTCAAAATATTAACTGTATCAGAAAGAGATATATCAAGAAATATGGTTGGAGGGAACATGTTTATCTATATTGAAAAAAGTTGGAACTCTAATGCTGGAAAAAATAGACAGAAGGAAACCTACTTCCAGAGTAGTGGAAAACCAGAAAATCAGACCATGGGATAATTAAATATTCTTCCTTTACTAAAAATTAAGTTAGGTTGTTTTTAGTTTGGATCAATAGAAAACATCAAGTGTGATTTTATGAGACCACCTAGGATATGTCACAACAAAAAAAATATGATACATAGTTGGTGATATTGTCATAGTTTTCCAAGGATGGGTGCTAGAGAAATAGCTAATGCTTTTCAAACACTTTATTTTTGTTATGGGATGAGTGCAACAAAATAAATATCATAATTATAATAGAGTGAGAGAAGGTTATTCTTAGAATACCATGACTCCTCAACCATTTAAATATCATCTAGGTTAGAAAGCGAAAAGTGACGTGATTAAGAAATTATATGAACCTTAGAAAATGATAATGGATGATCAATCTTTCCATTTGATAGCGAGAGGTTAAATTTTTCTGAATTCTACACTTATGAAATCATTTCATGATACAAGAACTTCCCACTCGTTTATTAATTCTCATTATTTTGATTATATAGGTTTTTCTTTTAAGATGATGCATTCTATTTTAAATCATTAATCTCCTCTTATCCAAAGAGATTTTAAATCCATTATTTGTAAATATTTTTACAAATAAATAATAAAATATACGCTATTTTTGACTTAAAAAGTTCAATAATGAACTTAATATTTCTAAATTAACATTCTAAAATTTATTATTTTATATTTTAAATCAAAATAAAACATATAAAAAACATTGATTTTGTTGGAAGCTCTCTTTTAAAGCATCAAATATTCTTAATCATATTTTTATGCATTTATAATTGATTATATTTTTTTATTTACCATGGGTTTTACTCTTATTTTAATTTTATTATCTAATATATGTTGAATTATTTGTGTTTGGTGCTATATATGGACAATCTATCAACATAGTGTTTATTTAAAGGAAATATTATATAGTAAAATATTAATTTGTTACATTATCCCCCTTAAATAAATTGTGTCATTGGAATTTTAATTATTAATCACAAACTAAAGTAGGTGAGGGTATTTTTGATATATTTTCCATTTTTTATATAACTCTAAATATTATATATTTCTTACCCTCATAGGATATATAAAACTACTTATATTTCCTCAAAAATGTTAATTTTTCATACAATCATATACTCAATTATATATACACAATAATCAAACATTGAACTAAATATACCTCTCTAAAATAAATTTGAATCTCCGACACAATATTCCACAGTGAAATCATATATTCACCAAAAACAATTAACTCTATATTTACCCCTAAAATGTATTAACCACTAGTTTAAAATTCCACACACTAGTAAATATATATCACAATCCAAAAAATTCGATGAACTTCAACAAAAATATCATTTAAAAATTTTCTATCAAAAGTTTACAAATTCCTTCTAACTTAATCTTTCAAAAAAAATCCTATCCTTTATTATATGGCATTTTATTACATATTAAACATTAGATTTATGCATCCCACAATCACATATTGTTCAATATTTATCCAAAAAATATAACCATAACAAAAAAATAACTTTTTATGGTTATTAGTATCATTCAATATGTATTTCAATAAATTTAATGAAAAAATGTTAGAGAACGTTTCTTATATTCTTTACATAATCAATGTAACCGTTAGAATATACTAGAATATCATTGATAAATATCAATAATTAATTAAAATAGTTATGAGTAAAAATATTTATTTTTATTAAGATATTTACTTCACTACCTTAGATAAGACATTGAAACACAACTTTATATCATAAAATTATTATACTAAAATTCTCAATCCTTTATTTATGCTCTATTATTTGGTTATAAGATATTGTGATTTCTAGATACATAAATTTACATTATAAATGATCCTAGATTACTGGATAAATGGTACCTGAATCAGTTCTGACATGGCCCAAAGGGAATTCTCATTCCCATTAGTCTCATGACTAGTACCTAGGCATCAAAATAATCCAGATAGAACAATTTCACCATAATAATCACTCATCAACACAAAGTAGTGGACATAAAAGAATAAATAGTCAGTATACCAAAATCTCATCAAGGGAGAAAGTACCACAAGTAGGTATATACAAGTCTAAAAATCGTATGTCAAAACAAATTCTTCAAATAAAATAATCAAATACAATAACCTCAAAACTTCATAAATCAAGTGGATTACATGCTCTACTGGTCACTAACAACTCAATAGGTCCCCCTAATGAATAATATCAACCACCGCCAAGTGTCTTCTTTATTTTCAACGGATTTGGAATGATAAAATATAAAAAATACATAAGTAAAAGGAATGTTGTGATGAATAAATATCAATAGGATATCACTAATAATTTCAAAAAAAACCTATAAAAAACAAAATTTTTGTCAAATTTTAGTTAAAAAGTTCTTGGCAATATTTTCAGAATTTGGAATGAAACAAGAATTTCAAAATATTTAAATTGAAAATATAAAATATGATTCAAATTTAATTTCTATAAAAAAAATATCACAGTCAAGCATATTTTTAAAATATTCACGAAGAATATTTTCAATCAAAATATACATGAGTAAATTATTTCAATAATTCATTGGAATATAAAAAAAATCAGTCATAACACCATAGTTAAAATATATGAGTTTATAATATTATTGGGATTATCAAAAATCATATTGAAGTATGTTTTTAGGTTTTCACAAACTCCCTAGATAACAAAAAATAGAAAGAATGTGAGAGAATCCCATATAATAAACTCTTATCCCAAAATATATTTTATTCAGCATTGTCATTGTCAATCCATTTCTAGGTAGGGATAATATATTCCTAGATGTTTTTCTTCCAACCTAATTATCTAGGATCCAATGTGATTCAAGGAACCAATCTTTCATAAATGTAGATATCAAACATGTCATAAAATTGAAAATTATGAAATAAATCATTTTAAATTCTTCCCCATTATTTAGTTCTAAAATATTTGATTTTACTTCAAAAACCAACATCAATGGATTTTTAAAATTTCATGGATTTCATTTAAAATCATAAATTTTTTATGAATTTTAGAATCATCAAAACCATGCTTCAAATCATTCAATACAAATGATGTTCATTTTTTATATATCAATACTTATGTTTCAAAATCCATTTTCAAGGGATTTCATCACATACACCATGTAATTTAAAATAATTTATCAAGGGACTCAATTACTTATTTTGAAATAAATTGAAACAAATTTAAAATAAACAATAATCAAATTATTATGTAGATATACATTTCTTTATGAGACCACCAACATCAATCAAGGTCAATAAACAACCATAAAGAATCCACCAACAGAGATTCTAGGGATAGAATTATCAAATCAGAATACAAGAATAAAAAGTACTAATGTAATGATCTATATACCATAACAACAAGATTAATCCCTGATCTTGAATAGGGAGAGAAAATAGGAAAGGATAATCCATAATTAAATCGAAAATACACTTAATGAAAGATATCTAATGCACCGACCATCACCGCGATTCATTAAGAATCAAGTACGGAGAGACCAGTTTTCATATAGATACCCTATAAGAACTAGAGGATTGAATTCAATTTTAATTGGAAGAGTATGGATTTTAAAATTGGGTATCATAAATTTAATTTATAAAATCAGATAATTAAATTCTCATCATAAGGATTAGACACACTATTTTTCAGACCATGAACCAAGTCTTGGGTGAATAAAAACCATGTTTCCAAATAAACTAATAAAAGGGGATAGTTTATATTTTAAGAACCTTTATCTAATATTAAATAATATTAATTGGATTATTGATAATGAAAAATTAATCTCAACATCTAGCTCCAACCATCTCAAGATATGAGTAGGATCAGAGAGATACTTCCTCACCTGTGATAAATGAAACAAATTATAGATTAATGTCATCTAATGTGGAAAATAATTTTATAAGACACACCCAAAATATTATAAATAGGCTCAAATGTTCCCACATATATTGGTGATCGATTTACCTATTTTACAATCCTTTTCCAACTCAATAGAGGTGAGATTCTGAAACATGCTGGTCAACAACCATGAACTCCAAAGGGAATAGATGACAATAAACATAATAATTATACTAAATCTTTGACATTACAATTATATGATGAATCAAATATATATTTAAAATTATATATTGGAAGAAAATAGGTCTAACCAGGGATGCTTCCAAAATCATTGACTAACAGAGTAGAGATTTAAACAACTATCTATACAATTCCACAAAGGGTTTCATCATAATGAATGGATTATAATTATTTTTGTAGGTGGACTCAACCAGCCCAATGTTGAAATCCCAATATAACAACCATGTTGTTTTTGATACATTAATACACAATTTAATTTCAAGAAAGTACACTTAATACAGCCTAGAAGATTGAGAGGTCTAGTGTATTAGTAAATTAGGAACATTACATAACAACTTAAAACATGAAATACTCATCATTATTAAAAACTTCCTTTATATAACAAAACATTCCTTCATTATAATCATTTCATTGGATAACATAGGGACATACATAAAAAAGGGTGAGCTATAAATCCTAGTAAAAGAGTAAATAAGGAATAACATGAATAATAAAATACATTCTAAGAAATAGACATATCAATAGACTATAAGAAAAACATTAACATAAAGGAATGATATAACATGATCAGAATACCATGGAAATGTAGCTACAACTTAGAACACTGCATCATTAACTTAAAAGAATCAGGTGAAACCATGTCGTAACATGGTGGAAAAAATCCTATAACATAATCAGGTAAAACCCTATCCCAACATGATGTATCATGATACAAAAAATTACCCAATTCATCGGAGCAGTATTAGTTCACACACTTCATAATCATTTCAATATCAAGCTTAAGTGTGCCACATATATCATATAAAATTGATTCATTCAGCATGTTAATTTATTGAATGATCAAGGAATGTATAATAAATACATGTAAGTGACTATTTGATATTTTTATGTTCATAATGGTTAATTACCTTGATAGAATAATGTGTATGGTATTCACTAGAGGATTATTTTGGCATGGAAAATTGTGGTGCCGGTTTGGCAGCATAAAAAATCATATGAAGCTTCATAAATTAGGTTGATGAGAGTGAATGGGATATATCAATATTTATACACTGTATAGATAGTAAGAGGATAATGTAACATAATATCCCAACATGTAAAATGGACTTTATATGGAGAATATAAAAATAAATGCTTGAATAGAAAAGAGAAAAGAGAAATCCCCTATGGAATTTTGGAATAGTAATTGATGTATATAAGGGTTAATAAGTAGGATAAATGAGAGTGAAAGGGAATATAATAATTTATAAATAAAATGGAAATTATTGAGGATATTTAATAACATATCCCAATATATGAATAAAATAAACTAAAAGAATTAAAATGAAAAAAATACTTGATAAAAGAGGAGGGTGGAAGATGCCTTACATGGATGTGTGATACCAAAGGCTTGGGAGAGGATTCTTGTGAGATTTGGGGAACTTTAGGAGGACCCTAATAAGTATTTAGTAGAGGGTGTTCTAGTTTTAAAGAGCCTTATTGAATAGGAATGGGTGCTTGTGTGGGTTTATATAGAAAATGTGGGTTAATTATTTATTATTTTTGGTTTTGGACCCTACATAGTAAAATATTCCAACCAAAAATCCATTCCATGGTTTATTCCAATGGTTTCATTCCAAGGGGGGTGGTATAAATTATTTTAAAAGTCTAAGGGACAAATTTATTAAAATATTTCTATTTCTTATGGGGAGGTGAGTCATACTCTCAAGGAAATGAATTTAAAATCATAAAATATATTATACATTTGGGTGCATTCTCTAAGAGATTATAAAATAAGTTAAATAAATATAAAGATAAAGTAAATTAAATTTTAAAAAATATATTGGCTGAATACACCATTTATATTATTTTATTACATCATTATTAAGTCATTATGGTGTCATAAAACACATTAAATATTTATACTGTATTTAATTTTGACCCAAAAATTTTAATGTCTTAAGAAATTTATAAAATTTTCAGCATTGGAAAATTTTTACATCCTGATTCCTAAATTAATATTTATTTAATATAAATAAATTTCAAAATATGTGATTTTTTATTTTCAAAATTAAAAATGACATTTATTAAAAATTGACGAGTTTTTACAAAAACAGTTTTAAAAACATAATAAAAATTATAATTGAATTCATAAAACTTTTATGATCATTTATCTTTAATAAAAGTAATTTAAAAATAATATTTTATTAAAATAGTATTTAATTAAAAATCTATAAATTCATTAAAAAGAATATCTTAATTAAATTTTAATATTAACCAAAAATACTATTTGTTATTTAAAAATAAATTACAAAGTAATAATAATAAAATGAAAGTATATTCATTATTCTATACAAAATAATTAACATAACCGTAATGCTAGGGTATTTTTACATATAACTTTATTACACCATCATACTCCATAAGATTAAGGTGTACGATGGTGGGGCTTTCATGGGGTTGTTCGATGAACACTGTTTGGTCCGTCATCTCAATAATCTTGAACTTCTCCTGTAAATGCTTTATCTCATGCTTATGTTATTGGATCTCATATTTCTCTTGGTCTAGGAAAATTACCATAAATTCTATATCCCTCATAAGCTCTAATAAATGGGCTTCATAGGGTATGATACTATTAGTTGAGGCTATCACTTCCTTTTTCTGTGTCAAAATGATTTGTTAAAACCCTATATTTATACTAGTCATGTGATCATAGTTCAAAAAATATATTATCAACGGTAAAGATACTTAATAGAAAATTAAATCCAATTGAATGTAGTAAAACAAAATAATTTCATTTGATTTATATATACATAAGATATTAAATTAAATTAAATGGAATTTTATTCATAAAAGTTTGGTTTGTTACTCCCATGATCATCTAAAGAAAAAAACAAAATCATGGAGCCTATTCTAAAGAATATGTGTAGCCTATTCCATCTTCCATCTATCTAAGGAAAGCATGTAATGTTCAATGTTAACTAAGATCCCATCACATCCTAGATTCCACTCCAAAAAACAAGAAGTGAACTAGGGATCTCTATCCAAAACAATACTCTATGAAATTCCATGCAATATGAATATCTCTCACACATACATATTTCCCAAGTACTTAATTTTGGTGGTATCATGAATGGGAATAAAGTGAGCCAATTTTGTTAATCTATAAATAACAACCGATAATTCTATTGAGTCATATATATTACTTCTTAATTTTCAAATCCTTTAGTTTTAGAAATCAAAAACACTTTCTTATAAAAACGTTTATTAACTTTTTACATCCCAAGTGTTTTAGTATGTTTTTGTAGAAAACATTATATTTTGTCGTACATAGAAAAATTTCTCATTTATTATGATTATATGCATAAAATTCTTCATTAAAATAATTAGATTTATAATTAATATAATTAATTAGACTTTCCTTTTATTAGACAACAATTTAAATTTTTTTTCTATCATGTAACAAAAAATCTTGAGCATTAGACTGAATCTATTACTGAAATAATCAGACTGATCCTCATGAGGATTATCATATTGAAATATGATAAAAAATTTCATTAGAATATCCCATGTTTATAATCACAATATATAAGACTTATTTATGTTGTATGGAATACCATTAGAATGTTAATGGTTACCAAAAATAATATTACATATTTTGTTATTCCAAAACATTGTGAGCTATAAAATATCCAACTGTTTAAGGAAATTTCAGAAAACATAGAAATATGACTATTAAAAATTTGCCTCTATATTTCTGGTCATTTTATGAGTTTTGAGATGATACATTTTAAAAATTAAGTCATCTGATTTTTTATCTACAAGAACATCTCATTCTTCATAATTGAAATACTTTAGAGAGTTTTAGTTCTAAGGATTTGTCGTCAGGTTGTTTCCTTTAAAACTTTTTAATTTTTATTCACTGTCCAATAATTGTTATGATTGAGGTATTACATGGTTAAAAATATAGTTAATATGAACCATCATATTGTAGGCTTATAGGGCTAGGATGATATATATTGATCATCTTATCGAGGTATTCTATGGATAGAAAAACATGGCTTATTTTTATCACTGTATCAAGGGACTTCCTGGCCAGGAATGATAAAATATTTAGTAAGTATAAAACAATGGATAAATTTTTTCAAGGTTTTTAAATACCCTAATCTTAAAGATAAAGGAGTTAAATATATAAATATATATTGAAATAAATTTTTACATATTAGCTGTTGTATTTATCTTTCTTAAAAGTGTCTATTCCACCGTGCATGTAATGGAATTTTATTCTTTGTAATTAAATTTATATTCTGTTTTTAACAGTATAATTATGAATATGATAATAACATATTTGGATATTAATTGAATCCCTTGTGATTCTAATTATAGACTCTAATAATCAGACTAAGTTTTAGTCTAACAAATTTAGATTAATAGGTATTTAGTTTTGTTATATTTAAATGTTTTTTAAAACACAATTCCCCAATTTCCCACCCAGTTGGAACCAAAAGTCCACTAAATGATGCTACCTTCATGTTCCACTCTGATATAGGGTCTTGTTACACCACTTCAGAAAACATTTTTAGATGGAATATATTCATATGAGACTTGATCTCATATCTCATCCCATCCTAGAAGCATTTCACCACAACGACGTTGTCTCCTACCAACATCAGAACAAAGCATATAAAATCAGGGAAACAACTAAAAAAATCCATTAGTGAAACTATACCATTTCTCAAACTAGTAAAACACACAGGCTTCTCCAGACTCAAGGTTTTGGGGTAAAAGTGTTCATGGAAATTCTCCAAGAAAACATTCCACGTCATTTCTTCGGCATACTCTGTTTGAACCATGATGTCCCAACAACGTTTTTCCTGAACTATTTTCATATAGGCCTCTAAATTGAATCACATATTGAGAGGAGTATATAAATGATAAAGAATAGTTTTTTTGGGCTCTATCCCGAACTCTGCCACCTCCGGACCACCCTCTCTAGTAAAGGTCGGAGGGTGCTGTAGTTGAAACTCCTTGGTCAGATCAAACATACTTGGTGAAACCCGCCCTTTGTCTCATTCCATCATCTGCATAAAACAAGATATGTTCTCAAAAAACATCTCTTCCCTATCTTATTGGTTCTCTACGATCTCTTGCTCCACTATAGGAGAAGCGTTGTTGAAAATTTCCTCCTATAACCCAACTAGAACATGTGTTCTAGGTGGAATTTATCTAAAATTACAAACATGATATTTTGAACGCAACTATAACACATTTACTAAAAGGGAAAAGATATAGGTATGCTCATCACTTTACATAACCAAACCAGTTCGCATACACTACCTAAACAAGTCCACTGACAACAAAATCAATACCCTAGGACATCTCCCCTAAGGCTATGGCTAACACAAGTATCTAATTCACATGGTCAAAAGCCTTATCTTTTACCAAATTAAAATCAAATTATACATCCCAATTTCCTCTTACAACATGTTAATCCTCTTTTACATATTTATTATAAACCATTTAATAATTTATACTTAACATTTTTAATTCCCTTTTTTCCCATTCATGCCATCTTATTAGGAATAATTTCATTATTTTTAAGGAAAAAATGTATCCTAACTTTTATATCTCGCACACCCATCCCTTGTGTGTGCCTACCTTGATTAATGTCACTTACGTACATTGGTTCCTAGAATAATGCATGAATTCATAACCTCAAACCCTTCTGGCCATGATAGAAATATCACAAAACTGTCGAATCACACAATAATTTCATCATCTGATGGTGAAATGTCATCTAATATAACAACACACAATTATAACTACAATCCCATCCCAAGGTGACTTGGGGTTTCCCTCATACATGGGTTAGCTACTCCAAATAATGAGATCATTACAAAGGTCCTAAATTTTCGTAACCTCTTTTCTATCATACCCAAACATTAAGAAATAGAAAATAACTCCTCTGATACAACTTTGTAATACCCCCAACCCAGGATCCACTAAATCGGTTCCCTGAGTCGGGTCACCACATGACCCCAAATGCACCTCCCCGTATACCAGAGGTTTACAACTAGTAGTGAGAGTATGATAGGATGTATGGGGAGACTATACCCTCATTACTAGAGTAAACCATAGTAGAAAAATATTAATATAGTGGAAACAATAGGAAACAATCAGTAAAATGCATAAATAACCCACTCCCAAACTGGGTACAAACCATATCCAATAGTAAACATGTCATGCCATGCTATAGTTCCATGTAAAAAAACATAAATGAAAGACAAACAATGGAATCCCCAAAACAGTCCTAGATTCATGTCTCTAACATCATCTGTGCACATACCAAACCCGACTCATTTCCTAATCGTGGGGCCATTTCCATTCTCTTAACAAGTAACCACGAGATATGATCAGATACCCAACAGTGTCCCGATAAGGGTGTGAGGATAAATCAGTAGGAAAACACCAATGGTTTATAAAAAAAATACAGTAAAATAAGATAGTGTATTATAGTGATAAATAATTAAAACTAAAGGTATATAGTTAAATAATCCATTCTAGGTTACGTTCCTCTAAATTATAAAACCATTGAATCAATGTATACTACTTAATAATTACACAGTTTAATCTACCATATTAATGTGTTCAATAGATTAGGTATGTTCAATATTCTCAAGCATATGGGAATAAAAATTGAGACCTATCTCAATAGGCATCACATTATAATAAACTCATAATCCACACCTAGAAGAATTAGTCCGGGTGGAATGCCACTGTTAGAGGAATAAAACTCCACCCCCTTCTATATCTTGTGCATTTTGGGGTGGAGCTAAAAAATCAGTCCAACATGAGCTATGAGTGTAGAACCTCAAGTCTATACCCCACTCTACCAAGCCACATGCACCTTCTTACTTATCATTCACCACAATTAACCAGATCGCTACAAGCATAACCTATATCATTTGCAACATCACAAAAATATCAATAAATAGGAAATTAAAATTATACCTCAATCCATTTTATCATTCATAATTTATATCACTTAACCCTTAAGACAAATTTCCCATTTCCCATTCCAGTATCACTAAGAATTTTCAAGTGTAAACAAAATTCCTTACCATATTCCCATTAATCCCATTTAACCTACTTAATTGTCAACCAAATAATCTGTTAGCCTTTAACCACATTAGAAACCACTAGCCACTATCCATTATAACTCACTACATAAACTAATTAACTAACTCTCTAAGTATCTACATCATTATGAGTCAATTTTACACCTTACATTACCGTAGACCTAGTCATGAGGGCCGACACATCCCATAAGTGGCCCTAAATTGGTCAAGTCATCATCCATACATCCTGTGGGGATCATGATGGGTTAAATTGGTAGATTTTTCAACCACTATGTTAAACCATTCGAATTTAACCAAGATAAAAAAAAAGAAAAAAAATCAAGAACATAACCCTACATGCACAAATCTGAAAATAATCTATTGAATATCACTTGTGGACCACCTACCTTGAATCCGTTGGTGAGAACACTCTTAATCAAGGCCTTAGATCCTGATTCAACCACCCTTTTAATACTCAAAATAAAACTCACTAGAAAATAAAGTTTTTAGAGATTCAGATGGAGATAAAGAAGATGTGAAAACCCTAAACCAAAAATAGAAGCAAGAGTGGGATTAGCCTTACCCAAATCTTTAATATGCAACAAACAAAACATTAAATGGCCTAGAGTTGAGGTAAAATTACCCTTGTGAGGTCTTGGGATATTTGGTTCATTCCTAGGGTTTCAAGAGGGGAGGATGATGAAAAACTCTAGAGGAACATAAAAAACACATACTATATTTTTTGTAATTTCTACCAAAATACTTGGCCGCATGGTTTTCCTACATAGTTTTTCAAATTCTGCGCAAACCATAGTAGATCTACTATTACAAAATCCCCCTTTCACATAGTTTCCTAAGAATTCTGCCTGGTTAGCTTAACCGTGAGGTAATCATTAAAAATCATCTATCCGAGGATACATAGTTACTTGGGATGATCCACATGATTTTCCATAACTGTGCATAAACTGTTACACATGCCCAAAAACTCCTTTTTACTCAATTTTCCTTTCTTGAACCCCCAAAACACCCATAGCCTTCACATAAACCTTGGGGAATAATTATTTGAAAAAAATAAAGGACATAAACTTAAACAAAAACAAAAACATACCTTAATAATGGTCTCGAATCTTACATGACTAAATATATGAATTTATTCTGTCTTTCACTAGAAGTAACTGCAAGTGCATCCTTGAAGGAATAAATTTTTGAATCTGGTTTGAGTAAGAATATTCACTAAATGATTTATGTGATTTGTATAACATACTATATTGATATGGTTAACATATTAACTATATTAGAAAGAGATATATCAGGAAATATGGTTGGTGGGATCATGTTTATTCCTCTAGGAAAAAGTGGGAACTCTAATGCTGGAAAAAATAGGAAGAGGGAAACCTACTTCCAGAGTGGTGGAAAACCACAAAATCAGAACATGGGAACAGTAAATATTCATCCTTGACTAAAAATTATGTCATTTTGTTTTTATGTTGGATCAATAGAACACATTAAGAAAGATTTTATGACACCACCTAGGATTTGTCACAAATACAACAAGATGAGACATAATTGGTGCTATTATCGTTCTCCAAGGATGGGTGCTAAAGAAACTTATAATGCTTATTGGAAAATTTATTTTTTGGTGGTATGAGTGTAAAAAAATAAATATCATCATTGGAATAGAGTAATATGAGGTTATTCTAAGAATACCATGGCTTCAAAAGAAGTTAAATCTCATATAGGGTAAGAAATCGAAAAGTGCAGTAATTATGAAATTATATGAACTTGAGAAAATGATCATGGACGATCAATATGGTCCTTTGATATTCCGAGGTTAAATTGTTCTGAATTAAACACTTATGAAATAATTTTTTTATACAAGAACATCCCACTCATTTATTAATTTTTTTATTCTATAGGTTTTTCTTTTAAGATGATGCATTCTCTTTTAAAACATCAAACTCCTCTTATCCAAATTGATTTTCAATCCATTATTTGTAAATATTATAACATTTTTATCATTGGGGTTAGGTTTCTTTGGTATTTATCTATTCTTGAGATGGATATATATGACTTGATTTTGGGTATTGATTGTTTAACATTTCTTAAGGGCTATATCGACTATGATGTCTGAGAGGTTATTTATATATCTTCGGATAATGTCGAGCATCTATTTAGAGAAGATTAGGGGAGAAAATGATATTAAAGGGAATTTTACAAATGTGTTTTGAATTAAATATTATCATTTGGTAGTTATTACCTTAGAATCCATGGATGATATGTGGAATGAAGATTTTACAACTATTTTCGATTAGTTTCATAATGTTTTCCCAAATATTTTCAGGGATTCCACCCAAAAGAGATGTGTAGTTTATGATTGATCTCCAATTGGAGACATGTTATATCTCACTTCTATCTTATCAGATTAAACTGATAGAATGAGATAATTGAATGTTTATTTGTATGATTTGGAAAATAAAGGTTTCATTCAACCAATTACATCTCTATGGGTATCCACATTCTGATTCAAAGAGAATATGTGTGAAACTATTAGAAGTTTTGTTCATTATTGTAATATTAACCGAGTTACGATAAATAATAATTATCATCTTCTAGAAATTTAAGATATTTTTTATCAATTTAGTGGAGCCCCATGGTTCTCCCAAATTGACTTATGTTCAGGATATCAATAACTATGAGTCTAGAAGGAGCATATTCCAAAAAAGCATTCAAAAGTAGATATGGCTATTATGAGTATGTGGTTATTTCTTTTGGTCTTATATGTACACCTTCCATATTTATAAAATTAACGAATCAAATAATTCATAAGTATTTGTATTCATTTATAGTTGTGTTTTTTGATGATATATTGGTGTATTCCAGGATGAAAATGGGTCATGAGAAATACTAAATGATAGTGTTGGGTATCTTATGGGAACATCAACTATATTTTGAGTTATCCAAGTGTAATTTATGTATATAAAAGGCATTTTCTTTAACCATTTATTTTTTTTAAATTTAATTTCTATAGATTTGTGAAATATAAAAGATTTTTTCTATTGGAAGCTGCCAAAGAATGTATTTGAGATACCTAATTTCATTGACTTGGAAGGAAACTATAAACATATTTCATTTGATTTTTCACGTTTGGCATCACTGATGACATCTTTGATGGGAAAATGTATTCCTTTCCAATGGAACAAGGAATGTAAAAAATACATTCATCAATTTATAGTTAAACTTACATCAACTCCTATCCTCATGTTTTAGAATCTATATAGGACTATAGGGTCTATTTTGAAGCATCATGATCCTGGTTGGGATATATTCTCATAAAAGGAGATAATGTTGTGGCTTATGGTCTAAAACAACAATAGTTTCACAAGTAAAACCACCCATCACAAAATTTTGGATTAGTGGTTTTGGTACTAGACTTTTATAACTGGAGGCATTACCTATTTGTTGATAATTTCTTAATGTTTATGGATTATAACAGTTTGAAAACATTTTGTCACAAAATTACTTGAATTTAAGAAAATTCATATGGATATAGGATTTGAAGATTCATGATATCAAAATAATATATACAACTAGTAAAGGGAACACTATGAATGATGAATTTATCAATAAGTAATCAGATAATGTTTTTAATAAAATTTTTATAAGTGGAAACTAATGTAAATTGTAGAAGAAATGGATCTATAAGGTCGAACAAAGGTGATGTTGCAGGTTTCTTTCTAGATTAGATTGTTCGTTGTAATGACCCAATGTTTATCAATGGAATTCATTTCCTATAATTTTTTATTATAGTATAATCACATAAGATTATATATAGAACACAATAAATAAACTTATAAATGAATAATGAGAGAAACAAAAGGTATCTCTATAAAGTAAAAAAACATATACTAATGAAATATTAGCTAGAACTTTGGAATAGCAATGTGACCATTATAAATAATAAACCAACCAATTGACTATTAAATTCAGCAATGAAGGTATAAATTAAATTTATCCAACATATAAATAAAAATATTTTATAACTATATCATTGTATATGTAAGTAAATATTAAAAAAAATATTAATATAGTGTTGACATTTCTGTAAGTCATTTATATTTAGTTACAATTATATGATTAATTTAATAAATTAAAACAAAATTTGTTTTCTAAATATTTATTCATAAATAATTATTTTTATTACGTGTGATTATAATATAATTTTAAGAGACATTAATTAATTTTTTAAAGTGCTAGAAAAGAAGTTTTAGTTTAAAAATTTGTATTTTTAAAGTAAATTATGATTTTTTTAAAAATTAAATTTATCATGTTTTGAAAATTATTTTCATAAAATGGAATTTATTTTTTGATTCTACAAATATAAAAATGGTTACTGTTATTCTTTTGTATTTTTCTAAAATACATGAATTTTTTGTGAATGGTAAAATATGATAATTTTTGATAAATGCTAAATAAATGAATTTCAACATCATGCTTGTGTCATATATGATGTAAATGTCCATTGATTAGATATTTAATGCTTTTTTACTATTTTTGGTCATAATAATCAAGAATATTCATCGTCTTGAGAAAAAATATTAAAAAAATGATTAAAATAATGGAAAACCCCTCCTCTCACCCTCTATAAATACCACCCCTCTTTACCTCCTCTCCTAACATATCACACACCTTGTTACCTGTCAAAATCATGATAATTTATCTCCCTAATCCCCTATCCCATGTCTAGGATATATTGGTCTAAACAAAATACAAAAACTATCACATAAAGAGGCTCTCAAGGAATCAATATTGAAGAGGCAAATTCCTCTTTTATTTTATTTTATGTTCTTTTCATGTTCCTTTGTTTTCATTTATATCCTCACCTATACTTATCCAAATGGTGTGAAAACTCTATCAACGTAAATTTAATGCAATGTTTTTATGATAATGGAATAAATCATTATCATATCTTCTTTCCACTCATTTCATACATGAAATGAAAACACCATTTGAGATGTGTTAATTCATCACATTAAAGGACCATGAGATTTCAATTTCTTTTACCGTATTTAATTCTGGTCAAGAAACCATTTTTATAGTTGGAACAAACTATAATATTTTTATTATTTATAATTTAAGGTTATGGAATTTTTTTTTCATAATATATCATTTATAAAGCAAAATGTGTTTGATGTAATAAAAACTCGCCAATTAACCAAAACAGTTAGCATTAAAGTTTTATATAATGATTCATCTTCACTACAAATAACCAAATGAATTTAATAACCATGTAAAATTATATATTTTCAATAATAAAATAAAACTTCAATTATGTACAAATATTCCCATATTACATGTTTACCCTTTGAAGTATATAAGTAAACCAATCATGAAAACCATGGAAACAAATGCTACCAAACAATGAAATTGAACCTCTTAACCCATCAAAGAGGACATGAATGAACATAATATGGTTATAATAAATCAATCAAATGAATAATATTTTATCAAAATTTTATAAAATAATGTAATTTGGTTAACCAAGACCATATGATCATGTGAAGGACACCATCAAATTTAAGGTAAGGGATTTTACCGGATCCTCTATTATTCCTTCAGGCTTCTCTATCTATATTTTTTCATAAATGAAGGTTTATATTCATTCTATTTACATATTATCCATGATGATTACATGTTCAAAAGTCATTTATCAACTTCCATTCATAATTACCTTTCATTTATATACATGTTTTTAAATGGTTACCTCCTCAATACTTCCTGATAAGAAAACCCATTTTAAGGGAACTTTCTGAATTCTTACCAAATTTCAAGCGCACTATATCATCTATTTTAAGACTAAATTTTTTATATAAAACTATATTTTATTATTAAAACCTTATTGGTTCACTTCTAATTTTATATAATACTTTATTCCAATTTCCATTTTAAATGCTCTCTAATATTTTCTTTAAAACCACACTAAAACGTGTTAATGCTAAAATTTCATAAATACTATTTTTACATTTTATCATTTCTATTTGACATCACTTATCATGATATATTCTTATTTTACCTTATGAATTATCATTTATTTTATAATTCATTTCTTTAATGGACACATGTATGATACACCCATTTATTATGCTTTATGACTTGATTATGATACCCATTTCTTTCCATGGGTACCGTTATATTTATGTATGACTGATTATGTATGATTATTTATGTGGAAAACATATTCATGAACATGTTATGTTGGGTTCACCTAGATATCACTCCAATTCATTGGGTAATGTCTTGTCTCATGAGATGTTATGTTCAATGGTCTTGGCGGTTAGCCTTGACTCGTGCTACCATGTGCTACCATCTTGGTGGTTAACCTTTACTTGTGCTCCTCTATATTAAACAATCCTTGACTTATGATAGATTCATGTTTTATGTTTCTTCCACAATACCATGACTTCATGTTTATATGATCCCATGTTTACATGTTATGATTCCATATGTTATGCCTTTTTATATAATTATGTCATGCCTTATAAACCATGTTCTAAAGCTTTGTTCTTATGTTTATTTCTTTAATGAGATTTATTTCTTGTCCATTTCTTCATGTTATCCTCAGGTTATCCTATAAATATGAATGATCACAATATATGTTATGATATAATTATGAATATTTAAAAAAGAAATATTTAATTTAGTCCCATGTTTTCAGTTTTATGTACCTAGTATTCCAATACACTAGACTTTATGATCCCTATATTGTAATATGATGCTTAATTATACTTAAAATAATTTAATGATATGTGTAAATAGATAGGGTTTATATATTTGGTATCAGAGGATGGCCTAGTTTTTTTTAAGATTAGGTATAACAAACTTTAGTAAGAACCATAGGGATGAGACTATGTATAAGAAACCATCGCTAAATTTTGGTAATAATAGAGTAAGTGGTTTATCAAGAAAATACATTCTTTATAGATACAAAATATTTATGGTGGCTATGGAAGAGATATATCTTGGATTAAAAACTGAAAACACAAATTTGAGCTAGACTCTAAATGTAACCGGTGCACAATAATAGGCCTTGCTGCACTCTTGGTTTGACACTCCTGGGGGATACACTTTGGTAAATTTATAATTTCAGTATGAACTATTATTAAGGGAATAAATGATCCCATAAGAATATATTTTATAAAACAGATCATGGATAACCTAGATTTAAACCTATAGAATCACAAGTTAGGATATACTTTTTTCTTTAATGAGTTTATCCTTTTATGTTTAAAGTTTCTTTTTTCTATTCTTATTATCAGAGTACTCAAGCCCCCTAATTGTATGTTCTTTTTCATAGTTAATGGTAAAAAATAGAATAAAACGTGCCAACAATCAATGTGGTAGGAAATGTGAAAAAATTTCCATTGTGATATGCCTGATATGATGTGAATGGGTGCTCAAAAAATTATGATGGTACTTTCTCAATTGGGTCATGTTTTGAAAAATAACTTGAATCATGTGGAACACTCTCCTCCTCCAAGTAAAGAGAATGTTTCCATAGAATACTTAATGTGAAAAATTCATCCCTTGTTTAATGGATATTCTAATCCCCATATCATGGAACAATGGATTAAATCCATTGAAAATATATTCACTATCTTACAGTGTTCAAAAGAAGAGAAATTCTTGCTGGTGGTCTATTATTTTGATGTGGAAGTTGATCAGTGGTGGAAACTGATCGATAATACAAAGTCCTATAAGGAAATTGATTCCATGGATTGGGAGAAATTCTAGAAAATGTTTTTCAGTATTTTTCCTAGAATCATACATGTCAATATAGAAAGAGAGTTCTTTAAACTTGAGAAGAATGAAGATGAGTCCATCGTGGCTTGTGAAGAAAAAATCAGAAGGATTTCAAGATACACCACTATATTTTTCAGGAACACCAAAATTAAGGTGGATGACTTTTTTGGAAGACTAATGCCGATTATATGAAACGTGTCGGGAATTTGATACTTCAAAAATTGTGAGAAGATTGTTTGTTGTGACCTCAATGTCAAAATAGAGATCAGAGACTCTCAATAGTCTCATGGTCTGTATAAAAAAAAGAAAATAGAGTCTAATATGGGTGGTTTGAAAAATAAATCACATGATGGAAAGAAGATATAACATCCCATATGTCAAAATTGTGGGATGAATCATCCTAAGAACTATCTAAATGGAACCAAGAATTGCTTTAAATGTGGAAGAATATGAGATCTGGATAAAAATTGCTAAAGGGATATGAAGAATCCCACTAATGTGGATGAAGAAAGGATAGTTCAGATCAATACATAACCTATACTGTGGTGTTAAAACTTTACAGAACATGGGAATTATGCAATGAATTTCCCTAATCCAAGGGTATTCAGAATCAATAAACAATAACCTCCAAATCAATAAGGGAGGTCTTATTCTATCACTATTGCTGATGTGGATTCATACAATGATGTGGTGATAGGTACACTATTAATTCATTCAAGAATAATGAATGCGATATTTGATTCTAGTTCTACTCATTATTTCATATCTTGAAAGTTTAGTATAACTATTCAAACACCACCTCAAAATTTGGTGGTTGAGTTATATTTGAGAATAGAAAATGGGGAAATTATTGTGTCCAAGGTTTATAACTCCTCCATGGTAAATATTTGTGGACTGACCTCCCATGAAATCTTTTTATACATACTTTTGGAGAGTTCGATGATATATTGTGCATGGATTGGATATATTTATACATAGATAACATTAACTATTAGGAAAGGTAGATCACTCTTCACAATCTAATGTATCCTCTAATCCTATTCAAGTGTAAAGAGGATGTTGAATATCCTTAGAATCATCATCTAAAGTGTGGATAATGTTGAATTTTGAGCAAGGATATATTTCTCAAATTATTGAGACAAATGAGACGATACTTCACTAAGACATGCCCATCGAGAGGGATTATACTGATGTATTCCCTAATAAATTTCTGGGTCTTACTCTTAATCAAGAGGTTGGGTACTCAATTGGACATATTCTTTGATCCCTACCTATATTAAAATCCCTTATATAATGGCCAATGTTGAGTTTGAAGAGTTTGAGAAGCACTTACAGGAGAATTTTAAGGAGGGTTTTATACGCCCGAGTGCTTCACCATGGGTTGCACTAGTCCTCTTTGTTAAGAAGAGGGATGGATCAATGTTCCTCTACATGGATTATTGTGAGCTCAATAAAACCATGATAAAGAAAAATTATCCGTTTCCACAGATAGATGACTTGTTCAATTAGATACTTGGGGCCAATTGATTATCTAAGGCGGAACTTTGGTCGGGATATTACTAATTAAAGGTGAGGAAGGAATACATTCCCCAAAATGCCATTTGAACAAGGTATGGACACTATGAGTTCACAGTGACACCATTTAGACCCACTAAAGAACCTGAAATATTCATGCATTTAATGAATATAATCTTTACAGACTACCTTGAAAAATTTGTGGTAGTATTTATTGATGATATTATAATTTACTCCAAGAGAATGGAGGAACATGAAATGAATTTGAATACTATACTAATGACTTTGTTAAGGGAGAAAATTTATTAAAAGTACAGTAAATAGGAGTTTTGGATGGAGTAAGTATCATTCATAGGGCATGTTATCACTAGAAAAGGAATATATGTGGACCATTTTAAGAAAAAGGCAAATGAAGAGTGGCCCTTGCCAGTATTTTTAATGAAGATTAACAGTTTTATGGGTCTATCTAGGTATTATAAAATATTTGTGAAGAAATTCTCATGATTTTCAAATGCAATGACCAAGCTGACATGGAAGTGACTAATGTTATTCTGGTATCATGAATGCGCGTAATGCTTTAAGGAGACAAAAAAGAAGCTTTTCACTGTACTAGTACTCACACTCATAAAAAGTGGAAACATATTTATGGTATACAATGATGATTCAAAGTAAATATTTGGCTTTTTATGGTGAAATAGATAAAGGGATATCATATGACTCATGTTAGTTGAAAATCAATTATAAAACTATCCCACGCATGATCTAGAGTTAGTTGCTGTGATATTTACATTAAAAATATAGAGACATAATATCTATGGGAAGAAGTGTGAGATATATAATGATCACAAGAGTCTCAAATATATATTCACATAGAAATATCTTTATATGAACTAGAAAAGAAGGATAGATATCATCATGGATTATGAATACTCTATCCAATACCATCCATGTAAGCCAAATACAATGGAAGATGCTCAAGTAGAAAGGATAATACATCATTATTAATGATGAGAATTGAAAAGGATCCCATATTATTAGTTTTTTAGAGGATGGATATGAGAATAATTAAGGTAGGAACATCATAAATATTTTCTCAAATGATTACTTATCCATCCATCATGGAGAAAATAAAGGATTACAGAAATTCAGAAAATGGTGGAAGCTATCAGAAATGGGAAATCTTCTGAGTTAAATATTGAAAAGTATGGATTTGTAATATTCGGGTCACGATTATGTGTACCATCCAATCCATAGATAAAAAAAGAGAATTTGAATGACACACATAACTTGACATTCTCTATTTACCCAGGGAGAACAAAGATGTATCAAGATCTCTTGGATAATTATTGGTGGGATAATATGATGAAGGAGATTGTTGAGAATACATAAATGTTCCTGGTATGTCAGTAACTGAATCCTAAAAGTAAAAATTATAAGGGAATTATGCAACCACTACCCATACCAATATGAAAGTGGGAGAACATCACAATGGACTTTGTCACTATACCTCCAAGGAAATCCAGAGGAAACAATTCTATATGGGTCATTATAGATCATCTTACAAAGACATATCACATTATTCAAATTTGATAGGACTTATCATTGGATGAAATTGAACAGAAATATATCAAAGAGATTGTAAAGATGTATTTAATACCACTATCTATTATGTCTGATAGAGATTCAAGATTCACCTCAAATTTTTGGAATAGTCTCTGGCATTCACAAAGTACTAAACAAAACTTCAGTACCTTCTATCATCCTCAAACTGAAGACCAATATGAATGACATATTCATACCTTGGAAGACATGTTTAGATCATGTTAAATAGACTTAAATGGAGGGTTGTACAAACATCTTTCACTGGTCAACTTATATTACAAAAATATTTTGCACTCCAGTATCTGAATGACACAATATGAATCCCTTAATGCGAAAAGGTGTAAACACCGACATTTTGGGATGAATTCAATGATTTTAAGATTTTAGGACAAAAAGTGGTTGAAGAAATGATGGAGAAGGTGAAAATCATTCTAAATCACATGAAGGAATCATAATTTCAACAAAAGCGTTATGCAGACAATCATCGATGGGACCTTGAGTTCAAACTTGGATACATGGTAGTCCTCTATACATCTCCATAGAAAAAGGTCATGAGGTTTGGGAAGAAAGGAAAGCTATTTCCTAGGTACATAGGATTTTTCGAGATTCTTGATCATGTTGGATCTATAGCCTATAGACTAGAAATTCCACCTACCATGTCTAAAGTAAACGATGTATTCCATGTATCCATATTAAAGAAGTGTATATCAGAACCTTCACATATACTCTCTTCATAGGTGGTATAATTGTAGAATGATATTTATTACAAGGAGAAGTTAGGGAAGATATTAGAGCATAGAGATAAAGTTATACACTTCAAGATTACTCACCTGGTCAATGTACAATGATAGAATCATATGTACGGAGATGCAACATGGGAATTGGAGGTTATAATGAAGGAAAAGTACTTGCACATGTTTATATCTTAGAATGTAAAATGAAATTTTGAGGATAAAATTTATTAAGGGGGGAAGAACGTAACAGCCCAATGTTTTATCAATGGAATTCCCTTATTATAATTATTTATTAATTTATAATCATATAATATTACATATAGAAACAAAAACCAAAAGCTTATGAATAAAAAATGAGTGAAACAAAAGGTATCTCTAGAAGTTAAAGAATGTATACTGATGAAACAGTATGTTGACCTTTAAAATAGTAATGTGACCCTTATAAATAATAAACTTTAATATTTAATAGTAACTTCACTAATGAAAGTATAAATAATATATTTCCATCTTATAAGGGAAAATATGGTATAATTATATTTTATTATCAGTAAGTAAATTTTTTAAAATTATTAATTTAGTATTTGTATTTCTATAAATCATGTATATTTAATTATAAAATTATGATTAATTTAATAACTTAAAAAAAATTATTTTTATAAAATACATTCAATAATTATTATTTTGATGAATAATGATTATAAGATAATTTTAAGGGACTTTAATTATTTATCAAGGTGGTAGAAAATCAGTTTTATTTTTAAAATTGGTATTTTCAAGTAAATTATGATTTTAATTAAAAATTAAATTTCTAAAATTTATAAAATTAATTTTATAAAATTAATTGTTTTTATATTCTATATTTTACAAAAGTGTTAGGGTGAATTTTTGGGATTGATCTAATATACTTGATTTTTTAGTGAATAGTAAAATATGATAAATGCTAAATAAATGAATTTCTGCATCATGCTTGAGTCATGGATGATATAAATTGAAATTGGTTCAAACTAAAATTATATCTTTACTATTTTTAGTCACAATAATCAATAATATTCATATTTTTGATAAAAAATGTTAAAATAATGATTAATATATTGGGAAACCCCTCCTCTTCTCCACTATAAATACCACCCCTATTTACCTTCTATCCCCACATATCTCAAGTGTTGTGCTGAGTCCAAATGCTACTAAAATATATCTCTAAACCCCTATCCTACATATATGAGATATGTTTCTCATAAAAAAACCAAAAAATTTCATCAAAAGAGGCCCTCAAGGAATACATATTCAAGAGTTAAAATCTTCTTTTTTCTTCTTTTATTTTCTTTTTAGGTTTCATTATTTTCATTTCTATCCTCACCCATCCTCATTAAAATGTTGTGATAACTCCAATACCTTACATTTACTTGATTTTTTTTATTTTAATGGAATAATTAATCATAATATATCTTTTCCCCTGATTTTATTCTAGAAATGTAAACACCATCTGATATGTGTTAATTCATCACATTCTAGGATGACGAGTTTTCAATTTCTTTTAAGATATTCAATTCTGGTCATGATACCATTTTTATGTTTTATATAGACTAAAATATATTTATAATTTTTAATTTAATGTTATATTATCTTTCTTACACATGATATTCATTTATAAAGAAATATGTGTTCGATGTGATAAAAAATGTAAGTTAACCAAAACGGTTATCATTAATGTTTTATATAATGATTCATCTTAACTATAAATAACCAAATGAATTTTATAACAATTGACGATTTTGCATGATAAATAATAAAATAAAACTTCAATTCTGGACAACCATTATCATCTTATATGTTTATACTTACATGTATATAAGTAAACCAATAATGAAAACCAAGGAAAGAAACACTACCATACAATATAATTGATCCTCTTAACTCATCAAAAATGTCCTAAATGAACATAAAAATATTATAATAAATATATTACATGAATAATATATTCTTGAAATATTAATTAATTAATTTTATTTGGTTATCTAGGACCTTAAGATGAAGTGAAGCACACAATCAGAAATAAGGTAAGGGATTCTACCCAAACCTCTATTATTCCATCAGGTTGCTGTATCTTTCTTTTTACCCAAATTAGGTTTCTTGTTATTTGTATGAACATATTATAAATTATGTTTACATAATCCAAAATCCTGTATCATGTTCCATTAATATTTCTCTTTCAAGGATATACATGTTTTTATGTGGTTCCTTCCACAATCCGTCGAGATAAGTAAACCCATTTTAAGAGATCTTCCCAAATTCATTCCCAATTCCAAACACAATCTATCATCAATATTAAGTGGCTATTGTTTTTTTAAATTTATGTTGGTATTATTAAAACATTCTTGGTTGAATTATAGTTTTATATAAAATATTATTCCCTTTTCTATTTTAAATTCTCTTTAATATTTTCCTTAAAACCTTAGTAAAATATTTTAATGATAAAATTTTTAAATACTATTTTTACATGTAATCACTTATGTTTACAAAAAAATTACCATGATATATTACTATTTTTACATATTAATGACCATGTATGTTCTAATTCCTTTATTTCATGGACACTTGTATGATACATCCATTTATTATGCTTTATTAGATGATTATGATACCCATTTCGTTTGATGAGAACCATTTTGTTAATGTATAATAGATTGTGTATGATTATTTATGTAGAAAAAATATTAATGAACATGTTGTTATGGATCTTACTAGATAGTGATATAATTCATTGGGTAATGTTTAGTCTCATGAGATGTTATGTGCAACGGTGTTGGCGGTTATCCTTGACTCGTGCTACAATGTGAAACTGTCATGGTGGTTAATCTTGAATTATGATCCTCTATACTCAACAAGACTTGAATCCTTATAATGTAATGTTTTATAATTATACTACATTACTATGACTCCATATTTATATGATACCATGTTTATATTTCATGATTCTATATGTTCCATGACTTTTTATGTCTTTATTTCATGCCTTCTATCCCATGTGCTAAAGCTTTATTTTTATATTTATTCCCTTATTGTAATTTTTACCTCATCCCATTGTTCATATTATCTATTGGTTATCCTATGAATATGTATGAGAACAATGGAATTTAAGATCTCATTATGAAGATTAAGTAAATAAATTTTTTAGTTATTCCCAGGTTTTTCATTTTATGTATCTAGTCTTCCAATACACTAGACATTATGATCCTTGGGTTGTAATATGATGCTTCATTATGATTAAAATCATGTAAGGATATGTGTAAAAGTCTAGGGTCTCTATGTTATTTATTTAGTTGAACAAGTTATAAGATATTATAAACCAGATTCAAAATTTATTGTGATGTTGTCAAAAATCAATGGTGGGGATACTATTAAGGGTTGAATGATAGATAGGAATTTAGTTTTAGGATTTAGAGAATGGATTTGTTTACCTTTAACTTGTCAAGAAAAAATTCTCAGTGACTACCTCCTTTTGAGATACAAAATTGACATTGGGATACAGAATATGAATAATGTGATGAAACCACTACTTTGGTGAGTTGGCATGAAAGAAGTTGTAGTGGACTATACGTTGAGAAGCCTCACCTATTAGTAGGAAAAGGAAAAGCACTAATGAACAATGGGTATGTTGTGGGTTTACGGATTACCATGTGGCAATAGGAGGAGTTAGTCAAGTATTTTGAAATAGTTATACCAAGTATAGTTAGGAAACACAATTCCATATGGGTGACAGTGGATCAAATAAAAAATTAAGATAAATTAATCTTTATTTATGAAAATTAGTTGGTGAAAGTCCTTTAAAAAATTAAAATTCATGAAATTGTAAAGAAGAATAGTGTTTTAACCTCATTTTTATTAGGTAAAGATTTCAGATTTATGTTTCTTTTTTTGAAATCCTTACAAAAATTACTTAGAACACAATGTCTGTGAGTAAGGCTTATCATCCCCAAACGAATGGACAATGTGAACAGACAATAAAAAAATAGAGGATATGATTAGGGTCTATGTAATATATTTTGCTGTTTATTGGGAGAAGAATATAACATTATTAGAATTCTCAGACAATAGTAGTTATTTTCCCTTTATATATAAGGCTTCTTTGGAAGAACTATATGGGTGTCCTTGTCATTGTCAACTTTGTTGGGTGGAAACTATCAAGACTTCACTAATTAGACCTAGAATTTTACTAGAGATAATGGATAAGATTTATTTGACCAGGAAGAGAATATATATGGCTCAATGTCATTAGAAATCATATACATATCAATATCAATCACTTTTTTTATTTAAGGCGAGTGATCAAGTATGAAAACCCTTGTCTTTATACATATTAATTTATGATTTATTGTATAATAATACACATAATAAATCCTAGAATATTGATAATACTATGTTATTTTAGAATTAGGTAAATTATATAATTTCTTAAAAGAGAGGGGGGGACATTAGCATTATTTTAAACTTTCTTAACTTTCTATTAATTTTCCGTCATTTTAAACACTACATGGGATTACCTTGAGACATACATAAAAATTTAATGACATATAAATACCATTAAGGGAATAACAAATCATAAAATGATGAAATTATTACTTCTTAGAAATTTAGAATTTAAATGGGACATAAAATTGGTGGGAATAAAAAAATATAAATCACGATGAATGATATCAGATGGTAACATAAATGCATCATGGGAATACAATAAAAACATTAAACATGGAATCATATACATAGGTCAAGGAAAACTACCAAGACATGATAACATGGTGGAAAAAAGTAACATAAGGTATTAGGTTCACTACCTAATCCCATAAAAGATGTATAATGAAACTAAAACATTACCCAATGCATTGTAGTGCTATATTATTCTGGGTACACTCATCACATTCATATCATGTACATGCATAAGTGGTCCATATAGATCATACAACATAAAGAAGTATTTCATAAATTTCAACCCCATGAACAAGGAGTGTGGGATAAATTATTAGAAACCCTTAATCAATGAATAAGAGGTACATAATGATGAATACTATTGAGTTTAAATAGGGTTTTATATTCACGACACAATCGTTTGGCATGGAAAATTACAGTGAAATTTACATAGTATAACTGCAATACCTAAATATTCAAAAAATGGTTAAATGTGAGTGAAAAGGGTCTATAATGATTTTTATTTAATAAAATATAGTAATAGGGATATGAAAAAACATATCCCAATGATATGAATTCTAAATAAAATGGGATAAAATAGATACCACACTTGAATAACAAGGAGAAAGAGAGGACCCCTTACTAAATTTCAGCATAGAAACAACCTAGGTAAATTATATAATGAGAGGGAATAAATAATATCTCATTATTATGAAATAAATTTTATATTATATCGATATTAATCTTTTAATTAAAAAAAAATTGAGATTAAAATGTCCTGATACAAAGAAGGTTCTTGGATTAAAAAATAGAGAGTGACGTCCCTTAAATTGAGAGGGTGATTCCAAAATCTTGGGAGGAGCTTGTTCAAAGACCAGGGAAACATTAAGAGAAATATATAGAGGGAGGATAAATTAAGGACGTGATTTAATGTTTTTTAGTGAATAAGAATGGGGGATTGGGTAAGTTTATATTGGAAGAAATAGGAACTTCTTGATTATTTCCCAAAATTAGGTTATCGATTCAATATAATAGTGTAATAAAAAACACAATCCTAGAAATGGGTTTTACCAATTTTTTATACCAAAAAGTATTATTTTTTATTTATTTTATAATTATAAGGTCATAAATCCTTAAAACATTCCACTTGGTCATGTGGAAGTGAGTCACGTTTATAAAGAAATGAATTTAAAACCTTAAAATATAATATTGGTCTTTGAGGATTCATAATGAATTTATAAAAATAATAAAATAAATTAAAATTAAAATTATTTTAAAAGGAAACAAATATTAAATAATTAATAAAGTTTATATCATTTATTAATTCACTATTGGGTCATTATGATCTCATAATACACACCATATATTTATACAGAATTTAATTTTTACTCTAAAAATAGATCATCTTAGAACATTTTCAAAAATTCACCATTGAATAATTTCAACACAACGAATCCAAAAATAATATTTATTTTATCCAAATAATTATTTATATATGTGAATGTTATCTTTTAAAAACATAATCCCAGTTATTATGAAATTATAAGTTATTTTGAATATATTTTTTTTTGAACCCCTATAAAAATTACATTTGACTTCATAAAAAGTATATTATCATTTATGTTTAATAAAAATTATGAAATTGAATTATCTTATTAAAGAATAATATTTTTAAATTTCAATAATTAATAAAAAAGAAATTTATTAATTGAAATTTCATATTATTTATAAACACAATATGTGTTTTATCATATCAAAATCAAAATCATGGGATGGTTTGGAACATATAGTTTGGGTCGTGATCTGGATGAGATTTAAATTCTCCCATAAATAGTATTACTGATGATTTAGTTGTCAGATATCGATTTGGTATTGGTAAAGGTAAAAGGCTAGTGATGTTATCTCCCATGGAATATTTTATAAATGGGCATCATAGGTTATGATCTTATTGGTGAATGCCATCAATTCCTTTGTCTGTATTAATTGGATTTTATGAAAACACTATATTTACACTAATCAAATGATCAAGGTTCAATGGATATATTATATATTTTTATAATTATTAATAATATTTTTGAATCTGATAGGATGTCATATTCTAAAAAATAGGTGTATATAGATTTTACAACCAAAGTAAATATTAGGGAATTTAATTCAATAACAAAGTGAATTTTATTTATAAAATTATAGGCCATTAATATCTTCCCCTATTTTTGAATTTCTCCCTCAAAATTTTAATTTCATACATAAAAATAGATTATGTTAATTATATTTCTCCAAATCCTCCAATTTCCATGAAACTTTTAAAAAATGTGGTTCCTTTATAGTACTTTGACTACGTGTATTGTATTATTTTTTTTAACTTTGTCTCTATGATCTAAGATATTCACCGATTTCTCCTCATATGAAAAGATTATTCTTCAATGGAACCACATATGGAATTCGAACGTGTGAGGGTTCTGGTTTTTCTTCCTAAATAGGTATATGTGGAACACATCATTTACGTGAGATAGCTTAGGTCAGAGTGTTACTTTATAGGCCACCTCCCCAATGTGATCAAATATCTCAAAGGGATAGATGTATCTTGGAATAATCTATCCAATATTCCCAAATATAATGAATTTATTACATGAGGATATGAAGAAGAATAAATTATCATAAATCTAAAACTATAGTACACATATATGATTGTTAGAATATATATTTTGTTGACTCCGAGAATCCTTTATGTGGTTCTGAATGGTCTTGAACTTTTCAACCATTTTTTCAACCATTTAAGGACCTACCAGTTTACATCCACCAGCTTCATCCTAGCATGTAGGTGTTATATATCTCTTACCATAAAGTTATTTGGGGATCCATTTAGATGATTTAGTGGAATATATTATTGTTTTATTACTCAACCAAATTAATATATTGATCCCATCTTCCTTTTATGTCTATTGAGTGATCTCTAAACACATCCTTGAGTGTCTAGATAGTCCGCTTAGATTGTCCATCAGTTTGAGTGTGATAAATCGTGATGAATTTTAACTCAGTATTTTTTGAATATTGGATACTCTTCTAGAACTTATAATTAAATCATAGACATTGATTAGATATAATATATAGTAGTATTAAATTCAGCCTCACCACTTCTTTAATTTATTTCGATAAAAGATGATCGAGTGAGTACTTCTCTCAAAAGGAAATCAAGTTATCAATATTTAAAAGAAGACAAACCACAAACAATTTAGAATTATTTCACCTTTATTTATTTTTAATAATTATGAAAACAATTGATGTTTATGTTTCTCCATTTCCATGTAGGTATGGGTAATGGTTATATAATCCTATTGTATTTTTTCCTCTCCACCTTCACTTGATGACATAAAAGTCACCTTGATGTAAATTCTATGATCTCCATATTTATATTTTCCCACTAAAAGTATTCTTGTAGGTATAAATACATATTGATTCTCTCTAAATGGATGGTGGAGGCCCATATATGTGTATCTTCCAACAAACCATTAACTCAATATTTTATGGTACATATTGTTGTCACCCTAATTTTAAATCTCATTCTTCTTAAATTTTTAATTTTTAGGATTCCATTTTTTATTATAGATTCCACCTTATGACTTCCCAAACCATTTCATTGAACATCATTTTTCATCACCATAATGTATGGTTGAACAATAAAATGTAAAAGTATTGATGGTGTTCTATCCTTTATGATTCCCTTGTATATCATTTTAAAGTCTAAGAACATAAGATCTTTCTCAATTCTCATCAATGATAAAATTTTAAAATATGTTTAGTGTAGAGAATTTTATACTTTATTTTATATCTCTGGATAGTAGCGAATTGAGAATTCATAGTCTGTAATAATCTATAACAATTTTCTTTGCTCATATTCAGCTCTTTATGTGTGAATTTATACTTGAGGCTCTTATGATCCTTATATATTTCAAAATTTTCCCCAAAGGGATAATGATACAATATTTTGAATGTCAGGATTAATAAAACGAACTTCATATGATGTTTTTTGTATTTATATTCATGAAATTTATATTTCCATATGGTATAAGCTATCACTTTCTTATTATGTATTAGTGTACATCCTAAGACCTTCTTAAAATCATCACTGTATATCATGAAAATCTCCCCACTTATGGGTAGCATATGTAATTTTGTAGTGATAAGAATATTTTTATAATCCTTGAAGGCCTATTCAAACTCATTATTCCAAAATTATTTTTACTCCCTTCTGTGTTACCTTGGATAAATTGTTTGAAAATAATGATAAATTTCTCAAAAATCAATGATATTACCCATCCAATCTATGGAAACTGTAGATTTCCATCATAATGGATAGTACTAAACATCATTTAATTGATTATATATTTCAATGTTACATATATATCTATTTTTGGTGATGAAATTTACTATGTATGTTACATGGTCCATGTATAATTTTTTTGAACTCAATGAATCATTTAGGAGGGAGACCATGCAATTCATTAGGAAACACATTAGTGTATTTCCTCACAATGAGAATGTATTCAAATATGACATTCTTCTTTGTCTCAATAATTTGAGATATATATTTTTAATTTTGGGGAAATAATATCCATGATTTAGATAACAATACCAAATAAGGTTTATCCTCCTCCTTGAACATGTTTAGAATTTCAGGTTGATTCCTAGTACAGATGGTGAATTCCTTCTCCCAAAAATTTATACATTCTTTATTAAAGGAAAATCATTTTTAATTGGGATAAAATCAAATTAAATTAATGTAAGTATAATAAGACTTAAAAAACAAACATTACCACAAAATTTAACATCTGATTCAATAATCAAAGAATTTTTCCAAATGATGTCAAATCATTTATGTAAGTGACTCAATGTTCATATTAAGCTAAAAACATATGATCATATGAAAGAAATTGAAATAAAACATGACATACAATATTTTAAATTATATGTCACATGTAATTCAATAATCATGATATATCTCAATAGGATACTTTCCTTTTTCCCTTATCCATAAAGATTTTTGATTCTCATCATGCTTTCATGCATTTTTCATAGAGCATTATATTGGATAATTACTGAATTCTCCACATTTAAAACATAGAACTATATATTGTACCTTAGATTGAATGTATTAATATCAATAAATTTATTCTTTTTCAGTGATAATTAGATACTTTATTCCTTATCCTACCCCACATAAAACATCTCTTTGTTCCTTTATGACATTTCCTTTGGTGACTCTTTCCAGAAAATTTCAAAACGTAAATTGGGTCTTATTTCATTTATCACAATTATATGATGAAATTTTTTGAGATTTCATCCTCCTATTATTTTATGTATTTTAACATTCAAAAATGTATCAATTGTTAATATTTACTTTTGAAATATAATTTTTTCATAATAAAAAGTTATCTTACTTGACCCCCAATCATGTTAGGAATCTCATTTTGGTAGTCATAAAATTTCCCTTAAAATTGGTTGTTTACTTTGTTCTTCATATTTACAAACATTTACTAGAATAAATGGAAAATTAGGGATGATATCGTTTAAACTATTAAACACAAAAATATGAATCCAATAAAATTAAATAGATAATTTATAAAATATATTTACTACTTAACTTATAAATTCATATGATTAAATATAAGTTATCCATAATATATTTCCTAACATAGACTCTTTCAGGAATTTTCAATCCCTTAAAAATTGTTCATAAAGATATTATGAATTTACCAAATCAAATCCCATGGGAGTTTCAAACCATTTACTTTTAAAATCCCATTTTAGGCATAAGGTGATGATCGAGTTCAACTGAATGTGCCTTTTTTGCGATTATTACCCATAGGTACCTCTATTCTAGACACATATCATCTTGTAGTATCCAAATAGGGATGTATTTTCCTAGAAAACACTTACTCTAAAATTTAGAAAAATTTTGCTTTATTCTCATACATCTAGTCTTATCCTTAATGACTTTACAATAATTTTATATTCTTAGTCCAAAAAATAAATAGACATTATATTGATGAAAACGATGAAAACCCTTTCCTTTTTACACATTAATTCATTTTTATTGCTTAAAAATACACATAATATAAATGAGAAGATAAATAATTTTAGTGTATTTTATAATTTGGAACATTACATAAAAAATTGAAATAGGGGTGGGGGTATACACACATTATTTAAAACTTCCTTAACATTCTCATAATTTTCCACCTTTCATAAAACTATAATGGATTAATTGGGTACATTCTTAAGAAATGATTAAGCTATAAAAACCAACAAGGGAATAAACAAAACATAACATGAGTAAAGTATTAAATTTTAATTTATTGAAATTTAAATGGGACATAAAGGGCTGATAAAAAATATGAATAATGAGGCATGATATAACAAGATAACATGAAAAAATGGGAATTTGTCAAAAACAATAAACATGACATCATAAAATTTTGAAAATGATAACTAACAAGACATAATAAAATAGTGGAAAAGTACTGTAATGGGTTTGATTCACTCATTAATCCCATAAATTATATATCATGAGACTAAGACATTACCCAATTCATTATAGTTCTATATAATTTTTCTACACTAGTCACTTTTATGTGATGTACATGCATAAGTTTTCCACATAGATTACACACCATAAGTATTTATTTCACCAATTATAACTGAATTATCATTGAGTGTGGATAAAATAAATGTATGTGAACCATAAATGATGTATTTTAACATCTATTTGAATCCCCTTAAGTTGAAATGGGGGTTTATTTTCATAACACAATCGTTTGGAATGAAAAATAAAAATAAAATTTCACCTTTATCATTAAAGTACTTAAATATTCATAAAATGGTATAATGATAGTTAAAGGGGAATCTTATCATTTTTATATAAAAATTAAATTAATAGGTATGTAGAAAAACATATCCTAATATTATAAATTTGAAATGGAAATTGATAAAATATAGAATATTCTTGAATAATGAGGAGAATGAGAGGACCCCTTAGTAAATTTCAGAATAGAAAATTTTTAGGTAAATGCAATAATATGGGGGTTAAATGATAAAAATTTATTATAACATAAATTTTATAGTATAGGGATCTTTATAAAGTCCTAAAAACACAAATAATCATGATTTAAAAGGCAATATACAAAGAAGATTCTTGAACCGAAAATAATAGAGAGAGGTACCTTTACAAGAGAGGGTGATTCCAAAACCATGACAGGAGACTATTGAATTTTTTGGGAACCTTTGGAAGGATATATAGAGTTTGGGATTGAGTGATAAAATTATCTATGACATTTTTAGTGAAGAGGAATGATGTATTGTGTGGGTTTATATAGAAATTGAGAGGGTAGTTCTTTATTATTTTCCAAACATTGGTGTTGGAATGTATATATAAATTAATAAAAACCACAAACTATACCATGGTTTCTTCCAAATATGAATGGGTTTCAATATTTCATAAGTAAATTTTCATAAATAATTAAAATACTAGACATTGTTATGTGAAAGTGAGTCTATTTTTATAAATAATTGATTTAAAAACATAAAATACAATATAATTTTTAGAGGATTCATAAAGGCTTTATAAAATTAAAAAATTAATCTAAAAATAACATAATTTTAAAGGGGAAACATATATGTTTTCAATGATACATTTTAATTAATTTATTACATAACTTTTGGGTCATTATGATATAATAATATACAATATATATTTATACCATATTTATTTTTAACCAAACAATCGATGTGCTATGAAAATTATGAAAAATATACCATTGAATAATTTTTATATGATGATTTAAAAAATAATATTAATTTTATCCAAATAATTCTCTAAAATTTTGAATTTTGAATTTTTAAATAAGAATCATCATTTATTGAGAAATGTTGCGTTTTGTGACAATAACAGTTTTTCAAACCCTTATAAAAATTACATTTGACTTCCTAAAAAGTATATTATCATTAGTATTTAATATAAAATATTTAATTGTATTATTTTATAAATTTATAATTTAATTTTAATGTTCTCAAATTTAAAAAAAATTCATTAATTGAAATTCCATATTACATAAAAAAAATTGTGTTTTATCAAAACAAAATTAAATCATTTATAAATTAACAATAATTATGAGTATAAATAACCATTAATATATTGAAAATATAATATACATATTCATATTATTAGGGTCCTGATAACAAATCTATTTATTACACCAACTGACTTCCTAAGGGTATGTTGTGCGATGGTGAGATTTTCATGGGGTGGTTCAACATACATGGGTTGGGACATGATCTTGATGCACTGTAACTACTCCCATAAAGGGTTTATCTTGTTCTTTAGTTGTTGTATAACATTTTGTTATTGGTCAAGGTAAAATCCCAATGATTTAATCTCCCATATAAGTTCTGATAAATGAGCTTTATAGGGAATAATCCTACTAGTTGAAGCCATCAATCCATTTGTTTGTGTCAATTAAATTTTTCAAAACACTATATTTATAATAATAATATGACTAATATCCTATTCATATATTATAAATGATTATAATTATTAATGGTATTTTAAATATGAAAGGATATAATATTCGAAAAAATAAGTGCATATAATTTCTATAACCTTAATACATAATAGAGTATTTAATTCAATCACAAAGTGAATTTTATTTATAAAGGTTTAGGTAGTTACATCAAGTGTTCTTGTGAATATCTATAAGGATTAGGAATAATTGTTTTTATAAATATTGAATGTTATATCCATGAAAAAAGTCCCTTTTTGATACTTGAATTAGCTTGTGATGTGGAATATTGGTTGGATTTTACCACATGGTTTAATTGGGAGAACAATGTGTTTCATGTGTCTCAATTAAAGAAATACCAGGCTGATCCTTATAATGTGATTTTATGGGGCTGAAATATAGTTTGATTCTATGTTGATTAAAATGCCAGTACAGATTGTGATTAATAAAGATAATGTCTTTCAGGAAACAACTTTAGATTAGTATGGTTTTTATGGAAACATGGTAAGATTCGGGAAGAAAAGTGAGATCATGAGAAGGAAATGGTGGAGAAATGGACCAAACCCTTTTAGGAAAGAATGGTTTTTGTACTTTATAAGGACGGAAAGGCTAATGGTGGGGAGAGTTTATCACCCCCATATTCATGTATATGACCTGTAATTCATTTATTTTGAGGCTATATAATGTCTGGGTTATGTTTTTTGGAGGATATAATGGGATTTTAATATTTTGGACAATTTTTTTGAGGTTCAAGTTTTGTGAATAGTTAGTAGAAACCACAGATAATATCTAGAAAATTGTGTAAAGAAATATTGGGGGTGCTGGGTAGGCACACGAATGGAACACAATTTTTCCAAACTATGTGAATTCATAGTATAAACCATGAATTATTGAATAGATGGAAATTCAAGGATGGTTCATGGTTTGTCTAATAATGTGAGTCAAATGGGAAAGGTATGGACATATGATAGTAGAAGCACAAAATTGGCACATTGTTTAAAAAAATATACAACCTTACCATACAAATTATAGTTGGCCCTTTTTAAAATGTGGATATAGTGTGAATTAAACCCTTAAGCCTTAATTTTTACCATAATACTCCCATAACATGCCATAAAATTTTCTCACAATGTGTCAGAAGTGATACCCTTAGATCCCATTGAGATCTGTAGATTAATTAATGTTTTTCAGAATCATTAATTTTTTGTTAAGTGATAGTTCTTTTGTTCTTATATACAAGGTTCTTATCTCTCTCAATAGCATAAATCTTGTTCACTATAGAAATATATATGTGTTATGAATGGTTTATGATTAATTTTTTTGTTGATCTAGTGAAGGAAATGTTATTTTTGATCAGATCATGACATTTTATCTTGATGTTATTAATTTTATTCAACTTTTGAGAGGTACACAACTTCTATCTATATTACAATTTATTAATAACTTTAATGATTAATTTCAATTGACAATTTTACTTGAAATGGATGTGAAATATTTTTTTATCCTTAATGGAAATAATGTTTTGGAATTGGCTTGGAAATTGTAGAAGGTGATTGGTTTTTGGTAAACCTTGTTTTTTTATAATTTTAAAAATAATGATTTTAAAATTATGGTTTGGTTTGATGAATGTAAATTATTTGATGAAATTATTTAAAAAGAAAGATTTTTTTTTTCTGAAATGACTTTGAAATATGTTTTCCTCAATGGTTCAGTGTGAGTTGAATTCGATGGATAATGTATGTGAAGTACCAACATCTAAATAAAAAAGTATGGACATGAAGATCCACCGTCAATTGTAACACCATTATTGAGTGTGTGTGTGTGTAGACATGAAAGATATTATTTCAAATCTAATGACATTTTTCAAAATGATTTATTGATTCTTTCCTTAAAGAACTAGTCTATTGATTTAATATTAAATATTTTTACTTCTTAAAACTATTTTGTTAAAAAATTAATATCAAGTTTTTTTCGTAGTGTCATGAGTTGAGAATTCATTGGGGAAATATTAATAAGTTTATACTCACTCCCTTATTGATAACTGTTGTGAAGTTGAAGATTCCTTCTATAAAGATTCAAGTAAAAGAATATTATATTAGTTTCTAGTGATGCTTCTTGGTACCATGGTCTTGGAATGTATAGATTTATCTTAGAGTTGGTTGGGTGTTACTTATTGATGTCATTTTGGAGTTTTTAGTTCTGTGGAATTTTGGTCCACTTGAGTATGTCTTTTGGTTGATGCTTATACTGTGCTATGGTTTGTTTGTTTGGTTATTTTTTAGTTGTATTATGTACTCCAACATCATATTACTTTTTTTTAGGATATTGTTTTTTTCATTGGATATATAATATCTAAAATGGAAAATCACTCTCAAATATTCTTAAGAACCTTAGCATTTATTTTCATCCTTTTGTGTCCTAAGGATGTCACCTAAGGCCAAGTAACACCACCACCTATTTCCAATCCATTGAGAGAAGGGTGAGATATTACATTATGGGCCTCAATAATTATACTACAAGAAAAATTAAACATCCCCATTCAAAATTGGAAAATTATATTTTCATAAGAAATTATCTACAAATAATTTTAAAAATATTCATAAATAATTCAAATATACAATATAGAATGATAACCTAGGGAAAATTAGGTACAAATAATGTTCTAATTGAAATGAAATTATTTTTAAAATAGTAAGACAGATATTCACCATCATTATCATGCTAAATATTCTGAATTTAATTATACATTAATTGCATCCTTAATATCATTATTTTTGAAAAAATATCACAAACGCTACATTATGAGTTTATAGTAAGCACACGTGGAACCATATTGTAAACACAACAATTAAAATAATAAAATGATAAATATATTTGAGTGGGAGATATATATACGCACATATATCACCATTAATTAATTTAAAACACATAAATAATTCTCTCATGAAATTAAATGTTGACTGTCTTATAATTAATTTTTATTGGTAACAAGTGGTGTATAAGAAATAATTATGTGTAAGTAACTTTTTATCATTTACATGCATACATTTAATATTTTCTATGATCATAACTAATCATGTATAATATTAATGTTATGTAAAGACTCAAAAATTTCAAGGATTTTTGTTCTTAAATACTTTGGAATTTTATGAGTCGTTGGCATCTAATGACACTTGATTCCGAGGTCTAGTGTGCCCAGAATCAATTTCCAAAGTTTACCTCAGGTACATTCAGTAAACGAACGGGCATGTTTTTATATCTTATGAACCGATGCTCAGAATTAAAATCCGAGGGCACCGATGAACTCGCAGTGCCGATAATTGCTTAATCGGACCTTTACCACAGTTGCGTTTTAAGCGGGTTGAGAATTATGATTTGGTGATTTAGTTTAAAATAAGTAAAATTGTTGGAACAATTTTATTTTATAACTTTGAAAGTTAAACCCTCCCATGGGAAATTGTTGGTGGGCCCACAACAACCAAACTTCCCATGTGTGGATATATGAGAGGTGGGGCCCACACGAGGCCCAACCTTTCAACTCCCACAACCCTCTTTAAACTCCCCAAATAACTCCCTTAAACCCCCCATTAAACACCCTTATTTAATATTGACAACTCTCCCAACATTTATGAGATCTTCCACCTCCTCTCCCTCTCTATAATTAATTGCCAACACATTTAATTAATTAAGTGGTTTGAATTTTTGAATTTTAAATCGATTGTGATAAATAAAATAATAGGGTAGCTTATTATTTTATTTTGGGGGGAGGCTTTCGTTGTGCGAAGAAGAGTTGGGGAGAGCTCTTGAATTATTGGGGAAGAACACTGACCCTCCGATGAAGAACGACGAATTCTTCAACATAGAATGCCGGTTCCATGAAGAACGACGATGCACCATCCATTCTCTTCTCCGCGACAGGTGAGGAGATGCTGCTTCCCCAAAAGATGCACTCTTACATCACCTATGAATTCTTTTACCACGATGCCCTCTTCTGCGACACCCTACGTGCAATGTCAATTATCGAGGTGGTGGTTAAGTTCAATTTTAATGGATTAAATTTTGTGCCTTGGTTCATCCTTGTATAACCTTAATTGTCTCGGAATATTGCTATCGCTTAACGTGGAGGGAGCGGGCTGAACGAACCCGGCCTGGAAACCGTCTGTTTGATCTTGTTTAAATTTTATGGAATCGAAGATCAGAGGCGGAACATAGAAGAGGTCGGCGGCGCAAGGACCACCGTTGGACACGCAAAGAAAGTCGTGGCCAAGTGGGCCACAGCGGAGGATGAACGACGCCGTCGCGCCGTTTTGGGAATGCAGCGGAGGAAGCCAGTGCCATCATGCCATTTGTGCGGAAGGAACCACGACCCTCTTTGAGGGCCGCTTCGGCGGAAGGACCGGTCGATCCGTCGGCCGGCCCGGCGGAGAGAAGCTGCAGCGCCCAGAGGGCACTGCGCCAGAAGAGCCACGACCCGCCCGTGAGGGCCGCTTGTGCCAGAAGGCTGCCCGGCTTGAGCCGGCCATTTAGGAAGGGCGGCTCCGCTTGGCACCGCCTGTTCATGCAGCCGAGGGATCGTGCCCCCTCAGACTGCTCGGCCAGTGGGGCGGCGCCCGACTGGGCCGTGCCCAGCCGGGTCGCGCCCAACCGGTCCGTGCACAGCCGAAATGGACCACGCCGGGCCGAGCCAGGCCAAACCCCATTGGGATAGGCCATGTCCCTTCGGGCTAGGACACACGTTTCTTTGGGTCGGTCCGAAACTCCTACCGAGTCGGACCCGCTAAAACTAGGTTAATCCGACCCGTCGGCCCACTGGGCATAACATGCCGGGCTCGTATTCACTTAAAGGTGAATAATTCATAGACATCGTGTACGATCGATGCGCCGTCTGCAACACTAAGACCCTATCGATGAGGTGGTGATTTTGCGATAATCTAAGTGAATTTTGCGTATCTTTGGAAAATGTTCGGGTTTGGACGAGTACATTTTCAACCGGGCCCCTAGGATGGAAAATCCAATATCTCACAGACCGAGCGTCCGATTGACACGCCGTCTATCGCGTTGAGTTCCTTTTGATGGGACAGATCTTCAGGATAAAAAAACTCTATACTTCGTGAATGTTGATGTATCGAACCCCTTTACTCGAAGAGTAGAGCCTCTCAGAATCAAGTACACTGTGTGCGGGAACCCTAGAGCTGGTTGCGACTACGACGACTACCGTGCTCGGATCCTCCGTGGGTTTGACGACGAAGATGACTGTACCTGGATCCTACATTGGGTCGGCAGTGAGGACGACTGTACTTGGATCCTCCATGGTTTCAACAGCGATGAAGACTGTACTTGGATCCTACGTGGGTTCAGAAGTGATGGTTACTGTACTTGGATCCTATGTGGGTTTGGCAGCGATGACTTCTGTACTTGGATCATACGTGGGTTCAGTAGGGGAGATGATTCAGAGGCTACATCTAATCATCTCCACCCTTCTTCGTGAGTGGTATACCTATGTGAGCTGATTCATTTCTTTCAATCATCATCATTGATGTGATTGACTTCTTTCCTGTGTGAACTGAATTGTACTTGGGCTCGGAAGTTGGATCCAAACTGAGATTGATGACTTAGGTATATGTATGGGAATATTCCTAAGTAAATACTATGTGTTTTTATCTTTCCTTTCTGGTTTATCCTTCATGGATTCTTGGAGACCTTCGGGGGTCTCGGGGTCCCTACTTAGTATCGTATACTCATCCCTGCATGTGATATGCCCACACTACGTTGTGTTGGATGCAGACGACGGACACCACTAACTGAGGTTGAGGCTTGTGGAGATGGATGGTACCCGGAGGTGGACCACTTGGCGGGATGTACACGGAGTTGATAACCGGACCCAAGGAGCTGAGGAGACCATATGTACCCACCCTTCAGGTGGGATATCCATAGGATGACTCGGTGGTTGCTGCATTACTTTACTGCTATTGTATTTTCCTTTCCAGTTGTACTGTACATTCAGTTGGGTTTGTATACTGGCCCATTTATTTTCCAAAACTTACTTTTGTACTCAGTTTTACTTAGTGATTACTTTACTTGCGTACTCCATTGTGTTTTTTACCTTTATAAAGGCAATACCATCCATTTTACCGGGATTTATGCCTTTGTGCTAGTCACCAACCCCTGGCCTATAAAAGGCGGGCTTGGGGTAGTCACGGCACGGGCCCTGATGAAGGGTCGTGAAAAATTGGTAACAGAGGAGTCAGTTCTACCGTAGAACTCAGGACTCTAATAATTTCTTCTTGGTGAAGCAATAATGTTAAGAGTATTGAGTGTGGTTTTCAGTTTAGGGAGTCCAGTGTTGGTGCGACAGCCGGCGTATCCATACACCAAGACCCTGACTTCTAATTTCCGACTCAGTGCTCGAAAACACTAATTGCATGTGTGTTTAAAAATTTTTCTTTGTGATTACATTGTTTCATCTCACCAGGTATATTATTTGGCCGTGGTTCACCTATTTCATTTTAGGATGGCCCCACAAAGGCAGCTAGCTAGGGTTCCTAGTTACGTGCAAGATTGCAGCCCACCGAGTGACGAGGCCTCGGTGTAGGGGCCCATTATAGCGAAGGCACCAGCGGTACCACTACCTGCTGAGCCACCGATTCCACTAGCCCCAGCAGTAGAGAGTGCACGCCGCCTGAGTGTGTTGCATGAGTTTCAGTGACAGAGTCCGCCCGGGTTCCGTGGAGAGACGAACCCTCAGGAAACCGAGGCTTGGCTGGAGGCTATCGTCAGAGTCTTCATATTGGTAGGGACACTAACAGACCTTATGATGATCCTTGACGTGAGTCTCCTGCACGCAACAGCAGGTAGATGGTGGACCCTGATGCTCTAAGTGCACGACAAGGCATCACTACTTTGGACAGTCTTTGAGAGCCTCTTCCACTTAGAGTTTGTTCCAGCCACCCTCTGTGAGGTTCACATCCAAGTGATACTACATTTGCGGTAGGGCAGCATGACAATATCCCAGTACTCTGCGAGATTTATCGACCTCTCGCGCTACTCCACGGACATGGTACCAGACCCATTCTTCTAGGCCCGAACCATTGACCAGGGACTGAGACATGAGATCAGGGCTTCGATGGTCTCCCTCAACACTCTGACGCAGGCAGGAGTGCTAGAGCGAGCCCTTCAAGTGGAGAGATTTCTTGCTGAGCCGACGCCAGCACTGAGACCCACCGTAGGGCGAAGTGTAGCAGAGTCCTATGCAGCCAACAATAGACAGATGTCGCAGAGTTCCAAGAAGACCAGGCCATCATGTGGATGACCTCAAGATACTAGTTCAGATGTGCAGGGCACACGAAGCAGATCCAGCCATACGAGGGGCAGGCAATGCTATGCATGCGGCGGGCAGGGCCACATGGCTCGTAACTGCCCGACCCGCTAGGTAGAAGAGCAGCAGATAGTGTAGGGACCTCCCAGGCAGAGGAAGAGGTTCGACCGTGGCGGTCCGTAGGGAGAAGGTGGATGAGGCAAAGGAGCTGGCCGAGTAGCGGTTGGTGGAGGATGCTTCAAGGCTCTACCACCACTACCACCAGGGGGACCACCCCAACTACAGGGAGATGGAAGACAGGGGCAGGCTCAACTCCAGGCAGTCGAGGCCTATGACCACAACGCACCTAAGATGATTCAAGGTACTATCTATGTCTACTCAACGCTTACTTCAGTTCTTATAGACACAGGAGCGAGTCATTATTTTATTGCCGCTTCCCTTTTTTGGAGCTTGGAGATTCCGATAGAGCCATTGCCTCTATCCTTATGGCTAGAGACTCCTACCAGAGCAGACTCGATGATTACGCACTGGTGCCAGCAGTGTGAGCATACTCTAGGAGGTGAGAGCTTCGACTGAGATCTTCTTGTAGCGGCATCGAGGCCTTACAACATCATCTTGGGGACGGACTGGTTATCTACAGTCCATGCCCAGATCGACTGTATTAGGCGCAAAGTGCAGTGTGTTCGCATAGATGGGAGCAGTTTTACCATCACCGGTGAGAAGGGAACCCTTTTAGCGCATGATGGACTTACGTAGAAGAGAGGGCAGCTGATCACACATCAGCTGGCTAGTCTCATCCTAGGAGGGGTTGATGTGTGGATTCCGAGTTTTCCTATTGTGGTGGATCAGTATGTAGATGTTTTTCCCAAAGATGTTCCAGAACAACCTCCACATAGAGAGGTAGATTTCTACATTGACCAGTACCCTGGGACATCACCAATATCTACTCCGGCATATAGGATAGCTCCTGTCGAGCTTCATGAGCTGCGGGTATAGCTGGAGGACTTTTAGGGAAAGGGATTCATCCAATCCAGTGTTTCACCCTGGGCTTCTCCAATTTTATTCACCAAGAAGGCGGATGGGAGCATACGACCGTGTGTCCACTATCGTCGCCCGAATCAGGTGACCGTAAAGAACAAGTTCCCACTCTCGAGGATTGATGAATTCTTTGATCAGCTCAAGGGAGCAAGATGGTTCTCGAAGATAGACCTCAGGTCAGGCTATCATCAGCTCAGAGTTCAAGATGAAGATGTGAAGAAGATGGCCTTCAGGTGTCAATATGGCCACTGCAAGTTCTTGGTTATGCCCTTAGGTGTAACCAATGCACTATTAGTGTTCATGAGTCTCATGAACAGAATCTTCCAGCCTTATCTCAATCGATTTGTCATAGTATTCATCGACGACATACTGATTTACTCAACTACTGAGGAGGAGCACACCTACCACTTGCGGGTTGTACTAGGCACACTCCGAGAGCACCAGCTTTATGGTAAGCTCTCAAAGTACTAGTTCTAGAATCGAGAGGTTCACATCTTGGGGAATGTCATCTCAGAGGCGGGAGTTGTTGTGTATCCTGCGAAGATCGAGGTAGTACTTTCTTGGGAGCCACCTAGGAGTGTGACGGAGGTGAGGAGTTTCCTAGGTCTGGTTGGGTACTATCGGAGATTTGTGCCAGATTTCTTTAGAGTTATCGCACCGCTTTCAGCTTTGACAAAGAATGGGAAACACATAATGTGGTCAGATAGATGCCAACACAGCTTCCAGGAGCTGAGATAGAGATTGATCAGTACGCCCATCTTGAGGTTATCAGAGGAGGGCATTGGGTATGTGGTTTACTACGACACATCAGGGATCGTACTCGGGTGTGTCCTGATACAGGAGCGAACAATGATCGCATATGGTTCATGGTAGTTGAGGCAGCACGAGCAAAACTACGCAACCCATGTCCTGGAGTTCGCAGTAGTGGTATTCTCCCTGAATATGAGGTGGTGCTATCTGATGGGAGAGCACTTTACAGTCTACTCTAACCACCAGAGTCTTAGGTACATTTTATCATAGAAGGACCTGAACCTGAGACATCAGTAATGACTCGAGTTCCTCCAAAACTATGACTTTGAGATAGTCTATACTCCTTGTAAGGGGAACGTTATGGTGAATGTTCTCAGCAGGAGATTGGGAATTCAACAACTTGGAGAGGCGATAGAGTAGTTTCCCGCATTGTAGATATCCTTCATGGATAGAGATAGGGTATCCTTTCTATAGTTCCTCACATTCACTCCTCCACTACATCAGTGATTTAGAGAGGCATAGTGTGGGGACATTGATTGTGAGACGTGACATGCTCATATTTCCACAGGGTAGGTGCCTGATAGAATTTTCTAATGGAGGAGAGAATGTAATCCTCTACAGGGTATGTACCATGGTACCAGTTTCACTGAAGGGAGAAGTGCATAGAATTTTTCATACTTCCCCTCTAGTAATACATCCTGGAGTGGCGAAGATGTATCAGGACCTCAAAAGACTGCACTGGTGGATGGGTATGAAGAAGGCGGGTAGCAGAGTTCGTTTCATGATGCCTCACTTTCCAGAAAGTGAAGTCGGAGAACCAGTTACTATCATTCTTGGTACAAACCTTAGAGGTTATGGAGTGGAAGTGGATGGGATATCCATGGATTTCGTGACGGGGCTTCCACGTACTTCTAGGGGACACAACTCTATCTGGGTGATCATCAACCAACTCACTAAGTCGGCCCACTTCTTTTAGATTAGAGAGCAGGGATCAGTAGAGAGATTGGGATGCCTCTACGTTCAAGAGATTATACGGCTTCATGGTGTTCCACAATCTGGCGTCTCCGATCGAGACATTCACTTTACTTCCTGGCTTTGGAAGGGGTTGTAAGAGGCATTTGGGACGCAGCTACACCTGAGAACTGCCTTTCATCCTCAGAGAGAGAGGGCCATTCAGACTCTCGAGGACATAATCCGTGCATGTTTCATTGACTTTGGTTGTAACTGGGAGGATCACCTACCTTTGGTGGAGTTTGCGTACAACAACAGCTACCAATCCACCATCGGGATTTCACATACAGGGCACTGTACGACCGACCTTATAGATCACCTCTGTGCTGGACTGACCATGGGGAGTCAGCACTTGTAGGACTAGAGGTGGTTCAGGCTATGACGGAGAAGGTGTAGATCATCCAGGAGTGGATGAGGACTACACATAGTAGACAGAAGTCCTATGCTGATAGGAGACAGAGACTACTGGAGTTCGAGGATGGTAACTACGTTTTCTTACAGGTCTCACATCGACGTGGATTACGAAGATTTGGACGGGGCGACAAGTTATTTCCACGCTTCATTGAACTTTTCCTGGTCCTCAGCAGGGTAGGTGAGGTGGCTTACCACCTGGCCCTTCCACCTCAGTTTTACCGGGTGCATAACGTCTTCACCGTATCTCAGCTGAGGATATACGTGCATGACCCGACCCACATCATTGATAATGGGGAGCTAGGCATAGATGATGGGGATATATTCATGGAGGTCCTGTTGGAGATCGAGGATCGATAGGAGCGGGTCCTACGTGGACGGTCAATTCCTCTAGTGCGCATTCGTTGGCAGCACGAGAACCTCCAGGAGAGCACATGGGAGCGGGAGGCTCAGATGTGTGCACAGTACCCTATTTTTTTCCTAGTTTATGTTGTATCTTTACGTGGATGTAAAGCCGTGATGTGGGAGTAATTTAAAGACCCAAAAATTTAAAGGAATTATTTTTTCATAAATACTTTGGAATTTTACAAGTATGTGGCTTCTGACAGTACTTGATTCCAAGGCTCGGTGTGCCCAAAATCAATTTCCGAAGTTTAGCTCGGGTATGTTCAGTAAAAGAACGATGGAGTTTTTCTATCTTTTGAACCGATGACCAGAATTGAAATCTGAGGGCACCGATGAACTCGCATCACCGATAATTGCTTAATGGTACCCTTACCACTATTGCGTTTAAGCGGGTTGAGAATTATTATTTGGGGATTTAGTTTAAAATAAGTAAAATTGTTGGAACAATTTTATTTTATAACATTGGAAGTTAAACCCTCCATTCGGAAGTTGTTGGTGGGTCGCCAAACCACCAAACATTCCATGTGTGGATATATGATAGGTGGGGCCCATACAATCCCCAACCTTTTATCTCCCATAACCCTCTTTAAATGCCCCAAATAACTCTCTTAAACCCCACATTAAACACCCTTGTTTAATGTGGAAAACTCTCCCAACATTAATGAGATCTTCCACCTCCTCTCCCTCTCTTTAATTAATTGACAACAAATATAATTAATGAAGTGGTTTGAATGTTTTAATTTTAATAGGCTTGTGTTAAATAAAAAAATAGGTTATCTTATTATTTTATTTTGGGGGGAGGATTTTGTTGTGCGAAAAAGAGTTGGGGAGAGCTCTTGAGTATTTGGGGAAGAACACTGACCCTCCGACAAAGAACGATGACTTCTTTGATGACGAACGCCAGTTCCACGATGAAAGATGACGCACCATCCATTCTCTTCTCCGAGACAAGTGAAGAGACACTAATTCCTCCTCAGACGCACTCCGACGTCACCTACGAATTCTTTCCCCACGACGCCATCTTCCACGATGCCCGACGTGCAACGTCAATTATCGAGGTAGGGGTTAAGTTCAATTTTAATGGATTAAATTTTGTGCCTCGTTTTTTCATTTTGAAACTTTGATTGTCTTGGCCTATTGTGATCGCTTAATGCGGTGGGCGTGGGCCGAACGAACCTGGCTCGACAAAACTGCTTTTGATCTTGTTTAAAGTTTATGGAATCGATGATCGGAGGTAGAACACAAAAGAGGCCGACGGCGCAAGGGTCGTCATCACACACACAAAGAAATCCCCGACCAAGTGGACTACGGCGGAGAGAGCACCACGCCGTTGTGCCGTGCCGGGAACACAGTGGAGGAATCCGGCGCCGTTACACTGGCTTTGTGGAAGGAACCGCTGACTGCTTTATGGGCCTCTTTGGCGAAAGGACCAGCCAGCCCATCAGCCGTCCGGGCGAAGAGAAGTAGCAGTGCTAGGATGGCACCGCCCCGGAAGAGCTGCTGCTCGCTTGTGCAGGCCGCTTGCACCAGAAGTCCGGCCGGCTCCATCCGGCTAGTTAGGGAGGGCGGTGCCGCTTGACACCACCATTTTGTACAGCCGAGGGGCCGCGCCCCCTCAAACCGCTCGTCCATCTGGCCCAGCCAGCGGGGAAGCACCCCGCTGTGCTGCGCCCACCCGAACCGGACTGCGTCGGGCCACGCCCCGTCGGGATAGGCCATGTCCCCATCAGCTGGGATGAATGCCTTCAGAATAAGACACATCCCTATGGTCCAGGTCGCATGTTTCTTTGAGCTGGCCCGACACCCCTACCGGGTCGGGCCTGCTAAAACTGGGTTCACCCGACCCATCGGCCCACTGGGCTTAACGGGCCGAGCCCATATTCACTTAAAGGTGAATAATTCAAAGTCCACGAGTCCAATCGATGTGACTTTTGTATAACTGAGACCCTATCGACGAGGTAGTCCTTTTGAAATAGTGTAAGTGAGTTTTTGGTATCTTTGGAAAATGATCGGGTTTGGAAGAGTACATTACCATCTGGGCCCTTGGGACGAAAAAACCAATATCTCACAGACCGACCGTCCGATTGACGTTCCGTCTGTCGCATTGAGTTCCTTTTGACAAGATTGAACTTTGGGATACATAAAATCTGGAATTCATTACCGTTGATGTATCGAACCCCTTTACTCGAGAAGCAAACCCTCCCGGAATTGAGTACGCTGTGTGCGGGAACCCTAGAGCTGGCTTAGACTGCGACGACTACCGTGCTTGGATCCTCCATGGGTTCGACGACGAAGATGACTGTAATTGGACCCTACATGGGTTCAGAAGCGAGGATGAATGTCCATGGATCCTTCGTGGGTTCGGCAGCGATGGCGACTGTTTTTGGATCCTATGTGGGTTCGGTAGCGAGGGTTACTATACTTGGATCCTACGTGGGTTCGACATCGACGTCTTCTGTACATAGATCCTACGCTGGTTCAGAATAGGAGATGATTCAGAGGCTACATATAATCATCTACACCCTTTTTCGTGAGTAGTATACCTATGTGAGCTGAGTCATGTCTTTCAATCATTATCATTGATGTGATTGACTTCTTTCCGGTGTGGACCGGATTGTTCTTGGGCTTGGAAGTTAGAGCCGAACTGAGATTGATGACTTAGGTATATGTATGGGAATATACCTAAGTGGAGTTGGTTGATACTACGTGTTTGTATCTTTACATTTTGGTTTATCCTTCGTGGATTGTGGGAGACCTTCGGGGGTCTCGGGGTCCCTACTGAGTATCGTATACTCACCCATGCACGGGCTATGCCCGCACTACGTTATGTTGGATGTAGACGAAGGACGTCACTTTCTGAGGGGCAGTCTTGTAGAGTTAGATGGTACCAAGAGGTGGAACACTTGGTAGGACGTACAAAGAGTGGATAGCCGAAACTGAGTAGCTGAGGAGACCATCTGTACCCACCCTTCAGGTGGTATATCCGGAGGAGAACTCAGTTGTTGCTGCTTTAATTTACTGGTGTTGTATTTTCCTTTCCAATTGTACTGTACTTTGAGTTGGGTTTGTATACTGGCCCATTTACTTTCCAGCACTTACTTTTGTACTCAGTTTTACATAGTGATTACTTCACTTGCGTACTCTGTTGTGTTTGTTTACTTTTATAAAGTCAATGACTTTCCCTTTTACTAGGATTTACCCCTTTAGTGCTAGTCGCCAACCCCTGGCCTATGGAAGGCGGGCCTGGGGTAGTCATGGCATGAGCGCTGAGGATGGGTTGTGACATCTCAATTCTATATAATTAAATCATCATGGTCAGTGAAATTATATTCCACTTTATTTTATTTGATTATATTTATCTATACTTTGTATAAATCCTACAAAAACATTGAAAGATTCTCTTGAATTAATTTTTATTCATCACTTGTGATTATTGTAAAATGGTATTAAATACCTCATTTATACTGAATATCAATATACTATATATTTAGATATCAATATATTTTTTAGTTACTTAGGAGAAAATACATTATTTTTACTTTTTTTACCACCAGACCTTCACATATTTTCTCTTACAAGGCCATCAAATTATTATTCACTATAGGTTATGGTTCTTATACAAGAACTACATGTTTTAATTAAAAATTATATGTTTATAATAAAGAAAAAATAATGAGAAAAAAATGAAAAAAACATTTGTATAAAACATTAAAAAATAAAATAAAATCTCTTTCATCAGAATTTATACATTATCATAATACTCAATACCATTATTTTTTACAAATATATCAAAATTATTTGTATCGAAAAAAAGTCATGCAATGATTAGAAAAAAATCACTTTAATTTTTTTCTAATTCTCCATAATTAATTACCGACAAAGTTCAATTTTTTTTTCATATGGCATATAAACATATAATTCACTTTTATAAAACACTAAAAACATTAAAATATAATATTTTTATTTTATTTTTACGTGATTGTTCATAATTTAAACAATTATAATGATACTTTTTCATTTTTTTATTTGATGTTTGAACACCAAGATAATGAAATTTCATAAACCCAAGCCATCTTTATTATTACCCTGATTATGAATAAAATAATTCATATTTACTTCAGGGAATATGGTGAAACAAATGGATTAATATTGTATAGTCTACATCAAGATATTATTATTTAATTTTTAATAATAATGAATATAAAATGTAGTTATTAATAATTTCTAAATATATATCTATGATAATACTGTTATATAGCGACAGTTTACATATAAAAAAATAAAATTTATTTTGAAACATATGTATGTTCCTAATACTTTTTCATCATAATTGTTTCAGATTTTTTAGGAAAAGAGGAATTATATTTTCTTATAAACCTAACCTATACGAATAAAATAATACCCCATAAAAAATTAGTTTTTGGTAATATTATCATCTTTAAGTAGTCACATCATTCCTTGATGATTTTCAAAATGGATTGATTATTTTTCACCAGTAAGTATTCATTCGTCAAATACTCAAGGAGAGGATTATGGGGAGATATCTAATATCTAGAGAAATCTTGTAAATAACAATTAATACACACTATTATCATTTCATTATGTCTATTTCCATCAATATTTCTCTCAACATCCTTATTCAATGAGAAATTATTTTATAGTTTTTTAATGTGGGAAAAAACAATGTTTAGAAATCTTTTTCATGAAGAGAGATTCCAAAATAAAGTAGATATATTTAGATAAGTAGATCTCATATTGATAACATATTGAATAATTGATATAATAAAACCAATTTAAATTATAACTTACATATAAATAAAAAATTTTATATCGATGAAATGAATCAGAAGATGATGGGTAAGATTAAAATAACATACAATTTAAGTAAAAGGAAATATAAAAAGTCGAGTGAATATATAACAAAAATTTAATGTTTTGTTAACATGGTATCTTATATATAGGCCACATGAAAATATAGATCAATATATGTTTTCTAAATAAATAATAAATGGATTAGATTGTAGAATTGTGGGAAATGGTATCCATACTAATCAACACCATTGGAAAATTGAGTAATCCAAATAATTAACATTCACTAAAAATTATATAATTATATATTTTATTCTTTATTACTTAAAAATATATTTTTAGTAGTTTAATTTTTGAGTTTTCTACTTTTTGATTTTATAAATTTCCACTTTGAGCATAGTGGGAAACTAAGAAAAAAATTAAGATTCCACCATTGTATAGATATTTTAGGAAACTCTATATGTTAAGAGGGTACAACAATTCAGGTATAAAAATAATTATATATCCTGATCACTTGTCTTGGTATAGAGCTACACCTGTAAAATATAAAAATTACCAATGGAAACAATACATAGTTTAAATTTTATAGTTGAAAAAAACACACAAACACTAAGATGAAAAACATTGTAACCTCACTAAACTCCCAAATAAATTCTAATTTTAATATTATGATTTATTTCATTATAATTTTTTAAATGATAGTAAATGATTTTTTTGACATTTTATCCTTATATTTAATTTTAAAATTTTCAAAAATAGTTTCATGCACTTTTATTTAGTTTAATTTTTAAAAAAAATTCAGATGTTAATTAAAAATCATATATAATAAAAAATTGTATAAAGTAGATGAAAAATCACCCGAAAATAAAGATTAATAATTATAAATAGATAATATATTTATAAATATAACAAAATCATGAATCTATTATAATATATTAAAAATTTTATAATCTATGAAATAGGTAGGGCATAATCATCTAATAGTATTGGATATAATACATTAGAAAAAAATGTTTAACACACATAAAAAACTAATAATTTCATGATTTTTAAATGAATTATCAGATTGGTCAAATGATAATTTAAATAATAAATATATAAAACATCATGTCCCTTAACTATTTAATATAATTAAAAAAACCTTTAAAGGTTCTCAGGAATATATATGGTGTCAAATTCATGTCAGGTGATGAAAAACCATTGTCCTGTCAAGTTTCATCCAAAATAGAACAAAAAAATGTCATAAGATATTAAATATGCTGATGATTATTTAAAAATTTAATGCTTAAAAATTTACTAAATAATTTTATAATAATAAAAAATTAACATATTTTTAAAAAAATAATTTTGAGTTTTCAAACAGATCAATAAAATTAGGATTTTTTAGTTTGAATTCAGAACTATAAATATCATTAAAAAATTTTAAATTCATTTGATACACTAAGTATAGGACACAATAGTTATAATAACATCATGTTTGAAAAAACATCAAGCAAAAACATAGTAAGTCATATAATTATAAATCTTAAGAAATTTTCCTATAGTTTAAAAGCTACATCACACACGCAAACATGAATAATAAGGAATGAAATATGATAAGTAAATATGTAAAGAGAAAACATATCATTTATAACCATTAATTGTTAAAAAAGTGTAGCACTTTGAAAACCATGATTTTGTGAAATAACATTTGTATGATTTCAAGGCTGGTTGTATAAAATTCCATAAGGCCATCTAAACTAAATTTATACCCATATGATATCATATCAACAAAAAACAAAATTTCATCTATTCATATTTTTCTTTATTTGTTTTGAAAAAAATTAATTTTATATAGTTTACTTTTATACTTAAATCAACATCCTTCAATGTACACTAAATAATATTTTTGTAATGAAGAAAATCCAAAAATATAAAATAGTTGAATTTAATATTTGTTTAATACAATGTGAGGCTATAATAAAAACTCAATGAAATATATATATTTTAATTTTCTCGTTTTCACGATCATTATTATAAGGATTTGATGTTTTATTTATTTCATTTAACACAACCTGAATTGACTATAATAATAGTATAATTGATTTAGGGATCACATTAATACCATGCCACTACGAAATTTATATATGATATGTAATATTTTTAAAATTGAAATTTAAAAGTTCAATTTACACAAAAGAAAATATAAATATGGGCCATTGATTAGTATTAATGAATAAGTTTTATTAAATGTAGATTTTAAAAAATTAAAGGGATATACATCATGGTGGCCTCAAAAAGTGAAATGAATGAGAGAATATTTTCATATAAATTAGAATTATTTAATAGGGAAAAAATATGACCAATGAAAAAAAATGAGAATATATCATAGGAATTTAACATTTTATGATTGGGGTCTAATATATGAAATGAATAAAAAATCACATGGTTTAGAATAACTTAGCATAAAAACCATGTTTTTAAAAAATAAATAAAAATTATTTTTTTATTAAATTCAAGGTTTTTTTTCAATAATTATTGTTTATTTGAATGTTTATGAAAATAATATTGTTAACTATAATTCATTAAAATTTTCTGAATTTTCCCTATTTTTTTATTTAGATTTTATCAAAACCTTATTTAGTTAATTAAATGGGTTTGTTTGAAATTTTTTTCGGAATGATAATATATTTTTTGAGAATATTGAGTATTAAAGTGGATTTTGGATATATTTTAAATATATTTTTCTATAAAATAATCATTATTTTATTTATTAAATTATTATTATAAGAATGATTATGGAATATAAATGAAGGGAGAGACTCCCCTCTCCCATTGTCTCTCTCTCTCTCTCACATCAGTCATTGTTCTATGTCTCCTAAAAAATTAAAAATTCATCAATGGTAGTATAATTATATAAGTAAATTGATTACATTAAATGATTTTATTTCATGTTTTATTCATTATTGTACAAAAACATGCCTAATGTAATGATGAACCCATTTTGTCTGTTTTTAATAAATTACATCATTAGGAATAGTTTTGGTGAAATTATTATTTATTTAAGGAGAAAATCCAAACTATGGTTACTAAAACCATTTATATTTGAGGTTTTCCATGTGGTATAAGTGGTCATGTATCTGTTGAGCCATGGAAATCTAGAATTGACACCCCATGAAGGGAATCCATAACACTTAGAATACAATGAAACTTATATATTGTAATTTAATGATCCTAATAAATATTTCACATAATGAATATTTATTTTAAAATAAACCTATTATAGTTTTATTTCAATGATTACTAAAAATAATGGATAAAATGGGATAAATTCCTATGTTAAAATAAAAAATAAATAGAGGGTCATCATAAACATATTGAATAATTATTATAATTTGGAGAATTGAGAATTGGTTGATTATTCCATATAAAGTAATTGAAAAAACTATTTCCTTTACATATTAGTTATTTAAACAAATATGATTACATGAAACTTTTAAATGATTTCATGAAACTAATTATATTAACCTATATTAATTGGTTTTATATATATCATTACATTCTATCCATTGAAAAAATAAATGCGATTAATAATGGTAAATGATAGGAAATGGAATTATTTGGACAAAATGGAGATAACATATTTTTCCTGGGAAAATATGTGATTTTTTGAATATTTATACTAGATATTAAGATACTTTATTTAAAAATAATATCATCTTATTTTTTTCAATAAAATTATTCCTTACAGGATTAATATCTCCATGTGATGACTTTTTCATGAAATTTAAACATTTTCTACAGATTTTATGATTATGGGTATAATGTTTCTATGGGTATTTGATGGAGATACATGTTTTTTGGGTATAAAAGGTATAAAATATATATTGGTTGGTTATTTTATTATGGTAAATGTAAAAGTGATAATTATTGTTAATATGTGGTATAAAAAAATTATTTAAATTGTATTTTTTTAGATTGATGATGTTTTAATTAATTAATATAAAACCACATAAAAATGAAGTATCATATATTAAAATTTTATTAAAAATATAATAAATTGTTACATGAGATTCTGATATAAAAACAAGATATGATGATTTTTATAAAACCATTATTTATTATAAATATATGATAGTTTTATAAATAAAATTATATATCATATCACATAAATTTGAATCTGTGCATGATAGTTTTTTATTACCATTATATAATATTTTATAATAATTTTTAATTATATACATATATTTAAATTTATAACCATAATATAATATAAATTTAAGGGAAAAAAATCACCCATAGTTCATCTACACATTGTGTTCTCATATATCTTCAAAACCCAATGTAATATTTCCCATTACATTCAATTAATTTTATTCCATCATTTTGAATCTTACATCCAATGTCTCTATGCAATGCTTCAATTCTATTAACTGGATTTTTCTTCACCCTTTGAGATCATTTCCTTCTGTATAATGATACATTTTTTTGAAAAATATCCAAAAAGTTGACATTTTATCACTTCCACTACCATAAAATGGTAACCCCTTTTATTATTTAGTTATATTTGATTTTTTTGTTTTATAGTTGATTTAATCTTATCGACATAACATACCTTAATAAAATTATAAAATAATTTTTTTAAAAAATTTTGTTTATATCACGGAAAGTATACTTGTAATTTGTGATAAATAGTTTTAATTATATATTTTTTATTAATAAAATAATTTTAGTTTATAACTTTATTATTTTAATGAATGATTATTATTGATAATTAATATAATGAGTGATAGAGAATAGTTGATGGGTTATATATTATTTTTTATAATAATAATCATATATTTACCTCTTTGAACACATTAAACATGTTAAATTTAATTTTTATAGCTAATTATATGAGAAATTGGTTGTAGTTTTTGATTAATAGTTGTTTTTTATATATTTTATTGAAGTATATTTATGATATTTTTTAATTTTATATAATATATTTATTAGTTTCTAATGGTTTTTTTCTATCTTAAAATGAATTTATTAGTTGGTTTTACAAGTTTTCCTTTATATTATTCTTTGTTTTATTAAAGGATTCAATTTTGTACTAAATTATTTATCTCAATTTGATACTTATGTTTCATTCTCACAACCTTAATTGCAGAAAAAATTACATTTTTATTTGTTCTACTGATGAATTCTTCTTGTAAATTACCTCTAATACATTCTTAGAATATTTTATAAACTTTATATGCTTTATTATCCATTAGGGTAAGATTATATGACACACACACATACACACAAAATATATATTCTATATTATAATATATTCCATTCTAAAGACTAATCATTACATTTTTTGATTTGATTCCCGAAATTAAGACATAAATTTAGTCATCCAAAACATTCAATATCATAAAAAAATATTGGATTACTTAGATACATAATAAAATTTTTGGTTTCTAGTTTTATATAATTAATACAGTCTATTTCAAAGTAAAAATTTACTCAAAATATATATTTTTCCCATAAAACAATTTCATTATAAATACATTCTTTCTTTTAAAATGGAAAATTCCATATTTAGAACTATGAATTTATTTACATCTCTTATCATCCTTAAGCCAGGAGAAAATTGAAAATGTTTCATGAGAGAAATAATTATCATTAAGGGAAATATATAAAAACTCATGAGACCCATTATAAAATTTTAAAACCATGAGTTCACATAATATGTTTTTTCTTTATAATAATAAACTTTAATATAATTTTTTTATTTACACTTAAAATTTGTATAAGTACCCAATGTTTTACATAGAATAAATTTTAATAAAAAATAAATCCAAATTCATAATCAATATGGCTTCATAGAAAACATGAGGATCCTTGAAAAATATATACCTTTTACCTAAAAATGGAATAACAATTCATTTTATAATATTGATAGCATAAATTGTGAAATAAAAATATATTTATGAAAACTCATTAGAAAGAATTTAAATATCATCCAGGTATATTGAGATATTGTTTTAATATCACTCATACAAAATATAAAATATAAATTCTAAAACCTAATAATCTCTTACGAGAAACCTATTATTGGTTAAGTCCTTCCCTTTACCCAATGCTTTGGAGAGATATAAAGGGATGACACATCATCATGATCTATATCAAGATTAATTTTAGATAACCACAATATAATAATTAAACATGAAATAATTAATTTTCAATATCACACACCTAAAAATATTTTCTGCATCAATAAGAAACACATTTATCAATATTGACATATCTATTCAAATTATAACCATTTTAAAAAAATAACTAGAACAAAAGTAAGGTGGGTTTTTATTTATATAAATGTTGAAAATTTATTAAGGTAAAAAAATTAAATAATGGTTATATGGGGGGGGGGATTTTGGAATCATATAAATTAAAATAGATCATTCCTTTTACATTTTGTAATGAAACTCAAAATGATCTCTATAAAATACATAATGATATTCTTATAAAAAACATTGAAATAATGAATAAAGAGGCATACAATTTCTTTTATAATTAATTTATTTACACATAATTAATTTTAAAAAATAATTTTAATAATATGGACATGGAAGGAAAAAATTTAGAAAACTGATCTTCAAAATAGTTTTAAAAAGGTTTTAAGGTAAGGTTTCCCTTACCTTGAGTTTGAATTCTAATATAGGTTATTTATCTCTAATATAATAAAATTTTAAAAATTGTTTATTTTATTAGTATAATTTTTCCAAGTTTAAACTATCATCCATAAATGATTTATTTAATTTATTTTTGTGGAATATTTTAATTAATATGTCCCTTATGTTCAGGTCTGGTGCTTTGAGGATGTTCGGTTCATAAATTAAAAATGATATTAGTATGTTGACCATGGTCAAATAAATAATTATTATATCATCTAAAGAATAATAATTATTACATAATAATATTTTATATTCATTAACTACACTTCTAAAACCCACAATGTATGTTGTTTATAGAAAATTTCTTATGTTACAATCATGGGGATGGAACACCGTACGTGCGCATTTGTAAAATTTCAATTGTTAAAAAAACATGAGGGAAATAAGGAATGAGATATTTTTATTTTATAGAGTTATTATTAAATCATAAATTTCATATTATAACATTAATTACACTTATATATATAATCAATGTGAGGTGATGATGAAAAATGAATCACATTGCTTCGTGGAGGTGGTAATCAAAATATATGAACAAATGATATTATCATTTTTCAATGGATGGAATGGTAACAAAATTGATGGTAAATTAAATTTAAATAGTTAAAATTATTTCATGAATATCATATATATAATTCAAATCTATAATCGTAACCATATGTGAGAGGTTGTGATAGAAACCAAATTATATTGGTTTGTAAGGTGGTAGGCATCATTACACATGAAATATGGTTTTTCCAACAGGTGAATAAGGATATAGTTTAATGTTATAAAATAAACATAATAAAAAAATGTATATTTTATATACTGATATTATAATATCACAATTTTTTGAAGAGTTTGGAAAAATTTAAAAGAATAAATAAAACTAAAACATGTGGTTAAAAACTATATCTCTTCCTTAGACAAACTCAATTTCCTTACATATTAATCCATATAAAGATATTATTATGAACCAAATAATACCTATAATATGTGAGGATTTATTTTAGAAAGTTATTGGCATAAAAATGGATCATGAAGTGGGGAGAGGAAAAGATATAGGGATGCCTTTTATAGGTGAGGGAGACGACACCCATGGTATTTTTAAAAATATTAAAATATTATTGTGTTAATTTGTTGTACAATTGTCCCATAAATAATAAATTTTATATACTATGGTGATAATTGTTTAAATAAATCCATGCAATAGTATTTATAAATTTTTTAGATCATTTAAACCCTTATAACTTTAGTTTGACCACCGATAAACTTGTTTTATCCTTAACTAAACAAATAAAATTTTCAATGCTAACGGATTAAAAATTTACTTATATGGAAACAATTTACTAAAAAATTATAAATTTATGAAATATTAGACGCTATAAATTCACTTTAAAAAATATTGGACCATTCCAAATTCTAAATAATTTAATAAAATATTTTTTATTAAAAATACAATTAATATCATTTTCTAGAACTATTCATTTTATTTGACACTAGATTTATGAAGATAGAAATTTAATTCAAATATATTCCATTTTAAAATTAAAAATTTAATTTAATTAACTTTAAGATTTATGTGGTCTCAAATTTCATCTATATAATATTTTTTTGATGTTTTTAATATCCTTTACTTTGATTTTTCTACATTGTGAACAACTACTATGTCAATAATTTGTTATAATTTATTGAAATTATACAATAAAAAATAGAAATAAATTACCATCATAAAATTTATTATTATTATTAACATAATCTTTAATATTTATTCAAATATTTTTTATTCTTATGTGAACATATAAGATAAATCTTAAATCAATAGAGTGGAAATTTTTATTTTTCTTTAAATGAAATATTATATTAATAATTATAGAATAAAAAAATGATCCAAATATCTATAAATTAGAAAATTAGATTAATATGCATGAAATACACTCATCCAAATTGTTAGATTAAATTCTAAGATATATTTTAAAGGATTTTAAAATTATTTTTATCCTTAGATAACTCAATTAACCTATTTAACATGTTTATGACTATTTAACATAGTTACTATTATTAATGAGAAAAATAAAATTACAATATTTTAAAGATATTAATTATTATTACTATAATAAGGAAATATATTTTACAAATTTCCATTCCTATAACTATAATATTTTAATTTTAAATTAAACTATAATAGAACGAGGAAAAGAAGTTTTCTAGAAAAAATATCTTCTTATATTTAATAGTTTTTATAATAAGAGGAATCGTAATTTTTTTAAAATATCCTCAATTGGATTATTAATAATAAAAATGAACAAATTTTACATTTAAACCTTTTTTTAAAAATAATATAACTTTTTCAGTGCATGAAAATAAAATATTTAGTTATTTTTTTGTTTTTTTAACTATTCACTAAAAGAATAGTTATTTTCAGAAAATACCAAATATAATCCTAAGATAATTTTATTATTATTACTTCAAAAATTATATCATTTTAACCAAATACTATTTATAGTAGTAGTAGTATTAATTAATTATATTATTTACTGAGAAAAATAAATAAGAACCATTTTGATGAAAATATATTTTTTTCGGAATAAAATCACTTTACTAAAAATTGACTAATTATTTTTTATGATTTAATAAATTCATTAGGGTTATGTAAAAATATAATAGATATTTTTTTTGTGGTTATTACTATTGTCACCATACAATTTAATGGCTCGGTAAAAATAATCAAATTTAAATAATATTATTTTTATTGTATATTTTTATTCACTTAAAACTTGTTGTTGCGTGTTAAGGAAGATATAAATCATAATGTTATTGTAAATAATGGGATATTATATGATTACCCAAATTAATAAATTATATCCTCATAATTCTATCTTGATATTGGTAATCATGGGTTTATCATTTTAGAATACCTTTATTGAGAATCGATAGTATAGAAAGGGTTAATAAAAATTCCATTTTAAAAGAGGGAATATGAAATAATAAGGTCATTTGGAATAACACATAACTAGATTATAAAAGAGGATTATATTCATGAGAATTGAAAATATTGATATGTATGATAAAATTAATTTCTAAATTATTATAAAGAGTGGTAGAGAATATTGATCACAAGAAAGTAAATGATCATGATAAAGTCAATGAATAGAAAACCATAAACTAATAAAGTGTGGAAATAACCACAAGTTCATAAAAAATAATGCTAATATGATATCATTTTTTTCATGATACTTTTCAAAGAGTTCATAAATTATGTTATCATTTATAAGAAAAATATCAAGAAATTGTCTTCATTGATATTTTTTAAGTCTACTAATGAAATTTCATTCTTTGGTTATATGTTTCAATCAATTTACACCATTATCTAATCCTTTACTCCAAAAAATGATTATTCAAGTTGAAATTTTCATTAATGAAGAACTGAAATTAAGTTTTAATGAAACACATGATCCATAATGGATAACATTCTATCCCATATCTTTAAGAATTAACCAAAAAAAAAATGGTTACAATATGAAATGAGAATACTAAAAATGGAAAAACATTACCCTGATGAAATACTAATATATAATTCCTCAACAATAACAACCAATGTAAAAATTTAAACAAACCAAAAAAAATTAAAATTCTTTAAAATAATCTTGATCAAGATAAATACCCAAAAATTGTAAGGACTTGATCATATACTATTCTGAGATCAATTTAACATATATCACCAAATAACATCAGTCACTCCTAAAGTCACACACCAAAAATATATATTACATAATCACATAATCTCCAAAATATAAATAACCTAAATTATGATAAATTCAAAATAAAATCATAAATACTTCCAAAATATAATTCAACCTATATACCTAAAAAACCCATCTTAGCCGAAAGTATTTATATTTACCTTAATCATATAATGTCCCATAAATAGTGAATATATTCCAAAATTATAATGGTCACATAATCCCAAAATCTATTTTTAATTCCATGGTTAACTATATGATATATAATACGTTCTAATCATGTAATAACACTTTTATCCAAATTAACCATAATTAAATCAATATCAAAGATAATATTAACCCTAAAGGTTATATATAAATTTAAACTTATTCCTAGAAAATATAATAACATTATTCATAAAATAAAATTTTACTAAAGCACATACTAAAACAATGTGTTGTATTACAATAATGATCTCCCAAATTCTCTAAATCATATTAAAATATCCTCACATAAAACCCCAAAGGGGTGTCTATTTCCTTAAAAATATGATAAAACAGAACTTATAAAACCATGGTAGTATCCATAACTCTTAAGTTAACCTCACATGAAAAATCCTAATATCTAATGTTATCTAAACCCTACTCTAACACTAATAGTGATATCCAAGAATCCACACTCTTAGATTCGTTTTAAAGAACATAATAATTTTATTTCTAGTTTTGATACAAAAAAATCCATATTTTTGTCATCCATAACTTACAACATCCTCGAGAGATTATCGGATCACATACATATATAATGAACATTATGTTTAATGTTTTATAGAATTAATAAAACTCTTTAAAAGTAAAAATTTCCCCACATTATATATTTTTTCCCACAAAATATGTTTTTATATATACATTCTTAATTTGTTCAAGGTAACATCCATATAAGGAATTATGACTTTATTATATTTTATACCCATCATTTATCCCTGTGAAAAATCATTTAAAAATTTGGGATGATAAAAACAAAGAATAGTAAGGGACATATAGAATAATAAAGGAAACCAATTATTCCATTTTAAAACTATGAGTCCATATAAGATATTTTTTTACATTAATATAATAAACAATAAGATTAAAATAAATAATTTACTTACATATTAAATTAAATTTTGTGACAAATAATTTTCAAAATACTTTATAAGAAAACATACATGAAAACTAATAATCATTTGGGTTTCATAGAAATCATGAGAACCCTTGAAAGAAATATTCCTAAAATCATTCCTTTTACCCTAAAATGGAAAAATCATTACTTGAAAACAAAATATCATTTTAATACCTCTTGGAATAAATATATTTTTATGAAATCCCATTAACAAGAATATAAAAGTCATATAGGTATCTTGGAACATCATTTTCATATCACTCTTACTATCACTCTTACAAATTGAATTATATACCCAACAAATCCCAATAATGTCATAAGATAAAAAATGATAGGTTAACTCAAGCCCTTTACCCAATGCACTAGAAAGATATATCAGGACTGACATCTATCATAACCTATATCGTGATCAATTTCCAAGTATCATAATACATGAAATAATCTATTTTTATAATTAATAACATAAAAATAGCCTTTTCACCAGTAATTTTTTTGTATAATAAAATATCCATTACAGGTAAAACCCTTTTTGAAAAAATTTACATAATAATGGGAAGGACATTTTTTATTTGAAGAAAAACGGAATATTATAAAAGAAACAAATAATCAAATAATTATTTTGGTGTAGGATAAACATATTGATTCCATATACATTAAAATAGAACATTCAATTTTATTTTTTTAATGAACGTAAAAATATTTTGTATAAAATATGTAAAATATTCATTTTGACAATATTTAAAAATAATTAAAAATATTCATAAAATTTAATTTATAATTTATTTATTTCTAGTTAAATAAATTTATAAAATAATTTTATGAATATGGATGTGAAGGAAAAATATTTAGAAAATAAATATTTTAAAACATTTATAATGAGGTGTTTAAGGAGAAATGTTCTATTCATTGAGCCCAAATTGTTATGCACTATATTTATATCAGATTTTATAAACAATTAGAAATATTTTAATTTTTTAAAATAAATTAATAGGTTTAATAACTTATCCTTAAATAATATATTTAATTTATATCAATTATGTATTTAATTAACTAATCGATTAATCCCATATTGGGTGCTTTGAGGATATTCGATTTGTAACTTCAAAATGAAAATAATTTGGTGAAAATTCTCAAACAAGCAATTATTTTATTTTCTAATAAATAATAATCATGAAATAATTATAATTTTTATACATTCATTACACTTTTAAAACAAACCTTGTAAGGTAGTTTAGAGAATTGATTATGTTTCAATCTTTGAGACGGTAGGCCATACATACACATTTGTAACATTTCAATTTTTCAATAAAAATGAGGAGAATAAGTGAAGTACTATTTTATTTTACCATAATTTGGATTATATGAAAAATATCATAAAATATTCTTAATTATACTTATATTTTTTTAACCGCTTCACTAGGGTTGTCTTGGATAGTGGACGACCAGGTGTGACAACCCCTAGCCCCCTTTAATAATCTAGGAGATGATGAAGAGTTATTAGAAGGAATAATTGAAATGGGTGGGATTTTCCTAATGTACATGGACACACACACTAAATTGTATCCATGTATGTGATGAGGAATACAAAAATAATGAAAAATCTTAAGTATAACCATTAATGAAAAAATCTCTAGAAAATACATCAGAGTAGGACAATATAATTCCAAATTAAAAAAATACTCACCCAAATGAAAAAGGAGTTCCAAAGTAAAAAAATATTATAAATGAAAGTTGATGAGATCATATCTCTTTATCTTCAAGTCTGACCACCACATATAGTCACTTCACCCATGTATCGATATGATCGATCAATTTCACCACTTATCTACATATCATTTTTATAAGACTAAACATGAGAGGGAATATCCCATCCAAGGGTGAGTAAATACATACCCAATAAGATTAACCAGAAAACACAATGGGACCAATGGATATTTACAATAGAAGTCAAATCACCCCATAACAAGAGGGAAAACCAAACCCTAGATATATGATCATAATGTTACCCAGATGAGAGAAAATGGGGTTCTCCATTACCATACCAATGAAAGTACGATAAGTCTTCCCATAGTTCTAGAGGTCCACATATAATTCCTATTATCTCGTGTGTCTATCCAATAAACCATGAGGAGAACCTGAACATCACTACTATTCTACATAGCTAAGGGATAATAATATCCTATATAGTTCCCTCACCCTAGTACTATAGTTGGTGCCACTCAGTCGATAGAGACCCTGCACCCTAGTGCTACTGGGGGGTCCACTTAGTAGATAGAGGATCCATGCCACCATGTGATAGTGGGCTGTATCAATAAATTTGGATAGATAATTAGGTGGACCTACACCCTAGTGTGACACTGTTGTTGCCGACCCCAAGAATCGCTCTAATGATCCTGTTTGATCACTACTATCAGTATAGAATCAATTAATAAATATTCACGATCACTATAATTCAGATTATATATCAAATGATACTTTAAATGATTACATCACATTCTATTTGGAAGACTACTGATGATATTATACTCATTGGAAAAAATCCAAGTTTTTCAGAAGAAGATATGACAGGTAGAAGAAAATGGGGGAGGTACACGACATGTAACTTGGGTCATAGGGTGTCCACCCTCACCTTAACACCTATTAGTTTCCTTTCCTTCACACAGTATGGATGTAAATGTGGAGCTACACGGTGTATATACATGATACATGGTGTTTCTTGTCCACTTGGGGCCCTCCTTGTGCACCTCATCCCATGCTAGTGTATATGTGGCCATCCCAAATACAGGGGAGTACAAGACATTTGTTATAGGACTAAATTTTGTGTATTTTAGTTTTTCATAGTAATCATTGGAATCCTTCATTCATCTCACCGCACCTCTACCATCGCCTCCACTATTTAAACTATAAATCTCAACAAGGTGTATAGATCAGGAACAAACGGTTCCTGATTCGTCACTAGTGGCTAGATTCTATCCACCTGAACATGTTTTAGTAATCCCTTCACACCATTAACCTCTCTCCATTACATTGGATCCTAAATACATGAATCCTTCACCCCCATCATATACCCAACATCAATCAGACCATTAACCCTTAATTTGTTCACTGATTATGCTACCTCTATAAATCTTGGCATTTTATCACACTCAAACCCACCGTGTCACTGTAGAAACTAAAACCCCACAAGTCAACGATGAAGAAATCGAATAAAATTGGGTGAAAAGAACAATAATGAGGTGAATCCATATTTTGATGATTTGATTATGGAAAATTATTAAAAGAAAATAAGGGGTGAAGAAAGACATAAAAAATATAAACTAATTTAAAAAATTCGATTTATAGAACATGATCATGGGAATGATGGGTAATAACAGTTCAATAAAAAAAAGATATATCAATAATTCCTTATCAAATAGTAAGGGTTGGAACAAAAATAATTATACCAACCTCGATTAACTCTTGATCATTGGTGAAGAGTGTGTTTTCCCTTATTTGAAGAAGATCTATTACATTCGCTACCTACCTTCCAATTCAACTGGATTCTACCATTGATTAACATCCTCAGGTGTTCCAATTCCATTGAAGAATGACCCCCACTAAAATCTTTCTAGGTTTATGTGGCTAACCCAAGTGATTTTCCAAAACATAATTTTTATAGAGGGATATTTATATTAGGTCTTCTAATTAAAATAAATAAGTTGATTATTTATTTTATTAAAAATAAACCACCAACAGTCACTTACCAGGAAAAATATAATATCCACCAAACATAGGTTGATCATAGGGTATACCCCATATCTTGGAATCAACTAGTATCACAGATTTCTCATATGAGGCCCCAAAAATTGAGAAAACCATTTTTATTCAAAAAACGCACAAAAATTAATTAATAATATATTAATATGTTTAATATATTATCTCTGGGGTCCTAAGACACTAATCAACAAGGCTGACTCCACAGATAAATCCAGAAATGCATATAAAAATACTAAAAGGACTAATACATAAAAACGAGAGTCATTATATTCATCCCTCCTTTAATGTTTTTCACCCCAAAAATTATATGGTAACAAAAGTGGGGATAAAAAGTCTACATCAGACTATCATGCTCTAAGTTTCTAACCCACATTATCCCTTGGATACAAATAAAATAAAAAAAGGTATGGTTCATCCATATAAGAACCAATCCTATAAATATTTGATCATTATTTAGTACCCTGCGATGTTGGCTCTGTCCTTGATGTCCAAATCACACCAGTTAGTAAAGTGTGGAGCATCATGCACATATCTATTCAATTATGACACATATAAGACATTATGATTTTATTCCAACTATATGGGAAAGGATAAGTAGTGAAAAACCTCACTAGCCCATTGTAGGATCTAGAATTACTAGATAAAACTTGTGTATAACTTTCCTCCATGAGAAAAAATTTTCAATCATCATCATGGGGAAACTCTCAAGAAAACATAGTCTCCATGAGAAAACTCCAATGGATTACTATATAAATCTGTAGAAGATTTATGTCTCCTATAGGATGTCTTCTGTAACAGCCCGAGATTTTATGAAAACTATTCTTTTTTTAATTTTATTAATGTCTTGTGTTGTACGCTACACCAAACGGAGCTTTCAAAACACACATCCTTGACTTGCCTTTCATTACACGCAATCACGACCTTCCTCGATAGCGTGTGTAGTACGCAATACCGAGTTTCACTAAACAGCGATATGCTATTAAAATATTATTAAAACTAGCTGTAATAACCACCTTTTAAAATTTTAGAAGTTTTAGCTCTCAAAATGGACTTCATTTTTGGATTCTTAGTATCGAATTTAGCCTAAGGTGAAATTTTGGTACTTTTCGGATAACTTTCATATTTTGATGAATAGTGATAATTACTAAATTTTAGTTAAAAACAACTTTTTCAATCAAAATAATTAATAGTGATAAATTATTAATTTGAGTGGTTTTAAAGTATATTTAGAATATATTTTTACAATTTAATACAATGTTGGTCATTGGATGTAATTTCACATTTAAACCAGACATAAACAAGTGTCAATCTTTTGATAGATATTGTTTCTTAAAAACACGCTATTTGTTTTAACAGCGGGATTTAATTATAAAATTAATTAATGCAACTTCTATGTTATTAATTTGGTAAAATAGACTTCATTTTTGAATTAGGAACATGAAATATAGCTTAGGATGAAATTTTGGCATTGTTCTGAAAAACATCAATTTTTGATGAATAGTGAAACTACTAAGTGGTAGTTAAAAAAACTGAATTTTTCATAAAACTTAATTTTACCGCTTCTGTGAATGGAATTTCAAAAATCCGAGAGACACGGTTGATGTCAGTAAGTAAAATGTGGTTCAATGAGATGAAAATAATTTTTGGTAAATAGTAACTTTTTACTTTTATTTACCACGGTTAAAAGTAAATAGGGTAATTAAGGGTAATAATGATATTAATATTACCCTAACACATGTCCTAATTCTATTGGACAAGTGTATCTCGGCCAAGAACAACCTCAAGTGTAAAATATTATCATTTAGGCCCACTTGGATTAGATTAGGACATTTATTATTAATTTATTTAAAGAAGGGTTAAAATAGTTAAAATCAAAGTTTAATAAGTAAATAATTTTTAATATGGGGTTATAAATAAGATAAATTCCAATATAAATATTCATTAGAAAGATAAAATGATTTCCTACATAATGGTATTTTATTTATAATTTTTATACATTAAATAATTTAATTTATTTATGACACAATGATGATGCAGTGATTATCTTATTAATGAAATATTGACATAATTGATGTTATAAACACCAAAATAAATGTAATTTGAGACTTTTTATGAATCGAACTAATTTTATAGGTTACTATGATATATTAGTGTTGATTTAATCAACTTGGTTCGAACATATAATTCTGTTATGACTTTCACAAAAATCATATATCAAATAGTGTCAAAATTGACACAAAATAGTTTTTAAATCAAATATTTTATTATTAATCGTTATTTTATTCCTAAAAATCTGAGGTTCGGCCAAATGACTTAGATACGGATATATATATTAATAATACACAATTTGGGGTTCGTTTGGCATGTTATAGTAAGTTTATTAACCATATAGTGAAAGCAAACAAAAAGACACGATAAAAGATAAATTATTTAACTTAGAGTTAAATCTAATTGATAAGGTTAAAATAATATCCTAAACTTGTCTAAATCCTATCGTTTGATAGGATTTCGACCCATCCCCACCTTATCTTAGAAATAAGACCCTTTGGAACCATTATAAACCGATTTTGACTTTAATATAAAATAATATTTTGAGATATTCCTAAGGTGCACCTCTCTTCCCTTATAAAAGGGCACCTCCTCCCCCTCCTCCTCACACAACTTTGAGCCTTCAAGCTCGGCCAAACCCTGCCAAAATCTCTTCTCCACTTCTCTAGTATCATCCTAGAGGTCCTGGTCTTCTTAAAAGACCATCCTTAGTTCTTTAAGTGGAGGTTAAGAAAAGGCGCGTCAAAAAGAGGTAACATCCATTACCGATCTTTTTCAATTTCTTTCTTCTTCAACTTCTTCTTCTTTAGTTGTTTCTTGATAAAGTAATAACATCAGTATTTCTTATATACTGATATGTTATTATAAATATGAAACAACTCTAATTAACCTTCTATCCATCCTACGGAAAAAGGAAATCACCGCGCGTGCGTACGTACAGAATACCGTCTCCACGCCATGGTGTAATCTATTTTCCGCCACCACCTTAATTGGATGGGTATAATGGTTTAATGAGTAACTATATATGATTATTATAAAGTGATATTGATACTGAAATAGTATACATACACTTCAACACAATTACATGACCAGGGGAACGATATCATCGCTCGTGCGTACGTACGGACTACTGTCTCCATGACGCGATGAGATTCATTATCAATGATTAACCATTCATGAATGATTATAAAGTATATATAATAAGTACTAATGAAAAATATTACATAATAATTATACTGGAATTATTTATATTTATATGTATGTCATCTAATTAATTCTGTTCAATTCAATAAGGAAACGAAAACAGCGTTCATGCGTACGTACGGACTACCGTCTCCATGAACGGTGTATTTATTTCCATTTACTGATTTATTATATATGTATATTCTGAATATATATATATAAATCATGTTTTATATTCTGGAATTAAGTAATAATGATCTAAGTAATCATATGAATAATTACAAGTTAAAAACACGAACGACAAATGAGACGATTTTACCCAAAACGCTACTTTAACATGAATTTACAAAAGAACGGGTAATATAAAGTCATAAGTGGAACATATATGATATAATAACAATGAATATGATTCTGGAATAAGTCAATAACATGATTTAAATCATTATACAGGAGGTTGGGACACTTACAAAGCAAGTCAGACCTAAGGTAAGGGAAAATATCACAATCTCATTTTTATCCGAGATTGTTTTTACTTTGGCATTTACTGGGGTGTATTTTATCATCCACATCCATGTTCCCTCAATATGTAATATTGTTTCCATCCACTTACAATAGTTTAAATCCAATTTTACCCTTCGGTGAGTTTTTAGTAAAGAATATGAAAGGAATCTTTTGTCGTTTTTCGTACGAGGTACTTTTTGACTTTTCCGACAAAAGTACGAGAAGAATGTTTTTTTAACTTATATGACATGAATGGATTTTTAAAACATTATTTCCAAGAAGCTTCCTTTACAAGTTTTCAAGTTTATTTTTGATCAACTTCTTTTAGTTTATAATTGTATGACATGTTATGAAAATAAAAGTGTTTTTGAAGAAGAAAGGATATTTTCCTCAAGAATGGAGTTCAAGTGTTTTATCAAAATTATTTTCCATATAAGATAATAAAGGGTTCTGTTTTTATCCCTATAATGACATTGATTTTATTATGTTGTGAGGGAATTATTTTTATGAATTCATTTACCTTATATGATTTGTTTTATGATGTCATGATGTTTCAAGAATCCCATTTTTGTTACATGTGTTATGTGATGATGTATGATTTATGATTATGTGGCACACATAAGAAAGGATTCATTATAAGATGGGTGGGACCTATATCTCACTTCAATGCATTGGGTAAAGATTTTATATCTCATGGTATAGAAATGGATGGAACGGTAGGTTATACCGGTTCAGTGAAACAGGACTGGAACGAGGGTGACTCGGTTCAGAAAGGGGCTTTGTCCACTAAGATAGTCTTGGAAATGAGTCTTGACTAACAAGAAATTATTATCTATGATTATGTGTGTATGCCACAAAGTTTCATGTTTTAAGTTATGATTATTGGGATTACATTTCACTTCTATGATTTATCCCATGTTATGATATTATGAGCTCTTTTGTAGGTTAAGATTAGATATGTTCTTATGTATATGATGTGATTGATATTTCTTTTGTTTACCCTTACTGATCATTTGAGCTCACCCTTTTATGTTTTCTTTTCCCCAGGATATAAAGAAAGGTTTTAGGTATAAAAAAAGGAAGATCTTTATGGGAGATGTTGAAGATCTTTCACTAGGATTAGAAGATTATATTCCGAGTTTCCAAAGACACTAAACTATTATGATCCTTGTGTGTGTGTTTTTGTTATGTACTATGTATTCCGCAAATGTAATGTAATGTCATGTAAGTCAGGCTTCGGGTCTCTACAGTTGGTATCAGAGGAATGGTTTAGTCAACCTTTGGAAACTAGGATGTGAGAACTTTAGTGAGATCCCTAGAGATATTTCTAAGGTATGTCTAGGGATCTCTCTAAGGTTAAGTATACGTATAGGTTATAGTCCTAGAATTGTGCTAACGATCATAGAATTTAACTTAAGATGTTAGATATTGAGGGTACTCCCCCTTTATTATGCTGTTTTTCCTAGCATGATTTTTGCCTCTCACACTATTCTTTTTGGGTTTTAGTTGATGGCTGGAACCCGAAGGAACCGTGTTGATCAATGCAATGGACAATGCAATGATTGTCCTCCTGAACAAACAAATGTTATGGGAGATGGAGTGCAAAATCTTATTGCTATACTTACACAAGCTATGAATCATTCTGGACTTCCAAATGAGCAAAGGAAGGAGAAACATTCTGTTGAGTCCTTCATGAGGCAACGTCCACCTTCTTTCAGTGGAACTTCCGATCCACTTGTTGATGAACAATGGATCAGTACCACTGAAAAAATATTTTCAGTTCTTCAATGTTCTGAACATGATAAAGTCATCTTAGCAGTATATCGTTTGGAAGGTGAAGATGATCAATGGTGGAATCTTATCAAGAATACGAGGCAAAGAGATGAAATTGATTCCATGGAATGGGACGAGTTCGAGAACTTGTTTTTCAGTAAGTACTTCCCTCGTATTCTTTGAACAAAGATGGAGAAGGAGTTTCTTGAACTAAAGCAAAAGGATGATGAATCTGTTGGTATATACGAAGCGAATTTTACAAGACTTGCAAGGTATGAATCTGGCATTATCATCCAACCTGAAAGTAAAGTTGATCGATTTTTCAGTGGCTTAAAACCAAGTCTTCGAAGGGCATTAGATATAAGAGACTTCAGTAGCTATGAAGAAATTGTGCGTTGTGCTATCAAGGTAGAAATGGAAGTTGGTGTTCCATATCCATCTCATGGTTTTGACAAGAAACGAAAGATGGAGTTCAAGGAGAAATCTTAGAATAATGGTGAAAAGAAAATGAATGTTTCCTTATGCTCAAAGTGTGGAACGAAGCATGGTGGAGATTGTCTTAAAGGGACTAGAAAATGTTTTAAGTGTGGAAAAGAAGGTCATCGAGTAGCTGAGTGTCGAAGTAATGGAAAAAGGGTTTCTAATGATGTGAATAAAGCAAACACTGTAGAGAACGCACCACCAACACTTCAATGCTTCAAGTGCAAGGAAATGGGGAATTATGCTAATAAATTCCCTAATCCAAGGGTTAGTGATGATCAACATGAGCAACCACTAAAGGAAAAGGACAAAGGGAAGTCACATGCGATCACCATTGGCAATGTTGAATATGATAACGATGTGGTGGAATGATTAAGTGTTTATGTAATGGGATTCCAAAATAATGTTGTATCATAAAGTATTGGAATATTTATGTATTTGTCTAATGTGGTATTCAAAGTAATTGAGATATTTTTGGAAATAAGATGATATGCGCATAATGAAGGGAAAATGAGAAAATGAAATGTTTAACAGTATGCATGAGCTCATGATTGATATAAGGACTAAGTGATATCATGGTTTGAGTATATAGAATTTTGAGGATTTTGGTATGTGGAAAGTGTTAACTTTTAACTGCATTCATGTTTTCACTAAGGTATTCAATAGAATACATGATTAAGGACTTTGAATGTGACCAATAAAACATATCTTATGATATATGGGGATCAACGATGGTGTTAAATCTATGGTAATCGTTTTCGCTATGTTATGAGAGTGGACTGCAGTATTATGGATAAGCCTGAAGATTAGAATGGATTATGTTGGATATAAGTTAGTATTGTTTAAGGATAGAAGTTTTTTTCGATATTATTGATGGGATGTTATAGTAATATAGTTTTAGAAAAAGGACAACCTGCAAGACGGGCGACAACCCATCGCGTCGGACAAGGCTGTGGAAATCGAACCCACAATCGAAGTGCGACTGGCCTTTATCGCCTACCACTGGCCTACAGGAAGTCCATGTTTAGTAGAAACTAGTTTTATTATATTAAGCAGTATGATATATGAAGTATAAGTCCATTTTAGGAACCATATATGATTAATCTCACTATAGATCGACTTATGTATATAATTTTTGGTAACCTTTTGTTTGAGACAGATGGAATGACCCGTCATTCTATCACATGATCTGCTAACACTTCACGAATAACAAATTCAACTTCATTTATTTAAGAGATGAAGTAGAAATTGTTCAAGGCACGAACAACAGTGAGATTTTACCAAAATAAAGTAAGTATTTATTCGAATTCAAATTATTCAACTTTAGGGAAACAATCTTGAAAACCAAAAATGTTGTCCTAGTACTCTTATATCAAATTATTCAGATGGTACCTTAGATCATCACAAATTTATGTATTTGTGATTGTTGTTTTTTCCATAGCCATGTTCTCTACCACTCTCCATCAGAACATGATGGTTAGATTTCTCTTCCATATCCATATTTTCACCTATGTGGAAACCCAGTGATTAGTTTATTTGGGTAATCATTACATTTCATACTTTAGTTTTTAAATCCAAGTTTTGGTATTCCTTTTTCCGATGTGGGTTTCTATTAAAGAAACTTGTGAATAGTAAACTATTTATAACCCCAACGAATTTCGAGGGCGAAATTCATTTTAAGGGGGGTAGAATGTAACAACCCGAGATTTTATGAAAACTATTCTTTTTTTAATTTTATTAATGTCTTGTGTTGTACGCTACACCAAAAGGAGCTTGCACAACACACATCCTTGACTTGCCTTGCATTACACGCAATCACGACCTTCCTCGATAGCGTGTGTAGTACGCAATACCGAGTTTCACTAAACAGCGATATGCTATTAAAATATTATTATAACTAGCCGTAATAACCACCTTTTAAAATTTTAGAAATTTTATCTCTCAAAATGGACTTCATTTTTGGATTCGTAGTATCGAATTTAGCCTAAGGTGAAATTTTGGTACTTTTCGGATAACTTTCATATTTTGATGAATAGTGAAAATTACTAAATTTTAGTTAAAAATAACTTTTTCAATCAAAATAATAAATAGTGATAAATTATTAACTTGAGTGGTTTTAAAGTATATTTAGAATATATTTTTACAATTTAATACAATGTTGGTCATTGGATGTAATTTCACATTTAAACCAGACATAAACAAGTGTCAATCTTTTGATAGATATTGTTTCTTAAAAACACGCTATTTGTTTTAACAGCGGGATTTAATTATAAAATTAATTAATTCAACTTATATGTTATGAATTTGGTAAAATAGACTTCATTTTTGAATTTGTAACATGAAATATAGCTTAGGATGAAATTTTGGCATTGTTCTGAAAAACATCAATTTTTGATGTATAGTGAAACTACTAAGTGGTAGTTAAAAAAACTGAATTTTTCATAAAACTTAATTTTACCACTTCTGTGAATGGAATTTCAAAAATCCGAGAGACATAGTTGATGTCAGTAAGTAAAATGTGGTTCAATGAGATGAAAATAATTTTTGGTGAATAGTAACTTTTTACTTTTATTTACCACGGTTAAAAGTAAATAGGGTAATTAAGGGTATGAATGATATTAATATTACCCTAACACATGTCCTAATTCTATTGGACAAGTGCATCTCGACCAAAAAAAACCTTAAGTGTAAAATATTATCATTTAGGCCCACTTGGATTAGATTAGGACATTTATTATTAATTTATTTAAAGAAGGGTTAAAATAGTTAAAATCAATGTTTAATAAGTAAATCATTTTTAATATGGGGTTATAAATACGATAAATTCGACTATAAATATTCATTAGAAAGATGAAAGGATTTCATACATAATGGTATTTTATTTATAATTTTTAGACATTAAATAATTTAATTTATTTATGACACAATGATGATGCAATAATTATCTTATTAATGAAATATTGACATAATTGATGTTATAAACACAAAAATAAATGTAATTTGAGACTTTTTATGAATCCCAATAATTTTATAGGTTACTATGATATATTAGTGTTGATTTAATCAACTTGGTTCGAACGTATAATTCTGTTATGACTTTCACAAAAATCATATATCAAATAGTGTCAAAATTGACACAAAATAGTTTTTAAATCAAATATTATATTATTAATTGTTATTTTATTCATAAAAATCTACGGTTCGGCCAATTGACTTAGATAAGGATACATATATTAATAACAAACAATTTGGGGTTCGTTTGGCATGTTATAGTAAGTGTATTAACCATATAGTGAAAGAAAAAAAAAGACACGGTAAAAGTTAAATTATTTAACTTAGAGTTAAATCTAATTGATAAGGTTAAAATAATACCCTAAACTTGTCTAAATCCTATTTGTTGATAGGATTTCGACCCATCCCCACCTTAGCTTCGAAATAAGACCCTTTGGAACCATTATAAATAGATTTTGACTTTAATATAAAATAATATTTTGAGATATTCCTAAGGTGCCCCTCTCCTCCCTTATAAAAGGGCACCTCCTCCCCCTCCTCCTCACACAACTTTGAGCCTTCATGCTCGGCCAACCCCTGAATAAATCTCTTCTCCACTTCCATAGTATCATCCTAGAGGTCGTGGTCTTCTTCAAAGACCATCCTTAGTTCTTTAAGTGGAGGTTAAGAAAAGGCGCGTCAAAAAGAGGTAATATCCATTACCGATCTTTTTCATTTTCTTTCTTCTTCAACTTCTTCTTATTTAGTTGTTTCATGATAAAGTAATAACATCAGTATTTCTTATATACTGATATGTTATTATAAATATGAAACAACTCTAATTAACCTTCTATCCATCCTACGGAAAAAGGAAATCACCGCGCGTGCGTACGTACAGAATACCATCTCCACGTCGTGGTGTAATCTATTTTCCGCCACCACCTTAATTGGATGGGTATAATGGTTTAATGAGTAACTATATATGATTATTATAAAGTGATATTGATACTGAAATAGTATACATAAACTTCAACACAATTCCATGACCATGAGAAGGATATCATCGCTCGTGCGTACGTACGGACTACCGTCTCCACGACGCGATGAGATTCATTCTCAATGATTAACCATTCATGAATGATTATAAAGAATATATAATAAGTACTAAAGAAAATATATGACATAATAATTATACAGGAATTATTTATATTTATATGTATGTCATCTACTTAATTCCATTCAATTCAATAAGGAAACGAAAACATCGTTCATGCGTACGTACGGACTACCGTCTCCATGAACGGTGTATTTCTTTCCATTTACTGATTTATTATATATGTATATTATGAATATATATATAAATCATGTTTTATATTCTGGAATTAAGTAATCATGATCTAAGTAATCATATGAATAATTACAAGTTAAAAACACGAACGACAAATGAGACGATTTTACCCAAAACGCTACTTTAACATGAATTTACAAAAGAACGGGTAATATAAAGTCATAAGTGGACCATATATGATATAATAACAATGAATATGATTCTGGAATAAGTCATTAACATGATTTAAATCATTATACAGGAGGTTGGGACACTTACAAAGCAAGTCAGGCCTTAGGTAAGGGAAAATATCACAATCTCATTTTTATCCGAGATTGTTTTTACTTTGGCATTTACTGGGGTGTATTTTATCATCCACATCCATGTTCCCTCAATATGTAATATTGTTTCCATCCACTTACAATAGTTTAAATACAATTTTACCCTTCGGTGAGTTTTTAGTAAAGAATATGAATGGAATCTTTTGTCGTTTTTCGTACGAGGTACTTTTTGACTTTTCTGACAAAAGTACAAGAAGAATGTTTTTTTAACTTATACGACATGAATGGATTTTTAGAACATTATTTCCAAGAAGCCTCCTTTACAAGTTTTCAAGTTTATTTTTGATCAACTTATTTTAGTTTATAATTGTATGACATGTTATGAAAAGAAAAGTGTTTTTGAAGAAGAAAGGATATTTTCCTCAAGAATGGAGTTCAAGTGTTTTATCAAAATTATTTTCCATCTAAGATAATAAAGGGTTCTGTTTTTATCCCTATTATTACATTGATTTGATTATGTTGTGAGGGAATTATTTTTATGAAGTCATTTACCTTATATGATTTGTTTTATGATGTCATGATGTTTCAAGAATCCCATTTTTGTTACATGTGTTATGTGATGATGTACGATTTATGATTATGTGGCACACATAAGAAAGGATTCATTATAAGATGGGTGGGACCTATATCTCCCTCCAATGCATTGGGTAAAGATTTTATATCTCTTGAGATAGACATGGCTGGAACGGTAGGTTATACCGGTTCAATGAAACAGGATTGGAATGAGGGTGACTCGGTTCAGAAAGGGACTTTGTCCACTAAGATAGTCTTGGCAATGAGTCTTGACTAACAAGAAATGATTATCTATGATTATGTGTGTATGCCACAAAGTTTCATGTTTTATGTTATGATTATTGGGATTATATTTCACTTCTATGATTTATCCCATGTTATGATATTATGAGCTCTTTTGCAGGATAAGATTAGCTATGTTCTTATGTATATGATGTGATTTATATTTATTTTGTTTACCCTTACTGAGCATTTGAGCTCACCCTTTTATGTTTTCTTTTCCCCAGGATATAAAGAAAGGTTTTAGGTATAAAAAAAGGAAGATCTTTATGGGAGATGTTGAAGATCTTTCACCGGGATTAGAAGATTATATTCCTAGTTTCCAAAGACACTAAACTATTACGATCCTTGTGTGTGTGTTTTTGTTATGTACTAAGTATTCCGCAAATGTAATGTAATGTCATGTAAGTCAGGCTTTGGGTCTCTACATCTTCATATTCTCATGGATAAACTAAACCTTACCTGTTGTCGCATACACCATCTATATCCCAACAAGATATGCCTTATCAATATCAGTCCAGTATAATGGTGAACTATAAAGCATCATGTATAGGGTCAAGAAAGGTTCCATGCTGATAGTAGAGTGATAAATAGTTTTATAGGAAAACTCTACTTACAGAATTTCATCCTCCCAACTCTATAGATATTACAACACACAAGTCCTTAACATATCCTCCAATACCTAGTTAGTTTTCTTAGTCTGACCATCTATTTATTTATGAGACATTGTACTCATCCAAAATTGGTTCCTAAAAGCCTCCTACATGCCTCTATACAACGGTGAGTCAAACATAGAATCATGGTTGGAGACAATCATCAATGATACCCCATGAATCCAGATGATACCCCACAAGTAGGAATTCCCCAAACATTCATCTTAAATCTGATCAAAGATGGTGATAAGTTATTCTAAAGTCATGATTTTCTTAATAATAACATATATAGCATAGTTTACTCTCATCATTTGTGGAAAATCCATCAAAAATTACATGGAACTACCATCCCATTAACTCTTTAGGGTCTTAAGAGGCTGTGTAAAAACTATTGAATATTGGGGATCAAACATCACCTCCTATCATGTGAGACATTGAGAGATGAAATAAAATATGCTCAACCTCACACCGGACCAAAAAGACTGACATTGAAATTAATTGTGAATATTTTATACACAATAATGAATAGACAATGGGGATGTTTGAAACTCCCTTATCTCATCCTCACACAAAGTGGTTGGAACAACCATCTGTCCCTAAAAAATGATGATGCACTCCCCTCCTTCCACAAACCCATATGCTAAATCTAATGAGCATATATGGACTTCTATAATCTAAGAGTTTATATATTCCAATTGTTCCTCTCTCACAGTCTGAAAAATAACAGGATACACCACCATAGATTGAAGAAATAATGAACACCTCTCCTCCACTAGGGTCAGCCGCAATGGAGCTAACCGCTTAGATGCCTCCTCTACCATGTGGGAACAAGACATTCATCTAAGGGTATCTCTCACCACATTGCCTTTCTTAGAATTATACACTATATCAAAGTTATATTCTAGCAGGTAATCCATCCACAACTTCTATATTAGGCTAATATCTCTCTAAGTGAATATGTACCTCACACTATGGTTGTGTTAGTATACAACAAAAAACATTCCCTGATGATAGTTCCTCAACATTTTTAGAGAAAAGACTACCACTATGAACTTTATTTCTTTATTCATGTAGTTATTCTAAGGAGGAATCATCTTTTTCTACCCATATATGATCACTACCTACCTACAAACCAACACTAAACCAATCCAAAATCTTGAGGCTTTGAATAACTCTATGTACGCTACGATCTCCTCCAATTGTATCAACATGGGAGAACTGATAAACCTCAACCTCAATTCATAAAAGGATAATTAAAACTACTCTATCCATGAAAATGGATTCCCTATTCATGTAAGCATGGTAAAATGTGTTGTTATCTTATATAATTATACCATGAAATTCATTTAGAACCCTTACAATCCAAGAAAACACCACACTCATAACACTCACTTGGGAGGCTCCAAAGAAAGCACCACATAAATATTCACTATGTCCATAGGTAAACCATTACCATAGATGAAATAGACCAAAAAGTGAATCTCTCAGATCTAAAATAGTTACTTCAAGAATATAACATAATATTGGTGTTCCTGAAGTAATTCTTAGACCATCCTAATATGTTATTCATACTCATCTTATAACCACGAGTAAATGAGTATGTCAACAATGAAGTCAAAAAAACTTGGTCTATGTATGGATAAGAGATCTGATCCATAAGAGAAATAAAAAATAAGGGAACCCATCACAATGAAATGTATCACTAGGAACTCATAGTGTCTATAATTACATCACAATACCATCTTAAAAATATCTTCCTTACGAACCCCCAAATGATGGTAACTATACTTGATATCAATCTTCAATAACTATCTAGAACCTCTCTATAGGCCTAAGTGGTCATCAATACTGAATAATGTATAACTTTTATTTATATTTAACTAGTTTAGGTAAACAAAATTAAAACATATCCTCAAGACCCATTCTACCATTTTCATGGAAATACTGGAGCTCTCAAGTGGTACATAATGGGTCCAATGAAACCCTTATCTTGATGGCCCTCATACTAAAACCTCATATCCTAGATCTCGATTAGTGACTTTTGATATGCCAAAGATGATATAAAAGTGGTACAGTGGAAAAATTCAGTGAAGAAATCCATCTCTCACTACATAGGTCGTCCCAGAACATCCTCAAGGAAGTATCCGTATAGTCATCCACACCAAAAGGGATACATATTCCATAAAATCCCATTTCACCAAATGATAAACTCACCAAATGATGGGTTATGAGTTATATTTTCCTTCCCACAAGTCCCACTTGTTCAATCATGAGATCTCTCACAGACACAACAAATAATATCCTTCTATCTTATCATAGAAATATTACTCATCTATGATGATAGTCAATCTGGAATTGAACCATGGAAAATTAGTCCATTCACAATACCATATCATAAGGTTTTATTGTGATGACCAAGAGGTCCCATGAGAAAAACATCTACATGGTATTCTATATCTCACTAATGGAAGATATCCGATATTGAAAAATCACCGCCATTAAGAACCTATAGTTGTGGTTTCTAGGTTAAAGTTACAACTAAAAAATCTATCTCTCGTAAAATGGACTGGGTAATGAAGGAAGGGATCTATGTGATGTCTATTAGTTCTAAGGAATGATTAAAAAAGACCTATATTGTAACTTGAATCATATCATGCACAATCTACTCATAGCCCTCTATAGAATGCAGTTGCATGTGGCTTAAATTGGCAACTCCTTAATCATTTTGTGGATCAATTGGTGGTGATGGTGTATATATCTTAGAGTGTTTCTCTTAAGTAGAATATCTTCCCACTAGAGCTCCGCATACTCCTCTTCCAGCATCACCTCTGTATTGGCAACCCTAGCCACGACTATGAGGTCCTTGATCATGAAACTACCTCTACCATGATGTTTCATCTGCTTTATGTCTTCCCTACTTGGTATTTCATGTTAGGGAATCATGTTACATATAACCTATCCAATAATAATAATTGTACCTCCAATATCTCAGATGATTGGATCCTTTTTATGTACCTTTCATGGTAGATCTAGGTTAATGAGTCCTATCATGGGGTGGTATCCTATGCTGAAAACCTAAAGACCAGTGCCTAATAACTATCGTAGATTATTCGACCCCATGATGAACACCATCATCTTCATCTACTCAACATACCTCCCTCTAAATTCCCTATATAACCAAATCCATCTCTAGAAATCCAACATATATATGTATTCATATGGTGAATATATCAGTGAAAATGTATCTAAAGAGACCTTTCTCAAACTTCCATTCCCGAAAGAAACCATCTCACACCATGTTTGGAGTGTAATGTATGAGGTCAATAAACATTATGTTATACAAAATAATTGTCATATCACCCTGTTAGAGCTTAAGATGCTCTTAAATAAACAAGGATCATAAAAAGGAATGGTAATACACATAAAAAAAATAATTTCTAGAAATATGATCATGAGTGTATCATTACATCATGGGTCTACATCATCAGACTCCACCAACAACCAATTACTCCATAGAAATGACTATATTTTAATGAATCAATCTGATTGATCGGGGTGTAAACTAGCTTGAAAACTTATATCAATAACTCAATCTAATTATTCTCTTTTGAGGATCATTATCATCATAGAAGAACAATAGTTTATATCAAAATAACTCTTGTAGCACGCTAATACAATGCGCAACATCAAAATTCCCTATTAGTATTATTAACTTCTTGAAAAGAGGGGGTGATGAACCTGCCTTCGTGGAGGAAACTACTCATGAGATGTCCCCTAAAATGAGGCCTCATCACTCTAAATTTCATCATTATGATATTTTTAAAGAGACATGATTGGATGTATTCACAGAGGAATCCTAAAAAAGATTAAGACCTACCATGGTAAGATGAGAAAATATATACAAGGAACTGAATCAAGAAGGATATTCAAAAGACTCAATCCTATATGATTCACGTACCAATAGTTACCTGCAACTGCTGTCTTGGTTTTCTGAGTTAGTGAAAAGGTATTCATAATCCTGGTGGATGAATACATTTTCCGCCACACCAATATTGGGTTCCCTATACTGAAATTATCTCTATATACACTTCGATAATATTTTCCTAGATTCCCAAACAATTCAGACCATGGGTCCCACTCTATAACCTAGTCAAGGGAAAAATGATTTGATACACTTTTTCATGACCTGAATCATTGGGGCCTTTTGGATAGTGTAAGGTAAAGTGTTATAACCCAAAGCATGCATCCAATAGGTTAAAGGATGGTGATAAGCTCTGTGAATTCATAACAAAAAATGGGAGGCCTTATCCTAATGTACTTCTACCCACACATCCAACCATCTACAAGGAAAAGTGAAGAGAAATAATAAAATAATGGAACATATAGAGTATAATATTTCATGAAAAAACTACTCTGTAATACATTAGATTATTCCAATATAAATACAAATTGTAAAGGGGGAAAATGAACAACTAACTAGAAAACGAGTCCCAACGATAAAATAACTCGTGTAAAGAAAAAATGAAGAGATCACAACTAATAATCTACATGTATTACCACTTTACATAGTAAATTCACTAAAATATCACTATGAATCACCGATTTCATCACTAATATTCCTATCATATTCATAGAAAATGAAATTTTCAAACAAAGTCCATGCATGGGTGTGTAAATACATACCTATTATGATTCCCCATAAACCACAAAGGGAGGAATAGATATATCAAATAGAACTAAACACAACCAATAAAAAGAGGGAAAAACAATCCCAGGATATGATCCCATAAAAAACCTGGATGATAAAGAAAGGGTATCTTCATCTCCATAGCACAACCATGCATGATGAGTTGACCTGAAGTTCAAAAGGCCCATCTTTGATGCCCAATATCTTACATGGCTTTCAGAGAAACCATGTGGAATACCCACACCAATCCACTATGAATCTTAGTTGATGGGGCACAATTTTTAATAGTGTAAGAACACACTAGTATTATATGCGGTTCCACTTATTCGATAGAGGAATATCACCCTAGATTGATTGGGGTTCCACTCAGTAGACAATGGAATAATGATTTGGTGCAACCCAGGGTGGTGGTGGTGGTGGGGGGGGGGGGTCCATTCAGTAGATAGAAGAAACATACCAAGGTGTGATAGGGGGTACCACTCAACTTGAATAGAGAATAAGGGGGTCCTGAAACTTGGTTTTATAGGGGGTTATAGACCCCAAGAATCTCCCTAATGATCCTTACAGATCACTACTATTGGTTATGCATACCCAATAAAAGAACCATTTTCAAAAAACATTACCTTATATCTCAAAAACAAAAATATATTCTACAATAAAATGTTATATAGAAATCAAATTGGGATTGGATACTCATGGGAAACATTATATTTTTGATGAGGGAGATATGAAAGGTATAATAATATGAAGGAAGTTTATAGTGTGTACCTAAGATCACATGGTGCGTACTATCACCATTCCCCATGAAAACACCATTTCCTTTATATAGAATGAATTTCCATGTGGCACTACATTGTGTTTTCATATGGTACACGACATGTCTTGGTGAAAAAGGGCCCCACACATGCACCTCGACCTATGCCTATGTACACCTAGTCGTGGTCGTGTATTGAGACTGTGCCTAAGTAATAGGTCATGCTTATGTATCGAGGACATGTCTAAGTATTTTGATGTTCTCATGTACTCCTAGTCATTCTAATATTCCGTGACAGGTCTATTTCTATGTACTCCCAGAGTACACATCAAGTCATCAACACCAGGTCAGACATCATGTATGGTCCATACTTGGCAAATGATACATATCTTCTCTGAAACCCCAGTCATCATAGCTAGGAGACCAAACAATGTGTTTTCTTATATTGAATGCAATGTAGATGTGTTTTTCATAAAAACATTGGGTATAATTAATCTATCTCACTATTCCTCCACCTCCACCATCATTCCTACTGCAAATCTCATAAGGGAGTGCATATTTGGGGCAGAATATACACAATTTGTCATCAGTGGCTGAATTTCAGCCACCTAAACCCATACAGGACATCTCTTCACAAAATTCCTTACCTTCTATATGTTATAATAACAAATAATGAAGTCCTTCAATAACATAAAATATCCAACCTTTTTATACTAGTATACTATTGATCTATTCATTATTTTCACAATAATAATGAATCCATGGGATAGATTGCACTCAAAACTGTCTCGATAATGTGAAACCATAGAATAATAGGCCAATGAATAAGAAAATAAATTAAAGTGACAGAAAATGAAAGGAAAAAGGAAAATCCATCATTTTATTATGTGATCTTGGACAATTATTAATAGAAAAGTAATTGTGAATAATGAAATAACAAATATGAAGTAATTTAACCAATTTAATTAAATTAATATGTTCATGAAATGGACTTTTAATAGAAGATAAATAAACAATAGATATATAAAACCATTATTATCAAATAAATAGGGAGGGAACTGAATATAAATATTCATTACTTAATTAAGGGTCATTATTTGCTGAAGACGTTGTTCACAAGCGATGAAGAATAAATGTTGTGTTCACTGCCTCCCTCTCAATTCACCTCAATCTGATCATTGATCCATGTCCTTGTGTTTTACAACACTGAAAATGCATAAGACTTCTCTAAAATCACCGTAGTGTGATGTGATTAAACCTAGTGAGTTTTCATATAATTATATTTATCGTGGGAGGATTAGGGTTGACCATTTAATTAAAAAAATACATTTATTTCTTTATTAAATGAACTTTCCAAAGGTTACCTCCTTAGAATGACCAACTCCAACCAAACTTATGTTATTAAAGGGAAAATGACACATTCCAGATTCAATAGTGGTATTAGATTTCTCATCTAGGGTCCACTAAAATGGTAAAATCATTATTTGTTGAACTATTTATGTGAGTTTATTAAAATATAATAAATATTATGAATATATAAATTATAGGGTCCCAAGAATCCCAACCACCGCTCTAAATCTCAGTATAACTCCATATATATAATAAGAATTTTAAAAGTTCTAAACTATCATAAATAGATTAATTACATATATACTATCCATGTGAGGCGGGGATGAAAAACTATTCACATCGCTTCGTGTAGGTGGTAATCCACACATACACATGGATGATGTTATAAATTTTCGGTGTATGGAGTTGTTGGAAAATAGATTATATATTATTTTTCAAGAATCAAAATTATGTCCTAAAATATTATATGTTTACTTTAAATCCATCATCATAACCATCTGTGATAGTTAGTGATGGAAAAAAAGTTACATTGGTATGTGGGGCGGTAGTTTGATGTATACTTGAACGATGGGTTGTTTCACATTATATGAATAAAGAGATATGTTAAAGTTAATAAATTAACATGATAACAAAAAATTAAATGTTATATATTGATTTTATTATACTAAAGTGTCTATTAAAGTTTTTAAGGAGACAGAAGAAGTGATAAAACTAAACCATTCAATTAAAAGCTATACCACTTTTTCAAAAATCCTTCCTTTCATTACACCTTAAGACCTATAAGGATAATATTATACCCAAAATAAGACCTTATGGTTGTAAGTATGGGTTTTTATGATGCGATTTGGGTAGGTATTATTTAATACAAATGGATTTTGAAGTGTGGAAAAGAGAAGAGAGGGGGTTCCCTTTTATAAGTGAGCGAGAGGACACACTTAAATTTTTTGAAAAAATTTAAATATTATTAATTATTTTTTAATAATGTGTCTGATAGATAATTAAATTTTGATATTAAGGTTATAAGGGTTGAAAATAAACCATAAAATATGTTTTATAAACCCCTTTATGTCATTTTAACCCTTTCCACTTTAGTTTGACCCACAATAAACTAGTTTCAACCTTAATTATGGTAACTAATTTTTCAATACTAATGGGTGAGAAATTTACCTCTATAATTAAAAATTTCAAAAAAATGTTCAATGGATTACATTTTTTGACATATGAAATTAAATTAGAAAAAATTTATTATATTTATTAGTTTCCAATCATTTAATAAAAAATAATTTCGTATAAAATACCATTAATGTCATTTTTGGATCTATTCACCTATTTTTAATTTAAAGTCATCAAGATAAAAATATAATTAAAATATAATACATTTGAACAAAAATAATAATTTTCTATTAACAATAATATTAGTTTGGTAGCATAATTCATCCATAAAATATAACTTTTGAGGCTTTTAAAATCATCTACTTTGATTTTTCTACTGCTTGCACAAGAACCACGTCAGCGCTGTGTAGGAATTTAAAGAAATTATATAATAAATAAAAATTAAAAATATATTATAATCATAAATATATATTTATTATTATAAAAATAACATTTAATAGTCATTAAAAACATTGTTTTATCGATATGATAATGAATAAAGAAATTTTAAATTAAGCAATTTACATTTTGTATTTTTATTTGTTTAAAATATTATATTTGTAATTATAAAAGGAAAAAGTATAGAAGTGAAAATTGATTATAAAATTAGGCGATTATTTATGGTTTTAAATCATCCAATATGTAAAAGGAAAGTGTTAAGTAGATTTTAAATGCTTTTTTTACATAAGTTTTAACCTTAATTAATCGATTTACACATTTCTTGTGGTTATAGCTATTTAAAATAGATATTATTCATAATGAAAACAATAATAAGACACATTTATAAAGTGTTAATTATTAAAATTAAAAACATTGAATCAATTTTATCAAATTAAATTAATATAAGGATCCAAATTTAATTTTAAATTAATCCCGAAAAATGTGACAACATGTGGGGTTTCAAAAAAATCTATTCCTAATTTTAAAAGTTTTTATACCAAAGAGAAGAATAAAATTGTTAATAATAGTGTTAATTGGATAAGTAATAAAAAAAATGAACTAATTTTACTTTTATATCATTTTAAAACAAAATGGATCTTTTTCAGTGCTTGAAAAAATAATCAAGTTTTTATAACAATCAATTTTATTTTCACTATTTAATAAAAAATAAATATTTTTAGATAAATATCAAAATAAAATCATAACATAATTTTAATATTATTTTTTTAAAACATGATATTATTTTTTAATATAATATTTATTTTAGTGGCATAAAATATTTATACTATTCTGCTATGAAAATTAAAAAAACCATTTTTGAAGAAAATTTATTTTTAAAGAATTAAATTACTTTACTAAACATCGAGTAATTATTTGTTATGAATTAATAAATAAATTTGGATTTTATAAATCACACACAGACACAAACACACACACATATATATATTCATAATGTGGTTATTACTATTTATACTTTCTAATTTATTGGCTAGGTAAAAGGAATCACATTTAAATAATAGCATTTCTATTGCATTTCACAATTTAAATAAAGCTCAGTGTTTGCTATTAAGAATGTTATATAGATTTTTTTTTAAAATATCATAGTATTAAAGGGGTACTATAACATATGTGTAAATCCTTTCACCAATACTATAAATAATATATTTAATAACTAAATGTAAATAATGTGGAAGAAAACATTATAAAATGGAATACAGGTCATAAAATAAATATATAGGCTCCAAATAAGGAAAACCAAACAAAAGTAATAAAAATAGTGACCTATATATATACATGTCACTAATTTTTATTAAGCATATCCTAAAAACTTATCTCACTCTAAGAACTTATCTCTTTATCTGCTTATCATAGGGCCTTTTTAGTTCACTGGATACCTAGTTATGAAATCTTCACATGCACCGAGATTCCTATATATGGTATGTGTAATAAACCTAGTAAGAGGCCACAGATAAATATTTAAGATAATTTATCATGATATATAAAATTTCAGGGAAATAAATAGGTAAAATTATAATGTTAAAAAATATCCACACATGTGTTGAGTCATCATGCATTAACAGAGCTTCCACAAACTGAAAACCCCTACTTCAACATTATGATTGTATGGATACCCATGTATTTTAAATTAATAACATCCATTAAAGACACAAAACAAGTTAAAACATGAATATGGTAATTATTAGGAACAGATCATTCCCCGCCCTTGTGGTGGTCATTATCCTTGGATGATGGTAAGTCTCACCTGACAAGTTTGGAGTAATTGGATAACACATCACCCCAACATGGAATTATCCAACATAGTCTTGTAAATGATGTATTTTAATCACGTTATTGGTAGAATATAATTTAAAAAAGAATTTCCATGATATTAATCATACCATAAAATTATCCATTATCATTATCCATCACCATGTCATCATACCCCCTCCAAAGGGCTATCTAACAAATAATGAGTAAGAAGATCATCCCGATACTTGAAGCGTGGTTCCACTGAATATGCAATTCCATAAGAACTATGAATCATAAAAATGAACAATATGAAACATTGAAAAAAATTCAATATGATACACACAACCATATGATCAAAATCAAGAAATATTTTAAGGGAACTCACACACCCACATGTAAACATATAATAAGAACAAGTTATAAACATTAAAAATCATAGAATGATAAATTTATACAGAAGGCCCTAAGTGGTAAAGAATTTCCTACAACAAGGTTGTTAATATTAATCTCAATTATTTTCACACCATTATCACCCATATATCAAACATGTATTAATTAGTTAAAACTTATGTATAAAGATTCCTAGAATTAACTCCAAATATATTATTTCAAAATAAAATAAAAACTAAACATATCATAGAAACATTCTCTCTCTTGGATAATTTTTCAAATTATATATTTAAGTCATATAATTAATTATCCATTTATTACTTAAACAACAATTTTAATTCCTCATGTTATGATAATTCATATCTCTATAATAATTCTATATATGAATGATATTTATTTATTATTCATTGATATTTCAATGTTAATACCATTTACATATTTTCAATCAGTTTTCCTTACAAATATTTGGGAGGCCAATTTTTTAAATTGAACAAAAAAATACATGGAAATTATCCCTTGGTAAACCTGACTGTCATGAATTGGGGGGGGGGTGTTTTTCCTATCCTAGAAACTAGAAAAAGTTCCTTTTGGGATCAAAGAAACCCTTTTAGATCATATATTATGAGTTATAGTCTAATTAAAAGTCAATTGTAGCATTGTTTTAGGGTATTTTAATAAAATACCAAAGTGCATTAGTGAATAGAATTTGGGAGCCCCATAATTAAATTTCCATATATCTCATTCTATACACATTTCTTGTAGAAAAGTGTACATAATCATTAAAAAAGGTGCTACATAACATAATCAGTTATAAGAAATCAATTACCACAATTTCAATCTTTTAATGTCATCGAAAATAAATTACCAGTTCACACTTGGTAAGGAAAAAGGGTTTTAAATTATAAATTTTCAAAAAAAAGCACTCTATAAGGGTAACAAGGTTTTACCCTTACACAGCTCATTGATATCACATGAGGGTTTTATGTTATCCTTACGTAACCATTCAAAAGAAGGAGTTACCCATACAAAACTCCGCCCATCCCTTACACACTCTTTAGAAATTATGTGCTACCTTTATGCATCATCTGGTATACCCATTTTCATCCATTGAGAAGAGGGTATTATCATATATAATAAATATAAAATATGAGTTAACATTAGATAAATAAGGTAAAATACACTTACCTTTGAAGAAACATTGTAAATCGTGTGTCACCCATTCATAAATCGTATTTGTTATGCAACAATAAAAATTTCACTAATAATTATTAATTTTTCACTATATGAATTACAAAATAAAACAAAAGGGGTTTTATTTATCATAAAAAATAAGGATTTTCAATTCTCCCCACTTTTATACTTATAATCCCGAAGATGTGATCTAAATGGTCCTACTAAAACAATTTAGGCCATTGAGCCTAAAAATTAGCCTCTCACTCCCATCTCCCATATTGGATCCATCCATGTTGCCTTAGAATTTAGACATATTGTTCTATCTTACCTTGATGTAATTTCTTGCTTCATTCTATAATCCACAATAAGAATTCTATAAATGATGCATTAGGATCCATCTAAACATCCTTATAGCCAATAACATTAATAGGATCAAAATTTTATCTTCAAAGGTAAGACAAATGAAACACATTTTTAATACCTTGTTAGTGGGAAGGTTGGTCCAGAAAATTCTCTACAACAATAACTCATTCAGTAATCTTTAAGGGTCCAAAAAAACATGGATATAGCTTCCCCAGCTTCCTCAAATGTTGGTGTCTTAACCAAGGAGTCACACTCATAAAAATACAATCACCTAAAAATATAAAGGGGTATCCATATATGGTTAACATATGATTTTTTTAGTTTTGACTATGATCAAACTATTTTAAATTATTTTCAATTTCTCTAAGGTCTTTTGTTGTGAACTGGGACTTATAGATACTACCTATCTAGTATTGTGCTGAAAACGTGATGAATGTAATAACCACCCATATAGAGCCACATAATGTTCAATTTTAATTGAATCATAGTAAATATATTTTTATGAAAACTTAACCATGTATACCATATCATTCCAATCACTACTGAATTTTATCTTCTAAGCCCCTAACATATCCTCCAGTATGCGAGTCATCCACCTAAACAATTTTTCTCTCTGAGGATGGTATGTTGTGATCAATATTAACTGAGTCAATAAGGCCTTTTTAAATCCAAAACAAAACCAAAATATAAATCATTTGTGTTTTTAGACATGATGACTTAGGGAAATCAATAGAAACCTATAGTCCCCTGAACATACATCTTTCCCATTTTGTCTACTAAGTAAGTCTTATAGGGTAATATGAAATAAAGACCCATTTTTAGTCGATCAAAAATCAACCATAAAACATCATGGATCCTTAGGTTATGTGCTATCCGAATCAAAATTCCATTTCGATGTTATCAAATTTACACATGGGAACTATTATTGTATAGGGAAAATCATTAGGATGCTGGCACATGACCTTCATTATTTGGTAGGCATGGAATCAAGAAACAAATCCAGCAATGTCCTTCTTCATCCTAGGCCACCAATACTACCACATAAAGTTATGATATATATTTTAAACATCTGGATGTACTACCCAATTACATGTATATAATTCCCTCATCCACTCCTCTATTATAGAAGTAGGGATGAAAAATATCCCATAAATAAGGATCAGATCATCACCATCCCATGACCACTATGGAATTAGTTCACCTTCAACTAGTTTTTCCAACATCACTGCACACTCCATGATATTATCATGTCTAGAATTTACCTAGTCTACTGGATAATATGTTTCCACCATTGGGACACATGTATTCGATAATTGAGGCTCATAATAATCCATCCTCTAGTTGGATAACAATTTTTTCAGGTGCTGCTACTCCTGTGATGGTCATTCACTATTTTATCAATCTACCTATGTCTTACAGAAAAGTGAATATTCTATGAAATTTCATTTCCTTTTAGAATAATCCATATCAAATGAAGTATTCAATAGATGTTATACCCAATGACTCTACCTCTTTTTCATGTCCTATTTTGTAAAAAATATAATATAGGATACTATATTCAATGTTTAAAAAACAACTCAATAAATATATAGTGTCACAAAAATTCCAAGAAAAAAATGACCAGCCTCAAGTCAGTAGTATCATAGCTCGACTCATGGGGTCATAGATAATATGAACCATAAGCTACTACACATTTCTTCTATATTATCACCAATCTCAAACCAATACCTAACACATCATAGTACACAGTGTAACCAATCCCCAGTTCGAGATGTATTATCATTGGTGATGTTGTCAACCTCTTTCTCAGATTAAGATGCTTTTATTCACACAAGTCCAAACATTGGGAATTCAAAACATAATTCCTTAGAACAATCATGGGTGCTGATATATGAGTGATGCACTAAATAAACTATGATTAATATCCTGGAAAACCCAAAATACTCCTAATCTCAAGCTTGTTTTGATGATATGTCAAAGAAATTACTACATCCAATTTGTATGGGTCTACGGATATACGTATATCAGACACATCATACCCCAATATCTTCACCACTAAAATCCAAAAGTCAAAAATCAATTTCTTACCATAAAGATGATGTTTTCAAAGTATACTCTGGACTATCACAATGTGTCTAACATGCTACTCCGGTGTTGATGAGTAGATGACGATGCCATCAATAAACACTATAACAAAGAAGTCAAGATATGTGTAGAAGATCTTGTTCATGAGATCCATGAACACTACTAGCATGTTAGTTAGTATAAACAACATCTCCTAGTACTCATAAAACTTATACCTACACTGAAACTCTATCGTCCATATTTCATCCTCTATAAGCCATAACTAGTTATATCCTAATCGGCAATCAAGAATAGAGAACCATATGACTCCTTAAAAATGATCAAAGAGGCCATAAATTCTGAGAAATAGATATATTTTCTTCACTATCACATAATTTATCTTTTGGTAGTCTATGCAGAGTTGAAGACATCCATCCATATTCTTAGATAACAAGATAGGTGGACCCCACAGTTATGTAATCATCCTGATAAATCCATTCAAATACAATTATTCATGTTTTACCTTTATCACCTTCAACTCATTTAATGCCACGTGATATGGAGGTATCAAAATGATATGCAGACACTAACCAAGATGTATCATAATATTTAACTACTATATTAGGGGAATTCCTATTTAATTGTTTTGAAAGATATAATGGTAGAGATCCATATATAGGTGTAATGATGAGGGAACTACCATTGGTCTAATAAATAGTGACAATCCTACACTCTCTACCATGATCATGTTGATCTGACTCATGTCTTGTCCAACTCTACCTATTTCTAATTCAAATTCATTAGTCATCGTGTAATTCTCTCCCTTTAGAGAATTAAACAATACATGTCTCCAATATCAATCCATGTGATCTTGGAAGCTAATTAAACATTCCAGGACATTAAACCATTAAATCTCACCATCATTAGAATCAGGATGTACCATAGATACCCATAATTACAAATGACTATTGCAAATGGTGGGCATCTCTTAAGATGGTTAAATTTTGAACCTAATAGTGAATAAGGGGATAATAACTTAGATAATAACATAAATGGGTTTTCAAGTATTTCAATAACATGTATAGATATGAAGGAGTGAGAAAAACTATTATCAAACAAGGAATTATATAGAGACGAGGTGATCCAAATCGTACCTTCAATAATATATGGTCCATCCCCACCAGTTTTTGGATTCTGATACGCTATATAAACATATCCAACTAGGGATCCACAACCCTACCCCCCAAGTAAAAATAATTTTAGAAGTATGTATCATATTCTAAGGTCCTTCACCCTAATATTTACTTGATCTCCGAACACTCCTCCGAGAAGTCGTGAAGAAAAAATGACTAAGGTGACCAACATTTACACATTGGTGGGACTTCAAATATGGATTCCTAAAAGAATTTTTATAATTGTCATTTTCTTATTGTTGAAAAACCTATTGGAATCATCTAACATATAGGATATTGAGGAGGTCCATTTTTTACCCCACTAAATGACACCCCTTTACTCTTGAACCACTATCAAATTTTTACTACTAGAAGAATCGTCCATAATAAGAAGTAGAAGCTTAGTCTTGGGTCCACTATAGACTTTAAGTAAGACTATTCCCTTATGCTCCTATATCCCCTTCTCAAAGGTTGGGGCCTTGTGAAGAACCGATTTGTATATCATTATATCAAATACCTTAACATGATGTTTTATCTCCAGTTGAAGGACAATATCAAACTTTTGATCCTCTATTCCTTGTTCCTAGCCAACACCAGAAAAAAGATATGTAACTCCATATATATAGAGAAGAATATAAAAGGAATTTTATAAACCATTTTTATAACTCCATAAACTATGGAGCATTGTCAAGATTCATTTTTTCGGATATTATTTATGGAGAAACATATCCATTAAGGCTTCCCAGGTAATACACCTTATTCTACCCATTAGATTCACGGTATTCCTCCATCTCCCAGATTATTAATGAAATGTAAATGTATTTAGAATTAAAAAAACCTTTTTAGAAATATGTAACAAAATGAAAACTATCTTTTAAATATATATCCAATCATATGAATCTTATGGGAAACCAATTCCCTAAAAATACATAGGATACTAGATATATAAATATTGATCATGACCATTCATGACATTTTGGATGTTTTTTACATGATCAATAATAGTATGAAAGAATCCTGGATACATAGAATCTGAAACATGAATCACCAGTGCCATAATAGGAGTATATATACTTTTGTATTTCTGGTGATGGTGTGTGAAAATTGTGGGATTCAACAACTAGTAGTCCTATAAAACATATCAATGGATACATCTTCATTAACATGAAGGAAAATATTATAAAATATTATGTTGTTTGGACAGATCCTAAATAGTATCTGAGATTAGAAATTTATCATAGGAGTATACCCATAACCTAAGGTATACCTCTCTTAGAAAACCCTGGTCTTTATCACTGTACATTAGTCAGAATATTATATATTAAAACATAACAACATAGTCAATTTTAGCTAATTAATGACAACATAGATATATCACAATAGTAATTTAATATATAAATATATCACAATATAGAGGGTCAAATTCTATCCTGAATAGATAAAACAGTTAATGAATTAAACAAGATAACTGATATATATCATTACAACTTGAATATATATATGAAATATAATCCTACATGCATACTGATGATTCTTGAAGTCATCGAATATCTTATAAAATTTTAAAAACAATCCCATCTAGGATAACTCAAAGGTTAATTACGCATGAGCTGGATAGGAACATGGAAGCTACCCTAATTAAGTTCCACATAGCTAACTCATTTATACCATTTTATAGGATAGTAAAAAAATGATGAAAACTATGATATGATGCCATTTTTAAATCCCCTAACCAAAACCAATTGGTGCATGTTAGAGAATCACATGAACTAATGAATTCCTCCCCATATACAAGTATATAATAATGGAATCAAGTGTCCGAAGTTATTTAGTGGGGGAGAATATACCCTTAGTAACATATCCTTATAAAATAATATATACAATAACACAGAGTAAACAATGTGGATGAAAATATTATCAAAATACATAAATTCTATACAATAAATAAACAATCTCCCAATGTGACAAACCAAACTAGAGTACAAAAAATAAGAAGGTAAATAAAAAAAGTAATATAAAATAGTATGTATTAGGTTCTATAATCTCCTAAAACTCCAATCCACTATAACCTAAACTCTCCATAGTAAGACCATTTATCTTCATTCGATATATTGTCATGAAATCTACACATGCACTTAGATGTATATGTTGAGTGTGAGTAATAAACCCAGTAGGACACCACCAATGAATTCTTAACATAATTTCATATGTTATATAATTTTATGTTAATTAATAAGATAAATTTTAAAATAAAAAAAACTCTACACATGCGTTGAGTCATCATACACTAACAAGAACTACATGAACCCTAGATCCACTTGCTTCGGCACAATGCTGGTACGAATGCCAATATCCATCATAAAAGAACAAAATTTCTGGAAACAATGCATGAACCACCATAAAAGTGGTCATTATTTAGAAAAATATATTACCCACCCTATAGGTGATATTTATCCTGGGATTATAGAAATTCCCACCCAACATATTTGACATAATTGGATAACACATCACTCTTGCATCAAATTATCCCACATTTCCCTATAGCTGATGGATTCTCATCCAATTATTAGTCTAATACTACATAAAAAAACTCTTTTAAGACTCAAAACATACCATAAAACAATCCATCATCTTTATACATCATTTTATCATCACGCTCCACCTCCATGGGGTTGTCTAACCAAAATTGAGAAACTACATAATCCTGATACTCGAAGTATGGTTCCAAAAGATATGTTATTACACAAGTAATATTCATATAATATGGGGAAAAAATTCACATTGTGAATAATTATAAATAGTAGACACACAAACATACGACCAAAACCAAGAAAGGATTCAAGTTCACTCACACACCCACTTGAAAACACAAAAAAATCATGAGTTCTGAAGAATAAAAAAACATGTCATGATAACATCATACATAAGGACATGAATTATAAGAACCTACTAACTATAGGATTTTAATATCAAAGTCATGGTTGTTAATGAATTTTCACCCAAAATATTCTCACATATTAATCAATTCAAACTACTCACTAGAGATTCAATGAACTAGCTGGAAATATTTTATTTCCAATGGAAATAAAATCTATAAAAATGATAAAAAATTTATCCCTCCTTGATATTTTTAAAAATAATATATTTATTTAATAAAATGATTTAAAAAATTCCTCCTTAATGAATAATTTTAATTCTTAATATGATGTAAATTCATCTATCCATAATAATCTGAGATAAGAATGATAATTCTGTATTAATAATTGATAATTCCATGTACTATTTAAGGATTTTATATCATTTATCATCAAAATTATTCTGGAATACTATTTTTAAACTTTTAAAATAAATAAAATACATGTAATTTATCCCATGGTAAACTTAACCCCCAAGAATGGAGGACAGAGAGAGACGATTTTTCCTTTCTTGAAAACTTTATGTAGAACCTGATTTGATCAAAGTAGGATTTATAGATCCTGGATTAAGGGTTATGTAATTCCTAAAACTAAAAGTGAAAAAAAAGTTGTAGTCATTTTAAGAAAATACCAAAGTGTACTGGTTCATTTCATTTGGATAACCTAGGATTAAATAACTATATAATTCATTCTTTACATGGATTATGAACAAAGAGTATTTAAAGATTAAAAAATAGGTGTTACAGACCATAATGATTAATCAGAAATACATTCTTATGAGTTCAATATTTTATGTTCATCAAAATTCATTACAACTTATTACTAGGTAATTAAAGACAATAAATTGGGTTTAAATTATATTTTTCCCAAAAAGAGAATTGTTTAAGGGTAACATTCTCTTACCCTTACATAGCTCATATGTTTAATGTGAGGGTACTAGGTTATCTTTATATAACCCTTGGAAAGAAAAATTTATACTTACACAACTCACGAATACCCTTACACACACATTATAAATTTTCAGTTACAATTATGAAACATATGAGGTACCCTTACACATCCTTTAAAAATAAGGTCTTACCCCTATAAAGCGTATAGAGAATACAATTTACCATTATAAATACAATTTAAAAATCCTATAACCTAAATGAAAACTTCTTAAATCATGAGTTTAATTTACCCAAATCAATCATGGATGTTATATATTATACTACAGTCTCAATGGTTTCTATATCCTTTCTATAGGACTTAGTGATTCCATTAAAGAATCTATAAATTTAATCACTTATTATATAACATATGAGTAAATGGAAATGGATAATTTTTTTAATATTTATTTAAATGACTATACTCATCAAAAAAATAACATTATTAAATTCACCTATAAATTTATTCATATGAGACAGTAATAATCAGTGATATCCTTACATGAATGCATTTTATATATTAACATTTATTTTCCAAATTATATTCACAAATTATAAAATTATATTAGGAGAATAAAATATGATTATTCATATCACAAAACGTATGATATATTGTTACTATATAGAGTTCTTGAAAAATAGGATTAAACTATGTAAGTGGAGAGATATTGTATATTTCACCATATAAAATACTGAAAATAATGGAATATGATTTTCTATTGGTTTATTTATATCCCACCATATAATATATGTATATCATATATTGAGATATAATCCATAATGAATAAAATTTATAAAGGCCTTATGTTATATATCTTTCAATATCACACCTTCACTAAATTTTAAAAGGCTCTATTCCATTTCACCTTATATTGTATAATATATAATAATGTGTGTAATCATATCCAAAAATTCTTTCTTATATTTACAAAATACTTTTAAAAATATTTCATCAACTTAATAATGTATCATATAAAATATTATATCTTATGAATAACCAAACAAAACAAATTTTTATTTACTCTAATCACTTTTAGAGTATCTATATGAGTTTTATAAAATTAAAACCCCATTCAGTCAACCACATCATGCAACTCCATATGAGGTGAATAGACTTGCCCTATTAGGTTAGGTGCTTGAATACATTCTTTGCAAAATTAACTTTGATACGAAGTGAGATTATCCAAGCTAAACTTTTAAAAATTTCATATTACTATTACATCTCATAATATTTTCACATAATATAGGAAAAATTTGGTTTAATGTCTTTTATTATGAGTTACCTAGGAAACATATTTTAAAAATCCTATGAACATTTCTCTATAATAAAAGAAAACTCAAATCCATTATAAGATTATCATATGTTTAACTCATATTTATATCATAAAGAAGACAAAACATATTAAATAGGTGATATTAGATAATTTGTTAGGGTAAACATAGTATATTTTAGTCAAATATCATTGGGAAGCGTAAGATGAACATATGGGAAAATTAAACTAAATATAGATGAAATCATAAATTATTGGATTAGGAAGAATTTAGAAATTAAGATTTTGTGAAAAAGTAACAAAATAACCTGATCTATGAGAGTGTAACATTAAGATACCCTATAAATGTATCATAATAATTAGTGTATAAAACATTACATTCATAAGGCATGACATCAATGACCACACTTATAAGAAACTGAATCATAATCATGAATATTTATCTTGTTATATTTAAACATTTGACCAATAAAATGGAGGGTCATGTGTGACCCTCACTTTATTCATCCATACATACATGTGCCTCTTGAAAAAAATTAATTTATTAAATTATAGGGAACCCAAGCAAATAAATTGGGTTTCATAAAAATATAAATGAATATAATTCACTTTTTATAGAATAAATAACCCATGGAGAGAAAATGGGTTACATATCATTCTGAAATGGAATCATAAAAATAAATAATAAATAATTACAATAAGATTAATAAATATAAAATAAATGGGTATCCAAAGATATTGATTAAATTTATATGTAAATACACTTCAATTAAGATGATAAAGTTTATGGTACTTAAATCCTATAAGAAAAGGGTATATGATTAACATAATAAATTACCCAATAAATTGATGTATGGAATCTAGGTGAACACCATTGAATATAAAAAATGAAAAATTGGTTATTCATAAAGGAAAGGAATTTTCATAAAAACTATAGTTATAAATTTAATATTATATGGTTAGAAAATTGAAGTGGTGGATCATTACTCTAAATAATAAATAAATATATGTGCACATAAAAAATATTAAAAAGAGGTGACCCTGACATTGAAAAAAATCCCCATTGTAAAGTTAAAAAAAATTATTGAAAAAATTTAAAATAAGTACATGTATTAGAAAATCACCTAAATCAATTCTTGAGGAAATGATAAGGACATTCGAAAAAGCATCCAATGAATATAGACCTAGAAAAAGGGATATTCCTAATTAAAAATAAAAGATGGGGTTGGTTACCTTACAACTGGTAAATAATGAGTGACTGAGGAAAATGAAATAGGGAGAATATAATAAAAACATAAATAATGACTATAGGATAATATTTTTTTGGGTCTTATAGATAAAAGTAAAATAATTATCCCTATGTATAATCAATATTTGAAAATGATATTGGTGACAAAACCCTCATTGTATTGGTAACGTAAGAGTCAATGGAACATGAGAGGGAGATCCTCAAATTAATATTAAAATATCATTAAATAAAATATATTTCACACATAAAATAAAAATAGTTTTTAATACATAATATAAAATAAATAACAATGCACAATATAAAACATGTCTCATGACATTAAATTTTAGATAATGTTCCCCTTAGAACCATAGAAATTTTTGAGACAAAAACCACTAAAGTATGTAATTTCAAATTAAATATTAAATACCATTAATAATGATAATATCATGATAAAAATATTAAATTGTTATTATACACACCATTATAAAGAAAACATGGTGCATAATAAGAAATTTTATTCTAGGGGTGAAAATTTGAGACGAGATCCCTTATCTTGTTCGCAATTTGTTATGCACATGAGCATAACTTTCCAAATAAGAAAATTAAGTTTATTAAATAAATTTTAGAAAAAATATTAATTTATATTTAATATAATATGGACTATTTATTTTAATTTTCAATTTATTTATTATATAGTTTCCGTTTAGGTTTTCATGAAAATTGAATCTGTGTCGACTTATTTTGATAATTTTAGAAATCAAAGATGATATTTCAATAATAAGTTAAATAATTAATATATCATTTAAAGGAAAAAATACATATTTTATTATTAAATTATATTAACACTATTTTTTATGTTCCCAAAGTTATCCATGATAGAGTTTTATTGCATAGTTCAAGTTGGTTGTTAAACCAACTCTGTAGATGAACACACTATATCTCGATGGGTGAGTACGCTTAAGGATATATTCAATATAATTGTAATATAAGAATAATTTTATTATTAACTTGTTTTTAATATGGTGAATCATAATTTAATTGGTTTGGATATATGATGAAAATCATGATGAAAAATGAAAAATGATACTTTTTGGAGGTAATAGTCCGCAAAACACATGATCAACGTTATTTTGTTTTTCTAAGTAATTGGGAAGGAATAAATTCTGTTTTTCAAATTAATATAATACACTTATATATACTTATTATACTATGTTAATTATATATTTATGGGTAATTTAGGATTGTAAGATAAAAATTAAGAATAAAAGGCACATACTATGTAATACACACTTTAGCATATTGAAATTTATATGGCAAGTATCCTTAGAAATGAGGGGATTAAGAAATATTATATTGGCAAAATTCTAATGAGAACTAGTGAGTTTTATTATAGAATAATAATTTTATAGTTTCATGAATAATTTATAAGGAATGGGTGTGGAATGTGGTGTGGATGTGGACCCTTTTATAAATAAATAAAAGGGAAAATTTCTAAATACCCTTAAATTTTCAAGGATTTCATTACTCTATTCAAGGCTCAGAGACTAAAAAAGTTTTAAAAAATTGTTTTTGGGGTGATATTGGATATATATATCCTAATAAATGTATTTAAAAACATTCTTTATAAATATTACAAGTTATTTACCTTTATAATGTTACTTTTACCTTTTTTTTGTTTTTATCGGGGTAACTAGTTTTTACCCAAGTAAATTATATTTTACTAAAAAAATAATATAATAATTCTTACCAAATCTAGGTGTTATTAATATGAATTTAATCTAAATTTAATTTCATTTACTTTATAAATAATATAATATTAAATTTTAAATGAAAAAATTATATAAATTAAAAATCTATTTTTTAGAAAAATAATATTTTCACCAATAAATTTTCATTATAATTTTAATTATTGATTAAAATTTTAATTAATGATAATATATTATAATATATTATTAAAATTATATTTATTTTATTTTTTATAAGATATAAATTTTTTCTGTGGATAAAAATTTAAAAATAATAATACAATAATTCTTTGAAAATAACAATATTATCATTATAACAGTCATTATATTGAATCTTAGTAATCAATACATTATGACCAAAAATTAAACTTAAGTATGTAAATAATATATATATTTTCCTATAAATTATAAAAATAATTTTACTAAATAAAATTTTAAATTTTTTTAAAAAATTAATGTCAATATTAGTTGACATAACACATAGAAACTATTTTTAGAAAAAGTGTGTCTTTAATATTAAAAATTTTGTATTTTATAAATTGAGAAATTTCATTGAATTTAATGTTATAACTTGGTTTAAAAAATAGGTAATATTTAATTTTCTTCTAAATCAATCAAAAACATAATATTAAAATTAAGAACTTTTTATTAAAAGAAATTATTTCGAATTGGAATGAAATGTTACTTTTGTTATAAAATGATTAAAAATGGGTTTCTAAGATAAAAATTTCATTTTAAAACTCATATATTCACTCATAAAATAATATTTTGTGGACTTAAATATTTTATATACCTATATAGCTTGTTCATATATTTATAGTTCCATAAAATTACCAATTTTTGTATAATATTAATTCTTCACTATATAATTGTAAACCAATGATCTTATAAAAAATTAAAGAACGCAATATAAGCTAACTTTTACTAAATAAATTCAATAATTAAGTTAATAGTACTAAATTTACACTCTAAAATTTATTATTTTATTTTTAAAATTATAATAAAACATATAAATAAACATTTATTTTGTTGAAAGCTCTCTTTTACAACATTAAATATTCTTAATCCTATTTTGTATGCATTTATAATTGATTACATTTTTTACCATATGTTTTACTCTTGTTTTAATTTGATTATCCAATATATGTTGAATTATTTTAGTTTAGTGCTACATGTGGACAATCTATCAATAAAGTGTTTATTTATAGGAAAAATTATATAGTAAGATATTAGGTTGTAACATTCCTCCCCTTAAATAAATTGTGCCCTCTGGATTTTAATTATTAATCACTAAAAAAAGTAGGTGATTGTATTTTTAATATATTTATCATTTTTTATATAACTCTTAATATTATATATTTATTACTCTCTTAGTCTATATAAAACTAATTATATTTCCTTAAAAAACATTAATTGTTCATACAATCATATAATAAATTATACATACCCCATAATAAATTATTCAACAAAATATACCTCTACCAAATGAATTTGAATCTACAACACATTATTCCACATTGAAATCATATATTTACAAAAAAAATTAACTTTATATTTAACCCCCAAATGTATTGACCACTAGTTTATAATTTCACACACTATTAAATATATATCATTATCCAAAAAATTCAATGAACTTCAAAAGAAATATCCTTTAAAAATTATCTATCATTAGTTTACCAATACCTTATAACTTAAATTTTTTTTAAAATCCAATCCTTTATTATATGGTAATTAATTATATATTAAACATGAGATTTATCCATCCCACAATCTCATATTCTTCAATATTTATGCCAACAAATATAACCATATCAAAAAATGACTTTTAAGGTTTTTTGTATCATTAAATATATTTTTACAAACCTTTAATGAAAAAATGTTGTAGAATGTTTCTTATATGCTTCACATAATCAATTTAACCATTTGAATATACTAGAATATCATCGATGAATATCAATCATTAAGGAAAATAGCTATGAGTATCAATATTTCTTTCCTATTAAGATATTTTCTTAACTACCTAAGGTAATACTTTGAAACTCACCTTTATATCATAAAATTCATATACTAAAATTACTAATCCTTTGAGTATGATATATTATTTGGTTATAATATATAGTTATTTCTAGATACAAAAATTTATGTTATAAACGAACCCAACTAACTGGCTAAATTGTACCTGAATTAGTTCTGACATAGTCTAAATGTATTTATCATTCTCACTAGTCATGTGAATATTACTTAGGCATCGAAATAATCCAGATTGAACAATTTCACTATAATAATAACTCATCAAGACAATGTAGTGGATATAAGAGAATAAATAGTTTGTATACCAATCTCTCATCAAGGGAGAAAGTACCACAGGTAGTTATATACAAGTCTAAAAATATTATGTCAACACAATCTTTTCACAAAAAATCCTCAAATCCAAGAATCTCAAAGCTTCATAAAATAAGTGGATTACACGCTCCACCAGTCACCAATAACTCAATATGCCCCCCCAATCAGGTATATCAACCGCCACAAAGTGATTCATTTCTAATACATGGATTTGGAATGATAAAATATAAGAATTCCATAAGTAAAAGGTAGGTTGTGAATAATAAATCCCAATTGGATCTCACTAAGAATTTTATAAAAAACCTATAAAAAATCAAAAAAAATTCAAATTTTAGTTAAAATGTTCTTGGGAATACTTTTACAATTTGGAATGAAACTTGAATTTCAAAAAATTTAAATGGAAAACATAAAATATGTTTTGAATTATAATTTCTATAAAAAAATATCACAATCAAGTATTTTTGTCAAAATATTCCTGAATAATTTTTTCTATGAAAATACACATGAGTAAATTATTTCAATAATTCATTGGAATATAAAAAAAATTAGTCATAACACCATAGTCAATAGATAGGATTTTAGATTAGTATATGGATTATCACACATAATATTTAAGTATGGTTTTAGGTTTTCACACACTCCCTAGATCCCAAGAGTAGGGAGAATGTGATAGAATCCCATAGAATAAACTCCTAGCCCAAAATATAGTTTATTGAACATTGTAATCATCAATCCATTTCTAGGTAGAGATAATATATTCCTATTAGTTTTTCTTCCCACCCAATTATTTGGACTGAAATGTAATTAAATGAACCAATCCATCATAAATGCAGATATCAAATTTGTCATAAAATCGAAAATTATGTAATAAATCATTTTAAATTCTTCCCCATGTCTTCGTTCTAAAACAAGTATTTTTACTTCAAAAACCAACATCAAGGGGTTTTTAAAATTTCATGAATTTCATTTCAAATAATTAAATTCTTTATGTCTTTTAGTATCATCAAAATCATGCTTCAAAACATTCTATACAAATGATGTTTATTTTTCATATATCAATACTTATGGTTCAAAATCCATTTTCAAGGGATTTTATCACATACACCATGTAATTTAAAATAATTTATCAAGGGAATCAATTCCTTATTTTGACATAAATTTAAACAAATTTAAGATAAAAAATAATAAAATGATTATGTTTGTGTACATTTTTTTTTATGAAACCACCAAAATCAATCAAGATCAATAAACACCCACAAATAACCCACCGATAAAATTCGGGGGATAAAATTATCCAATCTGAATCCAAGAATAAAAAGACATCAAGTAATGATCTATATACCATAAAAATAAAAGTAATCCCTTATATTGAATAGGTAGAGAAAATAAGAAAGGATAATCCATAATTAAATTGAAAATACACTTACAGAAAGATATCTAATGAACCAACCACCTCCTCGATTCATTAAGAATCGTGGTTGGAGACCCAAATATTCATGTAGAAACCCTATAAGGACCAGAGGATTGAATTCAGTATAATTTGGAAGAGTTTTGATTTTTAAATTTGGTATCATAAATTTAATTTTGAAAATCAGAGAATTAAATTCTCATCATAAGGATTGGACACAATATTTTTTAAATGATGAACCAAGTCTCAGGTGAATAAGAACCATGTTTCCAAATCACCTAATACAAGGGGATTGTTTTTATTTAAAGAATTTATATCAAATATTAAATAATATTAATTTTTTTATTGATCATGTAAGAAAAATGCTTACCATCTAGCTCCTACCAGCTCAATACATGGGGAGGATCAGTGAGATACTTCATCACATATGATAGTTGAAGAAAATTGTGGACTAATGTTATCTAATGTGGCAATAGTTTTTTAAGACACACCACCAATATTAAAAATAGGCTCAAATGGTCCCACATATATTGGTGATCAGTTTTCCTATTTTCCAATCCTTTCCAACTCAATAGAGGTGAGATTCTGAAAAAACTTAGTCACAGACCATGAACTCCAAAGGGAATATATTATAATAAACCTAAGAATTATACCAGATCTATTACATTACCATTATATGATGAATCATATACATATTGAAAAATATATTGGACCAAAATAGGTCTAACCAAGGATGCTTCTGTAATCGTTGACGAACAGAATAGAGATTTAAACAACTATCAATACAAGGCCACAAAGGGTTTAATCATAAGTAATAGATGATAATTATTTTTGTAGGTGTACTCAAGAAGCCCCAAGTGGAAATATGAATATAACAACCATGTTATTTTTCTAACATTAATACACGATTTAATTTCATTAAAATACACTTAATACAACCTAGAAGATTTAGAGGTCTAGTGTCTTTAGGAATTAGGAACATTACATAACAACTTAAAACATGAAATATGCGTCATTATTGAAAACATCCTTTGCACAACCAAAACATTCTGTCATACTTATCATTTCGTGGTGTAACCCAAGGACATACATAATAAAAAGGAGAGATATAAATCCTAGTAAAAGATTAAACACGGAATAAAATGAAGAAGAAAATTTGTGCTAGGAAATAGATATAACGATGGAGTATAAGAGAAATAGTAACATAAAGGCATGATATAACATGGTCATCATAACATGTAAATGTTGAAAAAACATATAATACTACATTGTTAATATAAAATAATCTGGTAAACTCATTTCCCAACATGGTGGAAATAATCCTATAATGTAATCAGGTAAACCCCTATACAAACATGATGCATCGTGATACAAAACATTACCCAATTCGTTGGAGCACTATCAGTGCACACCCTTCATAATCATTTTAAAATCAAGATTAAGTGTGCTACATAGATCATATAAAATTGATTCATTCAATATCATAAATTATTAAATGATCAAATAATATAGAATAAATAAATATAAGTCACCATTTGATATGTTTATGTTCATAATGGTGAATGCCCTTGATGGAGGAATGTGTATGGTATTCACAATAAGATGATTTTGGCACGGAAAATCATGGTGCCATTTTGCCAACATAACAATATCATATGGAACATCATAAACTAGGTTGATGAGAGTGAAAGATTTATATCATAATTTATACATTTTATATATAGAAAGTGGATAATATAACATAATATACCAATATGTAAAATGGAATATAGATGCAAAATATAAAAAGAAATGCTTGAATGAAAATGAGAAGAGAGAAATACCTTATGGAATTTCAGAATAGTAACGGATGTATATAAGGATTAATAAGAGGGATAAATGAGAGTGAAATGGAATATAATAATTTATAAATCAAATGGCCATTATAGAGGACATTTAATAACATATTCTAATATAGGAATAAAAAAATTGAAATAAATAACAAAAAAATGCTTGATAAAAGAGGACGGTAGAATATAGCTTACTTGGATGTGTGATACCAAAGGCTTGGTAGAGGCTTCTTGAGAGATTATGGGAACCTTGGGAGGACTCTACGAAGTATTTTTCAGAGGTTTTATGATCTTCAAAGATCCTGAGTGAAGAGGAATGGGTTCTTGGGTGGGTTTATATAGAAAATGTGGGTTAATTATTTATTATTTTGGTTTTGGACCCTACACACTAAAATATTCCAAAACAAAATCCATCCCATGTTTTTTTCAGATGGTTTCTTTCCAAGGGGAGTGGTGAAAATTATTTTAAATGTCTAAGGTCCAAATTAATTAAAATATTTCTATTTATTTTGTGGAGGTGGGTCACACTCTCACAAAAATGAATTTAAAATGATAAAATATATTATACATTTGGGAGGATTCAATAAAAGATTATAAAATATGTTAAATACATATAAAATAAAATTATTTTAAATTTAAAAAATATATTAGGCCTAATATACCATTTATATATTTTTATTACATCACTATTGAGTCATTATGGTGTCATAAAACACATTATATATTTATATTGTATTAATTTTTTACCTAAAAATTTTACTGTCTTAAGAAATTTATAAAAAATTCACTTTTGGATAATTTTGACATCCTGATTCCTAAATTAATATTTATTTTATAATTTTTTTTATAAATATGTGAATTTTTATTTTCAAAATAATAACTTACATTTATTGAAAATTGACGTGTTTTGACAAAATAGTTTTTAAACCTTATTAAAAATTACAACTGACATCAAAAAAATTTTATGATCATTTATATTGAGTAAAAATAATTTAATAATAATATTTTATTAAAATATTATATAATTAAAAATACATTAATTCATTAATATTGATATCTTCATTAAATTTGAATATTAAGAAAAATACTATTTGTGATTTAAAAATCATTTACAAAGTAACAACAATAAAATGAAAGTATATTCATTATTCTATAGAAAATAATTAACATAATCATAATTCTAGGGACTAATTACATATCCCTTTATTATACCATAATACTCTCTATGAGTAAGGTGTACTATGGTGGAGCTTTAATGGGGTCATTTGGTGAACACTGTTTGGGCCGTCATCTTGATGAGCTTGAAATTATCCCATAAATGGTTTATCTCAAGCATAAGTTTCTAGATCTCATATTTCTCTTGGTATAGAGATATTACCATAAATTATATCTCCCTCTTAAGCTCTAATTAATGGGCTTCATAAGGTATGATCCTACAGGTTGAGGCCATAACTTCCTTTGTCTGTGCCAAATGGATTTGATAAAACCTTATATTTATACTAGTCATGTGATCACTGTTGAACGAATATATTACCAATAGTAATGATACTTAATAGTACTTCAAATCTAACTTGATGTAATAAAAATAAGTATTTCATTTTTTCTATATCTATAAGATATTAAATTAAAAGAAATAGAATTTTATTCATAAAAGTTTGGGTCGTTACACCCAAGATCATATGAAGTAGAGAAAAAAAATCATGGAGCATGTTCTAATAAATATGTATAGCCTATTCAATCTTCCATATATCTATGGAATGCATGTCATGTTTAATATTAACTAGGATTTCATCAATTACTATATGCCACTCTAAAATATGAGATGTGAACTTGGGACCCATATCCTGAATAGTAGTCGATGAAATTCAAGGTAATATGAATATTTGTTACACATAAATTTTTCTCATGTTCTTAATTTTGGTGGTATCATGAATGGGAATAAAGTGATCTATCAATTTTTAAATAACCACTGATAACATTGTTGAGTCATAATTATTACTTCTTAATTTTCTATTCCTTTAGTTTTCGAAATTTAAAACACTTTTTTATAAAAATGTTTAATAATTATTTATGTTCCAAGTGTTTTAGTATATTTTTGTAGAAAACATTATCTTTTACCGTACATAGAAAATGTTCGAATGTATTACGAATATAAACATATCATTCTTCGTTAAAATCATTGGATTGATAATGAATATTATTAATTAGACATACCTTTTAATAGAGAAGGAGTTAATTTTTTTCCTTTTATATCTTTCAATAAAATATCTTGACCATTAGACTGATTCTATTACCGTAAAAATCGGCCTGATCCTTATAAGGATTATCATATTGAAAAATTATAAAAAATGTCATCATAATATCTTATGTTTATAATGAAAATATATATGACTTATTTATATTGTAAAGAATACCATTAGAATATTAATTTTCCTAAAAAATAATATTGGACTTTTAGTTAATCTAGAACATTGTGAGCAACAAAAGATCCAACTGTCTGAGGAAATTAAAAAAAATAAAAATATTGTTTTAAAAAAAATGAGCACTTAGGATCTTTCATAATTTAAAGAAAGGGTTACAAAATTCGGAATGATGGAATTTTACATTTATCTCTTAGTAAGAGAGAGTACATGTCTTCAGGCAAGCTGGTGGTGTTGGAAGTCTTCCGCATAAACGCCCTTGTTAGCTAACCCATCTGCAATATAGATCACTTCCCTGTAGGAGTGAGTTATAAAATAGTTCATCAATGAAAGCATGTAAAGGATGTTTACCCATTTAGCGGCCAGCTTCCAAGAATGATGTCTTTCCCCACTCTAACCGCTTGAACTGGGGTTGTGGAGTCACATTCAAACCATATATTGTTCCATTTCCTTTTGTAGGAAGTATCTACCGCTATAATCAGTCCAATTATCTCAGATTCAAGCGCTGTAGACATACCAAAAGGCCCATAAATAAATTTAACAACATTACCATTCTCATATCTGAAGACCACTCCATATCCTGAGGGGCCTAGATTTCCCTTGGCTGCTCCATCCGTGTTACATTTAATCCATCCTACAAAAGGTGAAACCCAAAAAACATCCATACTCTTACAAGGATTTGCAAAGTTACCATTAATTTTCAGCCTCTGGAGAATCTCTCAGTCACCAACTGAATTGCGGCGTTGTTCATTATGCAGTTTATTCGCTGCCCACACTGCATCAATGATGTAGTCCAGTCCGTAGCCTACTTGGAAACTAGATCTGGAGTAAAACTTTTCATTTATACTGCTCCAAATGTAATACAGAATTTAAATTCATGCAAACTGGTTGAGAAATTTGATCGTCTTAGAAAAAGTCAGGTTGAACAGAACTATAATATAGTCTTAAATAGGACCATTTCATGGTAAATAGATTCCAAAAATCTATTACACTGATACCCAGAGAGAGGAGGCAGCATTGAAACTATGAAAAAGATGGTCAACATCCTCCTTGTGTTGCATTAAAATGATACATATAGAGCATAGTGAAATTCCAACACATTGAATGTTGGTTTCAACATGTATTTTATTGAAGAGTAATCTCCAGATAAGAGTGAAACGAGAGGGTGTCAACCCTTTTTTATATTCCTGCTCATTTTATGAGTTTTGAGATGATACATTTTGAAAATCAATTTATCTGTTTTTTAATCTACATGAACATCTCAATCTTCACAATTGAAATACTTTAGAGAGTTTTAGTTCTAAGTATTAGTTGTCTGGTTGATTCCTTTAAAACATTTGAATTCGTATTCTACATCCATTCATTGTTATGATTGCGGTATTATATGGGTAGAAAGATGGTTAATCTAATCCATACTATTGATGTCTTATAGGGATAAAAATATATATAATGATCATCATATCAAGGGATTCAATGGATAGAATGACATAGCCTATTATGATCACTGTATCAAGGGACTTCCTAGTATGGAATGATAAAAATTTCAATAAGTATAAAACTGTGGATACCTTTAGTCAGGGTTATTAACTATCATCTGTTGAGTCAATAAGGTTTTCCTTATGACTTTTCCATTCCTTCTTGTTTTGAAAATCACAAACACCTTATACCTAAGAAAATCTATATTTTACTTCACTAAGGAAAATTTGCTTCCTTAAGGAAATTTACACTAACCTTGTTTTCCTTAAACATATCAATAATTTTCTTAAGTATAAAAATCAAATTCATACCTAAAACCTTGGAATCATATAATAATTAGATATGAAGCATTCTATTTTAGGATCTGAATTCTGGATACGAACTCCAATGAAGTTCCACTCCGAATTCTGGATACAAACTCCAATGAAGTTCCACTCTGATTTCTGAATATGAACTTCTTTGAGTTCGACTCTGAACTTTTATTAGTTCAACTCTGAATTTCTATGAGTTCGACTCCAAACTTTTACTATTTCGACTCCGAACTTCTATGAGTTCGACTCCAAAATTCTATGAGTTCGACTCCGAATTTTTTCTAGTTCGACTCCAAACTTCTATGAATTTGACTACGAACTTCTATGAGTTCGACTCCGAACATTTACTAGTTAGACTACGAACTTCTACAAGATCGACCGAGATCACTGTTAGTTCACATTCTGATTTCCGATGAAACCAGACTCCGAATTTCCTTAGAAATTCAGACTCTATATTTCTATAGAATTCAGGTTCCAAATACATATAAAATAGAATCCGAATATCTCTTTATTATAGAATCTGAATTCCTTTTTGGTTAGACTCCGAACTATTATTTGATTACATTCTGAAAATCAGTTTTCCTTATACTTATACTTGTTTCATTATAAAATGATGTTCTTCTTTTAGTTACACATGTTTTGTTACAATATGATGTCATTCATTCAGTTTTTAACTAACCATTGGTTAAGTGATGGTGTACAGGTCCCTCCGAAATTTAAGGAAATTATGACCATTGGAGGAGAGAGTTGACCATTACTACCGAGCCTATAAATAGGAGCTCATTTGAAACAGCTCGATATGAAGTTGATCACTCTAGAGACCACATGCTGTCAAGGTGATTTCTAGAGAGAGAGGTTTTTCATGCCTTGTGCATACTGAACTGCTAGTCCAGATTAATTGGTGCGACTCTGAATGTTGGTGATTACATTTGAGGGCTTCCGGGGATAAGAAGAAAGAGGTGCCGACTACCTTAAAGTATGAGGGCTTACTTGCTGAGGAAGACCGAGGTTCCAACTATCTTGAAGTTGAGGGCTTGTGGGGATATCAAGACAGAGACTCTGATCTTTATATCGAGGGCTTACCTAGGTGTGGGTAAGACATACTTTCATGAAAGTATAAATCAACGTTCCTTTATCCAAGGTTGTTGGATACCCTTCTCTTTGGGTTAAAAGATTTATATCTTGTTACTTGTTTTTGTTACAAGTTTATCTTTTCCGCTGCATTTTGTATGTTTAAGAAAGTATAACCATCTTATACTTCCCTACACTTTTTTACTCTGATTCAGTTATATTCTATATGATTTTAGGTAGAATTTTATATTTTAAACTTTGGTTAAGTTTCATTTTCCGGATCCATATTTCTGGAACCAGTTTTTGGAATCACTTTCTAGATTTTAGAATGTTTATAGAGCTAGAAGTTTGTAACTTCATATTTTGTTCCAATCTTTCAATTGGTGTTAGAGGTGTTGTGAATTTTTTTAGCTTAACTTTGTTAAACTTAGATCTTTCCTTGATTAAGGAAATTTTTAAAGTGTACAATTCACCCCCTATTGTATATTGAGCATCTACATCATTATTTCGATCTTATACCACAATCTTAAGGATAAAAGAGTTAAATACCTTAAAATATATTTAATGTCATTGTTACTTACTAGTTTTTTTATTTATCTTTCTTACAAGTGTCTATTCCACCATGCATGTAATGGAATGTCATTTTTTATAATTATATTTATATTCTATTTTTATTGGTATAATTATGAATATGATAATAACAAACATTGATATTAATTGGATCCCTTGTCATTCTAATTATATAATCCGTTAAATAGACTTTGTTTGAGTTTAATAAATTTACATTAATTGGTATTGTGTTTTGGTCTATTTAAATGTTTTTTAAACAACAATTCACCACATACCCTTATTATAGATACCTTATCTAATATTATGATCCAATAATTGGTATCAAATTATGTTTCTAATACTTATATACTTGATTATTTTTTGTTTCCTTACTTATTGATTTTTTTATGTTTTGATATAACCTTTTTATAAACATTTTTACACTAATGTGTATTTATAGAAAAGAATTTATTTTATTTTAAGATGAAATGTATTAATATTGGATATCGTGATAATATAAACCCTAGTTGACATGCTATTATTTATGGGAATGACTATAAATATTAGATATATAAAATTAAAACTTTTGTGATCAATATTGGAGTAAATAACTTCTTAATGCTTACTGAAAATTACAAGATTCTTGATAAAGAAGTTTATGATTTAATAAATAATGAGAATTTGGAATATTAGTTGAAATAAAAAAGCCAAAAATAATTTATTATATTTTATGAAATGTAATATCTACATCAGATATCATCTTGTGAAGTTAACTATAATATTTATAGTAAATTTGAAGTTTCAGATTTTGCTATATCGAAATTTATTAAAACAAGAAGATCTATTCTTAGAGCTGATTACCAAGCGTTTGATTTTATACATGGAGAGTTAGTTTCTAAAATTAACCAAATATTTATGACTATTATAAAAATTTTGAAGTATCATGGAAAAAAATTCACTCATGATGAGATTTTTGTTTCCATTTTGTTGATAGAATTCCCAATGTGTGGGAATCAAAAATGACAGCTATGAATGATACTAGAATACTTACTAACCTTTCTATTGATGATTTAATTTGAAAACTAATTAAATGTTAAGGTTGTTTTAAGATATATGAAATGAAATATAAAAATAATAGTGGTGGTGTTTCTTTTTCTACAACATATACTATAACTTCAATTGTTCAGTTAGCTGATAAGGTTTTAAAGTATGATAGGAATAAGAATGTTTTTGTTCAGTCAAATTCCATTATATAAAAACATTTATAGAATGTGGTAGCTAATTTTTATATAGGAATAAAAAAATATCCTTGGAAAAAATACTTTAAAAATATATTTAATAAATTCCCGAAGGATAAAATTGACAAAATGTATTTTTATGTCACTTGTTACAAATTTAAGAAATATAAAAATATTGACCAGATTCTTCAAAGATGAAAATAAATGACTAAAAAGAAGGAAATTAAAATAGAAATTCCAAGATGTACTAAATCACTAAATGAATGAATGTTTTGAATTTTTATGATACATGTAGTTCCAATGGTGGCGATTATTTTGAAAAATATTCTAATAATGAATGTTCTAAACATAGGAACATTGGTCTTTTTTATAAATTACACATGATAAATCAATGTCTAATAGAAAATATACATATAACTGAATCACTTAATAATATTTCATTAAAATAAAATTATCATAATGAAATAAATTAAATTTCTTCTTATTAATAATCTTCCTTAGAAGAAGATAATATGTTACCCAATATGATGATATTTCTGGATTTGAAAAATTACTTGAAAATGAAAATTGTTTGTTTTGTAAAAAATCATGATAATAACAATGTTAAAAATTAAATAGATGATTCCGGAATAACACTTGTAACAAATTAAATATAAAATCTTTTTAAAGATCTTTGTAAAAATAATTTTTGAGAAAGATTCTATTTCAAAATATTTTGATAATGTTATTCCTGATAAAAATGATTTAAAAAAACATTATTCTAAAACTAACACTAATGATGTAAAAAAATTAGTTATTAAAAAATAATGAATTTCTATTTTGACGAATCTTTTATTAATATTTACCACTAGTTAGTAAAACATATAATAAATGTATAAACATATTTGGGCTTATGGTAATAGTTTCAAAATGGGGTTTACTGATATTTAAACCATGTTTTTGTAATAATAATTTTGTTCCAAAAAGGGAATTTTTTTTTTCACTGAGTTCCATAGTGGTGGTCAATGGGGGGAAAATTATTCATCAAATAACGTAAAGTATCTTGGTTTTCACAATGACTATTTTTCAAAAAAAATACTCTTACCTAAGATTATGTTTTTAGAAAATATCATACCTAATAAGGTATATGTTTTGAAAAACTAATCTTTATTTTTTTTGGATAATAATTAAAGGAATAAAAAAACATTTTTTATATGGATAGTGGATTCTCTGGTCACATTACTAGAAAAAAAATTTACTTATGAAGATAATCATTATGAAAGTTAGAAAAGTAAATTTCAATGACAACACTCAAGGAGAGATTACCAGAATGTGTAACATTATTATTCTGGGAATGATCTTATTTAAATTTTTTTATTTCTTTTAGGTCTTAATTATAACCTTATAAAATAATTCAATTATGTGATTAATGTTACCTTGTGAAATTAAGAAATGATATGTGTACAAAATGTAGTTATAGGGATGCATATTTTTTTCTTTATAATATGAATGATAATGATTAAAAATTAAAATTTAAAGTCTTTAAGAGCCAAGGATTAACATTACTTAGGGACATAGAAGATAAATATTTGTTATGGAATATAAGTTTAGGATTCTATAACATCAGAATCTTATTTATGTTAAATAGGAAAATACTTGTTATGGATCTACCAGAACATAGGTTTAAGACTTATAAATTCATTGACCCTCCTCAATATAATAAGAACCATATAACAAGATTTGAATATATTAGTGAAGTCTTAACTTTTGATGCTTTATAGTAAGTTCACATTTAATTATTTGGTCTGACAGAAACTGGTGATATGGGTGGAATATATTATGTATATGCCTTAATAAATTATTACACTAGATACACTTGGGTATTTCTTATTATAAAGAATTCCAAATCTATTAGTTACTTAAAAAAGTATTTAGATAGACTTAAAAATTATAAAAATCTATCATTTATAACAATTCATAGTGATCATTTTAGATAATTTGAAATTTTTAATTTTGAAACTTTTTATTTTATGAAAGGTAATGAATATAATTTTTTTCAACTAAAATTCTCAACAAAATAGTTTAGATGAAATAAGAAAGAGAATTATTTATAATATTTCTAGAAACATGTTTAGTGAATACATTATTAGTAATTTTTTTTGGTATAAGTTGGTCAGTACTTCTTGTTATATTATAAATCAAGTTTTTAATAAAATTTTTCATAATAAAAATTCTTATGAGTTAAGTATGGAAGAAAACCAAATGTTTCATACTTATTTTTTTGGTTTCAAAGTATTTATTTTGAATACTAATGATAACTTACATAAATTTGATTAAAAATATAATGAAGGAATAGTTTTAGGTAATTTCACTACTAGTAAGTCTTGTTGATTTTTATAAAAACAATCTTATACTATTGAAGAAATTGTATGCATTATTTTTGATGAAATTGATTATTTTGTTTTTAAACAACCCCAACCTATATCCTTGGATGTTATTTCTAAAACTAATTCTCACCCACTATTAGATAGTTATTATTAAAAGAAAAAACTCAAGAATTAGTTTATGATGTTATTCCTCAAGAATATTTTCAAGATATTATTGAATAAAATACATTTGAAAACACATAAAATCTATTTTTTCTTAAGGACCAACCTAGAGAAAGTATAATGGTGATGTAAATAAGGTAGTTAAGACTAGAGTTCCTTAATAAATGAAATTTAACATCAATATTTTATATCCCAATTTGATCCTAAGAACCATGATGAGGATTTAGGTGATGAGGATCATATTAAGCCTATGAAAGATAATGTCATTCAATTTTAAAGAAAAAAAGTTCGGAATTTTATTGAAAATCCTAAAAAAACATATATAATTAATGTAAAATGGGGGTTTCAAAATAAATGTGACAAAAATTGTATAATTGTTAGAAATAAGGCTAGATTTGTTTCAAAAGGTTATAAAAAATAATAGGGAATATATTATGTGGAAACAGATGAACCGATATCAGGACATGAAGCTATGAAAATACCTCCATCCTTTATAGAATTATTTAATTTAAAACTATTTTAAATGGATGTGAAGTGTTCCTTTCATAATAGATATGTCTATAAAGATGTTTATTTAGAACAAAGAAATTTTTTTAATATTAAAAAACATCTATCATAACTTTAATACATACTAATTATCTTTGTAGACATAAAATTTCCCCTAGATCTTGTTATGATAGGTTAAATGGATTTTGGTAACATAGAAATCTTATTAAGGGGGTAAAAATCCAACTATTTTTACAAGATAATTATATAAAAAAATTTGATTATAGAAATTTATTTTGATGAAATTATATTTAGTTCAATTAAAAAATATTTAATCAATTTGTTTGTGGAACTTATGATGTCTGAGTTTGAAATGAGTATGATGGGTGAGTTAACATTCTTACTAGGTTTTCAAGTATAAAAAAAACTAGAAGTATCTTTTATATATTAACATAATTATATAAAATATTTTCTTATGAAATTTGGATATGAAAATAGTAAATGTATTATTGCACCTATGGTTACCTATAATACCTTAGATCATGATGAGGCTGGGAAACCAGTTTATCATAAAATGTTAAAGGTATGATTTGAAATTTACTTTAGTTAACAACTATCCATCCAGATTTAATGTTTTCAATATTATTATGTGCTAGATATCAATACAATCCAAAATAATCCAATTTAAAAAATATGAAATTATTTTTTCATTATCTAAAGGTAAATATTGTATTTAGGCCTATTTTATTCTTTTGGTAATGTTTTTGAACTAAAATGTATTTTGGATGCTAAATTTGGTGGTTATAGAATGAATAGAAAAAGTAAATCTAGAAAATTAAATTTCGTAATATATTATTCAGTTTCTTATTCATGTAAGAAACAACACTCAGTAGAACTTTCCACTAATGAAGAAAAATAGGTGGAAATTGGATGTTTATATGATCAAGTGTTGTGGATGAAACACACACCCATAAAAATGTCTTTAGTGTTACTAATACTCAAATTTTTTTTGATAATACAAGTGCCATTATTTTAAGTAAAAATTGATCAAATCACTCACACGATAAACATATAGATATAGTAATCATTTTTTTGCGATCACTCACTTAAAATATGTATAATTTTAGAATTACTAGGAACACAAGATAAAATTGTAGATATTTTTACAAATCCCATTAGTTATGATTGATTTGAATATATCAATCAAAATCTTGGATTGATTAATGTTATGAAATCATTCATATGTACTTATTATTTATACATTTACTTACATAAATATACCACTTATCATGGGGGGGGGTACATATATTTTTTTTGTTTTTCAAAAGAATTTATGTTTTTATTAAATCCTTTAATTTTATAATTTTTTTACTTGGTCTAAAAAATTCCATCAAAATAGGGGTTTTAAACTCATACTTTTTAAAAAAATCAATGTTAGAATTATCAAAAATGTTTTCCAGAATAAGAAATCATTATAAAATTTAGAGACATACATTTTCTTACAAAATTTTCATATTTAGAAACAAAAATATTACATTTTCAATAGAAACATTCATAATTATTTTTCATAATGAAAATACAAAAATCAGTCTATATTTTAAAACTATCATAATATATTAAAAAAACCATGAATTACAGTTTAATCATACTAACGAAACATTCCATTGTGAAATATTCTCTTTTATTTTTTTACACTTATTCATTAAATTTGTTTATAATTTTTTATTATATACTTCTAGTTTTAAACTATATTTTGTTATTAAAATTTCAAATGTTTTTATAATCATAATGATTTTAACTCTGATAAATGTTTTAAAACACTGAGAGTTCAAATAAACTTTTAAGAACTCTCTTCACATAAATACCATGAATCAAATAAAAAGATTAAAATTTCAATCATTTTTTTATTTAAGGATGTTGAATTATCTCCACTAGTTTCTATATAATGATGGGTGACTCTATTATCCCACATTATTTTTTCAAACATTCCATAGATAAGTTGTTGCCCCTTCAAGGCATCCAGTTTGAAACTTTTTTGTTTGATAATCAGTCTTAGATCAAAATCTAATATAGAATTAATATGATTGTGCTACGTTGTATGTTTTCAGGGAGGGTCTAATAAGGATTTCTTGGTTTTAAAAGTATGGATATACACTCAAGAACATTATTTCATTCCAATGGTGGGAATCAGGTTGTGTAGAGAATCCTGAAAAGGATTTTAATCTATATTATCTTGAGGTAGTTTTAGAATTATATGCTTCATTATAGTTTTTTATAGAATGTGGAAAGGAAAATGATTCCTTTACTATATTTGAAAAAACGTATAAACTTTCTTACAGAAGGGTACCTGAATTAGTTGGAATCCCTTTAGAAGGAGAATTATATTTAACTTCTCATAATCTACCTAATAGAATAAGAATATTTGAACGAATAAAGTTGATGCTTCTTTGTTTTCCATCTATGTAAAATTAAGGAAATTATATCATCTAATTATAGAAAATAAAGTCATTTCTATCTATATTCAAGGATATTGGATCACCAAAAATGGTGATAGGAATGCATTGAATTTTTCTGATATTTCTGTAAATGATTATTATGTGAATATGAGTAAAATTGATTTAGTTAAATTCATCTTCCTTACGATAGAAAATATCAAAATAGATTCTATAAATTTGAAGATAATTATGTTTTTGACATTTATCAGTAATATGGTTATCAAGAGTATGGAAATTTTAATAGTAGACGAAAAATCTTATATAGTTATGGAAAATATTTATTTTATAAGAAAGGAAACAATGTCATAGATGAAGTTAGTATTTAATTCCAAATAAGATATGTTATTTAGAATAACATAAGGATATTATTATGAAGCTAAAACAACAAATATATCCAACAAAAATAAGAAGAAGAAATGAAATGTTGAGACTTAAAAACCTATCAAGAAAAAGAAACAAAAGAAAATTCATGATGACATTTTTGAAAATCAAATGGCTCATAAGGCATAGAAGAATCTATAGGATCTAGAGCCCAAACATATACTTAATGAAGCAGAATCTTTAAATATTTGAAAAAATAAACAAATTGAGGAAGAAGAGAATAAAAATAAGAAACTAAAGAGATTAAAAGAATCCAAAATAGTTGAGAATTTTTTAAAATGTATTGATTTAGAATCTAAGTGTAAAGACCTATAAAATTCATGGGAATGTTTTTTATTAATTTTTTTTGGAATTTTACAAGAATGCAGTTTCTGACGGCACCTGATTTCGAGGCCCGGTGTGCCCGGAATCATGTTCCGAAGTTTAACTCAGGTACGTTCAGTGAACGAAAGAGCAGGTTTTCCTAACATTAGTACCGGTGCTCGGAATCGAAATCTGATGGCACCGATGGAACCGCATCACCGGTAATTGCTTAAGAACACCTTTTCCGAAGTTGTGTTTGCTCGGGTGAGGTTATTATTTAATTGGGTTAACTAAAGAATAAAAATAAAATATTGTGCTAGAATTTTATTTTTATTCTAAGTAATGATAAGCTAGGCATGGTGGTTGGAGTGGGACCCACCATTACCCTAACTCCTAGGTAGGATATTAGTGAGGTGGGGCCCACATGAGCCACACCCCCATTATTTCCTTTTCACCTCCCACGAGCATTTAATTTGGTAACTCACCCGCACACCCTTTTTAATTTCCAAGTCAACTCTCAAATTTAATTTAATTATTAAACGCCGCATTAATTGGTCAATGTACGTTAATTAAACCGTGTTTTAATTTTGAATTTCATTTAAGGGTTGTAATGAGTAATAAAATAATGAAATGCCTTATTTTATTGTGGTTATTTCATTGTTCGAGATGGATTGGGAGGAATTGCTCAAGCCTTGGAATCCTCATCTTCTTCCTTGAAGAACGCGAAGAATGCACCATCGCTGACGAAGAATGCCGGTCTCTGATGAAGGACGACGAAGAACGCCGAATCCTTGGAGATCGACGACGCGACACCGTGTACCGCGACACCGATGATCCTCTTCTCTGCGACACTGACGACGCTTACGGAGCCTTCTTCCGAGACATCCTTTTTCTGCATCAAACCTTAGTTCATCAACTCTTTGAGGTAGGGGTTAATTGTTTTTCCCATGAATTATTTCTTTTCTATTCATCAACTTCTATTTGGGCCGCCTGTTATCATAATAATGGGAGGAGGTCGGACCGCATGAACACGGTCGAGCCTCCTCCCCCTTTGATGGTTTTACTTGATAGCAGTACAAGAAAGGGTGGCATGGTGCAATGACACAGCACAGAAACAATGAATAATGGGTGATGAAGCACGACGCCGTCGCACGGTTCCATTGAGGTGATTCGAAGACTCAATAGATTGTCTATTTGACGTGCGGATCGACAGACGATGACAGAACGGGCCGCAGAGGCGATTTGATGATTCCGAAGTAAAGTACGGGTCCCAAGACAAACCCAGGTGCAGAAGAGAGTAGGAACGGACCCCCAGAGTGGCTCCAGTGGCCCGTGGACTTCACCGGCGGTGTCCCGGCGCGTCGTTAGGAGGGACCGCCGAGGCTGAAGCCGTGGCGGCAGGCGACCGGTCCCGTGACCGCGCCAGACCCAGGGGAGACACGGCGACCAGCACTGCGTCGTTGGAAAAGGAAGGGGGGAATGCGTCCCCCATGATCGGCCACTGTCCGAGCCAGCATGCCATCCGGCCGGGCTGCGCCCCACCGGGTCGGACCCTGACCCGGGCCGCACCGGGCCCAGAACCCCATTTTCAGACCACTTCCGGTTTTTTGCCCATATCCTGGCCTACGTGCCTCCGAATGATGCACCGTCAGTTGCGATGCGATCCTTGGATCGAGGCGTTCTTTTTGGTATATTGAACTCAAGGTTTCAAAGAACATGCGGTATGGTTGGGTTAGTTCGAACACGAAACCAACCGGGCCCTCGGAGTGGAAATGCTCATAACTTGAGCTCCGAACGTCCGATTGACATGCCGTCGACTTTGTTGGATTCCTCATAGTGAGATGGACCTTTTGGATTACTTTGATTGTGTTTTGGATGTAGTTGGAGTTCATTCAGGTGGGTTTTGACTTAAAAACCAACCGGGCCCCTAGAACGAAAAAGCCAATAACACTAAGACCGGGCGTCCGATTGACGCGTCGTCTATCGCATTGAGTTCCCTTTGTTGAGATGGAACATTGGGAAAAATCTACTCCGGACTACGTGTCAGTTGAAGTATCGACCCCTTGGCTTATGGAGCGGACCCTCCCGAAAAAGCACATGCTGTGTGCGGGAACCCTAGAGCTGGCTGCGACTGCGAAGACCGTACTGAAATCCTCTGTGGGTTCGACGGCGATGAAGACTACACTGAAATCCTATGTGGGTTCGGCAGTGATGATAACCATACTGAAATCCTCTGGGGTTTCGACGACAATGAAGACTACACTGAAATCCTATGTTGGTTCGGCAACGATGAAAACCATACTGAAATCCTCCATGGGTTCGACGGCGATGAAGACTGCACCGAAATCCTATGTGGGTTCGACAGCGATGAAGACCATACTGAAATCCTCTATGGGTTCGATGGCGATGAAGACTGCACTGAAATCCTATGTGGGTTTGGCAGCGATGAAGACCATTCTGAAATCCTCCGTGGGTTTGACGATAATTACTACTGTTCTTGTATCCTATGTGGGTCTAGCAGTGTCTGACTCTATTCTTTCTATCCTACGTGGTTCTGGCAGAGTAGCTGGTCTGTATCCTATGTGGGTCCGACAGCTTAGCTGGTTTAGTATCTTATGTGGGTCCTAGCTTAGATGAATCAGTGGCAATATCCGATCATCCCTATCACCTTACGAAGAAGTATACCCGTATGAGCTGAGTCTTGACTTTCAATCATTATCGTCATTATGATTGACTTGTTTTCTTGTGTAGATTGTGTTGTGCTTTCCTGTGTGGATTGGGTTGTACTATCCTATGTGGACATGATCGAACTTGGGCTTGGATGTTAGAGCTGAATGGGAATTGGTGACTTTGGAATATGTATGGGCATATACCTAAGTAGTGTTGGTTGTTACTTCATGATTTTATCATTCCTTTGTGGATTATCCTTTGTGGATTCTGGGAGACCTTTGGGGGTCTCAGTGTCCCCCTTGATTAACGTATACTCACCCCTGCACGGGCTATGCCCGCACTACATTGTGTTGGATGTAGAAGACGGAAAACGCTGATCGTGGTTGAGGCTTGTGGATCAGTCGGTAGCTGGAGGTGGACCACTGGGTGGGATGTACACGGAGTGGATAGCTGGACCCATTGAGCTGAGGTGGCTATCTGTACCCACCCGTCAGGTGGGACTTCCAGTGGACGGCTTGACGTTGCTTCTTTACTTTTAGTTGCTGTACTTTATTTCCATTTATGTTTTACTTTCATTTTGGGTTTGTATTTTGGCCCATTTACTTTCCGAACTTACTTTTGTACCTAGTTTTACTTAGTGTTTACTTTTGCTGGCTTACTCTATGGTGTTTTTTTAGTTTATAAAGGCAATTCCTTCCCTTTTTTCGGGATTTACGCCTTTGGTGCTAGTCACCAGCCCCTAGCCTATGGGAGGCGGGCTTGATGTAGTCACGGCACAAGCCCCGAGGATGGGTTGTAACAAATTGGTATAAGAGGAGTTCGATTCTACCACAGAACTCATGACTCTGATCTTTCTTCTATGTGAAGCAATAGTGTTTAGGGTATTGAGTGTGGTTATCAGTCCAGGGAGTCCAGTGTTGGTGCGGCGGCCCACATATCTGTACACCAGGACCCTGACTTCTGATTTCCGACTCAATGCATGAAAACACTGATTGCAAGTGTGTTTCAAAAGTTTTCTTTGTGATTACTTTGTGTCAGCTCATCAGGTATACTGTTTTGACTGTGGCGCACCTGTTTCTTTTCAGGATGGCCCCACGATGGAAGTCAACTAGGGTTTCGAGCTTTGTGCAAGACGACAGCCCACCGAGCGACGAGGCCTCGGTGCAAGGACCTTTGACAGTGGAGGCACCGTCAGTACCTCTACCTACCGAGCCACCGATGCTACCAACCCTAGCCGTTGAGAGTGCACGTCGCCTTAGTGAACTTCACGAGTTTCAGCGTCATAGACCGCCCAGGTTCCATGGGGAGATGGACCCTCAGGCAGCCGAGGATTGGCTGGAGGTGGTTGTTCGAGTTTTCAGGTTAGTGGGGACACCAGCTAACCACATAGTGATCTTCACAACGAGCCTCTTGCACGCGGCAACAGGCAGATGGTGGAGCTTGATGCTCTAGGTGCACGATGAGGCATCACTCCTCTGGATGGAATTTGATAGCCTCATTCGCTCAGAGTTCTTCCGATCCACCCTCCGTGTAGTGTGCATCTAGGAGCTTCTACAGCTACGGCAGGGCAGCATGATGGTCACCCAGTACTCGGTGACATTTACCGATCTCTCGCGTTATTGGAAGGATATGGTATGAGACCCATTCTTCTAGGACCAGACCTTCGAACAGGGACTGAGGAATGAGACTCGAGCATCGATGATCTCCCTCAGAAATCTGACACAGGCATGAGTACTTGAGTGAGCCATTCTTAAAGAGATCTTTCCTACCGATCCTACGCCAGTAGTGAGACCTACCACTGGGCGGCACGTAGCAGAGTCGTCTGCAGCTGGCAGTCGACGGATGTCACAGGTGTCCAGGCGGACTGGACCATTCGGTAGATGACCTCAAGACAATGGATCAGAGGTGCGGGGCACAGGTCGCAGAGCCAGCCTTCCGAGGAGCAGGTAGTGCTACGCAGGCAGCGGGGAGGGCCACATGGCTCGTAACTGCCCACCCCGCCGTGCAGAGGAGCAACATATAGTTGAAGGGCCACCCAGGCAGGGGTAGAGGGTCTACTGTGGCGGTCCGCCAAGAGAAGGAGGACGAGGCAGGGGAGCTGGCTGAGTAGTAGGTGGTGGGCGATGATTTGAGGCTTTACGACCACCACCACCAAGAGGTCCACCCCGAGCACAGGGAGCTGGTGGGAAGAGACATGCTCAGCTTCAAGCAGCAGAGGCCTATGACCACGACCCACCAGAGATGATTCGAGGTACTATCTGTGTCTACTCCACCCTTGCTGCAGTTCTTATAGACATAGGAGCGAGTCACTCCTTTATTTCCGCTGCCCTTGTTTGGAGATCAGAGATTCCGACAGAGCCGTTTGCTCGATCCTTATGGATAGAGACTCCTACGGGAGCCGACTCGACGATTATGCACTGGTGACGGCATTGTGAGCTTACTCTAGGAGGCGAGAGCTTCAGCTAGGATATTCTTGTAGCAGCGTCGAGGCCTTACGACATCATCTTGGGCATGGATTGGTTATCTACAGTCCATGCTCAGATCGACTGTATTAGGCTCAAGGTGCAGTGTATACGCACTGACGGGAGCAGGTTCACCTTCACCGGTGAGAAGGGAGCCTTTGCAGCACAGGATGGACTCACGTAGAGGAGAGGACAACCCGTCACTCATCAGTTGGCTAGCATCATCCTAGGAGCAGTTGACGTGCGGAGTCTGTGTTTTCCAGTAGTGGTGGATCAGTATGCAGACGTTTTCCCCAATGACGTTCCAGGGCTACCTCTCGCAGAGAGGTAGACTTTTATATTGACCTATACCCCAGGACAGCCCCGATATCCACTCCAACATATCAGATGGCCCTCGCTGAGCTACAAGAGCTACAAGTACAGTTGGAGGACTTGTAGGGCAAGGGATTCATCCGACCTAGTGTTTCACCCTGGTCATCACCGATACTGTTCGCCAAGAAGGCGGACGGGATCTTGCGACTGTGTGTCGACCATTGTCGCCTGAACCAAGTGACTGTGAGGAACAAGTATACGCTATTGAGGATTGACTACCTCTTCAATCATCTCAAGGGAGCATGGTGGTTCTCGAATATAGACCTCAGGTCAGGCTATCATCAGCTCAGAGTTCGGGATGAGGACGTGCAGAAGACGACCTTCAGATGTCGATATCTCCACTATGAGTTCTTGGTTATGCCTTTCGGCATAACAAACACTCCAGCTGTGTTCATGAGTCTCATGAACAGGATATTTCAGCCATACCTCGATCAATTTGTCATGGTCTTCATCAAAGACATATTTATATACTCAACCACTAAGGAGGAGAACGCCCACCACTTGCGGGTTGTTCTGGACACACTCTAAGAGAACCATCTTTATGGTAAGCTCTCAAAGTGTTAGTTTTGGTTATGTGAGGTCCACTTCTTGGGTCACGTCATCTGTAAGGTGAGAGTTGCAGTTGATCCTACGAAGATCGAGGTAGTGCAAGCTTGGGAGCCACCCAGGAGCGTGACGGAGGTGCGGAGTTTATTGGGGCTAGCTGGGTACTACCGAAGGTTTTTTCCATACTTATCTAGAGTTACGACACCACTCTCAGCTTTGACAAAGAATGGGGAACCCTTCATGTGGTAAGACAGATGTCAGTAGAGCTTCCAGGAGCTGAGACAGAAATTGACCAGCGCACCTATCTTGAGGCTACCAGAGGAGGGAGTAGGGTACGTAGTCTACTGTGACTCATCAGGGACCGGACTCAGATGTGTCCTGATATTGGAGCAGGCAGTGATCGCCTATGGATCACATTAGCTGAGGTAGCATGAGAATAACTACGCTACCCATGACCTGGAGTTAGCAGTAGTGGTCTTATCACTGAAGATGTGGCGACACTATCTGATGGGCGAGCGCTTTATAGTCTACTCTGACCACCAGAGTCTCAGGTACATCTTCTCGTAGAAGGACCTAAATATGAGACAACGACGATGGCTCGAGTTCCTCCAGGACTATGACTTTGAGATAGTCTGTACTCCTGGGAAGGGGAATGTAGTAGCTAATGCTCTCAGTAGGAGGATGGGCATCCAGCTACTTGGGGAGGCGACAGAGCAGCTAGCCTCTTTGCAGATATCCTTCATGGATAGAGATGGAGCAGCCTTTCTTCATTCACTCACAGTCACTCCTCCACTACTGTAGTGGGTCAGAGAGACACAGCCTATGGATGATGACTGTGAGATGTGGCGTGTGCAGATATCCTCAGGACATGCACATGATGGATTCTTCATCGGAGGAGAGCACGTCTTCCTTTTCAGAGGACGTACCATGGTACCGGTTGCTTTACAGGAGGAGGTGTTGAGAGAGTTTCACACTTCCCCTTTAGCGCTACATCCAGGAGTGGTGAAGATGTACCAGAATCTTAGACAACAGCACTGGTGGCCAGGTATGAAGAAGGCCGTGGTAGAGTTCGTTTCTTGATGTCTCACCTACCAGCAGGTGAATGCAGAGCACCAGGTACCGGCGGGCTTGGTATATCCATTGGAGGTCCCAGAGTGGAAGTGGGACGGGATATCTATGGATTTCGTGAATGGACTTCCACGCACTTCCAGAGGTCACTACTCTATTTGGGTGATTGTCAACCGACTCACCAAGTCATCTCACTTCTTACCCATCAAAGAGCAGTTCTTAGTGGAGAGCTTGGGACGCCTCTACGTTCCGGAGATCATATGTCTTCATGGTGTTCCATAATATATCGTCTCCGATCAAGATTATCACTTTACTTCCTAGCTTTAGAAGGGGTTGTAGGAGGTATTCCGGATGCAGCTACGTCTGAGCACCGCCTTTCACCCTCAAACGAATGGTCAGACGAAGAGGGCCATTCAGACTCTCGAGGACATGCTCTGTGCACATGTCCTTGACTTTGGTTGTAGCTGGGAGGACCACATACCCTTAGTGGAGTTCACGTACAACAACAGATACCACTCCACCATCGGGATGGCACCATAAGACGCATTGTACGTCCGGCCATGCCGATCACCTCTATACTGGACAGACCTTGGGGAGTGAGCACTTGTGGGACCAGAAATGGTCCAGGCCATGACAAAGAAGGTCCAGGTCATCCAGGAGCGGATGAGGATAGCTCAGAGCCAGCAGAAGTCTTATGATGGTTGGAGGCGAAGGCCACTAGAGTTCGAGGATGGCGACCACGTTTTCTTGCGGGTCTCGCCTCGATGTGGATTACTGAGATTTGGATGAGGCATCATGTTATCTCCACACATCATTGGACCATTCCAAGTCCTCAGCAGGGTAAACGAGGTGGATTACCGCCTGGCTCTACCACCTCAGTTGCACCGGGTTCACGACGTCTTCCACATATCTCAGCTGAGGAGATACGTGCATGACCCGGCGCATATCATCGACCTTGGGGAGATGGAAATTGAAGATGGGGTGACTTTTGAGGAGGTCCTGGTGGAGATCGATGATCGACAGGAGAAGGTCCTAAGTGGACGGTCGATACCTCTAGTGCGCATCAGATGGCAGCACGGGAACCTCCAAGAGAGCATTTGGGAGCGGGAGGCTCAGATGCGTGCACCGTACCCACATTTGTTCCCTTAGTTTCTGATATATCTTTATGGGGATGTAAAGCCCTGAGGTGGGAGTAATATAAATACCCATAAAATTCAAGGGATATATTTTTCTTAATTTTCTTTGTAATTTTACAAGAATGCAGTTTCTGACGGCACCTGATTCCGAGTCCCGGTATGCCTGGAATGATGTTCCGAAGTTTAGCTCGGGTACATTCAGTGAACGAACAAGCGGGTTTTCCCAACTATTGAACCGGTGCTCGGAATCAAAATCCGATGGCACCGATGGAACTACAACACCGGTAATATTTTAATAACACCTTTTCCGGAGTTTCGTTTGCTCGAGTGAGGTTATTATTTAATTTGGTTAACTAAATAATAAAAATAAAATATTGTACTAATTTTTTTTTATTCTATGTAATGATAACCTAGGCATGGTGGTTGGAGTGTGACCCACTAATACCCTAACTCCTTGGTAGGATATTAGGGAGGTGGTTCCCACACGAGCCCCACCCCCTTTATTTCCTTTTCACCTCCCACAAGCATTTAATTTGGTAACTCACCCGCACACCCTTTTTAATTGCCAAGTCAACTCTCGCGTTTAATTGAATTATTAAATGCCTCATTAATTGGTCAACGCACGTTAATTAAACTGTGTTTTAATTTTGAATTTCAATTAAGGGATGGCATGAGTAATAAAATAAGGCAACAACGTATTTTATTATTGTTGTTTCATTGTGCTAGAAGGATTGGGAGGAATTGCTCAATCCTTGGAATCCTCATATTCCTCCTTGAAGAACGCGAAGAACGCACCGTCACTGACAAAGAACACCGGCCTCCGACAAAGGACAACGAAGAACGTAGAATCCTTGGAGATCGATGATGCGACACCATGTACCACGACATCGACGATCCTCTTCTCCACGACGCCGACGACGCTTACAGAGCCTTCTTCCGCGACGTCCTTTTTCCACGTCAACTTTTGTTCATCAACGCTTTGAGGTAGGGGTTAATTGTTTTGCCCGTGAATTATTTCTTTTCCGTTCATCGAATTATATTTGGTCCACCTATTATCGTAATAACATGAGGAGTTCGGACCACACGAACATGGCCGAGCCTCCTCCCCCTTTGATGGTTGAACTTGATTGCGGTACGAGAAAGGGCGGCGCGATGCAATGACACCGTGCGGAAACAATGAAGAACGGGCGAAGAAGCATGGAGCCATCGCGTGGAGCCATTGAGGTGATTATAGGACTCCGAATATTTTATATTTGACGCGTGGATCGACGAGAGAAGACGGAACGAGCTGAAGAGGCGATTTGATGATTCCGTAGTAAAGTACGGGTCCCGAGACGACCCCAGGCACCGACAGGAGCAAGAACGGACCACCGGAGCGACTCCAGCGGCCCGTGGACTTCACTAGAGGCGTCCCGGCGCGCCGCCAAAAGGGACCGCCGTGGTGGGAGGTGACCGGTCCCGCAGCCAGACGGGACCCGGGGGAGACTCGGCGACTAGCGCCACATCGCTGGCAAAGGAAGGGGGATCGCGTCCCCACATGCTCGGCCGCTGGCCGAGCCAGCGTGCCACCCGGCCGGGCTGGGCTGGGTTGCGCGGACCGGGCCATGCCCAGTTGTTTAGGACCTGGACCCGGGTCGGGTCGACCTGGTTCGGGCCGACCCAGGGGGGTTGGGCTGGGTCGGACCGGGCCCAGACCCCCCATTTTCTGACCACTTCTGGTCTTTTGCCCATATCATGGTCTACAGACCTCCGATCGATGCACCGTCAGTTGCGATGCGATCCTTGGATTGAGACTCTCGTTTAGGTATATTACACTCAAGGTTTCAGAGAACTTGGTGTTTGGACGGGTTGGTTCGAACACGAAACCAACCGGGCCCTCAGAGCGGAAACACTCATAACTTACGCTCCGGATGTCCGACTGACTTGACGTCGACATTGTTTGATTCTTCTTAGTGATATAGAAATTTTGGCTTACTCTGATCAAGGTTGGGACAAAATTGGAGTACGGTCAGATTGGTTTTAATTTAAAAACAAACTGGGGCCCTGGAATGAAAAATCCAATAACTCTCAGACCGGGCGTCCGATTGACGCGCCGTCTGTCGCGTTGAGTTCCCTTTGTTGAGATGGAACATTGGGATACATAAACTCTGTACTACGTGTCAGTTGATGTATCAACCCCTTGGCTCGTGGATCAGACCCTCCCAGAAAAGAGCATGTTGTGTGCGGGGACCCTAGAGCTGGCTGCGACTGTGAAGACCGTACTGAAATCCTCTGTGGGTTCGATGGTGATGAAAACTGCACTGAAATCCTATGTGGGTTCGACAGCGATGAAGGCCGTAATGAAATCCTCTATGGGTTCGACGTCAATGAAGACTAAACTGAAATCTTATGTGGGTTCGGGAGCGATGAACACCGTATTGAAATCCTCCGTGGGTTCGACGGTGATGAAGACTGCACTGAAATCATATGTGGGTTCGGCAGCGATGAAGACTGGACTGAAATCCTCTGTGGGTTTGACGGTGATGAAGACTGCACTGAAATCCTCCGTGGGTTCAGTAGGGATGAAGACCGTACTGAAATCCTCAATGGGTTTGACGACAATGACTACTGTTCTTGTATCCTATGTAGGTCTGGCAGTGTCTGACTCTGTTCTTGCTATCCTACGTGGGTCTGATAGAGTAGATGGTATGTACCCTATGTGGGTCCGACAACTTAGCTGGTTTAGTATCCTATGTGGGTCCCAGCTTAGATGAATCAGTGGCTATATCTGATCATCTTCTATCACCTTACAAAGAAGTATACCTGTGTGAGTTGGGTCTTGACTTTCAATCATTATCTTCGATATGATTGAAATGTTTTCCAATGTGGATTGTGTTGTTCTTTCCTGTGTGGATTGGGTTGTACTGTCCTGTGTGGACGTGATCGAACTTGGGCTTCGATGTTGGAGCCAAACGGGAATTGATGACTTAGGTATATGTATGGGAATCTACCTCAGTAGTGTTGGTTTTTACATCATGATTGTATCTCGCCTTTGTGGATTATCATTTGTGGATTCTGGGAGACCTTCGGGGGTCTTGGGGTACCTACTGAGTAGCGTATACTCACCCCTGCACAGGCTATGCCCGCACTACATTGTGTTGGATACATATGATAGACATCGCTGATCATGGTTGAGGCTTGTGGAGCAGTCGATACCTAGAGGTGGACCACTGGGCAGGACGTACACGGAGCAGACAGTTGGACCCGTGGAGCTGAGGTGGCTATCGGTACCCACCCTTCAGGTGGGACTTCCAGTGGACAGCTCGACATTGCTTCTTTACTTTTAGATTCTGTACTTTCTTTCCAGTTGTACTTTACTTTCAGTTTGGGTTTGTATTCTTGCGGATTTACTTTCCACACTTACTTTTGTACCCAGTTTTACTTAGTTTTTACTTCTACTGGATTACTCTGTGGTGTTTGTTTACTTTATAAAGGCAATTACTTCCCTTTTTTTTGGGATTTACGCCTTTGGTGCTAGTCGCCAGCCCCTGGGCTATGAGAGGGGGGCTTGGGGTAGTCACAGCACGGGCCCTGAGGATAGGTTGTGACACTAAGACTGCATTATTTTGTCATATCACACTGATTAGATAAATTTAGAAGTAGGATTAGTTTTTAAAGTTACATATTTTGTTCTAATTAAGATCCCTTCAATAGAAGATAAGAGAAAGGAAAATATTATTTTTGATGAAATGATTCCATATGTACCTGAGAAACAATCAAAACCTATGATACTTTCAAATATAAGTTTTATAATATCCTTATAGTTATATAAAGACCATGAGTAGGAATTGTAAGAATAAGAACAAAATGGATAAGAAGAAAGAAAATAGCAAGATTATTATGAATATAAAAAAGAAGATATAGAAGATAAAATATAAGTTACAAAAAAAAAATACAATTATTAAAATGAAGAGGATGATGATAATGAAATTGACTCTGATAAGGAATCATCATAATCATATTCATCTATATAAGATTTACATTATGTTTCTGATAAGGCTGAAAAATTAAGAAGTATGTTTGAAGGATAATCTTTATCAGAAAAGTGTGTAGAAACATCCTTAAATATAGAAGTATAATATAAATAATCAAATACATGAGTTTAAGAAAATTAAGAAATAGTTTTGGATGTATAAATTGTTGAACATTTGGATAAAAAGAATTTTTCAAAGAAAAGCGAAAAGAAGGATTAAAATAAATAAGATAATAAAGGTAAATAAGTTGATACTAGAACCATTAGAATTAAAACTCCCAAACCTTCTTCAGGATCATCATATTTAAAGGCAACAATTAACCAGAAATTTTATGATTTTATTTTCCAATCCTTGAGGAGGTTATAAGTAAAAATTCCATACTTTCCTAATATACCTCCCTTACCCTAGAATCACAGAGTCCGTGCATTATTTTATCACATTGAAATGATTATAAGGAATCAAATCCCAAAGTACCAATCAGTTTAGTAGTTTTAGAAATCCAGATTACATACATGATTACTATATTACCTAGAGAAATTGAATATACAAACAAGATATATAATAAAATGAAATAAACTTCATCCTTGAAAATTTATTTAATGATTTCTTATTCATAATTTTGGTAAAGGAAATATAATAAGGATCTGATAAAATGCTCATTAAGGGTCAATAAAGTAGAATCAATAATGAATCAATGAGAATAAAATAACATGTAAAGGTAAATAAATAAAAACACATTAAAATAAAATAACTAGATAATGAAATATCAATATATAATGGGAAGAAGTTTAAACTCCTTCCATATAAACCAATAAACTATGAATGAAATTTACCCATAGATAAGTGAGCACAAAATCTCATGGATGAATAATAACTAAATCTAAATTAAGAAAATGATTAATTATTGGATGTCATGTTTTTTATGTACATGTTACCATTACCATGAATACCTTTCAAAAGATATTTTACAAAATTTAGGGTAAAACCCCATCTAATTTGAAAAAATTATTCATCTCCTTAGACTAGTGATGCATCGAGGTTCTAAAACTAAACCTCACCTATGTCATACCAATCCAAATAATTCCTAACATTCATGAAATATCCAAATTGAATAAAATATATGGATTATCAACAATTACCTAGTGGGGGATAATTAAAAATAGGTTTCTTGACATTAATGAATGGAAATACCATTAAAATATCAAAAAAATAATCTTGAGGGAAATTATATATTTACTTCTTAATATAGTTTATTACCCTTTTGTTAATGTTCTTTCATTTTTTTACCTATTTCGAGTGTTAATTTCCAAGTATTCAAAATTATGTTTTGATTTGTTACATGTTGTTCTTATTTTTTATATAATTATTTCATCCCATTTATAATGTAAAACAATACTTAATTATCTTATAAATTCAATACATATATATTTATAATATTCCATAATATTTGGAGATAAGAAATGAAATGTACCATTCTTAGAGATGATAGGTTGTACATACGCATGAACACTACTTTTATTTCAGTGCCATATTAAAATAATAAAAAATAAATGATACATATGTATATTATAATTCTAGTATAATATCCATGTTTTATATTTTAAATAGTATTATTAAAATCATAATTAATATATTCTATGTATATAATGAACGAATCACATAGCTTTGAGGGGGAGATAGTCCACACATACTCAAATGATGTTACCATATTAACGCAAAATGGGAAGTTTAAAGGTATATCCAAAATAAATATTATAGAAGAATAAATAAATTAGAAATATATTATATAACATATATAAATAGAGTTATCATAATCATTTCCTCCCTTATAGGTGGTAATGGAAAAATGAACAATCATCTTTTCATGAGGTAGTAGTTAGCTATAAATAGAAACAATATGTTTGTTACCAATTAGATAGAGGTGTGTGTAAGTGTAGGTTTAATGATTTACATAAAAAAATACTATTATATTTATTATTTTTTTGTAATATAATAATGTAATAAATATATTTGAGTGGGGGGATAATGGAAATGAAATAAGAGATCTTGAGAGAATTTGTTACCTCTTAATCGGGTAACATCTTTTGGTTTGTTAAAAAATGATTACATGGAAGGAATACTGAAACAATGGAAGATTAAAGGTATATAGATGGGGGGGATTCTGGAAGCTTTATGTGAGTACATTGGATGAACCTAAGAGGTTTTAGAGGTTTGAGGAATGTGGAGAGGTGGTGGCCTTTTATAGGGAAGGAAAAGGACTCACTTGGAATTTTTGGAAACAAGTTATGTGTACACATGTTATTACCTAAAAAAGTCATAAAAACAAAAATAAATAAATAATGAAAGTTTTATGGCCGAGATATGGACATTTAATGAGTATTGGACAAGTGTCTAGTTCATTTGTGCACTTAAGTTAAAGGTTTTGTCGTTAATTAAGCATAATTATACCTTAATAATTGTATTAATTTTAATTAATTTGACTAATATTTTAGGTAAAAAACTAATATTTATTATAAATTATATATTATGATTATTATATACATTTAATAAATTTTTCAAAATTAAAATAACTGAATTCACAAAAAATATTTTAAAATTCATCCCCCAAGCGAGACGACAACACATGTTTGTATAGTAAAAAGTGAAAAAGCATGGGATGTTTTTAGTCAATTTCAAATTGAAATTGTTTCTAAAAAAACACAATTTGGTTAATTTATAAAAATATTATATAATTTTACTTTAAAAACAATATAAAAAATAATTTAATCTTATAAATAAATTAGATGAAAAAGATTTTTTGAACAAAAATACAGAATTTTTAAATATTGATTAAAAAATAAAATGTTTTAGAAAAACATAAAAAATTAAAAATAGACTAATTATTATGTTTCTATTTAAAATATGATATTTATTATAACATATTAAATCAATTTTTTTTTTCAAAATTTGTATTTCAATTTGCTTCTCCATTAAAAGGCTATAAAAAGGCCTCATAAAAATAAAGTATTTTATGACTAAATTTGGGGTTGTTGTGATTTTTTTCTTATAAAATCCTTGGGATTAACATAAAAAATACTTTATTGAATATATAACACATAAATTTAATTATAATAATTCAATATTTTTTATTACTTTTAATTTATTATGATAAAATAGCTTTGTGAGCATAAAATGGGTTTATATAAGAAAACTCAATTAATATTCAATAAATTTTTCATAATAATTTCTAATTAATTCGTAAAAAATGAAATCATTTTATATTTTTGTAATCCATAGAACATCATACGATATTCAATTTGATTAGTAACAACTAATTTATGGGCCAAGATAATTTTTATTACATTAAATAATAAAATTTTAATAATACATTATTGTTTGGATAAAACATGGTCTTTCATATAATGTATACATTCAATGAAAGTATACCTTGTGTGTAACATAAGATATCTCAGTGTTCTTGTATTTAAAAATATATAATATATCAAATAGTAAATATATTTTAATGTATCAGGGTATTATTTCTCATTACGCATTTAGTGTCCCATGTCTTACATACTATCAAATATAAGGTTCTTACTTTAGAATTTTGGGGTGTTACCTTATACCAACCTTAAATAAATTGCATCACAAGAATTTAAAGTTGTTATCAGTGACAACGGGATTGAAAATAAACTATTATTGAAACATCAACATCATAAAAAGTATTAATATAACATATTTTTAATAAGAGTGAAAATAATGTACAATGATAACGTAACTAGGTTTCATAATAGGCGATCATAGGTGAGAAATAAAAACATGGATACATAGGAAATATCTAACAATAATGTTCTAATGGAGAGTGATATATAACATGGTATAGAGAAAGTTAGCAATCAGAAATCCATTATTTCGTGATGATCTAAGGGCCATTGGATTCATAAAAAATGAAAGTACTTGGAAAACATTTTTGGTTTCAATATAATTTTTCTTTTAGTTGATTAATTATTTCAGTCTCTAATAATATAAGGAAACACATGTTTCTATACGTATAATACGTTCCTTTTATTATGACTTGAAATATTCATATTTAATATCTTGCACAACATTAATTGTATGGTGAAGTAATACAGTACCCTTGAAAATATCATCCAATTATAAATTTAATCCTTCTTAAGATGGTTATTTTTTCCAAAATATTATGATCCAAAACTTTAGAAATAAGGTCCTTGAATTTCCAAGAAGCTCTAAATTTTCCCATTCCAAACATGTTAATAACTTTATCATGTATCATATTGAAATATGGTAATAACTAGAATCACCACAAAAACTTATAAGAAACAGAAATTACTACTGATTTCTTATGTAAGAAACATGTTATTTGATATAGTATATTACTCCAAAAGTGTTTAAACTCCATAAATAATATAATATACCACTTTTCTATTAGTCATTAATCAATTCCAAGGTTATCAATACTTGTTAAAATTAATCATTTATTAATTATTATCACAACATCGAGAATATATCAAAGGTTGTTTTTCCCAAAATCATGAGATTTAAAAAAATTGTAAATTTATACTAAATCACTTTTCCTGTTACCATTCTGTATAAGATCTCAAATCCCTAACAAAAAAGTAATGTAGTATATTACTGATAAAATATTCAAATCACATACTTCATGAATAAGAATATTAATTATTTATATTCATATATGGATGTATCATAACTTAATCATTATCCAATAGTATAATTTGTTGTATATTCATTTTATTCTTTGGACACTAATTCACATAGTCTCCCATCTCCTTACAGTTGAAGAATTGTATATTGGAGTCCTTTTTCTTACCCTTACAATCACAAATTGATATTTATTTTTCTCTATACTTATAATAAACTCCCATTCGCTTTATGAAATTACTAAGGTATTTCTCACCACATTTATCACATGTTGTAAAATACTTTTTCTCATTGCCTTCTTTAATCCATTACCCTTTTCATTTTTCTAAGATGACATCTTATTGTCTTGGTTTCATTCGAAGACCTAGGACTTGGAGAATTATTTGCTAATCTCATTGGCACCTGATACTATATAATCATTTGATTATAATGTTTTAGAGACTATTTAACAATTAAATTTTGTCTTAAGACCATGAAATATTTGATCCTTCTTATTATTTTGATCACATGAATCAGTGAGGTTCACATTCCTTATACTAGACACCATTTCTAAATGACGACAAACAACAAGTTAGATTATAACATATTATATAATCTAATAACTGTCAAAATTATTAACATAAATTGATATATTTATGTGTAGTTTCCTAATAATCATAAAAATTGTTTCTTGGGGGAAATCATAACTTTTAGATTCATCGTAATGGTAGTTAATGAAAATGTGGACTATCCAAAGCATATCCACAGAAAGTGTCAAACTAGGTGAAAAATAAGGTCCATTGTCATGTACTAGGTTACCCGGAGTCATAACCATAACACCTGGTGAGAGTTAATACTCCTAGGTATATATGTTCCAGAACCACGCCCACCTGTATTATTCAGATAGGGATGTATTTCTTGGAATAACCACATAATCATAACCTTACCAAAATTCTAGGATGTTATTTTATACTTATTCTCAATATATAACTTGGGGTTGTGATCCATAATCTATATTTTATAAATATATATTCAAAGGTTACTGCTAAAAATATTCTGATATCAACTATTATGCCCCAACCCCAGAAGCTCGGATCTGGTGCATTATTTTATTACATTATAAATTATTATAAGGATTAAAATCCTGAAGGAGAGATTAGTTTAGATGTCTTGGAATGATATATTATATACATGATTCCCATAATACATTGTAAAATATAAAATAAAAACACGATACATAATAAAATGAAATAAAATACATCCCTAAATAATTATTCAATGATTTCTTCTTCATAACATGGGGAAAATAAACATAATAAGGGTGGGCTCAATTGCTCTGTAAGGGTAAGTAAAGAAGAAGGAATAACGAATCAATGAGAATTAATTAAATGTCATGGTAAATAGCTCATAAAAAATGACATAAAAATAAATAGATAAGATAATATCAATATGGATAGGTAAGAAACTGAAACTCATGTAGTCTAAATCAATAAATTGGGAATGAAATGTACCGATAGATATATTGGCGCAAAAATTCATGGATGAATTATAAATAAATGTAAATGATGGAAATGATTATTTATTGGACACCATGATTCCTAGGTACATGTTAACTTTACCATAAATTTCAATCATAAGACGTTTTAAAACATTTAGTGTAAAACCCATCTGATTTAGCCAAATAATTCCTCTCATGGGACTACCGATCCATCAAGGGGCTATCTTTAACTAGGCCCCACCCATGTCGTAAAAGTAAAAATAATTCCTTTGATTAATGAAATATATGTATTGTATAAATGATATTCATTATCAATAATTCCCTAGTGGAGGATAAGTAACAATAGGGGTTGTTAAAATTAACAAATGGAAATACCATTGAATGATCATAAAAACAATCTTGAGGTTAATGGTATTTTAAACAATCTAATGTGTCCCATACCACATTGAAACACATCAATCATAAACTCCATGAAGGAATAATATTAAATATAACATATAATATCATGATTATAAGGAGATTCATGATATAATATTTTAAAGTTCCATAAATTAGCCGATTGAAATTGAATATATAAATAATAATAAATAAGTCTCAACTGAATGTAAATTGAGATGAAATCCATTACCTTAAAATTCATTTTGTTGTGTGGTCCTTATCCTCCTATATAATGTTTTATAATATGTTAATATCTTATTATAGAACCATACCATGGTTTATAATATTTTATATTAACTTCTTATAATATTTTAATACCCTTTTGTTATTGCACCTTCATTATTTTAGCTACTTCGGGTGTTAATTTCCTAGTTTTCTTAAGTACATTTTGAATTATTACACGGTTTTCCTATTTTTCGGATCATTATTTCTTCATATCTTGAATTTAAACCATTATATAATTATTTTATATATTCCATAAATATGTATTTAGAAAATTCCATAATATCTGGATATAAGAAATGAAGCTCACCATTCATGGAGACAATAGGTCGTGCGTACACATGAACACAACTTTCATTTCTTTTTTATATTAAAAGAATGAAAAATAAATGGTACATATGTATATTGTAATTTTATAATTATATACATGTTATATCTATTACATAGGTTTATTAATATCATCTTTAATACAATACATGTATAGCTTGAATGAATCACATTGCTTTGAGTGGTGGCAGTTCACACTACAACAAACGTTGTGACCATATTAACACAAAATGAGAATAATTAAAGGTATGTTAAAAATAAAAAATAAATATGGATAAATAAATTATAAATATAATATATAACATATATAAATATAATTCTCATCATAATGGCCACCATGATAGGTGGTAATAAAAAAATGAACAATTATCGTTTCGTGAGGTAGTAGTTCACTGTACACAGAAACCATATGTTCATTACCCATTAGATGAAGGTGAGTTTAAGTGTAGGTATAATATTACAAAAAAATGAATGTTAACACACTGTTTTAGGATATAGGTTTTGTTATATAATAATTGAATAGTTATATTTTAGTGGGTGTATATTGGAAATGATGTAAGAGATCTTGAGAGAAGACGTTACTTCTTAATTGGGTGACTTGTTTGGTTTGTTCCAAAAGGATTGCTTGGATGGATTAATAAATAAAGGGCGATTTAAAATATATGGGAGTTATTTTTGGAATATATTCTGGAATATCTAGGCCAAACCTAAGTGTTTTGATTGGTGTGAGGAATGGGGAGATGTGGTGGTCTATTATAGGGAATGAAAAGGACTCAGTTAGAATTTTTTGAAACAAGTAAGGTGTACACATTTTATTAACTAAAAAAGTCATAAAAACGAAACAAAACTCAATAATGGAAGGTTTATGGATATGTACATCAATAAAATGGGTCTTTTAAGAGTGTATAGTTCATTTGGGTCCTTATGTTAATGGTTTAGACCATTATGAAGAAAACTTTTACCATTAATATTTTAATTAATTTTAACTAATTTCAGTATTATTTTAGGTAAATAACTATGTTAAACTTATTATAAAAAATAAATTATTATTATTCCAAATATGGAATCCATTTATACAAATTCCAATCTCATAAGTGGCATAAATTAATGTAAAATTCATCCCATATGTGGGACGAAAATGCATGTTTTGATAGTAAAAACATCCAATATTTTGCAATGTTTTCTGTCATTTTCAAATTAAAAATGATTCTAATAACCTAAATTGTATTCATTAAAAAAAATTATATAATTAAACTGTAAAAAAATATAAAACATAACTTTATCTTAAAAATAAATCACATGATAAATCCGTTTTGAACTAAAATGAAATATTTTTAATAATTCATTAAAAAATTAAATGGTTTATAAAAAAAATAAAAATTCCCCATAACAAAAATATTATTTTTATATTTCAAATTTAAAGTTTATTTTTACACACTAAATCAATTAATGTGTCATAATTAATATTTAAAATCAGTTTTCCATTAAAAGGCAGTAAAAATGCCTTAATAAAAATATAGTATTTTATTCATATAATTGGGTTTGATGTGATCTTATGCTTATCATATCCATGTGATTAAAATCAGAAATATTTTAATGAATATATAATATATATATTTCATTAAAATAATTCAATAATTTTTATCACTTTAATTTATTAGTGTAAAATATCTTTGAAAGCATAAAAATGGTTTTATATAAAAAAAATCCCATTAATATTCATTCTATTATCATATTAATTTCTAATTAATTATTATACAATTAATTAATTTTATATTTTCATAAACCATATAACTTCTTAATGTTGTTAATTCTATTCATAACCACTAATTTAATGGCTTGGTTAAGTCTTATTATATTAAAAAATAAAAATTTAATAACATATTATTGTTCGGTTAAAACATGATCTTGCATATATATAATCATTCGATGAAATTATCTCTTATGTGTTTCAAAAGATAACTCAATGATGAATTTATTTAAAAATTTAGAATATATCTAATAGTAAATATATTTTAAATTAAAAGGGTACTATATCCCCTTATGCGCTTGGTGTCGCGTGTCATGCATGCTATCGAATATAAGGTTCTTGAATTAAAATTTCAGGGTGTTGAATTCCACCCACCTGAAATAAATTTCATAATCACAATTTAAACCTAATCTCGGTGATGGAGGGATTAAAAATAAACTATTATTTAAATTCCTACATTATAAAAAGTTTTAATACCACATATTCTAAATAAGAGAGAAAGAAATGTACAATAATCACATTACTAAGTTACATAGTTGGAGAACATATGTGGGAAATTGAAACAAGGATATATTGGAAAAATCTAAGAATCATGTTCTGATGGAGAGTGATAAGAAATATGGTTATAAAAAATATAACAATCAGAATGCTCTAAATTCGTGATGATCTAAAGGCCAATAAATTCATCAGAAAATAAAGTTACTAGGAAAAATTATTGGTTTCAAGATCATTTTTTGTTGGAGTTGAGGAATTATATCACTCCCTAAGAGTATAAGTAAATAATTGTTTCTGTAATCATAATATTTTCCTTTTATTATGTCATGAACTATTCCTACTTTATCTCTTAGCATAAGATGCATTGTATAGTGAAATAATACATTACCCTTGAAAACATCATCCATTGATCAATTTAATTTTTTTTAAAATCATTAAATTTTACCAAATATTACGATCCAACACTTTAGAAATAGGTTCCCTAAATTTCCAAGTATCTCTAAATTTTCACATTATGTATATGCGAATAACTTAATCATGTATAATATTGAAAAATAGTAATAACTTGAATCATCATATAAACTTATTAAAATATCAATTCCTCCTAATTACTAATGTAAGACACATGTTATTTGATATGTTCCTTTAATCCAAAAGTGTTTTAAAGTCCATCAAAAATATTATAGGACAATTTTCAACAATTCATTAATCAATTCCAAGGTAGTCATAATTTTTCCAATTTAATAATTTATTCATCATTATTAAAAATCAAGAAACATATTAATGGTTAATATCCCTAAATGACATTTTTTCGAAAAGTTTAACTTTATACTTAATCACTTTTCCTGTTGCCATTTATTATATGATCTCAAATTTTTATTGAAAATCTAGTGTAGTATAGTACTAATATATTCCATAATTATTATAAGTAGTACATTGATGATAAAATATTAAAATTAAATAATTCTTTAATAGTCATGTTAATCATATCACTTCATCTATGATGGTAGAATAACTTGATCATTATCCAATATCATCATTTGAGACAGATTCTTTTGACGCTTGAGACATTGATACCCATATACTTCTATATCATAAAAGTTAAATCATTGTATATTGGAAACATTTTTTCATACCCTTTCAATATAAAACTTGGCGTTCTTTTTCATTAAACTTATAAAAAACTCCCAGTCCCTTTAAGAATGTACATGGGTGTTTATCTCCAAAATTATCACATATTGTAAAATCCCATTTTCCCTTCATCTTCTTCAACTCATTACACTTTTCATGATGCTCAGATGGACTCTTTATATCTTTGTTTCCTTCAAAGAACTAGGAAATGAATAATGCTTTTACCCATCTCATTGTCAAATAATACTATGTAATTATATGGTGATAAATATTCAAATATTATTTACCCTTGAAATATTCTCTTAAGACCATGAAATATTTGATACTTTTTACTATTTGGATCACGTACATTAGTGAGATTTACAGTCATTCTAATAGGCACCATTTATAAATGATGACATAAACTAGGTTATATTATATAATTATTTTTAATCTAAAAACTATCAAATACCTAATAGAAATTGATAAATTTATGTGTAATCGCAAAACAATAATTAACATGGTTTCTTTGGGAAAATCCTTTCTTCTAAATTCATCATAATGTTGGGTAATGAATATGTAGACTATCTTAATATTATACATAAGAAGTGTCAATCCAGGTTCACTGTAAGGCCCATTGCTGAGTACTAGGTTACCCCGACTCAGGCCCAAAACACCTTGTTATATTTTTTACTCCTGGGTTCATCTGTTACAAAACCATGTCTACTTTTAGTATCAATATAGGGATGTACTGTTTAGAATACTGATATAATAACCAACTTATCAAGTTTGATTTGTGAAGGAACCCTGTGGCTGCCTCCTCTCTGACTACTGTTCCTGAATCTTGTTTGGGTTCGATAGCTCTGATGACTTTTCCGGGATCCTGTGTGGGTTCGACATCTCTGACTACTGTTCGTAGATCCTGTGTGGGTTCGACAGCTCTGACTACTATATCTGGATCCTATGTGGGTTCGAAAGCTCTGACTACTATTCCTAGATCCTATGTGGGTTCGATAGCTCTAACTACTGTTCCGAGATCCTATGTGGGTTCGACAGCTCTGACAACTATTCCTGGATCCTATATGGGTTCGATGGAGTAGTTGATTTAGAGGCTACATCTAATCATCTCTATCTCTCTACAAAAGTTGTATTCCTATGTGACCTGAGTTAGTAACTTTTATGATTACCTAATGATTGAGATGGATTATTTGATAACTTAGATATATGTATGGGAATATACCAAACTGGTGTTATCTGTTGATTTCATACCTTGTGGTTTATCCTTGATGGATGTTGCGAGACCTTGAGGGTCTCAGGGTCCCTACTGAGTATCGTTATACACACCCCTACACTGGCTATGCCCACACCTCATTGTGTTAGATGTAGATGAGAGGCATTGATGACCGAGGCTGAGTGTACTAGGACTGGATGGTAACTGGAGGTGGACCACACGGCATGACAATACATAGAGGTGACCAACGAACGTGGGGTGGTGCAGAGGCTATCTATACTTACCTTTTAGGTAGGATTTCCTGGTGTACAATCCATGAGAAATTTTCCCTTTTTATAATACTTATACTTTCAGTTTGTTGTACTTTATAGTTGGGATTGTGCTTTCGGACCCTTTTACTTTTCATCACTCTTTTGTTATATAGTTCTACTTAGTGTTTTTCTTCCAACTACTACTATATTGTGTTCTTTTTTAGGATATAAATGCATTGACTTTCCAATTTTAAGGATTTACGCCTTTGGTGCTTGTCTCCAGCCCCTGGTCTATGGAAGGCAGGCTTGGGGTAGTCACAACATGGGCCCTGGGGGATGGGTCGTGACAAATTGATACCAGAGGAGTCAGTTCTACAACAGAACATAGGACTCTGGTATTTTCTACGAAGCAATAGTGTTAAGTGTACTAAGTGTGGGTTTCAGTTTAGGGAGTCTAGTGTTGGTGTGGTGGCCGACGTATCCATACACTAGGACCGTGACTTCTGGTTTCTGACTCAGTGCATGGAAACTCTAATTGCGTGTGTGTTTCAAGATTTTTTGTGATCTTTTTGAGTCATATCACCAGGTAAAACTTATTGACAGTGGTGAACCTATTTCTATTCACGATGGCCCCATGCATATAGCTAGAAGGGTTCCAGGATTTGTATGAGATGGTAGCTCACCGAGCAGCGAGTCCTCGGTGCAGGGCCCTATCACAGCGGAGGAACCAGTGCTACCACCAGCCATTGGGCCACCGATGCCACCAGCCCTAGAAGAAGATGATGCATGCCGCATTAGTGCGTTAAACGAGTTTCAACTCCAGAGGACACCCAGGTTTTGGGGAGAGATGGACCCAAAAGCGGTTGAATATTGGCTGGAGGCTATGGTGTGAGTTTTTCGACTAGTAGGGACACCAGCTGACCTTTTGGTGATCATTGCCATGAGTCTTCTTCAGGCAGCAATAGTCAGATTGTGGAGCCTAGTGCTCCAGGTTCATGGAATGGCTACACTCATCTGGGCAGACATCGAGAGTCTGTTTTGGGTGGAGTTTGTCCCAGCCACCCTACGTACAGTGCATATTCTGGAGCTACTTCATCTACAAGAGGGAAACATGACGGTGACATAGTAATCAACGAGGTTCACTGACCTCTCATGCTACTCTACAGATATGGTTCAAGATCCATTCTTCAGGGCCTAGACCTTCGAGCAAGGGCTCAGAAGAGAGATCAAGGCTTTGATGATCTCCCTCAGCATCCCGACATAGGAAAGGGTGTTTTAGCGAGCCCTCTTAGTGAAGAGTTTCCTTGCTGAGTAGTCACCAACAGCGAGACCCACCATAGGGTATCACATAGAGGAGTCTTATGAATCTATAAACAGACAGATGTCGTAGATATCCAAGCAGACTAGACCTACATGTGGAAAACCTCATGACACAGGTTCCATTGTGATTGGAAGATGACATAGAGCCATTCATATGAAAAATAGGAAGTGTTTCACATGCGGCGGGCAGGGTTACATGGCTCATGACTATCCGACCCACCGTTTGGATGATCAGGAGATAGTAGAGGGACCTCCTAAAAAGAGTCAGAGACTCGATCAAGGTGGTCCACTGAGAGTTGGTGGACGTGGTAGAGGAGCTGGTTGTAGAGCTGGAAGTGGGAGGCATTTTGAGGTGTTATCACCACCACCGACAGGAGGTCCAACCTTACCGCAGGGAGTATGTTTAAATGGGAGATCTCAGCTCCAAGAAGATGAGGCCTATAATCATGGTGCTATAGATATGATTCGAGGTACAATCTGTGTCTACTCCACCTTAGCTGCAGTTCTTATAGACACAAGTGCCAATCACTCTTTCATTGCCACTTCCCTTATTCAGAGATTGGAGATTCTGATAGAGCCGTTGGGTCGATCCATATGGCTAGAGACTCCTACATGAGAATACAATGATTACGCCCTAGTTCTGGTAGTGTGAACTTACTCTTGGAGGAGAGAACATCGGTTGGGATTTCCTCGTAGCAGTGTCAATGCCTTACAATGTCATATTGGGTATAAAATGGTTATCTATAGTCCATGATCATATTGACTATTTTAGGTGCAATGTGTGGTGTGTCTGCATGGATGGGACCAGTTTTACCTTCAACGGTGAGAAGGGAGCATTTTCAGCATATCACGAACTTACCTAGAGGAGGGTGCAGCTGATCATTCATCAGTTGGCTTGCTTTACTATCAGAGCAGTTGATGTGGAGAGTCCGAGCTATCCTATAGTGGTGGAACAGTGCGTAGATGTTTTCCCTGATGATGTCCCATGACTACCACCTAGTAGAGAGGGGGAATTTTACATTGACCTGTACCCTGGGATGACACCGACATCTACACTAGCATATCAGATGACTCCAGCTGAGCTTCGTGAACCGTGGATATAGATAGAGGACTTGTAGGGGAAGGGATTCATCCGACCCAGTCTTTCTCCCTGGGCAGCCTTAATTCTATTCACCAAAATGTCGGATGGGAGTTTGAGGAATTGTGTCGACTACCGTCACCTGAACCAGGTGACCATTAAGAACAAGTACACACTCCCAAGGATTGATGACCTCTTTGATCATTTGAAGGGAGAACGGTGGTTTTCAATGATAGACCTCAGATCAGGATATCACCATCTCAGAGTTAGAGACGAGGATGTGAATAAGACAAACTTCAGATGTCGATACAACCACTATGAGTTCTTGGTTATGACTTTCAGCGTAACCAATCCTCCTAAAATGTTCATGGGACTCATGAACCGGATATTATAGCCATACATAGATCACATTGTCGTAGTATTCATCGATGACATTCTGATCTACTAGACTACTGGGGAGGAGTATGCCTACCATTTGCTGGTAGTACTAGACAGACACTGAGAGCACCAAATTTTTGGTAAGCTCTCGAAGTGCCAGTTTTGGATCCAAGAGGTACACTTTCTGGGACATGTCATCTCAGAGGATGGAGTTGCAGTGGATCTAGCACATATTGAGGCGATACATGCTTGGGAGCCACCCAAGAGTGTGATGGAGGTTCATTGTTTCTTGGGTTTGGATGGATATTACCAGAGGTTCTTACCAGACTTCTCTAGAGTTACAGCACCACTATCAGCCTTGACAAAGAAGGGGAAATCGTTTGTGTGGTCAGAGAGATGCCAACAGAGCTTTCATAAGATGAGGTAGAGGCTGACTAGTGCCTCCAGCTTAGGGTTTCTAGTGGAAGTCACAAGGTATATAGTTTACTACGACACATCATGGAAAGGAATTGGATGTTTCTTAATATAGGAGCGAGAAATGATCACTTATGGTTCATGACAGCTAAGAAAACACGAGAAGAAATACACTGCCCATGACCTGGAGTTAGCAGTAGTGGTCTTCGCCTTGAAGATATGGAAACACTATTTTATGGGTGGCTGTTTTACCATGTACTCTGATCACAAGAGTCTCAGGTATATCTTCTCTCAGAAGGACCTGAACCTGAGACAATGACATTGGCTTGAGTTCCTCCAGGACTATGACTTTGAGATATTCTATACTCCTAAGGAGGGGAATGTTTTTGCAGATGCACTCAGCAAGAGATATGGTATACATCTTCTTGGTGAGGAAACAAAGTAGCTGGATTCTTTACAGATATCCTTTATATATAGAGATGGATCATCATTACATAAGTCTCTTACATACATTCCCCTACTTCTTCAGCGAGTCAGGGAGGCACAACATGGAGACACTGACTACGAGACATCATGTGCTCAGATATCCACCGGGAAGTCACCTGATGGATTTTCTGAAGGTGGGGAGCACATCATCCTCATCAGAGAACGTACCTTGGTACCAGTGGCACTTAAAGAAGAAGTGTTGAGGGAGTTCCACACATCCACTCTAGATCTACATCTAGAAGTGGCAAATATGTATCATGACCTTAGACGACAAGACTTGTGCCCAGGTATGAAGAAGGAAGTAGCAGAGTTTGTCTCTCGATGTCTCACTTGTCAGCAAGTGAAGGCGGAGCACCAGGTACCAGCAGGCTTGCTGCAACCTTTAGTTGTCCCAGAGTGGATGTGGGATGGTTTATCCATGGAATTCGTGTCAGAAAATCCATTTACTTCTAGGGGACATGACTCTATCTGGGTGATCACTGACTAACTCACATAGTCGGCCCACTTCCTATCGATCAGAGAGTAGGGTACTGTATAGAGCTTGGGAAACCTCTATGTGTAGGAGATTGTGCATTTACATGGTATAACCTCGATGAATGTCTCCGATAATGAGACATGGTTTACTTCCCGGCTATGGAAGGGGTTGCAAGAGGATTTCGGGACACAACTTCATTTGAGCACTGCCTTCCATCATTAGATAGATGGTCAGGTTTAGCAGACTATTCAGACCCACAAGGACATGATGCGTGCTTGGGTCATCAACTTCGGTCTCAACTGGGAGGACCACATACCATTGGTGGTGTTTTCTTACAACAACAAAAATCACTCCCCCATAGGGATGGCACTTTTTGAGGCGTTGTATGTGTGACCTTGTAGATCACCTCTATGTAGGATTGAACCACGAGAGTTAAGACTAGTGGGACTAGAGATGGTATGGGATACCATGAACAAGGTGCAGATCATCCAAGAGCAGATGAAGACTGGACAGAGCAGGCAGAAGTCATATGAAAATAGGAGATAGAGACCTCTGGAGTGTGAGGGTAGAGACCACGTCTTTCTATAGGTCTCACCACGATGAGTTCTACAGAGATTTGGCCAAAGAGACAATTTATCTCCGATATTCATAGGTCCTTTCCAGGTCCTCAGTAGAGTTGGAGAGGTGGCCTACCATTTAGCTCTTCAACATCAGTTGTACCGGTTGAACGCTGTCTTTCACGTATCCCAGCTGATGAGATTCGTGCATGATGCTACTCACACCATCAACCATGGAGTGATAGACGTCAATGATGGTGCGATATTTATGGAGGTTCTAGTAGAGATTTAGGGTCAATTGGAGAAAGTACATAGTGGATAGTCAATACCTATGGTGTGCATTTTCTAGCAGTATGAGAACCTCCAGGAGAGCACATGGGAGTGGGAGGATCAAATGCGTGCTCAGTACACCGACTTGTTCCCTTAGTTGTGAGTTGTGGCTTATGAGGATGAAGATCCCTGAGGTGGTTAGAATGTAAAGACCCATAAATATCAATGGAAAATAATAATATAAAATAAACTAAACATTATTATATTTTTGAGCCACCATGTTGATGTTGGGTGGTAGGATCCACTAGAACTATGGAAGTTGGAAGTGGGGACCACCTAAGACCACATAACCTCCCAATTTGAATATTAGGGGTGGGGACCACCCAACCCCTATTAAATGGGAGGAGAGGAAAACATCCCAACCCCCATTTTTATTGTGGAGGAGCCCCATGAGCTTCCTCCACATTAATGTTGCCAACACACCAAATTAATGGTGCGAAATACTCCCCTTTAATTTTTAATGTTCCAAACAAGTGTTTAGATTTCATTTTTGATTTTTTTCTAATGAAATAATAGATATTATAATATATTATTTTGAACAACATTTCACATGGGTGATTTGAGAGGATGATTATTGGGAGAAAGCTTCCAACGGAGAATGAAGAACGAAGAACGCGTTCTTCCATTGAAGAATGCCGGCAACAATTTCTTTCGACCTTCATCCATGGATCCTACCGACTAGGGATGTCTTCAACAGACCTTCCCTCCACATCTTCGTCAATGAGCTAAAACACGAGCTTGGGATTGGATGTGTGTGTCAGACATGATGAACGACGATCTCCTCCATCTTCTTCTTGTGACTTCATCGTCGAACAATGAACCAAGGTAGGGGGTTTATTTGTGTAATATTATTTCCCTTATTTTCGTATTCGGTTGGAAAGGAATTACTGCGGTGGATTTAAAAACTGAAGTCCATATTTCTTATTACTTGATGAGACAAATGTTTCCACCCTAAAGGCAGAGGGTATGGGCCAAACCATCATGGCCTGACCCCTCCGCTGTTATTGTTTATGATGATCTTTGGCATGGCGACGAAACGATGAGGAACCGAAGGCAGAGAATTCAAAGGATGTGTTTTCTGTGGCCTCTATGACCCATGTCGTCCCAGAAGCGTCCCCCACCCGGCCACCTGACGGCCTGCCTGGATGCCTCCTGGCTGCCCACTAACCTACCTGCTGGCCTGCTCGGCCACCACTCAGCCGCCACCCTACCAACTCCTGGCCTTCACGGTCGCCTCCTGGCCGCCCACCGGCCTACCCAATGGCCTCCCAACTCCCGCTAGCCTCCCGACTTCCTTCTTGCTTCCCAGCCTCCCTAACCACCTCTCGGATCCTAGCCGCTCGGCCTCTTGAGCCCCCTATCTTCTCTTGTCCGCTCGCCTTCCGAACCGCCATCCGGATCCCGGCTGGACCTGCGCCTATGCCTAACCGCCAGGCCGCACTGGCCTCCTAGCCGAAAGGGCACCCCGACCGCGCTGTCCTTTCCAGCTATCCCGCGACCGCCCTCATGGTGACCTTGTCGAACCTGCCCCCGCCGCGCCCTCTGGGCTAAGCTGCGTTGGGTCATGCCCTCATGGCGCTCTGGGCCGAACCGAGCCTCGGTCAGACCGCCCTTGCGGCCCACTGGGATGGGCCCAGTGGTCCTGAGCAAACCCAATGAGCTGGCCCGCACAATGGGACAGGCTGGACCCAAAGGGTCCAACCGGGTCAACCCAAACTGAGTCAGCCTAGACTAAGTCGGATCGGTTCGGTCTGACCGCAGCGAACTGGACTCAGACCTACTACCACCCCTTCACGTTATTTTGGCCCTATATTTGGCACCAAATGTCTATTTGAAGAACCATCAGTAGCACTGGTAATATTGGAGAGTGACAGTACCTTTGAGTATACCCCACTGGAGTTCGAGGTATAGTTGAGTTATGGTTAGGTTGGATTATGCACGAATCCAACCAGGCCCCCAGGATTAAAAGGATAATAACTCATAGCCTAGGTGTCCAATTGATGTACCATATATTGCATTGAGAACCCTATAATTTGGAGGAAATTTGGGAAACTTCATTATGGTAATTCATTAAAGTTGATGTATCAACACTTTACATGAGGAGGTGACACTCCCAGAATCAAGCGTGCTTTGTGCGGGAAACCTGTGGCTGGCAGCACTCTGACTACTGTTCCTGGATCTTGTGTGCATTCGACAGATCTAATGACTGTTCCTGAATCCTATGTGGGTTCGATAGCTCTGACAACTGTTCTTTGATCCTGTGAGGGTTCGACAGCTTTGAATACTGTTTCTAGACCAGGTTTGGGTTCGACAGCTCTGAATAATATTCCTGGATCACGTGTGGCTTCAATAGTTCTGAATATTGTTCCTAGATCCTGTGTGGGATCGATAGCTCCCACTACTTTTCCTAGATCCTATGTGGGTTCGACAAAGTAGATGATCAGAGGATAAATCAATTAATCTCTATCTCCCTACTTATGTTGTATACCCGTGTGAGCTAAGTCAGTAACTTTTCTGTTTACCTCATGATTGATATGGATTACTTGATAACTTAGGTATATGTATGGGAATATACCTAATTGGGGTTAACTTTTGATTTCATACCCCATGGTTTATCCTTGTTGGATTTTATGAGACCTTGAGGGTCTCGGGGTCCCTACTGAGTATCGTTATGCTCACCCCTGCATGGGATATGCCCGCACCTCATTGTATTGGATGTAGACGATGGACAACGCTGACTGAGGATGAGTGTACTAGGACTGGATGGTACCCGGAGGTGGACCACATTGTGTGACGATACACTGAGGTGACAGAATGACAGGAAGTTCTACAAAGGCTATCTATACACACCCTTCTGGTAGGATTTCCAGGTGGAAGATCCAGGATCTATTTTCTCTTTTTCCAGTACTAATACTTTCAGTTTCTTGTACTTTACAGTTGGTCTTGTACTTCCTGCCCCTTTTACTCTTTAGTATTATTTTATTATATAGTTCTATATAGTTTTTTTCTTCCATCTTGTATGTATTTTGTGCATTTTTAGGATATAAAGGCAATGCCTTCCCAGTTTTAGGGATTTAAACCTTTGGTGCTTGTTTCCAGCCCCTGGCCTATGGAAGGAGGGTATGGGGTAGTCACGGCATGGGCCCTGGGGTATGGGTCATGATAGGTGTAGTATTTTGTTAAATTATCATTATTAGAAGGAATTAAATCCCAATGGATTGATTCATTTACCTGTCTTGAAAATTCATATTAAAAACATGATGCCCATAATATCTTAGAAAGTAGGAAGAAAAAACATGATACATAATAAAATGAAATAAACTACATCTTTGAATGTTTATTCAATTATTTCTTCTTCATAACATGGGAAAAATAAAAAATAATAAGGTTGGGCTCAAATAACGAGTTTGGGTAAGTAAAGAGGAAGAAATATTGTTTCAATGAGAATAAATTAACATTCCAAGGTAAATAACTAATAATTGATTCCATTAAAATAACTAGATAAGGAAACATCAATATGGAAGGGTAATAAATTGAAACTCATTCCATAAAATCAATTAACTGAGAATTAAATGTATCCATATATATTTCGACACAAAATCTCATAGATGAATAATAAGTGAATCAAAATGAGGTAAATGATTAATTATTATATAGATATTTCCTAGGAACATGGTACCATTACCATCAAGAACATTCACATGATAGTTTAAAACATATAGGATAAAAACCCATCTTGTATGAACAAATTGTTCGTCTCATGAGACTACCGATTCATTGATCGGATATCTATAACCGGGCCTCACCTATGTCGCACCGGTCCAAAACATTCCTCATATTCATGAAATGTCCACATTTAATAAAAGATAAAGATTTATAAATAATTCCCAAATGGAAGATAAGTAACAATAGGGGTTTTTGACATTAATTAACAAAAATAACATTTCAAAATCATAAAAAATATCTTGAGAGAAATGAAATTTTAAACATTCCAATGTGTCCCATACCACATTGAAACATATAAATAAAAAACCACAAGAATGAATAATATTAAATTAAACTAATAATATCCATAGAGTAAGGATATAAATGATATAAAATGTTAATATTTACTAAATACATCAAATAAAAGTGAATTGGTTCATAATAAAAAATAATTCTAAATGGAATGAAAATTGAGATGAAACCCCTCACCTTATCCTTCTTTTTGTTGTGTGGTCTTTATACTCCTGTATAGTGGTTTAAAATATGTTACTAACTTATAATATAAAAATAATAATGTTTATAATATCACATAATGACTTATTATAATATATTATTACCCTTTTGTTAATTCCCTTTCATTATTACAGTTATTTTGGGTGCTAATTGCCTAGTTTTCTCAAGTATGTTTTGACTTGTTACATGTGTTCATATTTATTAGATCATGATTTAATCATATAAAAAATTTAAACCATGACTTAATTATCTTATATATTAACTACACATGTATTTATAATATTCCATAATATTTGGAGATAAGAAATGAATTGCACCGTTCAAGGAGACAGTATGTGTACGTACGCATGGAAACAACTCTTGTATGTTTGTCATATTAAAATAATGAAAAATAAATAATACATATGTATATTATAATTCCAGTATCATATAATTTTATATATGTTACATAGTTTTAATAAAATAATCCTTAATAAATTCCATTTATAGTGTGAATGAATGAAATCACTTCAAGGGGGCAGTAGTCCACACGTCCTAAAACGATGTTAACATATTAAAACAAAATGGGAAGTATTAAAGGTATTCCCTAAATTAAAATCAAATAATTATAAAGATATTATAAATATCTTATATAATATATGTAAATATATTTTCCATCATAATTTCTGCATTGATAGGTGGAAAAGGAACAATTAACATTGATCGTTTCATGATGTAGTTGTTCACCGTAAAAAGAAACAATATGTTTGTTACCCATTAGATTTATGTGTGTGTAAATTTAGGTATAAAAAATTACATAAAAACATAATAGTATATTTATTATATATGTTTTGTTATATAATAGTGTAATATTGATATTTTAGTGGGAGGAAAATTGAAATGAAACAAGATATCTTGAGAGAAGAAGTTACCACTTAATCTTGTAACTTTTTGGTTTTTACCAAAAGGATTCATTAGAAGGATTAATTTGCAAAGGGAGGATTTAATTTGGAGTTTAGTAATGTTGGGGAGATATTTTATTATATATTTTAAAAAAATATGTGTTTTTATATGTTTGAGTAATGGGGAGAGGTGGTAGCCAATTATAGGGTAGGAAAATGAATCACTTGGAATTTTTGGAAACTATTTTTATGTACACTTGATATTACATAAAAAATAAATATAAAACCAACCAAAATAAATAATATAAGGTTTATGGAAAATATATTTCCATCAAATGGGTTTCATACAAGTGTATAGGTCATTTTTTTCTTTTGTTAAAAGTTTAGTCCTTTATTAAGCTTTATTTTACCAAAACAATTATGATTAATATTAATTACTTTTACCAATATTTTCTGTCAAAAACTATTTTGACCTTATTAAGAAGGATAAATTATTATGATTCAAAAAATTTAATTCATTTTTTCCAATTCCAATCACATATGTGGCATAAATTAATTTAAAATTCATCCCATAAGAGGGATGGGAACACATGTTTCAAATGTAAAATGTGCAAATGTTTCTATGTTTTTATAGTAATTTTCAAAGTGAAAATGATTACACCAACCTAAATTGGATTTATTGATAAAAATATTATCTAATTAAACTTTAAAACCATTAAAAATATAATTTATTTTTATAAATAGGTCTCACGAAAAAGTAGTTTTTTTCAAAAAAGTAGTATTTTTTACTTTTCATTAATAAATGAAATGTTTCAGAAGAACATAAAGTATTTATGATAACCTAATTATTAGGTTTAAATTTCAAATTTGAATTTCATTTTTACATAATAAATCAATTAATTTATCAAAAATAATATTTAAAATGGGTTCACCATTAAAAGGTGGATAAAACTACTTTATAAAAATATAGTATTTCATACAAAAAATTGGGTTTGTTATGATGTTATGCTTATCAAATCCATGATATTAACATCGAATTTTTTTATTTAATATATAACATATATATTTTATTAAAATATTTCACTATATTTTATATCTTTAATTTATTAAGATAAAATATCTTTGTTAGCATAAATTTTTTAACATAAAAACATTCCATTTATATTCAATAGGTTTCCAAATTAATTTCTAATTAATTCATAAAAAATAAATTAATTTTATTTTTGGGTAAAACATATATCGTAATAATATAGTTAATTATATTTATAACCACAAATTTTATGGCTAGGTGAATTTTTATTATATTAAAGAAATAATATTCTAATAATATATTATTGTTTGATTAAAACATAGTCTTTTGTGTAATGTAATATTTTGAGGAAAGTATATCTTGAGTGAAACACAAGATAATTATATGTTTCATGAATTGAAAACATTTAGAATATATCTAATATTAAATATATTTTAAAGTATTAGGGTATTATATCCCCTTACTTGCTTCATGTCGCGTGTCATCCATTCAAAAAATTATCAGGGAAAAGTCATACTCAATAAAAGATTTAATATAATTAGTGATTAATATTGAATCAGAGTTAAATAATTTTAAATGAAATTATCATACTAAAACAATATCATGATATTAGATAGTAAAGTGGTCTAACCAACTGGATTAGGATTATCTTCATCATGATGATCAGTTGGATAAATTAAAAAAAAATCTTTTTAGGATTAGCTGAATTCTTTATCAATTCATAATCAAACATGGATTAAAGAGTTATGTTTGTTGATGAATTCAAATATTCTACTAATGAATATATTTAGGAAGTGAATGTTTTTAAATAGATGATTCAATATATGCAGTTGTGTATGAGAAGAATCAGATCATGTGAAAATGAGTTGAAATTTTTTATAGAAAAACTAAAGAGTTATCTAAGTAAAAAGAATAAAGACTCAATAATGGATGAAATAAAAAATAATTTCAAATCATGAGAAATATCTTCATGGGTTCAAGAAGAAGAATTATTTTGTGAATAATTTGATGAATAAATAATTATTTTTTTCTCTTTAATCTCATGATGTATAGTTGTAAAACATTGGAGTATTCATAATGAATTAATTTTCATCTAATTATATAATGATTTAATTTTTTCCAATTCAGATTTTTTATATAATATTTAATATTTACATGTATGATTTTTTAGGTGAACATTGTTTCATATTTTTTTAACATTTTAAAAAACTTCTAAATCATTCCGATTCCTTTTTTAAAACCACAAATATGGTCAATGATATATTAAGGGGGGATGTTTAATATAGGGGGAGATACATTACTAAGGAGGTGTATGTTTTATAAAGAAGAATACGTTTTTATCTAAGGATGATTTATTTTAATACTCTATATTGTATCTTGATGATTTAGAATCCTTGGGGGACTTATGTTTTAAAGAATAAAATTGAATATATTAAATTAAAAATAGGGATATATGATTTTAAAATTATTTTTCTCATATGTTTTTTGATTTTTATTTCCAAAAAGTTGGATTTGTTGAGTCTAAAGTATTACTTCTTACTTTATCATTTATTTTATTTTTGAAATCATGGACAATTTTGTTAAAAATTGTTTATTATATTTTTATGTCCCCAGTGTTTTAGTATTGTTTTTAGAAAAAAATACTTATTTACCATACATAGAAAAATTTAGGAGGTATTAAAAATTTAAGCTTATCATTATTACATATGATCTTTAGATTGAGAATGCGTCTGTTTACTCAAAATTACCTTTTATAAAATATATATTTAGACATTTGACTTTTATATCATACTAAAAAATTTCATGACTAATATACTGATTTTGGTACTAAAATAATCATAGTGGTCCACATGAGGATTCTTATATTGAAAAATGATAAGGATGTTCATCAGAATATCTAATGTTTATAATTTGAATTTAGGAGACCTATTTCAACCATAATTAATGCCTTAATATTGTAATGATACTTAAAAAGGACATTTGACATTCAATTATATGAGAACATAATGAGTAGTCAAATATCCAGCTGTAAGAGGGTGTTGCAACAAACTCAAAAATAGAAATATTGGAGATTCAACTAAAAATAAGAAGTCATTTGAAGATTTTGAAGCAGATAAAATTTTCAACTGACATATTATGAAGTTCTCTCTGTATGAACATATCATTCTTAGTAATTGTAATACTTTATAGAGTCCTTGTTAAAACAATACTTATTTGGTTGTATCCTTTAGAACTTGTTTGTATTCTGTGTCTGATAATTTTTACGATCGACAGATTTTGGGGAAAGGAATATGGTGAATCTGATCCCTTGTATCAAGGGCTTCTAAGTATAGGAAGAAATACACTGATCATTATATCGAAAGATTCTGAGGATACAAAGTCAGATCTTATTCTGTTCATTATATTAAGAGATTTCATGGTTAGGAAATACAAAATTTATAGCAATTATAAAACTTTGGATACATTTAGTCAAGGTTATTTAATACCATACTCTTAATGTTAAAAGAGTTAAATATTTTAATATATCATGTAAACCACTTTTACTATTATGAACCATTGAATTTCTTATTTTTAAAAGTGTCTATTCCACTATGCACGTAATGAAAAGTTTGAATTTTTTAATTATATTTATAATATATATATATTTTTAATTTTTATAATGATGGTAATAACATACTTTGATATTAATCAGGTCAATTGTGATTTAGATTCTTCACATTGATAATCAGACTATGTCCAAGTATAATAAATTTACTTTAATAGGTTTTTTTGTTCTGTTTAATGAGTTTTAAAATAAAATTCATCCCCTATTGTATGTATATCTATCTAATATAATCTTACGATAAAAAAATTGCATTATTATCTTGATGTATATGTGGAAACCCAACAACAATGTCCATCGATATCACATCTCATTTCAAAGTAGGGACAATAAGTGGCTGAAGTAGACCAAAATGATTATAGTCATTGAACTTAATCTTCTAACAAGTAAAACAATAAAATTCCAAATATAAAATTTCTCATCTTTTACTTGGCCACAAGAAATTCCACTTCACATCATAATTGTTTTTATTCCTGGGTATACCAGCCACTGGGATTGATGAAAATACCCCATCATAACATTCCATGTAGATAATAGAAAAAATTTATTAAAAAATATTACCTAAGAAGATACATAACATTCACCAATGGTATCCCTAATATATAAATAATATATAATTCCTCAAAATCAATCATCAAGCAACTAATAATGGATAATTATCTAGAGAAGTAATGATTTAAATTAAACACTTGAAAAAAACCATTGTCCCATGCTCCTGGTCTCCCAAATTCATATGATCAAAGAGAGCCATATGATACCATTACATAGAGGATTTATTAATAGAATGGTATGAATGTTTTCTACTCAGAGCATAATAATTGAAATTATTTTATATGGGGTCTAGGTAATGTCAAATTCATAATACGAAAGGAAATATTACAATAGCACATAACAAAGGTTCAGATCATTATATGAGAATATATAATAAAATATTTTGTGATCGGAGTAGAGGTATTTTTTTTAAAATGGTTAATACCTCTAACTCTTAAAAATCTCCATCACTTATTGAGTTTGGGACCATTCATTTTATAGTTCATATCATGAATCCAGAGATAACAGTAACTATACGACACCATGTGATAACACATCATGAGAATGCATCCCAAACCAAATCTTGATTCTTTATATAATACCATAAAGCACTAACTAAATTCTATAAGATTCAAAACCATAGAAAAATAAAAATGATACTTAAAATCATCAAAGGAAGCCTGAGATTTCAAATCCCTTTCAAACTTCAATTCCATATGAGTAAGTGTGTTCAAAAGAGAAGACAACAAAAGATAAATCTTTCAAAGAATGATTTTAATAACCTACAAATCATAAAAAGATCAATATTTTAAATTAATTATATGGTTCCACCCAAGTTATAATAGCTTACAACTCCAAAAGATAAAATAAAATACCATATTAAAAAATCACATGTCACATGAACTTTAACTCCCAAATTTCGATATTATATTTTAAAAGGATGGCATAAAGTATGTGGTTTCTAAATATATCCAAAAAATCTCTCAAGTGACACACATGATCCTCCCTGATTTTAGAGTAATCCAAGATGTCACACACAAATATGAATATAAATGTATAAAGGTAATTATGGAAAACCATATTCATCAATTCCATAAAAAGGGAATGAGAATTGGTTTGTCTAAAATGAATAACAAGGTATTCATAGTGGCTATACCTGATCCAAAAGTGTTCATAATGATATTATACTTATTTATGAAAAGCTGTTGATAACTAGTCTAAAGATAAATATTTTAGAACAACCTATTCCCTCAAAAATAGTTAAAAAATATCAATTTAGGTAAGGATATACATTTTTTTGACCATGACCTGACTACTCATTGATAGTAAACACAAAGGTGAATGGATCCATTAGATTTATTAAAAAATAACATGATATTTTCAAGGTGACAGATTAGATTGAATGGATCCGTGGTACATCAAGTCATCCAAAAAAGTCTTTAACTCCTTTATTTCTATGAGCTCTATTTAGTAAGAGAGAATAAAAATAGACTGGGTACCTAGTACCATGTCAATTGTAAACATCACCTCCCTAACTAGTTATATACTATAAAATCGAAATGGAAACGCCTGGGGAAAATCATTTACCATTGAAGGAATATCACCACATGAACAATCTTTCCCTACTTCCAAGGAAAACATGGATATCATTTTACCCAAATCCAAAAGATAATGTATGAATACAAATTATCTAAAGCCCTATTCTCCCTAGAAAACATGGAATACCCCAGTGGGGGTTGTAAATGATACCCATAAAAGGTAATAGTAAAAATTATATTTATGAGGATTATTTCAATATATCCTGATAATGAAATAAAATGGTTTCATAGCCATTGTAAAGAACTCAAGCATGTTCGACTTCGGTAAATGAAAATGTGCAATGGGGGCATCAAAGACCATCATATTTCTTCATCATAAGAAGAGTTGAAATATTAATTATAAAATTAATAATCTCTATAGGATGATTCAATAATTATAAAATAATTATATATATTAGGTAATATGAGTATCCAATATCAAATAATGTAGTCAAGAAAGATGAATCAATTGTAATGGGTCCTTTAATGGTTGTGGGACCAACTATAATTTCTCTTAGAGACTCATCAATTGTGTAAGTAATATTTGTTCCTACTAAATTTGGATGGAAGCACTATGTTCTTGATATATCTAAATCGGTTCTAGATCATTACATTACTATTGTGGTAATAACACTAGATAGAATGATAATGTCTTGAAAACATCTCTGCATGTTACTTGAGTGTAAAAAAGTGGTATTGAATTTTGGGTACTTTGTGAAAGGATGATTTGAGTGCACAAATTTTCTATACTAGAATCATGTTATTGCTATATTACTGATTACTATATACAAATTAGAAGTAGTATATTTTTGAGATCCACTACTATTATTTTCACTATGAGTTCCCCCCGTTCCCACATCTGTTTAAAGGGACCACTCATGTTACCATTGGGTGTAGTAGAAACTCCAATCAACTCAAACATATTATCCATGTCATGTTCTTACATCAAATATCTATCCAAAACGTTAGAATAAAAAATAATATTAAATCGAAAAAACAAGGACCAGATATTTATCCGAATCCCCAAATAAAATATATGTGGTTTTAGCTTTACATTTGATACCACACTAGGTGATAAATATACATGTTTGACAAAATAATTGGCATAGTGGGTCACTATCTGATCATATTATGGGGGTTTAAAGAACTACCATGACATAAATAACCAAATCAATCTAAAATTAAACTACTCTGTGAAAATAAATCTAATGTATTTACACTCAAATCAAATATTTTTCCCTTACTGAACTAAATAATCCGACCACCTTCCTCTAGTCCTTCAAGTTTAAGAGGAAACATTTCACCGTTACAACATCTGGTGTATCTGCAGACTAAAATATCTTTCAAAATATTTCAACCAATACTCTACCACCTGAGGTTCATTAGTACCCTAAAGATATTGTAGATTCAGATGAATAATTTAGTGGTAGTTATCTATTCTATCTTACCTCCAAGGTAAAAAATCTATATCCAAAGAAGGAATATGTGAAACTACAAAGTCTAGAGCTTAGAACACATGAAAAGAAACCTCTACAAGGTTCTGATCAACTAGAGGGTTTTCTTACTATGGTTCATCAACATCTCCATCTAGTGGTTTATTGAAACATATTATTTATTTCACAAAAATACACGATATTAAAATATAATAATAGAACAAAGATAAAGTTAATTGATTTCATCAATTATATCAATTTTAATTTAACTAGAAATAAATAATCATAGATAAATGCTTCAAAAATGTATAGATTCAGATCAGAAAATCCTCAAAGTCACTTTTACATAACATGGAAACTTATGTCTCATTATGATGATATATGGAAATGAAATCACTCATAATATTCTCCTTATGTCCCAACTCAAATAACATATCTTCCAAAAAATTCCCAATGTCATGAAAATATCAAGAGAGTACTCAACCAGGATTTGACACCAGTTTTGGGTGAACAAAACTAGATAATACATCTACATAGATACCAAATTAGACATGACATGTCTTTAAGGTCTTTATCGATCCCCATGGTTTGGAAAGGAGTTCCTAGCCATCAAATAAATGAAGGGGGAATGATTTTACCCTAGTAATAGCTCATTAAGACAGTGCTGTATATATTAATGAATAAATATTCTTTAGGAAAAAAACTCATCAAGGGAAAAATTACCTAAAATATAGATATAAAATACAATAAATGGTATAATATTGTAATGCTATCATGTCAAACCAACAGATAAAACATACAATAATTTTTTTAATAAGTTTATCAGATGATCCACCGGTCACTACTAACGTCGAAGGCTCCACTGATCAAGAACATCCACCACCTTTAAGTAGTGCATTTCCTTTACCCAAACATTGAATAAAGAAATATATAAACATTACAAGGAAATGGTAGGGTGTGAGAAACAAATACCCTGAGGATATCACTAAGAATTTCATAAGTAATATACAAAAATTAGACCATCTTTTTCAATTGTATTTAAAAATTAGAAAGATAATAATTTCAAAGTTCAAAAAATGATTTTAAAAAAAATTTAGTGGATAATATAATTTTTTTAATGTTAATTTCTATAAAATAATAACAATAAAACTTTGTTTTAAAATATTTATGAATAATATTTTTTTATCAAAGAAAACATGAGTAAATAATTTTAATAAATAATTAGAATATATAATTATATTTTATTAATAAAATCATAGTTAAGATACCCATGTATGGATTAATATAGGTATTATCACAAATCATAGTGTTGTATGACTATATATGTGAACAAACTCCTTAGATCCCAAGTCTCGGGGGAATATGAAAGAACCATAATGAATAAACATCAATACCTCGTGATAGTTTAGTTATCTTGGTAATCATTAATCCTTTTATATGTAGAGCTAATACACTCCAATCATGTTTTATTCTCACCTAACTATGAAAGTATCACATGTGATCTAATTTATCAATCAATCCTACAAGGATATATCAAACAATTCACTCAATCTAAAATCAAACTATCAATCATTCCAAATCAACCCCAATATCAATATCCATAACATTCCATTAAATATAAAAAATAATATAAATGATTTTGATCAAAACTCACAGATTTCATTTCAAATATAACAATTTTAATTCACTATAAACTTCACCAATTTTATTCTTATAGATACCATTCTTAAAATCATTCACTGAAAATGAAGTTAATTTTCTGAAAATCAATACTTAATTTTTAAAATCTACAATCTAGGGATTTCATCCAGCACACCATTCCATATCAAATCATTTATCAAGAGACTCAATTTAATCTTTCGAAATAATTTGGAACCAATATTAAATTGAATAGGAATTAAATTTTTTAATTGATATATATTTCCTTATGAAACCACCAATTCTAATAAATATAATCAAATACCCACATAGAATCAACCAATAGAGAGAAGAAGAATAAAAATATCAAAGGGGAATCCTATAATCACAATTCATAATGTCATGATCTATATCTAATAATGACATTAGGAATAACTACTATTAAATGGGTAGAAAAAAGAGTAAAGGATAATCCATGGTCAAATTGAAATCCCACTTATCAAAAGAGATCCAATGCTCCAACAAAAAAATCGATATGTGAAGAAGTAATGTGGGGAGAAGAAAATTTCACTATATAGAACATCCAAGGACAAAATGATTGAATTAGGTTTGACTAGGAGGAGTTTTTATTTATTAATAATGGTCTTAGTAATTTAATTAATAAAATAGAATAAATAAATTCCCAAAAAATGGTTTTTCGAACTTTACACAAAATGAATCCCCCTACTTGGGATTTTGGAATACACGAATAATTTCTCCACATATTTTAAACAATTCTATTCTGACGATGCATGAAAAACCTTGTAAAGACGCATGGTTTCGAGTTCATGATGCATGTTTTTCACTAACAATGGGCTTAAACATGAACCCTCCTCTTGGACTTAATCATATAGAACAGAGTAGCCTGAGATGATCCGTACGTGTTATCAAAACATTTCAAAAACCAAGAACAAAATGAAAAACTACTAAAAATATAAAAAGTTTTCAAAATTACCTAAAGAATGGAATTGAAAAAACATGATAAAAAGGGATAAAAGTTATTAAAAATTGGAATCAATATTTCACAATTAAACTGTGTCTCTATAATATACACCTTTTTAGGATTGTAAAAAAGATATATTGATTTCCCACATGGTTTGACAACAAATGTGATAACTATTAATGACATACTATCCAAGGGTATATATTTTGGAGGATATGTTACATTTATTACAAAAATAATTAACCTAACAAAGAACCCTCCTCTAAAACTTAAACATACAGAATAAAGTTTCTTGGGATGACCCAAAATTATTTCACTAACTATGAAACAACTATGTATATGCATATAAAGTCCTAAAAAACTCTAAATAATTATAAAAAGGACTAGAGGAATGATCCCTACAAAACATAATAAAAAAAATGGATAAAATATTATACACACGGGTGTTGAGATATTACATGTTGTTAGATTCCTTAATTTAATATTATTTAAAAAAAATAAAATAAAAAATGTTTAATATAATATCTAAAATATAAATATGAAAACATAAATATGAATATATATTCCCTAATGATGATATTTTTTTAAATTTTGTCAAATTTTTTGTTCAATATGCCAATCTGATTACGCAATCCTTGATTCTCCATGATTATTTAACTATTAAGTTATATAACTTAATTAGTTTACAATATAATGGATAAATTAATAATGGATAATTACAGAGAATTTAGCTTAATCATATCTTACCCACCATGTGTTTCAAACCAGGTGTGTAGTTGGGCCTATTTTTTATGTATTATGTGATGACTAACTTAATACCCAACACACCTTTTTAAGGGTTGTTACCCACAAATAAATCTGTCACATAACCTATATTCACTTTTTCTATCTATAAAAGAATGTTCTTGAAAGAAGAGTAACATGATATTTACTTTAATAAAACCTCAGGTTGTTATCCAAAACTTATAAGTATTCCTAGATTTTTCTCAATAGTTCTATCATCCTAATCACTATGCAACATAAAATATTCTATAAAACTAACCTAATTGTTTATATATATCATTATTACTATTATAAACCTTAACCTATAAATTCTTAATTACCATTATAACTCTTAATTTATCATTAAATAATAAAATTCTAAAAATTAAGTACTCTAAACCCTTATTTATTACTGACCTAGGAACCCTAGAACCACACTATCATGTATAATTTAAAAAAAACATAATTTTTAAAATCAATATTCATAAGAAGTGAGATTTTCAAGATAAACTTATAAAAATTTCACATTAGTAATAATTCTCACAATAACCTCACACAACCTAGAGAGACTTTTTATTTTGTGTATTTGAGAACAAATTACAATGGAAAAATATTTTATAAATATTGTGAAAATTTTTCTATAATAAAACTATACATTAATACATTATAGGATTCTCATAGGAGACAATCATCTTTATAACCCAAGGAAATAAAAAAATAATAAAAGGATTTTATCAAATTTTCAATAAGGGTAAAATATGTGATAACATTAAAATATTATAGGTGATCATAAGATAAAAATATGGTTATAATTGGGATTCAAAAAACTTATACCAAAAAATCATAATTCATAAATCATGTTATACTGGTAAAGTCATAAATCAAAAGAGTGTGGAAACATTATCCAAATAATATGATCTATGATATATTAAAATCAGGATAACTAAGAAATGTAGTATAAACATTATTATAGGTATCCTTACTTTGATGATTCATACTATCAGTACCCACAGTCATGAGAAACTAAAACATACAAATGGGTACATATCTCATTAGATATAAACATTTATCTAATTCATTAGAGTGTGATATAAGACCCCACCCATCATTCATTATATTTAGATATTCTATTATAAAATAATTCATTTATCACATCATTGAGAACCCATATAAATACATGGGGTTTTATAAAACATTCTAATGAAAATAATATCAAATTTAATAGAATAAAGTACCCTTAGAGAGAAAATGGGGTTTATATGATTTTACGATAGAATAAAAAATTAATCATAAAAAATTATAATAAGATAGAACCATGGATAAATAGATATGCATAAACATTAAGTTAATTTTTAGGTAAACATCCTTCCATTAGGACTTTAAGGATTATTGAATTTAAAATATATAGTTAAAATATATACAATTATGTAAAAAAATTCTAATAAATTTATTTATAATTATGGGAGAACACTATTCATCAAAAATAAAGAAAAAATACTTTATTCATCGAGAAAAAGGATTAGAATTAAAATTATAGTTATATACCAAAGGGTATTAGGGGAGAAAAAGGAAGTGATAGATCATCACACCAAAAAAGAAGGATATAAAATAAGAAATCTATTGTAAAGTGTGTATTGTATAATCTGACTAATTTCCTTGATCAAGTATAAGATATTTTAATGGACATACACTTATATGAAGAAAAATAATTTAGGAGTTATACAAAAAAATCACTCTATTTATAAGAAATATCCATTATATTTTGAATTAATTTTCTAAAAAATATTTTACAAAACTAGGATAAAAATAATTTCATTTAAAAATTATTAGAACATAGAGAGAATATTTCATAAAAAACAAAAAAGTCCGTTGAAATACGTGTTCACATATAATACGTTAAAAATATATTCTTTTTACACATTGAAAAAAATGAAACAAAAAATTATTGAAAAGATATTTAGAAGATTTAAAAAGAAGAAAAATTTGATTGAAATGACATCGATAAATTATTTATCCATATATAAAGACATTTTAAAAATCATCTAATGAATATAAACATGAAAAAGGGTGTTCATCAATAAAAAGAAAAATTATTTGCGGTTTTCATACAAATATTTAATAATATGACATGTGGGAAAATAAAATATAGACAAGAAAAGTAACAAACAATAATTAACTTATTTTAATAAAATAATGGGGGTTTTAATGATAAAATTATTAATATTCCCAAGGTTTATTATATTTTAAAATAAATATCTATTTGAAAATGAAATTAGAAATGAGACCCTCATGGTTTTGGTATCGTATGTATCAAAGGATATTGGAAAAGAGATCATGAAATAGAAATTAAAATGTTATAAAATAGAAGATATTTCATTCTTAAAAGTAAAATGGTATTTAATACACAATATAAAATAAATAATGGTTCATGATATCAAACACGTCTTATGAAATTAAAATTGAGGCAACAAACCCCTTACAAACATAGAAACATTTGAGCCAAAACCCTTAGAATTATAGGAATACAAATTAAAAATAAAAAACTATTAATAATGAGATTATTATGATAAAATTATTTAGTGTGTTGAAGATAAACCATTCAAAATAAAATATTTAATATAATAAGAAATATGTCTCTTCGAGTGAAAATTTGAGAAAAAAAACTGTTACCTTATTGCTTATACATTTTGTGCATGTGCCTAAATTCCAAAATAATAAAATTATTTTTATTACATAAAATAATATGAAAAGTATTAATATATATTTTATTATATATATATATAATTTAATTTCCAAAAAAAATTTATTATCATATATATTTTTATTAAATTTGTGTATAAATTAAATCGGTGTTGGATTATTTCTGCAATTTTAGTGACCAATGATTTTTTAATTATAAGGTAAATACTTAATATAAAACTTCCAAAACCATAAACCAATAATTATTATTTATTAAATTTTAGAAAATTTTTTATTTGTGTTTATATACTTATCATGATAGAGATTTATAACAATGTTCTATTAGGCGGTTACACTAACTCCAAACATGAACATGCCATATTTTCTTAGATGGTTATAGTTAATGAAATCAGTAATAACATTATAAATAATAATAGTTATATTATTAATTTTTTTTATATTTTTTTGAATAATATTTTATGTGGATTGAATAAATAAATAAAATCATGATGAAAAATGAAAAACATACTTTGTGGAGGTGGTAGTCCACAAAATTCACCGTTAATGTTTTTTTTTTGTTTTTCCATGAGGATTATAGTGAATGAATAGTTGTTATTACATTACTTTAATAAAAATTCATTATACTAATGATACAGAGTTAATTATATTATGATGTTTAGGGTAGTTCTTGAAGAAAAAAATGAAGAAAAAAAGGTAAGGAGTAAGTAATACTCACTTTTATACCTTGAGCTTTATCATAAAAGTATTCTTGGAAATAAAGGGATTAGTAAAACATGTAGTTACTTGAGGATAATTAATTAGAGATAATATTATTGTTGTATAGAGTTTAAAGAATAAATTAAATGTAATGGGTGTGGAATTAAGGGGTGTAAGTGTCCTATTTTATAAGCGAAGAAAAGGATGCTTTTGTGAATACAGTTTACTTTTTGATGATATAGTTATAATAATCAATTGATAATGAATTTAAAATTTATCAATATTGGATTTTGGGATGATATTATTTAGATAAATACTCAACCATGTATTTCCTCATATGTTTTAAATATTTTGGAATACATTTATCCTTGTATTGTTACATTTACCTTTTTTTTACTAGGGTAACTAGTTCTTACAAAAGTAACTTATGTTTTCAAAAAAATGAACCTATTAAAAATAGAAGTGTTTTGATCCAAAATTGAATCTCCATTTAATATAAATCAATTTATAAAAAATATAATATTTTATTTCAACTTAAAAAATTTAATATATGGAAACATTGGTTTTATGAAAATGTTGTTTTAACAAAAAAATTATTATTAATTTTATTTAGTATTGATTAACAATTTAATGAGTTATAATAGATGATTTCCACTTTTCTGAAAAGTGGAAATCTTTTGGTCATGATATGATTAACAATTTAATGAGTTAAATATATGAATGTTACATTACACATTACAAAATAAAACACAACATAAATGATCCTTCGTGAATGCGATTAATCCCATAGCTTAACCCTACTTTTCAATCATAATACACTTCTTGGAATCCATGGAAAAATAAAACATAGAAAGGGATGAGATCAGATTCTTAGTAAGGATAACAATGTAGTGGAACCATTTACAAATAAGTATAAAAATTTAAGGAAATGTATAAGACTAAAACAATTTTTTTTCAAATTAAACTTAAGAATCATATGGAAAAGATAGAATCAAATAATGAAATTTACTTATTCAAATGGATATTCTACTAGTAAAATAATCACATCCAATATGAATAGCCACTTTCATAATGATGGAATGCATAATTTCTGTCTTCATAACCACATAGTCAAGGCCTTGTGCCAAGACTAGAAATTAGATTTTGTCAAAGTCTTTTTCCAAGACACAGGTTTGTCTCATGAGACCTACCAATGGATCGAGGAGCTATAGACGGCTCTACTCATCACTTACTAAATCAAATTTATTCTTTATATGAAATGGTTTAAACCTAATCTAAACATTCATATTAAAACTATCATATGAAATTTCAATATTTTATCCACCAACCATGAATGGCATAAAAATAACAGATCAACAATCAAACATAACTCATTCAATACAACATGGAAGATTTTATTATAATATAACATCCTCAATCAAGAATAATGAAGGATTTTGACATAGATGAAAATAATAATCAAATCAATTTGAGATAAATATCACCCTTTTTCTTGAAAACTTATAAAAGTCACACTATTTATCATGAAATCGTGTAAAATAGATTTTTGAATCAATGTTTTCCATAACACTTTAAAACATTTAAAATGAATTTTAATTTTAAAACAATAATGTCCATATAAATAAATCCTTAAAATCATTTTTAAAACACGAACATTAATGAGAAAGATTTAAAATAATAAAATTTTAAAACATTTAAAATGATATTTTAGTTAGAGTTACTAACCAAATGAGATATTATTGAATACAAATAACTGAGGAAATAAAAGCATTATAACATCATTAGAATAAAGGGATTCATGATATTATATGTCAAATTATAGTATATACAACTAAAAAAAGTGAGTTGGAGCATAACAACAAAGAAGACTCAATGGAATGTAAGTTGAGATGAAATACTCTATAAAGACTGTATCCTTTTGTTAATTTGAGACTCAATGGAATGTAAGTTGAGATAAAATACTTTATATTAGCACATTATAAACATTACGTACTCATTTAAGTTAATAAGAGTCGTTTTGTTGATATTTGGTAATTAAGTCAAAATTATACTTCTTATAATTACATTTATTCCATGTGGTCAAAAGTAAATTATCTCCAAAATGATATTCATTATTTAGATATCAAATATATCATATATATCTAGTATATATATGATAGTACATAAAATTTTAAGATAATAAATGAGATGCAATGTTCATGGAGACGGTAAGCCGTATGTACGCATGAAGGCTACTTTCATTTCAAGTTCATATTTTAATTGAATGAATAATTAATGATACATAGGTATATTATAATTCTAGTATAATATCATATATAATTTTAGTAACTCTATCCTTTATACATTCCATGTATGGCATAAAAAAGTCATATCACTTTGAGGGGGCGGTAGTACGCACTTCCTCAAATAAAATTATCATATTTACCTATTATGGATACCATAAATGTATACTATAAATGTAAAATAAAGAAGCATAGAAATAAAATAAATATAATATTTATCACATATAAATACTGTTTCATCTTATTGTCCAACATAAATGGTGGTAGGAGATAATTGAACAATCATCGTTTCGTGAGGCAGTAGTTTCCCATTCAAATAAATAATATGTTCTTTTCCCATTAGATTGAGGTTTGTGTATGTGAACCTAAAATACTTCTAGTAACAACAAACTAGTATAATGAGTATACTGGTTTTGTTATTAAATAAAGTAATGAAAAGAGTTTAGGGGGTTGTATAAGTAAAATAAAATAAGAGAACATTAGGAAAGACGTTACCTTAAAATTGGGTAACTCCCTTTCGTTTGAACCAAAAGGATTTATTGAAGTGATTCTGCCTAAAGTAATTCTTCTAGGTGGAAGGCAAGGATATTGAGAGATTATTTGGGTAGAGTTTGGAAAATAAAATGGGATTTATACGTGTGAGTAATGGGTTAGAGTTGAGGGATTTTTATAAGGGGGAGTAGGGGATCTTTTGGAAACATTGAAAATATTATTTTATTATATAATGATTTTCGGTTTCTAAAGGTCCAAAACTCATTAATGTCTAAGATAAAATAACTCTTGTTCGAAATGAAATAATAAAATAATAATTTTATAGGCTTTTGATATTGTATAAATTTTTATAATCTTATTTATTTTAATCATTTATTAATGAGGTGAAAACTGCAACATTATTGTGTCATAAATAATATTATTTATTTGATGTATAAAAATTATAAAACAAATACCATGATTTAATAAATTTTTTTAGATTTTTAAAGAATATTTATTGTCAAAATTATAACTTATATAACCCTATGTAAACAATAATTTACTAAAAGATATTTGTTTTTGTCATTTTTGTCTTTACTCTGAGTTAATTAAATTATTGTATCATTATCACTCATTAGTGGCTCCATGGGGCCCCAAAATCGACCAATGGATGCCCATGGTTGGACATAACTCATAAAATATGGTTGGGACAAGTGTTATGGTAATTTTGTATTATTATAATATTCTTTTTACCTTAAATGACCCTATTTACCTTTAACTGCTGTAAATACAAGTCAAAAGTTACTATTCACCAAATATTATTTTCATCTTATTGGACCAAATTTTACTTAATAATAAAAACTATTTATGTCTTATTTTCAAAAATCAATTCACATTAGCAGTAAAATTTCATTTAAATGAAAAAGTCAAATTTTTAACTATTACTTAGTGGTTTCACTATTCATCAAAAATTGATGTTTTTTAGGAAAATACCAAAAATTCAACCTACAATATATTTTAAATTACAAAATCAAAAATGATGTCTATTTTACAAAATTAAAAACATAGAATTTGGATTAATTAATATAAAATTAATTCCTGTTGTAAAAACAAAAAGCCTGTTTTTAAGAAATATTAACTATCAAGAGATTGTCACTTGTTTATGTTCAATTTCAATATGAAATTGCTTCCAATGAACAAAATTGGATTAAATGGTAAAAATACAATATAATTACACATCAAAACCAATTAAAAATATAATCTAAATATACAATTAAATTAAATTAAAATGCAGGTTTGAATTAAAATAAAGTATTTCTTACTATTAATATAAAATGAACATTATTAGAAAAAATACCAAAATTTCATCCAAATAAAATTTTGATGTCCTGATTCTAAAGAAGAATTTTATTTTTTCAAATTTACTATATAAAATAGTGAAATATTGGATTTAATAAGGTCCCCATTTAAAGGTGGTAAAATTTAATTTTTTTCGAAAAATACATTTTATTTGAAAAATTGAATTTTTTATTATAATATATCTAAGAAAAACAAAATTCATAAGTTAAAATCATATGAAGTGCATAAAAATCAAAATCTAGTAAATACTATTCATAACCATTTTTTTAATGGCTAGTTTGGTAAGTTATCGTGCGCTCGAACTCGGTGTTGTGTGTGGTGCGAGCTATTGAATTATTTTAAAGAGATAACATACTATGAAATATTGGGGTGTTACATTCTACCCTCCTATAATAAATTGCATCCTATCAATTTAAGCATGGGATTAAAAACATGGGTTTTGACATTTCGAAATATCCTAGTTGAAATCCCACATCAAAAAATGGATTAATGAGGCCTCTATTTTAAAATAAAGAATGGTAAGTATGAAGGTTAACAACAATAACACATTCTAGGGTTCCATATAAGAATACATGTATATGGAAGATAAATATAACCATCATATTGTGATGGAGCGTGATTGAGAAAATTATTAGTAGAATGTTAATGATCTGAAATCCAAAAACCTGTAATGGGTTGAAAGGTCTTTGATTACCTGTAAGGAAAAGTAAACGAGAAACATTTTTATTTTAAGCTTCTTTTAATAATTTTGAGGATTTTAATTATGAGATTAACTAAGATCATAAGGAAATATATTTACCTTACATGTGGAGTTTCATCCTTTAACAAATATTTACCATAGATTCATCTTTTCTCCAAATAACAAGTATTCAAGATGACATGGTCACACCAGAAGAGCCAGAATCATCTTACAAAGAATAAAATATTCCAAAAAAGTTTAATTATATATTTCCCTTGTCTTTAGACATTAACCAATAAAAAAATAGTTAGTACAATATCAGAGAAAACACAAAAAGGATAATCCTTCATAGAAATAAATACTACATTTAATCTCAAATATTAAATAAATAATACCCAAAGTTCAAAAAAGATAATTTAATAAAATGTCCTTAAAATTTTTCAAAATAACCCAATCAAATTTTGAATCCCAAAATTTAGAAGGATGTTATCACATAGTCTTCCACGATATATCTTATCATTTATCTCCATATAACATTGATTACTCTTAAAGTCACATACTTAAAAGTATTTAACCTAATCATATATTCTCTATGATTGGTTAATTATTTCCATAAATAACCTAAATTTCTATAAGTCTACTATAAAAACATACATTCTTCCAAAATAAAAATCCACCATTACTCCTGAAATGAAATCATATCGTATATTTTTTTCCTTAGGCATATAGTGTTACCAAAATAGCGAACATCTTCCAAAATAACATTTATCACTTAATCACCAAATAATTTCCAATACTAATGATAAATCATAAGTTCTCAAAATAAACATATTCTTGATCCATAAAATCATTTACCTGAAAATAATTAGTCATACTAACCAGGTCCTTCACATAGTCTAGTGGTAGGTGATAAATCCCAGTCACACTTTGGTTGTAGGTTTGATTCCCACAGCTTTGTCATACACGATGGGTTGTCACACAGTCTTCATGTTTTCTTTTTTCAAAAAATATAAAATTTATAATATTCAAAAAATGAGACAAATTCCTCAAAAATAACCCTAACATATTTTAACCAAAAATGTTTTCTCATACCTTGTATTTTTATCCAAAAAGTAATAAAATGTAATTGAATGGCTATTTTGACCAAAACTAGAAAGCATAGTTTGTGTCATAAAATCATTTAGATAATATCATGACACCTTATTTTTAATCTAAAACACCTTAGGATTAACCAAGGTCATTTATTATCATATTATATTAAAATCACTCATTTTGGTTTGTAAGGAAAATGTGAATTATACTAAGAATATACCCTTGATGTGTCGTAACCAAGAGTGTATCATGGCCCATTGTCGTGTACTATGATACCTCAGGTCAAGCCAGAAACTCCTTTTCATAGTTTTAGCTCCTATGTACATCTGTTCTAGAGCTGCCTCTACTTGCTCGTATCCATATAGGGATGTATTGCTTAAAAAACACAAAAAATATCTACATTACCAAAATTCTAGGATGTTATTATTTACTAATCCTCAATTTCAATATTAGGTTAATGTTCTCTAAAAGGATTTTTTATAAATCTAGTTTCCAAGGTTTATAAAAAACTTCCTCTAATACCAACTGTAACGCCCCGAACCCGGTTACCTAGAGTCGGTACATTATTTTAATACATTGGAATGCTTACAAGGAATCATGTCCCGAAATACCGATCAGTTTAGCAGTCATGGAAAATAGATTACCTACACGAATGATAAATTACACATTAGAAAATAAAACACAACATAAATTATCCATTGATAATGCCATTAATCGCATAGCATAACCCTACTTATCAATCATAATACACTTCTAGAAATCCTAGGAAAATTAAATAATAGAAAGTGGTGATCTTATATGCTCAGTATAGATAAAAATATATTGGAAACATTCATAAATAAGTATAAACATTTAAGGCAACATATAAGACTAAAACAAAAGCCTTTTACACATAAACTTCAGCAAAATATTGAAATGATGAAATCAAATATTTCCATTTACTTATTCACATGGATACTGTACTAGTAAAATAATCACATGAAATAACAATATGCAGTTTCATAACGATGGAATGCATAATTCCAGACTTCATAACCACATAATCAAGGCTTTGTTCCAAGACTACAAATTATATTTTGTCAAGGCCTAGTGCTAAAACAGTAGTATTTCTCATGAGACCAACCAATGCATTGAGGAGCTATAGCAGGCCCCACATGCCACTTACTATGCCCAATGCATTCCTCATATGAAAGGGTTGAAACATAATCAAAACATTCATATTAGAAGTAGCTCATTAAATGTTAATATTTTAACCACAAACCATGAAGGGTATAGAAATAGCACATCCACAGTTAAAGATAACTCATTCAATACAATATGGAAGATTTTATTATAATAGATTAACCTTAATCGAGAATAATGAAGGATATTGACATAGATGAAAAAATAATCAAAACTATTTGAGAGAAATATCACCCCTTTTCTTGAAAACATTTAAAAGTCACACAATTTATCAAGAAGTTGTTTGAAATAGATTTTTGAATCAAAGTGTCCCATACCTCTTTGAAACATTTTAATTCAGTTTTAATTTTAAAGCATTAATGTCCATATAAATAAATCCTTAAAACCATTTTTTAAAACATGGACATTAATGAGGAAGATTTAGAAGGAAAAATCTTTAAAACATTTAAATGATATTTTAGTTAGAGTTCCTAACCAAAAGAGGGACACTTGAATTCAAATAATTGAGGTAATAAAAACATTATAACATCATGAGAATAAAGGTATTAATTATATACTATGTCAAATTACATTATATACTCCATATAATAGTGAGTTGTCTTATATCAACAAAGAAGTTTCAATGGATGGTAAATTGAGATGAAATCCCCTATAAAGACTGTATCCTTAGGTTAAGGATAAATAAACGACATAGTTATGTGTAAAAAATATAAATACTCTAAATATTGTTGAATATTCAGTGTAAATAAATCAGATTAAATTCCCACATATTCTTGTAAAAACAACACCAATGACTCGGATGTTTAACTCAATGAATGGAAATTAAGTTAAGATTACATTTATCATGTACATATCAATACCTTGAGAAATTATAAATGGAGTTATTATGTGTATCAAAAGTATATACACAAAAGGGGAGTGCAAATTACTACATAAATAATAAATGGTGATTCCACACATAATCTTGGAGTAAAATAATCAATAAAGTATGCGTAAAGCCTAATGAGTAGAAATTTGAATTTGAAATTCCATTACTAATTTTGTAACTAATGAAACACACACCCCATGAAAGAAGGATCATAGAATAAAGATGTGAATACCCTTATATTAATTTATATTACACCAAGAAACCAATGAAAGGTAGTACATACACCACACTAAAGGTAATAGTGGCTAATATAACATGAATCTCCCGAGAATAAAAAGTGAGATGAAAAAACCTTACCACTTTGAAATCAATCGAGTCGTATGAACAAAAGTTAATAACCACAAAAGGAATCACATAATACAATGAATATTTAGAGAATAATGATAATATATATCAAATGGTAGTACACAATACACCACATGCAATAAATAAGTGGTGGATAATGGAAATCTCACATAATTAAAAGTGGGTTAAGAAACCCCTTACCTTGTGTCCGACTTGACCCGTTCGTTCATTAATCTCATGAATAACAAAATAAAGTTAATTTATACTTGATTCAGAACCTTTTTAAAATTTATTATTTCTTTTAAATCACTTATTATCTCATTATAAACATTACGTACTCATTTATGTTAATAATAGTCGTTTTGTTGATATTTGGTACTTCAGTCAAAAGTAAGCTTCTTATAATTACATGTTGTACATGTGGTCAAAATTAATTTATCTCCATAATGATATTCAATATTTAGATATAATATATAACTTATATATATAGTATATATATGTATTTATAATAGTACATAACAATTGGAGATAAGAAATGAAATACATCGTTCATGGAGACATTATGCCGTATACACATGAACAATACTTTCATTTCTAGTTAATATTTTAATTGAATTAATAATTAATGATACCTAGGTATATTATAATAACATTATAAAATAATATATAATTTTAGTAACTCCATCCTTTATACTTTCTACATTTGGCATAAACCAGTCATATTACATTGAGGGGGCGGTAGTCCTCTCTTCCTCAAATGAAATTATCACATTTCCCCATTATGGAAAACATAAAGGTATGATTTAAATTAGAAATAAAGAAGCATAGAAACAAAATAAATATAATATATATCACATATAAACACAGTTCTGTCATAATTTCCCCCATAAGAGGCGGTAGGAGAAAATTGAACAATCATCGTTTTGTGAGGCAGTAGTTCACCGTCATCAGAAACAGTATATTCTTTTCCCATTAGATGTAGGAGTGTGTAAGTGTATTAAGAATAATTATCCTATAAACAACCTATTATATTGAGGATACTAGTTTTTTTATAAAATAATGTAATTAAAAGAGTTTATGGGGTTGGTGAAGTAAAATAAAAGAAGAGAACTTTAAGAAAGACATTACCTTAAAATTGGGTAACTCCCTCGGGTTTGAACCGAAATGATTTCTTGAAGTTCCTTCTTCCTAAGGTAAGGATTATATGTAAGAGTTAGGGATATTTAGAGATTATTTGGTTAGAGGTTGGATAATACAAGAGGCTTTAGAGGTGTGAGTAATGGGTTATAGGTGAGGGGTTTTTATAAGGGGGAGGTGGGGCTCTTTAGGAGACATTGAAAATATTATTTTATTATATAATTATTTTTAGTTTATAAAGGTTAAAGACTACTTAAGGTCAATGATAAGATGAGTCTTGTTAGAAATAATATAATACAATATGAATTATACTAGTTTTGGATATTTTTTTTAATTTTTATAATATTATTTATTTTAATTATTTATTAATGAGGTAAAAACTACTTCATTATTGTGTCATAAATAATTTTATTTATTTGATTTATAAAAATTATAAAAAAATACAATGATATAGGAAATAATTTTATCTTTCCTAGTAATATTTATTGTCAGAATATAACTTATATAACCCCATGTAAAAAATAATGTACTAAAAGATATTTGTTTAGGTCATTTTTGTCTTTACGTTAAGTTAATTAAAATAAAGTTTCATTATCACTCTTAATTGGCTCCATGGGGCCCGAAAATCAACCCAAGTACTTCCATGGTTGTCCATGACTCATTAAATAAGGTTAAGACCAGTGTTATTGTAATTTTGTATTATCATAATATTCTTTTTTCCTTGAATTACCCTATTTACCTATAACCGTGGTAAATAAAAGCCAAAATTTACTATTCACCAAAAATTATTTTCATCTTATTAAACAAAATTTGACTTACTAAAAATAAACATGTATGTAGGATTTTTGAAATTAAATTCACAGAATTGGTAAAATTTTATTAAGTGAAAAAGTCAGATTTTTATCTACTACGTAGTGGTTTCACTATTTATCAAAAATTGATGTTTTTCAAAAAAATAAAAAAAATAGCCTAAGATATATTTGATTTTAAAAATTAAAAAATGATTTATATTTTAACAAATTAAAAATAAATAATATGGATTAATTAATTTAAAATTAATTCCCATCGTCAAAACAGAAAGCATGTTTTTATAAATATTAACTCTCAAAAGATTGACACTTGTTTTTGTTCAATTTCAAAGTGAAATTTCTTACAGTGACTAAAATTAGTTTAAATGGTAAAAATATAATCTAATTAATCTTAAAAACTAATTAAAAAGATAATATAACCATATAAATAAATTATATTAAAATGTAGTTTTGAATTAAAATAAAGTGTTTCTCACTTTTCATAAAAAATGTACAATATTAGAAAAAATACTAAAAATTCATCCAAAGAAAATTTTGACGCCTGATTCTAAAGAATGGTTTTATTTTGTAAAATTTAATATGTAAAAGTGTCAAATATTGGATTTAAAAGGTTTTTCCATTAAAAGGTTGTAAAATTTCTTTTTAAAAAAATTACATTTTTATCTAAAAAATTTAATTTGTTCTTATAATATGTCTAAAAACACATAATAAATATGTTAAAATTTTATGGAGTATATAAAATTCAAAATCTTGTTAATATTATTCATAACGATTTATTGAATGGCTAGTTTGGTAAGTCGTCATGTGCACGAACTCAATGTTGTGTGGTGAGAGCTATTGAATTACTTTAAAGAGATAACATAATATGATATATTGGGGCCTAAAAAATACTTTTATGCATATCACGAAATTTTTTAATTTCAACATAAGTATAGTTCTCCTTACACTCCTATAAAAACAAATTTTTAGAAATAAAAGAATAATATCTCTTGAGAATAAGAAAAATGATTCTTATTTATCATGGAATGTCTAAATGTTTTTGGAAATAATATATTTCAAATATTATTTACACCAATAATCAATTTATGTTTTTTATATTACGTAAATTTACTAAATGAAACATTGATTAAAATTAATCATTACATAAATAAATTTAAATTATTTTAATTCTTTGATACATAAAATTTAAAAGAATTTATTTAGAGAAATTTTATGTATGTGTTGATGAAGGTTCATTTTAGTATATACCGATAGAGGGAAAATAAATGTGTTCTTGGAAAAAAACATTTTGAGGATTTTGGAATGATTTTAATTGGTAGTCTTAATGAATCATGGGAAATAAAAATTTTCAATTACTATAAATAATGTGTTTGAAAAATTCAATTATGAATTATGAATGTAGTGGAAAAATAAACGAATCATCCTATTGTTTTTCATAATCTGTAAATAGATTCTGAAATTAACAGTGATGTAAATGGATTAATCAAGAGAGAAAAAAATTATCATGAAATATATTTATAGAAATTGAAAATATTATTTCATATAATATAAGAGGCAGTCAAATCAATAAAATCATGATACATTTAAAAAAAACAATATGTATTTCATTGGTTGATCCAAATAATATTAATGTAGCTAAAAGGAGTGGTCATTGGTTTTCATTAATAGTGGATGGGATAATGAAAATTGATAAAAATAACACATTGGAATTAGTTAATCATACTAAAGATAAGAATTTTAATTGATCCAATTATGTGTCTCACAATAATCTAAATAATAAAGGAAAAAAGTCATAAAATAAGGCTTGTCCTACATATAAAGGCAGTACTCAAATTTAGGGTATTGATTTTAGTGAGAAATTCCCCCAGTTTAAGTAATTAAATCTTTTCAAATATTTCTTTTGATTTGTGTCTAAAACAATTATGAAGTATTTCATATGAATATGAAATCAGTTTTCATGAATAGGGATCTTGAAGAGGTAGTCTATATTGAATAATCATAAGTATTTTTTCTTTGAGAAAACTCAAGAATAACATAAAATAATATATTATCATAAAATACATTTATTTATTACAAATATTAATAATATATTCCTAGAAATGTAATGGTCCAAATTAATACCGGCCTTCATAACCTAGGGAAATTAAAACACAATAAATTATATGATTAGATACACTCTAAGGGTAAGTGATAGAGATATTAATATATTATCATATGTAAGAACAGGATACGAAAATAGGTTTGAGAACAAGATCATGAATTACAAAAACATACCCAATTATTCATGTAAAATAAATTATGAGTGTTGTCATAAGTAAATATCAAAATTCATGAGTCATAGGAGGGAATGATCATTATAATAAATAATGATCCAAGAGGGAATATCATAATCATAATAAATATGTTTTTGGAATAAAAATATTATAATAAAATAATATATTTAGTCACGAATAAATTCTATGATCTTTATAACATATTAGAAACATTCATATAGAGGATTTGGTTCAGTTCACATTCCCGACAAAATAATAGAAAAAGACCCATATTAGATAGGGTTCACTCCCCATTCTCTTTCATATTTTCTCAAGATATATCCATATTTATTCAATTCATAATAATGATATATAATATAGGGACCAAATATCACATCACTAATTCTATACTTATATGTGACATAAGATCACATAATCATTAATCACAACTTTAATAACTTGTGGAAATTAAATGGGTTTCATGAAAACACACACAAACTAGTATCATCATAATCAATTGAAAGAGATAATGGTTATGAAATCTGAATATAATATCCCTAGTATTTCATAATTACCATTAAAGGATGTTGAAATAGATTAAAATTATATTTCATAGAAACATTATAAACATGATATAAAATAAAATAAATATGATTTTATCTGGGTAATTTTAAAAAAATAAAAATTCCAAATAAAAGGAAAATCATAAATTCTTAAAAAAACAATTTAAACTATGAAATATATTCAAATAATGAATAAATATCCTTAAAATAGAAAAAAATGTTCATGTTTCATACCTTAAAAAGTATTCTTTTTTTACATTTTTGTGAATAAAGTTAAGTGTAGATCATATAGAAAACACTTGAGAAGATTAATTTTAATCATTTTTAATTAAATTCAAAGGTATTTGAAAATAAATTTACAAAAAATTATCTATATAAAGAAAATCATAAAATGATTTTAAGAACATGGATTTGTAAGGGAATAATTTTCCATTAATATAAGAGATATATGCTTGATTTTTCTTATAAGATTCCATTCGTTTCATTATTCAACCATAGGGGGGGTGGAAACAATAATAAGACATATAAAATAAAAAAGAAATCAAATTATAAGAAAATATATGGTTTTAATAGGGAAATACCATAAAATTTATTTAATTGAAATTGAAACATAAACAATCCTAATAAAAAGTGATATAGTAACATAAACTCATAAAACATTGGTAGTGATTGTATTAAAAGATAATATAAGATAAAACCAAAAATTTATTAGTAAATACCATTAATTATTATTAAAAATGTCATAAAATATATCATATTAAGTATATACACCACACAAAAGAAATAAGGTGGTGAATATAAACATATCTTAATTAAGGAAGATTGAGACGAAGAAACCGTTACCTCATGTCTCGACATACTCCTAAAAAAACTAATCTATTATAAAGTAAATTTCAATTTAATAAATATATAATAATACCATATTAAAAATTATATTACTATATATACTTCAATTTATTATTTCTTAATACTTTTTTGTTAACAATTCCCCATTAAAATCAATATTTGGGTGTTAATTGTTCCATCTTCCATGAATGTTTTGGTTTGAAAGTTTTGGTCCTTTCCCATTTTTTACAATTAAATAATATGAATCTCAAAATAAATATAACATTTAATTATTATATATATTTTTATAACCATCCAAGTAATTAGGTGACAAAAACATGAATACATTTCTTCATAGAGGTGGTAATTCACATGTATACACGAGAGTTTTTATTCAATATATGGAAAGCAAGGAAGTAGAATAATAATTTATATTTTACAAATACAAATTATGTTATAAATGATATATATACATATATATAAATACACTATATCCATATACATAAGTATTTATAAATGACATTACGGAGAAACAAAATACATCATTTATGGAGGTGGTAGTCCACACGTGCACTTGAGTAGCACTTTTATTTTTCGAATAATAGAGAGGAAGGTAAAAAATTATTATTCCATTAACATAATAAAATTTTAGTTTACATATAAAAACTATATAATTATTTTTTCATGGATGGAATATATTTGGGAGATATAGAAGAATAAATGAAGGAATTTAAATAAAAAATGAATGATTTTGAGTTTTTACCATACTAATTTGATCAAATACATTAAAAAATCGATTAAAACATTGATGGATGGTCATTTAATTAATGAATAATCTATAGGAAATTTATATGAGTTTTAGGGGAGAGAAGTGGAAATCATTAAAAGTATTCATAACTTTATATTATTGTAAGTAAAATTTCAAATAAAAGAGACTCCAATAGAGTAATACCAAGGATAAGGGATCATTATTGGCTTATAAACCTCTCATCCACACAAATATGGGATTTTGTTTGACATATTTTAATCCTTTATTCACAAAGTTTACTTTTTACTATAATCTACTTTAACATGGTATAGTTTTTACCTCTATATAATATTATTAAGAATGAAAAATGAAATTTATTAAATTATATAATATGGATATTCTAATTCTAAATATTGAAACCATTTTATAATATTAAATTTCTAAATAGGTGAAATTTTATTAAAAAACAATAAGTGCATAACCCATTAAATCAATTTTTAGAAAATATATTACATTGGTCCTCAAATTTCAAACATAGGTTTAAAAATTAAAAAAAAATATTTCTAAATATATAATAATACATATTTAATAAATATATTATTTTGAAATTTTTTTATAAATTTTGAAGTCTTTTTTATATCTAAATGATTTCATAAGATCCACAGTATTTATGAAAAAAATATTTTAAATAAAAATACCAAAACAACATACTAATATAATATTTCAAATATATGTACAAAAATAAAGTCCATTTTTTCAATCTCAAAATATAAAGTCTATGAATTTATATTAAAAAACATATGTAATATAAAATTAAAATCATAATTATAATCCATGAATTGAAATAAAGTAACGGATTTATTAAGATCATATAACCATTAAATCAGGATAATCCTTAAATTATGTTGACAAAGGTGAGAAATACATTTTATAAATACAGTATAATAATTCTTTGAAAAAAAATAAGAAATATTGGTAAAATTTTAAAACAAATAATTAAGACAACAATGGGAATATTGTATTGTTTTAAAACCATTAATTTTTTTAATATAATTAAAATGTTGAATAAAGGAAATGATTTTGGAGAAAATTATTTATGTAATATATGTTAAAAATAATTCTTTTTACAATTTTGCAGAAAACTAATTTTTTTTAATATAGAAAACATTTCAGAAGATAAATTTTAATAATTATAAAGAAAAATAAATGTTTGTATAAAATACCACGATAAATAACACACACACAATTATATATATATATATATTAATAAAAGTATTTTAAGAACATTGAAATGTATGAGAAATAATCTTGTTTAAAAGAAGAAAAATCTGGTCGATTTCTCTTATAATCATTCTTTTTCAATTAATATTTTGAACTAAAGGACATATGAAATGGAAAAAATATATTTTAAACCCAAAAAATTTTATATATAAAGAAAATAAGTAGGTTTTAATAGATAAGTACCAAAATATTCTCTTAATGGAAATTGAATCAATAGAATTTATAATAAAAAGTGAGATTATAACATAAACCCTTCCATATTTGGTGACTGTTGAATAAAACCTAATGAAAGAGATTAAATTAGATGAATTAATAAATAAAAATGATTTGAATTTAAACCTTTATAAAATAAATTCATTATTAGAATATACACTCTAAAAAATATATAATGTGATGAATATAAAATATATCATAATAAAGGAATAATTGAGTTGAGGAAACCCTTTACTTGAGTCCCAAGTTGATTAATATGCACTCTAAAGTCAGGTATAATAAAATTATATTTATTATAAATATTTTCAATAACTATATTCATACTTATATTAGAATATTTTTTTTTATAATTATAAATTTCACATTCATTAATAATTCCTCATTAAAATCAATACTTTGGTGTTAACAATTTCATTTTCAATGCATGTTTCAATTTGAATGTTACAATCCTTAAAAATTGTTCATGGTTTAAAAGACATAGTGATGAAATAAATTTCATATTTATTTATTATATACATTTTTATATCCATCCATGTAATTCAATGTTGAAAAATTGAATACATCTCCCCAAAGAGGTGGAAATATTCATGTACACACATGCCATATTTTTTTATTTGATTGAAATAAGGGAAGGTAAATAATAATTTTAATTATAGAATCATAATAATGATATAAATTTATTATATACTCATTATATATATCAATAAATATAAATTATATGTAGTTATGAAAAATTATATACATCACTCATGGGGGTGGTAGTCGCAAATATAGACAAGTAGTGCATTTAATTTTCAAATATTTCAGAAGAAGGTATACAATTATTTTTCCATTAAAATAATAAAATTTAATTATATTTATAATAATAATTTAATAAATTTTTCATGTGTGTAATATATTTGGTGTAGTTATTATAATAAATGAAGGAATAGAAATTAAAAAGGGGTGATTAGTAACTTGTACCTTACTCTATGAAACAACTCAAGTTTGAAATTGATTTAGAATTTGAAGGGTGGTACATTGATAGAAGTAAATAAATATAGGAATTTTATATGAGTTTTTGGGAAATATTTTATCATATTTCAGTAAATATATAATATTAATGTGTTCAGATATGTGAGGTGGTGAATGGATCAATTTATAAGTGAATGTGGGTGACACATTTAAAAATATTCAAAACATTATATTAATGATATGTAAATTACAATGTAAATTATCTAAAATAGTGGAAAATAATGGACAGAAGAGTATTATTGGTTGACACACCACACACACGCACAAAAGGATATGTTTTAATATATTTTAGGTCTTTTCTACTTAATTTAACTTTTTACAGTAAGTTACTTTTAAAATGATAACTCATTTCCTAGAAACAGTAACTTATTTTTACGACTAAAAAAAGAAATTTAATTCATTAAATATTTTTATATTCTAATAATTAATATGAATAGTATTTTATAATATTAATTATCTAAACTAGATATAAATAAATTATAAAATAATAACTGTTTAGAAAACATATTACTTATGTTTTAAAATGTCAAAAAATGTTTATAAATTAAAATTAATATTCTTTAGATATTTTTTCTATTAAATTAATATAGTTTATGAAAATGGTTCGATAAATTTTTAATTCATTTTTACATACAAATGATGTTATAAATGACTCAGTATTTATGAAAATAGTATTATGTTTTATTGATGTAAAAAATAAAACTTTTACTAAAATAAAAAAATTTAACATCAATATAATATTTTAATGATAATTATAAAAATTTAATTAATTTTAAAAAATTGTGAAACTAAAATTTATAAATTTATCTTTTAAATAAAAATATTTAATATGTAATGAAAATAGTTTTTTTTAAATTTAATGTTTTTTATAAAACATTATATTTATATCCATTATATATAATTAATTAAATATTAAATTTTATTAACATATAATACCTTTAATTTTGTCAATACATTAAAATTTTATCATAATAATAATATGTAAAGAATTATAATTTAGGTTTTTATAACAAATCATTATAATATCTTTTTATTTACTTCACAATTTTACTCCTACTCATAATTTTCATAATGGTGCTTGAAATTGTATTATCATAATTAATTTATGTTTATCGTAAATTATAGTCAGATAAAATTTCATCATTCTAGTTTATTTCTGTGTTTGATACAAGATATTAAACAAATTGAATTTATTAAAAATAATCATATTCTAAGATCTCAGGGTGTTATATTCTTAGTGAGAGTGGTTATGATGTCTATAGTTTAAATAATTAATTATATGGTTTGAGAAAATTCCCATGAAAATGGTTTTACTAGTTATATAGTATCCTACAGAAGATGAAATTACAAAAATGTAAATTTAACTATAACTTATATGCCAAGGGATATGATAAAACTCAGTTATTTTTATTTTATATATTGATGACATTATTTTTCATAAAATAACATGAAGGCATGTAAGGATTTTTATTACCATATTAAAACAATTCTTTGAAATATTAATTCTTGTCTATATTATATTCCTATTTGTTTTTGGTATTATAAATACAACATATAAATTTTTTTATAATATGAAATATATTCCCATGATTTATTGAACTGATTCATAATAAAAGAGTCGAATGAGGTTTCTACACTTATTTATTTTAGGAATATGTTATCCTTTGATGAAGATGTAAGTCCATCTGATCAATATAAGTTAATGAGACTCATTGGATGTCTATTGTAATTGGTGATTTTTGGACCAATTTGTTTGTTGTTGTTACACATTGTTTCATATTTGAAAGTTATTTATAAGAGTCATTTTGTATAGTGTAAAATTACATATTACACTATACTAAAGGAATAATTGATTATGGATTGAGTTATATAAAATATTATAGAATTAATTTTTATGGTTTTTCAAATATTGATTGGGAAGGTGACATTATTGATCGAAAATATACTATGTGTGGTTCATTATTTATCATAGGAATTTGTGTTACATGTAACAACAAGAAATATAATTTAATTACTTTATATATGATAAAATTATGGTATATTGAGTCTTCTCAATCAAAAACTAGAATAATTTTGATAAAAGTTAATATTGAATACATGGAGTTCTTTTTTTGCACAAATTGTGGATTATTTTTTATAATTAAAGACCCATTAATTTAAAAAATAATCAAGAAAAACATTTAATATAAAAATATTGTCATCAAATACCACCTCATTAAGGAGAATGTTTAATTTAGAGAGAACACATTAGAGTATGTTTTGATAAACGAATAAATGGTATATATCTTTATATTTCCCTTGTAAAACAATTACTTTGAAAACCGTTGAATGTTTTAGGATCCACATTCACTTCCACATTCTTTTTAGCTTCCTTTTCCATTTTCCATCTCTACCATCCTTTTTATTGGTTAAAAAATGGGTATATTTATCATATATGTATTTTGATAATGCATAAGATAACCTAATTTTATTTGAGTTGAATTCAAAGGGGTATTGGATTTAATAGTTTATTTAATAATGTAAGAGATGTGAGGAGAAGCGTTTTCTTGGTATATTGTCTACAAATAAATAGGTGGAAGTTAACGTTCCCTTGGATTTTGATGAACATCATGACCAAAGAATTCAATGACGTTGTTGTGGAGCAAAACTCAACTTATATGCTTTAACATTGTATAATTCATTACACTAATGGTCGAATAACTCTAAAAAACACTATGGAATCCCAAAGTGGATTGTTTGGTTTATTTCAAACCTTGAGATCATATCAAAACATGATATTGATGAGATTAATTATAAGTTTTCATAATTTTCTTTTTTTATTTTCTAACAACCTACTCATGATTTTATAAGATATTTCTTAAAGATTTATTGATTGAAAAAAATTTTAATACTACTAATATTTAGTACATCATGAGATAAATTGTATTGTTAGACTGTTAAGGTAATGATATAAAGGGTTATGTTTAACTTATATATTAACAGTTACAATATGTAACATTTTTTTGGTGGCCATGAATATATTATTTATAATTTTAAAAGAATGGTTTTCACTATGCTGAGAGGATATTGATATTTCGTCACATACTAACTCAGAAGCAGGAATTTATCATGCTGCAATTGGTTGCATCACACTGTAAAGGAGAAAGCAACATCACATTTTCTTGGCCATGAAAATTCAGTGATTCTATGGATATGATATGAAAGTGAGACCACTTAACACTAATGGGGAGATGTATTGCTATTCTATAATAATGGAATTATATTTTCGAAGGGGAAAAAAATGGTACAATAGATTTTGATGTCCATATGCCATAAGAAATGATGTCCATCCATAGAAATCACCAACCTTACTCCTTGATTTAAGGGAAATGAGAATGATTTTATGAGATTTAATATTCATATAGATCCTTTATTTTCAGATCTTGATTCACAATGATATTTCACCAAAATACATATTGTTATTCCCTGAATTTGGTTTTGAATATGACCAAAATGATTTATTTATAGGCATCAAGATATAATGAATGATTTTATTATAACTTTAAGGAGTCAATTTTTAAATTATTTTGAGAAGAATATTGATGAATATTTTAAATCATCCTATAAAAAAGTTAGATATATTTATCAATAAAATTTTTATGATCTTGAGTTAGATACAAAAGGAACACACATCAAAGGAACTTGAGAAGGGCTGTAAAGATATTTATTCTTGTTGATAATTGTTTTTTCATCATATAATGAAGTCTAAATAAAAAACTTTATATAGCCTTATTTTATTTGAGAATAATAATGAAACATACACAATGGAACCATAAATTTTATACACCATGGATCACTTATATAATTGAAATAATGAAGTGAACCTTTAAAAAATCCCTCATGTTTGTGTGGTCTTATCACTTATATTTCAGATTATTTATTTTCATCAATTCTAGATGTTTGTCCCATGGTTTTCCTATAATATGATTTATTTAGATGGAGAGTTACTTTTAATATATTTAAGGCAACCACTTATTCACCCCTATTATTTGTTCTTACTAATAATTATATTGACCTTCACTTATGTTGTAACACCCCAAGCTTCTACGGTATGCTTCTCTTTGAATAATGTGATAGCGTGTGTTGTACGCAACACCGAGTTCTAACACACCATAACCAATCAAACTAGCCGTTATGAATAGCAATACCTACTTTTTGAAATTATATATATTTTATATTTCAAAATGGACTTCATTTTTGGATTCATAATATCGAATTTATCCTAAGATAAAATTTTGGTACTTTTCGGATAACTTTAATATTTTGATGAATAGTGAAAATTACTAAATTTTAATTAAAAACAAATTTTTTAATCGAAATAATTAATAGTGATAAATTATGAATTTGAGTGGTTTTAAAGTATATTTAGAATATATTTTTAACATTTAATATAATTTTGGTCATTGAACATAATTTTACAATTAAACCGAACATAAACAAGTGTCAATCTTTTGATAGTTATTATCTCTTAAAAACACGCTTTTTGTTTTGACAGCGGGAATTAATTTTAAATTAATTTCTGTCACTTCTGTGTTTTGAATTTAGAAAAATGGATTCCATATTTGGAATCAGGATGTTCAAATTGTGTAAATAGTTAACTTTTATTTTTAGACATTTTGAATAATTACTGCGGTAAATATTTTATTTACCATGGTTAAGGGTAAATCCAGTAAATAAGGGTTAAAAAAATAATATTATAATAATACTAAATTAACCTAAAACGTGTCCTAGCCTTATTGGTTGATACAAGTTCGACCATAGGCATATTTGGGTCGATTTTGGGACCCCATGGTGCCACTTGTAGGTGATAGGGACCCTTTTTTTTTAATTAAGTTAAAATGAATACAAAAATGACACAAGCATATATCTTTTAGAAAAACAATTATTACAAAGAGTTATATATGTTGGATTTTAGATTATAAATATTCATTAGAAAGATAAAAATATTTACTACATAATTATATTTTATTTATAATTTTTAGACATTAAATAATTTAATTTATTTATGACACAATGATGATTAATTAATTACTATAATATCGAAAAATTAAAATAATTGATATTATAAATACCCAAATAAATATAATATGAAACTTTTAATGAATTAAAAAAATTTTATAGGATAATATGATATATTAGGATTGATTTAATTGACTTTTTTCGAATTAATCAATCTGTTATGAGTTTCACAAAAATCAACTATTGAATAGTGTCAAAATTGACAAAAAAGAGTTCTTAAAACAAATATTATATTATTAATTGATATTAAATTCCTAAAAATCTAAGGATCGGCCAAGAGACTTATATCCTGATAGGTTCATCATTAATGGACCACTTGGGGGTCTCTTGGATGTATATAGTATGTTTATTAACCATAATATATAAAAATACAAAGAGACATTGTAAAAGTGAAACTAATTAACTTAGAGTTAATACTTAAAGATATGGTTAATATAAGTACAAAAACCTGTCTAAATTTTATTTGTTGAGTTGTTTTAGACCCATCCCCACCTTAACCTTTTAATAATAAACTTTGGAGACATTCTAAACCGAATATAAATTTATTATAAATTAATATTTCTAGCTTTTCCAAAGGTGCCCCTCACCCCTCTTATAAAAGGGAACTCCTCCTTCTCATTTCTTCACACCTTCAAAGCCTTTTGGTTCGGCCAAAATCTACCCAAATACTCTCCCAACTTCCCTCACTAAAACCTAGAGGACTTACTTTGATCATAAAGCCAACCTAAGGAGCCCTTTTGATCAAATCAAAAGGAAGAACCCGAAGAAGAGGTAATGATTTCACCACCCTTTTCCAAGTTCATTTCCTTTTCCACTTCTTCTTCCTTTGTTGTTAACATTCTTAAATAATAACTCCAGTATCATATATATTCTGTGATGTTATTATAAATATGGTATAACCATATTCAGTATTCTATCCACCCTTTGAATAACATGTCACCATACGTGCGTACGTACGGCTTACCGTCTCCACGTCGTGGTGTAATTGTAATTCAATATAATATTATTTGGATTGGTATAATAATGATGTGTAAATCATGTAAATAATAAATATAACATTTTAATTATTCTGTATATATGATATAACATCCATTTATATATTATTTTAATATCAAAAGAATGATATTGTCGCTCGTGCGTACGTACGGACTACCGTCTCCACGAACGCGATGAGATTCATTCTCCATCGTATCCATTCAAGTATAATTATCATTTGATGATTTAAAAAATGATGTTTAAGGACTTGATATCATTCTGGATATTAATAATATACAACCTATCCTTTACAAACATGTCTTACGTAACAAAACATATAAAAGAAAACAAATAAGTTAACACCCGAAACAACGATAATACTAAGATATTTTTATCAAATCAATATTAAAAGATAATATATGATATCATATTAATGTATATGATCCTTGTATAATTTAATAACAATTATTTCACCATTATACAGGAGGTTAACCTACCCCAACCAAGGAAAAGTACAAGTTAAGGGTTATTTCACAATCTCTTCATTATCTGAGGTTGTCTATATGTAATAATCTACTGGGATCTCTTTATCATCTACATCCATGTTTTCTTAAAAATGTATTTCAAAACATTTTTATTATTTACAAGAATATGGGTTAAAGTCATTTATACCCTTGTTTGACTCTTTATAATAGGTTTATAAAGGAATCTTTCCGTCGTTTTCAAAATAAGGTCCTTTTTTACCTTTTCGACAGAATTAAGGTAAGAATGTTTTTTTAACTTATACGGCGGGTGCGGCTATTTTCCACCGTTATAATATCTTCAAAGCATTCCTTACAAGCTTATAAGAATATTTTCAAAGAAAATGTTTTATTTTATATGGCTCTTAAATGATTTTCAAAAAATAGAATGATATATTTCTCTAAAAAGAGTTTTGATTTCATCTATGTTAACATCCTTTGATGGATTTTACGCTTATTTGAAGTTTATTTATTATGATACAAAACTTCTATATTGTATTGAAGGTTTTGTGATATTTTTGACTGTGGATATTCTATTTTTATACCATTCATAGTTTATGGTGAAATTATTGACATTTCGTATGCTAGTTTTAATACGAATGCTTATGTTATGTTTAAACCTTTTCATATGGGAATGCATTAGACTTAATATGTGACGGGTGGAGCCCACTATAGCTCCTCGATGCATCGGTAGGTCTCATGAGACAAACTAGTGTCTTGGCACAAGGCCTTGACAAAATCTTATTTGTAGTCTTGGCACGAGGCCTTGGCTATGTGGTTATGATAGTCTGGCATTATGAATTCCGTCATTATGAAAGTGGTTATTGATTTTGCATGAGATTATTAGATTAGTAGAATATCCATGAGAATAAGTAAATGGAATTATTTCATTTTATTTATTCCATACCATGTTGAAAGTTCAAGTTTGAAAGGCTTTTGTTTTAGTTATACATTGCCTTAAATGTTTATTCTTATTTATGAAAGTTTCTGCTATATTGTTATCCTTACTGGGCATTTGAGCTCACCCCTTTTCTATGTTTTATTTTTCCCAGGAAGTGAAGAAGTAAATTATGAATGACCTGTAGGGATATTATATGGGGATATGAGTGTGGATTATGGATACAATATGTTGTTGTAGTAGTTTTTCATTTTTTGATGTAATATAAGACTTATGAATATATCTAGTGTTTCCAAGGATACTAAACCAATCGGTCATTCGAGAGTTGATCATTCTTGTGATCATGCCAATGTTATGTAATAATGCACCGACTCTGGGTAAATAGGGTCGGGGCGTTACAGTTGGTATCAGAGGAAGTTTAGTACAAACCTTGGAAGCTAGATTTAGATAAACTCTGATTAGAGCACGTAGACCTAAGATGAACATTGATGATTAGTATAGAAGAACTTCCTATAATTTTGGTATTGTAGATATTTTGTGAGTTTTCAGAGAAATACATCCCTGTCTGGATACAAGCAGGTAGAGGCGGCTCTGGAACAGATGTACCTAGGGGTAAAACCCGAAAACACCGCATTGAGCTAGACTCGAACGGGAACTGGTGCACGACAACGGGCCTTGCTGAACACTTGGTTACGACACTCCCGTGGGATATGCTTAGGATAAATCTCATTTTATTTACAAATCATTATGAAGGGTTTATGAGTATATACTTTCTCAAAGAAAACATTTTTATGATTATGGATTATATCCATAAATAGTTCAATTTATGTTTAGTGTTTTATAAGTATGGGATTATGTATTTTGATTCATAAACTGATCTAGTTTATGTCATTGTTTAGAAATGGTGCCTAGTGGAAGAAATGGAAACCGTATCAATGCATGCACTCCCTGTAGGGATTTCCCTCCTGCTAAAGATAATTATAGTGGGGATGGTGATGCAACTGGTGCCGATCAGCTAATCACCATACTGGGACAAATTACACAGGTTATGAATAATAAACTTACCCATATGAAGCACCCTGATCCATAGCATGGAGGATCAATGTTAGATCGATTCATGAGGCAAAAACCACCAACGTTCAATCAGAGTACAAATCCCTTAGTAGCTGAGCAATGGATAAATTCCCTAGAGAAAATATTTCAGGCTTTGGGGAGCAGTGAAAGGGAAAAAGTTTTCATGGAAGTTTACCGCCTCACTGGAGATGCTGATCAATGGTGGTCATTGATTCCAAACATGAAGGAAGATGATTATGTATCAAATATGGAATGGAGGGAGTTCAAAGATCTGTTTTTAGAAAAATACATTCCTCGCGACCATCGAGCAGATATGGAAAGGCAATTTCTGAGTCTGAGACAAAAGGAGGATGAGAATGTCACAAAGTATGAGACTTACTTTACTAGGTTAGCAAGGTATGCTAGAGATTATATACGTAACCCAAGAAGTAAGATTGATCGTTTCTTTGATGGGTTAAAACCATTTCTTCGTCGAGCATTAGTCTCACAATCCTTTTTGTCATACGAAGACATTGTCTCATGTGCTATCAAAACCGAAAAGGAATTCTCTAAGTCTTATCACTTTAAAGCAAATCAAGAGAAGAAGAGACCTGCTGTTCAATTTGGGAATGGAAATAAGGGGAAGATGGGAAAGGTTGAATATCCATCTTGTGGTAAATGCGGGAAGAAACATCTTGGTACTTGCTTGAAGGGAATGGGAGTCTGTTACAAGTGTGGTGAAAAAGGCCACCAAGCTCGGGATTACAAGGGGAAGAAGGAAGCTACCAACATTCAGTGCTACAATTGCAGGGAGATGGGGCATTATGCAAATGAATGTCCTATGCGTTAGGAGAACTTACCTCAGAAAAGGCTAAGGGATCAAGGCCAGGCTTATGCTATCACTACTGCTGAGGTAGAAGCTCCGAAAGATATGGTGGCAGGTAATTTAATTGTTTCCTTAAGTTTAGCAAATGCATTATTTGATTCTGGATCATCGCACTGTTTCATATCTTCCTAGTTTTCTAAGAAAATTAGATATTTCCAATTTGATTTAATAAGGGAGTTGTCAGTTAAAAATCCTAAGGGAAGTATCATTGCAACAAAGTTTTGTGAATCAGTCCCCATTAGAGCACATAAATGTTTATTATCTGCTGATCTCATCGTCATACCTATGATTGAGTTTGATATAATCCTCTGTATGGACTGGATTTCGGACTATGATGAGAAGATTTATTGTAAGAAGAAAGAGGTTACGATTCTTGATGATAATGATAAGGAACACCTTATCTTTAGAGCAGAATCGTCACCACCTAATTCTTATTTAGATCCACCCACAGTAGCTCAACATAATTTAATAATTGGGGAGGAAGCGAATGAAATAACTGTCGGTGAGGAAAGGAATGTTCAAATAGAGGATGTATCTGTTGTGAAATAATTTGTAGATGTATTTCTGGAAGATTTACCTGGACATCCTCTAGAACGAGAAGTTGAGTTTTCCATTGATTTAATTACTGAATCAAGGCCTATATCGAAGACACCTTATAGAATGGCCACTGTAGAGTTAGTCGAACTAAAGAAACAACTAGAGGAGTTGAGTAATAAACGATTTATTCGCCCTAGTGTTTCTCCATGGGGAGCCCCTGTTCTTTTTGTTAAAAAGAAATATGGATCTATGAGGTTATGTATCGACTACAGGGAGATCAATGCTATAACAATAAAGAACAAGTATCCCCTACCACGCATTAATGATTTATTTTACCAACTACATGGAGCTCAATAATTTTCAAATATTAACCTTTGATCTGGATACCATCAATTGTGTGTGAAGAAGGAAGACATTCCGAAGAGAGAATTTCGAACCAGGTACGGGCATTACGAGTTTACTGTAATACCGTTTGGATTGACTAATGCACCCTCTGTATTCATGGATCTGATGAATAGAGTTTTCAAGGAGTATCTCGATGAATTTGTGGTGGTATTTATTGATGATATCTTGGTATACTCCAAAACCTACAAAGATCATGAAAATCACTTGCACATTATCTTGAAGACTCTGAGATGGCATGAATTATATGGGAATTTTAGCAAGTGTGAATTCTGGCTTCATGAGATTTCTTTTCTTGGCCATATTGTCTCTAAAGATGGAATATCTGTTGATCCTTCTAAGACCAAGGCAATCCAAGAATGGACAACACCTATGAGTATAACTGAGGTACGTAGTTTTATTGGTTTGGTAGGTTATTATCGACATTTCGTCCAGAATTTTGCCCGATTGGCTAACCCATTAACGAAGCTCACACGTAAAGTGGTTAAATTTGTTTGGACAAAAGAGTGTGAAGAATGTTTCGAAGAACTGAAGAGAAGATTAGTCAATGCTTCTATATTGACTCTACCATCGTGGAATGATGGGTTCGTTATTTATAGTGATGCATCAAAGAAAGGACTTGGTTGTGTCCTTATGCAGAATGATAGAGTTATTGCCTATGAATCATGACAGTTGAAAATTCATGAACAAAACTATCCTACTAATGATCTCGAGTTAGCAGCTGTGATCTTTACTTTGAAGATATGGAGGCACTACCTCTATGGTAAAAAATGTGAGATTTATACTGTTCACAAGAGTTTGATGTATATTTTCTCACAAAAAGAACTCAACATGAGGCAAAGGAGATGGCTTGAATTACTCAAGGATTATGATTGCACGATACACTACCACCCGGGGAAAGCAAACAAGGTGGCAGATGCTTTGAGTAGAAAATACCATGGAGTTTTGAACAATATGAGAATTGAAAAGGATCCAATAGTCATGGATCTAGTAAAGATGGACATGGGAATAACCAGGGAAGGTGAAACATCAATACTTTTTCAAATGGTTGCCAAACTATCTTTACTAGAAAGGATTAAGAGTTCTCAGACCGATGATGAAAAATTTCAAAAGAAGATTAAAGGTGTGAATGATGGGAGATTGAGAGACTTTGTGTATGAAGATGCAATTTTGAAATTCGGGAAGAGACTTTGTGTTCCCGATATACCTGATCTAAAAAGGGAATTATTGGATGATGCTCATAGTTCCAATTTCTCTATACACCCTGGGAGCACCAAAATGTATAATGATTTGAAAGAACATTTTTGGTGGGACAACATGAAGAGGGAGATTGCTGATTTTGTGTCAAGATGTATGGTTTTTCAACAAGTGAAAGCTGGAAGGCAACAACCTGGAGGAGTCATGAAACCTCTTCCCATACGGAGTGGAAATGGGACAATATTACGATGGACTTTGTTATGGGGCTAACAAAGACTCCTAGAAGGAACGATGCAATATGGGTTATTGTTTATCGTCTTACCAAGTCAGCACATTTTCTTGCTATAAGAAAAGATCTTCCCCTGGAATGTCTAGCAATACTATATATTAATGAAGTTTTGAGACTTCATGGAGTACCCCTATCAATTGTTTTTGATCGTGATCCCCATTTTACTTCAAGATTTTGGAAAAGTCTTCAGAAATCCCTGGATACTGAACTTCATTTGAGCACTGCTTACCACCCTCAGATTGATGGACAATCAGAACGGACTATTCAAACCCTAGAAGACATGTTGAGATCTTTCTCACTTGACTTTTAGGGTATGTGGGATCAATATTTACCTTTGGTAGAATTTTCCTATAACAATAGCTTCCATTCAAGTATTCAGATGGCACCATATGAAGCGTTATACGGAAAGAGATGTTGTACACCAACCTGTTGGGATGACGTTGGTGAATGAAAACTTGTAGTCCCAGAACTGGTGGAGGAAACGGTGGAAAAGGTGAAGGTAATCCAAAATCACTTCAAAGCAGCTCAAAGTAGGCGAAGAGCTATGCCGATAATCGAAGGAAGGATTTGGAATTTCAAGTCAGTGATCATGTTTTCCTGAAGGTATCTCCATGGAAGGGAGTCATACATTTTGGTAAGAAAGGTAAATTGAGTCCCAGGTACATCGGAACTTTCAAAATTCTAGAATGAATTGGGGCTGTGGCTTACCGATTGGCAATGCCGCCAAGTCTCTCCAACGTTCACGATGTGTTCCACGTATCACTGTTGAGGAAATACAGGCCTGACCCAATGCATGTACTCACCTATGAGGAATTAGAACTGGAACCCAATCTTTCCTATTGTGAAGAGCCCGTCAGGATTATTGATACGAGAGGACAAGTACTGAGAAACCGGACGACGCGTCTGGTAAAAGTTTTGTGGAGAAACCATAAGATGGAAGAGGCAACATTGGAACCCGAGGAACTTATGATGAAAAACCACCTGAGTCTTTTCATGTGATAAGTATTCTAGAAATTTTGATGACGAAATTATTTGAAGGAGGGGAGAATTTAACACCCCAAGCTTCTACGATATGCTTCTCTTTGAATAATGTGATAGCGTGTGTTGTACGCAACACTGAGTTCTAACACACCATAACCAATCAAACTAGCCGTTATGAATAGTAATACCTCCCTTTTGAAATTATATATATTTTATATTTCAAAATGGATTTCGTTTTTGGATTTGGAATATCGAATTTATCCTAAGATGAAATTTTGGTACTTTTCGGATAACATTAATATTTTGATGAATAGTGAAAATTACTAAATTTTAATTAAAAACAAATTTTTTAATCGAAATGATTAATAGTGATAAATTATGAATTTGAGTGGTTTTAAAGTATATTTAGAATATATTTTTACAATTTAATATAATTTTGGTCATTGGACATAATTTTACAATTAAACCGAACATAAACAAGTGTCAATCTTTTGATAGTTATTATCTCTTAAAAACACGCTTTTTGTTTTGACAGCGGGAATTAATTTTAAATTAATTTCTGCCACTTCTGTGTTTTGAATTTAGAAAAATGGATTCCATATTTGGAATCATGATGTTCAAATTGTGTAAATAGGTAACTTTTATTTTTAGGCATTTTGAATAATTACTGCGGTAAATATTTTATTTACCATGGTTAAGGGTAAATCCAGTAAATAAGGGTTAAAAATAATATTATAATAATACTAAATTACCCTAAAACGTGTCCTAGACTTATTGGTTGATACAATTTCGACCATAGGCATCTTTGGGTTGATTTGGGGACCCCATGGTGCCACTTGTAGGTGATAGGGACACTTTTTTTTAATTAAGTTAAAATGAATACAAAAATGACACAAGCATATATCTTTTACAAAAACAATTATTACATAGGGTTATATATGTTGGATTTTAGATTATAAATATTTATTAGAAAGATAAAACGATTTCCTACATAATGATATTTTATTTATAATTTTTAGACATTAAATAATTTAATTTATTTATGACACAACGATGATGAATTAATTACTATAATAGTGAAAAATTAAAATAATTGATATTTTAAATACCCAAATAAATATAATATGAAACTTTTAATGAATTAAAATAACTTTATAGGATAATATGATATATTATGATTGATTTAATTTACTTTGTTTGAAGTAATAAATCTGTTATGAGTTTCACAAAAATCAACTATTGAATAGTGTCAAAATTGACATAAAAGAGTTCTTAAAACAAATATTAGATTGTTAATTGATATTAAATTCCTAAAAATATAAGGTTCGGCCAAGAGACTTATATAATGATAGGTTCATCATTAATGGACCACTTGGGGGTCTCTTGGATGTATATAGTAAGTTTATTAACCATATTATATAAAAATACAAAGAGACATTGTAAAATTGAAACTAATTAACTTAGAGTTAATACTTAAAGATAAGGTTAATATAAGTACCCAAACCTATCTAAATTATATTGGTTGAGTTTTTTTCGACCCATACCCACATTAAACTTTGAATAATCAACTTTTGAGCCATTGGAAACTGAATATGAATTTATTATAAATTAATATTTCTAGCTTTTCCAAAGGTGCCCCTCACCCCTCTTATAAAAGGGCACTCCTCCTTCTCATTTCTTCACACCTTCAAAGCCTTTTTGTTCGGCCAAAATCTGCCCAAATACTCTCCCAACTTCCCTCACTACAACCTAGAGGCCTTAGTTTGATCATAAAGCCAACCTAAGGAGACCTTTTGATCAAATCAAAATGAAGAACCCGAAGAAGAGGTAATGATTTCACCACCCTTTTCCAAGTTCATTTCTTCTTCCACTTCTTCTTCCTTTGTTGTTACCATTCTAAAATAATAACTCCAGTATCATATATATTCTGTTATGTTATTATAAATATGGTACAACCATATTCATTATTTTATCCACCCTTTGAATAACATGTCACCATACGTGCGTATGTACGGCTTACCGTCTCCACGTCGTGGTGTAATTGTTATTCAATATAATATTATTTGGATGGGTATAATAATGATGTGTAACTCATGTAAAGAATAAATATAACATGTTAATTATTATTTATATATTATATACCATCCATTTATATATTATTTTAATATCAAAATAATGATATTGTCGCTCGTGCGTACGTACGGACTACCGTCTCCACGAACGCGATGAGATTCATTCTCCATCGTATCCATTCAAGTATAATTATCATTTGATGATTTAAAAAATGATGTTTAAGGAATTGATATCATTCTAGATATGAATAATATAAAACCTATCCATTACAAACATGTATTACGTAACAAAACATATAAAAGAAAACAAGTAAGTTAACACCCGAAACAACGATAATACAAAGATATTTTTATCAAATCAATTTAAAAGATCATATATGATATCATATGAGTGTATATAATTCTTGTATAATTTAATAACAATTATTTCACCATTATACAGGATGTTAAACTACCCCAACCAAGGAAAAGTACAAGGTAAGGGTGATTTCACAATCTCTTCATTATCCGAGGTTGTTTATATGTAATAATCTACTGAGATCTATTTATCATCCACATCCATGTTTTCTTAAAAATGTATTTCAATTTTTTTTATTATTTACAAGAATATGGGTTAAAGTCATTTATACCCTTGTCTGACTCTTTATAAGAGGTTTATAAAGGAATCTTTCCGTCGTTTTCAAAACAAGGTCTTTTTTAACCTTTTCGACAGAATTAAGGTAAGAATGTTTTTTAACATGTACAGTGGGTGTGGCTATTTTACACCGTTATAAAATCTTCAAAGATTTCCTTACAAGATTATTAGAATACTTTCAAAGAAATTTTTTTATTTTATATGGCTCTTAAATGATTTTCAAAAAATAGAAAGAGATATTTCTCTAAAAAGAGTTTTGATTTCATCTATGTCAACATCCTTTGATGGATTTTATGCTTATTTGAAGTTGATTTATTATGATACAAAACTTCTATATTGTATTGAAGGTTTTGTGATATTTTTGACTGTGGATGTGCTATTTTTATACCATCTATAGTTTATGGTGAAATTATTGACATTTCGTATGCTAGTTTAATACAAATGTTTATGTTATGTTTAAACCTTTTTATAAGGGAATGCATTAGAATTAATATGTGACGGGTGGAGCCCGCTATAGCTCCTCGATGCATCGGTAGGTCTCATGAGACAAACTAGTGTCTTGGCAAAAGGCCTTGAAAAAATCTTATTTGTAGTCTTGGCATGAGGCCTTGGCTATGTGGTTATGATAGTATGGCATTATGCATTCTGTCATTATGAAAGTGGTTATTGATTTTACATGTGATTATTCGATTAGTAGAATATCCATGAGAATAAGTAAATGGCATTATTTCATTTTATTTATGCCATACCATGTTGAAAGTTCAAGTTTGAAAGGATTTTGTTTTAGTTATACATTTCCTTAAATGTTTATTCTTATTTATGAATGTTTCCGCTATATTGTTATCCTTACTAGGCATTTGAGCTCACCCCTTTTCTATGTTTTATTTTTCCCAGGAAGTGAAGAAGTAAATTATGAATGACCTACAGGGATATTATGTAGGGATATGAGTGTGGATTATGGAGACAATATGTTGTAGTAGTTTTTCATTTTTTAATGTAATTTAAGACTTATGAATATATCTAGTGTTTCCAAGGCTACTAAACCAATCGGTCTTTCGAGAGTTGATCATTCTTGTGATCATGCCAATGTTATGTAATAATGCACTGACTATGGGTAACTAGGGTCGGGGCGTTACATATGTCATCCTATATTATAATTCATATACAAATTCATTTATTAATAATGATTACAATATCCATTTTCCAATGAGAAATTTATATCACAACTACAGATATAAAATATTATATTAAATTCTTCTCCATTTCAACAAGATTTCATAAATCATTTGAAGCATAGAAATATTTGAAACCGTTGATGGGTTTCAATGGATTGAATCACACTATTTTAATATATTTTAATAAAATAAGAAACCAAAAAAATGATAATCCATGATATGAAACTGAATCCATGAATAATAAAATGGAAAAAATATGTGTTCACTTTACACCAATGATAGCTACATATCCCATATTTAATCACAATATTTGATAAAGATACTTGAGAAATATCCAATAGACCACTTAATTATTGTTTTATCTATGGTATAACATGACCAACCAAAAATGATTTGAGGGATTATCCTCAACATCCATGGCATGTTATTACCTATTAAAGAAAAGGAAGGAGGTGGATGGGAGCTTTGAGAGAATTGATATAAGTAGAATGTACTACCATCTAAATGGTTTCAGAATATTTTATACAAACCTTAGGGACTATCACTACATACATAACATAAATTTGATTATATATATTAAAAATACTATACAGGTGTATGAAACATAAATCCAAATGATCTGGTATAATTGAGAATCATGTTAAACAACAATAACAGGTAAGTTTATAAAACAAGAGGGTCCAAACCTACATAGATCACATCATGGAATATAAGGAATACGAATATAAAAGACGTAGGGAAACATAATCATCCAATGTATATATTATACATATAGATATAGAAATCATGATACTTATCTTTTGGAAAAGGGGAAAGAGATATATCAATTAGGAAAATTTTATAGCTCATCCCATTATATCATACTTTTTGTCACATCTAGAAACCTATTTTTGAAATTTTTTAAGTGATAGATACATTTTTATATATTCTGCATAATTTTAAAATAGCATGAATAAATATGGAAACAACTCTTAACATGTACCATATCTCCCAATTCAGTAATTAATTCTTGTAGAATATATTTTAAAAAATAACCCTATATGAATAAAAATATGTTAAATAGAAAAGTATACAAAAAATTTGATCCATGTCAATCATATTAATATAAAAAAATAATTTAATAAGTTTAACATTTTACAAATATTGATATAATAATCAAACAAATAATGGAAATTCAAAAACAATAATTCGAACTAAAGTGGCGTCCCTCATTAAAAAAATTAAAAATATCATTTAATAATGATAAACAATTAATTTTTAATTAATATCACTCAACCTATAACTATTTATAGCCCATTAATTTCAAATATATTGAAGATAGGAAGGGTGAAATACATAAAATTAGGTTGAAACCACATTCAAATCCATGGAAAAGGGGGTGTTTTCTACTTGAAATATTAAATTAAACTCACATAAGTGGTTTTATGAATTTAGATACTTTAAAAGAGGATAATTAAAAAATTACAAACTAAATAATTACTTTTTATGTAACTATATTTTCCCCTATAACACTTCAAATAATGAATCATTTAATAAACAATGGAGTTTAAATAACCATGAATATAGAGATTTGGATTGTGTCCACTACCTTAAAGAAACATGATAAAGATGAAGACTTTAAGAATAACCAACCCTTATATTATTTGAAGAAGGTTTCTTTTAGAAAGTTGATATTAATTAGTATAAAAAATTAATTCTATGATTGTTTTAGGGTGAATAAAGATCATAAAGAATCTCAAATAGTTTGATGTATGGAAAAAATTAGTTAAAAAAATATAGTTTAATGGTCATTAGGATTTTAAAATTTTAAAATTAAATAACCCATTAATCTCAATCTATAATGTTATTTTTTTTTTTGGTTTTTAAAAAAATTCCCTTATATGTTGATTAGGATCTATGTACAAGACAATGAACTTGTCTAAGACACCATAAACTACAAGTACATTTAAAATATTCCCACTGAAGAACCACTATAATATTTGGTCCACCAAGATAATAATATAGCCATCCTAGATTTGAAAAATAAAAAATGAAAAATAATAAAAAATTAATGGCACACATATAATGTAATGGGTAATTGAGTTAGGATAGCTGATGCATTCCTTCATATCAATGTGTTCCTTAGTCCCATCATTTGAATGTATCACATCGACAAAGGAGAAATAACATCGAGTTTGGTTACAACAAAAATCCAAAGTTATTTGACTATACCAATTTCATAACATCCTAATCATCATAATAATGAATCATTGACCACCATTGAGAAATCAACATAAAATAAACAATAAATTCATTGAAAAATCAGGTAACTAGTAAGAGGATAAGGGACATCGTACCTCTAATAATATAAAAAAACTTTACCCTAACCATGATCAATATAAATTAGAATTGAACTTTAATGACCAATATCATCGAAACTAATGTTTCCTAAGATAAAAATAACTTAAAAAATATAATAATTTATTAATTTAGAATATACATTTCAAAAATAGTCACAATAACCAAATACTAAAATATTTAGTTCCTTGGAGGCAAGATATATAAACAAATTATTGTATAACACATGAATGTTTTTCCATAATAATTATCCTCTAGATCATTTTCTAGATATATCAAAAGATATGCTAGTTTTCCTAATGTTTTGATATAAAAATAAAAAATGTGGTGAGGTTAGATGCTCAGTAATAGAAAAAATCATAATGTATAAAATCATAAATGTCAGAACCCGGATCTTATTTTCAGTTATGGATCCTGTTTTTCTACTATTAAAAAAAGAGGACATTCTAGAAATTTAAGGAGTACACACCATGTACTTAGAAGTACAAGATGTGTACCAAATTTTCTTAGGTTGTTGTGTACTAGAAGTGTAAATTTTGAGTACATGGATGTGTGGGGTGACCTGGAGACCTCCTAAAGCAAGGCTCGATAAAGTCATATACACGCTGTTTACTTTTAAAAGACATGCGGTGTACTTCTATTTTTAATTGATATATCATATTGTGGCCGCATCTCATTTAAAAAATCACCTCTTCTCGGATCACCCCATCCCAGAGTGACTAAAGCTGACGTTTCTTATCTGAACCACTAACCTGCCATCTCTTCTCTAAATCAACCACCATCGATTGTATTGGAATCAGCACAATGAGTTTTTCTTTATTATTGAGCCTTGTTCCTTGATTTCTTCACTATCTTGAGATATGCTTGGTTTACATTTTTAGAAATATTTGTAGATCTATATATTTATTGGCCAATTCATGGGATGATGATGGAGTGTATCAATTTTATAATGCTAAGGTAAGTGGTTTGTGCCTTTCTGTAGTTAGTCTTTGAATTTTATGTTCAAAAGTTCCCAATACCCTAGAATAAAGTATTGCATGTTTAGGGATTTTGGACCTGTTAATTCCTTCTATTCCATGTGTTTCTGAGTAGAGGTTGTTTTATTGTGAATAGGGTTATCTTCCATGTTATGGACGTGTTTCCCATGTTCATTTTGATATTGACTGTTTGTTCTAGCTTTTTCGGTTATGATGCCTGTTTTCCATGACTAGTGTTGTTAGGATAGAGTTATTTTATCTGATGTTGTTATATTCTTGTAACTAATAATCCAAGTAGTTCTTAAAAGATATTATCCATGTAGTTCTTAAGGATTAATTTAAATTTTGAACATTGTTGTGCATGATTAACTTACAAAGGGCTGTGGGAACCTATTGTAGAAAACCAAAGGGGTAATGGAAGCTGATGTCTTCTCCAGTGGGTCTATTTACTTTTAAGTTGCTAGAATATAGGGGAGATGGAATTTGTGGTCCCTCAGAGTGTCTATAGTTCCATGTTGAGAGACCACATGGGGAATTGGACATTGAGGGCTTCCTCATAGTGTCTATAGTTACCGATATGAGACGAAATAAGGAATTGATGGTGAATGCTTTCTCAGAGAGTCTTTCTAAAGATAACCCAGAGGGGTTAGACTATGAGTACATCCCAGAGGATTTCATGTGTATGATTAGCTGAACCAGAGGGGTTAGACTGTGAGAAATTACCAGAGTGTTTCTTATGTTTGATTGGTTAAACCAGATGGGTTAGACTATGATTAATTCCTAATGGGTTTCTTATTTTTGATTAGCTGATCACTTGATACATATGAAAATGAATGTAATTTAAACTATAAGATTGTTTAATTTTTAGTACTTCCTTGTTTACTGCATCATTATGCTTAATTTCTACCACATATATTCACTAACTTTTAGGCAGAGATATTTGGGTGGTTTCATAATGGGATTGGTCTCACACCATGTTTGGGTCATGCTTTTGGTCGCAAACAGATTATATTGCAGCAGGTATAGATAAGGTAAAATGCCCTTCAACTTTAGGTACTTGATTGCTATAAAGCTAGAAAGTATGGGACTAAATGAGGCATGTGATACTGTTTGTGTTTATTCGTTTTCCTTTTACTTTGTTTTATTACTATATTCTAGCATTGTGACTTGTTTGGATACTTTCCTAGATATATGTATCGTGCAACATTTATATATGTTCTCTAGTTGTTTATTACTTTCAGTCTTCCACTGTTTACTTATTTCATGTTATTACTACTTATGATATTGTTATCTGTTTATTTCCACTACATTACTCTTCTAATGAGGTCATAGTTTCTGCACTATCACACCCAAGTCCCTTGAGGTTAGTCAGCATCCTCTAGGGTTTGGAGAAATGCACTTAAGGCCATGTTACCAACCGGGTATGGGGCACCTCTGGGGGACACCCGTTAGTAGGACATTACAAAGTGGTATCAAATGGATTATTTTATTATTTAAAAAATATTTAGGGCCTATAGTTTGGGATAATACGAAACAAGTAGTTGGTATTATGATTTTCCTAGGAGTAGTTAACCCATGTATAGGGAAAAGATAATTTACATCGATTATTACTATTTTTCTGGTTGTGAAATTTGTACAGTTGAGTTGATTTCACCGTTGGGAAATTCACATGTTTGGTGCTATTATCATTGATATCATTGAGGTTCTATTTTATGTTGTAACCTGATGTGATGAAGTTATTCCATCTCATGCATCATATTGTAACTTTCTAAAGATCCCACGTTCTGTATTCTTTCCTTGCCATTTAGGGTGCATTAATGATTTCATCTTGTTGTGATAGATGTTTTGAAAGATATGCATGATGTTGGGATAGATGGATTTATATAATACCTTCTATTTTATAGGTTATTTGATTGTTGAAGGTTTTTCTTTTTTGGAATGAACGCCAAAATTTGGTTTTTGAGGTGTTATGGACCATCTTGGATCGATTGTTTTTGGATCGATTGTTTTTGGATCATTACAATGTTATGCTTGTATATGACATTTATAAGATTCCATGATTTGATTCACGGGTAGTATGGGCCCTCATGGATCAAAATGTTCACTTTTATGTTTGTTTCAATGTTTATTTGGGTTTCAGAGTAGTTTATAAGACTTACTATCTAAAAAACCCCTGAATACATGGTGTGTTTTGCTGAATACACACCCTGTATCCTTATGTTCAGTAAGGAACTATTTTTTTCATACGTACAAAACATGTACTATATGTGTAGGCCATGTACTATCTAACCATATTTCTGCCTATGTGGGGTGAGACACAAGGTTGAGAAATCTTTTGGTGGAAGACGCCGTGTACCGGGCGTACACGCCGTGTGTGTAGACCATGTGTCCAGCCGTGTGACCCACAACACGGGAGGATTATGGGTAGTTATTGTACAACGTTTCTAGAACAAACATGCCATGTATAGTCAACCCTATACACACCCATGTGACTATCAACATAAGTCGGTGAAGTTCTTTCTAGTACATGTCATGTCTGGAACAAACATGCCTTGTAGTCTTTCTCTAGGAGAATTGTGTGGGTTATGTTGTGTAGAAGAACTAGGGTCGGGGATGATGTTTCAATTACATGCTTTGTGTTAATATAACATGCCATGTGTTTGGGGTGTTACATGACTTGGGTTGGCCAAGTTACACATCCATATAAAAGATTAGGGTAACACGCCATGTAGGAGTTGAAAACGCAGTGTATCAACCTTTTTTGAAATATTGAATACTTTATTTCCCTTATTCCCTTCATTCACTTCTAAGTTTTAATCCTAATTAATCTTGATCTATGTTGTGCATTTGACCTTTCAGAGCCATGAAATCGAGACATCCTACTGTATTACAATAGTTATAGTGCAATTATTATACCTTGAGCATGGAAGATCTGGGACTAAAAGAAGATCCTATAGTTGTACCCATTTTGGAACCAACTGTTATCCCAGATATAGATATCGATGAATAGTTCTGAGGGGGCTTCATGAGGTTTATGCAGACCTTCCAGGGAGTACCTCATCCTACCATGCTTATGGAAGAATTGATGTGGGATTTTTAGTTGAATAATACTCCCATCTTAATATGGTAAAGAGGACCTCAGGCTACAAAATCATTGTTAGAAACCATGCTATCTATCTTTGAGAATCTGGAGACACCTATAGACAGGGGTTGAATCTCGCTACATATATTCTTCGAGATTCCTCCAAGAGATGGTAGGATGTGATCTCACAGGTAGGACGCCTGTAGGTTATGTCTCAGGATGAGTTCCAGTGTGCCTTTTATGATTACTTATACTCAGAGACTTTGAAGGCAGATCGATCCGGAGAGTTCATGAGTCTAGAACATGGTACTCTTTCCATTATGGATTACTCTTCTAGCTTCATAGAGCTGGATCACTTCACGCTAATTCCAGGGGTGATTGGATATTCCTAGAAAAAGAGTTTGAGGATGGTCTTTGGCATTACATTTGATATTAGGTGAACATCATCAGGTTGACTTACATCACTTTTATAGTAAACCGGGAACTGATCACATAGCGAAATCTGAGGTATTCTGGGGCTGTTATCTAGGGTGTCTTGACTTCCAGAGTTGGTACCCCTCCGACTGATAGTAGGAAGAGCTTTAGGGAGTCTATGTGTGGGGAACATAAAAAGATGGAAACATCTTATGGTAACTAGGTAGTGTGCAACCAGTGTGGGAAGAGTGGGAATATGAGTCCACATGGACTGAGAGACCTAGTAGAGTGCCGATCATGTAACAAGATGGGTCGTCTTTAGCAGTTTTGTCATTTTTTGTCACCAGCAACTGGTGATAGAGGATCTGTTTTGACTCCTCTTACTGGAGCATGACCAACAATTTCTCATCACTTTGGGAACTAGAGTTCTTCTATCCATTCGAGCTGAGGTGGAGGTCGTGACTGTGGTATCCAATTAGTAGGATTTTAGTGACAACAAGGTGGATCAGCTCAGGGTGGGCAAGCAGGGTCATAGGGCCGTAGTGGAGATCAGACTTTTACAATGGAGCATACCCAGTAAGAGTATGATCTTGAACCCTCTATAGTTTGAGGTATGATCCTAGTTACCTTAGTTTTATATTTGGCTATTTTCGATATAGGGGCTTCCTATAGTTTCATATCTGTTGATTTTGTGGAGATACATGGTCTATGTATCTTTACTTATGTAGATGTCTTGACGCTGGACACTCTTTTGGGGACAAGAACAACATGTGTATGATAGTTCAAGGAGTTCCATCTTGAGGTTTGTCGATGTCAATTTTTCTGGTACCTTTATGTATTAGAGACAATAGGATATGATGTCATTGTTGGAATGTACTAGTTAGTTTCTTTATACAATTTTGTCGAATCTTATCGCGGTATAGTGTGGTTCACATCATTAGATTGTGGTCTGTTCTTACATAAGGGTGAATGGGATGTCCATGAAAGTAGAGGAGGACCCGAGCATCACTTTTTTAGGGAATTTACAACCCAGATTGCTAGTCTATATCTGGATGACCATGGGACTTCATAGTTGGACTTGCCTCCAGTGGTTGATTGTATCAGGGATGTATTTCTAGAGGAAGTTTCACATTTTCTTCTAGATAAAGAGGTAGAATTTTCTATTGAGATTGTTCCAGGGGGATCACCAGGGTCTATTCATCCATATAAGATTTCTATAAAAGAGTTACATGAGCGGAAGAAGCATTTATAGGAGTTACTGAAAAAGGGTTTCATTAGAACCTATACTTTTCCTTGTCTCTTTCATGTCCTTTTTTGCAATGAAGGGTGGTGATACCCTCTGTCTTTGTGTGGATTATTAAAAGTTTGACCAATTGACAGTCAAGAACAGATATCCCTTACTGAGGATTGATGATCTCTTTGATCAGCTTCGAGGATCCCTGGGGTTATCAAAGATTGACTTGAGATCTGGTTATCATTAGTTTCACGTTAGACCATTAGATATACCTCTTACAGCCTTTCAGAGTAGGTATGTTCTATTCGGGTATGTGGTTATGCTATTCAGTCTCACGAATATGCCTGCAGTTTTCATGGCACTGATGAACTAAGTGTTCCATCCATAATTGTACTCTTTCATGGTAGTGTTCATGGAAGATATATTAGTGTACTATCACACTCTAAATGAACATTACACACCTATTGATATCATACTGAGTAAATTGAGAGAACATTTGTTATATGCTACGATCTAAAAATGCCACTTTCGGATGGACCCGATTGACTTCCTGGGTCATGTTATCTCAGAGACAGGAGTATCAGTAGACCCCGAGAAAGTGAGGGAATTAGTTTCCTAGGAGAAGCTGAAGAACTTATTTGAGGTTTGTAGTTTTATGGGGTAGGATAAATACTACAAAATTTTTATAAATGACTTTTCATGCTTAGCAGCGCCCATGACAGTATTGAGTAAGAATAGTGAGAGGTACTTGTGGTCAAATTCTTGCGATTAATCCTTTCAAGAGCTAAAATGGAGGTTGGCTTCATCACCGATACTAGTTTTTCTAGAGTTGGGAAAGAGTTATAGAGTTTACAGTGATGCATTAGGTATCGAGATGGGAGCTATGCTTTTGCATGGGGAAGTAGTCATTGCATACGGGTCTCGGTAGTTGAGGCCTCATGAGAGGAATTACCTAACGCACGATCTCATGTTGGATGCAGTTGTTCATTCCTTCTGCTGTTGTAGTCATTATCATTTGGGAGATCATTTTGTGGTTTTTTTGATCATAAAAGTATCAAATAAATCTTTACACAGTGTGATATAAATTTTATATAGGTAATGTGGGTTGAGTACCTTCAATCCTTTGATTTTGAGCTTCCTTATACATCTTGGAAAGGCAACGTAGTGGTTGATGTGGTGAGAAAGAGGAATCAAATACAAATAGTTCAAGAGGCCAAAATTGAGTGGAACCTTATAGATCTGTTCTCTATGATTCATTTGGAGGTTCATAATAGACATGGCCAAACGTTTCTTTCTTCTATGGTTGTAACCTCTACTCTAGTTGATGGAGTGCGAATGAGGAATCTATTAGGTGCTGAAGGCCTAATCCTATGAGGGTGTGTGTTGGGAGTGTACTCATTTCATGGATATACCATAGGCGAGGATCAGATCTTTCCTTTTCATGGGTGCATATGCGTGTCTGTAGAAATATGCAAGAAGATGATGTAGAATTTTCATTCCCCATTTTGGACAGTTCATCTTGGCTTCACCAAGATGTATTGAGATCTACACTATCAGTATTGGTGGCCCGGTATAAAGAGAGATGTTTATAGTTTTGTGATGAGGTGTTCCACCTATCAACAGGTGAAGGTGGAGCAACTGCAACCACCATGGATTTTTCAGTAGTTTCCCATTCCCAAGTGGAAGTGGAATGATGTCGCGATGGATTCCATGGTAGGTTTTCCAAGTTCACCTAGAGGGAATGATGCAACATGGGTTGTCATTGACAAACTCATGATGTTTTCTCACTTATTCCCTATCAAGTAAACCTCTAGTGTTGATGAGATGGGAGGGTTTTACATCGGAGATATTGTAAGTCAACATGAGGTTCCACACAACAATGTATCTAATAGGGACACACATTTTACTTCTCGGGTTTGGAAGGGATTACAGAGAGATTTTGGTAAAAAAGTACATCTGAGAACTTCTTACCATCCCCAGATAGATAGCCATTCGGAGTATGTAATTATGGTGATGTAGGATATGCATTGAGCATGTGTCATAGATTCTAGAGGTTCTTGAGAGATGCATATACCTTTTGTAGAGTTTTCCAACAATAATATCATTCAAGAAACTATTTCGATGACAACTTATGAGGATTTGTACGGTAGGCCATGTCGATCACCCTTATTCTGGTTAGAGGTAGGAGAGGTAGCTATCATGGGGCCTCATCTTCTTCATGAAAACACTGAACAAATATATTCGATTCGAAAGAGGATGGCTACTGAAAAATCATGAAAAAAGTGTTATGATGATTTACGGTGAAGACCTCTGGAGTTCATGGTTGGAGATTAGGTTTTCCTACATGTCACACCAAGGATGGGACACAAGAGGATTATGAGACAGGGTATTCTTTAATAGAGGAATGTCTTTCCATTTGATGTTTTGGAAAGGGTTGGGAATGTTTCCTATCAGTTTCAGTTAATAAAGAGGTACTGGGATATGCATGACATCTACCATGTTTCTCACCTACAATGTTACTTCTCAGACCTATCTCACGTTTTTCAACACGAGGAGGTTGACTTGGAGGTGGACACATCATTAATGGAGAATCCTATCCAGACTCTTTATTGAAGAATCAAGGTTCTCCATGGCTGGTATATTCCTCTAGTACAGGTGCTATGATACCATATGCGAGTAAAGGATGAGACTTGGTAGAGGGATACTATTGTGAGATCGTAGTGGCTGGATCTATTCTAGGATTCTTCTTCTTCGCCACCTTATTAGGGAAATTCTGGGATAAATTTATTTAGGGGGGATGGGGAATATTGTATGAATTATGATCTTGTTTTCATGTATGGATACTATTTTTATGGTGTTTTGAAAAAAATAGGAGTTTATAGAAATTTAAGGAGTACACGCCGTGAATTTATATGTACACACTGTGTACCCAGTTGCTGCAGGTAGCCGTGTACGTGCTATTTACTGGCAGAGTACAGGGCTGTGCAGGGTGACCTAGAGAATACCTATATAGTGGACCGATAAAAGAATATACATGCCATGTAATTTTAAAAGAAACACCATGTACTTTTATTTTTTAATTGTTATATCAGATTAGGTTAGTGTGTTGTTCACAAAAATCACTTCTTCTCGGCTCGTCCCATCCGGGAGTGACCGAATATGACATTTCTTCTATGATCTTCCAACTTCTCGTATTTTCTTTGAATCAACCACCATTTACTATGTTGGAATCACCGTGGTGAGTTATTCCTTCTTCTAGATCCTCATTCCTTTATTTCACATCTTTCATGAGATATCATTAGTTAAAAATTTTAGAAGTTTTCATAGATCTTTATCATCGATGGATGATTCATGGGACAAAATTAGATTATATCAATCATACAATTCCAAGTTATATGGTTTGTTTCTTTTAGTAGTTAATCTTTTAATATTACGTGCAAAAGCTCCCATTACCCTATAATGGGGAATTATGTGTTTAGTAAGTTTAGCAATTTTAATGAATTCTATGACTTGTGTGCATGAGTAGAAGTTGTTTGATTGTGTATAGGGTTATTTTCCATGCTATAGATGTGTTTCACATGTTTTTTTTGATATTTTCCATTTGGTATAGATTTTCTGGTCTGGTAGTTGGTTTTCTATTCATAGTGTTGTTCGGATGGAGTGATTTTATCTGATGATGTTATATGCTTGAAGTTGTTTATCCAAGTAGTTCTTGAAAGATGTTATACAAGTAGTTATTAAGGTTTACATTGGTTGTTTAACATCGTTGTGCATGATTGACTTACACAGGGATTTGGGAACCTGGTGTAAAATACCATAGGGGGGATGGACGCCGAGGGATTCTCCAGTGTGTCTGTTTACTTTTACATTGTCAGACCATAAGGGGGATGTACTTTGTGCTCCCTCTATGTTTTTTTAGTTACAAAATGAAAGCCCATAAGGGTAATTTGATGTTGAGTTCTTCAATAGAGTGTATATAGTTACCGATATGATACCTCAAGGGGAATTGATGATGAGTGATTCCTTAGAGAGTCTTTGCTTAAGCTAAACTAGAGGGGTTAGACTATGAGTACTTCCCAGAGGGTTTCTTGTGTCTGATTTGATGAACTAGGTGTGCTAGAATATTATGAATGATTAGATGAACTTGATGGGTTAGACTGGGAGTACATACCAAAGGGTTACTTGTTTTTGATTAACATATTACTTGATATATATGAAAATGAATGTAATTGGATCTGTAGGATTGTTTACTTTTGAGTACATCCTTGTTTACTAAGTCATTTTCCTTATTGACTGCAATATATAATTACTAACTGTTAGGTACATATCTTTTGGTGCTTTCCTAATGATATTGGTCTAACACCCTGTTTGGAATATGTTTTCGGGCCCAAAAAGGTTGTCTTTCCGTAGGTATAGATAAGAAAAACGCCCTTCAAAATCAGGTACTTGATTGTTGTGGAGCTGGAGAGCATGAGACCAAACTGAGGCTTGAGATGCTTCTATAGTTTATATGTTTTCCTTGTACTTTGTTTTAGTAACATATTCCAGCATTGTGACTTTTTTGGATATATTCCTAGACATATGTATCATGAATCATTTATATATGTGCTCCAATTTTTTATTACTTTCAGTCTTCCGTTGTTTTCTTATTACATGTTATTACTGCATCTGATATTATTATGATTTTATCTCGGATGCATTACTCTGCCAATGATGGCATAGTTCCCCACCATCACACCCAAGGCCCTCACTTTTAGTGGGCAGCCTCTGGCATTTTGGGAAATTCTCTTGAGGCCATGTGACCAATCTAATATAGGGCACCTCTGGGCAGCACCCGTAACTGGGATGTTATAATGAACTCGACTGATAACATAAGTAAAAAGATAAATATATTTATAAAATATCTTATGACCATCGATTCTAATCATAAAAATCATTATGATATTTTATATCATAAAGATATCATTATATAATCCTAAACATTATGGATTGGGTCAAAACACACCCCACTAATTATATAACATAGGTAAAAGTGAAAACTACATTAAAAATAATTTATAGTCATAAAAAATTATTTTTTCATGGAAATAAAAAACTTATTAATAATTTGCAATAACATGGTAAAAATAAAGAAAATTTGGAATAACCAAAATAATTGGTTAAATCTTTTTCGAAGACTCATTGTTACCACCACTATTTGAACAAAATATTTTTGTCCATAGATGAGAATTTGAGAAAAACCATCATGCTTACACCCTTTTTATTGAAATTATTATGTCCATCGTTGACGATATCAAGAGATATTAACTTTATTCAATGCATTGGAGGGTGATATAGGACCTCTCTAATCACAATTCATACATATGTGTTACAGATGAATTCAATAATCAATATATGTGATAAAAATTTGAAAAATAATTAAATCAATAGACGTTAAAATGGTAATGATTCAATTTTCATCATCATCGCCCAAAAATAAAATGGATTTCAAAAAACCTCAAAATTTTATAAAATAATATCAAGAACTAAATTTGTTTGAACTAAAAAATCTGCCAGAAAAAATAATCAGATAATAAAATAACATATAGGGTGAAACAGGAAACATAAATCCATTTGAGATAGATTATTTTAATATAATTAAAACCAAATCATAAAATAAAATTTGGAGATATTTTTTGAATCATTATTGTAAATTTCATATTTATGAGCCTCTATTGAAAAATATACTCTATAAATTTTTAAAATAAAATAATTGAAAATTAATCCATATATAGAAATGGATATTAATAAACAAAATATCCCTAGAAATAGAGAGACAAAAAACACAAAATATATGTCCTTTGAAAAATGATGTTTAATAATAACATGTGTAACAAAAAGAAACGAGTTTGATTTACCAAGTCCCTTACCTTTATATTTGATTTCTATAATTTTTTTAACCATATATATCATAAATATAAATATCTAAATTAAATATTTTTGAACCTTATTTATGTATATTTATATTTATAATATGTATTAATAAAATTTATCTTAAGGTATTAGATTTAAATAATTTATTTTCAAAATTTGGTTTTAATAATCCAAAGTATTTTGAATTAGGTTTGTACAAGAATTTTAGATATTTATTCTTCTAAAAAAATTCATAATTTCTCTAAAATTAATGGTATTTTTTTAGAAACACCTATAATTTTATAATTGCATAAAATTTCATGTAAGAAATGATGATGTACTAGTTTTGTGATATTTACCGATATTAATATATTAGCTTATAACAATCATTACTTTTTGAATTATCAAAATATAGCCATATTAATGTTATATATTACTTATATATATAATATATACTAAAACAACTATCCATGATGATGTTAGTGAGACTAGGAATGCATCACATTATGAAAACTGTAGTCTTCACATATGTATGGATAATGATTTCATTTTTGAAGGGAAGAATAAATAAGTATAATGGTTAATAATTTAAGAAACTTATTTATGATATATATATATTTATATATATCATAAAAATTTATTTTATTTTTCTTTTTGACCATCTAGGTTCGGTGGTTACATAAGAAAATATTTTCCTTTGTGGAGGGGGTAGTCTGCACACATGCACGATTTAAATTTTCATTTTTTATAAAGGAAGAGGGAAATTTTGTTAATGAATATAAAATAAAAATAATAAGTTAAAAATATAATAGTAATACTTTAATAATAATTTTAAGGTGGTGTAGTTGAATTTTATGAAGAATAAATGAACATAATAAAATAAAAATGAAGAGGGAGAATCTAGAAATCTATGCCTCACTTCTTGGATTATCTCCATTTTGAATGGGAATAAAAGTTTCTTGGGATGTTATTTTGAGAATATAATAACATATTTAATTTGTATAATAATTTTTCTGATAGTGTGGGTATAGTTGGGGATTTTGTTTTGAAGTTAATGTGTTAGAGAAATTTAGGAGAGGAATTCCCCATTTATAAGTTTAAAAGGGATTAAATTTTTGTAATCAATGAAAATTATCAATAATATGAATTCACTCTCTAATATTCTGTTTTCAAAATTAATAAAGGTAATATATAATTTAAATAAAAACATAAAAAAAAAATTTTAAATAATTTTTTTAACATGCTAGGCCCTTAACATATTAAGTTACTCATTTTTCCATTTTTGTTTTCACCATGGTAACTTGTTTTGGCCTAGGGAGTTCATCCTTTATGCTCAAAAAGAAAATGATACTTGCTATATAATTTATACCTAATGATTTTAATTTTGAAATCAATTTTTTTTCTTTCATTTTTTAAATGTTATGAAAATTTATTTTTAACGACTAAATGTATAATATATTAAAACTATTTTTATTTCATCACTTAATTTCTAAAATGTAAAATATGCGTTTGTAAATTTTAAAAAAAATTTAAAAATTATAAATTCATATATAGAAAATATATGGTCTTAGAAAAAGTTTTTATGAATTTAAAATTAATATTTATAAAATAATGATGTCCTAAAACTCATGTTTTTTGAAAAAATAATATTTTTCACTATTTACCTAAAAATTAATTTTTAGAAAAATATAAAAACTTATTATTAAGGTAATATTCCTATTATAAATTCAAAAATATTTTTATTTTTTAAAATCCACATCATAAAACATAAAAAATATATTTTTTAATTTAAATCACTAAATATTGAAAAATGAGGTTCTTATTAGAAAATGTATTATATTATATTAACTAATATTTTTCCTCAAATTTTTTTTATTAATATAGTGTTAATAATTTATTCATATAACAATATATTATACATGGAAATAAGTAATTTTTTGGAAAATATTTTTTTATTTTATTAGCTATACTAATTGAGTTAATATTTAATGTGAAAATTATTTGGTTTTATTCTAATTTAATTATATATATATATATATTAAAAAAATTTACCACCATTTATATATTAAATTATATAGATAACATAATGTAGTCTATATTTTTTGGTTTTTTTGTTGCATGATTAGAAATATTCCAAACATTGAAATTATTTAAGGAGGAATATTTTACTAAAACTGAGTTCGTTACATTCTACCCCATAAAAAGAATTTTATCGGCAAAATTTAATTACATTGATGGATATAAGTGAGCCTAATTTTCTATCATTAAATCCTTAGGTTCCCATGTAGCTTTCATAAACATATTATTTCACCATATAAATTTGAATATGTAGGTGGTCTTGTCTATTAAAACCTTGTCTCTTCGATATAATATAACCATAGGTTTCCCTTTATATGAAAGTTTATGCTTTAGTTATAAAACCGTAAAGATTAGTACATGTGATGGGTCTCATATGAGGTTCCTTAAAATAGATATACGGAACAAAATTTGAACATGAGAGAGGTATTTAGGCAGTGATAAAAAAATTTACTATGCCCATAAATGATTAAAAAATCTCTACGTGGACGATGTATCTAGGGATACACTTCTATTTCTTTACAACTCACTTAACATGCTTTCATAGATATATTGGAAGGAACACGTTTTCACTAACTTAAAAATCTATATCGCTTCAATTATTATCTACATAACTCTTATATAATTTGTTTAATGTTTTATATGTTGAAGAATGACATGAAACATCTCCTTAATTTTCTCGGATAACGTCTAAACTAATTAAATTCATCTTTCCAACTTTATCCCATCATATAAGATTCCTATATCTCTTCCCATAAATAACCTAATATAGTTCCACCTGAATTCTATGAAAAAAACTATTTTTATATGATAACTTTACTATAGGGAGGTATTGACATATCCACCTTATAAATCAATCGAATTTGTTCTCATTATATCCCCTAGAGTTTGAATTTTCCTCTCAAACTAACAATCATTGTGAGAATGATAATAGTGATAAAAAATAGATATTCATCTGAGGAATTAAAAATTATTATCCATAAAATCAATGTAAGCCTTAGATCCTGATCATATATAATAGAGATTTGAACAATAAGAACCCTTTCTACTTCCCTTATGTATGTCTGATCACTTCAGTTGAGGGGGAAATAATTTTAATGTAAATAAAATGTGGTGACTTCATAAGGTGATTGACTATAATCCAAATAACATTATGAAATTTATATGTTTTTAGGATACTAATGGTGAATTCTATATATATGGTTTCCCAATTTGATACTGGTATTAATAGTGGTTGAAATATACCATAATACGTTTTTCACACAATGTTAACCTACTGGTATATAAAGTATCAAAATATATATACTAAAATTTCTCTCTTAATATATCCAATATAATGTTTTCTATTATATATCCATATTTCATTACACCTATTGGATGTATATAGGACAATCATAGATGTTCACCATCCAAAATTTCCTTCAATAGTTATGTATTTAATTAGAAACATACCCTAGATCCAAATATTATAACCCCATTATTATCAATTATTAACTTTGGAATATTCAACTACCTTTTTTGTATCCCTTCATAATATTTCATTCCTTTTTTGTTGTTTTCTTGAATATATGGATTAGTATTTGGTTTCTATGTTTTATAATTATATCAAATAAAAATAAAATACAGAATTTGGAAAAAGAATCCCTTATTATTGGTTGTTTTTCAATACCCATTAGGGATGGTGTAGTATGATATTTCTTAATTAAAGCATTATCTACCTTATATTCCATCCCAATGGGGAAAATTATATATATGTCATAATCTATTCTCAAATATAACTATAAACATTGGAATACACTCTACTAATTATCTATCATTATATATATATTCAAGATCATGTGATTAAAAAATATATATATCACTTTTCTCTATATAGATAATGTATCAAAATCTTTATTGTAAAGATCACTGCTACCTTCTCAAAAGAAGTCATTTGTAAATTTCTAACATTAGTCTTTAATTGGTATGAGTTATAAGAAATAACATATTATTCGATACGAGAACACAACCCAATTTTTCTTTTTCAAACAATCACTTTATATTACAAATCCTTCCCTGTTATAGGGTAATGTATGTTTAGAAGTAGCGACCAACATATTTTTTAGTTCTATAAAAATTTCTTGTCATTCCTATATCTAAAGGAAATTATATGCCTTTATTGATGAAATTGTTAGTTTATTTGTTGTACTTGATAAATTTCTCCCAAATACTAGGTAATATCCCTCTAACCTAAAAAAAATACGAAACTCAGTGAAAGTGACCGACCCTAAAAAATTACTTAATAATTCCCACCCTTGATGGATCAACTGATATTCTAATTATTATGGTTAGACAACCTATGAATGGTACTTTCTATATCCATAATTCACAGTTGATAAATTTTTCATTTACATTATCTTTTCAAAAGGTCTTTAACACAATATATAAATAATATTTAATCTTTTCATTTTTCATTGAATATATAAGAAAATCATATATATATATAACAAAAGATTGATCAAGGAATTTAATAAATACATTGTTCATTAAATCCATGAATATGACTAGATAATTCATATGTTAAAAGGGTATTACTATATATTTATAGATTCCATACCTATTAAGGAAAGATATATTCAAAATATAATACCACATAACCCCTAAAGTATGATTTATTTAAAGGTAAATCATCAAGAAATATCAATCTCCTCTTAATTGATCTAATATATCATAATAATGCAATATAAGATACTTTTTATTGATCAAGATTTTATTATGATCATGATAATAAATGAATCATTTCCCAAATACAAACTTATTTTTTCTAAAGTGAATTTGTACCACCCATTATGAAGTTATGGGCTGTAAAAAACCTTTGTCCAAATTATCCTATTATTTATTGTTTAACTACTCTAATTTAGATTGATCCATTATATATAGAATATTTTATATAGGAATAGATCTAATATGATTTTGATTATAAAATAAAACTCATGAACAAGGGGAGTACTATGAAATTAATCCAGAAATATATAAGTATACTTATATAAAATAGGAATGTCATCATATAGACATCCTCCTTAATCAAAAGAGTTAGGAGTATATAATTTATGGGTATCATAACCCATATTATAGAGTTTTATTACATAGTTAGTTCATAATATATGATATAATAGGCCCATTCATATGCTAATTTCATTTTTAAGGAAAATATATCATTATAATTTATTCCCAAGTCTTTTTATGTTTATATATTGTGATAATTAGGACAAAACATTAACCAATATAAGTCATTTTATTTTTAGAAAATAAAAATTTCATTTTTTATATATAAAAAATATTAATCAATAAAAAAATTTAAACGTATCCCATGAAATATTCTCACAAGATTATATTCTATAATCATATTAAGTAACAATTTTATTCAAAACCTAAGGAATTGGAAACATAGGAAATGTGTGATCTTAGATACTCAATATGGGTAGTAATAAGTGATAACAATCAATGATCATAAGTGAGGATAAGATTAAAATATAGTTATAATAAATATATAAAAGATAGTGATATTCTAAAAAAGATATTTTATAAAACATTATTTCATATGTAAAAATATAGATAGGTATCTTTAAATGATCAAAATCTTATCATGGAACAAAAAAAATGATGCATAAATAAAGATTCATGGATAATATGAAATAATTTATCATAATTCTAAATATAATATTTCTAATCATTATTAAACTAAACAACCTCTAAACCATTCACATGTAAAATTGTGAGTATAGATACACACCATAAAAATCACCATTTATGAAACTAGAATATGTATAAAATATTCATACATAAAGTTGTGATTATAGCTACTCTCAATCAGGCTCACCCTTTATAAAACTAGTTACTCATTAACCTGTTGACATAAAATTTATATCTCACTAGATATGAGACCTTAACTAGTGAATTAGAGGGGGATATTGGTTGAAACCATCTCATAATCCATAACTTTGCGTGACACATGGAAAAAAAATCAGCACAATAAAAAATAATCTATAGAAATGAAAATTGTTTTCATGAATTTAAAAAATGGTATCTTATAAAATAAATTCAAATATAAAATAAAATGATATAAAAGAAGTTTCATCCTAATTAAATGAATTATAATAAAACATTGAATGTGAATCATAAAACAAAAATACAATAGGGGTAAATATTTCAGTCATTTATTGTATTGTAAATTATGGTTTAGAATATAAAATATAGGCGCATCAAATTAAAAGCCTTAAATATGAAACATTATTTATTTTTTCAAAACCAATATAATTTTAAGTGTTGATAAATATTATTATTTTTATATATTTTAATGATAATTATGAAGTTTGAGAGAGATAAAACGTAATCTATTACCAAATAATAATGTGAAATTTTGTGGAAGGGGAAAATATGGATACAGAAAAAATGTTTCCGGGAAAATACAAGAATTATTATTTTCAATCTCAAACTTTATAAAAAATTAATTATGGAAGAAGGAAAGGATATAAAAAAATTAAAAATAATAGAAGGAAATTTTGTAACATAATATCATCATAGGGATTATTGTAACCATATTTATATGATAAGGTTAAAAAAATATTAGTATAACTAAATAAAAGGTAATCGAGTTGTCAGAAGCCTTATTGCATTAGTAATATTTAAATAAAAAGTCAATAAAATACTAAAAATTATATGTATATATAAATATAATGAATTATATAATAGTGGATTCAGGAAATTAATTGTTGGGTTGTATATATCATAGAAAGATAATGAATTCTTCAATACTATTAAAACATATCTCAATGAAGAGAATCTAGGGAAAAAACCCCTTATGGATTTAGTAACATTCCAATAAAAACTCATGTGAAAAAGTGGGAATATAATTAAACATAAAATACAAAGATTTAATGATAACCATGGATATGGAATATAAAATATGTAGTATTTAAACCACATAATTGAAATTAAGTGTTTAATACCAAACATGTATCAAAGAGGGGAATTTCAATTGAAAACCATTACCTTAGTCCAAATCCATTCCGCATTTGCACCAAATGTGCGGAATAATTATATTAATTTTATCAAATACCGACATAAAAACATTATTCATAACTACAAACTTTTATACTCCTTATTTATAATCATTATATATATAGATACTTTTGTTTTTTCTTATTGTTAACACCCTATGAAATTAATCATTATTTCTTTGAACTGGTTTCATAATAGTTAGGTTAGTATCTATTATTTTTTTCAGTGTTCACCATTCTTATATCATATATGATACTATAATATGCATGAGATGATAGTTTATAAATATGTAATCTCATTTCATGTTAGTTTTTTTACGATCAATGAAGAAGAAATTATCTGTAACACTCCAATATTTTAAAATAATATCGTTTTTAGATATCATGTATGATATGAAAAACCAATACAAGAAGATAATATAACACCTTAGACTTTAAAAAATATTTCTTCTTAAGTAAAATTAATCGCTTCGATATCTTTCAGAATACGAAACCCTAATTAAAAATGAAGCATATTATAGTATATAATTATAACCTAGTAGTTATGTTTTTAGGTAAGAATACTACTATCTATATTATGAATTTTATGGTTATGTATTAATTATAAATAATATAAGAGTCATTTAAATAAAAAATAAATGTTTTCTGAAAAATGTTTTTTTCTAATGAATAATATAGTCATTATTTTCACAAACAAATATAAAATTAAAATTCAAAAATTTTATAAAAATTATTTGAAAAAATAATATTTAATATTTAATCAACATATTAAAATTATATTAGGGTGAAATTAGGTATTTTTACAAAAAGATTATTTTAGGATGAATAGTGAAAATACAGAATTTTAATTGAAAACTTTCATTTAATTTGAATTATTTATAAAGTACAATTATATTTTGAATTGTTTTAGTGTAAATTTAATTTAATTATATATCTATTTATCTAATTTATATCATTAAAATAATATTTTATTTTATTTTGATTAATCAAATTTTAAACTTTTGAACATTTTCCCTTTAAAAACAAACTTTCTCATCACATATGTATGATTAGTTTTAAATTAAATTTTGAAAATTATGGAAATGAGTTGTGACAAATGGATTTAATATTTTGAATTATAATAATCTATATCATCTATTATTTTCAAAATATTTTTTTACTATAATGAATAGTAAAAATGGTAAAAAATATGTGGTTAAGGTAAAAATGTATTCATCAGGGGTTAAAATAAGAAGATAAGGGTTAAAAATGTCTTAAAAACATTTAAAACATACTTTTTCAGTCCATATTTCATAATTTTATCTTCCATTTTCTAGAATGTACCATTTTGGTTTCTTATGGGATGATAAAAACCTTGGTATGGTTGAATCTTTTCAAACAATTACAAGTGTGCCACTCACCACACTTATAAAATGTCACACCATAACCCCTATTCCTCACACATCCGCACCATTTTGGTTCAACAAGACCCTACCAACATAATATACCAAATTTCCTAATCTCATATTACAATCTTTAGTTTTGTATGAATGTTATCCTAGAATGGATATAGTGCAAACCTAAAGAGGATACCCGAAGAAGAGGTTACATTATTCAAACATAATTTTTATTTTATTTATTTCTCCACCTCCATAAATTATTATCAAAACAAGATTATATATTAACCTAGATATGATTACAATAATAATATTTTGTCATGTTATTTTTGTGACCTACAAAAATCCTCACATCCATGAAATGGGTTACAAAATGATCATTCGTCTGTGTGATGGACTACCGTCTCATGAACCGATGTCATTCGATTTTTCCATTAAAATATCTCATGGATGGGTATGATAATGGATATAAATTATATATAATATAATTATAACATAAATAAATTTATATAGTTATTATATCATATATAACATTTTAGTTTTCATTTCATAGGGGATACAAAAAAATCACTCAGTTGTACGACAGACTATCGCCTCATGAAGTGATAAGATTTCTTATTTACTAATTCTTTACATGGAATGTGATAAGGATATATTTAATGAATATATGTCACATAAATGAAATTATTCTGTTATTCATGAAATATTTATCAAATACTAAAATATTATATATCATTTTATTCTCACACTTAATGATGATAACATCCTTCGTGTATGAATGGACTACCACATTTATGAAGCGATGTTACTCTAGTTTCATCACTACACCACATAGAAGATATATATAATTATATTTAAATACATAAAATTATATATATAATATTTTTATAATTTTGTAAAAATAATATATATTCATCTTATTTCCATAATGATCATTGAAAATTAGAAACGTTACCCATGCGTATGTACGACCAACTGTCTCCATGATCATAACATACTACATTTTTCATAACCATATTTCATGATTAATTTTGAAATTAAAATTTATATAAAAATATTGTAAATATTTCATGAATTTTATTCTAGATTTTTTGGAACTATTTAACTTATGCAAGAACCAGGTCATTCATGATGAAACACACATGAAAAAACAAAGAAATAAACACCCAAAACAATGAAAATAATGATATATAATTAAAAAATGTGATAAATTTTTATAAAAGGGTCATATATTATATTATTAATATTAATATAGTTATATTATTAGTTAATAAAATTTTTAAAACCACTATAAATGAGGATAGATCATTCTCGACAAGAGATCACGAGGAGATATATTATGTCTCAATTTACATTCTATTGAGATAAATTTGTTATTATGCACAAATTAACTTTTATTTGGTGCATATAATTCAACTTTGACATAAAATATCATGAGTAATTAATAATTAATGGAATTTTATGACTCAATTTGAATTATTTCATCAATGTGGATTTTATTTAAATTTTATAAAGTGGTAAATAATTTCATAACTCAATTTTTTCTCCTTTTGATATATTACTTATTCTTAATCATTGATATTCTAGGATTATGTGTGAAATGAATTTTGATTATATTATGTTTCATTTTATCTTTTTTATGTGGAATTATAGTTGATACACATAATCGGGTCATTTATTAAATCTCACTTCAATGTTATGACCACTTTTAAGGTTTATATCACAATCTAATTATAATAAAAAATGTTTGTTATTGAATTTCAATTAAAGGAAATTATTTAATATTTTTAAAATATACCCATTATATTTCTATTTCATCTTGTAATCATGATATTTTTAGTAATTATACCATTTATTACTATTTTATACAGAAAATAATTTGGAATTTTTTTTAATAAAATATGACTTTTATTTATTTCTTCGATTAGAAATCCATTTTTTACAAAATCATGTTTTATAAAACTATTTTCAAATTTTAAAACATTTAAAAATGATTCATTAAATAATTTGTGCCTATTTTTACATTTTACAATTTTTTAAAGGAAATTTTTTGGCGTTTTAAAATCTATTATTTTATATATTTTACAAAAAATGGGAAATGAATATGTTATTTAACATGTACAACCTGAACATAATTTCCAGACATCATGACCAATCAAATGTTTATGGATTTCTTTATATGTTTCAAAAATTATTTTCAAATATGTTCTTTTTCAAAATGTTTTGTGATTTTTTTAAAAGTGATATTCAACATAAAAAGGATATTTTCCTCAAGAATGTTTTTAAGGTCATTTATGGTATTTATATTCAACAAAGACAACAAAACTATATTCTTACTATGATGGGTATATGATTAATTGATACCATATTTATTCTAAATATAGATTTTTTATATTTATTTTGACAAAATAATGTATTTAAATTCACTTAATTGATTTAGATATGTAGTCAATAACATTCCCATTAATTATTTACTTTCATATGGATGTTAAATTAAACCTAAATATCCATATTATTTATCATTTATTTGTTTATTTTTTAAACTATGTTTCATTGTTACACATGGTGTTCTACATTGATTTTTTATCAAGCATAATATTGATAAATCATTATTTATTACCTAATAACGATATTTTATGACAAGGAACATTAAATATGAATTAAATTTATTTTTAGATATATGAAGAATGATTTGGACACATAGGTACGGGTGTGGCCTGATTATAGGTAGCCCATCGATGAAATGGTAGAATAATTAGTAAAATTAGATAAGTTATCATAATATTAGTTATCTAAACATTTTTTTCATTTTGATCTGTAACTGTCTTGAAGAAAGATCTTGAAGTTAAATGCATCATGTTCTTGGGAAGCATCACATCCAATAATTAATCATTTCATTCATTAAGAATCTTCTTATTATTATCAATGATATCTTCACAATGATATTATCTCCAAATTAATTTAATCCTGAGTTTATTATTTAAATAAAACATGTGTTTAGTTATTTAACATTCCATATTGATTATTACTCATCTTATAATTATAGACAAGTTGATTAAATGGCATGAGTTTTAAGATATTTACCTTTTATATATTGATTATGATTTATCTCATAATCTATTAGTTTTTCACTATGATATTATCTCTGGATTCATTTCATTCTCATATGATTTATTTAATGGAATGTGTGTTTATATATTTACCTTTCTCTGTTGATTATACTTATTTATTCATGATTAATTCCAATATAATTTTCCATTAGTTAACATTTGAGATAAATATTATTTTATTTCCTTTCTCTAGGAATCTATGAAGTGTACGATGATTGATATGAATGGATATTATAGAGGGATTAATGTTATACATATTTTTATTTATAATTCATGTTTTAAAAAATAATACAAGAATCAAGTGTGTATCTAGTATACCAAGATTACTAAACTATTTATTCCTTTAGGATGTTGTTCCTTGTATATTATGGAAATCTAATAAAGTAGACACTAGCTCTAAGATACTGGGGTAGGGTTCACTATAATTATATTTTAAATGGAATTTTAAATGAATCCTTAGGAAGTATATTGACAAAATAATAAATTAACGATAATAAAAAATGATATAATATAAGGATAAGTATATAATATCACTCTAATGTTTGGGTAATGAAGATATTATATTTTTCTTCCTCAAAATACATCTCTGTCTAGATACTATAAGTGGAAATAGTTCGACCTAATAGGTAACAAGGAATAATAACTCTGAAATGGGTGCCTTGGGATTGACCAGATTTTAACCTGGTACATAACAATAATCCTTACTACGCACCTGATTTGACACTTCCTTGTGACATGCTTAGGAGAAACCATATTTTGTTTGAAACCCAATATGAAGGATTTTAAAATATCGTAATAGTGAATGACCTAGGGTTAACATATGATGTCATATATTGAAAACAATGTTTCCCAATAGAATGAGTATATGTTTTATAAGAAAAAAATAATGGAATAAAGTAATTAATTAACGAGAAAAAAATGAGAGTGTTAATGAAGGAAATAACTCTCATTATAGGGATCCATTTTTAGTTTTTTGTCTTATTTGTATGAAAAAATGGAATTATTAGAGTTAATTACCTATTCTTAAAAGTAACCCCTAGAACAAACAAATAATTATGCTGAAGTAAAATATATAAATAATTTGTGCATTGTAATTCAAGAATTAAATTATAGATGTATTTTTACTAATGGTATTTTGGTGATAAAAGTTTTGGAACATCTACGGATTAAGGTAAAACTTAGAATTATATTTTTATTCATCAAATTTTGAGTTATAGATACCATCACGGGTTAATGATTTTAATATTTATCATAAGTTAAATGTTGTAAACACCTACTTTAGGTTTTATGTGATGGTATTCTACAATGATTGTGGAAATTTTAAAGAAATTTATGAAATTTATATATTTTATTTGAAAAGTAATTTTAGTAAAAATTAATTTACATTATATAAGAATAAGTTTAATTGTATTAATATCTTTTTGAGTTAATGTTATCTTTAATGAAATTATAAGATGCTTTAAATATGAGTATTATAATTTTTGGGAATAAATAAATAATTTTTTTTTGAATGCCATAAAAAACATTAATAAATGATTAATTTTATTTCAAATATCTCCATATTAATTTTTTTTTGAAAATTATAAGAATTATATTAATATGTTTTTATAAAAAGGACAATCAACATGTTCGGTAGAAACTTTATTCATAGGATAAGTCCACGAGTCTTGAACCCATGACCGAAGGATAAAAATGTTTTAATACATACCAATATCTGAAATTACTTCCTGGTAAATATGTCAGTTGTTTAGTTAAATGATATGATAAGTAAGTATTAATGAATAAATAGTGGTGTTATAGTCAAGTATTAAATACTAATGTTTTATATTGGATAATTTATTCCAACTGTATTGGATTTTGAATATAATTAGAGATTGACAGAAAGATTTAACTCGTTATGAATTTTTTCCACATATATTCTTATCTGATGAATAATATGGTCTTATAAACCATCAATTATTTGTATTTTTAAGTCATTTAAATTAACATTGATCACTAACTTTCATGTTATCTATGACATCAACAAATATCTATAATTATTCATGCTTTTTTCCATGTACACATTTCACATTCCACTAATGTTCACCTTTGTTGAAACCTAGTTATGCGTAATGCCAAATGACGTTTTTATATACCTTTCTATTTCATTACGAGTAAAAATTATTAACCCATATTATTATGTGGGTATTTGAACAGTGTTATTTCAGAATAAAAAACCCTTTGTTTCTTAAATCAATTTTAAATTACGAGGAAACAATTTATTTAATATATGGAGAATGTAATAACCAAATAATTTAAAAGAATAAAATTACTTTTAGTAGTGTGTATGACATGAAAAACTAATATTATAATAAAATATGACTCCAAATAATTTATAAAATATTTATTTTATATAGATTTAATATATTTGGTAGCTTACGAACGACACAACCCCAAGACTAAAAGAAATATAATATAATATACGATTATAACCTAGAAATTAAGTTAGTAGGTATGAATATTACTATATAATATATGAAAATTAACGATATCTATTTAGTATAAGTAAAATTAGAATCATATGAATGAAAAATAAATGATTTTTTTTAAAAAACTACATTATTTATAAATGATAGTTTTGTTGTTCTTTAGAAACATAATTTAAAAAGTATTTTTTTACTTTTATAAAATTTAGCTTATATAATTAAATTCAATTTTAAAATAATAATACTAGAAATTCCTTTCTGTGGATTTTTGGAATTTTTCTAAAACATTTCCTTTTTTGATGAAGAGTGAAAAGTACTAAAATTAATTTAAAACTAGCTCTTTATTTAAATTACATATAATGTTCAATTTTATTATGAATTGGTCTTAATGTAAAATTTGATCAAATATATATCTGTTAATCTTATTTAGGTCATTATAATTATATCAATTTGATTTTTTACATAAAAATGTTTTTAACGTTTGAACATTTCCATTTCAAAAACTCTCTTTCCAATTACATATAGAGTAATAATTTTGAATTAAAATTTTCTACTATTTGGAATGGAATTTGGATAAAAGGATTCCATTTTTTTGTAATATTAATGATTTATATTATCTAATAAGTTGTTCATAAATTTTTACCATAATGAATATTAGAAAAGTGTAATTTATTTACCACAATTAATGTATAGATAGATTTATTGGGGGATTAAACTAAACAGATAAGGGTTAAGAAGGAACTAAAAAATTTCCCAACACCCTTTTTTAAAGAAATATTTTTACATTATCTCTTAATAAATCTATAATTTTCTAATTTGGGAATCATTTTTCATGATGAATAAATTTGTATGAATTAATATTTTCATAAATTACATGTGTCTCACCCACCAAAATAATAAATATACACAACACTCCCCTATTCTATACACTTTCACACCATCTTTTTAATGACCCAAGATTGACATACACATACAATACATTGAATTTATGTAATAGTTAATACAATACACAAAACTATTCCCAATGACCATATTATTTAGTGCCATTGGAAATATAGATCACATTCTTATAATTTGGTTAGAAATCTTAAAAATATCCCATATATATCTTCCCCTTTGATTTTCCTACCTAAAACCATTCTTTATATCATGGGAGAAAGATTTTTTTTTAAAAAGGGTGAGCTCAGATGTTCATTAAGGGTAAAAAAAAATGAAACAAAACATGAATATAGGAATTTAAAAACAAGAACATAATGTTTTAAAATCATACCAGGTATAACATATATCAAAATATTGATTCATAAAATATATATTGGTAGTTAAAAAGTCATAAATCAAAAAGAAACACGAGCTATGAGAAAATAACATTAGAATATAACATGAAATTGTGGGAAACACATAGGCAAAAAAATCATTTCCATATAAGCCAAGCCTCATTTAAAAGACCATAATTGTGGAAAAAGTCCTTTACTAAACTTACTTCACTACTCATTTTATACCTATATTACTAAATCATGTTTTCATACTATTCCAACCCTATATTAATAAACGAAGACCATTTCCCATTCTAGCACTATATTACTGAACCGAGATCATTTCATGTTCCATTACTATCTATTTCATTAAATATAAATCATTAGCCAATAATTTGGAGGGAGATATATGTCACACCAATTTCATAATGAAATAATTATTATATATTACACAAAAATAAAAAATCATTCGTCACAACTCAAGGAATAAAATTGGTTTCTTTATACTTCATACCACTATATTATAATCTATGTAAAAAAATAGATTTCATATATTCCATTTGATTATAAACACACAAAAAACCATAGTAACAATATGGATAGTATTCCTTAAACACAAACCTATTAAAAAAATTTCTATTTTAGAAGGAAAATTATTTTTATTAAACAATTGAAATTAATTATTGTAGGCAATATCCTTTCATCAACAAAAATGTATTCTTTTGTAAAAATATTGTTAAATTTTTAAATTAAATAATTTATTAGAAAATAAAATTAAAATATTTTAAAGTAATATTCATAGATATAATTTTTATGAAAATTTAAAAATACAACCATGTCGTGTAATATAAATATAACATTATTCTCGTACTTTTGTCAGAAATTAAAAAAGTACATCGTATCGAAAATGAAAAAAATACTTTCAAACTGTTTAATAAAAATTCACCAATGGGTGAAATTGATTTTAAAAAATTCTATCAGGATAAAAATAATATTATAGTATACATATTTAGGAAATATGGACATAGATGATAAAAATACCCCAGAATATACTTTTGTATAAAAAATATCAGATAACAATGAGATTAAAAAATTATCCCTTACACAAGGTTATATAACAATTGTATGTATTCGAAACTCCTTTATAATGATTTATATAAAGTCATTGATTTATTAAAAAAGAATTTTCATTTTTATGATATCATCTACTATGAAATTTTCATCCATTTGTTAATAACATTTCATTATTACTTGTTATTCAGATATTAATGGCTTTGTTTTCTTTTCTATGTTCTGTAAAATAAGTTCTTATTCTTCATATCAGGTCATATTTATGTCATTAAAAAATTATATTTTTCAAAATATATACCATATTTATTTATTCTATACATTTATATAATCATTCATTAATGGATATCATGTATAATTAATCACATCACATCTTTGAGACGACAAACCGTGTGGATGCACGAGCGATGATATCATTCCCATAATTGAGTAATGGTATAGATATATATGGTATATAGTTTGTTCTATAATTCATATAATATTATAATGATCACATAGGGTAATTATTTACATCATTATACTGATCCATGTATGGTTATGTTGATAAACATATTACACCACGTCGTTGAGATGGTAGGCTATATGCACACATGCTTGGTGATTTTATTTTTCATAAGATGAATATAAGGTAGAGTATGGTTGTAACATAATCATAATAAAATTCCATTATATAAGTGATACTATAGTTATTATGTTATAATATAAAAAACTCATGTAGAGTAAGTAGAAGAAGAAATTGGATTGAATGAATTAGTAGAGGAGATTTCCTTTTCTTCAACATACTACCTCTAAATCTCCTCTTGAAGCACCATAGTTGGTATCTGGGGAAAACAATAACCACTAGTATGTAACTAAAAAATATTAAAATTTAAAAGGTAAGGGTATAGACATTATTTATTTCTCAATGAGTTGTGAATAAATGAGGGTGGATGTTCCCTTTTATAATTGAGGTGGGGGGGGGGTACTAACGGAATCTCAAAAAAAAATAATTTTTAATAAAATAAAACCACATTAAAAAGAATAAAAATATGATTTTTTCTAGTATTATATGACATTATCATTTAATATAACCCTAAAATAAATTTTATACATGTTTTTTGGTCAATTTATTCTTTATCCTTTTAATTAACACTTAGTTGTTCTGTTAAATTTTAAATTTAGGTAACAAATATTTCAATATTAAAATAATGTAATTTTTACTTATATTTTTACAATTATAACATAAATGAACAATTAAAAAAATTTATATCATATCCTAATTAATTTATTTATTTAAAAAATTATGATTTTTAAATAATTTATAAAAACATTATTTTCACAAAATTTAAATATAGTAAATTTTAGCACTATTAAAATATCAAGACAAGATGTTATCCTTAAAAATTATTTTATTATATCCATAATGGATCATGGTATTATATAAAATTCATTTTATATATTAATTTTCCCAAATTATATTTATTTTAATATTTTTAATAGTATTAATTTGATATTTCCATTAATAAAATAAATAAAACATCATTTTTGTGAAATTGTTTAATATATTTATATGTAGAATAAATATTAAAAGTAAAATAATATGACCAACATAAATCCACTAAATTTCATAAAAATACATTTATTTTAATATATATTTGTGTAAAAGTTTACGTTATAAATGTTATATTTTTTAAAACATGAATATGACTACTTCAGCAATACTTAAGATAAAATATTATATGTGTCATAATATATTATATATGTATCCAAATGGTTAATAACTCTACCCATGGATAATTATGGTCGTGATACACTCTACTAATATGTTATTGTGATGTTTTTTTTTGTCTTTTTATTATTATGATCATTTTAATACAATTTATTTCATTGATTTTTCATAAATTTAATAATTTCTGCACTATCAATGTATAAGACTTTAAGGTGATTATTTACATCCTGAAAATTTAAAATAATTTAACAAGACTAGGAAAAATATTTTAGCTTCCTAAAAATTATTTATAATTTAATTTATATTCTTTATCACATTATATTTGAAATGATATATTTATTAAAATTTGAGGGAGACATATTTAACTTTTCATTACATAAAATAGATTAAATATCCTAATCCATCCAAGTGTCTTCCAAATGATACCATTTAATCCCAAGGACGATTTAGGTCTAAAAATAGTCATCCATTGATATTAGGAAAAGTTTTAGGGTATTTTTTTAATATTATTTTACCCATAATTACCAGATTTAACTATTAAGCGTATTAATAAAAATTCACCAATGTTACTATTAATTATGCCCAAAAATAAAATAAATATATTTAAATAATTTTAGAATACTGATTTTAAATATGGAATATATTTTTAAAAATAAAAAAACAGTAATTTTTTTAATTAAAATAAAATTAATCTGGTTATCAGAATGAAAAAAAGAGTTTTAAAAATCAAAACATTGGAAAATATTGAAATGTTTTTATATAAAAAATCAATTTAAAATTAATACCATGGACATAATTTATATTAACTAGAAAAAATATATTCTATTTATACATTAAAACCATTCAATAATATAATTTAACCATATAAATTATTCTAATGAAAAAAGTGGTCTTTACTTAAAAATTATTATATTTTTAATATTCATCAAATCAAAAATATTAACATAAAAATATCAAAAAAATTTCAAAATTAAAATTTGTATATACCTATTCCAAATAATAAGTTTATTTTGTAAAATATATTTTAAAAATGTGTTAAAAAACTAATTTAAAATTGGTTAATTATCAAAATGTGGAAAAACTGCATTTTTTGAAAAATATTCCACCTACCCAAAAATTTTAATTTTCTCTAATATCATGTCTAGAAAACATAGAAGGTGAATCTTAAAAAAATTATATTATTTATATATTACATATATATATATATATATATATATATTCATTAATAAAATTCATGAAGAGTGATTTTATCATTTTATAAACTTGCTTATTTGCATTTGAATAGTGTATCAGAAAAATATTTCCATTTAATTAAAAGGGGTTTGTTTTCATTTATAATTAACTCATCCCCAAAATAATTAATTATATAATCATGTGTAAAGGATAATTTTATAATTTTGTTTATAATGTTTATACATTCCATTATAATCACTATGATATAAGGTAACATATTAATATTAAGTTGTTCACTTAAACATAGTCTTGTTGGAAATGAACTCTATCAAAAGAAAATTGAACAGCGTGTAAAACCAAACAAGAATAATATTGTGTATGGTGAAAGATAATTTGGTGTAGTGTGTATTACTAGGTTATCTTGGGATATCATACAAAAAAATATATCCATGAATTAAAAAATAAAATAAAATAAAATAAAATAAAATAAAATAAAATAAATCTATCTTATAAAAATATCGAGAGTTAAATTATAGATCCATAAAAATAATTTTTCCCTAGAAATTCATATGGGTTATAGAGGATTAAAAATTTAAAGTTTATTTCACAGAAATCCAAATCATAAAAATAGATAATGAAAATTCCTTTTAAAAAGGAATGGAGAAACATAATGGTTAACCAAAATCACTCATAACTAGGTATCCACCTAGGACAATGTTGGTGGAATGTGAATACATGAACATAGAAGAGAAATATAACCATCAATTTATGATGGATAGTGATATATAAAACTATTAAGATAATGTTAACAATTAAAATTCCATAAATTTGTGATGATTTAAGGGGCCATTTTATTCATTAGAAATGATTTTACTAGGATAACATTTTTGGTTTTAAGATCCTCTCTCTAGAGTTGAATAATTTTTCATGAGAATAAATACATACATGATTAAGTATAATATAATAAACATCCTCTTCATCTATTATTCTATGAAATAAAGTTGATTTTTTCATTCCTGATGTGTTATCATACCATGCGATCAATAAATAAGATGATGGGTTATTCCATCTGTCTAAGAAAAGGTTATCACAAGTTATAGAATATGAATATGTCCATCTATGGTGAGGTAAAACTTTATTATGACATACTTTATCCCATGTTTAACTTAATATTTCCCTAAATTTATAACCTTACCATATTTGTGAAAAAAATTCAAAACATTAGAAATATGTTCACTAAATCAACATTAAATTTATCCCCATTATATCATAAGATATCTCTTATTGGTCACATTCCAATCATGTAAATTACTTCATAATGTATTTTCTTAAAACATGGTAATAACTTAAATTGACATATGAACTTAGTGAAAACATTCATGCTTTCAAAAACTAAATCATTCCAAATACCATAAATAATAATAATGATATATTTTCCATCAATGATATCATAATTCACTTTGTCATCATATCACTCTTAAGTTCATTAGTACTATAAAAAACTTTACTTCTATATCTCAACATTAATCACATATTAAGGGTTATCATTCCCTAAGGTTTTTTGAAAAATTATCTAAATAAATTTTAATGGTTAAAGATACCAATCAACATATACCAGTATATACATATGGGAAAAAAATATTAGAATAATATATATATCAACATTCCATAACATCATAAAAGTTATTTTACAATATTATTATGGAATCCCATTACATAAACACTCAATCATTCCACAACACTGTGGTCGTACTCTATATCACCAATAATCATCGCACATGATTTTCCATTTTATTTGGCATTAAGTGGTTGATAAAAACAATTATAATCAATAACCCTTGTATTAGGGAATTGGATGACATAATATGTCATTTCCTTGCACATGTAGCATTGAAGTGTGGGAGGTGTATTATGTGTACCCTTTTATCTACTCACATCATTAGCTATATTTTTCTAATTACATCGATATTAAACTTCATGATGGGCACATATTTTATTCTTAAAATATTCAATAGTCATCTTAAGAAAATATCCACCATGATTCTTTCCACAAATTGAGCATAAGGAAACACTCATATTCTTTTCACCATTGTTCTGAGATTTTCCCATGAACTCTATATTTTTTTCTTGTAAACACCATGAGATTGATATGTAAGAAGTAAATGTATTTATAACTTGATAACATAATTCAAATTCTATTTATAAATACTAAAGTCTCTTACGTATAATGCTCTTTGAAGACTTGGATTTAATCCACTAAAGAACCTATCGATTTTACATTCAGGATGGATTATAATTCTTAAAGTGTACCTTGAAGGTCTTGTAAAATTTTCCTCATATACACTAATGGATTCATCATACTTTTAATTAATCTCAAGAAACTCATTTTCTATATTTTTACAAAGGATACATGAATGTTACATATATAACAATAAGTTCTTGAACTCATCCCAGTCCATGGATTCAATTACTTATTGTGAGATTTTAATCTTGATTAGATTCCACCACTATTCCACTTTACCTTTTAAATTATAAATAGGATAAATAAAATTTTCATGTTCCAAATAGTGAAGAACAAAAATAACTTTTCAGTTGAACTGATCTATTGATCAGAAAAAAATGCATTAGAAGACACATTGAAAGAAGGTGGACGTTGCCTCACAAAGGATTGAACAGAATTTTGTTCTCTTCTCTTCTCATTTGGACATACAAAATGATTCCTTTCTTTTGTAAGTATAGTGAAAAGAATTTTTATTATAGATCACATAACATTTTGTTTCTCAGGAGTAAACTCATTTTATTTCTTACTGCATTCATCATTAACATCATTCCTTTGGGTTTTATATATGACCTAAAACCCAAAAAAAGTGTTAGAGGAAAAAATCATTCTAGGAAAACAACATAATCTAGGGAAATTAAATTCAATATATAACATCTTATATTTATTCATAGGTTAACAATGATTGATACCAAAATTAAATTATTATACCATATACTTTGACTTACCCTTATGGAAATTCCTATATCATAAGAAATAATTTTATGGATCCTAATAAAGATTCATCATCCAAGATTCCAAAAGATGACTAAACCTTCACTCTGATGCCAACAATAATGGCCAATGATTTATTTACATGGGAATTACATTAATTTTTTTTGAAATACATAATACATTACAAAAAATATTCCCAAATACCATATTAGTTTTGGGCCTTTAGAAACATAGAACACATTATTGTAATTTTATGAATGAATTTCAACATCACCCATAAAATATTCCCCTTTGTTTTTATCTCTAAAACCATTCTTCATATCTTGGGGAAAAGAAATTTTTTTGAAAAGGGTGAGCTCAAATTCTTAGTAAGGGTGAAGAAGAAAGATTTCAAACAAAGCATGAACATAAAAGTGTAAAAACAAGAAGATAACTTTTGAAAAATCATTCTATGTATAACATTTATCAAAATCATGTATCATGAAATTAATATGGATAGCTCCTAAATCATAATTAATAAAGGAAAAAGAGCCATGATAAAATAACATTGGAATAAGATAAGGAGTTGTGGAGAAAACATAATCATATAAAATCATTTTCATATTAGCCGAGGCTAATTTCCAAGAACATCATAGTGGTCATTTTTATTTTCTGATCCAATTTCACTCCTTATTCCAGCCAAATATTACTAAACAGGGATTACATACAATTCCATCACTATTTTACTAAACAAAAATCATTTCTTGTTCTAGCCCTGTATTACTCAAAGAATTTAATTTCCCAATTCCAGTCCTATATATACGATGAGATATAAATCTTCACCAAATTCAATTGAGAGAGGCATTTTTACCATCCATTAGATAATAAAATTATTCTTATGTGTTCCAGAAAAAAAATATCATTCACCATATCTGATGGAATGAAATGGGTTTATATAAACCTCATTTCTTTATATCCCAATCCTTGTAAAACTAATGGATTTTACAAATATCATTCCATCACAAACGCAATAAAATAATAGGAACAATAGGGATTGTATACTTGAAACATAACCCAATGAATTAATTTCACCTTAGAGGGAAAATAATTTTGGTAGAACACTTGAAATTTGTTATTGAGGACAATGCCCATTCTTTCTCAAAAATGTTTTCTTTTGTCAAAATCACCTAAAATTTTAAAATAAAATAATTAATATGAAAATAAACATTATATATTTTTAATGTAATCATTATATAAATAAGGTTTTAGGAAAATTTAAAAATCCTTACATTTCATATAAGTTAAAATAAAACATTCTTCTTGTACTTTTGTCGGAAAGTGAAAAAGTAGCTTACATTGAAAAAGATTAAAGATACCTTTCATACTATTTAATAAAAATTCCTCAATGGGTAAAAATGATATTAAAAACAAATAAGAGGATGTAATTTTTTTGGAAACATATTTAGGAAACATGGACATGGATGATAAAAATACCTTGTTATATACTTACGTATAAACAATCATGGATAACAGTGACATTGGAAAATTATCCCATAACATAGGTTTTATATTCCATGTATATATCCGAACTACCTATATAATAATTTAAATAATTTCATTGAATTATTATAGATTCATAGTAATGTTTAGGATATCATATATGATCATTTTATTAAAAGTTTGTTAATAACATTTCATTATTACTCTTTATTTGGGTAAAAATGACATCGTTTTATTTTGCATCTTTTGTCGAATGAGTTCTAGTTATCCTTCACAGGTCATAATTAAATCATTAAAAAATTATATTAATATAATATATATCATATTTATTCATTATATAAATTTATACAACCCTTATTTAATGGGTATCATGTAGAATTAATTTCATCACATCATGGATACAGAAGACTGTACGTACACACGAGGGACGATATCATTACCATAATCATGAAATAGTATGGATATGAACGGTATGTTTTGTTTTCAATAATAAATATAATTTTATAATAATAAAATATATTTATTATTTCCATCATTATAAACATCCATTTAAGTTGGTGGTGAATGATAGATTACACCCAAACCTGGAGACGGTAAGCCGTACGTATGCACGGGTGACGATTTCATTTTTCATAGGATGGATAAGTTGTGGAATATGGTTGTTCTATATTTATAAAAAAATATAATTACATATTTAATACTAGAGTTATAATTTTATAATTGAAAAAACTTATGAAGATTAAGTAGACAATGAAATAATTTTGAATGATTCAGTAGAGAATATTACCTTTTCTTCAATGTGCTCCCTCTAAACCTCCTCTTAAAGCACTATAGATGGTATTTAGGGAATATTTAAACTCTAGTATGTCACTAGGGATGTTTATAAAGGAAAATTGAGGAAGATTATAGATATTTAAGGATCAATTATTCTGAATAAATAAGAGATGAGGTTCACTTTTATAATTGAGGCGAGGGGCACATTTGATTCTCAAAAAATATTATCTAATAATAAAATCAAATGAAATAAAAAACCTCAAAATTTTAATATTTTAGAACATTAGATGAGATAATATTGTAATATAATCATCCAATAAATTTTAGATAAGTTTTTGTGTCAATTAAAACATTATACTTTTAATTAACACGTATTTACTCTAATTATGTTTTAACATTGGTAACAAATATTCCAATTTTACAATACATCAATTTTTATTTATTTGATGTAAACTAGACTATAAATGAAAAATTATGAACAATTTAGAAAATATAATAATTAGTATATAATTATAAAAAAATTATTATATTTTTTTAATAATGCAATAAAACATTATTTTTGAAAAATATAAATAGTGTCAATTTTGAAACTATTCAAATTTCAAGATAAGATGTTGTACTCCAACCAAATATTTTATTATATCCCTAAGGGTTGAAGTTAATATAGAAAAATCATTTGATATTTTTGTTATCTAAAATTTTATTTTTTTAATATTTTCAATAGAACTAATTTTAAATTAACAATAATAAATTAAATACTAGATTAGTTTTTTTAATAATTAAATATAAATATTTGTTGAAAAAAATAAAAAATAAAATACTATAATGAATATAAATCCACTAGATTTAATAATAATACTTATATTATAATATATATATTTTTAAAATCCTACATATAAAATGTTATATTTATGAAAACATGAATATGAATACTTTAACATTACTTTAGATAAAATATTATAAGTGTCATAATCTATTCCATATTTCTCCAAATAGTCAATAACATTAACCTCAGATAATTATGGTAAATATATAATATACCAATATAATTTGGTGATTTTTTTCTTTTTGATGGTAGTTATCATTTTTAAAAAAATATATGATTAATTCTGAATTAATTACATAATTTCTGCATTATCAATGTATAATCATTTAAGGTGATTAATTATTTTCAAAAAATTAAAAACAAATTACAATGATAAGTAAAAAAATTATATTTTAAAAGATTATTTATAATCTAATTTATCTTCTCCATAAAATTATAATAGAAATTATATAATTTTTAATATTTGAGTAAGACATATTTAACTTTTCATTTAATAAAATAGATTGAATTTCATAATCTCATCCCAGTGGATTCCAAAAGATACCATTCTAGCCCAAGGATTTTTGGGTCGAAACAAACTCATCCAACTATATTATGACAAGTGTTAGGGTAAATTTATAATTTTTTTACCTTTAATTACACGATTTACCCTTTGATTGTATTAATAAAAAAATACTAATGTTACTATTTATAATGCCCAAATATAAAATAAATATATTTAAATTATTTATACAAACAGATTCAAAATATGGAATCCATTTTCAAAAATTCAATGGACATATCTTTTAGTAGTTAAATTAAAATTTATTAGGTTGTTAGAATGAAATAATGGGTTTTAAAGTCAAAACATTTCAAAACGTTAAAATATTCATTAATATAACATCAATTAAAAATTGATACCAATAACCTGAATTATATTAAATTATAAAAATATATTATATTTATTCTCTAAAAACATCAAATAATATAATATAACAACAAAAATTATTCTGATGAAAGAAAGATGATTTCACTTAAAATTTAATATATTTATAATATTCATCAAAACGTGAAAGTTGTCAGAAAAATAAAAAAACTAATCTAAAGTAAAATTTTATACCCATATTTCAGAAAATTAATTTATTTTGTCAATTATATTATAAAAATGTGTTAAAAATTTGATTTAAAATGGGTGCACCATCAAAAGGTTACAAAATTTTATTTTTTGAAAAATAATTCTTCTATCCAAAAATTTTATTCGTTATTATATCATGTCTAGAAAAAAAATAAGATGACTTATTTTAAAAAAAATAATATATTATACATATATATTTCATTAATAAAACCCATCAAGAGTGATTTTATTATTGTTTAAACTCACTTATTTTCAATTAAATAGTTTTTCTGAAAAACATTTCAATTTGTTTAAAAAGGGTTTTATTTTAATTTATAATTCATTTATCAGAAAATAATTAATTATATGATATTGTTTAAATCATATTTTAATAATTCATTTAATATTTCTCATAACTACTATTACAATGGATATGTTATTATGTAACAAAATAATATTTAGTTGTTCGCTTAAACTCAGTCTTATTTAAAATATTCACTATCAAAAGAATATAAAATATTGTGTAACACTATCCAAGCATTTTTTTGCATATAATATAAGATAATAAAATGTTTCTTATATAATAAGGTTATCTTGGTGTATATTATGAAAACTGATATCAAATAATTAAAGAACATAAATAAATGAATAAATGAAAATAAAGAAAATCAATTTCATAAAAATAGTGGTTTGTTATATTTTGGGTTTGGAAATCCATTCCCTAATAAGTTTTTCTATTCCCAAATATCATTATATAAGCCTAATTTTGGGTTTAAATTTTTCCATGGAATGCTTTAGTGGAATCCTTTGGATAATACCCAAAGAAGAGATAATGTTCTTTAATAACCATTTTTATTTTATTTCTTCCTCCACCTATTTCAATTATTATTAAAACGTGGTTATATAATTATCTTAGAATAATACATATAATTATATATTTTATGTTAATTTAGTATCCTATAACCATCCCCACTTCCTCCAAATGGGATCTAAAATCATTATTCGTGTGTACAATGGACTTTCACATCGCAAACCTATGTCATTCTTTAATACATTACCACTTCTAATACTTGGGTATAATGATGGATATAAATTATGTATGTGATATATATAACATAATTATTCCTTTTTAGTCCTTATATAATATGTTAATTTTTAATTTTTCATTCAGTATGGGATGTGATAACGTCTCATGCATGTAGAGTGAACTAGAGCTTGGTGGAGGGATATGATTTTTCTATCACTAACTCTTTACCTGGATGATGATAAGGGTAATATTAATTAATATATGTGATATAAATTAAATATTTATTATATCAATTAAATATTTATCATTATTAAAATATATTATTTTATTTTATTTATTACACTTGAATATGATAATGTTGTTCATGTACGTGTGGACTACTACCTTTACAAAGCGATGTAACTCTATTTTCATCATCACACAACATGGAGGATATATATAACTACTTTTAAAGGAATAATATGATATATATGATATTGTTATATTTCTTGAAATATAATATATTACTTTACTTCTTTCCATAATAATCATTGAATGATGTAAATGTTAGCCTTACGTATGGATGACCTATGATCTCCATGATCATAACATAATTAATTTTTCCTAACAATTTTTCACGGTTGGATTAAACATTCAAATTAATATAAAAATATTATAATTATTTCATTATTATTATTATGAATATAATGAAACTATATAATGTGTTCAGGAACCAAAAATTTCATGATGAAACACACATGATAAAGTATGGTAATTAACAATTTAAATAATGAAAAAAATTAAATATAATTAATGAAAGGTTGAAAAGATAATATAAAAAGATAATAAACTATATTAAAAATATTTTTATGTTACCATTATAAGTTAATAACATGTTTAATACCATTATAATTGATGTTAAATAACTTTTGAAAAAAATTAAGACTGAGGTTAGAGATTTCATCCAGATTTACATTCCATTAAGACCCATTTGCTATTATGAACCAATTCACATTCATGTGGTGTATATACGACCTATATGAAATGTAATATCAGGATTCAATAGTAATTCATGGCATTTTTTATAACAATTTGAATTAATTCATCAAATTGGGATTTGATTTAAAAGTTACCAAGTGGTAACAAATGTCATTACTAAATTTCCTTTAATTATGTTATATTACTTATTTATCTTCTTTAATATTGTAAGATTATACGTGAAATAAATTTTAATTATCTTATGTTTTATTCTGAATTTTTTATGGATTTAATGTAGAAAAACAAAATCGATTCATTTATTTGTTCTTACATTAACTCTATGATAATTGTAAATTTTTCTTCCTCAATCTCATTCTAATTGAGATTTTTTATTCTCGAATTTCTGTTGAAGGAAATTATTCAATAATTTTCTGATAAAATTATTTTATTTTATTATACTCTCATAATTCATGATATTGTTTAGTAATATTACCATTTTTATAATCTAATATACTGAAATTATATTGGAAAATATTTTTAATAAAATACAAAATCATTTCTCTCTTCATTTAGAAATCTATTTTATTACAAAATGATATTTTATAAATTTTTTTCATAAATGTTTTTATCCATTTAAAAATGTTTTAGTAATAAAATGTTCACTTTATTACCTTGTTAGAAATGTTTTTTAAAAAAAATTCATGATTTTTTTAAAACATCTCACATTTTTTATTTACTAAAAAAGTGAAAGAATCTTTATTTTAACATATACGACATGAATAAGATTTCCATATTTCATGACCAATAAAATATTGTAAATAATAATTTATATGTTTAAAAAATTATATTTAAAGGAATTTATTTTAAAAATATTTTATGAACTATTTATTTTAGAATTTATTTTCAAAAAGAAAATGTTATTTTCCTAAATAATGTTTTAAGGATATTTGTAGGGAATTTTCTTATCAATTAAAACAAACCTTTATTCTTACTCTAATGGATATAAATTACATTGATACCATACTTATTCTTACTCTATGAGGAAATATTGAAATTTACTTCCTTGATTTATTTTTATTATCATTAACATTACCTTCAATTATTCACCAAGATGTGGGCATTTAATTTCCCCTCAATATCCATATGATTTAATATGGGTATGTTTATTTATTAAACTATAAAAAATTTCAACATACTTTGTTATATATCAAAACTTATTTGGTTATCTATGTAGTCATTGATATATCAATATTTCTCACTCAATTAAGATATTTGATGATAAAGATCATTTTTCATTAATTAAATCGATTTTTGGATATATAAGGATTTATTTAGAAATGCATACATGGGAGTGTCATGGATGTATATTTATCCTCAATGCATCTTTAGTCTCATGTGATGAATCAATAATCTAGAACAAAATAATTTTACCAAACCAGAATTATTTTTAACAAATAGGTTTAAACTGTCTTGAGGATAGAAGACGATGGAACATCTATCATGTTATTGTGAAACATGATGTCAAGTAATTAATCATTTCCTTCAATAAGAATTTAGTTTTTAGTATCCATGAGATTATCATAATGATAGTATATCTGGATGCATTTCATTCTCATTTTACTAATTAAACATAATGTGTGTTAAGTTATTTTCCATTTCATATTGTTTATTCCTTATCTTATCATGAAAGTCAAGTTATTTACATTAACGCGTGCTTAGTTATTTACCTTACCAGAATGATTATGACTTATCTTATCAAGATAGACATGTTGATTAAAAATAATGAGTTATAAGTTATAGATTTTTCTATATTGATTATGCCTTATCTTATTATCCATGATATTTTCTATAGATGCATTTCATTCTTAGAATATTAATTTATGGGAATGTGTGTTTAGATATTGACATTTCCATGTGGATTATTAATATTGTTTTATAATAAATTCAACATTAATTAACCCTTACCGAGCATTCTAGATCACAGTTATCTTATTTCCTTTCCCAGTGAATCCATCAAGTGTACTGTGATTGATATGGAAGGATATGCTATAGGGAATAATATTATTCTTGAAATAAATATTGTAATTTTTTTTAAAATGTAACGTGATAATTAGGTTTTTATATAGTTTATTGAGAAAAATAAATTATTTGGACATTTGAGATGCAATTCCTTGTATATTTGGATAATTTAATAAAGAAACACTAACTTCATGAAAATATGGTTAGGGTTTCTATGTCACTAATGATCATGTTGCTGCGATTCTTAACAATTGAAAGATATTTTATTAAATAATGAGTTAAATGTTGATATAATCTTACCGAATCCCCAAAAAATAAATTATATATGCATATAATATTATACCATTAAATAAGTTCCCATAGTTATCCTTTACCGAAATTTATACTTTTTTTCATAAAGGTGTTTAAAAAATCCAAAACATGATCCTTCAATGCTAAATAGATTATTATGAGATGGTTTATTTGTAATAAAATTATAAAATAAGAATAAGGATTTTATTTATTTTATATTAGTGTGATATATAAAAATAAAAAATAATTATTAGAAGAATATATTTTATATAAATTCCTTACACAGAAAAAAGATAATTTATTCTTAGTTCTCTAATTTTAATTTATTGAATTAATCATAATATTTTATTAATAGTATAATTAAAAGGTTAAAAAACTTCATCTCATACTCTTAATAATGTCATAAATATTATATATATCATATAAAAAAATTATTACTTCCCTCAACGAATCTTGGTAAGGAAATGGAATACAGAGATCAGTCATTCCATAGATGGGGTTTGTTACATAAACGCATGGTTGGCGATTTTGTCTTCCATAGAATGGATTATTGGATTAATATGGTTTATAAATTAATAATATTAAATAAACAATAAATATATTAATTATATTTTAATTTACCAATTAGGACTATCATTTTAATTGGGTGAAGGAAAAAGAAACACGTTGTGTCATAAAAGCAATTGCCTATAAAACACATGATTTATATTTTAATTTTTCTTAATCAAAATGGGGATGGTGGTTAATGATTGTAGCATATTTGTAATAACATACCAATATAATAGTGATAATTTTTTGTTATAGTATTTTAAAAAAACACGCTGAAGATTAAAGACACATAATTAAATAAATAAACGAAAGAGAGGCAAGGTACATTTACCTCACTTCTCAGATTAACTCCTTCACAATGGGTAATAAACCATTAAGGGAAGGTATTTTATGAATAATAAAAACTATTTATGGTGTATATGAGTGCATAAGAGAGGTTATTGTAGATTGTGGTTGAAAATAACGGGGATGTAGTGTGAGGGGAATTGAAGAGTTGGTATCCCATTTTATATGTGAAAAGGGATAGTATTTGTTTTTGGAAATAACCAAATGTTTTCATTAATGGGAAGTTACTGTCAAGGAAAGTTGATCCATAAATGATAAATGATGCATATAAGAAGTTATAATGTTGATACATACCCCCAAAACCCAATAGAGATATGTTTTGAACACGTTAGTCCACTTACTTATAAGGTTACTCATTTTTAACGTTTTTGTTTTCACCACAATAACTAGTTACCTTTATGAAGAAACATAAAAAGGTTATTATTATAAAATTTGGAACTGATAATTCCAAAATCAAGATTTTTTAATAATAATAAATTTTTTAATGTGATAAAAATTCATTTTAAAAGAATATCATTATAATATATTTAAAGAAAGTTATTGAAAAATATTTGATAAATTGTTAAATGTTTAATACCGGTTTGTAAATTAAAATAATTTTTTTTCTAAAATTATAAATTCATTTATAAAATAACTTTTTAATAAAAAGTTTTTCTTAACACAAAATACAGATTAATATACTAACAATTTCATGAAATTCAAGTTATTTGTAATTTTTTTGAACTATTCACTTAAAATTTTTTATTTTTATAAAAATACTATAAAATCTATCTTAAGTTAATATATACATGCTTAAACCAAAAATAATTTTTATCTATAATTAAAATAAAAAAAATAATTCATATTTAAATTGAAAAAAATATATATTAAAAAACAATTAATTTTATAAGAAACATGTCTTTTTAAAACATAAAGTATTTTTAATATTAATTCATATATATTTATGAATAAATGATTATTTATATATTATTTTATAATTCTAAATATTTAAAATTTTGATAAACCTTTAACGATGATCAATTAAATTTATTAATTTAAAATACAATACCATATTCAATTATTTTTCTAAAAAATCTTTTATTTGTTTAAATAATTATCAATATAAAAATAAAAATATGTAATTCTTTAGTTTATTAATATCCATTTATCATATAATTATTATTTTATTAATTTATATCTAAATTTTTTTGGTTCATTTTAGGTAGGTTTTTTGTTAGCTCTATTTTCTGAGTTATATATTCCATAAAAGATAATATTAATTTAAAGGATCCAAAATCATGGGTCATTATATTCTACCACCTTAAATAAATTACATCCTCTCAATTTTAATTATAACCCAATGATGAAATTATGAGAGGTTATTCATAAAATATTTATTAATCAATATATAACGTCCAATTTGACGTCAACCATACTATCTTACGCTATATCAATATACATGTCCTTACTCAAACAAAATTTATTGATTATAACCTAATAATATTTTTTTCAAAGTATACCTTTAACAAAACTATTTGATTATCAAAGACATTAAACAATAGTGAAATCATATATTCCACAAAAACAAACTCCAATATTAAAATATTTTTTTATAAAATTATAGACTCGTCAATATAATCCCAAATATTAGATAAAGTTCACTGAAATATCATGAATCAATTATCAATACCATGTTTACTGACACTTTATATCATAATTTTTAAAAAGCAATCAAATCTGGATTACTTCCACCATAAGAATAAACTAAACCTTAGAGTTGTCTATAACTAAATATTGTGTTCATTAATTCCTATCTCTAACAATATAACCATGTCATAAAATTGTTTTTAAAGGATTTTGATACCATTTCATATAGGTTTTCATATCATTAAAGAAATATTACTGATGAAAAATCCACATATATTTCACATAAACCTCAAAATGTTTTGAATATACAATAATACCATCGATAAATATCAATTACTAAAAAACTTTTCAATGAATAGTTTATATTATTCTACAAACCTCACCACTATAGGTGAGACAAGGAAAATTACATTTCCAATCATAATAGGTATATACTATGATTCCAAACTATTTAAGTATACTCCATTATTCAGTTATAAGGAATACAGAAGTTTCAAATACATACCATTCTCAAGATCATCCTTTTCATTTTATTTCAACCTAATAATAAAACCAAATTTGTTATGAATATATCTAAAATAATCAGAGTAAATTTATATGAATGATTATTCCTAATATGTATTCTCCAATGACATCATTACATAAAACTACTATTCATTTCAACTATGTCATAATTGGATTATAAATCTGCATTAGATCTACCTTGATTACATTAATGTGTGTTATCTAATACATGGAAACCTAATAAATTAATTTAATTAGGAAATAAATACTATATAATGTTTTTAAGGAGTTTTTGATTGAACATAGAATATCCCCTAGACAGTCAAACCCGAATTACTGTTATGCCTCTTTATTATGCACTAGGTGATGATTGAATTAACACCCAATATTCTCATTTTAGTGTCACTACCCCTTGGTACATCTATGATAAAACATCCACCCATTTCTTAGTATCCATATAAAGATGTTATTTCTTCTAAAACCACATAGTCTCTACTTTACTAATACTTCAAAATATCGTCGTAAACATAGACTTATCCCATAGACTTATTCACCAGGTTTTCACTAAATTTATCTTATCACATCCCCAAAATATTCAAGATTTCATCATATAACCTAAAGGGTTATCTACATATTTGAACATATCATAAACCTTATCATTATAAAATTTGATGAAATTTCAAATTCCCAAATTTTCCTCAATAGATGACATCCTAATATCCAAAGTTATATAATCCCTGCTTTGATACAAACTATTATGTCCAAAACAAAATTCCTGTAATTACATGTTTTAAGGAAAATATCTCTTTATAGTACACTCTCAAGAAATTTTAGTATTATAGTATTATTGAATTTAAATAACAACTGACATACATAATTTTCTTTATACCAAATAGGCATTTCTATTATTATAAAATTAATTTTTTAATCCAAAACTAAAAAAAATATCTTATAAAATATTTTCATAAAATATCCTTCTTAACATGTCTTATATAATAATTTTATTTACAACATGTTGTAAATGAATCATTAGAAATTAGTGAGCTCAAATGCCCAGTAAGGGTAAATATAAGAGATAATAATCAATGGTTACAGGTAAGCATAAATTAGAATATCTGAATAGTGAAGGTATATATTTAAATAATTCCCCTAAGAAATTATATTATTAAACATGTTTCCATAAGATCAAATATAGAATTGTAACATAAAATTATCAATCCTTTATCATTGAATAGAAAAATAAAACATTATGTATAACTCATAATCCCTGGAATATAGGAAAAAAACAGAATAATTATAAATATCAGATATATTACCATTATGATACTAGTTAACGAGAAAATCATTCACATATAAATTATGAGTATTGGTAAATGAAATAATACTCACTATTTATGGACCTTGAAACATTTTAACTTGTTCAATCATAAAATTGTGATTAGTAAAACTACCATCAGACTCACACTCTATGGACCAACCTAGTCACTAACCTATTCACATTACATTTATATATCATGAGATATTTCCTCATAGCAAATTAATTTGATGTATATATAGGTCAAACCCTTCTTATAATGTACACAATGTGTGTGATAAAAAAAAATATTCACATCATAAAATAAACCATATAAAAAATGACATTAAGGACATTAATAAATTATATATCATATAATAACATAAAATTAAAAATAAAATAAGAAAAATTTTTTTTCACAAAATTTAAATACATTATAAAATAACATATAAGTTGAATCATAAAAAAAACTACATTGAAGGAAAATATTTTATGGTACCTTTTTGGTACTGTAGTAGCCGGAACAATTCACCCAATTTGGGCCTTCAGGCCACCATTTTTAGCCTACGGGTCTCCAGGCCCTTCAGGTCATCAAAAGCCTTCGGGCCATAGGGCCTTTGGGTCATGTAGAACATGGAGTAGCCTAATCCACACAGAACAGAGACCAAAATAAGATCAGAGAAATATGAGTAACAGCCACTAGATGCAGAGCTATCCATATTAGAAGAATGAGAGGGTATGGTAGTCGCCATTGGAACCAGGCACCGTGCAGCTTTTTATGGGGAAATGATATCCTACCAGTAATTCAAGGTGGGGAGCTAGGTGATCAAGGACGCAGAAAAGTAGGGAGGGTCAGTTCAAGTGGGTTGGGCCTACAAGTCATGTATTGGGCATGGTATGCCTTTGGGCCTTCGGGTCATGTATTACGGGTTTGTCGGGCCTTATTCCTTGGGCCTATGAGTCATGTACGGGTTCCCCTTAATCCTTTAAAATGGGGATTATCCATAATAAAAATAAAAAATAAGGCCTTTGGGACATTCGAGACATGTAAATTATTTATAAATTAATGTTTAAAATCATTAAGAAAAGATTTTTTATAAATATACAAAGGTAATTTAAAAAAATTATTTGTTGAAATAAATAATATATAACGAATGATATTATTTTCATAAGAAATTTGGGTTAGAATATAATGTATAATAGCATAAAATTAGAATACTTTTATATTGAAAATTATATATTTTTTAAAACAATCATCGATTTAAGAGTTGAAAAATTTTTTTATTAAAAAAGTGTAATGAAAAATATAATAGTAAAAAGATACAGAACATAAATTATTTTTAAATAAGAAGGAAAAAATTTGTGGAAGGGTAAAATATGGATATAAAAAAGGATCATCAAGAAATACGATAATTATTCATTGTAATCTAAAACTCCATAAATGAAACCTTCATAGAATAATACATGGAAATAAAAAATAATTCCCTAGTAAACAAGGAACGTTTATAACATAATATATTCAAAGGGGTTATTAGAACTATCTTTTAATGATAAGGTTTAATAAGTAAGAGTGTAACCAAATAGAAGGTGACTGACTTTCCAAAAACCCTTACGACCATAGTAATACATGAGTTAATATTTATAAGAATCGTGAAATTAATATGTATATATAAATATCATTAATTAAGTAATTATGTATTATAGAATACATTCATGAGAATATATACACTATATAGAAAATAAATTATTGTAAAAATTTAAAACATGTCTCAATGAAGAGAAATTGATACAAAAAACCCTTAAGGGTTTAGAATCATTTGAAACAAAGCCCCCTTGATATGGATGTATTATAAAAAACCTAAATTATTATGATTTAGAATATAAATCACGAAAATATTAATCAAGTATATATTATATACACCACATATATTAAATCTTGTTAATAAAACCAAACCTGTCTCAAAGAGATGAATTTTATATGAAAACTGTTAACTCAGTACTGATCCATTATGAATATGCACAAAATGTACAAAAAATGAAATTAAGTTGATCAAATACAAACCTAATAACCATTACCATAACTATAAACATTAATAATATTCATTTATAATCATTATATATATTGTATCTAGTTTTTACCTATTTTTTGTATGGACTTTAAGAAATCATTATCAATTTGAACTAGTTTCAAAAAAAAATCATGTCTATATCTATTATTATTTTAAATTACATCATTATTAATTTATATAAGTTACTAGAATATATTTTACATGATATAATATTAATATATAATAAATTTTCATGGTATTATTTTTTACAATCTTCGAAGATGAAATTAAAGATGATCATGTTTTAGTGATTCTTAAAGAATGAAATATTTTTTATAAATTACCGAGTTAAATGTTAGTATAAAATTACAAGAAAATAACTATTTACATATTTATGTCATATGATACTGGTAAATATTTTTTCATATTCATCCATGTCATAAAAGTATATTATTTTTTAATTAGGTGGTTAAACATTCCAAAACCATAACATACCTAGATTAATGGATGATTATGAGATGGTTTAGTTGAAGTATGTTTACTAGTATAATAAATATATTATTTAGTGTTTAATAATATGAAATATCAAATTTAAATGGAATTATAAAGTAAATAAAAATTATATAAATTCCTTATTTAATAAAATATATCATTTCTTCTTAGTTTTTTCATTTAAATGATGTGATTAACGATAATATTTTATCGATCATATCATTAACAGGTTGTAAAATTTTTCATTATAGAGACTTAGGGTTATTATAAACATAATATATATAGTTATAACTCATTCATAGTTATATATGAGAATAGTGTTAATGAAATTAAAAATGGAAATCAATCACACATATATTGGAGGTAATACACACATACACATGGTTGAATATTTCATTTTTCATAGAACAAGAGGAAGAGTTAATATGGTTAACATTAATGAACTTAAAATATGTTTTAAATATAATAAAAATATATTAAATTATTTATTAGGACCATTGTTGTAAGTCAGCGAATAAAAATATAACATGTTACGTTGTGGAGGTAATAGTCCACACATCACAGAACTCTTGTTTTATTTTTTTTAATGGAAACAAGGAAAATGTATAATGATTATATATTCATTTTAATAGAATAAAATTAATATAATTATACTGATTTTATCATTATAATTTTGGAAGAATTAATTTTAGGAAGAATAAAGACACATTAAGTACTAAAAAAGAAAGAGGAGAGCCCCATTTCTAAATGATGGGGGTGACATTTTTCTAAATACGCAAAAGTTTCCAATATTTTTAAGCCACTCTCAGGAAAATGGATAAAAAATTTATAAAGGAAGTGATAAGGTTTAGACACACCTCTACCACCAAAATTTAAACACGTTTTAGACATGTTAGACCCCTAACCTCTAAGGTTACTAAATTTTTCCATTATTATTTTTCATCACGGTAACTATATTTTAAATTGGTAGTTTATATTTTATACCAAAAAATAAAATTAAAATTATTATATAATTTATATAATAAGTTTTCAAATTTCAAACCCATTAAATAATATTAAATTTGTACAAGTGAAAAACATAAATTAAAAATAAGTAATATATAATATATTATTTTTTTGAAAACTTTTTCATAAATTTTAAAATACCTGATATGAGTTTGTAAATTAAAAAAACATTGTTAAAATTTTGAATTCACTTATAAAAATATTTGGTATATTTATTATTTAAACTTATATAATCCTAATTTCATAAAGGTCCTGTTGTGTGTAAAAATTATATTTTTTACTATTCAAATAAATATCATTCTTAATGAAAAAATAAAAATAATTCACATTAAGAGAATAATTATATTTTTATAAAAATTTTATATTAAAATAAAAATATAAAAATATAAAAATATTTCTTAGTTGAAAATAAAATATATTAATACAAAATGTTGATGTTAAAGAATTTAGGTTTTTCAACTTCATGTTTTCATAATATAATTTAATATATATTCAAAAATAGCTTAATATTTATATATTACTATATAAATCTATATATTATATATTATAATAAACTTTTAACTATGATCAATTTAATTAATTAAGGTAAAATACAATACACTTTCTAATGGTTTTTTAAAAAATCATTTTTTTCGGTAAAAATTTAAAGAAAAGAAAAAAATTAATTTGAAACAATTTTATTTGATTATTTTCCTTTTATTTATTAATTATTGTATTTATAGGTAATTTTAATATGTTTTGGTTCATTTTATGTGGGTGTTTCATTAATGCGGAATTCTATGTGAGAAAGGTTGTTAAAAATAATATCAATTTAATTGGTCCAAATTCAAAGGTCATTACACAATCATCCTTACAATGATTATTTATAATAAGATGATATTTGCTATGAAATTTTATTTTCATATCCTTAAAATTAATATGTAATTTAGGCAAGGAATGAAAATACAAAACCAATATTGTTTCAAATTCCAACTATAGGAAAAAAACTAGATCTGCTAGAATTTTTTCAACCAAAAATCATAATTAGATTAGATTTATAAATCACAACCATGATCATTTTACCACCATTTAATCTCACTTATATTTAAGCATTAAATTTTTGGGTAGTTATTCCACATTATTATAAAAATTATTTGATATAAAATAATGAATAAAACTAGAGTTAAATAAGGTACATACAGACTAAGAAGGGAGAATGTGTGCGCCTTACCACGCTTAATTAACTTGATCTACCATAAAAAGTAATTATCTAAAATTAAATTAATTATTATATAATTTGGGAAGTATTTTTGGGACTTTATTCTTCATTATACCAAGGATTGTGCCATTGATTTATATAATGTCAAAATTCCTTGCTCGTGCGACATTGTAGTGTGGGTGGATCATTAGCTTCGACTTTATTCTCTATTATTGCATTAATCATCATATTATCCATATTTTCTAATTTTGGTGATTGGGGTCAAATATTAATACATAAAAAATTTAATTTATTCCCTAATTAAATTTACTAGGTGGTTTTCCCCCATTTTTACAAGTATGAAATTGGACATTCATCCCACCAGTTGTCTTATGAATAGTGCTTCCAGGAAACTTATCCTTCATTTTCATTTATTAATAATATTTAAAGGTTTTAATATATGTATACACCTTAAAATCACATCTAATAGTCTCTTAATAGATATTAAAGTATCTTATGGACAACACCCTATGATTATTAGTCTTTATGATAGTAAAGGATTGATTGGGTTTTCTCTCATTATCTAAAATGAAACTGATTGCGTGCCTCAAGCAAGGACCCACCCTTAAACATACCTTAATCTTGTTAATTAAAATAATATTCACTTTTATACATTCCCAAAGACCTTTTAGGATTGGATTGTTAAAGAATCCAATCACACTCCTTATGAAAATAAAATTATATATTTCAAAGAAGACACTTCTAATAAATATCAATTTTTTTATAATATGAAACCTTAAAAAACATGATTTATTTCCATCACAAAACTTCACGAATTTAGAGGTGAATTATTAATTTACATTAACCATCAATAAATCTTATTAAATTGATTTTAAAACACAGTATGAGCTAAAAATTATCATTAAATGAAAAAAGGTAGAAAGGATCCTTTATTCCATTAATGGAAACATTTTTTAAAAGTTTTAAATTTTATACATTAAACATATGCTCTTTAACAAACCTTATAAACTCAAAACTTTTCATAGAAAACCATATAAATAATAAAAAATATAGGTTACTTGTTGAAACATTTTGACCTCACTATTACATATAATGGTTGTCTTTTAACAAAAAGGGAGTAACCATCTTGGTTACACTTGGAATAACCATCACACTATATTACTATAATATCCTATGAGAAACGTAATAAGTTAATGCCATCAATTTACCCAATTCATTGGTGAGAAATAAGTAGATCAATGGCCCAAAATTTATAACAAAACCACATTTCATCCTAAAAATCCCCAAGAACCAGAACATGATAATAAATAATATAGCTTCTATAATATAACCATTCTTGAGGAAGATGAACTTTCTTTATTAAAATAACTTTTTATTTTTAAGAAGCATCGCAATAATAATTGAAAAAATAATTTGAAAATAAAATTATGAAATTTTAATGGAAACATCAAATAAATAAGGCTTCTTGAAAGTGTGAATATATTATTATCCCATATAATTAAAAAAACTTTTCATTAATAACAATAGTTGTAACATGAGAAGTGGATTTTTTTAAAAAAAATTCCTTTAAACATATCATATCATTGAAGTGATAATTATTCATAATTAACCAAAAATGAGTATTAACTATAAATCTACATAATAAAACATAATATAATATAACTTATTTTTACAAATGATCATATATTGACATAATTAATGAATTAGAAGGTTAACCCAAATAATGGAAATTGGGTTAATAATTCCCATACCTTATGTCTAAAAGTGTTATGCTATTGTACATACTGTATGGGATAATCACATTAAATTCATTAATTGATTAATAAAAAATATTATTCATTTATTTTTTTATTATAACTTTATTAAATTCATTTATATCTACTTTGATGAGTTATAGAGTTTAATTTTGATGTTTTGGGAGTGTTAATTTCATTGTTTTATGGTCAGTTACCTTGAGTATTGTTATGGGTGTTCTTGTCAAATAGAAGAAAAACTAAAAAATGGGAAAAATGGTATTAATATAATTTTATAATTTAAAATGATCCCATGTTTCATTTTTATGATATAAGGATTATTTTTTATATATAACATTTTTGATAAATATTTGGTTTATTTTTGACTGGTTTTCCAACAATAACAAACTAGTTTTGTTTTTATTTTATAGAATGCTTATAAATTATTTCCAGAAAATTAAATAAGTTATAATATACATATTAAAATCATATTTAACTATAATAATGGTTTAATTACCATCCTTCAAGGTGGTAAAAAAATTAAAACTCATTGTCCATGAAGGCGGTGAATTGACATTTAGAGATGATGTTTTCATTTTTACGGAATAAAAGGAGAAGAGAAGAAGTTTGATGTCTATTATTACATTAAAAAAATAAAATTAAAGAATATTTATTATAATGGATTTACTATTTAACTTTTCATATGGGTGGTGAGGCTAATTTAAAATGATATAAATAAATAAACAAAAAATTTAAAAGAGATGAAGAAGGATTTTACCACTTGAATATCATCAAATTTGGAACCGCTTGAAGGCACTTGGTTTTTTTCTTTTGGTAAGACCATAAGGTCATGGACATGGGGAATAGTCTTGGGAAGGTAATTACATAGAATTTAGACAATCTATAAGGACTTTTATGTGTGAGGAGAAGGGGTGGTATTTATTGGGAGATGAGAGGGGTGTTTTTTAGTTTTTATTTCTTTATTTATTAATTTCAATCCATGAGATAAATAATCATTATTATTGTGACTAATTATAGTACCTAGTTCATGTGATATTTATATTATGTTTTATTATATCATCCATGACTCAAAAATACATGTATTTATCTTATATTGTTTACTAATATAAATTGTCATATTTCGCTAATCAAAATGAATTTAAATATTTTAGAAAAATACCAAAAATTATCCCTAACCAATTTTCGATGTGTATATTCCAAAAATAGACTCTATCATTATAAAAATATTTTCCTAATATTATAAAAGTAATTTATATTTAAAATAACATTAATTAGAAAAATACATATTTTAATATTATAACAGATATTATGAAAATTTATAAATGTAATTAAGGTTCCCTAAATTTATATTATAATTATAATAAAAAAAAGAATAATTAATAAACCTATTTTTTATTTTTTCATTAAATAATTATTATTATTATAAAATTTAAAATTAAAAATTACATTTCAAAAAAATGAAAACACTTAATTAATCAATTTTAAAAAATTTATTTACTTATTCCATGGTATAAATATATCATATTTTACACTTATGAGATACCAGACTTTTATTTATATGTTCATAAGTGAGGATAGTATTCTAAAGGACAAATTAAAATTATTAATGGCCACGTTACTATTCCAACGATTTGGTTAATATTCCATTAATATAGATTCTTTAATTTCTATAAATACCATTTATTTCATTATATATTAATAATTAATTAAACTATTAAATTATACATTGAAAAAAAATTATTCTATAATTAATGATATTTTTACACCTCATTAAGATTATGAATTTTTTTTCCTATTAAATACAGGTTAATTTTAGTTTTTTCATTATATTACAATAATTCTCACTCTATTTTTTGGATGATTTTTAGAAAAATACTTATTAAGGAATATCTTATTAAACTCTTCCAAATCCAGTGAGTATACTTCCTTATATTATATGTTATCCTTACTGGGACTTCACTATTGGTCAACATAAAATTTTAAATTAGTAACTGTAGAAATGAAATTCTCATGGCCCGAGCACTAGATAATGGAAAATATATATTTCTTTTTCATTAATCAACTTGTTATCAACCAATGGAATAGGAGACCTACTAAATGTGGGTGGATGTTGACACATAAATGATTTGATAATGAGTTGGTAATTCTTGGTGCATTTATGAGATCAATATGGTTTGTAATTTTATGAAAATCTTGATAAAGTTGCGTGATAATTTCCATAACATTTTTTATTCCGATCTCAATCTCCTTAGGTTACATGATAGTAAAATAATTATATTGTCTATTATTCAAATTTCTTACTCATTTCATTTTGGTTGTCACTTTTACCATGAAAAAAGGAAATTTAGGAATGATCGTACATTAATTAACCAATGTAAAAAAACGAAACAGTAAAATAAAAATTAACATTTTATCAATGATGCACATATGTTAGCCTAAAAATATATAGGTTTAAATATAATTTATCTATGTAATTTTTTCTATTAGATTATACAACCAAATTATCATAGTTATAAAATAATTTACTATAGTTTATAAAAGGAATGTGAATAACTCAATCATATCTCATGAGAGTGTTAAGCCATATGTGAAGTTATGCCTCTTTTTTGTGCACCAGGAGACGATCAATGTTAACACCAAATCCACTATTTTGGTGTTATTACCCATATGTATATTTATAACAAATCCTACATCCACTTTTTATTTTCTATAAAGACAGATAATATCTATTTGAACCACACATTCTCCACTTTACTAAAATTTAAGGAGTTTATCATATACATTGAGTAATCTCTGGGATTTTTAATAATATTATATAAAAGTAATATGAATGTTAACTAAACAAATATAAAAAACTAATTCCATATCTTATTCCAAATAAGGTAAAAAAATGTAAAATTAACCATTAAAAAAAAAAATTTCATGATTTAAATTATACATCTCACAATCATTTGTTCAAACCCATGAGAATGGATTTGATGACTTAAATTTTAGTTAAATAAAAAACATATTTTAAAAACCACGAAACAAAATTATCTAAAAGAACACTACACCTTAACCTTTTTTATATATCTCACATGATATAATCCTAATTATAACTTGAGGATCTAGGGACATGAGAAAAGTGTGATCTCAGAAGCTCATTAAGAGAAAATATATTATAATGTATCATATCATAATCGTTATGGACAACATAATGAAGGGGAAAAATATCTTATTAAAATATCTCAAGTAATTTGATGGTTATCATAATTTTTTTAGGAATATAAAGTCATTAATGAAGAGAAAAAAGCTATATCATAGATCAAAATAATTCCAAATAATCTTGAAACATGTTATAATGACATAAAGGTTCAGAATAATATAAAATTAATGTGTAATCCTAAAAATATTAAATTTCCTAGAAATGAAACACATCTTGAAAATGTAACAAGACAAGATAAACAACATGTAAATTTGGAACAACCATAAGCATATGAAAACCTAAAGTAGGAAACTCATTTTGATAGTGCCAATTTGAAAAAAGTCATTATTTCTAAGACTAAAACATTGAGAAAACCCATCATTACATTTCCTTTGTGAAAAAAATGATTATTTCTATTCTATACTATCTCATGATATATAAACATTAACTAATAAATTAGTAGGGAGGAGAGGACCCCACTAGTCATAATTCTTACCTATGCATTCAACTTAAATTCAATTATCATCATATCTTAAATAACCAATGGAAAAAAAGGGTTTATTAAATATCAAATGTGAATAATTCATTTTTTTCATAGAACCCATGAAAACATACTAGGATTCATAAACCATCCAAAGGGTACAAAATAACATCATGAATTAAATTTTTCCATAAAAAACAATATCAACCGAAACAATTAAATTGTAAAATAAAGAAGGGCAAGTCATGGAGTATAAATCCTCTGAATATTGATCAATTAAAGATAATAAAAAAAATCATGAAAAAAATTAAAATTTTTTAATTCATTTTTATAGATTTCGTAGTTAAGAGCCACTTTTTACGAAGTAAGCTTGGATATTTAAAATAAAGTAAAAGAATGTGTTTCATGGAAATTAATTTCAATAAAAGGCTATTTTTAACCAAAAATTAGGAGTGAACATCCTTTAAAAATTCATGTGTCTGAAAAAAGAATTTCAAAAAGAAATTGTATAGCTCACTAAAGTTGTTTGAGTAACCAAATACTTTATATTTAGCCTCAATTTCTATAAAATTTATTCAAAATAATTCAAAATAAATATATGAATCCTAGTTTAACATTTTTTAATCTTATACATGTAAATTTACATTTATAATATCCATTATTAACAATTATCATTATGTACCATATTGTTATAACATATTTTCTACATTGAGTGTTAATAATATTAACTATTTTGAACTAGGTACATAAAATCATTTTAAGTCATCATTTTTCTCAAAAAGATAATAATTAAAAAAAATTAAATGTAATATAGTTTATATAGTATAAATACATATAATGTTATAATTACATTAAATGGTATTTCATACACGTTTTGTGATGATGAAAACATTGATGAACTATTTTTAATATTTTTACTAGTATCAAGGGATTACCCTATTACAACAATTACATTTTTTGTTAAAAATATAGTACCATATCAATGATATATATTACTTATATATTTCTTGTATAATCATAAAATAAAAACTAAAACAATACACTTTGATTGAACTGAAAAACATAATGCTTTATTTTAGAGAGGTTGTAACGAACCGGCCCTAGTCGACCCTGAACTAGTCACCTAGGCCAGCCCACGACAAGTACCGAGAGGAGTTCCTGATCCTCCTAATATGGCGACAAGAACCAAAGGCATCTGTAGAGTTCACAATGGATCAATTTTTCCCAAATATAACAAATAAAACAAACATCGAAAAAAACAGATATCCTCCCAAAATACAATTACATAAAAATTGAACTGAACATTACTTTTACAAGAAAACGAATGTATGTCTAAAACAAAAACTCAACAGACCAAAATTGAAGACCAAATAACTCCACGTGACCCCACTGGTCACTCTCCAATACAATGATCCCACATTTCCCAGTGCATTCGAACTCAAGTTGAAACCTGCAAAAGGGATAAAAATAGAAGAAGGCTATAGGCGTGAGTATTAAAAATAAATAGGTTTACCCGATATTGTATTCCCAATGCACATACATTAAAATAAAAGAATCATTAATTCAAGTTTTAAATACAATATTTAAAAGTATGTTTTTAAAATGAGGTTCCATGCTATAATAATTATCAGACAAAATCTTACATGTTTTATAAATTAGAATTCTAGTAACAATTTTTAAAGAGGTGCAACTTCAAAATGAAAATATTTTTCAAGAGTGATGCTTTAATGAATGTAAAATTTAAAATAAAAAAAACTTGCTACAAAATTTACCAACCAAACACACTGTATGAAGATAGTAAGTACTAAATATCCAATGAGAATAAGTCACGGGAAAACCCCTAGGTACTAGTTAGTTGTGAGACCCAAGTACCTCATCTCTAAGTGAAGGTAACATAATAAATATCCGGTATCATGAAAAGGAGCCACTAGTAGTGGTCATAACCATAACCTAGTAGTACTCCTCCAACAACATCATAATCCTAGTTTATTTAGTGATTTCATCGTCAAAATTTCTACGCAAAACATGGGCTAAACCCGAAGATATCACTAGCATACTAGTATATTTCCGCCCACCGAGGAACCCAGGATTCCCCTTAGTCCTCAATAATGTTACACCGATTATGAAATATAATTTCCAATAGAAAATTCTATTCAAAACCATAAACATACAAAAAGCCCAAAAAATGCTTCACATTTCTTTCATAGGTCAATAAACCACTTAAAAGTTTCATAAAAATATTTCAAATGTGTAATGAGGATCTGCACATAAAACTCATTCAAAAACACACATTTAAGGATAAACACACAATGAAACCAAAACCAACCATACTTTTAATGTAACAACCCGATATTTTATAAAAAATATTATTTTTAATTTTATTGATGTATTGTTTTGTACGCTACACCAAAAGGAGATTGCACTACATGCATCCCTGACTTGGCTTGCATTGCACGCAGTCACGACCTTCCACAATAGCATGTGTTGTTCGCAAAACCGAGTTTCACTAAACAACAATATGTTATATAAACTAGATGTTATGAATAGTAATACCCACTTTTTAAATTTCATAAATTTTATCATTCTAAATGGACTTCATTTTTGGATTCGGAATATATAAATTAACCCTAGGTGAATTTTTTGTATTTTTCGGAAAACATTCAATTTTTGATTAGTAGTGAAAACACCGGGTTACTATTTAAAAACCGAATTTTAATTTAAATAATTATTTATTTTATATAAATTTATTTTAGGTCATAATATATACATAATACCTATATAATTTCAATTTAAATCATTGGAGTCATTTTATAATAATTTTAGATATATAAAATATTTATTGAACTTTTCACCGTCTTTTACCCACCTCCTAGGAGAATTTGGAAATTAACATAAAACATAATTTTACCACTTCTGTGAGTGGAAGTTCGAAAATCCGAGAGACACGGTTAATATCAAGGACTAAAATGTGGTTCAATGGGATGAAAATAATTTTTGGTGAATAGTAACTTTTTTCTTTTATTTACCACTTTTAAAAGTAAATAGGGTAATTATGGGTACAAATGATATTATTTTTAGCCTAACACATGTCCTAATTCTATTGGATAAGTTTAATTCGACCAAAAACAACATTATGAATAAAATATGACCATTTAGGTCCACTTTGATTAGATTAGGACATTTATTATTAATTTATTTAAAGAAGTGTTAAAATAGTTAAAATCAATGTTTAATAACTAAATCATTTTTAACAAAGGCTTATACATAAGCTAAATTCGACTATAAATATTAATTTGAAAGATAAAAAGATTTCCTGGATAATGGTATATTATTTATAATTTTTAGACATTAAATAATTTAATTTATTTATGACACAATGATCAAGAAGTAATTATCCTATTAATGAAATCTTAACATAATTTATGTTATAAATAAACAAATAAATGTAATTTGAGACTTTTTATGAATTAAACTAATTTTATAGTTTAATATAAAATTTTAGTATTGATTTAATTAACTTTTATTGAACTAATCATGCTTTTATGATTTTCACAAAAAATCAATTACCAAATAGTGTCTAAATTGATATAAAATAGCTTTTAAAACAAATATTATATTATTAATTGTTATTATATTCCTAAAAATATAAGGTTCAGAAAAGATACTTATATCATTATATTTTTATCATTAATGGACCACTTGGGGGTCTTTTGGATGTATATGGTAAGTTTATTAACTATATAATATAGAAATACAAAGTGACATGGTAAATGTCAATCTAATTAACTAAGAGTTAAAACTAAAGGATAAGGTTAATATAATAACCCAAACCTGTCTAAAATCTATTGGTTGAGTGGATTTAGACCCATCCCCACCTTATATTCAAAATAAATCAATTTGGAGCTATTAAAAACCGAATATTAATTTATTGTAAAATAATATTCTAAGTTTTTCTAAAGGTGCCCCTCTCCTCCCTTATAAAAAGGGCACCCCTTCCCTATTCTCTTCACACCATTTTGAGCCTTGAAGCTTAGAAAACCCCTGGAAATTTATATTCTACACTTCCCTAGAAACATTATGGAGGTTCTGGTCTTCTCAAAAGACCAACTCTACTTCCTTAAGAGAAGGCTTAAAAGGGGTGCATCGAAGAAGAGGTAATCTCTTCTTCCGATTATTTCAAGTTTCTTTCTTTCTTCTTCTTCTTCTTCTTATTATTTAGTTGTCTCATTATAAAGTAATAACATCAGTATTACTTATATACTGATATGTCAATATAAATGTGAAAAAACCCTAATAAACCTTCTATCGATCCTACAGAAAACGAAATCACCGCATGTGCGTACGTACGAAATACAGTCTCCATGTCGTGGTGTAATCTGTTTTTCCACCACCACCTTACTTGGATGGGTATAATGGTGTAAATAATAACTATATATAGATACTATAACATTATATGGATTATGAGATATTATATCATCCACTCCAATTTCATTCATAAATTATGGGAATGATATCATCGCTCATGCGTCCGTACGGATTACCGTCACCACGACATGATGAGATTCAATCACCATGTTAACCATTAAAGAATGATTATAAAGTGTATATAATGAATAATAATTAAAAATATGACAAAATAATAATACTATATTTATGTATATATATATATGTATGTATTTCATCTACTTAATTCCATTCAATTCAATATGGAAACTAAAACAGCCTTCATCCGTACGTACGGCCTACCATCTCCCTGAACGGTGTATTTCATTCCATTTATCAATCTATTATATATATGTATATTCTGAATATATATTATATATAAATAATTATTTATATTCTGTAATTAGGTAATCATGATCTATGTAATCATATTAATAATTATAAGTCAAAACACTGATGATAAATGATACGATTTTACAGAAAACGCTACTTTAACATGAATTTACAAACGAACGGGTAATATAATGTCATAAGTGAACCATATATGTTATCATAACAATGAAGATGATTCCATAATAATTTAATGACCTTATTTAAATCATTATACAGGAGTTTCAGATACGTACGAAGCATATCCGACCTAAGGTAAGAGATAATTATTCCAATCCCATTCTTATCCGAGATTGTTTATTCGTAAGTATTTACCTGGGTTATGTTTATTATCCATGTCCATATGTTCTAAAAATGTTTCACTAAAATGTTTACTTTTCTTCCATGTATGTTTAATGTCATTATTACCTTTTTTTTACTTTTACCACATCGTATATAAGGAATCATTCTTTTGTTTACCATACGAGGTACTTTTTGAATTTTCTGAAAAAATTACGAGGAAAAATATTTTTTTTAACTTATACAGCATGAACAGATTTTTACGGTTTTATAACTCATTATTTTCATAAATATTACTCTACAAGATTGCATTAGTATTTTAAAAAAACCCCCCTTTTCTGTCAAAATTGCATGGAATTTTGTGAAAAGAAAATGATTTTGAAGAAGAAAGGATATTTTCCTCAAGAATTCATTTCAAGTGTTTTATCAAAACCATTTTTCCATCTAAGATGACATTATTTTCATATGTGTATGTTTCTAGTATAATGTCTATATGGTATATATGGTTTTACTTCTATTATGATGAAATGATATCCATTTCTTTTATATGGATTATGTTATGATGGGATGATGTTTATGAACCCCATTTTATTCTTTGGGTTATGATGAATGATTTATGTTTCTGTTGTGGCACAAGTAAGAATGATTTCATTATGAGATGGGTGGGACCTACATCTCCCTCCAATGAATTGTTTAAGGATTTATATCTCATGAGATAGACATGGCCGGAATGGTCAGTTAATCCAGTTCAGTGTTACAGGACTTGAACAAGGAGTGAACTCGATTCAGAATGGGACTTTGTCTACTAAGATGGTCTTGGAAGCAATTCCTTGGCTACTATGGAAATAATAACATGTGATTCATGGATCCCAAAATTACATGTTTTATTACCATACTAGTTTATCATGATTAATGATCCTTTATGATCTATGCCTTATGTACTTCCAAGATTTATGTCTTTGCTCAAGATTTTGATGTTTATATTTTATGTTCAAGTTTTTGCATTCAAATGTTTATGGATTGTTTTTTGTTCTCTATGCTTACCCTTACTGATAATTTAAGCTCACCTTTTATATGTTTTATTTTCCCCAGGATTTAAAGAATGTTTTTAGGTAAGAAATCAAAAGGGGAAGATCTTTATGGGAGATGTTGAAGATCTTTCACCAAAATTAGAAGATTACATTCTGAGTTTCCAAAGACACTAAACTATTACGGTCCTTGAGTTCTGGTTTTTGTTATGCATTAAGTATTCCACAAAATTAATTATTTTCCATGTACGTCAAGATTTCAGTCTCTAAATTTAAGGCCTAAAAACGTTAAATAAAATCATTTTAATGGACCATAAAACAATCCCAATTGACGCAACATGGTATATACATGTAAAATAGTCATTCTTCATTTTTAGGAAAGGACAAACGAGCCTTTAAACATTATTACCAAACTGACATTTTTCAAAGAAAAAAATAACACATTTAATAAATATTTGTGACCACACCATTTTATGATTCAAAACATTGGTAACCACCTTGAAAATATTCAGATTGATTGTCCATTATAGAACCATTTTTTATAAATGTTCCAAACAGGCCTTCCATTTGCAACACAAGTAAAAATACCTTCAAACCAATACAAATTATTTCTAAAAACCAAAACATTTTTGGAATAAAATTAATTAACCAAAAAAAATTTCTTTCCCCACATCCAATATTATTATAAATCCAAACTAGTCAATTTAAACCACACTCAACACATAATATCTAATTGAGAAACTTACCGAACACATGGCATGCATTTTTTTAATAAAAAAATTAATTTTAAGCACTATAAATGGATGAAAACATAAATGGAATCCATAAATTTATTCAATACAATGAATAATGTTCAAAATACCACAAAACATGTGTGGAATCAAAGATATCATTTGATCAAACAAGAAGTGTGCACAATTTTAAGAAAAATACAACACTTTACAGAAAACAAGGTTTTAACAGCTACTTTGCACACCAAAAAAATTATCCAAAGAATAAATTAAATTTCTCAGAGTATGAGAAATGTGAAAGATACATGAAATAGTTTGATCATAAATAATAAGGTCAAGTTCAATGGGAAACCAACCTCAAATCCTTGGTGGGGTGGAAACACAAAACCGAAATAACCCACTACGTGTTTATAAAACCTAAAACATTGAAAACCAACCCTAAAATAATAAAACCCCCTTAAAAAATCATTCCAAAACATATCAATAGGTCGTTAATGACTAGGGGAGAAGAAATAACCATTAAATAATGGGAGGATGAGGAAGAGGGTGGAGAAAGGAGAAGCAATCTCACATTGGAAACTGGAAAACTCTTTGTATTACCTTAGATCTACACCAATAAAGGAAAGGTATGGATTGATGCTTCACATAGTGGCTACTAAGGTCTGGAATTACCAAGTAATTTTTTTTTTGGAAAAATGAGTAATAATATAATGATATATTAATGATATGAATTACCTTTGGAAAATATGTACTATTTGAGAAATATTAAGTATTTTTCCTATTACTTGATTAATATGAGGCCCTAAGAGAGAAAATAGAAGATATTAGTTCAACGAGATATATTTGGATTGAGTGGGAGTTGTAATCACAGAAATTCATTAAAAATTGAATAGGATATAAATGAAACAAATAATATTTTTAAGAGTGGAAATGGTCCCATGAACTAGTGCAATACCTGAATGAGTAACACAAAATCACCATGCTTATTAATTCCTAAGGGGTCCAAAAGGTCATGGTGGTTTAAATATGTTAATGGAGTAAATATGGGATATTTAATGGGTGAAAATTTTAAATAACAAATGACTCATGAAAGAAACAAAATTTGTTTTTAAATCTGGATATGGGCTCACTATTTGCCCCAAATCATGAAGTAACCACCCTTTCTCCAAAAACATCAAAACAATTAAGGAGGATCACGAAGTAGGATGATTATAAATATATAAAACATCAAAACTAAATATTCATCACAACTAATACACAAGAAAAGAATATGTATTTACAACGAACCAGATCAAAATGAAGTAATGAAAAACCATGTGTGACAATTCTCCCAACCATTAATGATTTCACCACCTAGAAACCCATAAAAGTTTCCAGTTTAAGGATCAAAACCTAAAAATTCCCTATCAATATGGTCCAGCCTCTAAAGCCAAGAAAATTTCATCCTCTATTAGTGTAAGATAATCTTATAGCTAAAATAAAAAAAACTCACAAACAATTACCGAGATTCAATGAAAAGATCAAGACACCACCACCACAATAGAGCCCGGAACTAGACTGTTGGGTTTTAACCCAATGAACCCAACGATCACCCAAACCAAATTTCTCTCACGAAATATAATAAGGGGGGGGGGGCTGGAATGGGATCCCCCCAATTAAATCACAACTACAATCCCAAAAATATTTAAAGGAAAGATATTTGTGACCCATATAGGGTCTCCCAATCATTAAATACCAACTAGAAATGAACAGAAAAGAATTAAACATGAACTTGAATTGGGGATAACCCAAATAAGTCCACTAGTACTCTCCCACAAAAACAAAAAAACCCATGTTAAGAGGGTTACAACATGAACATATAAACCACACACTCTTGAATAGAGGGGACAAGAACTAGGCCAACACTTTCTGCACAGATCCAGACCCCCACCAATCAGAGAGGGGAGGGAAGGGGACCTAATCATTAGTACACTAAAACTAGAAAGGAAACCAAGGATCAACCCAAAATTTTCCATCTACGAATAGGTAACCCCAAGAATGCTCCTGATTTACACAGGTGGTCTACAGAGGGACATTGATCGGAAACCCACATTTATGAAGCCATAATCATAGACACTATGTGAGGGGTAAGTCCACCATGCTTATTGTGACAAGAGGAAATTCACAGTGATGAGGAACCTCAATAAAGACATAGAAACTAACTTACAACAAAGATAGTGGGAGGAGCCTATTCGATCTCCCCACTCCTCTAGAGATTTCTTAACTACGTGAAAAGAATCACTCTAAGTCATATAGGAGGAGCCCGAATGTTTGAAGAATCCATTGCACCATAGTCAGGTGCTACGAATCACATTATCTCCGAAAATTAACTAGCTAAAACTAAACACCAATACCCAATAGGGATTGAGGGATACACACCACCATTCTAACTTAATTCGAATAAGGAGTGAAATGAACAAGGAACATGTTGAAACACACCAAGAATAACCAAACACAACATCTATTACAGAGAGAATCATCAAAACATGATTAAAATATAAATTGTGCCAAAACATCTCTCTATTTCAAAAAATAGGATGAAGAATTATTTTAATAGGTGGAGCTATCTTGTGAAACATGAGAAAGACACCTTAGGTTAATCAACTGGAAATCATGAAAATAGAGAACTACTTGTGGCCAAATCCCAAAATCTATCCCATATTTAGAATCCAACTGAACATTACTCCAAAACCAATCCCCCAACAAGATCCCATCTCAAGACACAATAGAGTATGGCTTCCAGATCACAAGGAATAATACTGAATAAACAACTCTTCTAAGACAAATAATGAAGACTATCCACATAACCATCAATTTATAAACAAATAACACAATTTATTATCTCAAAACACTTTTTAAAAAACAAACTAACTTGGTATATTTCCACATTCACCAATGTTGTTTCATCAAGACTCACTCACATGCACATTTCAATGCCCACTAGGCACTAAAACTCTAAGCCATATTGGCCATCCATCTAGATATCTATAAAAAATGCATGGGAGCACCCATGAAAATTGAAAGGAGAAAAAAAAAATATTTCCAAAAATAGTGTACCTTCTAATGGAACACTAACCACCAAGTACAAACCCTTTTCAGATTTCACTAAACAAACCACACTTCATCAAGAACCATTTTCTTAAAAACCTACCCCTTTTCATTTCTAAAACATTCAAAAAAACCAAGATACCCCAAACAACCCCTTCCAATTTTACTAAAATTAATCAAGGTATATTTTCATAATCCGATGGAAATTGAGCCCAATTCCCTTTCTAATAAAACACCAACCTCTCAAAACCATTTTCCAAAACCAAATAACAAGATTCATAAACATTTCAACATCCCAAAACACCCCATTTAAAAGGAATTAAGAATGGCCTTAAAATCATTCACACATTAAAAAAAAATTATTCCAACAAACAACATGTTTATATTAGGGATAATTGAATCTGGTTAAATCATTTCCACTTCCCCCCAATACTTTTTGTCACAAAAAGAACAACCTTACAAAACCATTATTAAATTTAATTTTGGAAAACCCATTTTTCCTCTTTTAAGAAACCTACCAATACATTAAAGCCCATTTTTTATAGTTCTCATACAAGTATTTTTAAAACAAAATTCCAAATTCATGAAAATTCCACAAGACTGACAAAAGGGAACTAGTGTCGGTGGGTGACTTGACCATATGATTGATAGCCATATTTTGAACACACCACCAACACATAGAGTCTTATTAGGAATATTCCTTGGGCTACACAAGGCTTTCCAGGACCTGGGAGCTCACAGAGACCATTAGTACAACTCCTCTTGTCATATCCCACCACTAAATATTCAATAGAACAAAATACAGTTATAAAAATGGACTTCCCATGGACACTCGAGGATTAGAATGAGAAAGAGTCCGTGACACTCTTTCCAAAATTACACAGAAACTCCCAAAATACTACTCCATATACCTTGAAATCCACCAAATAACATGTATTCTCTAAAAATAATGCTCTGCTAAGAGCTGACTTTCTTTGATACCATTTTATCATGAACCAGCCTGTGTCTACCCTGAACTGATCACTTTGGCCTGCCCGCGACAAGTCCTGAGAAGCATTACCAATCCTCCCTAGATGAGAAAAAGTACTAAGGGAATAAATAGAGTATACAAGGGAACAATTTCTCCCAAATATAACCAATAAAACAAAAAAGTAGAAAGAAACACACAACCCAAAATGCATTTACATAAAAATTGAACTGAACATTATTTGTACAAGAAACATAAATTTCAACAAATCCAAAAAATAAACTGACCAAACATGGAAAAAAATATACCTCCATGTGACCCCTCTGGTCACTCTCTAATACAATGATCACACATTTCCCAAGGTGATCAAACTCTTATTGATACATGAAAAAGGGCTAAAAATAGAGTAAGACTATGGGCATGAGTATTAAAACTCAGCAGGTTAGCTAGGTATTATATTCCCAATGCACTTCCATTAAAATAAAATATATATAAGTTTAATGTGTTAAATACAATATATAAAATTGTTTTCCTAAATTGAGGTTACATGCTATAATAATTATTAAGAATATACTTACATCTTTTATAAATAAGAATGCTAGTAACAATTTTTAAAGAGAAGCAACTTCAAAATGAAAATAGTTTTCAAGAGGGTTTCTTTAAAGAATGTACATATTAAAAAAAAGACAAACACTACAGAATTTACCGACCCAAAACACCATATTTTGATGGTGAGTACCAAATAGGCAATGAGAACATGTCCCAAGAACACCCCTAGGTACTAGTTAGTTGTGAGCCGTATGTACCTCATATCTCAGTGAATGTAAAAATAATAAATATATGTTTCCATGTACATGAGCTACTAGTATGGATAATACCCATAAACTAGAGGTCCTTTAAAACAATCATCATCATCATATTTTATTTATTTTGGTCATCATCAAACTTGTTATGTGAAACAGGGAAAAACCCCCACATGATCACTTGCATACTAGTACACGTACGCCCACCAAGATACCCGAGATTCTATTTAGTGAAAAATAAAGTTATAGATATTATCAAATACAATTTCCACATGAAAATTAAATTCCAAACCATAAAAATATAAACATCCCACAAACATGAATCAAATTCCTTTCACGGATCAATAAACCACAATTTTTTTTCATAAAACAATTTCAGAGAGTGTAATGCAGCATTGCATATAAAACTCATTCAAAAATACTATTTTAATGATAAAAGAAGATCAAAACCATACCCAACCATATTTTGAATCCCTAAAACATTAAATAAAATAATTTCATGTTCTTTAAAACCATCCCAATTGACACATCCTGTTATATACAGGTAAAACACACATTATTCAATTCTAAGAAAGGCCAAACATGCCATTAAATAGTTTTTACAAACCGACATTTTTCAAATCCATAAATACAACATTAAATTAGGATGTGAGAATCCACCATTTTATGATTTAAAAAAGTGGTAACCACCTTGATAATATTTATATTTCTTATCCATTACACAGCCATTGTTTTTTATAAATGTGCCAAACATGCCTTTCATTAGCAACACATGTCAAAATACCTTAAAACCAATAAAAATTATTTCTAAAAACATAAATGTTCATTTAATCCCCATATGGAACACATATTAATTTCTTCTCCCACTTACAATATGATTATTAAGTCAAACCAATCATTTTAAGCCACACTCACCATGTAAAATCCAATTGGGAAACGTACCGAACACCTGGCATGTATTTTTCATACAAAACAATTAATTTTTAGCACTCGAGAAGGAATAAAACATCAATTACATTCATAAATTTGTTTTAGCTACTGAAAAATACTCAAAATACCACAATCCATGTGTGGAATCAAAGAAATCATTTGAACAAACATGCGGTGTGCACTATTTTAACAAAACTACACCACATTAAACAAAATAAGGTTTTAACCAGTACTTTGCACACCAAAAAACTATCCAAAGAATAAATAAAAATATTAAGTGTTTGAGGAAGGTGATAAAAACATGAAATAGCTGGATATTAAATAAAAAGGTCATGTACAATAGGAATCCGACCTCAAATCCTTGGAGGGATGGAAACCGACAACCAAAATCACTCGTCGTGGATTTATAAACCATAAAACTATGAATACCATTCATAAATGAATATAAAACCCATAACAAATCCGTAAAAACATAACCCTAGTTCTTTCACGACCATTAAAGAAGAAATAACCATGAAGTAATGGAATGAGGAGGAAGAGGGGGGACAAAAGAGAAGAAATCTCTCATTGGAAGCTAGAAAACTCTTCGTATTCCATTAGATATACACCCATAGAAAAAAGGGAATAGATTGAATATTCTTGGAGAGGACTCTAAAGTCTGTAAAAACCACGTAAAGATGATTTGGTGAATAAATAGTATGCATATAATTATGTATGAATTATATGAATTACCATGGACAAATCTGCACGATTTGAGAAAAATTGAGATGTTTTTCTCTAATCCACAACTAATATGAGGTCCATCGAGGGAAGATGGAACATAGGGGTGGGCATAGGTTTCTTGGGATCGAGTGGGAGGTTTAATCAAATAAAATTATTAAAAATGGAACATGATATAAAATAAAGAATGTATTTTTTTTAAAACTGTAAATGGGCACATGGGATGGCCTATAACCAAAGTCAATAACCAAACATCCCCATGATTATGAATTCATAATGGGTCAAAAATTATTTTGTGGGATTAATATGTTATTGTAGTCCAATCGGGATGTTTAATGGGTGACAATTATTGAAAAGAAAAGATTTATAAAAGAAACATAAACTGTTTTTATATCTGGATATGGGCTCATAGTTTGGCCAAAATCATGATGTAACCACCCTTTCATAAAAAACATCAAAAAGAAAGGTGGAACCCAATATAGGATGATTAAAAAATGATGAAACTTCAAAAATGGAAAATCATATCACCCAAGAACCTTTAAAAGGTTCTATATTTCCAACGAACCAGATCGAAATAATTAATTGAAAAACCAAGTATGACATAGGTGATAGTATGCACACATGGATGGATGATGATTTAATTTTTTAGAGGAAGAAATAAGTGACACATTTTGTTATTTCAGGAAATTAAATATGATATATATATATATATAATCAATATTTATATAATTAATCTTTTTGAGATTCTAGTTCATGTGGGAAGGAAAGTCAAACAGATATCATCATAGAGGTGGAAGTCTGCACACATGCACGATTCCTGTATTCATTTTTTTCAAAATATCTGGGAAAGTTGGTGAAAGATAATAAAACTATAATAATAATATAAAATTATACTACTTTTACCCATGTTATTATTTTATGAAGATTTCATATAATTTTATGAAGAATAAGTTTACTTAAAGAAATAGAAATGAAGATGGAACTCTTAGAAAACTATACCTCAATTCTTGGATTATCTCTTTTGTGGATGGGTTTAAACGATTGAGGGATTTTGTTTTGAGAAGAAAAAACCCTTTATTTTTTATATGATTATTATGAGAGGCTTGGGAAGAATTTGGGCCCATTTTATGTGGTTTTGGTTTAAGGGGAAGTGAATTGAGGAATTCCACTTTTTATAAGTGAATGGGCTAACATTTCTATAAATACCCAAATATTTTCAATATTGGGAATTACATATTAAATAAGGTGGATAAAAAATTGATACATAATGTATGGGGAATAGTTATGTTAAATACACACATCAAAAACTGAATTAAAAACAGTTTTTATCATGTTAGGTTTGTTACCTCTTAGGTTAGTCATCTTTACCATTTTGGGTTTCACCATTGTAAATAGTTTTACCTATGTAATGTAACCATTGTTGACATGAATAAAATATTGTTCAAATTATAATTTGGTTAAATTTTTCCAAATTTTAAATCAATTTTATTTATTTATTTAATGATATACAAAATATTTTTTAATTATTAAATATATAATGTATTTTTTTTTAAAAAATATGGCATAATTAATAAAATTTAAAATATGGCCTTTTAAATTTATAAAATATTTTTTAAATTATAACGTATCCATATAAATACATATGGGGTATTATGATTTTTTTTCATAAATTTTCAATTCATACATATATACAAACAATGTCACAAAATTATAGTTATTCGTATAAAAGGTATTTTGTATTGTTCATATATTTTTTTAAAACAATTCTCAAATATTCATAATAATATAATATTTTCATTAAAAATCTAAAAATAATGTAAATTTGTTTTTTTAAATTCGAAATCCATAATTTTAAAATTTTATTTTTAATTAAAAACATTAATTATATCGAAAAACTATTTTTATAGGAAAATGACTTTTTCTATATTAAATATTCATTTTCCTATAAATTACAAATAAAACTTCTGATAATCCATTATACATTTCAAAATATATTATAATTTAAATGATACGACTTTTATAAAATTGTTTAGTAGGTTCTTTGTAACAGCCCAAGATTTTATGAAAAATATTCTTTTTAATTTCACTAATGTCTTGTGTTGTACGCTACACCAAAAGGAGCTTGCACAACACGCATCCTTGACTTGCCTTGCATTACACGCAATCGTGACCTTCCTCGATAGCATGTGTAGTACGCAATACTGAGTTTCACTAAACAACGATATGCTATTAAAATATTATTATAACTAGCCGTTATGAATAGTAATAACCACCTTTTAAAATTTTAGAAATTTTAGCTCTCAAAATGGACTTCATTTTTGGATTCTGAGTATCGAATTTAGCCTAAGGTGAAATTTTGGTACTTTTCGGATAACTTTTATATTCTGATGAATAGTGAATATTACTAAATTTTAATTAAAAACAACTTTTTTAATCGAAATAAATAATAGTGATAAATTATTAATTTGAGTGGTTTTAAAGAATATTTAGAATATATTTTTACAATTCAATACAATGTTGGTCATTGGATGTAATTTCACATTTACACCAGACATAAACAAGTGTTAATCTTTTGATAGTTATTATCTATTAAAAACACGCTATTTGTTGTGACAGCGGAAATTAATTATAAAATTAATTAATGGAACTTATATGTTGGGAATTTTGTAAAATAGAAATCATTTTTGAATTTGGAATATCAATTATATCTTAGGGTGAAATTTTGGCATTTTTCTGAAAAACTTCAATTTTTGATGAATAGTGAAACTACTAAGTGGTAGTTAAAAAAATTACTTTTTTTCATAAATCTTAATTTTACTACTTCTGTGAATGAAATTTCAAAAATCCGAGAGACACGGTTGATGTCAGTAGGTAAAATGTGGTTCAATGAGATGAAAATAATTTTTGGTGAATAGTAACTTTTTACTTTTATTTACCACGGTTAAAAGTAAATAGGGTAATTAAGGGTAAAAATGATATTAATATTACCCTAACACCTGTACTAATCCTATTGGACAAATGTATCTCGACCAAAAACAACCTTAAGTGTAAAATATTATCATTTAGGGCCACTTGATTTAGATTAGGACATTTATTATTATTTAATTCAAAGAAGAGTTAAAAGAGTTAAAATCAAAGTTTATTTACTAAAACATTTTTAATATAGGTTTATACATAAGATAAATTAGACTATAAATATTCATTATAAATCTAAAAAGATTTCCTACATAATGGAATTTTATTTGTAATTTTTATACTTTAAATAATTTAATTTATTTATGACACAATGATAATGTAGTAATTACCTTTTTAAGAAAATATTAACATAATTGATGTTATAAATGCCTAAATAAATGTAATATGAGACTTTTTATGACTTACACTAATTTTCTAGGTTAATATGACATGTTATTGTTGATTTAAGTAACTTTTTTAGAACTTATCATTCTGTTAGAAATTTCATAAAAATCATGTACCAAATAGTTTCTAAATTGACATAAATTAGTTTTTAAAACAAATATTATATTATTAATTGTTATTTAATTCCTAAAAATCTAAGGGTCGGAAAAATGACTTAGATAAGGATATATATATTAATAATAAACAACTTGGGGTTCTTTTGGCTTGATATAGTAATTTTATTAACCATATAGTGTAAGAAAACAAAAAAACACGGTAAAAGTTAAATTATTTAACTTTGAGGTAAATCTAATTGATAAGGTTTAAATAATAACCTAAACTTGTCTAAATCCTATTGGATGAAAGGATTTCGCCCCATACCCACTTTAGCTTCTAAATAAGACCATTTGTAACCATTATAAACCGAATTTGACCTTAATATAAAATAATATTTTGAGATTTTCCTAAGCTGCCCCTCTCCTCCCTTATAAAAGGGCACCTCCTCCCTCTCTTCCTCACACAACTTTAAGCCTTCAAGCTCGTCCAACCCCTGCCAAATTCTCCTCTCCACTTCCCTAGAAACATCTTAGAGGTTCTGTTCTTCCTCAAAGTCAAATTTTAGTGCCCTAAAAGAAGGTCTCAAAGAAGCACTTCAAAGAAGAGGTAAAATCCATTATCGATCCTTTCCAATTTCTTTCTTCTTCAACTTCTTCTTCTTTAGTTGTTTCATTATTAAGTAATAACATCAGTATAATTCATATACTGATATTTTATTATAAGTATGAAACAACCCTATTTATCCATCTATCCATCCTACGAAAAATGAAATCACCGCGCGTGCGTACGTACGGAATACCGTCTCCAGGCCGTGGTGTAAGCTATTTTCCGCCACCACCTTAATAGGATGGGTATAATGGTGTAATGAGTAACTATATATGATTATTATAAATTGATATTGATACTGAAATATTATACATACACTTCAACACAATTCCACGACCATGGGAACAATATCATCGCTCGTGCGTACGTACGGACTACCGTCTCCACGACGCGATGAGATTCATTCTCAATGATTAACCATTCATGAATGATTATAAAGTATATATAACAAGTACTAATAAAATATATGACATAATAATAATACTGGATTTATGTATATTTATATTTATGTCATCTACTTAATTCCATTCAATTTAATAAGGAAACGAAAACAATGTTCATGCGTACGTACGGACTACCGTCTCCATGAACGGTGTATTTCATTCCATTTATCGATATTATATATATATATATATATATATATTCTGAATATATATTATATATAAATCATTTTTTACATTCTGGATATAAGTAATCATGATCCAAGTAATCATATTAATAATTACAAGTTAAAAACACGAACGACAAATGAGACGATTTTACCCAAAACGCTACTTTAACATGAATTTACAAAAGAACGGGTAATATAAAGTCATAAGTGGACCATATATGATATAATAACAATGAATATGATTCTAGAATAAGTCAATAACATGATTTAAATCATTATACAGGAAGTTCAGACACTTACAAATCAAGTCGGACCTAAGGTAAGGGAATATATCACAATCTCATTTTATCCGAGATTGTTTATACTTTGGTATTTACTGGGGTGTATTTTATCATCCACATCCATGTTTCCTCAATATGTAATATTATTTCCATCCACGTACAATTTTTTAAATCCAATTTGACCCTTCGGTGAGTTTTTAGTAAAAGATATAAAAGGAATCTTTTGTCGTTTTTTCGTACGAGGTACTTTTTGACTTTTCCGATAAAAGTATGAAGAATGTTTTTTTAACTTATACGGCATGAATATATTTTTAAAACATTATTTCCAAGAATATTCCTTTATAAGATTTTACGTTTATTTTTAATCAACTTCTTTTTGTACGACATGTTAAGAAAGGAAGAAAAATGTTTTTGAAGAAGAAAGGATATTTTCCTCAAGAATGGAGTTCAAGTGTTTTATCAAAATTATTTTCCATCTAAGATAATAAAGGGTTCTGTTTTTATCCCTATTATTACATTTATTTGATTATGTTGTGAGGGAATTATTTTTATGAAGTCATTTACCTTATATGATTTGTTTTATGATGTCATGATGTTTCAAGAATCCCATTTTTGTTACATGTGTTATGCGATGATGTATGATTTATGATTATGTGGCACACATAAGAAAGGATTCATTATAAGATGGGTGGGACCTATATCTCTCTCCAATGCATTGGGTAAAGATTTTATATCTCATGAGATAGACATGGCTGGAATGGTAGGTTATACCGTTTCAGTGAAACAAGACTGAAATGAGGGTGACTCGGTTCAGAAGGGGACTTTGTCCACTAAGATAGACTTGGCAATGAGTCTTGACTAACAATAAATGATGATTATGTGTGTATTACACAAAGTTTCATGTTTCAAGTTGTCATTATTGGGATTACATTTCACTTCTATGATTTATACCATGTTATGATATTATGAGCTCTTTTGCAGGTTATGATTTCCAAAAGCTATGTTCTTATGTATATGATGTGATTGATATTTCTTTTGTTTACCCTTACTGAGAATTTGAGCTCACCATTTTATATTTTCTTTTCCCCAGGATATAAAGAAAGGTTTTAGGTAAAAAAGGGAAGATCTTTATGGGAGATATTGGAGATCTTTCACCACGAATAGAAGATTACGTTCCGAGTTTCCAAAGACACTAAACTATTACGATACTTGTGTGTGTGTTTTTTGTTATGTACTAAGTATTACGCAAATGTAATGTAATGTCCATGTACGTCAGGCTTCGGGTCTCTATAGTTGGTATCAGAGGAAAGGTTTAGTCAGCCTTTGGAAACTAGGATGCGAAAATGTTAGTGAGATCCCTAGAGATATTTCTAAGGTATGTCTAGGGATGTCCCTAAGGTTAAGTATACGTATAGGTTATAGTACTAGAATTACGCTAATGATCATAGAATTAAACCTAAGATGTTTGATATTGAAGGTACTCCCCCTTTATTATGTTGTTTTCCCTAGTATGATTTTTGCCTCTCACACTATTCTTTTTGGGTTTTAGACGATGGTTGGAACCCGATGGAACCGTGTGGATCAATGCAATGGGCAATGCAATGATTGTCCTCCTGAACAAACAAATGTTATGGGAGATGGAGTGAAAAATCTTATTGCTATACTTACACAAGCTATGAATCATTCTGGACTTCCAAATGAGTAGAGAAGGGAACGATATTCTATTGAGTCCTTCATGAGGCAACGTCCACCTTCTTTCATTGGGTCTTCTGATCCACTTGTTGCTGAACAATGGATCAGTACCACTGAAACGATATTTTCAGTTCTTCAATGTTCTGAACATGATAAAGTCATATTAACAGTATATCGTTTGGAAGGTGAAGCTGATCAATGGTGGAATCTTATAAAGAATACGAGGCAAAGAGATGAAATTGAGTTCATGGAATAGGACGAGTTCAAGAACTTATTTTTCAATAAGTACTTCCCTCGTATTCTTCGAACAAAGATGGAGAAGGAGTTTCTTGAACTAAAGCAAAAGGATGATGAATCTGTTGGTATATACGAAGAGAATTTTACAAGACTTGGAAGGTATGCATCTGGCATTATCATCCAACCTGAAAGTAAAGTTGATCGATTTTTCAGTGGCTTAAAACCATGTCTTCGAAGGGCATTAGCTATAAGAGACTTCAGTAGCTATGAAGAAATTGTGCGTTGTGCTATTAAGGTAGAAATGGAAGTTGGTGTTACATATCCATCTCATGGTTTTGACAAGAAACGAAAGATGGAGTTCAAGGAGAAATCTCAGAATACTGGTGAAAAGAAGATGAATGTTTCCTTATGCACAAAGTGTAGAAAGAAGCATGGTGGAGATTGTCTTAAAGGGACTATAAAATGTTTTAAGTGTGCAAATGAAGGTCATCCAGCAGCTGAGTGTCGAAGTAATGGAAAAAGGGATTCTAATGATGTGAATAATGAAAAAACTATAGAGAACGCACCACCAACACTTCAATGCTTCAAGTGCAAGGAAATGGAGCATTATGCTAATAAATGACCTAATCCAAGGGTTAGTGATGATCAACATGAGCAACCACTGAAGGCGAAGTACAAAGGGAAGTCACATGCGATCACTATTGGCATTATTGAATATGACAATGTTGTGGTGGAATGATTAAGTGTTTATGTAATGGGATTCCAAAATAATGTTGTATCATGGAGCATTGGAATATTTATGTATTAGTCTAATGTGGTATTCAAAGGGATTGAGATATTTTGTGCATAATAAAGGGAAAACGAGAAAATGAAATGTTTAACAATATTCACGAGCTCATGATTTATATAAGGACTAAGTGATATCATGGTTTGAGTATATAGAATTTTGAGGATTTTGGTATGTGGAAGGTGTTAAATTTTAACTGCATTCATGTTTTCACTAATGTATTCAAGAGAATACATGATTAAGGACTTTGAATATTTGGAATGTGACCAACAAAACATATCTTACGATATATGGGGATCAACGATGGTATTAAATCTCTGGTAATCGTTTTCACTATGTTATGAGAGTGGACTGCAGTATTATGGATAAGCCTAAAGATTGGAATGGATTATGTTGGACATAATTTAGTATTGTTTAAGGATAGAAGTTCTTTTTTCGATATTATTTATGGGATGTTATAGTAATATAGTTTTAGAAAAAGGACAACCTGCAGGATGGGCGACAACCCATCACGTCGGACAAGGCTGTGGGAATCGAACCCACAACCGAAGTGCGACTGGCCTTTATTGCCTACCACTGGCCTACATGAAGTCCCTATTTAGTAGAAACTAGTTTTATTATATTAAGCAGTAGGATATATGAAGTATATTTCCATTTTAGGAACCATATATGATTAATCTCACTATAGATCGACTTATGTATATAATTTTTGCTAACCTTTTGTTTGAGACAGATGGAATGAACCGATCTGCTAACACTTCACGAATAACAAATTCAACTTCATTTATTTAAGAGATGAAGTGGAAATTGTTCAAGGCACGAACAACAGTGAGATTCTACCAAAATAAAATAAGTATTTATTCTAATTCAAATTTTCAACTTTAGGGAAATGATCTTGAAAACCAAAAATGTTGTCCTAGTGATCTTATACCTGATGAATCAGATGGTACCTTATATCATCACAAATCTATGGATTTGTGATTACTGGCTTTTCCATAGCCATGTTCTCTACCACTCTCCATCAGAACATGATGGTTAGATTTCTCTTCCATATCCATATTTTCACCTATGTGGAAACCCAGTGATTAGTTTATTCGGGTAATCGTTACATTTCATACTTTAGTTTTTAAAGCCAAGTTTTGGTATTCCTTTTTACGTTGTGGGTTTCTATTAAAGAAACTTTCAAATAGTAAACCATTTATAACCCCGACGAATTTCGAGGGTGAAATTCATTTTAAGGGGGGTAGAATGTAACAACCCAAGATTTTATGAAAAATATTCTTTTTAATTTCACTAATGTCTTGTGTTGTATGCTACACCAAAAGGAGCTTGCACAACACGCATCCTTGACTTGCCTTGCATTACACGCAATCGCGACCTTCCTCGATAGCATGTGTATTACGCAATACTGAGTTTCACTAAACAACGATATGCTATTAAAATATTATTATAACTAGCCGTTATGAATAGTAATAACCACCTTTTAATTTTTTTGAAATTTTAGCTCTCAAAATGGACTTCATTTTTGGATTCAGAGTATCGAATTTATCCTAAGGTGAAATTTTTGTACTTTTCGGATAACTTTCATATTCTGATGAATAGTGAAAATTAATAAATTTTAATTAAAAACAACTTTTTTAATCGAAATAATTAATAGTGATAAATTATTAATTTGAGTGGTTTTAAAGTATATTTAGAATATATTTTTATAATTCAATACAATGTTGGTCATTGGATGTAATTTCACATTTACACCAGACATAAACAAGTGTTAATCTTTTGATAGTTATTATCTCTTAAAAACACACTATTTGTTGTGACAGCGGAAATTAATTATAAAATTAATTAATGCAACTTATATGTTGGGAATTTTGTAAAATAGAAATCATTTTTGAATTTGGAATATCAATTATAGCTTAGGGTAAAATTTTGGAATTTTTCTGAAAAACTTCAATTTTTGATGAATAGTGAAACTACTAAGTGGTAGTTAAATAAAATTATTTTTTTTCATAAATCATAATTTTACCACTTCTGTGAATGGAATTTCAAAAATCCGAGAGACACAGTTGATTTCAGTAAGTAAAATGTGGTTCAATGAGATGAAAATAATTTTTGGTGAATAGTAACTTTTTACTTTTATTTACCACGGTTAAAAGTAAATAGGGTAATTAAGGGTAAACATGATATTAATATTACCCTAACACATGTACTAATCATATTGGACAAGTGTATCTCGACCAAAAACAACATTAAGTGTAAAATATTATCATTTAGGCCCACTTGGATTAGATTAGGACATTTATTATTATTTAATTCAAAGAAGAGTTAAAAGAGTTAAAATCAAAGTTTATTTACTAAAACATTTTTAATATAGGGTTATAAATAAGATAAATTCGACTATAAATATTCATTAGAAATCTAAAAGGATTTCCTACATAATTGTTTTTTTATTTGTAATTTTTATACTTTAAAAAATTTAATTTATTTATGACACAACGATAATGCAGTAATTACCTTTTTAAGAAAATATTAACATAATTGATGTTATAAATGCCCAAATAAATGTAATTTGAGACTTTTTATGACTTAAACTAATTTTCTAGGTTAATATGACATGTTATTGTTGATTTAAGGAACTTGTTTCGAACTTATCATTCTGTTAGAAATTTCATAAAAATCATGTACCAAATAGTGTCAAAATTGACATAAATTAGTTTTTTAATAAAATATTATATTATTAATTTTTATTTAATTCCTAAAAATCTAAGGTTCGGCCAAATTACATAGATAAGGATAGATATATTAATAATAAACCACTTGGGGTTCGTTTGTCTTGATATAGTAAGTTTATTAACCATATAGTGTAAGAAAACAAAAAGACACGGTAAAAGTTTAATTATTTAACTTAGAGTTAAATCTAATTGACAAGGTTAAAATAATAACCTAAACTTGTCTAAATCCTATTGCATGAGAGTATTACGACCCATACCCACTTTATCTTTGAAATAAGACCATTTGGAACCATTATAATCCGAATTTTACCTTAATATAAAATAATATTTTTTAGATTTTCCTAAGATGCCCCTCTCCTCCCTTATAAAAGGGCACCTCCTCCCTCTCTTCCTCACACAACTTTGAGCCTTCAAGCTCGGCCAAACCCTGCCAAATTCTCCTCTGCACTTCCCTTGCAACATCACAGAGGTTCTGTTCTTCCTCAAAGACCAATTTTAGGGCCCTAAAAGAAGGTCTCAAAGAAGCACTTCAAAGAAGAGGTAATATCCATTACCGATCCTTTCCAATTTCTATCTTCTTCAACTTCTTCTTCTTTAGTTGTTTCATTATAAAGTAATAACATCAGTATCATTCATATACTGATATGTTATTATAAGTATGAAACAACCCTATTTAACCACTTATCCATCCTACGGAAAATGAAATCACCGCGCGTGCGTACGTACGGAATACCATCTCCACGCCGTGGTGTAAGCTATTTTCCGCCACCACCTTAATAGGATGGGTATAATGTTGTAATGAGTAACTATATATAATTATTCTAAAGTGATATAGATACTTAAATATTATACATACACTTCAACACAATTCCACGACCATGTGAACGATATCATCGCTCGTGCGTACGTACGGACTACCGTCTCCACGACGAGATGAGATTCATTCTCAATGATTCACCATTCATGAATGATTATAAAGTATATATAATAAGTAATAATGAAATATATGACATAATAATGATACTGGATTTATGTATATTTATATTTATTTCATCTACTTAATTCCATTCAATTTAATAAGGAAACGAAAACAGCGTTCATGCGTACGTAGGACTACCGTCTCCATGAACGGTGTATTTCATTCCATTTATCGATATATTATATATATATATATATTCTGAATATATATTATATATAAATCATGTTTTACATTCTGGATATAAGTAATCATGATCCAAGTAATCATATTAATAATTACAAGTTAAAAACACGAACGAAAAATGAGACGATTTTACCCAAAACGCTACTTTAACATGATTTACAAAAGAAAGGATAATATAAAGTCATAAGGGGACCATATATTATATAATAAAAATGCATATGAATCTGGAATAAGTCAATTACATGATTTAAATCATTATACAGGAGGTTCGGACACTTACAAAGCAAGTCGGACCTAAGGTAAGGGAATATATCACAATCTCATTTTATCCGAGATTGTTTATACTTTGGTATTTACTGGGGTGTATTTTATCATCCAAATCCATGTTTTCTCAATATGTAATCCTATTTCCATCCACATACAATTTCTTAAATCCAATTTTACCCTTCGGTGAGTTTTTAGTAAAAGATATGAAAGGAAACTTTTGTCGTTTTTTCGTACGAGGTACTTTTTGACTTTTCCGACAAAAGTATGAAGAATGTTTTTTTAACTTATATGGCATGAATGGATTTTTAAAACATTATTTCCAAGAAGATTCCTTTACAAGATTTCAAGTTTATTTTTAATCAACTTCTTTTTTTACGACATGTTAAGAAAGGAAAAAAATGTTTTTGAAGAAGAAAAGATATTTTCCTCAAGAATGGAGTTCAAGTGTTTTATCAAAATTATTTTCCATCTAAGATAATAAAGGGTTCTATTTTTATCCCTATTATTACATTGATTTGATTATGTTGTGAGGGAATTATTTTTATGAAGTCATTTACCTTATATGATTTGTTTTATGATGTCATGATGTTTCAAGAATCCCATTTTTGTTACATGTGTTATGCGATGATGTATGATTTATGATTATGTGGCACACATAAGAAAGGATTCATTATAAGATGGGTGGGACCTATATCTCCCTCCAATGCATTGGGTAAAGATTTTATATCTCATGAGATAGACATGGCTGGAATGGTAGGTTATACCGGTTCAGTGAAACAGGACTAAAACGAGGGTGACTCAGTTCACAAAGGGACTTTGTCCACTAAGATTGTCTTGGAAATGAGTCTTGAAAAACAAGAAATGATTATTATGTGTGTATGCCACAAAGTTTCATGTTTTAAGTTGTGATTATTGGGATTACATTTCACTTCTATGATTTATCCCATATTATGATATTATGAGCTCTTTTGCAGATTAAGATTTCTAAAAGCTATGTTCTTATGTATATGATGTGATTGATATTTCTTTTGTTTACCCTTACTGAGCATTTGAGCTCACCCTTTTATGTTTTCTTTTCCCCAGGATATAAAGACAGGTTTTAGGTAAAAAAAGGGAAGATCTTTATGGGAGATATTGAAGATCTTTCACCATGATTAGAATATTACGTCCCAAGTTTCCAAAGACACTAAACTATTACGATCCTTGTGTGTGTGTTTTTTGTTATGTACTATGTATTCCGAAAATGTAATGTAATGTCCATGTACGTCAGGATTCGGGTCTCTACATTCTTAGTTGTATTAATTAAGTCAATATTTATGGTTAACATTATTTTCTTTTGTTCTTATAATATATATGTTCATATGCATATTTTATAATTCCATTACAACTATTTATACGATAATTTAGGTGGATACCATAGAATGGTCTATTTTTTTCAGGATTCATAGTTACCCAATATCAGGGATAGAATTCAACCTGAACACATAGACCTCGAACTTGATATCATGTATGAGACCTTCCTTGAAGTGCCTCACTCTGGACAGATCATCAGTAAGATAAATCTGCAAAAAATGCTACAGCCCTATAATGTGTGTCTATAATTCCAGAACCATCATTACTCCCTTATCCAAACACATTAACTCTCTAGTATTTTCAACTCGTATAGTTTAAAGGTAAAAGTAGTTGAAGTAGCGGGTTTGAAATTCAGACCAACCCAAATTCCGCCACCCATCAGCATGGTTCAGAACATCCCACTAGTGCTTTGTTTATCCACGTACCATATAAGTAGTGATATTTACCCTCCTCTCAGGAGGAATGTCTAAATGATCAAAAATCTCTAACGTGGCCCCAAGCCACATCTTTATATCATGTGGGCCACCATTCCCCAAAAACTTGGGAGGATGCTGCTGATGGAACACATGTGTTGGATTATCCATAATCAAGGAAGGTTACACTACTACCTAGAAAGTCTACAAATAGAGAAAGAAGCCCACATGGAACTGTTCCTTAGTAGATATGTCTGGAAAATCCTTTGGTTCCATGGATCACACTATTGGAGGATTAACTGGTATCCAAGATCCCACCATCTCTAGAGTATGGTCATTATCACTATATTTAGACACCACTGGAGGTCATCATGGTAGCATGTCTCTCCAATCCCAAGAAAATGCCTTAAAAAATAATGAAATCAAAGCAAATAGCTAGAAAATTTAGGATAGGTAAAAACAATCCTAGGAACTAAGTCAACCCATAGCCCGATCCTAATGTCGAGATTGTGTAACGAACATACACCACAACCACTATAAAATATGCCTCTTTCCCTCTAAACTGTTTGGTCTTGGTCAAGTCTCTATCCATCATTCCATTTTCCATTTTCATTTTCCAATTTTTATTGTTCAGAAAATTCCACCAAGGGTTTAGCAATTATGAATTCATGAGGGCCCATAACACCTCATGAACTAAAAACATGATTCCCATTCCAATTTACACATATAACAATTTCATTAATGAATTTTTACTTCATTGGTGCATCATTTCCCAATATTAAAGGGACCATACTTTTTATTAATTGAAAGATGGCATAACTCCTTTATTTACTACACCGAAACAAACCCAAAAACATGAAAAACTATTACATCACCTATCACAACATCATACATCAGATGATTCATCCTAAACATCATGGAATAATGCATGGCATGTGATTCTATCAAGGTACTTATATAATGTATGAGATAGAATAACCTAATCTCATCAGGCTACAATAAAGATAAAACACAATCATATCAATCGTAACAACATAAATCATGTATGTCACAGAATGGTGAAATTAACCCAACCATAATAGTGAAAACTAGATATAACAATTTTATTCAGAGTGATTTGTATTTTTTATGTACACGGGTTAGCTACGCCCACACATAACTCATTAAGAAACTCCTTTTCTTTCTTATCCCTGTCTATCAATTCCAAAAAATAATTCAAAAATAAAAATAAACTCATATGATACCACATTGTAACGTCCTGCACACAGATGTGACTCAATAGTGTCTCAAGATCGGTTGTCCTCAAGACCTCAAGAACATCTCCCCGAATTTCAGAGGATTCCGACTTGAATCTAGGGCCTAGGTGAGTCAATGGGAAACCTATTCCATCATTACTATAGAATATCATGGCGGAAGTCAAATACATACAATAGTGGAAGAAAATAAATAAATAGCCATATGGAATGTAAGACAAAACCAAATTACATATATATAATCTATAAACATCACATATACAATGATTAAGAAGATATATGTATCTAAAAAAATATTGAATAGTATATAGAAATACAATGAAATAAAAGTATCAAAATAAAAAAATATCCATGTACCTTCGTAAGACTCAGTGTGGTCCAATTCCCTCCGAGTTCAAAGAAACTACAAACAACCTATACTAGGGAACTTTCCACTACCATCACCTGCAACCATATAATCTGTTTGGGTCCCCAAGGAGGCCAAAATTGGGTGTGATATAAACATTTTAGTAGGTAACCACCCAGATTTATATATAGTTCTAAAATCAATTTAACAGTTCTCACATGTGTAAATAAAGAAATAATGTAAAGGTGAATTCCCCTAGAATAAGTCTACTATAACAAGTAAAGCTAACAAAATCACATAGCTCCATTCAACAAGAGATATCTCTTGATAAGGAAACTAAGGAAAGTAAACAAATCACATAGCCATGACATAATCATATATATAAAAATTATTCCAAGACCATGCCATATATCCACCTGTAAAATGTAACCCACAAACATTCCATATAAAAAAGTTGAGCATACCACGACCATGCCGTATAATGATGTGTAGACCACCAGGGTCGGATCCAAGGTTACATGCACCATTGAATCCAAGAAAGAAGTGTAGACCACAATTGGACAAATCCAAGGTACTATAGATGAAGGAATCTACATCAAGTCTTTTGGGTATCCTAGTGGAATCTTGGTCTAGGCACTGATTGGGGTCGTAGGAGCATGTGTTCCGACATGTCATACAATATTTCAAGAAAGCTGAATCCATGGGGTAGAAAGGCCCAAGATATCCCAAAGAATCAAGACACAAGTGTCATAGTAAACCCAAGGCATCCACCATCACATTACCAATCCATGAATACAAGTCCATGTAATCTATCAAACCATTCATTCACTTCATTCAATTTAATCAATTAAACCCATGTGAGTATACCCACTGACATAAACATGAACACAACATGATTATACCCACTAATTAATTCCATTTATCATTCATAAATCATATGTTCCTTCCCTCCCGTATTACCCCCTTAACATTCCATTAGTCAATTCACAAAGGTATACCCACCCATACCATCACATTTTCAATTTAAGACATTGAATCAAAACAAGAATGGAATCAAATGGTATCACTATGAAAGGAGGTGCCACATCTCCTAGGTAAGTTTTTCAAAACAATCAAGGAATCAACATGCTTCCTCTAACAAGGAAATCACAAACACACACCCATTGGATGGTTTAAATAGGAATAAAACAGGTTATTTACTTAAGGTGAAACCCATGGGAGACCTTAAATTGGGAAATGGGTTCCAATGAACTTAAATTGAATCGGCGAACATCCTAAATAGGTCCTCCTATAACAAATACAAGAAACACATTTAAAAATGAGGTCATATTGGAATGTCTGGAGAGCAGCATATCAAATGGATGCCCAAAAAGCACACGAAAAGACAAAGATATACAAAAACCACCTACCTTAGCTCTATAGTAGACAAATTATCTGCTATCACATCTTGATTTATCACATTTTAGGATAAATCCTAATAATGGATGAGGAATGAAAAATTAGGGCATATTAGCTAAATTACAAATAGCAGAGTCATTGTTCTGAAGAATCAAGAATGACTAAAATTGAATCAAGTAATTATCATTGAATTTACAACATGATTGAAGACATTCAAATCAGAACTCAATAGTGTGTTAGATATAAGAAACTATAATATATGGGGTTAGGTTCCCAAAAACAAGAGAATAAAGGTTATATGTAAAAATAAGAGGCTACTACCTCTATTTTTTTTAAAACTCAGCAGGAAATTACATGACGTGCAATCCCATTAAACAACATCAAATACCAGGTTTTCCATTTTTGAAAAAAAACTCACACATATCATGAAAGGTCATATCTATAACATTACAAGTCATGATCTATGATTAAAAGACATTTATCCCCCATTCAAAGCATGTAATCAGCCTATAGATAGCCTTTAACACCTTTTCCCTCTCATTTACCATGCACAACTCGACCGAGCCACAACCCAACTTATGGTATAAGAAAAAATGGAAAATAAAAAACATATAAACCTGAAAATAAAATATCCTTACCTCATGAAAAACTTAGGATCTTTCATGTTAGCCTATATATTTAGGGTCTTGTCTCTTTCATGACTAATTTAATCTTAATTGTTGTAATTAATTTAAATTAACTTCATTAATCTTTTTCGTGAAAAACGTGGTCGAACTTATTAGAAATTAAAAATTATACTGATCAAAAATATGGAATCAATTTTTTCAAATTCCAATCATAGAAGTTGTAGGAATTAATTTAAATTTAATGTCGTAGAAGGGATGACAATGCGTCTTTTAAAACTAAAAATGGTTGAAAGTTTGATATGTTTTCATAGTCAATTTAAAACTGAAATTCATCCAAAATCACTAAAATTAGATTTATTGATAACATATTAATCTAATTTTTCTTAAAATGAATATATATTTTAGCTATATAAATAAATTTGTTTATATATAAATTTTTAATTATAATTATGTATATTTAAAAATTCGTTAAAAAATAAAAATTCACATAAAAATACAAACAATTAAACCTAACCTAAATTTTTTGTTTTTATTTCTGAAATGTTTTTTATGTTGACATATAAAATTAGAAAAATTTCTATAATTTAGATTTAAAATATGTTCACCCTCAAAAGGTGGTAAAAATACCTTAATATAAATATGGTATTTTACGTAAAATATTTGGTCTGTTCTTATCATATTCTTATTACATCTATTGGATGAATATAAAAAATATTTTTTTAAATAAAAATCTTTTAAATTTAATTAATATCATTCAGTAGTAGTAATTAATTTTACTTATTAGGATAAATCATCATTTTTAAATAAAAATAGTTTTCATAGAATAATTCCCTTTATATATTTTTTGGATTATCTATTCATTTCTAATTAATATGTAACCAATAAATTAAACTATATAGATTCTTAAGTTAGTTAATATTATAATCATCAATTTAATTTATGTGTTATATCTTATTAAATAATAATAATATTTCAATAATATTACACTGTTTGGTAACACTTAATCTTCCATGTTATGCAAGACATCGAGGAAACATGGTGGTTCATATGACATGAATAATAAATAAACCAAAGAACATGAGCCATGATTTCATAACATTGGCTTAATATCATCTCATAAAAGGGTAAAATAAGGTGTGGAATAATAATAATCATAGAAATATTATGTCAAGGATACCCACCAACACATTTATCACATGTTAGGCTTAGGTTGAGCCAACTGTGTACCTATTTTGGCTTTGAGATAATGTCCCATTAATCATCTTTTGGCATGGGGATAAAATAACATGTACCATATTGTGGCCTTGCGATAACCTCTTATGAACCCTTTGATCTCATACAACATTAATCTGTACCCAATGAATTTTAGGGATATAACGGGCCCACATTTCAGATAATCATAAGCCATTTATATGTGTGACATATGATCATAATATTTTTTTATCATTCCACCATAAATTAACCCCCCCAAAAAAATATGTTTCAACAATATTTCATAATCATAAATATCAACCATATATACAATAGATAATTAAATTATCAAAGAATCATATCCCCTATAAATCATAATAAAATTAAAACTGCATGGTCATGGATGAAAAATGATTTTAAAAAATCATTGTAATATTTCATGAATAAAATACCCATTTCATTTTGAAATATATTATTTAAAATATAAAACTTTCCAAAATATTAATGGAAAATATTTAATTTAAATGTAATATTGAATATTTTAGAGAAATCCTAAAATCATTAAGTAGTCATGATGGTGGGAAATTCCATTCATGTTAAATTAATTGAAACATATATTTTTTTACACATTTTTTAAAAAGTTACACATTTAGAAAATAAAAAGAATATTATTTTTTATAAATTTATAAAAAATTAAAACATAGTTAAATATGAATATAATTAATCATTATTGAATTACTATAACATTATTAATAATATATTAATCAAAATATGGACATGTAAGAAATTTTTCCTCAACTAAATAGAAAAACCAAGTTAGTTTTCATTAAAAACATTCATTTAATATTTTGAGTTCATATAGAGAGAAAAAAGAATTAAAAATATGAATTTTTAAAAAATAACCATAGGATAAGAAATATAATTATATTTATGGAATAATGATATTATAATTTCTTTATAAAAAACTTAAATATAAAAAATCCTAAAGAAAATGATATTGTTACATAACACCTTTACATCAAGTCCATGATTATTCATAAGAAGTATAACTATAAGGACTTAGGATTAACATAAATGGATATTACATCATTTTATATAAATATTAATTAAATTAAAAAAATACATGCTCTTGGACCGTAATAGTTTAGTCTCTCTAGATACATGTAAATCAAATATTATATCCACGTGAATGATCTTCGACATCATCCATAATGATCTCAAACATTAGTAATTGTACCTACAACCTTTCTTTATATAAAAAAGAAATAAAACATAAAAAATGGGTGATCATAGAAGCTATGTAAGGGTATATAAAAAAATACGTAATAATAACAAGAAAAAATGGTATGGAACTTGAGCGTAACATTTAAAGATCATACCCTACATATTGGATATAATAATAAATATTATCAGTTATTAAGACATGAACCATAAGGAAATAAAAAACATCTTACAAGAATTAATAACATAAGAATAAAAAATGGAATTTTGGATAACACATAAGCATATAAAAACCCTATGTCTTGGAATCCTACCAATGTGTTTGTAACATGTTATTCTTGGGTCATTCACCCATGTACCTGCTTCAGGGTTGGGTTTCCCTTTTGTTTATCCTCTTGTTTTGGTTTTGGGATGTCCTCCCATGTACCCTCTTATTTCAGTATTGGGATTTTCTCCCATATACCATATTATTTTGATATTGGGATGTACTCCCATACACCCTCCTATTTTAGTCTTCAAATTTCTTCCTTTATAGATTATTGTTTTGGGATTGGGATTTCCTCCCATATACCCTCTTATTTTGGGCTTGGTATGTTCTCCCGTGTGCCGTCTTATTTTGTTCTTGGTATTTCATCTTGTATACCCACCTGTTTTTGTTTTGGGATATCCTACAATGCACCATTTGATATCATAAAACACTTATCATTTCCCAATGCATTAGAGGGAGATATAGGTCCCACCCATCAAATAATTAAATAATACATTCATGTTCCACAAAACATTCATCATTTCATGACCCATGAAAAAATATAGGTTCTATAAACATCAAATCATAACCCATGAAATAAAATGGGTATCAATAATATTTAATCACATCACAACCACTGGAAAAGAGATAGGTTTCATAATCATGTAATTGAATTATAATTCCTTAAAAAGAGGTGTTAAAAAGAATATAACATGTGAATAGAAACTTATTTTACAAACATATTTCTCATTAAAGTGATATGGATTCCACATATACCATGATATTAAATATAACCCATTCATAGAAATGATATAAATGAAAACTTTAGATCAATTACTAGAATATCATGAGAAACATCAATATATTCCATCTTAAATTGAAACTAATTTTAAAATATCATAAAAAGAAATTCTTAAGTAAATTATACATTATTATTTGAAAAATTAATTTCAATACCCAAAACCATTTAAAAAGTAATTTTCAAAGATAATACCCTAAAAAATATAAATATCATTTAAAAACATATTGAAATAATTTATCCTCAAAAAATTATAACATAATCTTCAAAACATTTTAAAACCCTTTTTCTTTGAAAATAATTTAAAAACATATAAAGAAATATTGAAAATGTTTTGAGATCCTTTTTACATGAAATCATATGAAAGAGGCTGGAATTGTTTTTCAAAATAATTTATTGGAAAATATTTTTAAAACATGTATATAAGTATTGATAAAATTTTGAAAACTATTTACCTTGAATAATTATAAAATATGCCTAAAATCATTTTGAAAATAATTTACCATGAAAATTTATAAAATAATCTTTAAAAAATATTGAAAAACATTTTCCTTGAAAACTTATAAAATAGGTTTGATAAAATTTTGAAAACCATTTTCCATGAAAATATATTAAATAATCTTGAAAACATTTTGAAAACCAGTTTTCATTAAAATTTCATTTAAAAAAATTTTATGAATAATTAATATTTTAACATTTAAATAATGCTTCAAATAATGACGACAGACAAATCCATATATGTCGTATGAGGTAAAAATAACATGTTATTTACATGATTAAAGGTTAAAAAAAGTCTCATTAGGAAATAAAATCTAATAATAAATTTATGATATAGGTGAATGTCAAAAAGGTTTCAAATTTATTTTAAATATTATAAGATAATGGTATAATATTCATGTAATACCTTTTTGGATAACATGGTTTTGAATGAACATGGATTTCCGACCGAAGAGAGATTAAAGTCAGGATTTATTAAAAAAACTTTCTCAAATTTGATACATTAAAAGAGTAGAAAATGGTAAAAATAATTGAATGTAGAATTAATAACCACGAGATAATAATATTCATGAGTTTCTTGAGGTATGGTTTACAAGATTTCATCAAATGAAGCATAAACATAATCAATCTCAAAATGGGATGATCTTCTTTTTGGGAAATCTTGTAACTTAGAAACATTGGATCACACTATACATGTAGGAAAAGGAAATTAATTGAATCATATAATATAATTAAAAAACTGAAATATATGATATACTATGTATAATGTTATTATATACACCAGAAAACAAATTTCAGCACAGTACAAAACATGAGTCTCTAAGAAATGAAATTGAGAGAAAATTATTTTATCGATTTGGTAACTTTTAAAACATAAAAATAATGAAATAAAGGTAATATAATGGATATTAAAAAACTCATAATTTTAAATATATTAATAATTTAATAAATCTATTGCTATGATGAACACCACACAAAAGGTGTGGATGTTCAATAAATCATGTATCTAATGGAAATAAAAAGTGAGATGATATCCCCTTACATTTTGTCTTGACTCTCATAGTACTCATTCAGAACACTTATAATAAATATAAATTTATTATAAATATTTTAATGAACCATATTTTTGTATCTAATACCATAAATGGTTTTATTATAACCTTATATTACCATATTGTTTACAATCCTATATTCACTTCGGGTAATATTCACTTTATTTTCTACATGTGTCTTAATTTGTTATATATTTGGTATTTATACTTTATATAATGTTTTAAAGAATTTAAAATATGATATAAATATCATGTATATAGATTATATGTGTATTATAATAATATATATATATTATAATATGTATGAAACTCAATAAACTGTTCTTGGAGACGGTATGTCGTACGTACGCATGAATGCTATTTCCGTTAAATTGTCATTTTGAATGAAAGAAAGTAAAAGTAATATATGTATATATATATATAATTATTATAGTATCATTATTATATAATATATATCATATATATTTACTAAAATGATCCTTAATAGATTTTGTGATGTGTGTGAATGAATCATATCTCTTTGAGGGGGTAGTAGTGTACATTTTTCAAACAAAATTATCATATTTACATAAGATGAAAAGAATATATGAATGTTATAAATAAGAAGTAAATAAAAATAAAGAAAATATAAATATAATTTTATAATATATATATATATATATATATTCTCCATCATAATGGAAACCATGATAAGTGGTAAAGGAAAAATGTGCATTCATTGTTTTGTGGGGAAGTAGGTCATCGTACAAAGAAACTATATGTTCAATACCTATTTGATGGAGGTTTGTGAAATTTTAGGGCAAAATATTTAGGTAAAACATCGTAGAATAAATAAGATACTTCTTTTGTTATATAATCATGGAAATAATATTTTATGGTGTGGGGAATGGACAATGAAACTACAGATCTTAATAAAAGATGTTACCTCTTAATCGGGTAACTCATTTTGGTTTATGACAAAAGGATTCCTTGTAATTATATTCCAAAAGGGATTATTTAAGGAGGAAGTGAGGGAGGTTAGGAGATTATTTTTGCAGTGGTTGGATGACAAAATTTTCTTGATATTTTTTATGAAGAGGGAGTGGTGGTGTCCATTTATAGGGAGAGAAAATGACTCAATTGGAATTGTTTAAAACAAGTTAGGGGTAAACATTTTCTTACAAAAATAATGTCATAAAAACCCATATAAATCATTAATGGAAAATTTATGGAAGAACTATGGCCATCCAATGTGGTTTGTAAACGTTTCTAGGTCATTTGTGCACCTAATATTATGGTTTAGTCCCAAATTAAGCTTAATTTGTCCTTAATCACTGTGATTAATTTTAATCACATTAACTAATATTTTTTGGGTGAAAAATTAATTTGGTTATATTATCTGTAAATATTATACTGGTTAAAATAGTTTACTTTACTTTTTTTAATTAAATTCGTAGAATATGAAAAATTAAGATAAATGCTAATCCCACAACCATGGCAAGAAAGTGAATTCTTAAAGTTAATCATTCAAAATTTTATTATGTTATTAAATTCAATTTCAATGTGAAATTAAATAAAATGAAATAAATTGTACTTATAGATATATAATTGATATAATTTTTTCATAAAAAAATAAAATATATAATTCAACATTTATTATTTTTAAAATGAAAACAAAATTTTCAATCAAAAAGCAGTATTTTTCACTATTCATAAAAAATGAATTTTCTATGAAAAATACAAAAAATTCACCATATACTAATTTTGGAATAGTAAATTCAAAAATGAAGTTTATTTTATCATATTAAATTTCTATAATTGTATAAAATATAATTTTATTTATTTTCATAGAAGAACATGAAGTGTAGTTCTTTTGAGAAAATAATATTTTTAAAAATATTTCGAGATTACTAAAAAAAATAAATTTCATTATCAATATATTTTATTTATATAAATACATTATAGAAAATATTTGAATTGTTTTTATTATTATTAATATTTTTATGTTTAATAGCTAGGTTATAATTAACTTGATTAAATATTTTTAAAAATAAAATGATGTTTCGTAGAAAAAATTGTAGTTTCTTGTAACATATTCACATTCTATGTTATGGGTAGAAAAAGAAAAATTGATATATTATGTGTAATAAAAGAAAAGTGGGTATTGCGTGTTGCACTAGCCAAGTCAGTATTTCATGTACCACATGCCAATTTTGTCATGTGTGAAATAAATGATTGAATTAGTGATTTTAATATATATATAAGAACTATTTCTAGTGCCATGTGAAAATAAAATTATAAAATATATAAATTAACATAAAAAAATTCAAAAAATCTTGGGGTGTTACATTCTACTCCCATAAAATGAAATTCACCCACAAAATTTTTCTATGTTATCAACGGTTTAATATTTTATAGTTTCAATCATCGAAACCCACATAATCAAAATGAATACAAATTTTTCATTAAAAAAGGGAATTTTGAAACCAAAACGGTTACCCAATGTAACATATACATAGGTTTCCTCAAAAGAGATCATTTGTTGGGAGTAAAGATTGGACATTGAGGAAAAACGTAAATATATTTAGAGAGTGATTTAGGTGCTCAATCAAAAACAAGTGACAGGTAAATGAAAGGATGATGGATTCAAAGTCATAAATATGTGAGGATTTAAAAGTTCATCAGTTCAACAGAAATTTTGGTATTAGAAAAATTCATTTTTACCATTATCTTATCATTGAGTAATTCATTTTTTGACCAGGAATGTAATGAAATATACATACTTGGTGTTATTTACATTTTTATAAACAACCTCAACCATTGGTAATTCCTTGAGAGATTTCCACTTCATCTATTACACTATTAAATGAGAGATATTTTTTTTAAATACTAACAGATCATGAGATCCATTATATTCCATCCCAAATATCCCCAATTATCCTCAACACCACATATTAATATCATGTTATCCAACAGAAATAAACCCACATAAGATAATATAATACTATATTCTCACAAAATTCATACAAAGTATAACATAGACTGTCTATAAATAGTTAACATTATTGTAAGAGTCGGTGTCCAAGAACCAACTCGTTGTACATTGATTACATGGATATTTAATGTATTTAAATATTAAAAATATTATTACATATTGTTCACTGTTCCACATGACTAATATGTAATAGTATCATAGATTATTTGTTGTATTGATAAGGTAATGGTAGTTCCATGCTATGATGGGATCCTTGAGATGCTATAACAATATTATTAAATATAGTTCTACAGATGGATGACATACTATGATGTGAAAAATATCATGTAGAATGTCAGGTGCGAGTACTAAGAAGAAGACGAGACTTCCTCTCATGATGTTCGGACTTGGTAATCTCTAAGATAGGAGATATGAGAACAGACCCTCCAGTAAGATTTCTGCATGTTTTGGTTTTATCGGAAATTTTTATCTACGAGCGTGTGTATTGATCCTGAAACTTTATGATAATCATTAATATTTGTCCTGACTCACGCACATTTATTTACTAATGAAAACTTTCACATAGACAGTTGGAAGGATGTTTATTATGTGGGGTGCATCATGAGTGGCATCTTATTAATGTATAATTAGAGTAAGGATTTGTCCAATCAATTTATGAAAGTTGAAATGTTGGAACTTTTATTGAAATATAACCATCACACGAATGTCCATGGACATGGTGTAACAATGAGTTTATTTTAGGTATTCATATAATGACGTATCAAGAATGAAATTTGATTATACTATCATGAAACCTGCATAATGAGATATTGTGACAGAGGGATTATATTACATAGTGAGCGTTTGTATGTGAATTTCATTTTTGTGACATTAAGTTCTTTATCTTGGGTGCCTTGACCATTTCTAGATATTACTCTTGGACTTTAGGCAATCCTACCTAATAACAATGAGAATATAATCTTAAAGGGTCACACACTGAGTGTTTCTAGTGGTCTTGGTAAAATTATATTTTAATTTAACTAATAAATTTTATTTTCAAGACATTTGAGTAATTCTATTCAAGTGAAAATAATTTCATAAATTAAATAAATATTTATTCACTGGATTGTGAGTAAAATGTATTTACTTAATTTAATGATTAATTAATAAATATATACTTACCATCTTGTAAATAAAATATTTATTTAAGAGAATAAATAATTTATTTATTTATTTGGGTGTTCAATATATAGAAGTGGAGTTCGAGTGGATGATGGCCAGTAAGGTAGTAAAAAAAATATTTTCAGGATGATAAATAATTATTTAACTATATGGAAAAAATTTAAAATAACATTGATATTACTTTGTGACATGGAATTTTATTTATAATTCTATTTTGTGAAAGTTGGCACACCATAAATAATGGCGTGTTATTATTTTTAATAGAGTGGGTTTTATATAATGTTATGAATGTATTTATTTTATATTAAGAAATTAAATATTTTAACCGAAGCCCCATGTCAATAAATAGACACATATGGTATATTCTAAAAATTACCAAACCGCACACCCGGTGAATTTATAATTGTTGAGATGAAAAATTTCTCTCTCAAATCCTCTTCCCACTCCTCTCAAGAATGATATACATTCTTTAAGGAAGAAGAACAAGTGATCCAGAAGGACCAACACAAGACACTCGCTTCTCCATGCTAGCACCTGAAGAACGAGTTGTGTTGATCAGAGACCATTGGAGCACATGTGGATCACTAGTATAGGGACTATAGTTGGGATCCTTGTAAGCACAACAAGATAATATGGACGGGTCATTCTAGACGATCAACTTCATCAACAAAGATAATACCAAATATCCAGGTATTATGTTTCTTTATGAAATTAATTAAATTAATTATAAACATGATGTGAAATATCCAATCTAAATGTTCATGGACTCTTCATTATTTATCTAAATATTTGATTCTATTCCTTGGAGACTATCATTTATTTTCATATTGATCTCAGAATCTCAAATATTTATTCCTCCTCTTTCGTTTCATGGTTAAAATAATTGTTGTGTATCATGCCAACTGTGATTCTTCTATGCTCGAAACTACATGTGGTATTAGATCAGTTATATCATAGTTTATAATATTTTAAATATTTCTTTGATTATTTACACATTTAATAATTTAGTTGTTTCAATTAAAGTTAATCGTTCTGTAAATCTGAATCTCAATAAATATTCCTCCTCTTTCGTTTCTAATTTACCTTACAAAATCGGTTTTCTTTTAATTTTGATTAAAATAAAATAGAGGATCTCATCTAGAGGTTCCAAAGGTTCTTGGCTGTACAACACCAGAACACATGATGTGTATTTAGCAGTACACACCATGTAGTCAATGTTCAATGCACCGAGTCAGGTCCCCAAAACCATGTATTTTCATTGGAGTTTGTATAAGTCTTAATGAATCCATGTCTTGAATAGGAATAGGTGGCTTGCAGCTTCTGAATTACACACTATGTGGCTCATTGGACATGACTTGTAGTTCCTTCTGGTTAGGTTTATACTGTGTACCCCGTAGATGGCATACCCGATGGGAGATCATGTAAGGAGGAACTACACAGTGTGTGGCCCACTGGACACATCATGTACAACTATGATTTCGTAAGTACACTCACATGCCATTTTCATGGATGTGTACTTTGGAAGGATGGTGAACAATAGTACACACTGTGTATTTGGAACCACAATCCGTGTACTCGTCCAAATTATGCATATTTATTATAAATTTTATTATATTATTCAAACCCTTGAGGTGTTTACCATCATGTGGGAGTAAAGCTGAGGCAGAACACGTGATAGGTGTTTTATTTTTATCTGTTTAATATAACATCTGCGTAATGTTCATCTCTACTCATTATGTAGTTATAAATTGGAATTTGCTATATTTCCTCTAAAATACTTGTTACGCATAAAGATAATTTTAAATTAATATAATTTTTTTAATATAATGATGGATGAGAATCTCAAGGAAATTCATAAAAGGGTTTACTATCAATGGATTGATTAATTAAAGATGATAATTAATTGATTCATGCACAATTTATCTTAAAAAATTATTAATGAATTTAATGCCAGTTTTATTTATGTATAAATATTGTTGCATGTATAAATGATCATGATCTATAACAAAACCATTATATGTGGATAGTTTAATTTAATTTAATTTAATGTTTTTCATGAGAGCCATCTCCTCATTAATATGTATGGCCTATGTGCCTGAAGTTTGTTTTATGTAAAACCACTTTTTAACCATCACCCTCTTTTGAGTTAAAAAAGGAATATGTAATGGATGTAACTCTCATGCTAGTGGATTTAGTTCATGCTAGATCTTAGGAAAAATCAATCCTAGGAGATACAGAGCTGGAAAAGTGGAAATATGTAAACACGAACCCAAAAGTTTCAAGGTGTTTCTCCCCTAGATATGGGTTAGGTTGTCAACCTCACGATAAAATAAACATTAGAAAAGCCCATGATTATTACCTTTTAATTATTTTTTTATCACATGCCTGTTTTATCATTATGGATGTGTTGTCACGATCACATAATTAACGAATTAAACAAGCATGGAATATGAAACTAAAATATACCAAGCTTATGTGTAAATATTATCAATACATGGTTAATCACTTAAGTAATTTCCACGTAATATTAATAATCATGTGATAATGATAATAACCAATTCACACATAAGAGAAAAAATACCTCAAATAAAATATTATGTCATCCCAAGATTTTCGTTACTTGATTATGGGAGAAACTCAATAAAAATATATGTTTTACCAACCTTGGTTGGGAAACATACTTTTATACTGGATGTCCTTATGAAAGGTTTTAGTTTGACATGACCATATTACATCAAGAGGATTATCCCTTGGTAGACTCGGTGTAATATTGGCATCAAGAGTTGTGGAAATCCAAATTCATGATTTCAGGATAGGGGAGTCTACTCAACAGATCAAGGAGCTGAAATCCCGCATTTAGAAAATCATTCCAACCTAAATTATATCAAATATCTTGACCAACCCTTGTTGGGGTTATGGGAAGGGGAATATGGATCCTAGAAACTAGAATTTCATGGAAACTGGAGATTTTTATTTCAATGTGAAGGGACCTTATGACTTTATTAAATAGTGGGATAATTAATAAAATTAATTTATTATTTCTCATAAAAAGGTAATCATGAAACTACTAATGATATACTATTTTAATTATTGAATAAAAATTATATTCTCATCAACCATACTATCCTTATGAATAATTATGGTTAAAGAAAACATCCTCACTGAAAGTAACTTTTAAGAATGGTTTAGACACCTTCAGGTTATCCTACACCATGAACATAAGTCTTATGTTCTGGTTTCAGCATTACCTTATACTCCTTCTAAAGAGGTGATTGATAAGGATTTCCTAGTCTATGAGAAACATATGAATGAAGCTGTAAATGTGCAAAGTTTGATGCTATAATCAATGTCTAATGATCTCTTGATGTCCAACGAAAACATGGATGCATATAACATTCTCAAGAACCTCACTGGTCTTTCAAGGAGAGAGAATGATAGAAAAGGTTTGATATCTCCAAGAGACTTTTTTATAGTTTTCTTTGATATGGTTTCCCAACTAGGCCTCATATAGTCAATATCATTGGATTCATTGATCACTTGGAGGATCTTGGTTTTAAACTCCCCAAATAACTGGGAATCGATCTCATTCTTGTATCACTCCCTCATAGATTCTCCAACATTGTTTTCAATTTCAACATGAAAAACATTGATATGTCTCTATTTGATCTTCTTATCCTCATTAACCATGTGGAAAAATATATAAATCATGAAAATCCTTATGTACTTATCGTGAATAAGATGAAAGGGAAGGAGAAGATATTTAACCCTAAATATTATTCACATACTTCCACGAAAAGACAGATCAAAGGGGAGGAAAGGGAATAAGAGGCTGTTTGTTTCACACATGGAAATAAAGGACATTAGAAGAAGAAAAACACCCAACCAAATAAGAAAGGTGAAGCTTCTCGTGCGTTTTTTATCAAGTGAAATCTATTTGTTTCTATAAATTGGGTATTAGATGTAGCTTATGGTTCTCCATATGTATCCAAATACAATATCCATGCATATTCGAGAAGATTGATAAAGGGGAGGTAGATATACGAGCAGCCAATGGATCCAAACTTTTTATTGTTACTGTCAGGGACTACCACCTCACATTTCCATCTGGGATGATCTTGGTGTTAAAAGGTTGGTATTATGTTCCATCTGAAACTAAAAACATTATTCCTGTGTTCATATTAGATAATGATGGGGGTTTTTCATGTTTGGAAAATAATGTTATTTCTTTTACAAAGATAGGATATGTTTTGGTAGGGCACATTTATACAACAATATTTACCTATTTGATTACACAAACCAAGTAATGATAATTGATAACAAAGATACTTCACATGACTCATACCACAACCAACTATGGAATCATTAGATAAGTCATTTAAATGGTAGACACTTGAAAATGTTACATCAATATGGATATTTAGATTCTTTAGAACTAAAATGACTTGGCATTTGTCATGCATGTTTACAAGGAAAAATGAACAAATACCCATTTAGTGGGAATGTTGAAGGGGCTCAATAACATCTTCAATTGGTTTATACTGATGTTCGTGGACCATTTCTAGTCAACAAAAGGGTGGGTTACTTATACATAATAACTTTTACTGATGATTTTCATAGATATATATATCTACATAATGAGGTATAAGTCGGATTATTTTAATAAGTTCAAAGAATACAAGAATGAATTTGAGAACATGAATTGTGAGAATATTAAGAACTCTAGTAAGACAGAGGTGGATAATATCTTAATGAATACTTCATTGATTACTTATTAGAGTTTGGGATCCTATGCCAACTCACTCCTCCTAACACATCCTAGTGGAATGGTGTGAGGGAATAGAGGAACCGCACCCCATTAGACATGGTTAAATCAACGATGTGTCCTGTGAGTCTTCTATTATAATTTTTGAAATATGTGTTAAAAATTGTAGAGCACATACTAAACCAAGTATAAAATAAATCAATAAATTGTATTCCATATGAGTTCTAGAGTTCAAAAGAAATTTTGTCAAATTTACATGTGTGGGGAAGTGATGCATTTTTAATGCCTCTTCATGTAACTAACTTGAACCCCGAGGCACAAAGTGTACTTTTATTGGATACCCCCAAGAAACAAGAGGATATTACCTATAAAACCCATTAGAAAAAAGGTAATAGTGGGAAGAAACTCTATATTCCTTGAGAGGGTGCACATCTCCAAAAGAGATAGTGGGAGCGATATAGACTTTGATGAAGTTGAGGCTCAAGGTAAACAAGAGTTGGTATAAGCGAATATTCCACAAAGAATCATGGAAGAAAGAACTGCCCCAGAGAGACAAGAACTGCGTAGGAGTAAAATAGAGGTTAGATAATTGGAACAGTACAATTTTCTAGTTACCGAAGATGGAGATTCATTATTAGTTGATAATAATTATTGTTGAACCTATAAGGAATCAGTAATCGGAATGGATATTTATAGGTGGAAGGAAGCCATGAATTCTAAAAAGGATTCCTTGTTCCAAAACCAAGTCTGGATTTTGGTAGATCCTCTAGTTGATGTAATGACTTTTGGTTTCAAATGGTTAGTCAATAAGAAACTGGACATGGAAGGAAAATTTAGTACCTATAAGGCAAGACGGGTTACAAAAGGGTTCAAACAGAATCAAGGCATTGACTACAAAGAAATATTTTCACTAGTTGTAATGATGAAATCAATCAGAATTATATTTTCCGTTGCTTCTTACCATCACTACAAGATTTGTAAAACGGAAGTCAAAACATCCTTCCTTAACGAGAACCTTCATGAAGATGTCTACATGACACAACCTGATGGTTTTATGACTCCAAAGGATTCCAATAATGTATAAATATTTTATAAATCCATTTATGGATTAAATAAAGCATTCAGGTAATATAAAATTCATTTGGATAAAGCCATAACAAAATATGGTTTTATCAAGACCAAATGTCAGCCTTGTGTCTACGAAGGGTTTTGTTGGAGTGCAACAGTTTTCCTAAATAGTATATGTTGAGTAAATATTACATATTGGAAATGAGATACCTATCTTACAGACTTTTAAGGCATATTTGAATCAATGTTTCACCATGAAGGACTTTGAAGAGGCATCATATATTTTTGAGATCAAGATCCATCCTGATAGATCTCAGAGATTGCTGGTTCTATGTCAATGTATATACATTCATAAGATACTGAAGAAATTCAATATAGAACAATCCAAGAGGGGATTGTAGCTAATGTAAAATGGAAGTCATCTTTCCATAAAAATGTTCCCTTAGACACAAAAGGAAAAAATATAATATTAAGGACTCCATACGCATCAGCGATTGGGCCAATCATGTATTCCATGATATTTACTAGGCTGGATGTGACCTACACATTTAGTGCAGTAGTTAGATATCAAGCTGACCCAGGTGAATTTCATTGGATGGTAGTCAAGATTATCCTAAAGTATCTGAGGATTACATAGGATATGTTCCTGGTTTATGTAGGAGATGAGGAACTAGTCATCAGAGGATATTCATATGCTAGTTTCTAGACTTATCAAGATGACATGATGTTGAAAATGAGATACATCTTCAATTTTAATGGAGGTGAAGTTAGCTGGAAGATCTCAAAGAAGATCATGGTCGAATATTCTACAAAAGAGTCCAAATATATCGCAATATATGAGGTAGAAAAAGAAGAAGTTTGGATGTGAAGTTTCATCCAGGAGCTGGATGTGATACCTTGAAGTAATGATACCATCACACTTTACTGTAATAAATTTGCAGCAGTGACTCTCAAAAAAGAGCCAAGGTCATATCAGTGGACGAAGAAAATACTTTCATATTATCATATCTTTAGGGATTTTTCTCAATGATGTGAAGTTGAAGTGATTATTATTTACATGGAAGACAACATGGAGTACCCCATTACCAAAAAATTAACCGAGAATAAACATGATATCCATATGAGGTCTTGCAGACTGAAAATTATAGGTGGTGGGATCTTGTCCAAGTGGGAGTTTGAAATAGTTGGTGTCCTAGAACCAACTTGTTGTACTTTTATTACAAGGATATTTAATTTATTCAAACATTAAACATCCTGTTAAATATTTTCATTGTTCTTCAAGAAAATAATGTAATAATGTTCTAGGGTATTTGTTGCATTGAAAAGGTCATGGATGTTCTCCTCGATGATGAGAACCTTGAAATGATATAACAATATTCTTAAATATATTATACAGTTGGATGACATACTATGATGGGACACATATCATGAATTTTTTTTGGTGTGAGTACACATAAGAAGATGGGACTTCCTCTCATGAAGATCACACTTGGTAATCTCTAAGACATGAGATTATGAGAGTAGACCTGACATTAGGAATTCCACATGTTTTGGTGTCATCAGATCATTCTATCTGTGGGAGTGTTTAATGATATTTAAACATTAATATTATCATTACTACGTGTCATGACTCACACACCATGATTTACTGAAAAAAACCTTCATGGAGATAGTTGGTGAGAAGTAGGATACTTTGGGTTCATCACAAGTGGCATGTTATTAATGTATAATACATGGAAAAATTTATCCATTCCATTTATGAAAGATGATATTTCATCCCTTTTATTGAAATAGAACCATCACAAGGAATTCCATGGCCATGGAGTAAATATGAGTTTATTTCAGGTATTCAAAGAATGAAGTATCAAGAATAAAAGTTGATGACACTATCATGAAACCCTCTTAATGAGATATTGCGATAAAGGGATTATATTACACTACAAGAATTTGTATGTGTATGTCATTGTTGTGATATTACATTCTTTATCTTGGGTTCCTTAACTATTTCTTCCCATATACCCTCGTGCTTCTGTCTTGGTATGTTCTCTTGTGCAAGATCTTATTTCAGGATTAGGATTTCCTCTCGTATAACCTCTTGTTTCATTATTGGGAAATCCTCCCATGTAACCTTTTAGATTATAAAGGATTTTTCATTTACCAATGCATTGGAGGGTGATATCGGTCCCATGAGTCACATAATTAAATAATATTTGCATGTTCCACAAAAAAATCATCATGTATTGACCCATGAAAAGTGATGGGATCTATAAATATCAAATCCTAACCTATGAAATGAAATGGGTATCAATAACATTTCATAACTTCATAACCTATATAAAAGATATAGGTTTTATAATCATCTAAATGGAGCATAACCTGTGAAAAAAAGCAAGTTTCAAATGCATATAACCCCTAAAAAGAAAAAGATTTTATAAAAATATGACCCATTTGAGAGAAATAGGTTTTATAAAGACCATGATATTAAGAATAACTCATATATATAAAGTATTTTAATGTAAACATTATATAATTTCTCTTAAGGGCATGAGTAACATAAATTTATTCCATATTATAGGGAAAATAATTTAGAAAAATCTATCAAAAAAATTTCTTATGTAAAATATACATTCTTTTTTGAAAAAATATTTTTATACATAAAACCATTTAAAAATAGTTTTCCTAGAAAATAAATTAAAAAAATATAATGATTACATGAAATAATTTTGAAAAAATTATTCTTTAAAAAAAATATAAAATATGCTTCAAAACATTTTAAAAACATATTTCTTTGAAAACACATTGAAATTTTATATAGAAAGCCTAATTTTTTTTAAAAACATTTGACTTCAGAACATATAGACGAAGATTTAAAATGTTTTCAAAATAATTTATTTGAAAATATTGTGAAAACATTAAAACAAGGCATGAAATCTATTGGAAAAAAATTTCCTTGAAAAAAATATTAAATTATCTTGAAAACATAAGAAAATATTCATAAAAAAATTATAAAATAATCATGAAAACAATTTGAAAATAATTTACCTTGAAAACGTATAAAATAATATTGATAAAATTTTGAAAACAATTTTCCTTGGAAACTTATAAAATAATATTAAGAAATTTTTGAAAACCATTTTCCTTGAAAATATTTTTTTAATTTTTTTTATTAATAATTATTCATTATGTTTGAAAATAGTTCTTTAAAGATTAACATTGGATAAATACATCAATTTTTTATAAGGTAAAAAGAATTGTCCCTTTTCATGGTAAAATGTTAAAAAACACATCATTTAAATAGTAACAAGAAGAATCATTTTATGAGATTGAGAAAAGAAAATATGGGTAAAAAATAATTTTAAATATTACAGGATAACATAATAATATTATTGAAAACCCTTTTTTGAAGACCAGGTTTTGAAGGAACATGGATTTCTGATCGAAGAGACGTTAATGATGGAATTTTTTTAAAAAAAAATTCTAAAAATTATTATTTATCAAATACTATAAAATGGTACTAATATATGAATATATCATGACTAAACATTAGAGAAAAAAATCAGGATGTTTTTAAGATATGGGTAATAAGATTTCATCAAATGAAGCATAAAAAAAATATTTTTGGAATGTAATGAGATTGTTTTGATAAATTCTTATGACATGGTAACTAGGGATCATACTATCTATATAAGAAAAAATAATTTTAAAAATCATAAAATATCGTGAAAAGATTTAGATTCATTATATATCATGTAACTTTATATATATACATCTCAAAATGAATTTAGGCAGATAACAAAACATATGTCTCAAAGAAATAAAAATGAGACAATCATATTTTATTGATTTGGAAACATTTTAAACATAAACCCCATGAAATAAAGGCTATATAATCAATATGTAAATACATATAAAAATAAATTTATGAAACAGTTAATACATTTATTTCCAGAATTCATCCCACAAAAAAGGAGTCGGTGGTTAGAAATCAAATATCTCATAGAAATAAAATGTGAGATGAAATCCCCATACCATGTGTCTAGAAAAACATCATACTCATTCAAACCACATGTATAATACATATAAATTTTTTATAAATCTTTTACATAGCCATATTATTTTATATAATACCATATATGGTTTCATTATGATTTTATATTACAAACTTTTTTAAAATATTACATTTATGTTTCATTTAGGGTAATGTTCTCTTTATTCTTCACATGTGTCTTAATTTATTATATCTTTGAAATTTATACTTCATATCACGATTTAATGAATTTAAACAATGATTTAAACATCATTTTTATACAGTATTTGTGTACTATTATAATCTATATAATATATATGTATGAAATGGAATACCCCGATCATAGGGATGGTAGGCAGTACGTATGCATGAATGCTATTTCAATTTAATTATCATATTAAAAGAAAGAATGTAAATGATATATATATATATAATTATTATGTATATTTACAATATAATATATATCATATATATTCAAAAAGACCATCCTTAATACAATCCATGTAGTGTATGAACAATTCATATCGCTTTGATGGGGTGGTAGTCCACATTTACTCAAACAAAATTATCATATTTACATAAGATGAAAATCATAAAAGAATGTTATAAATAAAAATTAAAGAATAATAAAGAAAATATAAATACAATATATATCATATATATATAGATAATATTTCCATCATAATGTCCACATCATAGATGAATAAGGAATAATGAACAATCATTAGTTCGTGAGGTAGTAGTTTGTTTTATACATAAATAATATGTTCGTTACTCGTTAGATGAAGGTGTGCATAAGTTTAGGTATAAATAATTAAATAAAAAATTCTTATTATATTTTGATATAGGTTTTTTTATATAATCATGGAAAATAAAATATTTTAGGGGGTGTAGAGTGTAAATTAAACTAGAGATCTTGAGAGAATATGTTACCTCTAAATTGGGTAACTACTTTTTGTTTCAGCCAAAATGATTGCATGAAATACATTATAAAAAAATTGAGTCATAAATGAAGAATTTAGGAAATTTGGGAGATTATTTTAGAATATATTTTTTGATAAATGGGGTTTTATAGGTGTTAGGTTGTGGGAGTGGTTGTGGACTTTTATAGAGAAGGAAAATGAGTCACATAGAATTTTTTAAAACAAGTTAGGTATACACATGTTCTTACCTTAAAAAAGTTATAAAAGACCCCGATAAATATTTATGTGAAGGTATATGGACGCAATATGTATATAAAATTGGTTTTCGACAAGTTTCCAGGTCATTTACCCCCTAAAATAATGGTTTTGTACCCAATTAATCTTAATTTGACCTTATTCACTATGATTATTTTTAATCACTTTTATTAATATTTTTGATAATAATTTATGTTTAACTTATTAGAATATGAATATTATACTTATTATGATGGTATATGTTAGTTTTTAGAAATTAAATTCACAGAATCATGAACATTAATATTAATTATAATATGCACACGTGGTGAGAAAGAACGTTTTTAGAGTAAAACATTCAAAAGATTATTAAGTTTTTATTTTCAATTTCAATTTGAAATCGATTATAATTACCAAAATTATATGTATAGATATATAATGTATCTAATTTGAACATTAAAAAAATTTTATAAAATAAATGTACATTCATTATTATTTAATCAAAAAGTAGATTTTAATTAAAATCAGTATTTTTCATTATTAATAAAAAAATTAAGTCTCCTATAAAAAAACCAAACATTTAACCTAAGATAATTTTGATATTATAAATTTTTAAAATTAATTTTTTTATGAATTTAAATTTCTATAATTGTCTAAAAATAATTTTATTTATTTATAGAAGGACATGAATTGTTGTTAGTTTGAGAAAATAGTATTTTTAGACATATATAGACTTTACTAAAAAGATATATTTCATTATCAATATGTTTTACTTTTATAAAACCATTTTAAAAAATATTTTAATTTTTTATTAATATTCTTATTACGATTTTTAATAGCTAGCTTATAATTATCATTATCAAATAATAACAACAATAAAATGATTTTTTTTAGAAATCATCGGTGTTGCGGGTAATGTACGCCATCTCGGTGTTGCGTGTAACCCAATCAATGTCGATATTAAGTGTAATAGAAGATATATTGATATTTTATATAGCACAAGACAAGTTACTATTGCGTGTAGAATAAGCCAAGTTTGAATTAGTGTTTTTAATATATATATATATATATATATATATATATATTAGTTATTTCTATTGTAACATGAAATTCAAAAAATAAAAAATAAAAAATAATTCAATTTTTTTACAAAATCTCGTGGGGTTACTCTAACCTCCATTGTAATAAATTCAAATTTATTATAATTATATACCAGAAATAGAACCATATACAAACCCATGATACCATATATAATTCAGTTCTAAAATTTCAATTACCATTTTTTAATAATTATTTATTAAAAAAGACATTTCCTAGTTAATTATTTCATTTTTCAAAAGCGTTTAGTTCAGAAGTATCATTATTTGTAATTCAGTCATGGTTACATATTTTCAAAAATGTTAATAATGAAATAAATATAATATATATTCATTATATATATATTAAGACTTATCCAGTAAGGGTATAAATTGTAAAATTAATTACCAAGTTCGTGGAGATGGTAGCATGCACATACGCATGAAGGATGTTTTAATTTTCTAATGAAAATAAGGAAATAGAGATAAATAATAATTTTACATTTAAAAATCATTAATAAAAATATATATATACTTGTTAAATTCACTATTATAAAAAACCATGAAATGTGTTGTTGGAAAATGAATCATTTCATGATGTGGAGGTGGTAGTCGACACGTACATACAAGAGATACTTTCAATTCACATTTGACAGATAAGAGGAAGAAAATGAATGTTACATAATCATGATAACATCTTATAATATTAACAATACTATTTGATTCATGTTATGATGGATACAATCAGTTTATTGATGCTGAAAAAAGAAATAAAATTGAATGTACTTGGTGAAGTGTTATAAATCATCATTGAGAAACCTCCTTTGGCTTACACCATAAGACTTGAATAAATGGTGTTATGATCAAACCATGACCTGAATGACATATAAAGGGACGTTAGGATGTTATTAGGGTTGAAAATCGATGATATATAAGGAAAAAATTTGTGAATAATGGGGAATAAGAGGATCCCTTTAATATGTGAGGAGGAGGGGCACCATTTGAATAACATAAATTATTAAGTTAATATAAATTAATTTTCATGTTAAAGTTCCAAAAACATGATATATATGTATATATGAAAATATTAGGAGGAGAATAAAAAACTATATAAAATTAAATTTATAAAATTTTCTACGTTTTGAACTCTATATTTTTTAACCACATGTTACCCCATTTGATGATTAACACGATATCAATGTTTTTACCCTTTAGTTTTCATGAAATTTACTATAAAATTAAAAGAAAACTAAATGTGGAAATAGTTAATATTATAGAAAATATCCAATTAACATGTATAATTATATGATTTTTATGATCATTAATTATTTTAATAAAATATTATTTAATATAAGACACCTTTAAATAAATTTTTACAGCTATTCACATAGTTTGACTATAAAGAAAAAAAGAGAGAAATATAGTATAAATAGAAAATTTTAACAGATCACTAATATGTAATATTTATCTGAAAAATTCATCAAAAAAATAAATAAATGAACCAAACATTATTACATTGAATTTTTTTAAAATTATAAATCTGATTTATTTATTAATTAAATAAATGTCGTGTCAGTATTATGTATGAATTAAATATAAATATTCCAAAATTAAAAATTAAAAAAAATTATATTGAAAAATATACACTCATATTTATAGTAACTATTAATTAATTAACATAATACACTTTTACCCCAATGTGAAAATATTATAGTTGTTAAAACAAAGAGAGTTATATTTCGGAGTTATTATTTACCTGAAATTATATTAAGTTCATTATTAGAGAAAAGTGGGAAACATTTCCCATATAACATTGTATTGTATGATTTTGGTTAAACTAAAATAATCTAATGTAAATTAGGTAGGTTTTATATAGGTTTTTAATGATTCGTCACATTTTTATTAACCTTAATTACCCAATTTACCATTTACAAAGAGACAAATATTTACCATATTTACCACTCATAATGAATAAAAATACTGTTAAAATATTTACCAAAATTTGAAATTAGGATTAAAAATATGTAATCAAATATTCATTATTAAAAATCTAGAATTGATACAAATCCATTTTAAATTAACTACGCAAAACGAAACAAATTTTTTTTTTGAGAAAAATGCATTTTAAGTATAAAATCAGATTTATTATTTATAATTACCACAAAAAAATAATTAAATGAATGTTAAAATATTTTATTGAAGATATAATTTAAAAATTTCATTAAAATAATTCTTCAAAGGTGATTAATTTAAATCATTAAAATATAAATACATTGTGCGTATAAAAATGTTTTCAGAAAAAGTCATTTTTACAGTCAAAAGAGATTATCAATTATTAACCACTAAATTCATTCTAGAAATATGTAAATAATATATTTTTATTATTAATTTAGTCCTATTCATACCCTTCAATATAATGAATATGAAATAATGATCAAATTAAATATTATTTCAATTGTATAATGTGTATTGTTTAAATTTTGTGATTTGTGTAAAGATATATATTAAATAATTTAGGTTTATTTTAAAAAATTACATATGATGTATTGTTGTGTCACATTATAACCCCATTTAAAATAGTTTTTAACCTTTAAATTCAACACTACGTTACATAAAATGTGAATATATCTATTTCATCAAATCCTTGAGTTCCTTGGTATTTTTTTGAATTTCATACTCCTCCAGATTCCATTAAATTGGTGATTAGTCTTACTCAATAGAACTTTATATCTACAAACAATTTTTTATACATGCTTTACTTTATTGAAAGGTTCCTGATCCAATGACATTGTTTACAAGTTTATTATATCTGAAGAAGTAGGTATATATATCCTAAACAGAGATATATGGAATAGATCTTGAAAATGAGAGATGTTCAGAGGTAGAAACATGCAACAAGATTAAATCCCTTCTTGTTTATGAATATATAAGTTACCATTGTATATAGGGATAAAATTTTCCTATTTTATAAATATGATACCTTTTTTTAGGGATTAATTCACGATAATAACTTATCTCTATCTTTGAATTTTAGATCTTTCTTGTGATTCTAAGCATAACTATACTGTAGAATATATCTATCCTAAATAATATTTTGAATGGATTTAACATTATATATCATTTCATTAACCAAATTAGTTCCCAAAATTTATCAGTCTCAAAAAGAGTATCATCATGTTTGAATTATTCACATCATTTTATAGTGTCTTTCAAAAGGATCCATCTGAATTATATTGTGAAAGATATTTTTGTAAATAAAATTCACTAGAGGAAGGTGTTGATCCCAAAAACCATTTAAATAAAGAGATTAAGATCTCAATATATACTATTAGGATTGAATTATTATACTATACTATGCATATATTTGAGGATGATATTTTTTTAATAAAGTATAACTCCATATGAAGATCTTGTTGAAGACTTCACAAGAAAATTAGGGTAAACCTCATCTCTCTATTATATAAAATCGAATATTGGAAAACATTTAACATAAACACATCATAATTGTATATTTAAGGAATCTAATGAATGTATAATTGTTCATTTATTGAATATAAATTCACTAATTCTATTAGGAGATAAACTACAACACAATCAGTATTTTTATCCTTAGATGTTTTAGGGAGTTCGATGATTAAATACATGGTGATATTTTCCTATATCCATTTTGGTGTAACTAAGGGTTGTTAAATACCATTTGAAATATATTCTTAATCATTAAATTGATTACATACCATGCACTGAGGAACATGATTTTCAATATATCCCATTATATTTTCTTATCTGAAATACAATGCCAGACACTTATACATCTTCTTACTTTAAGGATAAATAATTACTGATGAGTTATGATATTCATCAAGTAGATCCTTCATTTTAGAATGATATGATTTCCCTCCTTTATTAATTATATCTAGATCTATCATATATCAATTCAAATAAATGGGATATCTTGTAATCCCTAATATACATAAGGTTTCATAGTTCACTGAATTCAGAGTATCATCAAATTATTCACCATCTCAATGTGATATTATATTAATAAATAATAATATATAATAAACTCCAACCATATTATCTGGAATACATTCATCTCTTTTTGAGTGAAAATAAACATTAAACGTTTATGAGTAGTATATATGTCATACATTTATTTGTGAATAAATGTGTCAATATATTTGATGCAAAAATTACTGTAGTTTGCTCAAAATCATGATTGAGGTAATTTTTCATATTGACCTTCAATTGGAGACAGGAATAATCTATCACCTTATCATTCTATGTGAAGATAAATCCTATTCTATTTTTTGATGTATCACTATAGATAAAAAATGTTTAGCGTGTGAGAATAGGTGCACTAACAAACCTTATCTTTAGTTCCTTGAAATTTCCATCGCATTCCTCACTTTAAATGAAATTGAACCATTTCAGAGTTAACTAGGTGAGTGGATTAGATATATAAAAGAAATTATCCGTAAAAAATATATAATATTTATCCAAAGAAAGAAAAATAAGGATCCCGTACATCATGGTAGGTATGTTACAATGTTCAATAACTTCCACATTTTATAGATCATCCAATTTACTCACTTTTGAGATTATATAACTAAAAAATGTAACATTATATATCTACAATTTTCACATAGTAAATTTTTCCTACAACTTCTCATTCCATAGCATTTTTGTATAATTATAAATTGATCTACATACTTTTAATTTAAATTAGAATATATAATAATATTATATATAAATACTACAAAAATCAGATCATGGTAATATTAAAAGAGTCTATTCATTAAATCCATGAAAATAGTAGTTAAATTAGTAATAACTAATTGCATCACTATAAATCCAGTATGTCCATACCCTGTATAAAATGCTTTCTTGTTTATTTCTACACTTTTGATCCTCATGTAATAGTATCCATATTGAGGATCATTCTTGGACACATATTAATCATCTTTTAATAGATCTATCAATTGATCAATATAGGTATAAGAATAATTATTTTTGATTTTGATATTTTTAGGTTCTCAATAATAAATGTTTAGTAACATTAATCTATATCATTTCAAAAAATAGGTGCAGACTATGGAGACACACTTGGGTGAATGGATTCCATATTAGGATAGTCCTAGAGATTCTTCTTCAATTTTTGAAACTAAATTCGGTTAATTATATATTGTATATAAAAAATAGATATATCACATGGTATGACTTCTACTAACAACTCAACTTCATGATACATAGGAATATTATGAAACTATTCTAAAAATACATTGACAAACAACCAAAAAGTAGTTATATATTTTATGATGAATTTATCTCTAACCATATGAGATAAATACCCTCTCTCAATAGGAATTGAGACCCATAAAATAGATGTAATTTGAAATAAAAGATTATATTTATCCTCATAGTGATAGATAATAAAATTACAGTTTGAATTAAAAAATGTGACTTCTTTTCATTCTTAATTGATAATGTATTTTTATAAATAAATCCATTCAATTCAAAAAATAAAATCAGTTTGAACTAGAGGGAGAATAATGAGATTTTCATGTATTAGATTCCCATAAATAACATTCAAAGAAAAATTATGGAAATAAGATACCCTCCTGGTTCCATTAGGAGTTCTCACTTATAATTTAAAATCTAATCATTTATGTGGTATTGTGATAACCTTGTATAATTTTTCATATATAATAGAGTTGGATGATGTATAATTAAATAATAAATTTACAGTTCTAGATTTTATTATAACACTAACTTTTAACTATTAGTTACTTTACCCCACATTGGAAAAACTTATCACATGATATTCGCATTTGTTTGGGTTTAATATTTTACTGTCATCAATCATCATCCCAAACCCTCGAATTTGATCTATAGTTTTCATCATTCCCATACACCATCCATTTGAAACACTAATGTATGGGTTGTTAATTATGTGAATAATTATCTCTATTAACATACTTTGATAACTTCTTCCTATCAGGTTGACATTATATTTCTCAATGAATGTACATTCCACACTGAAATAAATTACTAGCTCCCTTAAGAAAATTTAATCTATGTTTCCTTCCACACATTTTAAATAAAGGAAGAGTTATCTTCTTAGTTCCCTCATTTTTATTATTTGGATTTCATTTGAATTCTATATTTCATTTCTTATCAAAATAATGAGATTTATATTTAACTCCAATCTCCATTTTTATCTGGATAGGGCATCGAATGAATTATTTAAGACCGTTAAAGTACCTTGTGGTTATTTCCCCATAGAGAAATGGATTTAAGACACTGATGAATTAATCATTATTACATTTAAGTTTAATGATAATACTAGAATCATAACCTATGAGTGTTGTAAAATTTACATCATAGAATATAATGGATTAATTATCCTCCTACCTTAACTCAAGAAATTCCATGTTTATTTTATTCTAAATAATAAAAGGGAAATAAATGTTGATAAATAAACATCAATAATAACTCCACTACTTATATTTGATTTCTACATATTTCCACATGTTCTTAATGAGTTTCCACCATTGATCATATTCATCATCAAAATTTTAAACAAAAAAGGATTTTTAATGGGCTTAATAATAGATAATGTAAAATATATTTTCAATTGTACTAATCCATTAATCCGAAACTATTGGGTTATCAAAACAACTAAAACAAGTTGTAATTTTCCTATTTAAATCATCTACATAACATTATTACTTCATTTTCATGTTTGGAATATTGACATGATTCATGGCATGAGAATGTTGTCTAAGAATAGAAATGGGATTTTTCATCCCATATTACATAAATTTTTATTTCTTAAGGGGATTATAATTTAATTGTATATCATAGTCAACATTAAATTGGTTCATTCAGGTTTCATCTGTTGACCCCAAGAAAAAAGTATAGTGTAAACAACAATAATCATATTGAAAATCCATATAATTTGAAAAATCATTTATAGTATATCTAAATCATGACACATTATTCTAAATATATGATTCAATAGGCCTATCCTAGTTCACCCCTAATCACAATCAATTCAATTCCATCCAAATTATTCTTTATGAAAATTTTATTTAACCCACAAATATCCCCCCATAGTTTTTAGGTAGGTGTTAAATCATAGTCTCATTCATCATGCTCTAGTGATGATTGAGTTAACACTCATACCACCACATTCATAGTTTTTACCCCTACATGCATCTATTCAATATACACATACTCTTTCTTGTATCTAAACATGCATTCATATTATAGGAAAACCAAAATACTTTATTTATTAAAGCATTGGATATTATCCTAAATATAGTCTTGTTATAAGGTTTATTAATAAATTTATCTAATCACATCCCCCCCTAAAACAACTAAACATTTCTTTGATACCAACTGAGGTGAACTAAACATTTCATACATAAATATTATATCTTATTACATGGATATTAATTACATATTATTCTGATCTATTCCATGACTATAATTGTATATTTTTATTGGAAAATTAGATACATAAATAACATGTAAATAAAGAATTTATATCATCTCCCACTTGGGGATTCAAAACTAGCACCCTTACTAGACATTTGAAACATAAAAAAACAATTTTTATATCTGGGGGAAAGTGTACCACAATAAAGAGTTAGCTTAGTTTCATAGAAACAATCATAAATTTAGACATTAAAGTTCATTTAATTATAACAAGGGAATATGAGTATGGGAAAAATATTTTAAATTTATAAAACCATGCCTAGTAATTCAAATATTATAATCACAAGTCATGGGAAAATCATGGTTATTTAGATACATGAATCATAATGTAATCAAATAAAATGATCTTTTATAGAATAAAAATGTTGTAATGAATTATATTTTTTCCATATATATTTTTAGATATTATACAGAGTATTTTTGAGACCAGTCACTAAGTTAGCGTGTGATTCTGAGGCCAGGTGTGCCCAGAAAAAATGATTGAAATATATTAAATTTATTTAATCCATGTGCAAAAGTTTTCCTAAAAAGTGGAATAACTTTCAAATAGAATCTCATATCCAAAATACAAGGCCGTTATTATTTTTAAATAATAATTTTACCCCAAGTAACAATATAACCACTGAATACATTAGTGATTCAGGTTGGGGAAAATTCATTTGTAGTCATTTAACATAAATTAATCAAATAAAATAACCTATTTAATAAATTTTCTGAACAAATAAAATTACATAAGTTTACTATTATGGAATATTCTATATGTTATTTATGTAAAACTATATCCAATGGAGATTTTTTGAAGATAGGGAACATTGGAGGATCTCTCTCAGACCAATAACAACAGAATCGAAGATGGAAAACCAGTGTGTGATAGAATTCAAGGATATCTACAATGAAAATGATGTCGATTAATTATTTTTGGGAATGATCTATCCGAATGAAGGTAGGATTTTTATTTGTTTGTATTTGTCAACATTTTTTTATTTCTATAGAAAACATGAATCAATCAACTAATGAATTGGTTTTAGGATCTCGTGTGTAGTGGGTATGTGTTTGTTTTATCCCTAAATTGGGGAATTTCATAACTAATATCTTATTATATCTTCATTATTAATTATGAAGATAATTAATTGAGGTCAAAATTAAACATCGATGATGTTTGTTTATCACATTTGTTTTTTATGATTGTCTTCCCCATTTCTTCGTTCATTACAGGAAAATACATTGGCATGTGGTTCGACGGATACTTGAGAAATCGAACGATGTGCATCCGATTCATGGTGGAACTTTTTCATATTTTATATCCATAATCATTATGTTATGGGGACCATATGATGAATTTATTGGTATTTGATCGAATGGATTTGGTGATCCCCAATCATAGTGTTCTTTGGCATCTAATAAGGGATAACACACAAGGGTGGTATGAAAATGGATTTGATGGTCAGATCCTAATGTCTAATGATGGAAAGGATATAACGATTATGTTACATGGTTTTAGGAATGGGGAATGGACAAATTAATGATTGTATTATAAAAATAATGTCCATTAAACGGATCTAAGATTATGAATAATTCTATAACACATGGTTTGATATCTGGGATTACATGATATGTGGGACCTTTGGTGTGTTTCTAGGGTTTCCATGTGGATTTAAGTATTACACACCATCTGAAACCTACCACACAACTGATAAAATGACCTAGAATATTGGAGTGTAACTTAGAGGCAACATGGACATGGCCCAGAGAACATGATCACTGACACACTATGAAATTTGATAAGAAAACAACCAGACTAGGAGTAAATGGGCATAGATTTGTACATAAACATTATAAGAATTACACATTTGTAGAAATGTTGTGTTCTATGACACCGAAACAAGAACGTTCTGTGATACATGGCTAGGAACCAATCATGAATGGACACATTATGTACAAATAGTACAATCAATACACTACTTCAATGATAGCTTGTATTCCTTGTCCTCATTATCTTAGAAAAGTTTCCTTATGTTCCCTTGATCCTTTCACTAAGTGTCCGTATGTAATCACATATTACTATTAAGATATTGACCCCTTCAGTGGGAAATCATGGATAGAGTTATTAGAATCCTTTAATGAGGCCTAATGTGAGATCCACTATCATCATTATTCATTAGGTGGGGTTATTGGTATCATCATGACCAACACTACATGGGGGGGTCGATCATTTATGTAGAATATTATTATAGATTTAGTTTTTTCTATACCTCATAGCCTTGGTTATAGTCTAAATATATATACTATTTACATGGAGTAGTAAATCTAAAGCACATTCCATCAGTTTTATCTGTGTCATAGAGATTGTTATCCTATATGGCTGTTATGTAGAGTATTTGAGAAGAATACCGAAATTCAAATTATGGTTGTGAGTTTACCTTGATACTATGTTTCTTTATTGAGAAAGTTAGTATATTTTATTTTATATTTTATAGACATATAACTTTGTTTAGCTATCTAATATTCTTGTTGTTATCCACTTAGTGATTTTAGGGTGTCCTACTGGGTATTGTTATACTCACCACTACATTGGATTTTCCCACACATGATGCCTATTATGAAGATAATGGTCCCATTAAAAGAGTCCTATAGGGACCACTACTAGGCATAGTTTATTGAGAAAGACTGATCGAGGTGTACTTTGGTGGTTACCTTCACATAACTTCTCTTCAATACATTTACCTTTGAATTATTTTCATACTCTTTCTGGGGGGATCATATTTGGCCATATTTAATTAAAATAAAACATGTATTACTCTGGTTGTGTGATTTATATTCATTTTATCAAATTTTATCCATTACTATATATTTTATTTTTTTATGGTCTTGTATATGTGTGTGTTTGTAAAAAAATATAAGATAAATCCTCCCATGTTATTGATATTCCTACTTGGTGCTAGTCGCTATCCCTGAGCCTATTGGAGTCAGACTTGGGGAGTCCATGTATGGCCCCCATTGGGATGGGCCATGAAAACTTTAGTATCAGAGTATTGTTATCCTTTAGAATTGGACATTATTATTTTGTTTTGGTTAGCATTGTAAGGTGTTTTGAGTTTGGTTTTTAGGCTTGTGACTCGAGTGTCGGTGTGGTGGATGACATATCCATACACTAGGACTCTAATCATTCTACTTTAGAATAATTACATGAGAACACTAGTTATATTGAGAAAAATGTTACATACATCAAATAGGAATGGGTTTTGGGTTCCATATCCTTTTTGGGTAATCTTTATAGACACACAAATTTTTCACAGGGCATATTTTCTATTTCAATTTTCCTTCATAACATATTATATCTTAGATTCACCACCAGGTTCATAAGAACGGTCCCCTCAGGGTTTAGTATTTGATATAGAGACCTATACCGGTGGTGTTACATCCTTGTGGTTCACCAGTTTTCCACCACCTACTGAGTAGTAGATATCACCCACAATTCTAGCAGATGGGGTGTGAAATTTTACCAAGCATTATGAGTTTCATAAAAAACAACCCTTCATTTTTTGAGGTGATATTTAACCATAGGTTTCTAAGTAATAGCATGATGATGTGAGGTGATGTTTCTGTATTTTCATGGAATTGGATTATTGAATGTTGTTTTTGTTAGTGATCCCTCTCTATGGATCTACAGGTCGATGGCGGGGTTCAATAACCTAGTGATTTTATAAGGCTATTATAGCATGGTTATATTTTGAGTTCTTTTTTAAATATTAATTCTATATAGATAAATTGAGGGTTATATGCATCCAAGATATTCTATATCATAAGAATGAAGTCATAATAATGGATAAGTATTCATTGAGGATGACAAACCTCTCTAGATACTCCTTGAATATGGTTCATGATCAGTTATTTTAGGATTAGATCATCGAGTGAGGAATATCAAGGTTCATCCTAGCCCACATTATACCACTATGAATTCCTACTTATTATATAATTATAGAGAGTGATTTGGTGGTTGAGTGTTTCCTGGCCGAACAGATGCCGACAATGGTTGTCAGCAGTAGACACACATAAGTAGAGACTTTGAAAATAGATATCCAATGTCAATCATTTAGACATTGACATGAAATATAAATTTGGATTGCATAATTGGATATAGGTTTTATAGTTTTGGTCTTGTATTATGGGTCTAGTAAACCTAGATATATGTGGGGATAGTCTTGCGATAGAGGGGGAAATATTTCATTATCTTGTTCTACCTGCCATACAGTTGACATAAATATAGTGTATGGGATGCCTAATAAGTGGTAGTTCTAGGAGAATTCATATACCCTATCGTGGAAGACCTGGAAGAGTATATGAGAGACTAGATGGAGGTGTTGGATGATCTAATTATTACAACTATGACCCCTTGTGGTCCACACCATGCCTTATGAGATGGTAGTCCAGATAAAAGGCATTTTTAGATTGTCACGGTTTTTGAAAAAGAGGCTCTAGGGATTATAAGAGGTATGATCTGTGTCTTTTACACCTTATCTATACAGTTGATAGATACCAGTTCTAGTAAATAAATTATTTCAGCATAGTTAGTTTGAGACAAAGAGATTCTTATTGATCCATTTCCTCGACCCTTGTTCTTAGAGAATCCTTTGGGATGTGATATGGTGATAGCAAAATTATGTCGACAGTATGACATGAAACATGGAGGTGAGAGTTTCTGTTGGTATATATAGTTATCAATGAAAAATAATTAAAAAATAATCTTAGGGAAAAACTGTTTTTCTACATTTCATTTTCAAATAGGTTATTTTTGGAGGAGGATGTGTTGTGTATACAGTGATGAGACCAGGTTATCCTTTGTGGGTGAAAAGGAAATCTTGGTATCATTGGATGTAATAATTAATAATAGGGTAAAACCATTTATTCATTAGTTTTAAATAAATAACCATAATGTAGTGGATGTTATGAGTTTTTATATCGCTATAGTGATATAAGAGTACATAGATGTCTTTACTGAAGAAGTTTCATGCTTACCTCCCTCCAAGAGATAGAAATATATATTGATCTACTATAATAACATACTCTTAGTGTTTATAGATATTAAATCCTTTTTATAGAATAATTAAAACATTGCACAAATAGATTCCCAAATACCTTATTAGTTTACTGAATTTCTATATATGGATAAATAAAAAATGATACATGAGTGGGATAGATTATCTCCCATTAGGTCCTTCATGACTAGAACCCTTCTTAGACACACCATAAAAAAAATACATACCTTCATATATTGTGGATGAAAAAATGGGAGAGATCAGATTCATAGTTAGTGTATATAAAGAGATATGTAAGAATAAACATGAGCATAATGGTATGAAAATTTGATCATGACATTATAAGATTGTACCCTTCATATGAAATACCATAATCATGAATCACGGAATGAATATTGGTAGTTTATAAGACATGAATAATAATGGAAAATAGAGAATAAGAATATCAAATGAACAATACATGAGATTTTTGGAATACAAATAAACATAGAAATTAACATGTCAAGAATACCTAGAAAGACCATCCCAAATTTTATACTTTGGATAATAACCTATGAACATACATCAGGATGGGAATTCCCTAATGTGAAACCTCTTGTTTTGGGATTGGGATGTCTACCTATGTACCCTCTTATTTTAGACTTAAGATGCCCTCTTGTTTTGGTATTTGGATGCCCCACGATGTACCCACTTGTTTCAGGCTTGTGATTCCCTCTAATGGTCCCTCTTGAGCTCATTAAATAGACATCATTCCCCAACTAATTGGAGTGATATATAATTATATCCCATCACATGATAAAATAATATATACATGTGCCACATAATAATAAAACATACATCATACCGTGACCCATAAAAAGAGATGTGATTAATTAGCATCATATCCTAACCCAAGAAATTATATTGTCATAATAAACATATAATCATATAAGAACATATGGAGAAAATATATGTTTTATAATAATTTCATCCTAGAATATCCTGTGAAAGGAATAATGTTTCATAATCTTTCATCACAGAATAACAAATTAAAGAGAAATGGGTTTTATAACCATATAAACTATGGAAGGGGAATGGGTCTAAAAATATATATCTCTTGAAAGAGAACTGAGTTTTCATAAATATAATTCTATAAAAACATAAAACATTTAGAGTAATAAAATTAATGTGACCTTTTGATCATTTCCCAAAAAGGTATGTGTATCACCAATGGATGTCATCATAGATGGAAAATAATTCTATAGTATCTTTTAAAAACAATTAATGATAAAAATATATTTATTTATATGGAAAATTATTTTAAAAAATTAAAACATTAAAAATAAATTTCTCTGAAAATAAACCTGAAAACTTATAAATAATGCCTGAAAACATTTTTGAAAACCATTTCGCTTAAAAAATTATAAAATATATATCAAAATTGTTTGAAATCCATTTTCCATTAAAATTTAAAAAATAAGATTAGATTTTTTAAAACCATTATCCTTGAAAATAATTAGAAAACATATAAATGAATCTATCAAATAATTTAATTCCTTTTAATTGAATTTTTTTTTAAAACTTATAAACAAAGCTTTGAATATCATTTAAAACTATTTTTTTTAAAAAAACCTTTTGAAAAACATATTTCCATGAAAAAATCTTTAAAAAAATTAATTTCCATAATATGAGGAAAATATTTATTTAAAAAACAATTTTAATCTTGAAATTAATTCCTTGAGGGAATGATGATGGGTAAATTTGTAAATTCCTATCAATACTTTTGCAGCGTCACATATTTAAATAATTTCCTCAACCATAAAAGGGAAATAAATAAATTAATATTTAAATAAATTTTTCAAAAATATAAAATATGGTTAGAAATGTATTTTAGAGATTATTATAGAATTGTAGAATATTTTGGGAACATTTCCTTTAAAACATGGTTTTCACGGAACCCAGATTTTCCACAAAAGGGAGAGTTAAATTCCAGATTTCTTAAAAACACTATATTAACTATCATATGTACCAATGAGTGCAGAAATGGTAATAAAAAATTAATATATCATGAATTTATAGATTAAAATAAAATTTAAGAGTGTTATTTTTATATAGTCATAGGATTTCATTGGTGTAATCATAATCATAAAAAAGATCGATAAATGGTGAGATTATAGTTATAAACCGTTACAAATTTGGTATCATTAAATCATAAAAAATTGAAAATATTATAAATACCTAAATAATAAAATATTTTAAATATATTTATATTAATTATAAAAATTTTAAATGTTATTATATACACCTCATGGATAAAAATAGGTTCATAACATGGCTTGTGTCTCAAAGATTGAAAATTGAGACAAAATTACTTTACTGATTTGGTTACTTTTGAAAAAACAATCAAATGAAAGAAAAAACATAAAATAGAAATTTAAATAACCATAAATTTAATAATAATAATCAATTAATACATCCATGGTTATTATAGACACCAAAAAAGGGAATGGGTAGTGAATAAATCATATATCTCACTGAAATAAAAAGTGTGACGAAAATTACCCTACATTGTGTCTTGACTATCATTGTACTCATACAAGAATCGTATATAAAAAATGTAAGATTATTATACATGTATCTCAGAAAAATATTCTTATATATAGTTTCATATATATTTTTACTATGAATTTATATTACCCTCTTTTTAACAATTCTATGTTAAGGTTTCACTTTCGGTAATATTCACTTTATTTTTTACATTCATCTTAATTTGTTATATCATTAGTCCGTATAAATTTATCATGATTTAAAAAATGTGATCCATGATATAAATATTATTTACATTAATTTTATGTGTATTTTTAAACTCTATTGAATATGTATGTTTGCAGTGGAATACATCATTTATGGAGACGGTATGTTGTACATTCGGATGAGCATTGTTTTTATTTTTATTTGAAATATTGAAAGTAAAAAATTTAAATGAAATATATGCATTTATAAATTCATTAAATTAGAATTATTATTACATATATATCATATAGTTTAAGAAAATCCAATTATTACTCATTCCATGTAGTCTATGAGCGAATCAGATCGCTTTGAGAGGGCGGTAGTTCACACTTACTAAAATGAAATTATCATATTTTAAAAAAATGGAATGTGGAAAGATGTGTCAAAAATGACATATAAGCGATTAAATACATAATAATTTTCATATATATTATATATAAAATTCATTTCCATCATATTTACTACCATGGGATGTGGTAAGGGAAGGATGATCAATCGTCATTTTTTAAGGTGGTAGTTTTCCTTATAGATAAACAATATGTTCATTACGCATTAGATGGAAGTGTGTGTATGTATAAGAAGAAACCTTAGAATAATATCATCTCAGTATATTAATTTTAAATGTGTTTTTTATTAAAATGGAATAAGGATAGTGAAGGGTTTGAGAATGAAAGTAACATAAAGGATATTGATGGAAGATGTTATCCCTTCTTTGGGTAACTCTTTTTGGTTTTCACCAAAGGGCTTCCTTGGATTTATTTTTTACAAATAGGTGGAATAAAGGAGAAAATTAGGGATGATTTTAAGTGTATTTGGATAATATTGGATGAACCAAAGTGTTTCTAGAGGTGTGAGGAAGGGGTATATGTGGTGGCCTTTTATAGTGGAGGGAAATGAAACACTTTGTATTTTTGAAAACAAGTCTGGTGTACCAATGTTTTTACATAACAAATCATAAAAAATAAAATAAATTAAATAGATTAATGTTAATTTTCAAATAATGTAAAAAAATGTGGTTTCATCACGTTTATAGGTCATTTGGGCCCTTATTTTTAAGGTTTAGTCCTTTGTTAAGCTTAATTTTCCCATAATCATTATAACTCATTATAACAACTTTTACTAAGATTTTGGTAAAAAACTCATTTGAACATATTAAAAAATAAATATCATGATGATTAAAAATTCATAATATTATTTTCCAAATTAAAATAATAGAAGTGACCGAAATTAATTTAAATTTATTCCTACAGATTAGAGGACAATGCGGAGTTTAAAAGTAAAAGCATTCAAAGAATTTCTATAATTTTATATCAAATTTCAATTTGAAATTGGTTTGAATTCGAAAAATTTGTTTATTATATTTATATTTTATTTAATTTTATTATAGAAACCCATTAATATAAAATTTAACTATATAAATAAATTTTATAAAAGATCATTTTTGATTTAAAATTCAGTATTTTTATCTATTCATCCAAATATAAAGTTTCCTATAAAAATCCAAAAAATCACCCTAAGATAATTTAGACATGGTAAATTAAAGAATTATTTTTTATTTATCATATTAAATTTCTAAAATTTTATAAAATTAATTTTATTATTTTTCATATAAATACATGTAAAGATGTTCATTTGATACAATAGTAATTTTAAATATATTAAGACTTTAAGAAAAGGTATTTTCTTCATTATAATTTTTTTTATTTATATAAAAAATTATATATATATATATTTTTATGTATATATAACTATTATTATTATAAAATTTATTATATAGGTTATAATTATATAATTTAAAAAATTATAGCAATAAATGATGTTACATAGAAACTCAATGTTGCATGTAATTAATTACAATTTAGTGTTGTGTGTAGCTCAATCAAAGTAACTTCTATTTTAAAGAAATGATTGAAATATTTCATTCCAATATGATTATTAAAATGTCGTTTTTCATGAAATTAAAAATATCAAAAATATTAATTTATGTCATAAATAATTTACAAAATATCATGGAATTACATTCTACCCCATTAAAGTGAATTTCACCATAGATATTCATCTGGGTTATTAATGAATTAATACATGAATTTTCCTTTCATATAAACCAACATTGTAAAAATGAATTATAAAATTTCTTTTAAAAAAGAAATTTGGAAACATAATAGTTACCCAAAGTAACACACAACTAGGATTCCACATAGGAGATCATAGGTGTGAAGTGAAAAATTAGACATGGATAATTTATCATAACATCAAGTTATTATATAGAGTGATAGAGAACATGGTTAGGAGAATGGGAAAAAACAAATTCATAACCCAAATAGGGTTGAAAAATTTCATTGATTTAATCATAAATAATGATAATAAGACAAAAATTTTTTCTAGATCATTAACGTGTAATATTTTTGATAAGGATATATAATTAATTGATTTCACCATAATCTCATTTTTATTGTGCCTTGATCAACTGACATTTCATCTATTATTCATATATGTTAAGTTAAAATTTTCATTCATGAAGAACTAACAGATAATGAGAACCATATATAGAATGATAGGCCATTCCATCTGTATTTATCACAAAAAATTTGGGAAAATTTTACCCATATGAATAAATCCCTATATATAGTGATAATACATTAATCTCACAAACTTCATATGAATTTTAATTTAAAATTTCTGAAAATGGTAAACCTTATAACCCTTACAAAATATAATTTATCATTTATTCCTTAAATAAACCCTAATTTTATATGAAAAACATTCTCATTGAAAACATGGGTCTATCCTTATACTAATAAAATATAAAATGTGATTTTATTATTCTATAATCTATGTAGAGGAAGGTAATCTGATGAAATCCCACAAATGGATAAAAAAAATGATTTTCATAGTGATTATACAAAATCAATCATAAAAAAAATCACCAACTATGGAAGATAAAATAAGTATTTCTTAATTATCTTGGTTCAATTCATCTATTATTATATCATAGGATTTATGTTTTTCCATTTCCTTTAGAGGTTTTTATGGATTATCATTCACATTATTCCCTAGATTGGGGAACTTGGTGGTGTATTCTATTTTTATTTATCATTATTCTCATCATTATCTAACTTCATCCCATAACATCAACATTCATCCACTCAATGAAATTACCTTACACAATTAAAACATTTATAAGGCCCCTTAAGACATTTACCTACTTTTTTATTCCCCTAATTTGTGCATTAAATAAGACTCATTTCCAATTCTCCTTTATTGGTATATTTTCCATTAAACTCCATATTACTTTCCTTTTCATAACCATGAGAATGATACACAACTCCAACTTCAATTTTCAAATTTATATCCAATCTAACATATTCTTCATATCTTATAAAGTCCCTTATAACTAAAGAATTTTTATAACATTATTTTAGACCAAAAAATAATCAATTTTTTTGGTTGAATGATAATACCCAAAGAGTACATTACAAGCCTCATAATATTTTCTTCATTGGCATAAACATATTCATCATCCGTATTCTTAACATATATTAATTATTTTCATTGATTATATGAAGAATCTGAGGAAATTAGTTTTTTAAAAATAAATGATTCAAATCATCACAATCCATTGAATTAGTTTCATCTTACTGAATCATATTCTTGATTATATTCCACCACTAACAATCTTCACCTTCTAACCGATAAACAAAAAGAATTGATTTCTCATGCTCCAAACATTGGAGAATAGAAAGTATCTTTTTAGGGGCACTAATCCATTGTTCCGAAATAAGCGAATCATAAGACCAAATAAAATAATTTGTATATTGCCTCATAAAGTACTCAACAAAATTATGTTCCCTTTTTTTCACATTTTGGACTCTACCACGGTTCGTAGTTTGAGATATTTTGGTGTGTATAACAATGATATTTTTTATTCCTACTCCCATAGAATTTAATTTATCAGGAGGAAAATAATTTCATTGTACATTCTAATCACTATTCAAGTGGTTACTTTGGGTTATAGACATTGAATAAAACCAAAATCAGAGAGTGAGAAGAACTTATCATAGTAGAAAACCAAATAATCCTGAAAATGGAATACTTATAGTATGTCTAAATCATGACACCTTCCTTAACCTAGGACACTATATGTTTATCGTATTATATTAATAGGAGTGTTATTTTTTACATTATTCATGATCAATTGTGAAGTGTTTGTGAATTCAAAAAGAATATCCCCTAATAGTGACAAACCAGGTGTACAATAACGCCCATTTTCATGTACAAGGTTACACTGAGTTAGGTGTAACAAGACAGTTAAGAGTTGTTACTCCTAGGTACGTTAATGCCAAAACAACATAAAATTATAGTACTCAGCCATGGAATTATTTCTAGGAAACCACTCACTCTATCCATTCCCAAAATTAAAAGGTTTTATTTCTAAAAATTAACTCATCCATACACTTATCTTTAGAGAAATACCTATACATATACTTAGATTTATTCCAATAGATATCACTAATGTTTCTCATCAATGTTTCCAAATGTTGATTAAACATTTTCTCATATACCAAAAAAACAACCCAATGTTAATGTACATATACATTACATAATGTTTGTGGAATACTTAAAAAATTGCACAAATAGACACCTGATGATCATTTTAGTTTAGTTTCATTGGAAATATGGAAGTTTATACAATGATACATGTGTGAGTAACATTATCACTCCTTAGGATTTTCATTACTATAATCCTTATTGGAAACACCAAACATAATAAATATAATCATATTATATTTAAGGAAACATAAAAAGGGTTGAGATCAAATGTTCAGTAATGGTAAACAACAAAGACATGTAAGCATAAACGCGACAATAATTGTTTGAGAATGTGAACATGAAATTAGAAGAACATAAACTGAATATTAATGATCACTAAAATGAATCGTGGAATACTTATTTGTATTTCAAACTACATGAATCATAAGGTAATAAAGAGAATAATAACATCATATGAATAATATATGATATTTTTGGTGTACACATAAACATAGAAAATCATGTCTAAAGAACACATGATAATAACTTCACAACATATTAGGCATTGGATAATAACATGTGTACCTACATCGTTCTTGGGATTCCCTCAGGTGTAACCTATTGTTTTGGGCTTGATATTTCAACCTGTGTAACCTCATGTTTCAGGCGTAAGATTCCCACTTGTTTCAGGCTTGGGATTCCCTCTAATTTACCCTATTGTTTTGGGCATGGTATTCTCTCCCATGTACCCTCTTGAACTTAAGAAACCTTTATCATTACCCAATTAATTGGTGGGAGATATAAGTAACACCCGTCACATGATAAACTCATACATACATTTCCCACAAGATGATGAAACTTACATTATAAAATAACCCATATAAACAGACTGGTTTCAAAAAAATCATATCATAACTTATAAAATTAAATATGTATCATAAATATTAAATAATATTATAACCATTTAAAAATTTATAGGTTTCATAATAATTTCATCCTATAATAACCTTTGAAAGGAATAAAGTTTCATAATAAACCATCATAGAATAACCCATTGAAGTGAAACGAATTCCATAAGCAAACAACCCATTAAATAAGAATGTGTTTCATAAAAATATATCACATGAAATATAAATGGGGTTTCGTAAAAACCATTCCATCAAAATATAATCCATATAGAGGAACAATATTAATGGATCCTTCAGATCTTTTCCAAAAAATGAATGAGTAACCCCAACGAATGTCATATTATATGGAAAATAAATTTTTAGTATCTTTTACAAACCATTCTCAATAAAAACATATTTTATTCACAATAAAATTAGTTTTAAGACATAAAAACTTCTGAAATCAATTTTCTTGAAAATAATCTAAAAAAATAAAAAATAAATCAGGATTTTTTTAACCATTTCCTTGAAAAATTATAAAATAAGATTCAAAACATTTTGAAAATAATTTTCCATGTAATATTAATAATGAATCATGAACAATTTTTTTAAAAAATTCAACATGAAAATAATTTGAATGAATATAAAACAATCTTTGAAATCATAAAATGATTTACTTTTAAAGAAAACTTTTGAAAACTTATAAAGGAAGATATGAAAATAATTTAAAACACTTCTTAAAAATAAAATCTATTGTGAAAAAAAATTTCGTTTAAAAATTATTAAAATATAAATATATAGAATATTAGGAAAAAATTATATTTTAAAATAAAACATTTTAATTATGTAAAGGAATCATCAATGGAATGATAATGAGTAAATCTGTATATAGATAACATTCATTTTACCTCGAAAAATGTTTAAAAGGTGGCTAGATCGAAAAACGACCATAATATTCCCAATTTTTTTAAAAAAAATATTTTTAACATAAAAAGGGATAAATTGTCTTTTATTGATCATTAGATAATATTAAAATATTATTTGAAGCTTTTTTTTTGAAAACATGGTTATGAAAGAAAAATGATTTCCGACTAAAGAGACAGGTAAAGTCATGCTTTTTTAAAAACACTTTATTAACAATTTTATGTACCAAAGATTGGAAATATAGTACCAATACATTAAAATATTGTGAATAACCAGAGTATGATAAAATAATTTATAGTTCTTGAGATATGGATCATAATATTTCATCAAATGAAGCATAATTACAAACAAGGTTGATAAATTATGAGATCGTAGTGATAAATCATTACCAATTTGGTAAATTTGAATAATAACACAATGGAAAGAATAAAAACACATGAATCTTAACATAACATGGAAATATGTATATTCAGGACATAACATTTCAACGATAGTATGTACACCTCATTAGAAAATATTGGTGCCTAGCATGACATGTGTCTTAATGATGGAAAATTAATATAAAATTACATTACCTATTTGGTAACTTTTGGATCCTAAATAACATGAAATAATGACAATAAATTTTTTGTGTAAATACCCATAAATTTTTTTATAATATAAATTTTTTACATATATGGGTTATATACACACCACACAAAAGGGATCGGTGGTGAATAAAGCATGTATCTAATGGAAATGAACATTGAGATGAAATTACCAAACCATGTGTATTAAAACTCATCAAAATCATAAAAAATTAATATATAATAAATATAAGTTTATTATAAATCTATCAAAGAACCATATTTTTATACCTAATACCACATATGTTATATTAATAATTTTATATTACCCGCTTGTTGACAATTCTATGTTAAGGTTTCACTTAAAGTAGTATTCACATAATTTTTTAAGTGTGTATTAATTTTTTATATATTTGGTAATTATGTATATATCATGATTTAAATAATGAAAACCATTATATAAATTTAATTTATATTTAGTATATGTTTATTATAATAATTTATATAATATATAAGTATGAAATGGAATACGCTGCTTATGGAGATTGTAGTCTGTATGTATACATTAATTTTGTTTATGTTATTATTTATAATATTGAATGTAAAGAAATTAAATGAAATATATGTATATATAATATAATTATAGTATAATTATAATCTCATATATATCATCTATGTTTACTAAGACCATCCTTAATACATTATATACTATGTGTGAATGGATAACATCACATTAAGTGGGCGATAATGCTCACTTCCTCAAAACAAATTATCGTATGTACACAAAACAGAAAGTATAAATATATTTGTTGTAAAATAATTACATAATATTAGATACACAATATATATCATATATATAACATATAAAAAATGTTTCAATCATAATTTCCACCATGGTAGGTTATAAAATAAGGATTAACAATCATTGCTTCCTCAAGCAGTAGTTCACCGTACACATAAACAACAAGTTCGTTACCTATTAGATGAAAGTATGATTTAGTATTGGTAGAACCCATATACTAATGACATAAAGGTATATTTATTATACCACATTTCATTTATAATAATGTAATAATGATAGTGGAGGTGGTGGAGAATGAAAATAAAATAAATGAGTTTGAGAGAGGATGTTGCCTATTTTTGGAGTGACTTTTTTTGGTTTTCATGAAAGGGATTACTTGAATTGTTTTCTACCCTAAGTTAGTCTTCAAGGAGAAAGGTAGTGATGTTTGTAATTGTATTAGAAATATTTTTTCTGATCCTATGTGGTTTGAGATGTTTCAGGAAGGGAGAGATGTAGTGGCCTTTTATTGGGTAGGGAAACGACTTACTTGTTATTTTTTAAAACAAGTTTGGTGTACCCTAGTATTTACCTCAAAAAGAAATAAAAACAAAAAAAAATAAAAAAGAGATTTTTAAAGGTTGAATAGTATCTATAAAATGGGTGTTCTTAATGTGCATAGGTGTTTTTGTCCCTTAAGTGTAATTTTTAGTCTATTTCTAAACTTAATTTTATCTTAATCATTGTAATTAATTTTAATTTATTTCACTAATGATTTGGGTCAAAAACATTGTTGAAATAATTTTAAAACATAAATAATTCTAATAATAAATATTTAATCCATTTTTCATAATTTCAATCATATAATTAGTAGAATGTAAATTAAATTTAATCCTATAGATGAGTGGATAATGTGGGTTTTAAGGTAAAAAATGTTCAAGAGTTTTCTTTGTTTTCATATACATTTTTAAGGTGAAATTTATTACAATGAGATAGATGAGATAAATTGATTTATATTTAATCTAATTATAATTTAGAAACATAATAAAATATAATTTTACAGTATAAATAAATTTTATGAAAAATTAGTTTTGAATTAAAATTCATTATTTTTCACTATTCATAAAAAATTGACGTTTCTCAAAAAAATTCATAAAACCACCCTAAGATAATTTAAAATTTTTAAATTAAAAATATTTGTTTATTTTATCAATTTAAATTTTTATATTCAAGTCAAATTAGTTTTATTGTTTTTCACAAATGGATATGAAATATTGTTCATTTGAAAAATAGTTTTTTTAAGCATATAAAGACTTTACCCAAAATTATATTTTTAATTATAATGATATTTTATTTTTATGAAAAAATTATATATAATATTTGAAATATATTTATTTCAATTCAAATTAATATTTTTAATGTCTCTGTTATAATTAACTTGTTAAAATAATTATAGCTATAAAATGATGTTCGATAGAATCGCAGTGTTGCATGTAACATATGCGATGTCAGTGCTGCGTATAGTGAAAAAAATGTTTGTTTTCTATGAAAGGAATGTTTCACATAGTAAAATAAAATTTTATATTTTATATCTGGTGATTCTTGAAATGAAAAATATAAAAAAGATTAAATAAATTCAAAGATATCCCAAAATATCAGGGGGTTACACCTACTTCTAATGAAAACCTCGATATCGGTGCCAGTATATCTAATGGATCTATCAGAGTTTCATGAGTTGAAGGTTTTTTTGGAGGTCTTGTAGAGGAATGACTTTGTTAAACTTGGTGTTTCATATTGGGAAGCCTTGGTTTTGTTCACTAAGAAGGAGGGAGAGAGCTTAAGGTTATGTGTGGAACAGAATCACCTAAAATAGTTGACCTTATTGAAATATTATCCACTTCTATTGATTAATGACCTATTTGATCTATTTATAATATCATAATGGTTCTATAAGATTGACCTCAGATCCGATTGTCATTAGCTATGAGTACAAGATGAGGATATACCTATTACGAAATTCATATTTCGCTACGGTCACTATGAGTACATGGTGATTCTGTTTAGTGTAATGAATTCCCCAGTAGTGTTTATGGAACTCATGAACCAAGTATTTTATCATTTTTTAGATAACATCATAATATTCAACATCGATGATATCCTAGTGTTGTTGATATTTAAGGTGGGGAATGCGGGACACATTGAGATGCTTATGGATGTACTCCAAGATCACTAAATTCATTCAATTTAATGAAGTGACAATTATATATTAATGAGTTCAAAATTTTGGGAAATGTTATCTCAAAAGATTGTGTGGTAGTGGACCTAGTGAAGGTTAAGCCGGTTTTATCTTTGGATCCACCCACATGCATGATTGTGGTGAAAAGATAACATAGGTTGAGATGATATTATTGGAGATTCAAACCTAATTTATCTAGGAAATCTTCTCTCTTAATATCATTTATCAAAAAAATGGGTATCCTTTAGTGTGTTCAGAGATCTTCTTATAGAATTTCTAAGAGTTGAGATAGATATTGATATACACTACCATATTGAGATTTTCAGGGGAGGGAGTGGAGTACATAGTGTTATGTGATGAATTAAGAACCGTGATTGGTTGTGTTATAATGAATAGGTAGGTGGTGATTTCCTATGGCTCATGTAATTTGAGACAACATGAGAACAACAACTCTACCCACGATCTTGAGTTATCAGGGGTAGTATTCACACTGAATATCTGGTGAAGCTATAGGATGGGTGGGTAGATTTTCATCTATTTTGATAACAAGTGCCTCAAGTATGTTTTCTCTAATTAGAATCATAAAATTAGGTAGAGAAAAAGGCTATAGTTTCTCTAAGAGGATTTATTTTCTCATAAGGATCTTATTTGGAGATTATATTTACTCATGGTAAGGGGAAAATTATAATAGATTCTATTAACAAGAGCTCTTTTTGACAGTTCCTAGGTGACGATTTAGAGGAGTTGGCCCCGTTGTGGTTATCATTTGTGGTTTGAGATGGGACAAATTACCTCTTGTGGATGGGAATTACAATCTTATATTATAGATATATAGGGTTTTACATCTAGGGGTTTTCTATTGTGAGATCCCATGTTCTCAAATATCTACAAGACATGATCTTACGGGATTTTTTAAAGGTTTTGAGAATGTTTTATTTTCATATGATTCATGATGATATCAGTGAATTTGTAGTTGGATGATATGAGAGAGTTTCATAAATATCAATTATAAGTACATGTAATTTTGTAAAAGATATTATTGGACCTCCAACATCAGATTTGGTATCCTGGGATAATTAAGGGAGTTGTAGAGTTTTCCTCTTGATGTCATACTTTCCATAAAGTAATGATGAATAACTAGGCTTCAGTAGGTTTATATCAACCCCTTGAGGTGAAAAAGTGGAAGTGGGATTGGATATCATTGGAATTCATGATGGGATTAACATGTACCTTTAGGGGACACGATTCTATCTGATTTATCATAGAATAGATCACCATGTATACCCACATCCTAGATTTCTATGAGATGAGTTCTGCAGAGAGATTGAGATTCATCTACTTTTCTAAGATATTCAGACTCCATAGATTTACCTTGAATATCATCTTTTCATGTGATTATGGCATTAAATATATGTTATGGATGGGATTAATAGAGGATTTTGGGTTTTAGATCTGATTAAGCATGGATTATCACCCTGAGAATGATATCCATACTGAGTAGACCATTCGGGTTCTAGAGTACATGTCGAGAGCTTGCATGAGGGACATTGGATGTAGTTGATAGGATCACTTACTGCAGGTGGAGTTTCCATACAAAAAATAACTACAATTCTACCATCGATATGGAACCATTTGATTCCTAGTATGGGAGACCCTAAAGGTCACCCAAATACTGGTCTAACCTTCTAGAGTCACAACTTTTGAGACCAGAGATGGGGAATTCCACTACAAAGAATGTTATGTTCACCCAGGATTAGAGGAGGACTTGAAATACCCATGATAAGTACTATGTCGACTAATAAAGGATCCCTTTGTCGTTTTAGGAGAGAAACCATGTGGTTTATAGGAATCACCTTGATGTGGATTAAAAGCATGGATATGGAGGTAAGATATATCTGAGATTTATCAGACCATTATAGATAACCAAAAGAGTAGTCAAGGTGGCATACCATATAGATCAACCCCAATATTCTCACAACGTACATAAAAATTTGCACTTATAATAGAGAAGGAGGTACGTTCACGATCCGTCAAACATTATTGACTGAAGTGAGATGGAAATTCAAGATCAAGCTACCACTGGTGAGTACCCAGAAGAGATTTAGGATAGAAAAGATATGATATTTCATCAGTGATCGATTCAATTAGTGCATGTCCTATGGTATCACATGAATATTTAGGAGAGAACATGGGAGAATGAGACCTAGATGCGCAATCGGTACCCACATATTTTTGTGTAACATATTTTTTATTTTTCAGATATAAACGTGATGGTGGGTTGAATTTAATGACTCAAATTTTTGAAATTATAAATTTTGGATATTATATGGAATATTTTATGAGAATAGGCATTGAGAAAACATGTGATTTTGAGGATTGGTGTTACCGGATGAAATTTTCGATATATATTAAATATTTTAAATTCATGTGCACATAGATTTCATAGAAAAGTGAAATAACTTCAAAAAAGTCTTAGATAAGAAATTTGGGTTCTTTTTTATGTTAATAGTGTTTGTATTACCCTAGGATTTATAAAACCATGGAATGCATCGAGAATCCCGGCTAAGACATTGTTCTAAGATGAAATTAAAAAAATTTATATGAATTAATTTGTTTAATAAATGACTCAAAAAAATAATATATTATAAGTATATAGTTATGGAATATTCATCAGGTTATCCAAAGAACCCTGGAGATTTTTTAGGATTGTTGAAGAACCGTTGGAGAACTGTTGGAGAGAAATAATGTTAGAGTATCTTTCTAAATGGAATTACAACTGAGTAAAAGATCTAAAACCAATGTGTGATGAAATAAAATGATATCTCTCATAAAATTGATATAGATTCATTATTTATTAGTGATCTATCCAAATAGATGTAAGATGTAGATTTTTTTTGGATTTAACCGAATTTGATTTATTTCTACGAAGAATTAAAATCAATCAACTATTGAATTGAATCAAATATTGTTCATATTGTAAGTATGGGATAGATTTATCCAATATTTGGGGAAATTAATTGCAATTATATTATTATCTATTCATTAAACACTCTAATGGAAACAAATACTTGCTATAAAAAACAATATCTAATGATTATTCCTCATCTTTTTGGTTTATTCTTGTCTTCCCCATTTCTTCATTCATCACGGGAAAATACCTTGGCCAGTGGTTTGATGGATAAATGAGAAATAAAATGGTGTGCATCCTATTCTTAGTGAAAAAGTATGATATTGTAGATATGAACTGATTATGTATTGGGGATCATGTGATGATAGAGGTGGTACCAGATTAGTTAGATTATAAGATACCTGATCTTCACATTCTTCATTGAATGATGAAGTATATCACTTGAGTGTGTTTTATGAATGGATTAAATGGATAGATCATAGTTTTTTATGAGGGAAAAGATATTGTAATGGTGTTCATTGGTTCAAAAAGGGATATTTTCTGAATCTATAGCGATTATTCTAGAAGAATATACATGATACATATCTGGTATTCTTGAAAATACTGTAACACATAGCATGCAATCCTAGATTACATAGAGTGTGAGACCCTTGGTATGGAGATTGGGTTTCCATGTAATGTTATTTATTACACCATGTGTAACCCCTATCACCTGAAATGAGACAAAACCTAGAATATGAACGTATACCATAAAAGTTACAGAAACATGGATAGAAGTATGTGGTCACAAACACACTGTTTACATCAACATGGAAAAATCTAGGCCAGGTGTACATGGGAATAGCCATGTACATGGACATGGTCAATAGTACATATTTATAGACCAATCATGTACTATGAAATGGACATGGGCATGATCCATGATACATGGGAAGTACCTAGTGATGACGGGACATACAATGTTTTACCAATTCACTACATGTAATCACTCATAAATGGCATGGATCCCTTTATCTATTTGGTTTGGATAAATTTCATTAGCGTACCTTCCATTGATCCTTTCCATGAGGTTTATTAAATAATAACATCAAACATTTAGGATATTGACCGCTTTATTGGGACTTTGTTGTTAGAGTTGTTTGATTATTTCCATGGGGGGTGGAGTGAAATACCTTAACATCATGTTTTCATTGGTCGATTTCTCAGTATAATTGTGACCAACACTACCTAGGTGCTAATCCTCTTCTTTGTATTTTATTCTAGATTATGTTCGAGATTTACCCCATGGGATTGGGTGTAATCCTCAAACACGAATCATTATCTTTATACTTACTAACTATATATATTTTGGGGAGATCTGATGAGCAGTACATATCAAACATAATCCATTAGTGATATTCGACTTGAAGAGTGTGTTCATATGGATGAGTTTTATGAGGAATCTATAAAATGATCCATTGACTTGAATAATTGTCGTGTCTTTACCCTAAGACCAAGTATCATTTTGGGGTGAATCAAAATATTTTTATTATATATACTTTAGAAATATACCCATGTAGAGATGACTTCTATAATTTTTTTATCCTCATAGTGATTTTAGGGTTTCGTACTACGAATTTTTGTAATCATCCCTACATGGAAATTTCTTACATGTGTCATGTGTTATATGGACGATAAACCCTATTAGAATGTTCTGGATTGACTAAGTTATATTCTTGTAGTTACCATTATATATATCACCTTCTATAAAATTATTTTGGACTTTTTTTTAAATCGTTATTCTGGGATTGTATTTCAACATATTTACATTACAACAATTGTTATCATACTCTAGTTATGTGATTTAGATTTATCAATTAATCATTTATTAATTGTTTTACATTTTTTAATTATATTAGATTGGATATGTGCGTGTGTATAGGTACATTGGCTAAGACATCCTATTTTAGGGATATTCTTACTCAGTGCTAATCACCAGCCCTTGGCCTATTGGAGGTAGGATTTGAGAATCACGACACATACCCCATTGGGATGAGTAATCAAATGTGGCTCAAGATCATGTCATAATTGAGTGGAATAAAGTGTGACATAATAATTTTTGTGGCCTAAGATGGTTTTGTATAATATTACACTAGAATATGATATAAGGAATCATATCCCAAATAATGGAATAGTTTAGTAGTATTGGTAAACCTGATATATATATATATATATATATATATATATATATATATATATATATTATATCCACATTACATTGAAATACAAAAACTTTAACGTTCATTTTGAGAATAAAATTATTCCATCTAGAATATTCTTGCATATCAGTCATAGTAAACTTCAAGGAAATCCTAGGGAATATAAAAAAATACTACATCATAAGATTTCTAAAAGAAAACTCTACGTTCATTATAATAAAAAAGAACACCAAAATATTATTATTTACATGTGACCATTATAAAATAGTTATTAAATTTGTGGGTATGAATTATAATAATTGATTATTGAAATAATTAAAAAGGTCTAACTCAATATGAGTATTTCTTATGTTATAAAAAAAATAACACATTTTTTAGTAAATTTGTTAAATTCATCAAAGAATATTTATTTCCATAAAAAATGAGTTTTATTTATTTTTTATGTATATATAATATAATTAATTTATAGGTACTTTAGAAAATTTATTTGTTAAAATAATGTTCATTTTTTAAATTATCATATCCAACCGTTCCTATGTTGAAATTTTGATTATTTTGTTAAAGGGTTTCTTTTTCAATGAACAGTGAAAATAACAGTTTTTTAATAAAAATTATATTTTCAAGTATTTTAATGGTATATTTATGTCATATGTTAGTTATAATTTTTTATTAGTTCTCTTTATTAAATTAATATAATTATGGTTTTTAAAATGGATTTTATACTATAATTTAGTATAAAATTAATTTTATAACTAAAAAAGGGATTTTTATGGAAATTTTCTTTCTATTGATCATTCCCAAATAAATTTAAAATTATTGTCTCTAATTTCTATGTTTTTAATTTTCTAAAATGGAATATATATTTGTAATTTGTATTTATAAATTAATAAAATATGCTCCTTTCATTTTTTTCTAATATGAATAGAAACTTATGTATTTTTCCATACCATGACATTTGATAATGTATGAAATTTAGGTTAAAAATAAATTGATATCAACTAAAAAATTAGCATAAAAGAAGAAAAAAATTTTAATGGAAGATGTTAATTAAAAAATAAAATCCTAAGGATAAAAAATTAGTATTTTAATGGTCATATTGTTGGATCTGAATCTACGGATTACACACAAGAGGGGGGGTGAATTGTGTCTTTTCAAAATTATTACAATCTCTTCAATTTAGACAAATTCTGTCCACTATGCTTTAGCACGATTAAATATGCAGCGGAAAAAGTAAAAGCATGAACACATGGATGTATAGTGGTTCGGGGAACAGAAGGCCCCTAGTCCACTCCACCAACGCTCAAATCCACGAGCTTGGCGATTTTCACTATCTGGTCCTCGTTTCCACAGACCTGTTCACAACTGAGTACAGGCAGTTGACACCTTTACAAGTTTCAGGCAAACACAGCCTTCCTGGTTCAAACACGAACCCACACAGCTTAGAACGAGAAGCTGATCACTCAAAAATAAAAAGGGTTTCGATAAAGAAAACACTTCTCCGGTTGTTCTTCACAATTGCAACAGAATGCAATTGACAGTAGATAGATCGTCGTCTTCAGAAAATAAAGATCTGTAATCAAAACAGTTCTGAGTCGATCCAGTTGCAATAGATATTACATGAATTTTCACAACTTCAGTAGCAGTAGATTCACAACAGATAGTCGATGTAGAACACGTGAATCTGCTATCAAGATCTTCCTTCGGTAATAAAGGTTTTACACTTCTTCTCGATCACCAGAAAAGAACGCCTTCACACAGTCTCTGTTTCTTGCTCGTTAAAAGATCAATCTCTATATCATACACTTTCCTGTGTATATATATATCCAAAGTTTCCAAGATAGAACATATATATTCAAATCTGAGAAAATCTTCCGCATAAATAGATCCATGAAAATCTCCTTTAGATTCGCGATATTTAAAAAATGAAATAACAGAGCCGTTGTAACTCCCCTGAAGATTCGGCATAAAAAGCTCCGTTTAAATCATTCATTAATCCATTGAAAATCGTCTTTGATTCAGTCAAAGTCGTACTTAAGAATCGGCTCGAAATCCGCTTAATAATCCGCCTGTTTGACCAATGAAAAGGAAATATCGTCTGTCAAAAATATCCCGACGCCAAACGTAGGGTTGATGACGTGGCTCCAAACGTTGGGTTCACAAACGTAAGGTTCACAAACGTAAGGTTCAGAACATAAGGTTCCGAACGTAAGGTTGAACATACATACTTTCTCTTCAGCATTCAAACGTAGGGTTTATCATCCATACTTTGTCTTGCTTCAACTCTCCAAAGAACGTACGGTTGATTATAAAAGTAAGGTTGATGATCCATACTTTTGAGAAACAAACTCAACACTGAAAACTAACGTACGGTTTCTCTTCCATACTTGTCCAACAACAAAAACGTAAGGTTCCTTCCAAACGTAATGTTCTTCTTCCATACTTTTCAACAACGTAAGGATCATTAACCATACGTTTCAAAATAACGTAAGGTTCCTTAACCATACGTTTCTTTTAACATAAAAAGTAAACTTTTCATCCATACGTTACATTCATCAACGTAGGGTATGAACAGTGATTCCAGTACGTGCTAAAACTGATCTCGCGCTATAGTGATTCCAGAACGTGCTAAAATTGATCTCGCGCTACAGTGATTCCAAAACGCGCTAAAATTGATCTCGCGCTACAGTGATTCCAGAACGCGCTAAAATTGATCTCGGAATAAATGAAGTATGAAATATCGTTGTATGAAATAAATAAATAAAATAAATTCCTGCAAAATACTAAACGAAATAATTAGTAAATAATTAAGGGTATTTGTGAGCATCAAAATCATCATAAAGAGACAGAGTATTATTTAAAATAATCTCCCCCTTTAAAAAACATTATTTTGAATTGTTTGAAAACAATACATTGCTCAACAATCTCCACCTTTTTGATGATCACAAAACCCATAAAATAATAGAACTAATTTAATTGCAATCTTTATTGAAAAATTAGTTTTATAAAATTTTAGAATTTTGAATGGATTAAAACAATATTTAACTATAATAAAATTTCTCCCCCATAAAAATAAATTTTCAGCTAAAAATAGATAAAAGATAAATGTCGTATATATCCAAATTCTCCCATATATCCAAATTTCTTCATAGGAAACAAATGAATTTAAATGTTGTGTTTATCCAAATTCTCCCCCTTTTTGTGATATAAAAATGAATGAAAAATTACGGATTTGAACACATTCAATATTGCACTGAACTATAAGTAAATGCTATAATTAACTGTGTATGAATAAGTGAATTTGTTATACTGGCTAACTCAATCATAAATCAATAAACAAAAAAACAAAAAAAAAGTAAGAAAAGAATTTTCAATCACAAGCTGTTATATATAAACGATTGTGATATACAGACGAATCAAGGTTCATAGATAAGACAGGGAAAAAGGTGTCTATCTCCTTTGAATCGCGGTCTTTATCTCTGTAAACTGTTCTCTGAGCCTCTTCATCATCCCATCTCCTAACTTGATGATAAGATCTCTGTTCTCTTGAGTCATATGAATATCTTCAATCAAATTAACTCTGAAAAACGCATGCATTCTTTCTTCTTTTTCAACAAAAAGAGCCAGTTTTTCTGATAACTGATTCAAAAGAATCCTAATCGGTTGCTCTCCAGATGTCAACTGATCCACTATAAATCTCTGATTATCTAGCAAAACTGACAAAGGGGCACTATTACACTGAAGATCGTGTAATCTGTCACTCATATTTCTCATTGCTCCAGTAATTGCTTGAAATCTCCGAATCAAATCAGGTGAAGAGCCTGATCCACTCACAGAACTGTTTGCAACAGACTCAAATTTATTCTCCATGTAATTCTTCAACTCAGACAAATCATCTTTCTTTACCATCTCTGATTTTAACTGATCAACAGCATGCAACATATCAGTCTTAAACAAATCTACTTCCTGTCTTGAAACAGTACATTCTTTCAGCTTCTGAAACTTCAACTGCTCTAAGTTCAGAGAATTTCTGAGACTAACATTCTCAGATTCTAACTGAGAGATACGCTTGTACAACTCAACAACTTCTTCTTTTCTCGAATCAGGGGCACCCTGTGCTCGATTCTCATGTCCAGAATTAGGTTGATGAAGCAGGGCAAGTGGTAAGGAATCTGCATCTGACTGTTCTTTGTCCTTGTCCTGACAAGGTTGATCCACTGAACTATCTTTTAAAGCCTGAAACTCTTCCACTGAAAAATCTTCCTGAAGTACTTCTGTATTAGCTTCAGAAGTATGTTCTTCACGAACAGTAGTCTCTCTGACTTCTACTGATTGGTCAAGAACAATATTTTCATGTAAATCTTGAGGTCGGGCCACTTCTTCACCAGGCACTGCCTCCATAAGTTGTTCTTGTTGAATTACTTTTTCAACAGCCATAGCAGCAGATTGAGGTTCTTTTTGAGTTTCTGTTTGAGCTGCTGGTTCCTCTATCGGTGCAGTCTGCTCCACAACAGCTTCTCTCACAAATGAATAAGAAAATAACGGTTCAGAGGATTTCAAGGTAGGAGAGATAATTTCTTCATCAATTGACCTCTTCCTTCTAGATTGAAGTCCTTATTGACTTCTCTCTTCCTCAACTTCCTCTATCTCAAAACGAATTCTCCTTGCCACTGTACTAACTCTTGATTCTGCTTGTCCCTCCTTGGACTTAGCCGGTTGAGCCTGAGCACTCTCCGAGTTTTCCTCAGCTCCAACAGGTAAGAGTTTTCCTTTAATTGTGCTCCAGAAGTATCCTTCTTTCCTCAAAGTTCCAGCATTAAAAACATTACTGTGGTGACATTTCACCCCAGCATCTACCAATCTGACCATTCCTCTTTTAAACAAAAACAAATAAATGAACCTTCCATAAGGGAAAAAGGTCATTCTTGCTTCACTCTGACAGCAGTAACTCAGATATCTTATCATAAACCGAGGAAAATTAAACTTAATATCACACATCAGAAGATACATTATGTACATGTCAGGGTATAGGATTTTCTCCATCTCATCCATTCTTGGTGCTAAACCAGTCTGAACAAATTTTACCAAAATTTTCTGATCGGGCTCCAAATCCTTAATAAACATCTTCTTTATCACTCTGGTTCCAAACAGAAAAGACATAATGTCTTCAGACTTATGTACAGAATCTCCAATATTCTGTAAATCGAAATGAAAAACTCCTTCATGAGGGAAGTTAAGAATTTGACTTATCTCTACAGATGATATTGAAAAGTCCTTATCCTCTATTTGAGCCAATAAACTATCCTCTGTATCTCCAAGGCTAAACTGAACAGTTCTAAAGAAATGTCTCATTTCTGCCTCATATAGAAACTCAGAATTTTCACTATTTAAAGCTTTCTCAAGGCTTTGAAACGACAACGCTTGCTTCAACAGTAAATTAGTTTCAAACAGCCACTCTAAATCTATGACTTTACCTTGCAGTATTTTCCGACTAACTACCTTAGGTTTCTTTGCAGCACTGCTCTCGGCTTCATCTGGACGCTTAGTCTTTGCCATTCCAACAACGATTTCTGAAGGTTCGTATGTTTAGGGTTTGAAGATTCAGAAAAGGGTTTTGGAGCAGATGTGCGGTTTTAGGTTTTCGAAAGGGTTTCAGAAAAAGGTGAAGCAGTTTAGAAGGTGAAACGGGTCTGACAGCCTTGGTTCCCGTGTAATCACTAATCATTACTTTTATTTAAAACAAAATAAAATTACTTATAGCGGAAAATAGAAATTAACCAGAATTCGAAAACAGAATAAGATTAAAAAAACTATTTAAAATTAAATAAACCTAACTCCCCCTTAATAAATTCAAACCTTGCCATGGGAAGTGGTTTAGTAAAAATATCTGCTAATTGATTTTCTGTATTTACAAATTCTAAAAATATATCCTTTTTAAACACATGATCTCTTAAAAAGTGATGTCTTATATCAATGTGCTTAGTTCTAGAATGACTAATAGGATTTTTTGAAATATTAATTGCACTAGTATTATCACATAAAATAGGTGTATTATTGAAATTTAATCCAAAGTCCATAAGAGTGTTTTTCATCCACAACACCTGTGCACAGCAACTACCTACAAACACATATTCTGCCTCGGCTGTTGATAGGGAAACTGAGTGTTGTTTCTTACTAGACCAGGATACTAAAGACTTCCCTAAAAAGTGACATGTTCCTGAAGTACTCTTCCTATCTAATCTACAGCTTCCAAAGTCAGCATCTGAATATGAAAATAAATTAAAATCAGAGGTTTTTGGATAAAGCAGAGATTGATAAATAGTACCTTTTAAATATCTAAAAATTCTTTTAACAGCAGTTAAATGGGATTCTTTGGGATTTGATTGAAATCGAGCACAAAGACATACTTAATACATTATATCTGGTCTACTAGCAGTAAGATATAACAAACTACCAATCATACCTCTATATAACTTGTTGTCCACTGATTTTCCAGTTTCATCCAAATCAAGTTTTATATTAGTACACATAGGAGTTGTAAATGGCTTGCTGTTTTCAAGTCCAAATTTCTTAATAAATCAGTAATGTATTTGCATTGATTTAAAACATTTCCAAAATCTTTTTGAAATATTTGAAGACCCAAAAAGAAATTTAATTCTCCCATCATACTCATTTCAAATTCTTTTTTCATTAATTCTGAAAATTCATGACAAATAATTTTATTGGTTGATCCAAAAATTACATCATCAACATAAATTTGAACCAACAAAACAATATTTTTCACAGTTTTCTTAAAGAGTGTTGGATCTGCCAGTCCAACAGTAAAATCATTTTTCAAAATAAAAGAATGTAGTCTTTCATACCAAGATCTAGGTGCTTGTTTATGGCCATAAAGAGCTTTAGTGTGTTTGAAAACAAAATCTGGTTTTTGAGAATTTTCAAAACCAGGAGGTTGCTCAACATAAACTTCCTCCATTAAATAACCATTTAAAAAGGCAGATTTAACATCCATATGAAATAATTTAAAATTCATATAAGATGCATAGGCTAAAAGGATTCTAATGGATTCTAACCTGGCTACAGGTGCAAAGGTCTCATCATAATCTATTCCTTCTTCTTGATTATATCCTTTAGCTACTAATCTTGCTTTATTTCTAGTTATTATCCCTTGATCATCCTGTTTATTCCTAAAGACCCATTTAGTTCCTATTACTGGATAATCATATGGTCTTTCAACTAATTCCCAAACCTTATTTCTCTTGAACTGGTTCAATTCACCCTGCATTGCTATTACCCAGCTATCATCATCTAAGGCTTCTTCTATGGTCTTAGGTTCTTGTTGGGATAGGAAAGCAGAGAATTCAACTATGTTTCCAAGGTTTCTTCTAGTTTGAATACCAGTCTCTAAGTCACCTATCACAGATTCTAAAGGGTGATTCTTTAAGGTTCTAGACTGTCTAGGCATTACATTCAAAGGTTCTTCAGTGTCATGTTCTTCTGAACTGGACTGAATTTCTTTTATATCATTTTCAAAATCATTCTTTAAATTCTCAAGTCTCATGTTTTCATTAGAATCAGGTTCATCTATTTGTTCTATCCTTTTCTCAAAAGGATCAGATTCATCAAATTTCACATGAACTGATTCTTCAACAATCCTTGACTTTTTATTATAGACTTTATAAGCTTTGGAGGTTGCAGAATATCCTATGAAAATACCTTTATCAGATTTTGGATCAAATTTACCAAGATTATCTTTGGTATTCAAGATGTAAACCTTGCATCCAAAAACTTTAAAGAAATTTACTTTAGGTTTTCTGTTATTCCATAGTTCATAGGGTGTCTTTTTCAAAATAGGTCTTATTAAAATTCTATTCATTATATAACAAGCTGTATTAACAGCTTCTGCCCAGAAATATATAGGTAGGCTATATTCATTTAACATAGTTCTATCCATTTCTTGAATAGTTCTATTTCTTCTTTCTACAATCCCATTCTGTTGAGGTGTTCTTGGAGCAGAGAAGGTGTGTTTAATACCCATGTTTGAGCAAAAGGAATTAAATTCCTGGTTCTCAAATTCTCCACCATGATCACTTCTCAATGAGATTATATTAAAACCTTTTTCATTTTGAATAGATTTACAAAAACCTTCAAATAAACTAAAAGCTTCACTTTTAAATTTCAAAAATAAAATCCAAGTAAATCTAGAATAATCATCAACTAATACATAAACATATAATTTACCAGCTAAACTTGCTACTCTTGAAGGTCCAAACAAATCCATATAGATAAGTTCTAGAGGTTTAGTTGTAGCAACTTTATTAACAGATTTGAATGATGATTTGTGTTGCTTGCCAAGCTGACATGCATCACAGAATCTGTCATTTTCAAATTTGAGACTAGGCAAATCAGAAACTAGATGTTTCTTAGATAATTTATTTAATGCATATATATTGCAATGACCAAGTCTTCTATGCCAGATCCAGGATTCACTTATATTAGCAGTTAAGCAGTTTACTTGTTGTTTACACAAGGAATACAAATCCAAAGTATAAACATTATCAGTTCTGGGTGCTCTAAACTTAAACAGTTTATCTTTAGAAACAGTACAACTATTGTAAGTAAAATCAACAGTGTATCCATCATCACAGAGTTGAGAGATACTTATCAGATTGTGTTTTAACCCTTGTACATAAAGTAATTTGTTGATTGAGACTGTCTCTGGATCTCCAACTGTTCCAATACCAATAATATTTCCTTTGGCATTATAACCAAAGGTGACAAGTCCTCCTTCCTTTCGAGTAAGAGAAGAGAAATTAGCTGAAGTTCCACTCATGTGTCTTGAGCAGCCACTGTCCATATACCATATTTCTTTCTTTCTTTGGTGACCTGCTACCTGCAAATACATTCAAACAAATTGCTTTGGTACCCATATTTTGTTGGGTCCAGGAGTGTTAGCAAGCAGTGATCTGGGTATCCAGATTTGCTTTGTTTTCTTAAAACTGATTGAATCATATAGATCATTGGAAATATAAGCTTTCTTAATTCCACATATTTGAGGTTGTCTTAGAAAACAGTTTTTACCTATATGACCTTTTGTTCCACAAAAGTTACAAATAACCTGTTTAGTGCTAGGAACAAAATAATTTTTGTATAACTTAGGTTTTTCTCCTTTACTTCCAATTCCAAACCTTTCCTTTTTAATTACAGTTTTTCCAAGTATCTCATTTAAGATGTTTTCTCCTTTTGTAAAAACTAATGCAGCCTTTTTATAAGATTCTACTTCATCCTGTAGAGTTTTTATTTTTGATTCAAAATTAATTTTATTTGAGTCAGCAGAGTTGTATTTGTCAATTAATTCCTTATGTTGTTTTAGCAAAGTATTTCTCTCATCTGAAATAGCTTTATGCAAGTTCTTTATAGATTAATATTTTTTAAATAATGAGTCATAACTTTCTTCAAGCATATTGCAATAAGCTGCATGTTTTTTATTTGAGAAGCTTTTTTCAGAGTTTGATTCATTATTTGAGTCAGAGGAGTAGTATGAGTGTACCTCATCAGTTTCAGCCATGAAACACATATTTGCTTTTAAATTGGCTTCCTCCTTCTCTGATCTTGATTCAGAAGAATTACTTGAGTCTTCAAGAACACTCCAAGTAGCTTTCATAGCTTTCTTGTCTTTCTGCTCATAATCATCTATTTTGAAGAATTTCTTCTTCTTTGCATCTTTCAATTTTGGGAAATCCGGTCTGATATGTCCCATCTTTTTGCATTCATAACATCTCACTTCCTTGATATCCTTCTTGAAGGATTTCTTGAAGTCTTTCTTCTTACTGTAGAACTTTCTGAATTTTCTGGCTAGCTGAGCCAGTTCTTCATCCGAATTTGAAGAATCAGAGCTTTCTGATTTAGCACTTACTTCTCTGTTCTTCATCTTTCTATCCATTTGTTGAGAAGTCACATTCAAAGAAGTATTTTCCCTTTTTATGCAGACTTTATGCTCATTTAACTCATCTTGCATTTCAGCCTCGTACATCATCAATGTACCAATCAGCTCTCTCATAGTTAGATCTTTAACAGATGTTGATTGTCTGATTGCTGCAGAGATTCCATTTCATCGAGTAGGAATTACTCTCAATACCTTTAACGCTTGATCAGCCTGCTTGATTGGTTCTCCTAGAGCTGTTATATTATTGACAATTTCTGTCAATCTTCCATTCATCTGAGTGATGCTCTCTCCTTCAATCATTCTGAAAGTATCGAATTTTAATTTAGCAGTTGCATATCTCATCTGTCTTACATTATCTATTCCTTCATAAGCAACAGCTATTGTTTGCCACATTTCATATGCAGTCGGGCATTGAGATACTCTGTTAAATTCATCCGGTCCTAGACCACAGATGATTGCATTCATAGCTTTTGAATTCATGTCATACTCAGCCTCTGTAGCAGCACTCCATGTATCGGGATTTTCAGGAATTTCATAGGGAGTCAGAATCTTTGAATAGACTTTGTAACCAAGATTTTTCAGATAAATAATCATACGTGATTTCCAGCAGCCATAATTATCTCCATTAAAGTAAGGTGCTCTGACCATTGACATTCCCTCTCTCGTATCAGCCATGATACACTATGTATAATATTTAAATACTTCTAGCTTGATAAGACTTTAAAAATAAGAAGCTCCTCCTCTGATACCAATTGTTGGATCTGAATCTACGGATTACACACAAGAGGGGGAGTGAATTGTGTCTTTTCAAAATTATTACAATCTCTTCAATTTAGACAAATTCTGTCCACTATGCTTTAGCACGATTAAATATGCAGCGGAAAAAGTAAAAGAATGAACACACGGATGTATAGTGGTTCGGGGAACAAAGGCCCCTAGTCCACTCCACCAATGCTCAAATCCACGAGCTTGGCGATTTTCACTATCTGGTCCTCGTTTCCACAGACCTGTTCACAACTGAGTACAGGCAGTTGACACCTTTACAAGTTTCAGGCAAACACAGCCTTCCTGGTTCAAACACGAACCCACACAGCTTAGAACGAGAAGCTGATCACTCAAAAATAAAAAGGGTTTAGATAAAGAAAACACTTCTCCAGTTGTTCTTCACAATTGCAACAGAATGCAATTGACAGTAGATAGATCGTCGTCTTCAGAAAATAAAGATCTGTAATCAAAACAGTTCTGAGTCGATCCAGTTGCAATAGATATTACATGAATTTTCACAACTTCAGTAGCAGTAGATTCACAACAGATAGTCGATGTAGAACACGTGAATCTGCTATCAAGATCTTCCTTCGGTAATAAAGGTTTTACACTTCTTCTCGATCACCAGAAAAGAACGCCTTCACACAGTCTCTGTTTCTTGCTCGTTAAAAGATCAATCTCTATATCATACACTTTCCTGTGTATATATATATCCAAAGTTTCCAAGATAGAACATATATATTCAAATCTGAGAAAATCTTCCGCATAAATAGATCCATGAAAATCTCCTTTAGATTCGCGATATTTAAAAAATGAAATAACAGAGCCGTTGTAACTCCCCTGAAGATTCGGCATAAAAAGCTCCGTTTAAATCATTCATTAATCCATTGAAAATCGTCTTTGATTCAGTCAAAGTCGTACTTAAGAATCGGCTCGAAATCCGCTTAATAATCCGCCTGTTGGACCAATGAAAAGGAAATATCGTCTGTCAAAAATATCCCGACGCCAAACGTAGGGTTGATGACGTGGCTCCAAACGTAGGGTTCACAAACGTAAGGTTCACAAACGTAAGGTTCCGAACGTAAGGTTCCGAACGTAAGGTTGAACATACATACTTTCTCTTCAGCATTCAAACGTAGGGTTGATCATCCATACTTTGTCTTGCTTCAACTCTCCAAAGAACGTACGGTTGATTATAAAAGTAAGGTTGATGATCCATACTTTTGAGAAACAAACTCAACACTGAAAACTAACGTACGGTTTCTCTTCCATACTTGTCCAACAACAAAAACGTAAGGTTCCTTCCAAACGTAATGTTCTTCTTCCATACTTTTCAACAACGTAAGGATCATTAACCATACGTTTCAAAATAACGTAAGGTTTTTTAACCATACGTTTCTTTTAACATAAAAAGTAAACTTTTCATCCTTACGTTACGTTCATCAACGTAGGGTATGAACAGTGATTCCAGTACGTGCTAAAACTGATCTCGCACTACAGTGATTCCAGAACACGCTAAAATTGATCTCGCGCTACAGTGATTCCAGAACGCGCTAAAATTGATCTCGCGTTACAGTGATTCCAGAACGCGCTAAAATTGATCTCGGAATAAATGAAGTATGAAATCTCGTTGTATGAAATAAATAAATAAAATAAATTCCTGCAAAATACTCAACGAAATAATTAGTAAATAATTAAGGGTATTTGTGAGCATCAAAATCATCATAAAGAGACAGAGTATTATTTAAAATAATCTCCCCCTTTAAAAAACATTATTTTGAATTGTTTGAAAACAATACATTTCTCAACACATATTTCTATGAAAATGTCTTATATATAATTTAAATCAAAGAATGTCACAAAATGTCACTTTATATGTCTTAAATATCCATTATGTGGAAAAATGGGGGAAGAGGAAGGTTATGAATGAATATATGTTTAAATTTTTAAATTTTTTAAATTATTTTTATGATATAAATTTATTTTTGACTTTTGAAGAAATTTTTATGAGATTATGATGTTTATAATATTTTATTTAATGAAAAGTCAATAATGTCACACTCATGTTATTACTACCAAAATATTTCTTTATATAAATTTATTCAGAATATAACATTGAATATAAATGTTTTTTAAATAAAAAATCCTATCTTTATAACGTTAATTAATTTATTAATTTCTATTAAATAAATAATTATCTTAAATGCTCTACAATGCTAATGCAATAATTATTATTTTTTGGAAATATCAAATAAAGTTTTTTATAATATTAATATAAATAAATTTTTTTATAATTATTGTGAGAAAGTAGTTTTATAGATGAACTTGTCATATTAGGAATAAAATAAAATAATGTTTTTTATTTCATTTTGTTCTCATGATTTATTTAAATTTCAACATTTCGAATAGTGTTAGATTTGAAATTAATGTTATTTTAAAATTAATAATATTTTATTAAATGATTTAAAATTAATAAAATTATTAAATTTATAAAACTAATATGATAAGGTTTGAAAATTCATAAATAATCCTTTTAGGTGTATTTTTTAATTATAAAATAATTATATTAACCATCAAAGATGAAAAATCCATGTTGTTATGGTTGGAGTAAAAGAAATTAAATAAGTGTTAAACCAAATGATATATGTAAATATGTTACCAAAATATATATAAAAATTACTACAAGTGATGATTTTAACCCATAATCATAATATATTCTAGATTAATATGTTTAGATCCATTTGAAATGAATTTTTATTTATATTACTTTAATATTTTGACAAATTCAAAAAGTGAACCTCACCTCAATTTTAAAAGTACACCTTCTTATTCACTTCATTTCATCACCTTGGGAATTCTAGCTCAACCAGTATCTACCAGATTTTATTTTACAATTCATTAAACACATTTTAGTTGTATTAAGGTGTTAAGAAAGTATATTTTCCGAATAAGGGGAAGATAAAAAAATATATATGACCTGTTTGTCTCAAGGGAAGAATATTATTTGGAAGGTATTATTTTTATAAGAAAATTTTACAATTTATGTGAATTAATTTATCTTTATTAATTATAGTAGATATGGGAATCATCTATAATTTTTATTGATGTTTTATTCATTTTAATATAGTCTTTTGGGGTAATTTCAAAGCATTATATTCATGTCTTTTTAATATAATTCTATTATAGAAAAATGGATTCACCTACAAATTTAATTTTTATATAGAATAGAATTTAATAAATTATTTTATTATATTAAAATAATATGTGCAATATTTTTATTTGTTTTCAATGTGATAGAAATGAGAAAATCAGAATCTCAAAAAAATGTTTTCTTAAAAATTCACCACATCGGTATCAAATGAGATGTTAAAGGTATGTGGAGTGAATCCATGACCTATAAGGATATTCTTCCCTATAGTGATTTTTCTATGTGGACAAATTGTTTTAATGAGACATTTGATGTATAATTTTCATTAACAAAATAATTTTTATTTCAAAATAAATTTTATGGAGAAATAATTGTAATTTTTAAAGGGTGTTTTTGAATGGTTTTTCATAATGATAAGTATTTTTAAATTTTTTTAAACATTATTTTTCCTAAAAAATAGATATTATTACTTTGTATATATGTATAAAATATTTTTTATTTTATATAAAATGACTTCAAATAATTTTGATATTTTTTTTAACTATTTTAAAACCCCTTACTAGGAAACTTTATTCTCAACCCATGTTTTAAAACAAATTTCACAGGTATAGTATAACATCCAAAGGTTCCTATTATGTATAAGGATGTAGATTATGGGAATAAAATTAATTTTAATTTTTTAAAAAATGATAAGTTTTCTATTTTTCCAATTATACAAAACCGAGACATAAATAGACCCTTGGTTGTATAGTATACTATGCATTTTTAAGGTTTTTTAAAAATAATTCACATCATGTTATTGTTACTAAATCCAAAATTGTGAGTTCGTTGAATTGAATTTGGTATAAAAGTTATGGTCTTGAAAACATTGGATATTAGGCATTGAAATTTCTAGGGAAAAAATTTAGCTATGGAATATTCATTTGAACTTATAGGTTATTAAGTTCACTTAGGAATATAGAAGTCCCACCATTCTATTTTTATATAAATATGAAGAAGGAAATAAAAAAAATTATTATGTATGATGAAATAATTTTGGGGGATAAATTCATTTAAGGTGTTGATAAAAAAGAACCCTGATATTTTTAAAAGGAAAAAATATTGTAATGGCCCGGCTTTTTTGGGGTCCATTACTTTGTAAAAATCTCATGTTGGGTTTTCTGGTCTGGTAATCTCGGTGAAGTTTGGTGTAACGGTAGGCCTACCAGTAGCCTTAGCCTACCGGTAGCTCTGTCTACCAGTATCTCGGTTTGCCGGTAACTACAGCCACTGGTAGCTCTCTCTACCGGTAGCTCGGTCTACCAGTCACTACAGCCTACTGGTAGCTCGGTCAACCATTGGCTGCAGCCTACCGGTAGCTTGGTCTACTAGTGGTTGTAGCCTACTGGTAGCTCGGTCAACCGGTGGCTGATAGCCACCGGTAGCTCTCAGCTATTGGTGGCTCTGGCCTACCCCACAGGTTCTTTCTAGTGGCGCTCCTTCTTGCGCAATTAGGGGTTTAAACCCTATTTTGACTCCTTTAAGTGTGTTTTAAATCCCGGTAACTCCCATAAATGTTTTAATTAAGTATTTAACGAATTAACCTTGTGTGTGCATCAGTTTAAACCACCCAAACCCTTTAATAATATGTGGGGCCGTGTGGTCAACCCACTACCCCTGATCCTTACGTAGTTTCACATTCTTATCTCAACCGCCCCATACTCTAATAATCTAAAGGGTTCGCCGTGGGTTTCTTCTTTTCTTGTTCACCCTATGCTAGATTATCCTTCCTTCAGGCAAGCCACATCCATATGTGTGAAGTTCCACGCCTGACCTGAGCATTGATAGATGAGGCTATTTTTGTTCAGTCGAGCTGCATCGCTATCCGTGAAGATCCATGCTAGGCCTTAGCGTCGATCATTGACCAACAAGTAGGGAATTTCTCCTTCGCCTCCCTCTTTTTTGTATCATGCGGGGTGGGCGTGCTTTTGATTCTCTAGAATTGGATAAACCAGAACTAAATAATGATAATGAACTAATTTTTTAACGAAAGAAGGGGGGTTGTGATCGTTGATACTATTTTATGTTATGATCTTATTTCTGAATTGCGCAGCTTATGCCTACTGAAAATCGAGGCCGTTGGTGGTCGTTGTCTATGCACTAACAAACCCTTACCTTTGGTGATGTTTAAATGGATCGTGTTTTTGGTGGATAACCCTTGATGTGTAAATGAATTTTGTTTAATTGCATATATTCGGCTAAATGAATTGGAAGCACTAGGATAAATCCTTTTCTATGATAACCCCGGTTAAAGCACACGAAAATTGAAATCATGGAGTGTGTTAAATTTATAAATATTAAAATACTGGCATGGCCCTACTTTTTGTTGGTGGAAGTGGTTTGGTTGTTTTCTTTTATGGGCCAATTGCTAGAGATGTGGGAGGGGATGTGATCCCCTGTTTTTATACTCTCAGTGGTTATGAAATGAGGGATAGGATCCCCTGTATTTATGGATTTGGTGGTTGTGAGTTTTAAGACCGGGTTTTTAGCTTGTTTATATCACGGATTGGGGTGGGATCCTCTGTTTATGAAAAACCTTTTTGGGGGAGGGGACACAGGGCAGTTTCTCGGGGTTGTCTTTGGTTCCATTACTTTGAGGGATCTCACTTATTCCTTTGTTGTTGTGACTTTACAAGAGAATTGGGTGTGGATCCTTAATTGACGTTTGGCTGGTTTCTTTTCCTTGGTTATGCTTATGGTGTTAGTTTCCCAGTAGTGCTTAAACTTATTTGAACATTATTACTGATCATGAAAACAAGAATGGGACAAATGGGTTTATTGGAGAGAGTTGTGACTCGGACCTGAGTGATGTTTGTGTCCTTTAGGCTGGCTGAAGAAAAACCTAACTTGGGTGAGTGCTTGTTATCGATATATACGTACTTTATGTTTTTTGTTTCTTATTCGCACCCCAGCCTTTTTGAGCACATAGTGTCGAACACCCTGGGGGAGGGGTTTTTTCCTAACACTATTATCAGTGGCTGGTTATTTTCTCCTTTTATGTTCCCTTTCCGGAATAGCCCAAGTGTCTTTGGGCAGGGTGTGATGGCCTATGGTCCATTATTAGTTCAAGAATCTTCAGGCAGGGTAGTGTGGGGGTTTACCAAGTGTGTACGGGAGGTGGTTTCCCAAGTGACTTCGGTATGAGGCCTAGGTGTCTTTGGGCATGGTAGTGGATCTTCTAGACTAGGTGTCTTCAGGCATAGTGGTGGTTGTTCTGTCCTAGGTGTTTTCCGGCATTGTTACGTGTGATAGTTGTGGCCCAGGTGTTTGCGGGCGGGATTCAGTAGTGGGACTATGTGTGGTTGTGGCCCAGGTGTGTGCGGGTGGGTGTGGCAGTGGGACTGCGGTGAGAATGGCGGGATTGGTTTGATGCATAGGATGTCTCAATAACCAGTGGGAATGTGGCGCGGGGTACCCAAACATCGATGTGCTCTTATTATATATATTACTTGACTTGCATTATTTGGGGAGTGTGCCTTGGTGCGGCTTGGGTGGATAGTTTACCTTGTTAGGTGTTTGGTTTACTCCTTTTCTCACGGGACATTAGTATGTTCCCCCACTTTTGCATGAGAGTCTTTGGTTTTCCTTACTGAGTGTACTTGTATGCTCACCCTATGTATATAAAACTGCTTTCAGGTTTCCACTAACCTTTGTAGTCACTTTTGTACTTTGTGAGTTTTACTTTTTGGAACATGTATGTGGGAATGGTTTACTTTTGGCTATACTTTTCTTTTAGTTTTGGTGTTGTTGGGTTTCATCATCTTATCTCCGGATCCTATAAAACAAAAAGGGGTAATTCCTTCCATTTGTGTGTAATTTCTATACCCTTGGTGCTAGTCGCCACTCCGGAACCTATTGAGGGCGGGTCTCGTGGGTCATTATCTCTCCTTCAACTTAAAGAAGGAAGGGCCTGGCAATCTGCTGACCCTCCCCCCCTTTTTGGTGAAGGCGGGTCATGAAATAATGGTATCAGAGGTGATGGTTGAGAGATAGGATGGATTGTGGAGTTAGGAACCGTTATGATTGCATGGGATGGTAGGGAAACAGTGTTGGGTGACCTTGGTGTGTGAATTAGTCCAGGGAAGACCGGCTGGGACACGAGATTTTAGGGTCCCCCATGATCCGATGCAAGGACTCTAGACCTACCGAACGACCAAGTGAGGCCACGCTGATTATAGGGTAGAGAGATCCTAGTAAAGGAACATGCATCATAATGACTTGTGTTCTTATGTTTCTGGGGTTTTTTGGGAATGAATAATAAATGAAAATTTTAATAAGTTTTAAAGAACGACATTCTGCACTACTTGGGCTTATGTATTCATTGTTTACCTTGTAGCTATGGCACCTAGAAGGCGACCGCGTGTGATATAGGGGATCGAGGCCCCACAGACTACCTTGGTCGATCTGCAGAGAGCTGACCAGGAAGAGGAGGATGGCCAGTGGGAGATGACTCTTTGGGCCACCCAGCGATAGACCCTCGAGAAGTATGAGGGAATCACCACTGACATGAAGATGGAGAGCTGGCTAGAGGAGATGGTGATATCCTTCAGCTTTATCCGGGCTCCGAATGAGTACTGGGTTCCTCTAGCCGTCAGCCAGATGCGGGGAGCGGCACGTCAGTGGTGGACACTTTACTTGGGGGAGAGGAGAGAGGCTGAGGTGTCATGGGATGATTTCAAGAGGGAGTTCCAGACGGAATTCCTCTCTTCGACGATGAATGCAGAAAAGAGACAGGAGCTACACTCCCTCCAACAGGGGAGTATGTCAGTGAGGAAGCTAGGGATCAAGTTCAGTGACCTCCTACGTTTTTCTCTATACCTCTTTCCCGATGAGGAGTCTCGGGCAAGATGTTTGGAGGAGGCACTTCGACCCTCCCTCCAGTATGCTGTTACCCACTTTACCCATCCGATGTACTTGGAGGTCCAGAAGAAGGCCAAAGTGGTGAAGAGGATGCATACTCTAGGAGGAGTGTCACGAGAGGGGATCTAGGTGGGAACATCCAATGGGAAGGCCATCAGCTCCAGGCCTCCAGTGTCAGGACCCTCCAGGTTCCGACTGGCTGGGAGCAGGCCGCAGTAGTTTCATCTTTGATCCCTTGGTCCTCGCACTTTTCCTTCGGGCCCGGGACTGCGGTACTTCGTCTGTGGGAGCCCTGGACATCTTCGGAGTCAGTGCCTAGACAAGGAACAATATGGCAGTGGCGGATAGCCCCGCCACCCACCCCAAAAGTATCTTCCAGCCAGGCCTTTCCAGTAGCAATAGCAGGGACAGTGAGCTCCCACCCTTCGAGGGCAGATGTAGGAGGAGGAGGCCGACCTTATGGTGCTCTTCAGGGACCTCAACCGGGGTGTGGTTGGGAAGGTGGATGACAGCCGAGGGGCAGAGAAGCTGGGCGTGGATAGTTACATGCTGCAGAGGCAGCAGTTCTAGTAGGGCCGAAGGTTGTTCGAGGTACAATCAGTTTGTTTAGTACCCTTGCTTATTCCTTCTTCGATACCGGAGCTTCGTACTACTTTTTTGCTCCCAGACTAGGCCGTTCCATGGGTATAGATTATGAGAGACTCCCAGTGCCCCTGGTGTTGAACACACCAGTCGGGGGTCAGACCGACTTGTTTTTTGTTTTTCGGGGATGCAGACTGATGACAGGGCCACATCAGTCAGTTAGGGATCTTCTTCTACTACAGATACAGCCATACGATGTCATCCTAGTCATCGACTGGCTATTCTTTGCGTGTACCGTCATTGACTGCTTCCGAAGAAGGTTTCTGTTCTCAGATTTGGGTGGTCGGCGTGTTGTTTTCACCAGCGAGCAGAGCATTCAGAAGGGCAACAGGCGAGAGGAAAACCTCCTCTCCTTGTAAGTTGAGCTGTCAGTAGGGTCAGTAGATGCTGAAATGGTAGAAGTGCCAGAAATCGTCCATGGGTTTATGAACGTCTTTCCTGAGGAGGTTTTGACTCTATCACCTTGACGTGATATCGAGTTCGGGATAGACCTGTATCCCGAAGCTCGTCCGATCTCGATGGCTCCTTACAGGATGGAACCTTCAGAGCTACGGGAGTTACAGATCCAAATTGACGATCTGATGAAGAGGGGTTATGTTCGGCTGAGTGCGTCACTATGGGGTGCTCCAGTCTTGTTTGTAAAGAAGGCATCTGGTGGTCTCACGTTGTGCATAGACTATAAAAAGCTGAATTAGGTGACGATTAAGAATCGGTACCCTCTTACGAGGATAGACGATCTTTTCGACCAACTGAAAGGGGCAGGATGGTTCTCGAAGATCGACCTATGGTCTGGGTATCACCAGCTGAGAGTGAAGGAAAGTGACATCCCGAAGATGGCGTTCAGGTGTAGATATGGACACTTTGAGTACGTAGTTATGCCCTTAGGCATTGCGAACTCCCCAGCTGTGTTCATGCGGATTATGAACTCTATCTTCCTTGAGTACTTTGATCTGTTCGTGGTTGTGTTCATCGACGATATCCTGATCTATTCAAAATCAGATGAGGACCATGAAAAGCACCTGAGGATGGTTTTGGAGGTCCTCCGATAGCACCGGCTCTATGGTAAGTTATCGAAATGAATGTTATGGACACGATAAGTGCACTTCCTCGGGCACGTGGTGTCCGAGCATGGGGTAGCGGTGGACCCGTCAAAGGATGAGGCAGTTGTTTCTTGGGCAGCACCTAGGAATGTGGTAGAGGTCTGCAGTTTCCTTGGGCTGGCAGGTCACTATCGGAGGTTCGTACCCAACTCCTCCCATGTAGCAGCCCCTTTTTCAGCCTGGACTAAGAAAGACCAGGTTTTTGTGTGGAGTGAGCAGTGCGAGTCAGCCTTCTGCTATCTGAAGGAGAAGTTGGTTAGTTCCCCAGTGCTGAGATTACTAGAAGAAGGGGCAGCCTATGAGGTGTTCTGTGATGCTTCAGGATAGGGACTGGGATGTGTGTTGATGCATCAACAGGGGGTGATATCTTATGGGTCCATGTAGCTATGCCCTCATGAGCGTAATTATGCCACCCATGACCTGGAGCTTGCAGCGGTCATTTTTGCGCTAAAGTTATGGCTGCACTACCTCAACGGAGAATGTTTTGTGGTCTTCACATATCACAAAATCTTGAGGTATATCTTCTCCCAGTGGGACCTAAACTTGTGACAACGGAGATGGGTGGAGTTCCTATAGGATTAAAACATTGAGATCTCTTATACTAAGGGAAAGGAAAATGTAGTGGATGATTCCTTGAGCAGGAGGATGCAGAAGGATGCGGTCTGAGAGTCAGCGGACGCCTGGAAGGTGATGGAGGAGTTGGCTGCATTACACCTGGATGCGAGGATAGATAGCAGTAGAGGTTGCCTGTATCAGATGACTGTGTAGTCGTATCTATTTTAGCAAGTGGTGGAGTCTCAGTGGAGAGACCCAGAGTGTGAAGTGATGCGTGACTGAGTTGAACATGGCAATGCTCCGGAAGGATGGACAGAGGATGGTCAGAACCAGATGCTTTTCCAGGGAAGGATGTTTGTTCCAGAAGTGATGTGCAGCAGGGTTATCAGTGAGTTCCAAAACTCACCCCTGGCAGTACACCCAGGAGTTCCCAAGATGTACCAGGGACCGAAGAGGCAGTTTTTGTGTCCCTGAGTTAAGCGAGAGGTGGCAGAGTTTGTGGCCAAGTTCATAGTGTGTCAGCAAGTGAAGGTTAAACACCAAGTTCCAAGCGGCCTACTGTAGCCTCTAGATGTCCCCTAGTGGAAGTTTGACGACATCTTGATGGATTTCATCACAGGACTACCCAAGGTCCAAGGGATATATGATGCCATCTGGGTGGTAGTGGACCAGTTGATGAAATCGGCTCACTTTCTGGCGATCAGGTAGTTGAGTGAAGTGGATGCTTTGGCGCGAAGGTACGTGGATGAGGTTGCGCGGTTGCATGGAGTTCTGAGGACTATAGTCTTGGATAGGGATTCACGTTTTACCTCACAATTCAGGAGGGGTTTTTAGCATGCTTTTGGCTCCCAGCTACGCCTCATCACTGCATTCCACCCCCAAACAGATGGGCAGATAGTGTGCACCATCCAGACGTTGGAGGATATGCTGCAGGGCATGTGTTCTGGACTCACAGGGATCATGGGTGCAATACTTTCCCCTGGTAGAGTTTGCCTAAAATAATAGCTACCACTCTACCATTGGTATGGCCCCGTTTGAAGACTTGTACGGGAGGCCATGTTGTTCACCATTGTGTTGGAACGAAGTAGGAGAGGCAAGCATCCTTGGCCCAGAGGTGGTGTAGAGCATGACAGAAAAGGTTCAGCTCGTATGAAAAATGATGAAGGCGGCCAAGGACTGACATAAGTCATATACAGATACCAGGAGGAGGCCCTTGGAGTTTGAGGTTAGAGACCACATGTTCTCGAAGGTCTCCCCTCTGCCTGGGCAGTGGAGGTTCGACAAGGGGAGTAAGATTTCTCCCAGGTTCATTGGACCATTCGAAGTGTTGTGGCGGGTTGGCGAATTGGCTTATCAGCTATCGTTACCACCGTCGCTACTGAGGATACATGATGTATTCCGTGTGTCCTAGCTCCGTCATTATTTGCACGACAATTAACACGTCCTTGATTGGGGTGAGCTGGACATCGAGGACGACGTGAATTTTGTGGACAGACCAGTGTTGATCAAGGATCATAAGGAGAAGGTGCTTCGTGGGAGAAACATTCCCTTGGTTCGTGTGTTGTGGAGACATGGTGGGATTTAGGAGAGTATGTGGGAGAGGGAATCACAAATGCGTACCCAGTACTCAGAGTTGTTTTGAGTTTTTTTCCTGGTTGCACCTGTTGTGGTAGAACGTTTTGACTTTTTGGCTATAAAATGTACTGGTTTTCTTTCCTCTGAATGTGTGTGAAAATCCCTAGCTATGGGGGTGGAGAGAACCCAACACCTAGTCAAGGCACATTAAAGTAGATGCAATTAAACCCGTGCAGGCGATTCAGTGCCGCCCAAAGCGGTTAATTTCTTGACATGGGGGAGGAGACTCCCCAAACCACATGTCTGGGTAGTTTGACATGGTATGTTGTTGGTTCTTGTCAGGAAAGTGTTTTTGATTAGCATGGGTTCACTCCTAAGAGGCATCTTTTGAGTTGGTTGTTCGGACCCTCTCTTTCTTTTTGGATTGTTTTGATTCTCGAGGACGAGAATCGTTTAAGATGTATCTGATGTAATGGCCCGGGTTTTTGGGGTCCATTACTTTGTGAAAATATTGTGTTGGGTTTTCTGGTCTGGGAATATCGGTGATGTTTAGCGTAATGGTAGGCCTATTGGTATCCTTAGCCTTCTGGTAGCAGGCCTACCGGTAGCTCGGTCTACCGGCAGCCACAGCCTACTGGTAGCTCTGCCTACCGGTAGCTGCAGCTACCGGTACCTCTGTCCACCAGTAGCTCAGTCTACCGGTAGCTACAGCCTACTGGTATCTCGTTCTACTTGTGGCTGCAGCCTACCGGTAGCTCGATCTACCAGTGGCTGAAGGCGATCAGTATATCTCAGTTACCGGTGGCTCTGGACTACCCCGCGGGTTCTTTCCAGTGGCGCTCCTTGCGCAATTAGGGTTTTAAACCCTATTTTGACTCCTTTAAGCATGTTTTAAATCCCGGTATCGCCCATAAATGTTTTAATTATGTATTTAATGAACTAACCTGGTGTGTGTGTCAGTTTAAACCACCTGACCCCTTTATTAACGTGTAGGGTCGTGTGGTCATTCCATGACCCTCGCTCCTTACGCGGTTTCACATTATTATCTCAACCGCCCAAGACCCTTATAAACTAAAGGGTTCGTCGTGGGATTCTTCTTTTCACGTTCACCCTGCGCTAGATTACCCTTCCTTCAGGCGAGCCGCATCGCTATGCATGAATTTCCACACCCAGCTTAAGCATTGATATACGGGGCTATTTTCGTTTAGGTGAGACGCATCGCTATCCGTGAAGTTCCACGCCAGGACTCAACGTTGATCGTTGACCAAAAAGTAGGGAATTTCTCATTCGCTTATCTCTTTTTTGTATCATGCGGGGTGGGTGTGCTTTTGATTCTGTAGAATTAGATAAACGAGACCTAAATAAAGATAATGAACAGATTATTTAAAGAAAGAGGGGGGGGGATGTGATCAATGATACTGTTTTATATTATGATCTTCCTTCTAAATTGTGCGGCTTATGCCTACTGAAAATCGAGGCCGTTGGTGGTTGTTGTCTGTGGAATAACGAACCCTTACCTCTAATGATGTTTAAATGGATCATGTTTGTGGTGGATAGACCTTTTTGTGTAAAGGAATTTTGTTTAATTACGTATATTCGGCTAAATGAATTGGAAGCACCAAGATAAATCATTTTCTGTGATAACCTCGGTTAAATCACAAGAAAATTGAAATCATGGAGTGTGTTAAATCTTATAAATCTGAAAATACCGGCATGGACTTGCTTTGTTTTGGTGGTAGAGGTTTGGTTTTTATCTTTTATGGGCCGATTGCTGGAGATGTGGGAGTAGATGGGATCCCCTATTTTTATACTCTTGGTGGTTATGAAATTGGGGATAGGATCCCCTGTTGTTATGGATTCGGTGGTTGTGAGTTTTAAGACTGGGTGGTTAGCATGTTTATATCACGAATTAGGGTGGGATCCTTTATTTATGAAAGACCTTTTTGGGGGAGGGGATACAGGGCAGTGTCTCGGGGTTGTCTTTGGTTCTAGTACTTCGAGGGATCTCACTAATTCCTTTGTTGTTGTGACTTTACAAGAGAACCGGGTGTGGATACTTAATTGATGCTTGGATGGTTTCTTTTCATTGGTTATGCTTATGGTGTTAGTTTCCCAGTAGTGCTTAAACTTATTTGATCATTATTACTAAACATGAAAAAAAGAAAGGGACAAATGGGTTTATTGGCGGGAGTCGTTACTCGGACCTGAGTGCTGTTTGTTTCATTTAGGCTAGCTGAAGAAAAACCTATCATTGGTGAGTTCTTGTTACCTATATATACATACTTTTAGTTTTGTGTTTCTTATTCTCGCACCACCCAAGTTGAGCACTTAGTGCTGAAAACCCCAATTTCATGGGGGAGGGTGTTTTTCCCAACACTATTATTAGTGGATGGTTATTAGCTCCTTTTCTGCTCCCTTTCCCAGATAGCCCAAGCATCTTCGAGCTGGCTGTGATGGCATGAGGTCCATTATTAGCCCAAAAATCTTCGGGCAGTGTAGTGTGGGGGTTGTCCAGGTGAGTGTGGTAGGTGGTTTCCCAAGTGCCTTCGGGATGAGGCACATATGTCTTTGGACATGGTAGTGGATCTTCTAGCCCAGGTGTCTTATGGCGTGGTGGTGGTTTGTCTGGCCTAGGTTTTTACAGGCATGGTTACGTGTGACATTTGTGGCCCAGGTGTTTGCGGGTCGGATTCGGCAGTGGGACTGTGTGTTGTTTTAGCCCAGGTGTGTGCGGGTGGGTGTGGCAGTGGGAATGCTGTGAGAATGGCGGGATTGGTTCGATGAGTAGGATGTCTCAATAACCAGTGGGAAAGTGGTGCGGGGAACCCAAACATTGATGTGATCTTATTATATATATTACTTGACTTGAATTATTTGGGGAGTGTGCCTTAGTGAGGCTTGGGTGGATAGTTTACCTTTTTAGGTGTTTGGTTTACTCCTTTTCTCAAGGGACTTTAGTACGTTCCCCCACTTATTCACGACGGTATTTGGTTTTCCCTACTGAGTGTACTTGTATTCTCACCCTACGAATATAAAAATACATTCAGGTTTCCAGGAGGACTTCGGGGATCACGCAAGACCATTCTATCTCGGGCCTTTGGGGCAGTTGCAGTTGCTGGTTTTTTTTCCTTCTTTGGTACTTACCTTTGTAGTCACGTTTGTACATTGTGTTTTTTACTTTTTAAAACATGAATGTGGGATTGGTTTACTTTTGGCTTTACTTTTCTTTTAGTTTTTGTGTTGTTGGGTTTCATCATCTTATCTCCCGATCCTATAAAACAAAAAGGGGTAATTCCTTCCATTTGTGTGTAATTTCTATACCCTTGGTGCTAGTCTCCACTCCAGGACCTATTGAGGGCTGGTCTCGGGGGTCATTATATCTCCTTCATCTTAATGAAGGAAGGGCCTGGAAATCTACTAACCCTCCCCCCTTTTTGGTGAAGGCGGGTCATGACAAATATATCCATCAACATATAAAGTACCACCTAAATATTATTATTTACATGAGACCACTATAAATAGTTATTAAATTCAAGCGTATCAATAAGAAAAACTTATTTTTGAAATAAATGTAATGTTCCAAATCAATATTAGTGAGTTTTTCAAGTTTATTGAAAATATTCAATTTTTTAGTGAAGACATTATATTCTTCGAAAAATACATTTTGTTCAAAAAAGCACATATTCATTTTAATGTATAAATTATATGATTAATTTATAACTATTTTAAAATATATATATTTATAAAATTAACTTCATTTTTTCAAAAGTAATATAAAAATTTTCGTATGGTAATTTTTTAATAATTTTATAAAAATATTGATTTTTCAATAAATAGTGAAAAATATTGATTGTTATTACAAATTATATTTTTCAAGTATTTAAAATGTAAAATTATGTTTCATATTTGTTTTAAATTATCAATGGTTCATATTTATTTTAATAAATCTGATTATGGATTTATAAATGTATTTTATACTTGAATTTAGTATAACATCAATTTATTTTTAAAAAAGAGATTTTTCTAGAAAATTAAATTTTATTGTGTTTTCTCTATTTAATTTTAAATTAAATTTTAAGACTTTTTGTATTGAATTTTTAAAATTATATTAAATATATGTAACTAGGAGGTATGAATTTAGTAAATAGGTTTCTATTATTTGAGGTGAATATAAATAGAATATTTTGTTATTTTTGTTACAACTGTTATGGGTAAATTGAGTAATTTCAATTAAAAATAAAATGACATGGACTATAAAATAACCCAAATAAATCAAAAAATATTATTGACAGATTTAATTACACCCTTTAGCCTTAAATATCAAAATGGAGTTATTTAATGAACACTTTTTTAGGAAAATTACTTATATAATACTTGAATAAAAAAGTCAAGAAAATATCACTTTCTTTTTCTTAAATACCTATTATGTGTGAACATTGGAGGAAAGGCAGATTATGAAACAATATTAGCTTCCATTTTTTCTTGTTAAAATTATTTTCATGATATATGTTTTTTATTACTTTTCTAAGAAACTGGATGAAATTATGATGTTTATAATATTTTATTTAATGAATTGTAAATGATGTCACATTCCTATTATTAATAACTATATCGTTTTTATGATAAGGTTATCCAAAAGATAACATTTACTATAAATAATAATTCCAAATAGAAGATATTTTTATTTATCATGGTAAATTAGTTATTTTATTATGTATGGATTTAACTACACTTAATACTCTCACAACACCAGTGTAGTAATTATTTTATTAATGGAAATATGAAATAAATGTTACTAAATTATTTAATATCAATTAAATTTTAGATAATTATCTTGCCAACATATTATTATTGATTAAATTGAAATATTGGGGATATAATTTTTTTTCCCTGTTATCTTTTTTTTCATAATATTTTTAAATTTTAAATTAATTAATAATTTCAGAATTAATATTAATGATATTTTAAAATAAATAATATTTTTTTAAATGATATAAAATTTATAAAAATCATAAATTTATATAAATTTTTTACATAAGGTTTAAAATTTGAAAAATTATCAAATTATGGGTTTTTTTATTATATACAAATAAAATTAACACTCAAAGAGTAAAAATCCATGTCATCATGATAGGTGTTAAAAGAATTTAATAAGGGTTAAAACCAAAATAAAAGGGTACAAATTTGACCTAAAATTGTCTAAAAGTATTTTGAAAAACTCATTTAGACCCATAATCATATTATAATATTAATTAATATGTTTTTAATCAATTGGAGATAAATATTAATATATATTAATTTAATATTTTAAGAAAATCAAAAAGTTCTTCTCACCACAATTATAAAAGAAAACTTCTTCTGTCATCTCATTTCAGCATCTTGATCCCTCTATATCGACCATACTATACCAAATTATAATTTTCACTTCCCTAACCACATTATAAGGGCCTTAGATGTGGTATAACACCAACCATAATGGTCTTAATGTGTGAGAAAAAGATATTTTCCAATGAAGAAGAAGATAAAAAATGTATATGAAATGTCAAACACAAGGTAAGGGGATTAATTTGAACGTATTATATATATAAGTTATTTTATTTTATATTCAAGTAAAATATTTTATTTTCATTCATGGTAGAATATTTTTCCCTTATTTATAATTTTTATTATAGTTTTATACATTTTAATATAGAAGATTGTTTTAATTATAATGAATTTATATTAATGTATTTCAAATGTATTTATATTCAAGAAAAATTGATTCCTCATAAAAATTATATTATTAGCAAGATTTCATGTTATTAATTATTTTCCATTATAAAAATAATATTGGTAATATTCTTAATTTTTTAATGAGTGAGATATGAGAAAAAAAGAATCTCTAAAAATATTTTATAAGAAATTAGGCACTTGGTTATCATATAAGACTATAAGGTATGGAGAGTGAACCCATGAACTCTATGGAGATGTTTTAAAACATATTATATTGGTAGGAATCGATATGGTTTTCATCATATGATCTAAATATCATTTTTATCTATAAAATAATTAAAATTTTCAATTGATTTTTAAGTACAAATGCATGTATTTTTTGAATGGTATTTTGGAATGTTTATCAAAAATAAAAAGTATTTTAATTAGTTTTTTTAAAAAATATTTTTTAAAAACCATAGATTATTATTTTGAAAATATATATGCAGTTTTTTATATTTTTTGTAAATTTATTCAGAGAAATTATAATATAATTCTTCACCTGTTTTAAAACACCTTAGTGGAAAAATTTATGAACACCCCATGATTTAAAATAACTTTAACAAGTTTATTATAATTTTAATATATTATCATTTCATATAAGTAGGATGTTTATCGGAGTAAAATTAGTTAAACATTGTAAAAATATTATAATTTGTATGGTTTTTCCTAATTCTAACGACCCTAATCTTGAAAAAATCCTTGATTATATAATGTAATATATATTTTTAATTAAAATTTTAATATAAAAATAATAAACATCATGTTATTGATAATAAATCTATCAGGTTTTGGGATTTACAACAAAGGTGATCTCCAATTATCAATAATGGTTATGTAAAGTGGACCCTGATATGAATCAATAAAAATAATCAATATGGAAATGTACATAATTGAGCACACATCCCATTTAAATAAGAGGATAAGGAACAATCAATATAAAAACATAAATATCTAAAAAATATGTCGATTAAAATAAATTAACTATCATTACATGGTAGGGATGAATTAATATGTAATGACAAATAGATGAAATCACACTCCATTTAATCAATAAATAGTTAATGAATTGAATCCATGGGTTTTTCTATAGTGAAAATATCATTGATAATAATAAGTCAATTTTGAATGAATAAAATTCTTAATTATTGGATTATTTGTTTTCTAGTTAAATGATACATTCACCAAAAATAAATTTCACAATTATTTTTAAAACATACTACTATTAAGAACTTTCACAAGACAATTTAATAGCTAATGGATACAAACACGCATGGTTTGTATCTGATCGATATCGTCTCATGAGACTACCAATGAATCGATGGGATTTATAAAAAAGGTACCCAACCCAGGTAATTAACTTCTATTTCATTCTTCACATACCAAATAATAAATTTAATTATTAAAAAATATGCCTTATAAAATATCTGTATTTAGAAAAGGATACATATTTATCAATATTTCCCCTCTTAATCATAAAACATTAAAAGTAAACACTATATGAAAAATGGTATATTTTTTAGGAGATAAACAAATCAATGGAAAAATAATATGCCTATTTAAGTGAAATTTAATGTCTAATTATCACAAAAAGTGAAAAAATCATGGGAAATTTGTTGACTATAAAATGAATTACAGAAGTGAATTTCAGTACTTCCCTTTGTCTCTATGACCATAAACCCTCTAGACTGATAATAATGATGATATAAAGAGAAAATACTCCCATATTATTATATGTAAAATAATTTATTTTCATCACTTATAAATTTAAATGACATTAAATATATTTAAAAACATTATGGAGGAAAAATATCTTTTTTTAATATTACTTTTGAAATCATAAATCATTTTGAAAATAATTTTCCATCAAAATTACTTCTAAAATCCATGAATATCTATAGTATTAAGTAATAATTTATTAAATATAACCTTTTATACTTTCAAAATAAAATTCAAATAAATGATGCTAATATCAGTAGGTAATTCAGTAGATGATGTAATGAACATCAATGTTTATTGTAAAAAGGGTATAAAATTGACTTGTTTTGAATGAGAAAAGATGATTCGTTTGAATTTTTTGAAAAAAGAATAAATTGGTAAAAATTTATTTTAAAAAATAATTATTAAAAGGATTAAGAAAATATTTTTTAAAAAATATTTTCAAAATATTTTTCTTAATGAAAATGGAATTCTGACCAAAAAGAGAAATTATGTCGGATTTTATTAAAAACATTTCCTGATATATTTAAATAGAAATGATTCAGAACATATTACTATTACTTGATTATATCATGAATAAATAGAGGATAATAAAATTAATGTACCTACTAATGGATTTTGAAATAATTTTCATCAATGAAAATTCAAGTATAAACAATCCTAATTAAAATGATATAATGATGTAAAACCTTACAAAGGTAATATCGTTAAACTTATTATAATCAAATAAATTAATTATATGTATCAACTATAAACACAAAAAAAAATTTAAATATAATAAAAGACAATAAAAATTCATTATACAAATAATCTTATCATGATAGAGTCAATGAATTATAAGTTCAACCCTTTGAGTGGAAATTGAGTAAAGAATTCCCTTACCTCTTAGTAAATATTTGTTCAAATAACCATATATAAAATAATTAAAAACAAATATTTAAATTTCATTATAGATATTTTATTTACTATTTTTTATGTCAAATAGATAGTATATACACCACATAAATTAAATTAGGCTAATAACATTATAATATTATTCGCCGAAATGAAATTGAGATGAAACCCCTTACCTTAAAATTTATTTTGGTTGAAAAAAATTTAACTGTATATATATTGATTTTAAATATGTTATTAACTTATAACAATACCATATTAATATTTATCATACCAAATATGATCCTTTTATAATATATCATCCCTTGTTTGTTAATAATAATTCATTATTTCCATTGTTTTGGGTGTTAATCGCCATGTTTTCTTATTCATGTTTTATCATGAATGCTCTGGTTCCATTTTATATTTTACAGTGTCATAATATGTATAATAATAATCATGAAATAATTATAAAATTTTTACATGAATTATACATTTAAAACCAATCATTAAAGATGGATATGAAAAATTATGTACGTTATGATCATGGAGATGATCAGTCGTACGTGCGAATGTGGAACCTTTCTATTTTATAATGATCATTATGGATCAGAGGTAAGTAATATTTTATAGTAAAATAAATATAAAAATTTAGTAAATAAAATATTATATAGTAATATATAATCATCAATACGGTGCGGTTTTTCAATGGGGGTTAAATATCTTCGTGAAGGCCGTAGTGCACATGTACACGGGTGATGTTATCATCCTGTTAGAGGTAAAAAGAAATAATAGAAAATGATATATATATATTATCATTGATTAATTTTATAAATGACCTAAATATAATATTTATTCCATTTATATCATATATAATCATTAATTTTTTCTTTTTCACCTTGTGTTGCGTTAGTGAATGACGAATCACATCGCTTTGTCAGGCGGTAATCTTCCATACCCAAAAGTGACATTATCCATTCTCATGCGGAATGAAAGGTAAAATAGTAAATTGATATAATGACAGTAAGGGTATAATAATGTAATAAATTTCTTATATATACTTTATATACATCATTATAACCAACCATGAGAGGTGGTAATGGAATTATGAATGACATCGATTCGCAAGGTTGTAGTACTTCGTACACATGAATGATGATTTCACCACCTATTTGATGTAATCAGAGATGGTTTTATATCATTTAAATAATATAAAAACATCCTATTTTATGGAATATAATTATATTGTTTTATTATTACGTTTAGCAAATAATTTAAGGAGTTGGAGAAGGATATAAAATAAGGACGTGTGCGGAAGAATATTATTTCTTCTTCCAGTATCTTCGTTAGGTTGTAATAAATCCTTCAAATGGGAGATTTATGCCTGAAATAATTCTTTTTATATAAGGATGGGGACTTTTAAGATTTATTTGTGATGGAATTTTCTGAACCAAAGTGGTTTGAAGGTGTGAATAAGAGAGGATATGGGGTGTCTTTTTATATGTGATGTGGGTTTCATACATATACTTTTGTGGAAAAAGGGTGGTGTTACCACATTTTCAAATAAAAAGGCCCAAATAATGAGAAAAAAATTTATTATGGTATATGGTCTAAAAATTTCGTTCCAATGGGAATTAAACCAGTGTTTTGAAATTTTTACACATTTTCTTTTATGTTTAGTCACCCAATAAACTCATTTTTTCTTTTATTATAGAAATTAATTTTAAATTATTACACTAATAATTATGGTAAAAAATTAATATTACAATATTATATATTATAAATTACGATATTTTAAAATAGATAAATCCATTTTTTTAAAATTTAATTAATATAAGTGGCTAATGTTTATTTAAAATCAATCCCAAATACATGACAGGGAAGTGAATTATTAAAGATAAAATGTTCAAATGATTGAAATGTTTTTATATAAAAATTTGATTTTAAAGTAATTCTAATGAACTCAGTTGGGTTTATATATATGTATAGAAATTCTCATTAAATCCAATTCCAAATATAAATGTACATTATAAATAATTTAAACAAAAATTCAGTTTTCAATGAAAATCAATCTTTTTTCACTATTCATATAAAATGAGATATTTCATAAATGTCTCAAAAATTATTATAAGATAATTTTAATATTATGAAACCCGATTTTTTCATATATATTTTCTATATGTGTTAAAATCTAATTTTAAATTTTGTGAGTATAATAAAATTAAATGTCACTTTAGAAAAAAAAAGATTTTATAAAAGATTTATTTATTTTGAATTTAATGTTATCTTTTTACTAATAATTAGACAACTAAAAAAGTTTCTTAATATATATATTTAGAAGTTAGTTAATCATATTCATACCCTCCAATATAAAAATCAGACATAACTTATTATATTAAAAACAATTTTAATAATATTTGATAATTCGTTTAAAAATGATTTTGTGTTTAAAAGAAGTCAAAATCAGTCTTCTGTGCAAAGAAAGATAGAATTAGTGTTTAATGTAAGGAAAATAAAATCATTTTTTTAGTATAATATAATTAAGATATTTAATTAACTTAAAATGTATATAATATAGAGAGAAATGTTAGTTGTAAAGATAAATGATGGCAACAGCTGCATGAGTGTCTCTATAAATGGTTGACTCTCAAAACCTAGTTTTGTCAAAGATTGGAGATTATTTTATTTGGGTTTACTAGATCCGCCAAAACAATGTTGGTTATTTCAATCTCGAATGGGAGTGATCCTTTCAAAGGGTCCCTCCAAAAGCCTGAGAGAAAAAAGAGCTCCCAAAGTTGAATCAAATAGAGATAGAATTTTAAAATATAATGGGATGGCTTTCTTAGAAGAACATAATAGATTACATCTACCCAAAGTAACCTTGATATAGAGACCTTCACTAATGAAATTTTAGGATGGAGGGCTATTTGTTGAAGTAGACATTGATGTTTTATATCAACGATTAAATATGTGTAAGTTATCTTTCTATGGGATAACTTCTTATCTAAAAGGGGAAACCAGTGGCCTATATCTTATATTAAACCCCAAATCATATATTTTTTGAGGAAAAAATGTAAGATAGTTCCAATAAGAAATAGATATTACAACACCATATTTATCTATCAGGAAGACATAATTTTTTTTCGGAAAATGGTTAACCTGAACATTCAACATATATTAAATAGATTATCTAAGTTGGATATTGCTTTTAATCCCCTTATACATAGGGATAATATAGAATAGGTTTGGATAAGACTACATGGATTGAATTGGGTATTCCAAAACTAAAATATCCTTAATGATATTATATATTGCATTTATGTAACCTTGGAGATCAATCAACACACTCAAAATGGTGATCTTTCACTATATTAAAGGGTTATATTCAGAGATAATTTGGATTCATAACTGTAATATATCATTAGTTTCACCGATAAGGTCTACCAAAGAGATGTTAAGGTGGATTTTTAGAACGAGACCCCATTTTTTGTTTTTTGAAAGATAATTGGACCCTCTATTTCCAATTGTTTTGTGGTTCAGAAATAGTTTTTTCCATATAATGAATGAAATGAATTCAAATGAAATAGAAATGGGAGGGTTCCTATCTTGGAGAAACTAGAACCTTCCAAGAATCATATTGTGAAATGTTTGAAAAATTAATAAGACATGCACTCCTCAAATAATTATTCAAGAAGCACCTATACTGATCTATTTAAAGGGAACGAAAATGAAAATGAAGATAAAGAAATTACTGATGAAATTGTTAATTTTTTTAGTGAAATTGTCATGTAGTGTAAACTAGATCACATAGTTGATGACTTGACCATTAATGAAATAAAAAATAAGGAAATAAGCGTAATTCAATTTGATAATTTGGGATGTCCTCACCACAAAAAAATTAGTAATACTACTTCACAGATGGATGGGGATGGTGAAACTCTGAGTAGCACTGAAAAATCCATAGAACTAGATATGGAATGTAAAAAATCACCTTAAATAGTGGAATCTCTTTGGATATTTTATCACTCTAATTTAAACAATATTAATTCTTATAACATTGTGACCAATATTTTACATCTGATTTTAACTTCTAAAAGATCCCACATTTTTTCACGTTTATCTATGCCAAAAATAGGTATCTGTATAGAAGGAATCTCTTGAAAATATTATCGTAAAAAAACATAATTCATAATCCCTAGTTTATAATGGTATAATTTAATTCTATACTTAGACCTAGTGAAAAGACTGGTCTAGATACATCATCCAACTCCTCCCGGGAGTTTATATCGTGCATTAAAGCCAACAATGTAGTGGATATTAATCTTATAGGGGTAAAATACAATTGGTGAAGAAGAAACAATAATAGAGTACAGTGAAGTAAACAAGATATATCTATCACTAATGATCATGTCCAATATAAATGAGAAACTATCTCCTGTATTACTATTTATAGGAAAAATGAAATCCACCATTAAATATTAGTAATTCTCAACACTAGAAGCTCCAAGACTATCCTTTAATTTAGATTTAATAATTATTAGATCTCAGTTATTGAATGTGATTAATTTTTTTAAAATAAACATGAAACTATATGGAATTTAAAAATTATTCCTTAACCTATAACATGAACATGAAATTTTTAAAACAAAACCATAAGTGATGGTGAAAATATAAAACCAATAAAATTGATAATGACATGAATTTACTAGAAATATTTTTCCATTAAATTCATTTTCCTTTACTAATAGTAATATTTTAAATGATACTAAACAATAAATTGATCTCTGTACCAAATTAAACTATCTTCTCAATATAAAATATAATATTTAAAAAAATTATTTTCAAAATACACTTTCATAATGATGGTGAAAGAAAAACAAATTTGTATAATTCTCTATAAAGAACTAGGAAATCCTACCGACCCTCACCATTCATAAAGATGGGGACAACATAATTTATAATGAGGAGGGTATAACCAATAATATAATATCCTATTTTAAAAATATTCTTAATGGACCTAATCTCAATAAGGTTTTATTTCCGGATATATTAACAAATTACTTTTCTAGAACTATTGGGATATAATTCAAACTGATTTCTATAATATGGTTATTTTATTCAAATGGAAACCTTATCCATGGTCTCCTTTCCTAATTATAATAATTAATTCTCAATGTAGAAAGGGAATATTATATTTATTTCTACATAACCATTTCCCTCATAAAAACTATCTATAAAATCATCACCAAAATTTTAGTAGACAAGATTGCTCCTATTTTTAATAAAATAGTCTCTTAAAACCAAATTGGTTTCTTCAAGGATAGAAAAATTCTAGACTACATTTTACAATCCTCTGAATGTACTAATACTTTAATAAAAAATAATAGGGGAGGAAAATTTCTATTCAATTGAAAAATATTATTATTTTTTACACTATGGATTGGAGATTCATTTATAATGTCCTCTTAAACATTTTATTGAAAGACAACATTGTTAACGTAATAAAAAACCAGTTTATCTCTTCTCACAAATTTAATCATAAATAATATTTCTCTAAAAGTTAATTTCTAGTGAATTAAAGGTGTTAGATAGGGTTCCCAAATATATGGAATCATTTTTCTATTAGCGTGGATTACTTAAGTAGATTTTTCACTAATCTAGTAAACGATGTTAAAATAAATCCCATCATATCCTCTAGAAACCTAATTATTCCTTATGAAATCTTGTATGAAGATAAAATAATTCTACTCCTTCAAGTATATAAAATAAATATCCAAAATCTCAACGCATCCCTCTCATACTATGAAGATGTGCCTGGTCAATCCCTAAAATGTAACAAATCATTCATTTTCTCTGGGAAATCATTTCTTATTGATAGAAAAACTAGAATCTATAATGACATTGGAATTAAAGAAGTATCTTTCCACTTCACTTATATTGAGGGCCTTATATTTTTGGGAAATACAAAAAGAACAAACTTTTCTCATATATCTATCCAAATTAAAAAGAAACTCTCTTCTAGGAAACTAAAATCCTTATATACGGCTGGTCAAATTTGTCTTGTCAAATCCAATTTTGTTTTTAAAATAGTTTAATCTATTATGTTTTAAAAATTTATTAGTAACATGATACAATATATTAATTCTTGTATTAAAAACCCTTTTTGGAGTAGAATATCTACTGAGGAAATGATGATCACTATTCTTTAGAGGATGTTTTATAAGACCTAGATAATGGTGTGATTGGTATCTAGAAACATAATATTTTTAATTAATACCTTCAAGAGAGACTCACATGGGTAATTATTAATAATAACTCCATGTATTTTAATTTCCATCAAGTTAGATTTTATATAAAGATTAAATAAGAAAATATCATCTAAATAGATTCCTCAATCTTCAATTCCTGTAAGTATTCTTTCACCAAAATAACGTATCACTATTGATGAATGGTTAATAAAGAATCTTATACAATGTTTTGGTTTGATAAATTGAATGATAATTATATACTATATATGGCTTACTTGATGCACATACCATTTGAAACTAATATTTGAATATATGACTATTTTCAATCCCTTGACATGGATTTACCCAATGATATTAATTTAATACATAACAATTATAATTTTGTTAAAATAGATCGGTTTTTAGTTCGGGAACTTGAAAAAAATGGGATCTTAGACTCCAAACATCATTAGAAACATAATTTAACTAATGAATGTAATGAATTTTCAGGGATTAAAACCTTGATAATCCTTTGGATAGACCCTCCAAGATCACCCTTTATTGGAGAATAACATAGAATATTCTTCTCACTGATTGTTGTCTTCAATTACTTGGTATTCAACTTATTCAAAAATTTCATCTGTGAAACCCGAATAAAGAGGATTATTTCCATATATAATTATCTTTTGATACTACGTCTTCTTTATGAAATTACATATTTTAATTTTCTTATCTAAGATGAAATCTTTTGGACTCCATTAATATGCATATTCAATAATGAATTACTATGGATGGTTCCTACCAAATCGGAGAACTATTTGTAGCTTCTGTAGAGAACTAATTCAGGTCATCTGGTGTGATATATATTCAATGATTAATCATAATAATACATTAAATTTTCACATAGATCATGTGAATATATTCACTCCAATAGAAGAAGCAGGTATGATGGAAACCAACAACTTCCACAACTGCATCACTGATTTTACCATTCTTACCCAGTTTGAAATACAAGGTAGGTGCAACAAACTAATAGTCTTACATGATGTTTTTTTCAAAAGACCCATTACATGTATGTATAAATATCAATGTGTATGAAACATCAAAAAGAATACTTGGATCATCAGGTAACAGAGTTGTGTGACGATATTACAATGGAAAAAAATCATGGATGCTTCTATGATTCTTGTGGTATTACTTTCTATTTAGAAGAATAGATTTATAATTTCAATATATTAGTTGATTTTATCCATGAATGTTGTCGTAATAACATATGTATGGAAAGAGACTCCACTGCTATTGTACAATCCCTCAGGAATGGTGCAATGCACCTTGTTTGGCCCTTAACATCTAGACTAATATACTACCTCCAATACATTTTAGAGATAAGTCATATAATTACCCATGCTTATTGCAAGGCGAAGACGGTGGTGGATAGTCTCACAAAAAAGGAGAAAACAACAATGTCATGTTGTTAGACAACCATCCAACGGATCTTAATTCCTTTTCATGAAAAATATAATAATAAAATTTTTTACTTTAAGACTTCTGTAACTCCTTTTCATATTTATATATATTTGTGGTTTTTTATTTTGACCAAGGAACCCCAATTTTTTTTTAAAATAAATATATTTTAAAGTCTGAGGATGTTATATTTTCTTATAAGATTCGTTTTTCATGTCCCATACACTTTTGAATAAGGTTTTATTATTTTATTATTTCAGGGTGTTGCATTCTCCCCACCAATATTAATTTACACCTCAAAATTTAAAATTCATGTCGATAATCCAAGTTTTTATATTTTAAATTAATTTGTTGGAAACCCTATATTATAAATGTATTAATAAAAAACAATCTTAATATGTCAAAAATATAAGTAAAATCGTTATATGAAATAACATATAACTAGCTATGTATACACGAGAACATGGTAGGAAGTGAAGATATGGACATAGTGAAAAATTGTATGTAATTATAGAGATTTATTGAGGACATTGATCCCATGAATGTGAGTGATGAATAGAATGATAAGGGCTTCGAAACCATTAATTAAATATATATGAAAAGGTCCTTAATATTATAAAAAAGGATGGTAATAAGATAATATTTTATTTTAACATCATTTTTCCTAATATTGAGGAATTATTTTAGTATATATGAATATAATGAAATATACAAACATGATTAATTTCAATTTCATAAGAAAAATTTCATCCTTTGGTTGTGATTAGATTAATTTACATTCCATCACTTACTTTACTAAATAAATATCCAAAATGGGGTTTTTCATGCCACATGCATTGATATTCAGTTTAAAGGATTTTATTATCTATAAAAAATGGTCTTATTAATTTATCATTCTATTTTCCAAAACCAATATGGTTAGAACAAGTTATCTAATAAAATAAATCAATCTCTTAACCACAAAAGTAAAACCAATGGTTCATAATTAATAATATTTTTTCTAATTATATAACAAAAACAAGAACATATTAACCAGTGCATCATGTAGGCTAGTGGTAGATGTGAAACCCTTATCATCTTTTAGTCTCGGGTTAAATACACACTACCTTACCAAATGTGATAGGTTTTTACCTTTCATGAAGATTGTCCCTTTTCTAAACTATGTTAATATTTTTCCTATAACAATCCCTAAAAAATAAAAATTATGGATATACATAAAATAAAATTATTAATTAAATATAATTTTTACAAATATTTTCTGCACAACATATTTTTTACAACGTTTAATAATAATATATTACTATTGTTACAGTGTAATTAGAGGCCATATTAACACTAAAGGTTATCAATACCTTTAAATATATGTCTATAAAATGTAAATTCATTATTCCTCAAATAGCTTAAAAATATTCTAAACCAAATCATTTTACTTTAATAAATGTTTCTCAAAATATCATTAACCATTTCACACTACCCTTATAGAAAACCAAATATAGGGTTCTTAAGGAATTAAACTTATGATAAACCAAAAACTAATTGTCCCACAACCATATCCATGACAATTAATTTAATGAACACATAATTTCATTTAAATATTGGCACAATTCATAGAAATTTGGAGATTCTTATACTAGAATAACATTTGTAAAAATACTTGTAAAATTTAAACTCATTAATATAAATACATAATTACTTCATATTTATTACTTCAAAATAAGTCCTTCATTATTCTATGGGTTAACCTAGGTCATTTATTAGCAATTAAAACATTTAATAATGGTTTGTAATTAAAATGTGAATTATCCTAAGAATATTCCAAAGGAGTTTCAAAATAGGCAAACAATAATTCCTATTATCATGTATTAGGTAACACTTAAGTCAACTCAAACTCAAATTTTTCATAGTTGTTACCCCTAGGTACATCTTTGCTGAGCTACACCCCATTATGGTATATAGGCATGTTTAAATATCTTGGAAAAACCACATAATCTCAACATCAAAATGACTTTTATGATTTTACTCTATATGTATCGTCAACATATATCATATTTTTATGTTCGCTAATATTTTTTTTGCAAAATGTTGTTCCCAAGGTTTCTACTAAACCAGGTTTTGATTCCAACTCTCGCGAATCCAACCCAAACTTCCTGGAGGAAGTTATGTCCTTTATATAAATTTCATGGGATACATGTAATTTCCTCATAAAGGAATAAATAATATAGTATTTTATAAAACTAAAAATATACATGAATATAACATTATATTAGAATACATAAATTACAAGATAATATTTTTCAAGAATAAATGTATTCCATCTATAGGATCCCCAAAAAATAGTTATTATAAACATCATGGAATTCGAGGGGGAAGGGGGGAAAATAAGGGTGGGATTATATAATTAGTTATGGAAAATTAAATTTTAATATAACTTAAATCAATAGGCATAATCAATAGAAATAAGTAAATAACTGAGCGCACATGGAATGTAAATATCTAGATAAGGAATGATGAATATGGAAATATAAATAACTGAACACACATTATATTTAAATAAATTGACTTTCTGGATAAGATTTTTTATAATAAATTTGTCAAGGTAAATAACATAAACACATTCCATTTAATTAATAAAATTATAATGAATTACTTCTATAGATTTTTTCATTGTTAAAATATAATGGTTAATAATAACTGAATTATTAATGAAAGAAATTATTAATTATTTAATTCCATGTTCCATGTATTATAGTTACATTATCTATAATATTTTTCACAAGATATATTGAAATATACCACCACCAAGTCCTTTCACAATATAGTTTTAATGATAATGGTTAAAAATGCATAGGGTTTTTATCCAACCGGTTTTATCTAATAAGACCACTTATGCATCAAGTGAATTTTCTTAAATTTTCCCTAACCCATGTCATCCATGTTTAATGTATTCATCATATAAATAATTATCTACTTAATTAAAAAAATTGTCTTCTCAAATATCTATATAGAGTAAAGGATACATATTTAATGATATTTTCATAAATAACATTTTATGTATACACTGTATATAAAAAAATTTATACAAATCAGGAAATAAATATATCCATGAAAAATAATATGCATACATAGGGGAAATTTAATTTCTAATTATTACACTAAAGAGAACATTTCAATGAAAAATTTAATTATTACACAAATGAGGTAAGGATGTGAATGTCAAAACAAACAATTGTCAAAAAAAATCATAAACCATCCAGAGGAAGAATAAGTATTTTAGGAATAAAAAATATATCCAATGGAGTATATATAGAATAAATTATTTTTGTTGTTTATGGGTATTAATATCCTAAAAATATCTTCAAAAACATTCTTGGGGTAAAATATATTTTTTATTTTGAAATAAATTTTAAAATCCTAAAATAACTTTAAAACCCCTTCCATTGAAAATAATTTAAAATAACAATGAATTTAAAGAATATTGAGGAAACATTTTCTATAAAAATATCCTCATAAACATTCAAAGGAATCTTCAATGAAATTATTGTAATTTCAGAAGACAATTTTGTAGATTCCCTAAATAATATTATTTTTCCATTGTGAAAAAGAATATAATTGTTCCCTTATCAAAATGATAAAAGAATATTAATTTGAAAACATTATATACAAAGTCAAAATGGGTAATAATGTATTTTATTAAATCAATTTTGAAGTTTATGTTGTTTTTTTCAATTGTCTTAGAAAAAATCGGTTTGTAATATAACACATTTTTGATTAAGGAGAGAATTGATGTTAAATTTTATTACAAACATTTTATTGATAATTTTATGTACCAAATAGTGGTAAAATGGCACTAGGGATTTAAAATAACTTAAATAACTATATTTTTAGAAAATAAACATGTTTATTAATTAATTATCAAAAAATATTTCTTCAATATAAATTCATGTATGAACATTACTGATTAAAATTATATTGTGAAGTAAACCCTTACAAGGGTAATAACATTGAAGAGAGAATAAAAAATGAATTGATAACGTGTTTAAACTATATATCTACATAAAACAAGTTAATAATATACATAATATAATCACTAATAATTATACACATAGTCTGATCATGGAATACTCTTAAAAGTATAATTTTTACCCAATTAGTGAAAGTTGAGTTAAACAATTCCTTACAACTTGGTAACATTAAATAAAACAACCTTATGTTAAATAATTCATATTGAAACATAAAATACCCTGAATAATTTTGTATTCATGATATTAACTATCAAATGGCAGATATATACACTATAAATAAATTAGGTTCATAACATTACAATATTCCTCAATGAAATGAAATCAAGACGAAATACCTTAACATATGTTTCCTTTCAGATGAATGTGCTCAAACACATATTTATTATGGTTTTAAAAATTTTATTAACATATACCAGATCCATATTAATATTGATGATTTTATATATATTATCCTTTTATAACATCTCACCAATTTTTTGTTAATAATCATTCATCACTCTAATTGTTTTAGGTGTTAATTTCATTGTATTTTTTATTCATGTTTTTTCAGGATTGTTCCCATTCATGTGTTTGTTATGTAGAATCCAAATATATAGACATAAAATGATGATATAATTATCATATTTGTAATTCACTTTTACATTCAAATCCAATCCCGAATAATTGTTATAAAAAATAAAGTACGTTACAATCATTGAGATGGTTTTCCATACATACGAATGAATAACCATTCCATTTTTTAATGATAATTATGGAAAGAAGGTAAGTAATATTTTAGATTTAAATAGTGATAAAAAAATATTATATACCATATTATATACATATATATAATCATCCATGTGGTGTTGTGACACAACGAGTGTAATATCAGTTTGTAAATGTTGTAGTCAACACGTACACGAACGATGTTATCATCTATAAATGAGTGAAATAAAAAGAAAGAAAATGATATATCTATCATCTAAATATATATATAAATATGTCATTAATATCATAATAATTTCATTTATATCATATATAACAATTAAATTTGTCATTATCACATCCTTTGTGTGGTGCTAGTGAGAGGAGAATCACATCTCATCGCAAGGCGGCAATCCTCCTTTCACTGAAGAAATATTATCATATCTCTTAAGAGATATAAGGTAAAATAATAAAATTTTATAATGACTAAAAGTAATATTAATGTTAAAAATATCATATATATTCTTTTTATCCATCAATATAACCCACCTTGATAGGTGGTATAGGAAAAATGAACAACATCGGTTTGTGAGGTGGTAGTCTGCCACACACACGAATAAATATTTTGTAACCCACTTGATAGAATTATAAATATTTTTAGGTTATTAAATTATTATAACAACATTAAAATATATGTAATATAATTATTTTATTATATCATCATGTTATAAAAATATTTTAATCAGGTGAAGATGGAAATAAATTAAAGATGTGTGTCGAAGAATATAAACTCTTCATCGGGTATCTTCATTAGGATTTCACTACAACCTTAAAAGGATAGATAAATTACAAGTATAAGGGTTATAGGTTGATAATTGGGATTTTTGGGAGTGATTTGGGTAGGTATTGTCTTATCCTAATTGGTTAGTATGTGTGATGAAGAGAGGATAGGGGGTGTCCTTTTATATGTGAGATGAGTGGTATAAATTTAATTTCTTGAGAAGAGTTAGGTGTACCAAAATTTTTACCTGAAACCAGTTTTAAATTATGAACCAAATTATATAAATGAAGGTTTATTGTCCATATATGGAAATAAAAGGGGTTTTATTGATTTTTTAGATCATTTTTACAAATTTTTTTATGATTAACTACCCAGTAAACTGGTGTTTTACTTAATCATAGTAATTAATTTTACCTTCATTCACTAATCATTTGTTAAAAAATTAATTTTAAATTTTTTTAAATTATGAATTATGTTGATTCAATATATATATTTAATTTTTCCAAAATATATTCCTAGAAATGTATAAAATTATTTTAATATTAATCTCTTAGACGTGACGATAAGGATTAGTTTTAAAGAGAAAAAGTGCAACAGATTGAAATGTTTTCAGGTATAAATTCAATATAAAATTTATCCAAATGATATAAATTGGATTAATGTATGTATAGTTTAAATTTTTTTTATAAATCTAATTCAAAATATATATTATCACTATAAATAAATTATTTAAAAATGCAATTTTTAATTAAAATCTAATAGGTTTAACAATTTATAAAAAATGAAATATTTCATGAAAATAAAAAAAATCACCCAAATATAATTTTTGTATTCTACTTCCAAAATATTGGCTAATTATATTAATTTTTTAAAAGTGTTACAAATTAATTCTAAATTATGTTCACATAAAAATATTAAATCTTACTTTAAAAAATTTAGTTTTTTTAGAAAACATATAGTTTTGTTTGAATTTTTACATATTTTGTTAGAAATCATTAGATATAATAACAATGCTTATAATCTATATAAATTCCTATATTATTTTAATTTATTTATTACCTACAATTTGATGTATTTTTTATAAATTATTATATGAAATAATATTCTAAATTTATTTCACATTTCAATCAAAATCAAAATTCTGTGTAACACAAGCTAAACTCGATGTTCTATGTAGTGAAATATAAACATATTTTTTATTTAAATCAATATAAACTCAATATAAACTCAATTTTTTCATATAATATACTCTATTTAAGATATTTAATTCATTTAAAAATAAATATATTTTAATTTCATGGGGTGTTTTTTCATCTATGCTTGGTGTTGCATGTCCCATGTGCTATTGAATAAAATTTCATTCTATGATGATTTAGGGGTGTTAAAATGATAAAAATAGAAATACTATTTCATGTATACCCACTATTTCTTTAATCATATGTCAATAATGGGATAACCACCCATGCAGCTACTTTAGGGTTTAGATAACCTCTTGTATATCCTCTTTTCGTAATGGAATAAACTCCCATGAAACCTTTGATCTCATAAAAAATTAATAATTAACCAATTAATTGGAGAGATATAATAGAACTATCCATAAAATAATCATAATTTATTCAATAATATCATGAAACCATTTATCATTCTATCATAACATAACCCATGGAAAAGAAAATGGTTTTCATCACAATTTTGTTAGCATAAATATAAACCATATAGAGAAGGAATAATTATGGTAATATAGAGTCATATACATAGTGAATCATAAATAAGATAAAATGATTTTATCATATATTAAAAATTCATTCAAAATATGAAAAGAAAATTTCGTAAGGAAAATAAATTTTTTTTAAATAAACTATTAAAAATGTAAATATTTCTAAAACATGAAGTGAAAAAACAACATTGAAAAATATTATGAAAAATTATAAAGTAATATTCAAAAACATGATCAATAATGATAGTGGGATATTAATTTCATGTTGTAATTATTAATTCACTTATTCTTTCTACACCTTTGATAACAAGTATCCTATTAAAAAAAGGTAAAAATATTCTTTTTAATTTATTTCTTAAGATGTAAAAAAATGGGTAAAAATGAATTTAGAAAATAATTTTATAATTTTAGAAAAAATATTGATTGTATTTTAATTACAAAAATATATATGGAAGAAAAATATTGTTTATTAAAGATAAAAACTAGGCCTATTTTCTTAAAACATAATCTTTTGGTCTGTTGATTCCTTATATAGTGGAAATGTAACCACACAATTTTTTCAAAAGAAGTTTCATTCTTATAATTAAGTCATATAATCACATTTAATACTAACATAATGAACTATTATGTTCTAGGTGACCTTTAAAAATTCTTTTTTCACTTTTGTGTTTTGAATTTCCAAAATCTAACATAGACGGTTGTGATCAGTAAGTTATTTAGAGTCTAATGTGACCAACTTATTTTTTGGTGAATAGTAATATACCCTTATGAATATAAATTTTACCCTTATGAATAGTGACATACCCTAATGAATAGTTACCTTATATATGATAGTATATAAAATAGATTTATTTGAAAGTATGATCTACCTAAACTTTTGAATAATTAATAAATGTTTAAAAAAAATTTTATAATAAATTATTATTTTAATTAGATATTAAATTATTCATATTTAGAAAATTATTTTTGAAAAATTTATTTCATTTTTGGATTCTACTTGTCGAAAAACGATTAGGGTGAATTTTTGGGATTTATCTAAAATACATAAATTTTTGACGAATAATAAAATATGACAATTTACGATAAATTCTAATAAATAGATTTATTAAGCCATTGAATATGATCTAATTATTTAAGCCATATGTGTTCTATCTCACATTTATTTATTACTATTCTAGGTTATTTAATCCTCACTATTTCTTTTCTTGTGAAAAAATAATAAATTAATCATTTTAATATTATGAAAACCCTTCTCCTGTCTACTATAAATACCACCCTTTCTTACCTATTCTCTTCACTCATATCAGGCCTTGTTCCTTTCCAATATTCTGCCCAAATCTCTTCCCAGGCTTTTTACCCACGTCCAATATCACCTATTCTCTTAAATATACCAAATCCTATCCCTTTAAGAGGATTTCAAAGGAGATAAACTCAAGAAATAAATTCCTCTATCCAATTATTTTATTTCATTTAAGTTTATTATTCTCTTATTTCTTTACTCAAGTCACTTAAAAAAATGTTACGATTTCTCCTATTACATAAATTTATGGGAATTATATTATGATAATGGTATATTTCATTATCTTTTCCCCTTTTGCCCATATTTTATTTGAATGTAATGAAAACGCCATAAGAGATGTGTTAATATAACACAATCATGGATGAAAAGATATCAATTCTTATTACCATCTTGAATTCTGGTCATGATTCCATTTTCAGGGTTGAACTAGAACATAATATATTTATTCTTGATCATATGTTGTTCTATAATTCTTTTTTACACATGATTTTGGTTTATAAAACAAAATGAGTTCTTTGCGTTCAAAAACTGCCAATTAACCCAAAAGGTTATCACGAAGGTATTATATAATGATGGATGGCATTGATCCGGCTTGGGAGCTTGTTTATCCCACTATCATTGCCTCTACAGATCGCGATTCTAAGAAAACCGAAGTCGGAGACTCTGAAATCCCTCTTTGCATTTTACCCATTTCCTTTCGCGATGCTTTAAAAGGAGTTGATCTGAGTGATGCAAAGGAATGTAAATAGAAACTCTTCAGAAAGTTTGATGATGGGGGTTTCTTAGTCGATGCAGATTCAGAAGCCCTTATTCACAGAGAGTAGTTGTGAAAATACTCTATTCTTGGCCGAATCTCATACAATATAGGAGACCGGCCCTGGTCTCTACTCGAACTAAAGAACCGGATTGCGCATTACTGGGGTTTTCTAAATGGAAGATGGTTTCTATAGGTAAAGTATATTATCACATCCTATTCAGCACACAAGCCAAGCTTGATCAGGTATGGAAACTCAGTAATTTGCATCTTATGCCAGGATTTTTTAGGATTTCGGATTGGGATGCTGATTTTAACCCTTTTACTCACAAAAATTATATGGAACATGTTTGGGTTAGAATCCATGGACTTAATTGGTTTTATTATAACCCAAATATATTGAATGCTATAGCTTCCTACATAGTTTCCCCAATGAAAATAGACCATAGAACTTTGAATGGTGATCTTGGTTTATATTCTAGATTAATGGTTGAGGTCAACTTAGCCAGTGATTTACCAAATTCTATTGGTTTCAACACACCTACTAATATATTTGAACTCAACATTGAGTATGAAAAGAAACCCCCCTTCTGTGAAGTGTGAAAAATGATTGGACATAATTTTTCTACATGCAGGGTGGTTATGAAACAAATGGATCCTCCAATTAACAATGATTGAAAGAGGTTAATTATGGTAAAAGAGAAAAAAATATCACTGATAAAACTGAGCACTCTATAAAAAATAAAGACATTTGGGTCAAAAAGCTCAATGTTCCTACTTCCCTGGAAGGTAAATATTGGGGTGACATAGTTGATGAATAAGAATCCATTCATAAGAATGAAAATACTACCTTGGGCTTAGAGGACATAGGGGATGTGGAAGTTGGAAATAGCATCGATAATAATTCCCCCATTGTCCCCTACTCATATTTTATTGCTTCTGCATTTGGAACTTCCATTTTACATGAAAATTTTAGTAAGATCTTGGAAGTCTTACCTCCTTCTGCTCAGGATGATACTTCTGATGTTTCTTTTAAAGTAAAAGGTGAAAAAGGGAAAATTCCAAACCCAGGTAACCCTGTTTTAGAAATTTCTGTTGCAAATTCGGCTATCTCTAATTCTGAAATACATGTTTTAGAGCATCATTTACCTATTTCTAGTGTTGTTTCTCCTAATTTTGTTCATAATGGTTCATGTGCACCTAAAAATATTATACATCCTAATTCTGTTTCTGCTATTAAAGAAGTACCCACTCCTTTGGATGACATGCATACTATTACACAGTTGAATTTTCATGCTGAAAAATACATTCCTTTAGCTACTGGCAAAACTAATATCCCTCACTCTTTAGCTACTACACTTACTGCACACAACTTGTCTTCCCTTGCTACTGTTGTTCCTATTCCTTCCCTTGAACCTGATCAAGATACTACTTCATGTCTGATTAGCAGGGTGGTGCCCAACTTCCCTATTCACAAACAAAAATATGCTCCTAATTTCAATCCCACTTCTGAGCCTCAGAATCCTGAGGGTATAAGTACTGTTTTGTTTAAAAACAATACTAAACCTTCATCATTTTCTGATTCTGTCAAGGCAGGGGCTACAACTCACTCTTTTTCTGAACAATCTACTGTACCTGTAGCTGTCTCCATGTCCAGTTCTTCATTCATTTCTGATATGTCCAACCCATATCAAGTTGCTCTAGATGTGATACAGTCTCTAAATGATCAGTTACCTATTCATGGAACTAAGGAAGAACACCCACTGGATAGGTCTGAAATTATGATTCCTTCGGTCTCTACCTTAAATCCATACTCTAATTTGAAAGTAGATGACATGAAAAACTCTAAAAACCAGGAGATCAAACAAAACCCTTCATCCTCCCCAATGGTCAAGAGATCTCAAGGGAAGAAAGGATATGGGATGTTGAAAAATAAGATGATTATTAAATCAAAACCCAATTTATAATGAATTTACAATATTGGAACTGTCAAGGTGTGGCTAATCAAGACACCTCCATCACTCTTAGGAGGTTTTTAAACACTCACAAACCTCTTATTTTTTCTATTTCTGAACCTAAAGTCACTTTCAAATTGAACTTCTTGCATTTTGGCTCTCTCAATTACAATTTCATAGTCTCTTGAAAAAGGGACTCTCACTCTGATTCTCTGTGGATTTTTTTCATACCTCTTTAAAAAATGTCAACATTTTTAAAATCTCTGATCATCATCTTACCAGTGACTTTTTGTGGAATGATCGCCATAATTTTTGTACGTTGGTTTATGTGAAGAATAAATATCAAGATAGAAGAGTCTTATGGAATGATCTTCTTGATTTGTATAAATTCATTCAATTTCCTTGGGTGGTCATGGGAGACTTCAATGCCATCCTCAACCCCTGTGAAAATATTGGACCCTCTCACCTTTATATATCCTATAGAGAGTTCAGAACTTCTATTGAAGACTGCAATATTTTTGAAACCACTCTTTCTGGTTTTAAAATTACTTGGTATAGAAAACACCAAAATAAAAAGGTTTCTAGTAAACTTGATAGGGCCTTCGTCAACATTAAGGCTCTTGATAACTGGGATAATATTTCTAGTGTTACTCTCCCTAGGCTCAACTCTGACTATCATCCCATCCTTGTTAGCCTTCTTATAAATGATATAAAATATGTCCTTCCATTTAAATTTAATAATGCTTGGTCTTCGAATCCTGACTATGTTGCTTTCATTTATAAAATCTGGAATTCTATGAAACATCAACAAGACTCTTTTTCCTGTATGCAAAAATTGAAAACTCTCAAACATGCCATCAAAGGTTGGTGCAAATATTCAAATTCTCAAATGGATCTGGATATCTCTTTACTTGAGATGGAACTTAGTCATTTCCAAACTCAAAACACCAACTCTGATTTCAACATGGATCCTCAATTAGAAGTTAATATCTCCATCAAACATAATTCCTTGCTTACTTTAAAAGATAATATTTTCAATCATATGTTCAGGAAAAAATTGGCTTACTGATGGAGATCATAATACCAAATTATACAATTTCCTTCAAAGAATTAGAAAGACCAATCACCCTCTTTCCAAACATTCTAATAATGGAGTGATCAATGACTCTGAAGAGGCCATCGCAGATCATTTATCTCATACTATTATAACATTTTTAATGGTCCAGGTTTAAACAATGAGCTTAAACCTGATATTATTCCTTTAATGGTGGATGAAAGGGACAATGAATTTCTTTTGAGCACTCCTCTTGATCATGAAATTAAAGACAATGTCTTTGGTCTTAATCTAGACAGTGCTCTGGTCCGGATGGGTTCAATAATGGGTTTTTCCAAAATCATTGGGACATAATCCACAAAGATGTTTGTAACCTTGTCAAGATATTTTTCACTCTAGGATTCCTCCCTCATGAAATAAATTCTCAATTCTTAACCCTAATACCTATGGTTGAAAATGCATCTGAGATCCATCAATTCAGACTGATTTCTCTCATTAAAACGATTTTTAAAATCATAACCAAAATCAATGCAAATAGACTTGCTCCTATTTGCAATAGAATTGTTTCTTGGAATCAATTTGGATTTATTAAAGGTAGATCCATTCAAGATTTTATTTGTCTTTCCTCTGAATGCATTAACAATTTAAATAAAAAAAATAGAGGGGGATGTGTGGCGATCAAACTGGATGTCAAAAAATATTTTGACACCATTGATTGGAATGTCATCTTTAAAGTACTAAAAAGCTTTGGTTTTCAAGATCTTTTCATTGGAAGGATTAGGACTTTATTTCATTCAGCTTATATCTCTATCCTTATTAATGGCTCTCCTAGAGGTTTTTTTAATTTTACTAAAGGTGTCAGACATGGTGACCCTCTTTCTTCAATTCTTTTTGTTATTGATGAGGATTATCTTAGTAGACTCCTCAGTAATCTGGTTGATCAAAGTATGCTTAAACCTATAGAAGTTTCTAGAAAGCTTAATGCCCCTACTCATCTTTTATATGCTGATGACATTATCCTGTTTCTTAAAGGGGATCAAAAAAATATTCAGATTCTTAAGAAATCTATTTCTCATTATGAGGAGGTTTCTGTTCAATCGATCTCTTGGAATAAATCTTTCATTTTATTTGGTAAAAATTTTGTTGTTGGAAGGAAAACTAGAATTACCTATTATTCGGGTATCAAAGAGGGTCTCTTTAGTTTCACTTATTTGGGTGTTCCAATTTTTTGGGGGAGACCCAAAGCCAGATATTTTGATAATATTATTGATCAGATTATAAACCAACTTTCCAATTGGAAAGGGAAATCTCTCTCCATGGCTGGGAGAATTTTCTTGGTCAAATCAACCATTGTATATAAAATGGTCTACTCCCTCATGATTTATAAATGGCCTATTGGTATTTTCAAGAAAATTAATACTTATATTAAAATATTCATTTGGACTGCAAGTATTCATGAAAGGAAGTTTGTCACTATACCTTGGAATTCTTGTTGTAGACCTATTGATAAAGGTGGGATTGGCATAAAAAATTTAAAGCTTTTCAATGACGCTCTCTAGGCCTACCTCACTTGGCATATTATTAATCCCTCTTCTAAAGCTAATAATTTTTTGTATTATATATTTATTTCTAGGCTTTTAAAAGGGAATTTTACTTTCATTAACTCTTCCATCTGGCCATCTATCAGCGACTCTTATCATAAGATCATGGAGAAATCTAGATGGATGGTATGTGGTGATTCTTCAATTAACTTCTGGTGTGGCAAATGGTATGATAACCCCTTGATAACACTGTTAACTACTAGTCACAATCCCGAGGACACTAATCAGTCTATAAAATATGTTCCTTAATTTCATCGGCATGATCTCCCTGATAATATTATGCAAATCATTGATAATCATTCTTTTTCCCCTGATGGAGAATTCCTTGTCTAGGAACCTGCCCCAAATGGCATTCTTGACTCTAAGAGATGTTATAAGAAAAATTTTTCTCATGTTGAATCAAATTATCTTTGGGTTAGCCAGTTTAATAAACCCTGGATTAAACCCTCTAGGCTCAATCTCATTTGGCATATTTCCCATTATAGATTGCCTACAGATACAATTCTTCAAGTTTTTGGCATCCAACTTTGTTCTAAATGTTGCTTCTCTAGCCAACACAAGGAGGATGCAGATCATCTTTTCCTATCTTGTGTGACAACCTCTGCCTTATTGAATTTTTTATTTGATTTATTCAACTATAGATTGTCTTTTACTGATTCTATTTCTGTGATTCTTAAAAACTGCACTAAATCTGAACTTTCTTTGCAGATCAAAAACATCTTTCTGGCGGTAGTGGCAGAACTCATCCATGAGATTTGGTATGTTAGAAATGACCTTATTCATAATAATCACACTTTTAGTCTCAATGTAGGAAAATCTCGGATTCTTGTCGTGATCCAGGAAGCTACTTTCATTCAAAAAGACTGCTGCAACAACTCGGTTGGGAACTTTGAGATCTTTCACCGCCTCCAAGTTCCTGGCATTTACCCAAAGCCCAAACGCACCATCGAAGTATTCTGGCAGGCACCATTGCGAGGATGGATCAAATTCAATGTTGATGGTGCTTCCAAAGGAAATCCAGGCCCTTCCAGTTGCAGATCTATTTTCAAAGATTCTGCTGGTCAGTGTCAGGGCTGTTTCTACATCGGATGTGGTCACTCATCATTGCTGGAGGCAGAACTGTTGGTTGTCATGCATGTTGTTGACTTTTCTCTTCAAAGAGGTTATAGGATGTTATGGATTGTGAGTGATTCAACCACTATCATTCATGCCATCTGGAATGGCGGCATTCATTGGTCCTAGAAGCATACTACTCGTTGGATGAACTGCCTTAACTCGCTTCATGGGATTGATTTTATAGCTACCCATACTTACCGTGAAGCGAATTCTGTTGCGGATGCTCTTTCCGACAAAGGATTTCACCAATGCATGACTTGGATGAACTCCCTGCCTACTGATTTATTTGAGCTTTTTGATGGAGATTGTAAAAAAATACCCTATTTCAGACTCTTGCAACTTTCTTAATTTTCAATAAATTGTGCTTTGGTCTTTGACTAAAGCATTACCTTTAAAAAAACTAATGTATTATGTAATGATCCAACATCACTAAAAGTAACCAAATTAAATTCTCAACCATGTAAAATTATTTAGGATAAAAATAAAATATAACTTCGATTTTTTTAAACAACTTCATCATACATGTTTATCCGAACAAGAACTGATCATTAAAACTAAGCAAGAAAACAGACCCAAACAGTCAAATTGAACCTCATAACCAATAAAAATGGTTACAAATGAATATAAAAATGTAATAATAAATATTTTATATTTAGAATAGGTTCTGGAATTATTAATTAATGAATGCAAATTTATTATTTAGGTCATTAATATCAAGAGGGGGAAACCATCAGACTAAAGGTAAGGGATCCTTTTCATTTCACTTTTATTAAAAAATGTCTTATATTATTTAGTATTTTATGCATAATACCTAATGATGGGGTATTCGTTTTTCCTTCCCAATAGTTCCTTCATGATGTATAAGTTATTAGAAACCTCTTTCCCTCTCACGAATCCCTCTTCAGTACACCTGATACTATGCCGATAATCTGTAAGGAATTCTACCTGAACTACCTTTATTCTTTCAAGTTGCTCTATATGTATTTTTACCAAAATGGATATTTCATTTATTTAAAAAAATGCTCTTTGTATGCTCTAAAAACAATTATCAATATCTATCCCTCATTCACTTTCGGTGATATACATACTTTTAAGTGAATCCCTTCTCAATACTTCCAAATAAGGAAACGCATTTTATGGGAACTTCCCAAATTTTTACCCAATTTCAAGTGCACTCTATCCTTAATTTTGCGCCACCATATTATTTAAAAAAAAATTCATTTTATTATTAAATAATTTTTGGTTCACATGTAGTTTTATAAAAAATATTTTTCCCTTTTCTATTTCAAAAGCTCTCTAGTATTGTCCATAAAACCATAGAAAAATATTTTAATGATAGAATTTATCAAATACATATCTTACATGTTGTCACTTGTGTCTGAAATCACATACAATGACATATGCCTATTTTACCTTATGAATATCCATGTATGTCCTAATTACTTGTTTATGGACTCATTCATGATAAACCAATTGGATAGGCTTTATATCATGCCTATGGTACCCAATTATTTCGATGGGTAACCCTTAGGATTATATAAGATTGATTATGTATGATTTTTTATGTGGAAAAAATCTTAATGAAATGTAATATGGGTGTTCCATGATAGTTATCCAATGGATTAGGTCAATTTTAGTCTCATGTTATGATTATGTGCGACAATTTTGGTGGTTATCCTTGGCTTGTGCAACCATGTGAAACGGTCTTTGTGGTTAGCCTTTGATTTTGATGATGTGGGAAATGATCTTGGATGTTATCCATGACTCGTACTATATTCACATTTTATGCATCAACAAAAATTCTATGATTCCATGTTTGAACAATCCCAGGATTATATTTTATGATTTCATATGTTACCTGCCTTTTTATGTCATCATGTTATGCCTTCTAACCCATGTACTAAAGAATTATTTGTATATTTATTTCCCCTTCTGTGATTTTTAGCTCATCCCATTATTCATGTGATCCCTATGGTACCCTATGCAGATGTAAAGGATCAATAGAAGTTAGTATCTGCTTATGAAGACTAAATAAAGAGATTTTATATTTAGTTCCATATTTTTAGTTTGATGTACTTTGTTTTCAAAGACACAATAATTCACTATACATGGCTTGTACTCTGAGGTATAAATACGATTAAAATCATGTAATGTTATATGTAAAAGGATAGGGTAACTATAGTAGGTATCAAAGGATGGCCCAGTTATTTTCCATGATTAGTAATAGATAACTTTAGAAAGAACCATAAGGATGAGAAAAATATATGAAACATCCCTCAATTTTGGTAAGTATAGAGTAAGTGTCCTATCAAGAAAATACATCCTTCTCTAGAAACAAAAAGGTAGTGGAGGATCTGGAATAGATGTACCTAATAGTGAAAACTATGACAAGGAGTTTTGAAATTGAGCCTGGGTATCCTAGTGTACGATAATGGGCTTTGATTCACTCTTGGTTGGAAACTCTTGTGGGATATGATTTGGTAAATTAATGAGCGTACTACAAACCATTATTAAGGGCATAAAAAATCCCATAAGAATATAAGTTAATAAATACGACCAGGATAACCGAGATTTAATCAAAAGGAATTTACAAGATATTGTATACTTCTCTTTTACGAGTTTATCCTTTTATGTTCAAAATTTTCCTTTTCATAATCAATAACTGTGTATTAAATTCCTCTGACTGTACATTATTTTCCAAAGTTAATGGTTGGAAATCGATTAAGACATTCCAAAAATCAATGTGATATGGAATGTGATGATTGACCTAATGAAATTCTTGATATGATGGGAACAGGTGCTCAAAACATCATGATAGTACTTGTTTAGTTGGATCATATTATGAATAATAACTTGAATCATGTGGAATGACCTCCTCCTCCATAAAAGAGAATGTTTCTGTATAATCCTTCATGCATGAATGGCCTCCCATATTTAGTGGATCTTATGATCCCCTCCTTGTAGAATAGTATATTAACTACATTGAAAAGGCATTCTCTGTTTTCCAGTACGTCGAAGAAGATAATGTTTTACTAGAGGTCTATCATTTTGATGGGGAAGTTGATCAGTGGTGGAAACTAATCATGAATAAAAATTCCCAAGAGTAAATTGATTCCATGGATTGAGAGGAATTCAATGGGATGTTTTTTAAAAATTATTTTCCTCAAACCTTCCATCTCAAGAGGGAAATATTGTTCCTTGGTATCAAGAAGAAGGAAGCTGAGTCTATAACCCCCCGACCCCAGTTACCCAGAGTCGGTGCATTATTACATAACATTGGCATGATCACAAGAAAGATCAAATCTCGAAAGACCGATTGGTTTAGTAGCCTTGGAAACACTAGATATATTCATAAGTTTTACATTACATCCTAAAATGAAAAACTAATACAACAACATAATGTCTCCACAATCCACACTATTAACCCCTCATAAAATCCCTGCAGGTCATTCATAACTTACTTCTTCACATCCTGGGAAAAATAAAACATAGAAAAGGGGTGAGCTCAAATGCCCAGTAAGGATAACAATATAGCGGAAACTTTCATAAATAAGAATAAACATTTAAGGCAATGCATTACTAAAACAAAAGCCTTTTAAACTTGAACTTCAACATAAAATGGAAAAGGTAAAAATGAAATAATGCCATTTAGTTACTCACATGGATATTCTACTAATCGAATAATCACATGAAAAAATCAATAACCACTTTCATAATGTTGGAATGCATAATGCCAGACTATCATAACCACATAGCCAAGGCCTCTTGCCAAGACTACAAATAAGATTTTGTCAAGGCCTTGTGCCAAGACACTAGTTTGTCTCATGAGACCTACGGATGCATCGAGGAGCTATAGCGGGCTCCACCCGTCACATATTAAGTCCAATGCATTCCCATATGAAAAGGTTTAAATATAACATAAACATTCGTATTAAAACTAGCATACGAAATGTCAATAATTTCACCATAAACTATGAATGGTATAAAAATAGCACATCCACAGTCAAACATATCACAAAACCTTCAATACAATATAGAAGTTTTGTATCATAATAAATCAACTTCAAATAATCTTAAAATCCATCAAAGGATGTTGACATTGATGAAATCAAAATTCTTTTTAAAGAAATATCTCCTTTTATTTTGAAATCATTTAAGATCCATATAAAATAAAACATTTTCTTTGAAAATAATCTTATAAGCTTGTAAGGGAAGCTTTGAAGATTTTATAACGGCGGAAAATAGCCGCACCCACCGTATAAGTAAAAAAAACATTCTTACCGTAATTCTGTCGAAAAGGTTAAAAGGGACATTGTTTTGAAAAAGACAGAAAGATTTTTTTATAAACCACTTATGAAAGTCAAAAAGGGTATAAATGACTTTAACTCATATTCTAGTAAATAGTAAAAATGTTTTGAAATACATTTTTAAGAAACATGGATGTGGATGATAAAGAGATCCCAGTAGATTATTACATATAAATAACCTCGGATAATGAAGAGATTGTGAAATAACCCTTTCCTTGTACTTTTCCTTGGTTGGGGTAGGTTAACCTCCTGTATAATGGTGAAATAATTGTTATTAAATTATACAAGAATCATATACATTAATATGATATCATATATGATCTTTTAATATTGATTTGATAATAATATCTTAGTATTATCATTATATCGGGTGTTAACTTACTTGTTTTCTTTTATATGTTTTGTTACGTAAGACATGTTTGTAAAGGATAGGTTGTATATTATTCATATCCAGAATGATATCAAGTCCTTAAACATCATTTTTAAATCATCAAATGATAATTATACTTGAATGGATACGATGGAGAATGAATCTCATCGCGTTCGTGGAGACGGTAGTCCGTACGTACGCACGAGCGACAATATCAATCTTTTGATATTAAAATAATATATAAATGGATGGTATATCATATATACAGAATCATTAAAATGTTATATTTATTATTTACATGAGTTACACATAATTATTATACCCATCCAAATAATAATATATTGAATAACAATTACACCACGACGTGGAGACGGTAAGCCGTACGTACGCACGTATGGTGACATGTTATTCAAAGGGTGGATAGAATAATGAATATGGTTGTACCATATTTATAATAACATCACAGTATATGTAAGATACTGGAGTTATTATTTTAGAATGGTAAGAACAAAGAAAGAGGATGTGGAAGAAGAAAGGAACTTAGAAAAGGGTGGTGAAATCATTACCTCTTCTTCGGGTTCTTCCTTTTGATTTGATCAAAAGGGATCCCTAGGTTGGCTTTATGATCAAACTAAGGCCTCTAGGTTTTAGTGAGGGATGTTGGGAGAGTATTTGGGCAGAGTTTGGCCGAACCAAAAGGCTTTGAAGGTGTGAAGAAATGAGAAGGAGGAGTGCCCTTTTATAAGAGGGGTGAGGGGCACCTTTGGAAAAGCTAGAAATATTAATTTATAATAAATTCATATTCGGTTTCCAATGGCTCCAAAGTTGACTATTCAAAGTCTAAGGTGGGGATAGGTTAAAAACCACTAAACCAAGAGAATTTAGACAGGTTTGGGTACTTATATTAACCTTATCTTTAAGTATTAACTCTAAGTTAATTAGTTTCACTTTTACAATGTCTCTTTGTATTTTTATATAATATGGTTAATAAACTTACTATATACATCCAAGCGACCCCCAAGTGGTCCATTAATGATGAAACTATCCTGATATAAGTCTCTTGGCCGAACCTTATATTTTTAGGAATTTAATATCAATTAATAATATAATATTTGTTTTAAGAACTCTTTTATGTCAATTTTGACACTATTCAATAGTTGATTTTTGTGAAACTCATAACAGATTGATTACTTCGAAAAAAGTAAATTAAAGCAATCCTAATATATCATATTATCCTATAAAATTAGTTTAATTCATTAAAAGTTTCATATTATATTTTTTTGGGTATTTATAATATCAATTATTTTAATTTTTCACTATTATAGTAATTAATGCATCATCATTGTGTCATAAATAAAATATATTATTTAATGTCTAAAAATTATAAATAAAATATCATTATGTAGGAAATCTTTTTATCTTTCTAATGAATATTTATAATCTAAAATCCAACTTATATAACCCTATGTAACAATTGTTTTGCTAAAAGATATATTCTTGTGTCATTTTTGTATTCATTTTAACTTAATTAAAATAAAGTGTCATTATCACTTACAAGTGGATCCATGGGGTCCCAAAATAGATCCAAAGATGCCCATGGTCGACCATGTATCAACCAATAGGGTTAAGACACGTTTTAGGGTAATTTAGTATTATTATAAAATTATTTTTTAACCCTTATTTACCGGATTTACCCTTAACCATGGTAAATAAAATATTTACCGCAGTAATTATTCAAAATGTCTAAAAATAAAAGTTACCTATTTACACAATTTGAACATCCTGATTCCAAATATGGAATCCATTTTCCTAAATTCAAAACACAGAAGTGGCAGAAATTAATTTAAAATTAATTCCCGCTGTCAAAACAAAAAGCGTGTTTTTAAGAGATAATAACTATCAAAAGATTGACACTTGTTTATGTTCGGTTTAATTGTAAACTTATGTCCAATTACCAACATTATATTAAATGGTAAAAATATATTCTAAATATAATTTAAAACTACTAAAATTCATAGTTTATCACTATTAATTATTTTGATTTAAAAAGTTATTTTTAATTAAAATTTAGTAATTTTCACTATTCATCAAAATATGAAAGTTATCCGAAAAGTACCAAAATTTCACCTTAGGCTAAATTTGATATTCCGAATCCAGAAATGAAGTCCATTTTAAAATATAAAATATATATAATTTTGAAAAGTAGGTATTACTATTCACAACGGCTAGTTTGATTGGTTGTGGTGTGTGTTAAAACTCAAGGTTGCGTACAACACACGCTACTGTATTATTCAAAGAAAGCGTACCGTGGAAGCTTGGGATGTTTCATTTTAAATTTTTGATGTCCCCATTTAGTCAAAAAGTTTAAAATATTGTATTTAAAAAGGGTTCACTATTAAAAGTTGATAAAAGTGCAATACTGAAAATGAATTTGTTCTTGCATTATATCTAAGAAACTCATAATATGGATTCTAAAATTATAAGGATTATATAAAGTTTAAAATTTAGATAATACTATTCATAACCTCTTTTGAATGGCTTCTTTTGTAAGTCATGGTGTGATTGAACTCGGTGTTGCGTGTAGTGCAAGTTATTGAATTATTTTGATGAAAAAACACACTATGAAATCTTGGGTTGTTACATTCTCCCCTCCTTCAATAAATTGCGTCCTCGCAATTTGAAATTATTCTTCGAAAATAAAAGGTTGAAAATAGAAAATATATTTGTGGGAAAACCCACATCGGAAATTGGGTTACTAAAATTTAGTCTTAATATGAGGAAAAGAGAAATGAAAGGGTCACCACCAAATTATGATCACGATTAGGAGAACATTGGTGGAAATTAGAGACATATAATTGGAGGAAAAACGTAAATATTTATAGGTAGTGATTGAGGTCATCAATCACAAACAAGTATAAAATTGAGGTCCTTAAATTCATCAATCTATGATTATTTGAAATACCATCGGTTCAACAAAACATAGGGTATTAGGATAACACATTTTTGACGTTTCAAAATATCTTAGTCGAAATCCCACATCAAAAAATGAATTAATGAGGCCTCTATTTAAAATAAAGAGTCGAACGTATGAAGATTACCGAAAATAACACATACTAGGGTTCCATGTAGGAAAATATGGATATGTAAGAAAAATCTAACCATCAATTATCTGATGGAGAGTGGTAGAGAACATGGCTATGAAAAGGCCAACAATCCCAAAGCCATAAATTAGTGATGATTTAAGGTACCATCTAGGAAAACATTTTTGTTCTAAGTTTCTTTTCTTAATATTGAGGAATTTATTTATGAGATTGGCTAAGATCATAAAGAGATATACTTACTTTATAATTAGAGTTTTATCCATTAATAAATTTCTACCACAAACTCATCTTCCACTCTAAAAGATAATAGAATGTAAAAAAATTCTATTTACACTCTTCGTATAGGGTTCCAAAATAAACGAATTTATAATTCATCTACAAGATCTTTTAATAAAAACTATATTATTTAATCCAGTACATCTCGTGGGCTAGTGGTAGGTGATACACCCTTGTCTCCCTTCGGTTGCGGGTTCAAGTCTCGCAGCCTTGCCGGACGTGACAGGTTGCCGCCCGACCTCCGGGTTGTCCTTTTATGGCAATCCAAAATAATCCAAACTAGAACTATCCAAAATACTTCTGTCCAAATTCACAGTCCAACATTTATAAGGAAGTTAAACATAATGTAGATCCTTTTTACCCCGTAATATCATATGAATACCTTCATCATGTATTCTTTTAATACACTGAAACATCCTAAATTACAATATTCCTTATTGATTACATTTATGCTCCCTTATTCCATATAGAATGCTGGATATACTTCATCAATCCAAAAATGTTTTAAACCCCAACAATGATGGAATATACAAATCATTAATCAGTTCCACGGTAGTCATGAATATCCAATATAATTTATCCAAAGCAATCATGTATTATTCCAAAATCACTACCTCGGTATCAGAACTATATTATGGTTTATCATTCTCTCAACCATATATTTTCCAAAAATTTATCCTGCTATTGAGTCACTTTTCTTTGTTCCACACAATCTCAAGTCCTTAATGAAATAGTACTGCAGTACAATCCTTATATACTCCATAATTATTATAACAAGTACATTGTTGATACAACACTCAATTGACATAATCAACATAAGAACTCTAATCATTCCTCTTCATCTGTGGTAGTATCATAACTTGATTATTATCCAATAACATCATTTGTGGCATAGTCTGATGACTGGGACATATGTTCGCGTAGTGTCCAAACTCCTTGCAAATGAAGCATTGTACATTTGAAACCATTTTCGTACCCTTGCAGTCACGTACTTTGTTCCCTTTTCCTCCACACTTATAACAAACTCCCATTCCTTTCAGGCAAGTTCCAGGGTGTTTCTTTCCACAGTTACCACATATGGGAATATTCTTCTTTTCCCTCTTCCCTTTATCCATCTTTCTCTCTTCCATCCTTTTCTTCTCTTGCTTCCCTTCAAAGCCATAGGACTCAGTAAACTCTTTACTTATCTTATCAACACATGATATTATTTCTTCATATGATGATAATACATGGGAGACTATTTCTCTTATAAATTCTAGCTTAAGACCATGAAAGATATGATCCTTCCTTCTCTTTGGATCATGTGCATTTCTGGAGTTCTCATTCCTTCTACTGGGCGCCATTTCTAAACAATGGCATACACTAGATCAGTTTATGAATCAAAATACATAATCCCATACTTATAAAACACTTAACATAAATTGAACTATTTATGGATATAATCCATAATCATAAAAATGTATCCTTTGAGGATGTATATACTCATAAACCCTTCATAATGGTTTGTAAAGAAAATGAGAATTATCCGAAGCAAATCCCCCGGGAGTGTCATAACCAAGAGTTCAGCAAGGCCCGTTGTCGTGCACCAGTTCCCGTTCGAGTCTAGCTCAAAGCGGTGTTTTCGGGTTTTACCCCTAGGTACATCTGTGCTAGAGCCGCCTCTACCTGCTCGTATCCAGACAGGGATGTATTTCTCAGAAAACTCACAAAATCTCTACAATACCAAAATTCTAGGAAGTTCTTCTACACTAATCCTCAAAGTTCATCTTAGGTCTACGTGCTCTAATCAGAGTTTATCTAAATCTAGCTTCCAAGGTTTGTACTAAACTTCCTCTAATACCAACTGTAACGCCCTAACCCCAGTTACCCAGAGTCGGTGCATTATTACATAACATTGGCATGATCACAAGAAAGATCAAATCTCGAAAGACCGATTGGTTTAGTAGCCTTGGAAACACTAGATATATTCATAAGTTTTACATTACATCATAAAATGAAAAACTAATACAACAACATAATGTCTCCATAATCCACACTATTAACCCCTCATAAAATCCCTGCAGGTCATTCATAACTTACTTATTCACATCCTGGGAAAAATAAAACATAGAAAAGGGGTGAGCTCAAATGCCCAGTAAGGATAACAATATAGCGGAAACTTTCATAAATAAGAATAAACATTTAAGGCAATGCATTACTAAAACAAAAGCATTTTAAACTTGAACTTCAACATAAAATGGCAAAGGTAAAAATGAAATAATGCCATTTATTTACTCACATGGATATTCTACTAATCAAATAATCACATGCAAAAATCAATAACCACTTTCATAATGTTGGAATGCATAATGCCAGACTATCATAACCACATAGCCAAGGCCTCGTGCCAAGACTACAAATAAGATTTTGTCAAGGCCTTGTGCCAAGACACTAGTTTGTCTCATGAGACCTACCGATGCATCGAGGAGCTATAGCGGGCTCCACCCGTCACATATTAAGTCCAATGCATTCCCATATGAAAAGGTTTAAATATAACATAAACATTCGTATTAAAACTAGCATACGAAATGTCAATACTTTCACCATAAACTATGAATGGTATAAAAATAGCACATCCATAGTCAAACATATCACAAAACCTTCAATACAATATAGAAGTTTTGTATCATAATAAATCAACTTCAAATAATCTTAAAATTCATCAAAGGATGTTGACATAGATGAAATCAAAATTCTTTTTAAAGAAATATCTCCTTTTATTTCGAAATAATTTAAGATCCATATAAAATAAAACATTTTCTTTGAAAATAATCTTATAAGCTTGTAAGGGAAGCTTTGAAGATTTTATAACGGCGGAAAATAGCCGCACCCGCCGTATAAGTAGAAAAAAACATTCTTACCTTAATTTTGTCGAAAAGGTTAAAAGGGACCTTGTTTTGAAAATGATGGAAAGATTCCTTTATAAACCACTTATAAAAGTAAAAAAGGGTATAAATGACTTTAACACATATTCTAGTAAATAGTAAAAATGTTTTGAAATACATTTTTAAGAAACATGGATGTGGATGATAAAGAGATCCGAGTAGATTATTACATATAAACAACCTCGGATAATGAAGAGATTGTGAAATAACCCTTACCTTGTACTTTTCCTTGGTTGGGGTAGGTTAACCTCCTGTATAATGGTGAAATAATTGTTATTAAATTATACAAGAATCATATACATTAATATGATATCATATATGATCTTTTAATATTGATTTGATAATAATATCTTAGTATTATCATTATATCGGGTGTTAACTTATTTGTTTTCTTTTATATGTTTTGTTACGTAAGACATGTTTGTAAAGGATAGGTTGTATATTATTCATATCCAGAATGATATCAAGTACTTAAACATCATTTTTAAATCATCAAATGATAATTATACTTGAATGGATACGATGGAGAATGAATCTCATCGCGTTCGTGGAGACGGTAGTCCGTACGTACGCACGAGCGACAATATCATTCTTTTGATATTAAAATAATATATAAATGGATGGTATATCATATATACAGAATCATTAACATGTTATATTTATTATTTACATGAGTTACACATCATTATTATACCCATCCAAATAATAATATATTGAATAACAATTACACCACGACGTGGAGACGGTAAGCCGTACGTACGCACGTATGGTGACATGTTATTCAAAGGGTGGATAGAATACTGAATATGGTTGTACCATATTTATAATAACATCACAGTATATGTAAGATACTGGAGTTATTATTTTAGAATGGTAAGAACAAAGAAAGAGGGTGTGGAAGAAGAAAGGAACTTAGAAAAGGGTGGTGAAATCATTACCTCTTCTTCGGGTTCTTCCTTTTGATTTGATCAAAATGGATCCATAGGTTGGCTTTCTGATCAAACTAAGGCCTCTAGGTTGTAGTTAGGGATGTTGGGAGAGTATTTGGTCAGAGTTTGGCCGAACCAAAAGGCTTTGAAGGTGTGAAGAAATGAGAAGGAGGAGTGCCCTTTTATAAGAGGGGTGAGGGGCACCTTTGGAAAAGCTAGAAATATTAATTTAAAATAAATTCATATTCGGTTTCCAATAGCTCCAAAGTTTACTATTCAAAGTCTAAGGTGGGGATAGGTTGAAAACCACTCAACCAATAGAATTTAGACAGGTTTGGGTACTTATATTAACCTTATCTTTAAGTATTAACTCTAAGTTAATTAGTTTCACTTTTACAATGTCTCTTTGTATTTTTATATAACACGGTTAATAAACTTACTCTATACATCCAAGAGACCCCCAAGTGGTCCATTAATGATGAAACTATACTGATATAAGTCTCTTGGCCGAACCATAGATTTTTAGGAATTTAATATCAATTAATAATATAATATTTGTTTTGAGAACTCTTTTATTTCAATTTTGACACTGTTCAATAGTTGATTTTTGTGAAACTCATAAAAGATTGATTACTTCGAAAAAAGTCAATTAAATAAATCCTAATATATCATATTATCCTATAAAATTAGTTTAATTCATTAAAAGTTTCATATTATATTTTTTGGGTATTTATAATATCAATTATTTTAATTTTTCACTATTATAGTAATTACTGTATCATCATTGTGTCATAAATAAAATAAATTATTTAATATCTAAAAATTATAAATAAAATATCATTATGTAAGAAATCGTTTTATCTTTCTAATGAATATTTATAATCTAAAATCCGACTTATATAACCCTATGTAACAATTTTTTTTCTAAAAGATATATGCTTGTGTCATTTTTGTATTCATTTTAACTTAATTAAAATAAAGTGTCATTATCACTTACAAGTGGATCCATGGGGTCCCAAAATAGACCCAAAGATGCCAATGGTCGACCATGTATCAACCAATAGGGTTAATACACGTTTTAGGGTAATTTATGTATTATTATAATATTATTTTTTAACCCTTATTTACCGGATTTTCCTTTAACCATGGTAAATAAAATATTTACCGCAGTAATTATTCAAAATGTCTAAAAATAAAAGTTACCTATTTACACAATTTGAACATCCTGATTCCAAATATGGAATCCATTTTCCTAAATTCAAAACACAGAAGTGGCAGAAATTAATTTAAAATTAATTTCCGCTGTCAAAACAAAAAGCGTGTTTTTAAGAGATAATAACTATCAAAAGATTGACACTTGTTTGTGTTCGGTTTAATTGTAAAATTATGTCCAATGACCAACATTATATTAAATGGTAAAAATATATTCTAAATATAATTTAAAACTACTAAAATTCATAATTTATCACTATTAATTATTTTGATTAAAAAAGATGTTTTTAATTAAAATTTAGTAATTTTCACTATTCATCGAAATATGAAAGTTATCCGAAAACTACCAAAATTTCACCTTAGGCTAAATTTGATATTCCGAATCCAGAAATGAAGTCCATTTTAAAATATAATATATATATAATTTTGAAAAGTAGGTATTACTATTCATAACGGCTAGTTTGATTGGTTGTGGTGTGTGTTAAAACTCAAGGTTGTGTACAACATACGCTACTGTATTATTCAAAGAAAGCGTACCGTGGAAGCTTGGGATGTTTCATTTTAAATTTTTTATGTCCCCATTTAGTCAAAAAGTTTAAAATATTGAATTTAAAAAGGGTTCACTATTAAAAGTTGATAAAAGTGAAATACTGAAAATGAATTTGTTCTTGCATTATATCTAAGAAACTCATAATATGGATTCTAAAATTATAAGGATTATATAAAGTTTAAAATTTAGATAATACTATTCATAACCTCTTTTGAATGGAATTTTTTGTAAGTCATGGTGTGATTGAACTCGGTGTTGCGTGTAGTGCAAGTTATTGAATTATTTTGATGAAATAACACACTATGAAATCTTGGGGTGTTATAGAGTCCATCTGGGAGTATGAAGAAAAATTTAGAAGGATTGAAAGTTACTCCTCTGGATTGGTTATGAACATCAAAAGCAAGGTGGATCGCTTCTTTAGTAGGATAAAGATGGGTCTAGGGAAGGGGACGGAGATTCGAGATATCAATAGTTATGAGGGGATTTTCCCTTGTGACCTCAAGGTTTAAATGGAGATTGGAGACTCTTAGTGGTCTCATGGTACCAATGACAAGAAGTGAAAAATGGGGAAAATGGGTTGTTCAACAAAAAAACCCCATAATGGAAAGAATACCAAATATCCCAGTTGTACAATTTGTGGGAAGAAGCATCCTGGGGACACGCTAAGTGGATCTAATAATTGATTCAAATGTGGAAACCTGGGACATCGAGATAACAACATCTGAGGGGATATGAAAAATCCTGCTAATGTAGAAGAAGAAATGATGGTTTAAATCAACACTCATCCAGTGGTGCAGTGTTACAACTACAAGGATTATGTGAATTATACAAAAAATCCTCGTAAGCCTAGGGTTGTTAGAGGCAATCAAAAACAACCTCTTCGGAATCAAGGAAGGGAGTATGTTATCACTACTATTGAGGTGAAAAAAAACAATAGTGTTGTGATAGGTAAACTAGTTATTCATTCAAGAATAGTGTACATACTATTTGATTTTGGTTCTACACATTATTTCACATATTAAAATTTTAGTAGGAATATTCAAACACAACCACAAAATTTATAGGACAAGTTATCAATGAAAATTTAGAATTGAAAAATTATTTCAACCATGATTTATAACTCCTCCCTGGTTAATTTTTGTGAACTGAACCTCCCAAAAAATCTGGTCATACTTCTTTTAGTCGAGTTCAACAGTATTCTATGCATGGATTGTCTATCTTTAAACAAAGCCAACATTAATTGTTTTTAATGAAAGATCACTCTTCCCATATCAAATCATCCTCTAATTCATTACAAGTGTAAATAGGAATATGAATCTATTGTCAAATCATCATCTCAAGCATGGATATTTCTTCTTTGTTAGTAAGCATATCTAGCTCAAATGAATGAGACAAAGGAGAGAATCATGCTCTAAGAATTTCCCATTGTGATTTATTACACCGATGTATTACCAGAAGAGTTTCTGAGTTTTACTCATGACTTATAGGTTGTGTTCTCACATTGAAATTGATCTTGTATCACTATCAATATTAAATAAACCTTATAGAATGGCCACTATAGAGTTGATGAAGTTGTTAAAAGAGAATATAGAGATGGGTTTTTATACCGTAGTGCCTCACCATGGGGTGAAATAGTCCTATTCAATAAGAAAAAGGATGGATCAATGTGAATCTTCCTTGATTACAGCGAGCTCAATAAAATCATGACAAAGACACATGTGTCCCCTTTATTTGATAGATGGTGTGGTCGATCATCTTCGAGGGGCCTATTATTTTCTATGGTAGACCTTCAGTTGGGTTATCACCAACTAATGGTGAGGAAGGGATATATTTCCAATAATGCATTTCGAATGAGGTATGGACACTATTAGTTCATAGTGATTTCCATCAGACTCACTAATTCTCCAAAAAATTTCTTGGATTTAACGAATAGATTTTTCAGAGATTACCTCGACATAATTGTGGTAGTCTTTATTTAAGATATTTTGATATACCCCTAGAGAAAGGAGGAAAATAAGGAGTATTTTAATATTGTGTTAATGAATTTTTGAAGGGAAAATATATATTAAAATTATAATAAATGTGAGTTATAGATGGGAAATGTATCATTCTTGGGGCATGTTATCATCAGCAAAGAGATATCTATGGACCCTTCCAAGATAAAGGAAATTGAAGAGTAGACCGAGCCATCATCTATAATTGAGATGCATAGATATTTGAGTCTAGCTAGATATTATCAATTATTTGTGATGAACTTTTCATAGTTGTAAATCAGAATTACCAATATGACCTAGAAGGGAGTAAATTTTGTATGGACTCAGGAATTTGAAGATAATTTCAAGGAGTTGAAAAAGAGGCTTATTACTGTGTAAGTAATCACACTCCCAATAAGTGGAGAAATATTTGTGGTGTAATATGATTATTAGAATAATTTATTAGGTTTCATGTTACTAAAAAATGATAAAGTGATAGCCTACACCTCAACTCTGTTGAAAATCCATGAAAAGAACTATCCAACACATGATCTGGAGATGGAGATTGTGATCTTCACATTGAAAATATGGTGGCATTATCTCCATGGGAAGTAGTGTGAGATATATACTGATCATAAGAGTTTCAAGTATATATTCACATAGAAATAGATTAATTTGTGCCAAATAAATATAGACAGAGATCATCAAGGATTATGACTACCCAATCCACTACAATCCTAGTAAGTCAAATAAGGTGGTGGATACTGGAAGTTGAAAGGATCCTATGACTTTATAAATGATGAGAATTGAAAAGGATTATATCTTATTAGATTTTTAGTGGATAGACATGGGAATCATTAACTGGGGAACATCATCAATCCTCTCTCAAATGATTTCTCAACCATCACTCAAGGAGAAAATAACATATTCTCTAAGAAATGTTGTGGAAATTTAGAAAAGGGTTGAAGGTATCAGAAATTGGAAATCCTTAAATTTAAATATTGATGAGAAAAGAGTAGTAATATTTGGATCATTATTATGTGTACCATCCAATCTAGAGATAAGGAAGGAGATTTTGAATGATTCACATAGCTCAACCTTCTCTATCCACTCAGGCATCGCAATGATGTATCAAGATCTCTGAGAAATCATTTGGTGGGATAATATGAAAACATATATTTTTGAATATAAATAAAAGTTCTTGGTATGTAAACAAGTGAGGGATGAGAGGAAAAAGTAGAAGGGGAGGATGAATCCACTACCCATACCAACATGGAATTCAGAAAACATCACTATAGACATTTTCACTGGACTACCAAAGACATCTAGAGGAAACAATGATATATGTTTTATTATTTATCTTCTTATGAAGACACCTTATTTATTGTAATTAAATTGGAATTATAATTGGATCAAATTTCATAGTTTTACAACAAATAAGTGGTACGTATTAATGGATTTCCACTATCTATTGTGTCAGATTGTGATCCGAGATTCACCTCGATGTTCTGAAAAGTCTCTAACATGCTCTGAGCACTGAAAATAACTTTAGTATGGCCTATAATCCTCAAAATGATGGCCAATATGAGAAAAATAGATAGAAAAAAGAAGATATGTTGAGATCATGTTTTATGGGATTTAAAGGAGGACATGACGAACATCTTCCACTGGTTAAATTCTCTTATAACAACAGTTTCAACTCAAACATCCAAATGACACCATATAAATCCCTATATGGGAAAAGGTGCAGATCATTGGTGTGTTGGGATGATGTTGGTGAGTGTAAGCTACTAGGACCTGAAATGGTTGAATATATGGTGGATAAGGTGAAAACCATTCAGCATCATATCAAGGAAGCCCAATTTCAACAAAGGAGTCACGCAGAAAATTGTCGATGAGACCTTGAGATCAAAGTTGGAGACATTGAATTTATATGCATATCATCATGTAATAAGTTCATTAGGTTTATGTGATGATAGGTCCTAGGTACATAGACCCATTAGATATTATTTACCATGTTCGGGCTCTGCCGTATCAGCTAGAACTTCCACCTACCATGGACAAAGTAAATGATGTCTTCCATGTATCCCAATTAAGGATTCATATACCAAATCCTTACATGTAATCTCTTCAAAGGTGGTAATGTTGGAGGATGATATTTATTATGAGGAGAAGCTAGTGAATATATTCAATCATAGAGATAATGTTCTATTTAACATGACTACTCACCATGTCAAAGCACTATGGTAGAACTACATGATAAAAAAGGCATCATGGGAACTGGAGAAGATAATGAAGGAAAATTACCTGCACCTATTTATGGATTATACTGTAATAAAAAATTTTGAGGGGTAAATTTCTTAAGGGTAGAATAATGTAACGACACAATGTTTTCAATGGAAATTTCCTTCTTATAATTATTTCATATAATCTCATGAAAGGATGACATAATTAACTAATAAGTGATATGTGATCTCTAATTTTTTTTGCCACTTCAGTGTTTATAATTTCGAATATTTAACAGACATGAATGTGATTAGTATGTTATTTGGAGTCCAACATGAGCAACATATTTTTTGGTGAATAGTATGATAACTTTATGAATAGTAATGTAACCCTTATGAAGAGTGACATATCCTAATGAATATTAACCTTACATAAGATAGTATATAAATAATATTTATGTGAAATTACGATCTACCTATATTTTTTATTATATAAATAAATGTTTTAAAAAAGTTTTTATAATAAAATATGATTATAATTAAATATTAAATTAATCAAATTTATTAAATTATTTTTGATAAATTTAATTTATTTTTTGATTCTACATGTCAAATAATGGTTAGGAAGAATTTCCAGGTTTTTTCAAAAATACATGAATTTTTGATGAATAGTAAAATATGACAATTTACTATAAATGCTAAATAATGGATTTATTGAGTTATTAATGACGATATGATGATGTGAGCCCAATTAGTTCTAACTCACATGAATTTATTTCTATTCTAGGTCATGGAATATTTAATATTTCTTATCTTGTGAGGGAATAATAAATTTTTTACTATTATATTATGAAAACTCTCTTCCCCTCCACTATAAATAACACCCATCCTTACATATTCTATTCACTCCTCCCAAGCCTTGTTCCTTTCCAATATTTTACCCAGATATTTTCCCAATATCCTTCCCACATCCAACAGACCCTATTCGCTTCAAAATACCAAATCATCTCCCTATAAGAGGCTCTCCAAAAGATAAACTCAAGAGGTAAATTCCTCATTACAATTATTTTATTTCATTTATGTTTTTTTCTTTCTTATTTCAATCATATAGTCCCTTAACCCAAATTGTAAGATAACTCTAGTGAAATTAATTTAATATTATTATATTATTTCAATGTGATATTTCATTATCTTTTATCCTTTCCCCAACTTTTATTTGAATGAAATTAAAACATTCTTTGAGATGTGTTAATTTAACACAATCAAGGATGAAGAGTTTTCAATTTTAATTACCATCCTCAATTATGGTCATGAAACAATTTTCATTTTCTAAACAAACCATAATATATGTATTATTACTAATCAATTGTTCTTGTATCCTTTTTTACACAATTTTTTGGTTAATAAAATAAAACATGTTCTTTGTGATAAAACACTGACAATTAACCCAAATGGTTGTCACTAATGTTTTATATAATGATCCAACTTCACTCAAAGAAACCAAATTAAATTTTCTGCCATGTAACCTTATATATGATCAATAATAAAATATAACTTCAATTCTATGAAATAAACTTCACCATAGATGTTTATCCGAACATGAAACGATCATTAAAACCAAGAAAGAAAACAGACCCAAACAATGAAATTGAACCTCATAAACAATCAAAATGGTTATAAATGAGTATAAAAATGTTACAAAAAATAATTTAAATATAGATAAGGTTCTGGAATTATTAATTAATAAATAAATTTTATTATTCAGGTTATTAATATCAAGAGGAGAAAACCATTAGACTAAATGTAAGAGATTTTCTTCATTTAACATTTATTCAAGAATTCCCTCTATGAAATTCCATTTTATGTGTAATACCTAATGATGGTGTATGATTTTTCACCACCACCACACTTCCCTAATGATTTTTAAGTGATGATAATCCCTTTTCTATCTCAATAATAACTCTTAAGTACACCTGATACCATGCCGATAATCTGAAAGGAATTCTACCCAAATTGCCTTTATTCTTTCAGATTTCATTATCATTCATTTTACCCAAATGAACTTGTCTACTCATTTTATCTAATACATATAAATTTTTTATATGCTCCAATATCATGTTTCGAGATCCATCCCTCATTATTTTTTTGGGATATACATTCTTTTAAGTGAATCTCTCCTCGATACTCCCCAATATACAAACTCTTTTTAAGGAAACTTCCCCATTTTCTTCCAATTTCAAGTGCACACTATCCTATTTTTTAAGCCACCATTGTATTTATTAAATGAATAATTTTATTATAAAAACATTATTTGTTGAATTATGGTTTTATATAAAAGACTGTTTCTTTTTCTATTTTAAATTCTCCATAGTATTTTTTTAAAACCAGAAAAAAATGTTTTAATGCTAAACTTTATCAAATACATTACTTCCATGTTTTCACTTATATTTGACATGAATTATCATGATACATGCCTATATTACATTATGAACTTCCATGAATGTTATAATTCATTTCTTTTTGGGACACTTTCATGATACAACCTTGGTTATGATTTATGTCATGATTGTAGTACACAATTTTTTACATGGGTAACCCTTATGTTTAGGTAAGATTTATTATGTATTATTATTTATGTGGATAACATATTCATGAAATTTATGATGGGTGTGCTCAGATAGTGCTCCAATTAATTGTGTAATGTTGAGTCTCATGAGATGATTATTTGTTAAAGTCATGGCGGTTAGCCTTGGCTTGTGCTACTATGTGCAATGGTCTAGGCGGTTAGCCTTTCCATGTGCTAATATATGAAATAGTCTTGGTGGTTATCCATGAATAATACTAAACTCATGTATTATGTTTCTACCACAATTATATGATTCCATATTTAAAGGATCACATGTTTATATGTCACGATTCTATATTTTACCTGTCTTTTTATATAATCATGTTATGCCTTCTTACCCTTGTATTAAAGCTTTATTCTTATGTTTATATCCCTTGTTGGTATTTTTAGATCATCCCATTGTTCAAATGATCCCCAAGATACCCTATGTAGATGTAAGGGTTCAATGGAAGTTATGATGTCATTATGAAGACTATATAAAGATATGTTATATTTAGTTCCATTTTTTCAGTGTTATGTACCTTGTTTTCAATGACACCAAACATCACGATCATTGTATTGTACCATGAGGTATAAATATGCTTAAAATCATGTAATGTTATATGTAAAAGGATAGGGAAACTATATGAAAATTAAAGGAAACGTATATTATATATAAATAAATATATTATATGAAAATAAATTATATTTTTGAATGTTCTGGGATATAATTTCATCATTGGGTTTTTACTCATATAAAATCAATATAAAAATTTAGATTGTAATATAAAACTCATTCCTCAAGTTCCTTTTTCTTCACAATCGCTATAACCTCCTACATAATAAATTTATGTTTATTATAATTTTAAATTAGAGTAATATTCATACCCATAATACCATATATGGATCAATTAAAAAAATTCTACACCCAAATATTAATAAATCATTATTAACAATTTCACAGTTTTTTTCATAATCGTTTAAGTTCAGAAGTTCTAATCGTTGACATTTTTTCCCAATTACTTAACATCCATAAATTTAAACATGATACATATATATATATATCATATTCAATATATATATATATATTGAATCATCCATAAATGGTACAAATCAATTACACTAATCATGAAGATGGTAGTCTGTACGTACACATGAACAATTTTTTAATTTTATAATTAAAAGATAGAGAGAAATATAAATAATATTTTATAATTATAGATTCATTAAAAAAAATTAATATTAATTATATTTATTAGATATATTATTGTAATTAACCATTCATTGTGGTGATGGAAAATGAAATGTATCAATATTTTTTGGTGGTTGTCCAGAAGAATTCATGGGTGATACTTTCAAATCATATTTAATGGAAAGAACATTTGAAATGGATGTGATATAATCATAATAAAATATCAGTATATTTTTTATTCTATCATTATCATTTTATTATGGATATAATATGTTTATAAATGGTGTAATAAGAAATAAAATTGAAAGTACACTGGTTAAGGTTATTCATATTCATTGATAAAACTCCTTTGAATTAACCCTTATGACTTCAATGAATAATATTATTATCACAATAGGAACTATAGTATGTGGTAAGGGATAATAAGATGTCATTAGGTTAGGTATTGGATGTAATAGGAGGATCAATATTTCTGAATAATGTGGAATAATTGATTATGTTTTATATGTGGGGAGGGGAACCCTTGGAATTTCCAATTGTTTTAAATTAATATAAAATAATTTTCTTGTTTAGGTGGTCCAAAATTGATATAATTAGAATATATGATTAGTATGATTATAAATTATCTCATTAAATATAATTCTGGAAAGTGCAGGTATAATTTTATATCATTTCACTTAGTTTTAACCCTCATTAACCCTATAATCATAACCACATTATCAAAAATAAATTATTCTATTTTGGAAATGAAAGATACTATATTGGGTAAAGTGACACATAAGTGGAAAATTTATGTTATTATATATAATATCTGATTCACATGGGAAAATATAATATATTTATGAATTCTAATACATTTATTAAAATATTATTTAATAAAGGATATAATTAATTTAATTTTTCGGAATATTCAAAAAGTAGATTTTTAAAATAATAAAAGTGAGATGAAATAAAATAAAAACTTATATCTCAACATTAATTTGATATATTTATTTAAATAATTCATCTGGAACCATAATTCAAAATAAATTTATTTCATTTAATATTTTTATAATAAATAATTTGTTTTTATTTTAATAGTACAAATATTGTATCAGAATAGCGTATGTATTTATTGTAATAATTACATCAATAAATTATTTAAAAAAATGTAAAATGATAATGAAAATTCATTTAAATTTAAAATAACCATTTATAACTATATATTAACTCATTTTATCCCTATAGAACACTATTGTAGTTATTAAAATAGAGAGTGTCACTTTTTGGATTTATTCATTACCTAAAATAATATTTCTGTCATTATTAAATATAATGTTCCCAATATGTTCATATCATCTAATATTGGATTATTATGATTCAAATAAAGAAAACTAACATAATTAATCCATGTTTTATTTATATTTTAAAGTCCTTATCATATTATTTTTAACCATTATTAAATGTTTTTGAATTACTAAGGTGAAAAATATTTAACACGGTTACTTTATAGTAACCAAAAATAATGTTGAATGATTTAGAAAATTCATAAATTATGATTTTAATAACAGTTTTTTTTTCATTATTATATTCCAATAATTTGATGAAATCCATTATAAAATATGCATAAAAATTTTCAAAAAAACATTTCTAAAAAAATGTGTTTTCAATCTTTAAAATGGATTTTTTCTTATATAATGACGAGTAAATTTTTTATGAATTTAAAAGAAATGTATTTAATAAGGAATTGAAAAATTTGCTTAAAATAATTCATCAATAGTGATTAATTTAATACATTAATATAAAAACAAATTTAACCAAATTTTTATCCCGTAAAACATATATTCTTTACAATCAAATGTATATATCAATTAATAAAAAATTGATTCTATTTATAAATGGATATGAATTTAGTTTTTTACAATTTACTTAGACTTACTCATACCTTCATATCCAATGGTTTGGTGATAACTGTTTTGTCATCCCTCCTTTTTATTACAAAAATTTTCATTACATTTTATAATCAAAAGATCATTAAAGTTATGTGTCTTGAAAATCAGGAAAAATAAACCTCAAAACATAAAATTATTCTAATACACTTTTAAGGATTAGTCATTGGTTCACCCTAAGTAAAATTACATCATCTAATAACCTGGATACATCCATCAATGGAATGTGTGAGCAGAAGGCCGACTAAGTGTAAAGATGGGAACCAGTTTACTTGAAAAATCAATAAGAACTTGACAAAAAAATAAAGACATGATCAATAGAAAAAAGAGACATATCATAATAAAGATAACATGAATCATAACTTAAATAGGTATCTATAACATTTCTTTTAGACATTCATGAACATATCACTATGTTCTATCCCCAAGGTGTCATAGAAACTACCAAGGTTATTCATCAAGGAATCGTAAAACATGTCATGTCTATTGATGAACTTGTTACCCAATTAATTTTAGAATTTTCATGGTGAACCCTTAATATTTATTTATTATAATGTGATCCATGTATATCATAATAAACCCAAAAAAATTTAATAAATGGGTTTTATTTCAAAATCGTGACGTTTTAAATGAATGCTAAAAACAATATCATTATGTCATATATAAACATTTGAAAAGGGAATAATGGTTTTATGTATGGAAATTATAGCATAAATATATCATTTTTATTTCTTGAAAAATACCTCAGGAAATTAATGAGTTTTAGGGATTAAAATAAATAAAATAAATATTTTTTTCGAGAAATAGCGAGGGATTTTGAGACGAAAATTCTAGAGCATAACGACTATACAACATGGTTTTAGAAAACATTATAAATATGGGAGAAAAGGATAAACACTTATAAATAACTCAAAATATAGTACAGGTATATAATAAAATTTATAGTAGATCATGGTATGGATATTTTAACAAAATAGCACATGGAAAGGAAATGTGAATGAAAAAAGAAGATGTCATTTCTATTACGAAAATTCGGTAGCATAAAAACGTTAATTAAAAATTCAGAAAATCAGTTGATGAGAGAGAAAATTATCTCTTATAATTTGGAAATAAAATTTACAACAATAAATATATAGAATAACATACAACCACATAATAAAATGGAAACTATAAGACATAACATAAGGAAGTCATGACAAAAAGAGCATGGTGAAAGGTTACCTAACCTTGAAGCCTAGCATCAAAAAATAAAAGGTTGGGACCATGGGAGGATTGAGGGAAAAATGGGAGGAAACTTTAGGACATAAATGAATAGATCTTCTTTTAGGAGGAATTTGAAATGAAATAAATGAAGGAATGGGTTGATATTTATAGAAAAATTGAACTAATATTTTATTAATTTCCAACGGACACCTCATTAGTGGTAGTTGTAAAACCATGGGATTTCTTATTGTAATTTCCTATGATATTGGACACATGGGACACCTAATAACATATATTACTATAAAAAGTCAATCAGACTTATTACATCATTAGAGATGTCATTAAACACACTAAAACTCAAAACTGTATTTTTATTATTCACCAAAAAAACATTTTATAAAATATCATAAATAAACCCGGCCATAATATCGAGGATCTGAATTCAAAAATTAAATCCATTTTATGAAAAATATTTTCTAATTGTGAGATATTTCATATTTTATAAAAAACAATATTTACAAGAAAAAATTCTAATACATAACTAATAATTTCTGAAACAATTATTTAATAATGCTATTATATAACATTACAGATCAAGATTCCTAAATTATTTTTATACATTCTTATGTGAGGTTACAATTCCATTGGTCACATTACTATTCATTATAGTAATATTATTATTCATAATTTACTATTCCCTGAATATTATGTTGATCTTATTATTATATAAATTTCTTATTGATCACAAATGTAAAAACCATTTTTTGAAAATCATTTCACATTATTAATTAATTAATATATAAAAAGTATTTTAAAAATATATTTTTCGAATATTCATCAATAATATAGAACTTCTATAAATTCATCCTATATTTATCTTGACATTTTAAATTCACTAATTTTACCATAATAAGAAATAAAAATTTCAGTTAAAAAAGGATTACACAAAGAAACTGAGGTGTTGTTACATAACACCTTATAACACTGACATAGAACCTAAGATTAAGGTGTGTAATGGTGATGGAATCTTTGGGCGGTATAGAAAACATTCCCTGAGTGGTGATTTATATCAGCTTGAAATTCTCCCTTAAGCCAATTCATTCAAGATTACGGTGTTGATGTTTTCCATGGGATAGGTCCAGAGAAAAGCACAGTGATGCTACTTCCTTCTAAAGCTTTGACAGATGAGATTCTTATGGTCTGAGTCTACTGGATGAGGTCATCGAATCGTCTTTTAGTATTAATTAACCATAATCATTCATATTTATATATAATAATCTCAATGTTAATAGTATACTTTCGAACAGTCATATTGAACAACATACATATAACAGTAAAAATCAAATGATGTTAATTTAATAATACTCACTTACTTAAATATAATATATAGTTTTCTGGATTATAAAATATAATAACACACAAATTTAAGAATCAAATATTATTCAAAAGTTTGGGTCATTACATTCTTCTCCCCCTTAATAAATTTGATCCCTGGAATTTCAACTCATACCCTTAGAAGGGAAAAGGTGTGGGTACTTAAACCTCCAAGACTCCTCTGGTTCCCACATGGATTCTTCACATTTTGGGATCCTCTATAACACCTTAACGAGTTGGGTAGTCTTGTTTCGTAGAACCTTATCCTTATGATCCAATATCTCTATTGTCTTTTCCTCATAAGAGATGTCATGTTCCTGTTGTACCACCGAAGGATTTAGAACCTATGAAGGGTTAGGTATTTACTTCCTTAATAGGGATACATGGAAGACATGATGATATTGTGCTATATTTGGAGGAAGTGAAAGTCGATATTCCACTGTTCCTATACAATAAAGGATTTCATAGGGAACAATGTACCTAGGGATGATCTTCCCAATCATTCCAAACCTTTTGACTATCTTCCAAGGAGAAATTTGAAGAATACATATTCACTAACATCAAACTCCAAGTCCCTTATAAAGTTATCATCATATCTTTTTTTCCGACTCTGAGTAGCATTAATGTGGTACTAGATGGAATGGGCATTTTCTTTCATCTCATTCACAAGATCGGGCCCAAGAATCTTTCTCTCAGCATCTTCATCCCAACAAGTAGGATTTCTATATATCTTCCTATATAGAGCATTATAGGGTACTATTTGAACGCTCGAGTGGAGATATTGTTGTAAAAAAACTCAACTAATGGGATATGTTCATTCCATCCACCTTTAAATATTATTTATCATGTTCTGAGCATGTCCTTGAGTGTTTGAATAGTAATTTCAGAGTACCCATCTATTTGGGGTTGATATTCTGTACAAGAATTTCAATTCAGTACTCAGAGCATGATGAAGACTTCTCCACAACTTTGGTGTGAACCTTGGATCACGATCAGACATGATAGAAAGTGAAACTCCATACAGCCTTAACACCTCCTTCACATACATAATGGTAGGTTGATTAAGATATAAATCATCCAAAATAGCGAAAATAGGGGAAGTACAATTTAAATGTCCACTATAACCCATATCGTATTATTTCCGTTGGATGTTCTTGGGAGACTGGTGACAAAGTACATAGTGATATTTTCCCACATCCATGATGATATGGGTAGTGGTTGTAATAACCCTTTATGAAGTTGTATCTATGAATTTATGTAACACCACAAGCTTCCACATTACGCTTCTCTTTGAATAATACAATAGCGTGTGTTGTACGCAACTTCGAGGTTCAACACACACCACAACCAATCAAAGTAGCCTTTATAAATAGTAATACCCACTTTGAAATTTTATAAACTTTATTATTCAAATTGGAATTCATTTATGGATTCAGAATATCGAGATTAGCTTATGGTGAATATTTGGTACTTTTCTGATAACTTTCATATTTTGATGAATAGTGACAATTACTAAATTTAAATAAAAAACAACTTTTTTAATCAAAATAATTAATAGTGATAAATTATGATTTTTTGTGGTTTTAAAGTATAATGAGATTATATATATACCGTTTAATCTAATGATGGACACTTGACATTATTTTACATTTAAACTAGGTATAAGAAAGTGTCAATCTTTTGATAGATATTATTTGTTTAAAACACGCTTTTTGTTTTGACAACGAGAATTAATTTAAAATTAATTTCTGCCACTTATGTGTTTTGAATTTAGAAAAATATATTCCATATTTATAATCATGAGTTCTAAATTTTGTAAATAGGTATCTTTTATTTTTAGAAATTTTGATTAATTATTTCGGTAAATATTTTATTTACCATGGTTATAGGGTAAATCCGATAAATAAGGGTAAAAAAATAGTATTATTATAATACTAAATTAAACTAAAACATGTCCTAAACCTATTGGATGATACATGCCTAACCATGGGCATCTTTGGGTCGATTTGGGGACCACATGGAGCCACTTGTAAGTGATAATGACACTTTATATTAATTAAGTTAAAGTAAATACAAAAATGACATAAGTATATATCTTTTAGAAATTTTTTTACATAGGGTAATATATCGTATATTTTAGACTATAAATAATAATTATAAATCTTACAATATTTCATAAATAAATGTATTTTATTTATAATTTTTATACATTGAGTATGAAAATTTATTTATGACACAATAATGATGTAGTATTTTCTTTATTAGTGAAAGAATCCAATAATCGGTATTATAAAAGTTAAAATAAATAAATATTGAAAGTTTTTATGACATCCAAAAAATTTATTGGTTAATATGACATGATATTATTACTTACATGAATTGTTTTCTAATTAATAAAGTTTTTATGACTTTAACAAAAATCCATTATTAAATAGTGTCAAAATTGACATAAAAAAGTTTTTAAAACAAATTTTATATTATTAATTGATATTATATTCCTTAAAATCTAAGATTCGGCCAACGGTGTTATATAATAATAGGTGTATCATTAATGGACTACTTGGGGGTCTCTTCTAAGTTTATAGTATATTTATTAACTATATAATATAAAAAGACAAAGAGACATAGTAAATGTCAAACTATTTAACTAGGAGTTAAATCAATAAGATAAATTAATATAGTGACCCAAAACAGTCTAAAAAATATTTTTTTAGTTGTTTTAAACCTATTCCCACCTTTATATTTAAATATTTTTCTTTTGAGCCCTTATAAACTGAATATGAATTTATTATAAAATAATATTTCTTCGTTTTCCAAAGGTTCCCCTCACTCCTCTTATAAAAGGTCACTCCCCTTATCTATAATTAACACTTTAAAAACCTTTTGGATCAGCCAAGACCTACCCAAATACTCTCACAACGTATATCAATTTAACCTAGAGGCCTTATTTTGATCAGAAAGCCAACCTAAGAAGCCTTTTTGATCAAATCAAAAAGAAGAACCCAAAGAAGAGGTCATTTTTTCACCAGCCTCTTTCTAGTTCCTTTCTTCATCCACTTCTTATTTATTTTTTATTTACATTATAAAATAATAACTCCAATATATTCTATATAATTAGATGTTATTATTAATATGCTACAAACATATTCACTATTCTATCGATCCTTTGAATGACATGTCACCATACGTGCATACGTACGACTTACCGTCTTCACAACGTGGTTTAACTGTTATTCGAAACATTATTGTTTGGATGAATATGATAATGATGTATAATTTAAGTAAATAATAAATATAACATTATAATTATTTTTTATGTATTATATACCATCCAATTATATATTATTTTAATATCAAAAGATTGAATTTTTCGCTCGTGCGTACGCACAGACTACTATCTCCATGGACACGATAAGATTCAATCCCCATCATATCCATTCGAGTATATTCTCATTTGATGATTAAAAATAATTTTTAAGGACTTGATATCATTATGGATATGAATAATATACAACCTATCCATAACAAACATTGCTTATGTAACAAAACATATAAATGAAAGTGAGTAAGTTAACATACTGAACGACGATAATACTAATATATTATTAACAAATCAATGTTAAAAGATCATTTATGATATATTCATAATATATATTATTCATATGTAATTTAATAACAATTATTTTACCATTATACAGGATGTTAAACTACCCTCGACCAAGGAAAAGTGCATGTTAAGGGTTTATTTCACAATTTCTTCATTATCCGAGGTTGTTTATACGTAGTTATCTACAGGGTCCTCTTTATCATCCACATCAATGTTTCTTAAATATGTATTTCAAATAAGGCTTAAAATTTTATAGACTATGGATCAATGTCATATATACCCTTTTTGACTTTTATAAGATGTTTATAATGGAATATTTCTGCCGTTTTCCAAACAAGGTCCTTCTTAACTTTCTCGACAAAATTAACGTAAGAATGTCTTTTTTTAACTTATACAGGGGGTGCGGCTATTTTCCACCATTATAAAATTTTCAATGCTTCCATTAAAAGCTTAATAAGAAATTTCATATTAAATTTTTTATTTTATAATTATGTAACTTTTAAATTATTTCAAAAAAGATATATTTCTCTCAAATAGTTTCGATTTCATCTCTGTAAACGTACTTTGATGGATTTTAAGCTCATTTGAAGTTGGTTTATTAAGATACAAAACTTCAATATTGTATTGAAGGTTTTTTGATATTTTTGACTACGAATGTGTTATTTTTATACCATTCATGGATTATGAATAAAGTATTGACATTTCTTATGCTAGTTTTAATACGATTGTTTATGTTATGTTTAAACCTGTTCATAGGTGGAATGTATTGGACTTAATAAGTGATGAGTGGAGCCCTCTAAATATACTCAATGAATCTGTAGGTCTCATGAGACAAACTAGTGTCTTGGAATAAGGCCTTGACAAAATATTATTTGTAGTCTTGGCACAAGGCCTGACAATGTGGTTATGGTAGACAGGTATTATTCATTCCATTATTATGAAAGTAGTTATTGATATTGAATGTGATTATTCGACTAGTAGTATATCCACGGGAATAAGTAAATGGAATTATATAATTTTATTTCTGTTACATTATTCATAAGTTCATGTTTAAAAGGATTTTGTTTTAGTAATACATTGCTTTAAATTTTTATTCTTATTTATAAAAGTTTTCGCTATATTGTTATTCTTACTGGGAATTTGAGATCTCGGTTTTCTATGTTTTATTTTTCCCTAGATGGGAAGAAGTATTGTATGAATGACTTGGAGGGATAGTATGAGGGGATATGAGTGTGGTCTATGGAGACAATATTTTTTTTTGTTTTTCATTTTACGATGCAATGTAAAATATTTGAATGAATCTAGTTATTCTGAGGCTAATAAACTAATCTGTCTTTCGAGACTTGATATTTTGGGATCATGCCAATGTTTTGTAATAATGCACAAACTCTAGGTAACTATGGTCAGGGCATTACAGTTGGTATCAGAGGAAGTTTAGTACAATCCATGGAAGCTATATTTAGATAAACTCTGATTAGAGCACATAGACCTAAGATAAAATTTGATTATTAGTATAGAATAAATTCCTAGAATTTTGGTACTTTAGATATTTTGTGAGTTTTCCGAACAATACATCCTTGTTTGGATACAAGTAGGTAGAGGGGGCTCTGGCACAGATGTACCTAGGGGTAAAACCCAAAAACACCACTTTGAGCTAGACTCGAACGGGAACTGGTTCATGACAATGGGCCTTACTCTACTCTGGGTTACGACACTCCCAGGGGATATGCTTAGGATAATTCTCATTTTCATTACAAACCATTATAAAGCTTTTATGAGTATATAATTCCCCAAATAAAACATTTTTATGATTATGGATTATATCCATAAACTTTTAATTCATGATATGTGTTTTATATATTTGGATATATGTTTTGCGATTTATAAACTTATCTAGTGTATGCCATTGTTTAGAAATGGTTCCTTGTGGAAGAAATTGAAACTTTATCAATGAACACACTCCATGTAGGGATTTTCCTCCTGCTCAATATAATTATAGTGGATCTGGTGATGCAACTGGTGTTGATCTGTTATTCCCCATATTGGGACAACTCACTCAGGTTGTGAATAATAACATTACTTGTATGGAGCACCCTGATCCAAAACATAGAAGATCAATGTTATATCGCTTCATGAGTAAACAACCACCAACATTCAATGGGAATAAAAATCCATTATTATCTTAGAAATGGATAAATTTCTCAGAAAAAATATTTCACGCTTTGGGGAGTAGGTAAAGGGAAAAAGTTGTCATGGAAGTTTATCACCTCACTGGAGATGCTGATCAATGGTTCTCACTGATTAAAAACAAAAAGGAAGATGTTGAAGTATCAAATATGGAATGGAGGGAGTTCAATGATTTTTTCTTTGGAAAATACTTTCCTCATGACCATCGAGCAGATATGGAAAGGCAATTTTTGAGTTTGAGATAAAAAAAGGATGAGAATTTCGTAAAGTATGAGTCTAACTTTACAAGGATATAAAGGCATGAATTAGATTATATACGTAACCTAAGGAGTATGATTGATAGTTTATTTGATGGGTTAAAACCATTTCTTCATCGAGCATTAGTCTAACAATCCTTCTCGTCATAAGAAGATATTGTCTCATGTGATATCAAGACAGAAAAGGAATTCTCTAAGTCTTATCACATTAAAGTAAAGCAGGAGAATAAGATATCTACCGATCACTCTGGGAATGGAAATAAGGGGAATATGGGAAAAGTTGAATATACATCCTATAGTAAATCTGGAAAGAAACACCCTGGTACTTTCTTGAAAGGAATGGGAGTCTGTTACAAGTGTGGTGAAAAAGGCCACCAAGGTCTTGATTGCAAAGGGAAGAAAGATGATACTTATGTTCAATGATACAATTACAGGGATATGGGACATTATGAAAATGAATTTACTAAGAGTCAGGGGAACATACCTCAGAAAAGGCCAAGGGATCAAGGCCAAGCTTATTTTATCACTACTATTGTGGAAGATGCTCCGAAAGACGTGGTGGTAGGTAATTTAATGGTTTCATCAAGTTTATCAAATGTTTTTTTGATTCTGGATCATCAAATTGTTTCATATCATCCATATTTTCTATGAAAATTTGATATTTCCAATTTTATTTAACAAGGGAGTTGTCAGTCAAAACACTTAAGGGAAGTATCATTGCAATAATGTTTTGTGAATCAGTCCCCATTAGATCACATAAATGTTCTTTATCTGCTGATCTCATCATAATACTCTTGATTGAATTTGATATAATCCTCGGTATGGATTGGATTTTGGACCATGATGTGAAGATTTATCGTAAGAAGAAGGTGGATAAATTTTTTGATAATGATGATGAAGAACACCTTATCATTAGAACAGAGTCGTCACCACCTAATTCTTATCAAGATCCACCCCCGGTAGCTCAACTAAATTCAATTATTGGGGAGTAAGATAATGAAATAACTATGGGTGAGGAAAGGAATGTTCAAATAGAGGATGTACCTATTGTGAAATAATATGTAGATGTGTTTCCGGAAGATTTACCTGGACAACCTCCAGAATGAGAAATTGAGTTTTCCATTGATTTAATTCATGGTTCAAGGCCTATATCAAAGAACCCTTATAGAGTGGCCATTGTGGAATTAGTTGAACTAAAGAAACTACTAGAGGAATTCAGTAATACGGGACTTATTCTCCCTAGTGTCTCTATGGGAAGCCCCTATCCTTTTTGTTAAGAAAAAAATATGGATCTATGAGGTTATGCATCAAATACAGGGAAATCAATGCTATAACAATAAAAAACAAGTACCTCCAACCTATCATTGATGATTTATTTGACCAACTTCATGGAGCTCAATACTTTTCAAAGATCGAACTTTGATTTGGATACCATCAGTTGTGTGTGATGAAGGAAGAAATTCCAAAGACAACATGTTGAACCAGGTACGAGCATTACGAGTTTATAGTAATGCCTTTTGGATTGTGTAATGAACCCACTGTATTCATGGATCTAATGAACAGAGTTCTCAAAGAATTTCTCGATGATTTTGTAGTGGTATTTATTAATGATATCATGGTATAATCCAAAAGCTATCAAGATCATGAAAATTACATGCGCATTATCCGGAAGACTCATAGAATACATGAATTATATGGCATGTATAGAAAGTGTGAATTATAGCTTCAGGAGATTTCTTTTCGTGGCCATATTGTCTCCAAGTATGGAATTTCCATTGGTCCTTCTATGAACAAGGAAGTCCAAGAATCTCCAGCACCGAAGAGTATAACTAAGGTACGCAGTTTTATTGGTTTAGTATGTTATTATCGGCATTTCATCCAGAATTTTTCCCGATTGGCTAACCCATTAACGAAGCTCACACGTAAAGGGTTTAAATTTATTTGGACAAAAGAGTGTTAATAATTATTTAAATAACTTATGAGAAGATTAGTCAATGCTCCTATATTGACTCTACCATCGGGGAATGATGGGTTTGTTATTTATAATGATGCATCGATGAAAGGAATTGGTTGTGTCCATATGAAAAATGATTGGGTTATTGCTTATGCATCACAACAGCTGAAAATTCATGAGCAAAACTATCCTACTCATGATCTGGAGTTAGCTATTGTAATATTTTCTTTGAATATATAGAGACATTATCTATATAGTGAAAAATGTGATATATATACCGATCACAAGAGTCTGAGGTATATTTTCTCACAGAAAGAACTCAACATGATGTTGGAACCAGGGTCTTCAAAGCATGATTTGGCGTATGGTTTGTGTTTGTTGTCAATCATCAGTGGAAGACTTGCGCGCCATATGTTTTTGAGGATCAGAACTTCAAAATTTGGCTAAGGAAATAAGGTCGCACAATTATTGGTTGGGTTGCGCAAGTGAGTTGCGCGACAGAGGTTACTGGAGACAAGACTTCCGCGCCGTTGAGGGACTTGCACGTCTCCGCGCAGGGGGTCCAGTTTGCCTATAAATACTGGACCACCCCTCCTCATTTCTATTGGAGTTCAAGAGTTAGAGGTTTTTTGAACTCTCGTCGCGCAGGTGGTTGAGCCGCGAAGGTGGTAGTTTGGTCACGCAAGTAGAGCATGCACGCCGGTTGTCTGCTGAGTGCCCAAGGCGGTTTGGGAGAGAAAGGAAGTGGACCACGCAAGTTTGTTGTTGGGGTAGGAAGCATCGCACAGGTGCGTTGGTGACACTTGCATGCCAGTTTGGACTTGCACGCTGTATTGGGACTTGCACATCTGGCTTGGAGAAGCGCGCCAGGTTTTTCTGAAGCACGCCAGCCTGTTTGGAGCTGTACGAAAGCCAGGAGACTACCCGATACATTCGAAGAAAAGTGATATTATTCTTCTGGTGAGAATAGGGATTCAATAGAGCATATACATAAAACAAAGGATGCATTCTTATGCAAATGATGAAGAGACCTTCACATCTATAAACTGAGTGGGACTTCACCAACGGCAGTTAGCCAGGGGGAGTCAACGGGAGTGACCCGAGGGAAGCAGTGACCTATCCCTGAACCTTTGTAAAGGCAGTGATCCTGGGACAGAGTGACTTTGCCCGAACATTTGTAATCTACAGCTAGTGAAGCATAGTGGATTTTGGTACGACCAACAACCTGTCGGCGTATGCTCCATGGATGTAGCCCTTAGTGGTGAACTAAGTAAAAATGGTTGTGTCTTCTCTGTGCATGTGAATGTTTGCTTTATAATCATAATCATCATACAGGTTCAACAAGTTCCTACCATCGTGGGAACAAGATCCATCACATTAAAAGAAAAATTGGTCACCCTGATTCACCCCTCCCCTCTCAGGGAGTCCCGGGGTCCTTCAAGTGGTATCAGAGGGTAAAGGTTGTTGGTGTTGAATCTGACCCTTTTCATCATGGAAAACGATGTCAATATCAGAGGAGTCCCTCACATCGATGGAAGCAATTTACAGATCTGGAAGAACACAATGAGATCTCATCTAAGATCTCTTGGTATGGAAGTTCTTTTTTCTACTATGCAAGGACTACAAGTCACTGATCCAACAGGCCTGGCTATGACCGAAACAGACAGGAAACTTCTTGATGCAGATGCTAAAGCACAGAATGCTCTCACTGCAGCCCTTTCTGATCAGATCTACCTGAAGGTGATGAATTGCACCTCAGAAAAATACATGTGGTATAAACTTGAGAATATTTATGAAGGAGATAGAAAAGTGAAGGAGGCGAAACTACAAGTGCTACACAATCAGTGTGATGATTTGAAGATGCATCCAGACGAGAATGCAGACTCTTTCTTCAATCAAATTACTGAAGTGGTTGGAGCAATTCGAGACCTAGGAGATGAAATCAATGATAATGATATTGTAAAGAAAATATTAAGAAGACTTCCACCTCTGTACAATGCGAAGGTGTCAGCCCTTGAGGAAAGATATCTTTCCAAACATTCTCTAGATGATCTACTGAGCAGCTTGGTAGCATATGAAATGAGAGTCAAACCAGAAGATGCTATAACTCGGGTGAGCAAGGAAATGGAATTCAAGGCCATGGATAAAATGAAAATCTCAAAGGATAGTATCGGTGATGATGACGAGGAGAATGAAATTCTTTCTTTCATTGCAAAGAAGTTCCAAAAGGGGAAAGGGAAATTCAATGGGAAGTTACCTCTCACATGTTTCCGTTGTGGAAAAGTTGGGCACATTGCCTCTTAGTGCATGAAGAATATCAATGATGATGACAGTGAATATGAAAACTTTATGAATCCTCAGAGAAGGTTCTTCAAAAAGGGAGACTTCAAATCTGGTAATGAAATGCAAAGGAAGAGTTTTGTATGTGAAGAGGAAGAAGATGATAATTAATTTTGTGATGAAGAAGAACCAGAATTTAAAACTGGGAACCATGCTTCTATGAAGGCCACTGTTGAAAAGTCAGAAGATACTGATGGAGAAAAACAAATGAGAACTTGTGTAGATCCTGAGGTGCAACTTAAGGATGCAGTTAGTAAGCTTATGATTAAATGTATGAGCTACAATAAGTGGAAATCAATTGTAGAAGAATCAACTGAATACGTTGATCAACTTGAAGCTGAAATTGAATGACTGGAAGAATTTGTGATGGTACAGTCTAAAATAATTGAATGAAATGACGATGTAGTATATCTGAAGCTCAGAATTGAAGAGCAGGACAAGGTCATCAATGACCTCACATCCCGACTGCATGAAAAATCCATGATTGCTGAGGGTCTTGAGGAGGAAGTAGTTACTCTAAGGAGTAAACTGGAGACTGAATCAGTTCCAAAAAGAATCAAGGAAGAAAATACTGTTTGGAAGATTCTCAGATGCAGAATTACTAGCAAGAGCCACGTGTGGTTCAGATGGGGTTGGAAAAATATTGAGTGATCAAAGACCCGCTTGCATGGGAAAGAGTGGAATTGGCTGTGAGGCTGAGTCATCAACTACTGGAAGTGAAAAGATTCAAAAGAAAGATAAGATGAAAGTTGAACATGTTGAAATGTTACCTAGAGTGATGAAAAAGGAACCCTCAATCAAAACTAAAAGGAGACCTAAAAATTATTCTCAAACTTTCAAAAATGGCAGAAAGTCTTACTATTCTCCCTAGGAAGAAGGTATAAGGAGAAATTCAATTTAGAAGACATTTCCTCTCATGAAGTGTCAGTTCTGTGGCTATCTGGGCCATACCATGTCTTATTGCGAAGAGGCAAGAAGCTATCTGAATGGAGAAGATATAGATGCTCAACAAAAGAGAATAATTTCATATCCAAATTCTCATAGAAGAAATAATTTCTATGGATATTGTTTTCGTTGTTATAACTTTGGTCATAAGGCCGTTAATTGCAGGCAGAGAAGGGACATTGACACCTCATACCAAAGTTCCAGACAAGTCAAGTCTCGTCAGCAAGACAGTGTGGCTCTTTCAAACAGGTTCTATCCTCTCAAAGAAAAATTTTACTATGAAGAACCTGGGTATGCGGAAGAGATAGTTGAAAGGCCATCAGTTCTATATACTCAACCTAATGTCTCATGGAAGGAAAGGATGAAGATTGGGAAATCGAACCTTGTAGAGGTATCCCTCAAAGCTACAAAGAACAATAGTACCTGGATTCTGGATAGCGGTTGTTCATCTCATATGACAGGTAATGCCGGCCTACTAACAAATATAATAAAGAATGTTTATGGTACAGTAAGATTTGGTAATGATGGGGATTTGAAAATCAAAGAGAGTGGGAGTACAAAATTAGCTACTAGAGAACTAAAGAAGACTGAAGTCCTTTACGTAGATGGCCTACGTCATAATCTCCTCAATGTGAGTCAACTCTGTGACTCAGGACTTATAGTTACTTTTAATCAGAAAGGCTGCACTATCAAGGGAAAAACCGGCAATTCACTTATGAAGGGATGTAGAACAGAAGGAAACTTGTATCAGGATGATAGGGAAGAAAATTTATGTTAAATGACTCTTAAATAAGAAAACAATTTTTGGCATCAGGGATTGGGACACATCAATCAACAAGACATGGAGAAAATATAAAAATTGAGAATTGTCATGGACATTCCCAACCTGAAGCGTGAGCGTGAAAAATCATGCGATGCTTGTATTTGTGGGAAGCTGGTCTGCAGTTCATATCGGCTAAAGAAGAAAAGGGAATCTCACCTTCTTGATCTGATTCATACAGATGTTTGTGGTCCAATAAATTTTTCCAGAGCACATGGAGAAAGGTACTTTTTCCTTTTCATAGATGCTTATAGTAGAATCGCATGTGTGATGGTCATTCACAGGAAACGACAAGTCCTTGACTGCATGAAAACATATCATCAAATCGCCGAGAATGATACTGGACGAACAATCAAAGTGTTGCGATCTGACAATGGAGGAGAATAAACGTCCATTGAATTTGAGAATTATCAAGAGAAGCATGGGATACATCATGTGGTAGATGCTGTGAGAACTCCACAACAATATGTAGTTGTTGAACGTAGGAATCAACAGGTGAACAACATGGCACGAACTATGCTGATTGAGAGCCGTATTCCACGACATTACTGGAAAGAGGCTGTTCAAGATGCAGTGTACATTCAGAATCGAACAGGACATTATATGGGTGAGACGAAGACACCATATGAATTATGGCATGGACGGAAGCCTTCTCTAAAATACTTTTGTGTCTTTGGAAGTAAATGTCTCATCAGAAACAAAGAAGGAAATCAAGGGAAATATGGCGACAATGCAGATGAAGGAATTTTCCTTGGTTACTCAATGAACAGCAAAGCCTACAAATGTTTCAACAAGCATTTGGGAAGAATTGTGGAAAGCAGTGATGTGAAGATAATTGAAGAGAGAACCACAAATGATTCAAGAACATCATATGCTGATGTGATAGAAAGTCAGGAAGAATGTGAACGTGAAGAAAATACAAGTGAAAAAATAGATGATGTTTTTCAGAACACTCAGCAGTCACATCATGATGTTGACTCAGAAGAATAATCTGAAGAAGAAACTATGGCTGAAGAAAATGCTACTAAACCACGCAAGAGAAATAGAAGAGCTGAGATTGATCCATCCAGCATAATTGGGGAGAGGAGTGCACCCACTCAAACAAGGAGGATGAGGAATAACACGCAATCTGAATTTCTATCAGTTGTAGAGCCATCCTCATTCGAAGAAGCTGCAAATGATGAATATTGGGTGAAAGCCATGAATGACGAATTAGATCAGATTGACAAGAATCAGACATGGGATCTTGTCCAGAGACCCGATGGTCAAAATGTGATTGGTACCAAATGGATCTCAAAAATAAGTTTGATGAGCATGGAAGTGTCATCAGAAAAAAGGCACGATTGGTATGTAAATGATACTCTCAAATTGAAGGCATTGATGTTGAAGAAACCTTTGCTCCAGTGGCTATACTGGAGTTAATCAGGCTTTTCCTTGCCATGGCACTTCAAAAAGGATATAAAGTATATCAAATGGATGTTAAGTTAGCATTCTTGAATGGTGTACTCGAAGAAGATGTCTACATTAAACAGCCAGTGGGCTTTGTATTGGGTACTGATGAAACAAAGGTCTGCAAACTGAAGAAATCTCTATATGGTTTGAAGCAGGCACCACGGGCGTGGTACTCACGGCTGGATTCATATCTCAAGAAGCTGGAATTCAAAATAGGAGGAGTTGATCACAATCTCTATGTGAAGAATTCTCCAAAATATCATTTCATGGTTCTTGTCTACGTTGATGATATGATATTTGGTGGCAGTAGGAAGAAATCAGGGGATGAATTTGCCAAACACATGAAATTAGAATTTGAAATGTCTATGATTGGGGAGCTCACATATTTCTTGGGACTGCAGGGGATTAAAAAGAAGGAATACACTTTCATTTCTCAGGAATAATATGCAAGAGAGATACTGAAGAAGTTCAATATTCAAGACTCCAAACCAATGTCAAATCCCATTGCAGTTGGAACTAAACATGGAAAGCATGAGGATGGGGACTTTGATGATCCCACCATGTACAAGAGGATCATTGGAAGCCTACTATATCTGACAGCGACAAGGCCAGATATTTTCTTTGCCACATGCCTTGCGGCCTGCTTTCAGAGTAATCCAAAGGAGGAACATATGGCAGCAGCAAAAAGAATCATGAGGTACATTCAAGGTACACATAATTTCGGGTTATTTTTTGCTGTAGGCAGGGACAGTGAATTATCCGCATGTTCTGATGCTGACTGGGCTGGTGATGTGGCAGACAGAAAGTCCACTAGTGGTGGAGCTTTCTATATTGGGCAGAAATGTGTTGGCTGGTTGAGCAAGAAATAAGAAAGTACTTCTCTTAGTACTGCTGAAGCTGAGTATATCTCTGCCACAAAGGCATGCACTCATCTTCTTTGGATGAAGCAGCAACTAATAGATATTGGTGATAAGGTGCAGTAACCAATGGTGATTTACTGTGATAACAAAAGTGCAATTGATCTTACGAAGAATCCAGTTCAGCATTCTCGTACAAAACATATTGAAATACGATATCATTTTATCAACGAAAAGGATGAACAAGGCATGATTAGAATGGATCATGTTGGAACTAATGAGAAAGTGGCTGATATCCTGACCAAGCCATTGTCCGCGGCTTTGTTTGAGAAGCATCGGTTGAACCTCGATGTTCAACCACTTCCTACTTCATAAGGAGGCTCTGGAAATCCCCTCTCCCCGCTTGTTTTAACTGTTTTTATCTTCTTATGGCTGTGATGTAGGTTTATGGGGGAGATACTATCTAGGGGGAGTATGGCTTGAGATGAACATTGAACAACTTATCGGTCATTGGTTTTATTGTCAATGGGGGAGAAAGGAATAAATTCAAGGTAAGAAATTCTTCTGTGATTAGAAGTATAAGATTGTGATGAGAAGTATAAGAAGGATAACATCGGGCGTCATGGAGAATATCAAAACACTGGAACCCAATTCAAGCTTCCTCTCTTGTTTTATACACCGAGCATTTCTCACGTAGACTTAGAGTGTTGGATGAGTTTATTCTTGCGTTTTGGGTTTACTCATAGTTGGAGATCAATTGAATTTATTCTGATTGCCAACAAACCCAAAGGGGGAGATTGTTGGAACCAGGGTCTTCAAAGCCTGATTTGGCGTATGGTTTGTGTTTGTTGTCAATCCATAGTGGATGTTCAGGATGTGTACCAACAAAGAGATCATACCGTTCAAGAAGAAAACAGTAGTGAAGGTGGCGCTGTTTCCCAGTGTTTGCCAAATTTTTGGGCCTGAAAATCGGCCAATAAAGAAAAGTTTTTTTGGAAAAGTTACTTCCGCGCCGAGGTCTTGGAGGATAGAATACTTGCGCGCCATATGTTTTTGAGGATAAAAACATTAAAATTTGGCTAAGGAAAGAAGGTCACACAATTATTTGTTGGGTAGCGCAAGTGAGTTGCGCGACAGAGGTTACTGGAGACAAGACTTGCGCGTCGTTGAGGGACTTGCGCGTCTCCGCGCAGGGGGTCCAGTTTTCCTATAAATACTGGACCACCCCTCCTCATTTCTAATGGAGTTCAAGACTTAGAGGTTGTTAGAGCTCTCGTCGCGCAGGTGGTTGAGCCACGCAGGTGGTAGTTTGGTCGCGCAAGTAGAGCTTGTGAGCCGGTTGTCTGCTGAGCGCCCAAGGTGGTTTGGGAGAGAAAGGAAGTGGACCGCGCAAGTTTGTTGTCGGGGAAGTAAGCGTCGCACAGGTGCGTTGGTGAGACTTATGCGCCAGTTTGGACTTGCGCGCCGTATTGGGACTTGCACGTCTGGCTTGGAGAAGCGCGCCAGGTTTTGTTGAAGCACGCCAGCCTGTTTGGAGCTGCACGAAAGCCAGGAGACTACCCGATACATTCGAGGAAAAGTGATATTCTTTTTCTGGTGAGAATCGGACTTCAATAGAGAATCTACATACAACAAAGGATTCATTATTATGCAAATGATGAAGAGACCTTCATGTCTATAAACTGAGTGGGACTTCACCAATGGTAGTGAGCCAGGGGTAGTCAACGTGAGTGACCCGAGGGAAGCAGTGAGCTATCCCTGAACATTTGTAAAGGCAGTGAGCCTGGGACAGAGTGACTGTACCCGACCATTTGTAATCTACAGCTAGTGAAGCATAGTGGATTTTGGTACGACCGACAAACCTGTCGGCGTATGATCCTTGGACGTAGCCCTTAGTGGTGAACCATGTAAAAAGGGCTGTGTCTTCTCTGTGAATGTGAATGTTTGCTTTCTAATCATAATCATCATACAGGTTCAACAAGTTCCTACCAACGTGGGAATAAGATCCATCACATTAAAAGAAAAAGTGGTCACCCTGATTCACCCCTCCCCTCTCAGGGTGTCCCGGGGTCCTTCACATGAGGCAAAGGCAATGGATTTAACTACTTAAGGATTATGATTGCATGATGCACTACCACCCGGGGAAGGAAAAGAATGTGGCAGATGATTTGAGCAGAAAGGATCACTGCGTTTTGAACAAAATGAGAGTTGAAAGGGATCCAAATTTCATGCATCTAGTAAAGATAGATATGGGAATAATCATGGATTGTGAAACATCGACACATTTTCAAATGCTTCCCAAACCATATTTAATAGAAAGGATTAAGATTTCTCAGACTAATGATGATGAATTTCAAAAGAAGATTAAATCTGTGAATGATGGGAGATTGAGTGAATTTTTGAATGAATAAATAATTTGGAAATTTGGGAAGAGACTTTGTCTTCCTGATTATAACTGTTCTAAAAAGGGAATTGTTGGATGATGCTCATAGTTCCAATTTATCTATACACCCTAGGAGCACCAAAATAAATAGAGATTTGAAGGAACTTTTTTAGTGGGACAAAATGAAGTGGGAGATTGTTGATTTTGTGTCAAGATGTATGGTTTTCCAACAAGTGAAAGCTAGAAGGAAACAGTCTTGAGGAGTCATGCAACCTCTTCCCATACATGAGTGTAAATGGGAGAATATTACGATGGCCTTTGTCATAGGGATACTAAAGACTCATAGAAGGAATGATGCAATATGGGTCATTGTTGATCGTCTTACCAAGTCAGCACATTTTTTTCTTTAAGAGATGATCTACCACTTGAACATATAGAAAGAATATATATTAATGAAGTTGTTAGACTTCATGGAGTACCACTTTAGATTGTTTCTGATCGTGATCCACATTTTACATCAGGATTCTGGAAAATTGTTCAGAATGTCCTAGATACTGAACTTTGTTTGAGCACTGCCTACCACCTCGAAACTGACTGACAATCAGAATAGACTATTCAAACCTTATAGGACATGTTGAGATCTTTCTCACTTGACTTTCAGGGTATGTGGGATCAATATTTACCTCTAGTGAAATTTTACAATAACAATAGCATCCATTAAAGTATTCATATGGCACCATATAAAGCATTATACAGAAAGAGATGTCGCAAACCAACATATTGGGATTATATTGGTGAAAGAAAACTTGTAGGCCCAGAACTTTTTGAGGAAACAATGGCAAATGTGCAGTTAATCCAAACCCTCATCAAAGCAGTTCAATGTAGGTAGAAGAGCAATGCTGATAACCGAAGGAAGGATTTGGAATTTTAGGTAAGAGATCATGTTTTCTTGATGGTATCTCTATGTAAGGGTGTTATAAGTTTCGGTATGAAGGGTAAATTGAGTCCCAGGTACCTAGGACCTTTATAAATTCTAGAACTAATTGGGGCTGCATCTTACCGTTTGACATTTCTGCCATGTCTCTCCAAAGTTCACTATGGGTTCCACGTATCATTGTTGAGAAAATACATGCCTGACCCAACACATGTACTCACCTATGAGGATATAGAACTGGAACCATATCTGTCTTATTATGAAGATCCCATTAGGATACTTGATACTAGAGAACAAGTGCTGAGAAACTGGATGATTTTCCTGGTAAAATTTCTATGGAGAAACCATAAGATGGAAAAGGCAACGTGGGGACCTGAGGAAATTATGATGAAGAACCACCTAAGTCTTTTCATGCGGTAGTGTTCTAAAATTTTTAGGGATGTAATTATTTGAAGGAGGGGAGAATGTAACACCCCAAGCTTCCCTAGTATGCTTCTCTTTGAATAATACAGTAGCGTGTGTTATACAAAACTTCGAGGTTCTAACATACACCACAACCTATCAATGTAGTAGTTATGAATAGTAATACCCACTTTTTGAAGTTTTATAAATTTTATTATTCAAATTGGAATTCATTTTTGGATTCAGAATATTGAGATTATCTTAGGGTGAAGTTTTGGTACTTTTCTGATAACTTTCATATTTTGATGAATAGTAAAAATTACTAAATTTTAATTAAAAACAACTTTTTTATTTGAAATAATTAGTAGTGATAAATTATGAATTTGAGTGGTATTAAAGTATAATTATATTATATTTTTACCATTTAATCCAATGTTTTTCATTGTACATAATTTCACATTTAAACTGGACATAAAATAAGTGTCAATCTTTTGATAGTTATTATTTATTAAAAGCATGCTTTTTGTTTTGACAACGGGAATTAATTTTAAATTAATTTCTGCTAATTATGTGTTTCAAATTTAAAAAAATGGATTCCATATATAGAATCACGAGGTCCAAATTGTGTAAATAGGTAATGTTAATTTTTAGGCATTTTGAATAATTACTTCAGTAAATATTTTATTTACCATGGTTAAAAGGTAAATCTGGTAAATAAGGGTAAACAAAATAATATTATAATAATATGAAATTATCTTAAAACGTTTACTAACCCAATTTTTTGATACATTTCCGACCATGGGCATCTTTGGGTCGAATTTGGGACCCCATGGAGCCACTTGTTAGGGATAATGACACTTTATATTAATTAAGTTAATGTTAATACAAAAATGACATAAGAATATATCTTATAGAAAAATAATTTTTACATAGGGTTATATATGTTATATTTTCAACTATAACTATTCATTTGAAAGATAAAAATATATTCTACATAATTGTATTTTATTTATAATTTTTAGACATTGAATAATTAAATTTATTTTTGACACAATAATGAAGCAGTATTTTCCTTATTAATGAAAGAATCAAGTAATTGGTATTATAAAAGTCAAAATAAATTTAAATTGGAAGTTTTGATGACATACACAAATTTTATTTGTTAATATGACATTTTAGGATTACATAAATGAATTGTTTCGAAATAATAAAGTTTTTAAGACTTTTAAAAAATTAATTATTAAATAGTGTAAAAATTGACATAAAGGAGTTTTTAAAACAAATATTATATTATTAATTGATATTATATTCATAAAAATATAAGGTTCCGACAAAATACTTATATAATGATTTTTTTATCATTAAAAAACCACATTCGGGTATCTTGGAAGTATATAGTATGTTTATTAACTATATAATATAAAAATTCAAAGAGACATTGTAAATGTCAAACTATTTAACTAAGAGTTAAATAAAAAATATAAAGATAATATAGTGACCTAAACCTATATAAAACCTATTGGATTAGTGGTTTTCGCCATATAACCACCTTAAACTTTAAATAATACACTTTGTAGCCATTATAAACAGAAAATAAATTTATTATAAAATAATATTTCTAGTTATTCCAGAGGGGCCCCTCACCCCTCTTATAAAAGGGAACCCATCCTTCTCTCTAATTCACACCTTACAAGACATTTGGCTCAGCCAAAACCTACCCAAATATTCAATAAACTTCCCTAAATCCAACCTAGAGGCCTTATTTTTATCATAAATTCATCCTTAAAATCCCTTTTGATCAAATCAAAAGGAAGAACCCAAATAAGACGTAATGTTTTCCCCACCCTCTTTCTTGTTCCTTTCTTATTACACTTCTTCTTTATTTGTTATTTCCATTATAAAATTATAACTCAAGTATATTATATATATTATGATGTTATTATAAATATGGTACAACTATATTCAGTATTCTATCCATCATTTGAATGACATGTCACCATACGCGAGTACGTGTGGCTTATAATCTTTACGCAGTGGTGTGATTGTTATTCAAAACATTTTTGTTTGGATGGGTTTGATAATGATGTGTAATTGAATTAAATAATAATTATACCATTATATTGATTCTGTATATATTATTTATCATACAATGATATATTATTTTAATATCAAAAGAATGATATTATCACTCGTGCGTACGTACAGACTACCGTCCCCATGAACGCGATGAGATTCATTATCCATCGTATCCATTCAAGTCTAATTCTAATTTGATGATTCAAAATAATTTTTAAGGACTTTATATCATTATGGATATGAATACTATAAAACCTATCTATAAAAAACATGAATTATGTAAAAAAACATATAAAAGAAAATGAGTAAGTTAACACCCGAAACGGCAATAATACTATAATATTATTAACAATTTAATGTTAAAATATCATATAAAATATCATATTAATGTATATGATTCATGTATAATTTACTAACAATTATTTAACCATTATACAGGAGGTTAAATTACCCTCGACCAAGGAAACGTACAAGGTAAGGGTTTATTTCACAATTTCTTCATTATCGGAGGTTGTTTATACGTAATTATTTACTGGGACTTCTTTATCATCCACATCCTTGTTTCATAAAAATTTATTTCAAAACATTCTTACTATTTTATTGACTATGGGTTTATGTCACTTATACCCTTTTTTGACTTTTATAAGATGTTTATAATGGATTCTTTCTGTCTTTTTCCAAACAAGGTCATTTTTGACCTTTTTGAAAAAATAAGGTAAGAATGTATTTTTTTAACTTATACGGTGGGTGCTGCTATTTTCCACCATTATGAAATCATCTATGCTTCCCTTAAAATATTGTTAGAAATTTTTTAATGTAAATGATTTATTTTATAATTATTTAACTTTTAAATGATTTCAAAAAGAGATACATTTCTCTCAAATAGTTTTGATTTCATCTATGTCAATATCCTTTGATGGATTTTAAGATTATTTGAGGTTGATTTATTATGATAAAAAACATCCATATTGTATTGAAAGCTTTGTGATATGTTTGAATGTGGATGTGTTATTTTTATACAAATCATGGTTTCTGGAGAAAGTATTGACATTTCATATGTTTTTTTAATACAAATGTGTATGTTATGTTTAAACCTGTTCATATGAGGAATGCATTGCACTTAGTAAGTGATAGGTGGAGCGTTATATAACTCCTCGATGCATTGGTATATCTCATGAGACCAAATAGTGTCTTGGCACAAGTACTTGACAAAATCATATTTGTAGTCTTGGCACAAGGCATTGACTGTGTTATTATGATAGTATGGAATTATGCATTCCATCATTATGAAAGCGGTTATTAATATTGCATGTGATTGTTCGACTAGTAGAATATCCATGTAAATAAGTAAATGGAATTATTTAATTTTATTTCTAAAAAATTAAGCTGAATTTCATGTTTAAAAAGATTTTTTTACTTATACATTGCATAAATTTTTATTCTTATTTATGAACGTTACCACTATATTGTTTTCCGTACTGGGATTCTGAGCTCACGCCTTTCTATTTTTTATTTTTCCTAGGATGTGAAGAAGTATTTTATGAATGACCTATAGGGATTTTATAAGAGGATATGAGTGTTGTATATGGAGAAAAGATGTTGTTGTATTTTTTCATTTTATAATGTAAGGTATACTTTAGGAATGTATCTACTGATTCCAAGGCTACTAAACTAATAGGTTATTCAAGACTTTAACTTTTGTGATCTTCCAATGTTATGTAACTATGCACCAACTCTGGGTAACTGGGGTCGGGGCATTACAATTTACATTCCGACATACCAGGCACCATGATGTATAGTCAAGAATCATTCTTTTCATATTATCCCACCAATAATTATCACGGAGGTATCTATACATTTTTCTACTTCTATGATGTATTGAGAACAAGGATCTATGAACTTCATCCATCAGCTCCTTCTTTATTTCCTGAATATATGGAACACATAGTCTTCCACGAAATTTAAGTACACCTTCTTGATCAATATTGAACTCAAGAAACATCCCATCATTCAAATTCTCATGTTTATTCAGTAATAAATTATATTATTTATGAGCTTTCATGATGTTCTCTAGTAATGAAGGTTGAGAAATTATTTGGAATAGGATAGATGATGTCCCTTCCCTTATAATTCCCATTTCTAGAATTACTAGGTCATTGATCAAAGGATCACATTGGATCATTTTCATGGACAGAACAACTAGGTCTTTCCTATTTAATGCATCAATGACATTCTTTGATCTTCCAAGATGACACTGAATAGAAAAATTATAGTATTTATGAAGTTCCAACCATCTCATTTGTCTCATGTTCAATTCCTTTTGTGTGAAAATATACATCAAACATTTATGGTATGTGTATATATCACATTTCTCACCATGATGATAGTACCTCCATATCATCAGAGAGAAAGAAACCGTAGCCATCTCAAGATCATTCATATGATAGTTCTACTCATGAGCCTTCAACTGTTAAGATGCACAAGTAATTACTTTTTAATTTTATATGAGGTCGAACCAAATCCCTTTCATAAAATAATCACTAAAAATAAAGAATCCTTCTCTATATGAGAGTAGAGTTAGCATGAGTATTGTAACCAATCTCTTCATCATCTCATGGAATCCTTGCTCAAAGTTCTTTTTCCATATGAACTCAACTCATATTGAGTTAACATAGTCAATGGATAACAATGTTGAGAAAAGTTGTTCACAAACATCCTATAATACCTCTTTAGTCTAAGGAAACTAAAAATCTTAGTTATTGTTGTAGTTTGAGGACACTCCTCTATAACCGTTGTCTTTGCAGGTTCAACCGTGAATCCTTCATTGGTTACAATGTTACCTAACAAAGAAACTTGTTTTAACCAAAAATCGCATTTTCAGATCATTCCAAAAGCCTCTCCTTCCATTGAGTTTTCAAAATAACCGTTAGATGATCCTCATGATCCTCACGAATTTTAGAATATATCATAATTATATCAATAAAAACTACCAAAATGTTATCAAGGTAGTCATTAAAGACTCTATTCATCAAATACATAAAAATATAAGGTTCACTAGTTAGTAATAAGTGCATAACAAAAAACTCATAATGAACATATATTTATCGGAAGGATGTTTTTGGAATATCATTTTTCTTCACCCCCAATTTATGATAACCAGAATGAAGATAAATCATAGATAAGAATTGAGACCCACAAAGATGATAAAATAATTCATCAATTCATGGAAGAGGGTATTTCCTATTCACTGTGATCCCATTCTGTTCTCTTTAATCAATGCATAGCCTCATTGATCTATCCTATTTATTCACAAAGAAAATAAGTTCTCCCCAAGGTGACACACTCAATCAGATAAACCCCTTCTGAAAAAGATCTTGGAGTTTCTTGTTTAATTCCTAAATCTAAAAATTTTCCATCCTATATGAGGTCTTTGATGTTGGATGAGATCCAAGTACTAGTTCAATTGAGATCTCTACCTCTCTTTCTGGGAGAGGTCTAGTTAACTCCTAAGGAAATACATCATTGTATTCCTGAATGATGGAAACATTTTCAATCATTATAAAATAATTTCATTATTCTTATTATTCACTAATTAAGTCCATAAATAATTATACAAGAGGTTATTCAACAAAAATATCAGGTTGAGATATCTCTAATTATTATATAAATGTAGGTTTTCCAGTTAAGACTACTGAGATTACCTGGCTTCTACATTTCATCTTAGCATTATACATTGAGAGCCAGTACATCCATAGTATAATGTGAAATTATAGCATGAGAATAACTACTATATTTGTGATTATACTATTCTCAATAAAGTAAATACTAGAGATTATAAAAATTTATTATTCTTGTGAAATTCCACTAGGTAACATGACTGATAACTCTACATTAAATAATTATGGGTTGATTATAAATTCATTACATACTTGGACGAAATAATGGAATTCATAGAACCATAATCTAACAATGTACTTTATAGATTTAAAAGAACAACCAAAATACCTACAGCCAAATCATTTGGCACTTCAACTTCATCCGCGGTGATAGAAATATCATGACCTTTTTCACTAGGCCTTTGTTGAGGCTGACGGTCATTCCCCTCCACTACCCTAGAATTTGGATAGTGATTGGAAAAGTGACCAAGTTTTCCACACATATAGTATTGGACATCAGGTAGGGCATATACCATCTATCCCTTTTCATTAGTGTTTGGATGTTGAAGCTTCATCTCACTACGATAGTTCTGTGCGATATGGTCATTTATTCCACACTGGAAGCACGTACCTCCCCTAAGAAGGTAGTTCCCTGAATGCTTCTTCCCTTATTTATTACACATGGGATGCTACACTTTCTTACCTCATATTTCTTGATCAAAGGTCCTCTCTAATATTAGCTACATTGTTTTCTTCTTATCATTGGATTTATGAGACCATTGCATATCAGCGAACTCCAGTTTGACTGTCATTAAACTACGTACGATCTCCTCATAGCTATCATTGTCTTGGTTGGATAGATTCTTCTATAGATGATGTCTTAGTTCACCAAATAATATGTGAAACCACCCATTTGGGTCCATGACAAAGATATACGTGTAACTTGAAAGCCTTGGGATGTTCATCTCATAGCTTCCCACAGATTCATTTTCCTTCTGCTTCAGCTAGATAAATTCCTTCTCCGTTTTTGTTCTCCAAGAACGAGGGAAATAGTTAATTAATAATATAACGTTAAACACTTCACACTCTATATCATAAACATAAAATCCTGGCCTCATTTTTTTAATCATCTCCCACCACTGATCAACTTCTCCCTCTAAGTAGGGAATAGCTAGGGTTACCTTCTCTTCTTCCGAAAAGCGGAGCATATAAAATATCTTCTCAATAGATCTGATACACTGTTTAGAAATCAATGGGTCAATAAATCCACTAAAGGATGGTGGTCATTGACACATAATAGTCACAACCTAATGTTGTTCCCTTTGAGGTGAAATCGTTCTCTCATCTTGATTCATGTTTTTTCCTATAACTTGATTCAGTTAGTTCCTAATTCTCAAGAAAGTTTCTTTTATAGATTCCATTGGAGTGCTATCAGTTCATGGTCCATTGAGGTCTCCATTTGAACAACTCCTTATATTTGTGGCTATTTTATAAAAGAATAAAACCATATTTAGAAGCATATTTCATTTATGAACCATTTAACTATAAAATATTTTTATGTCTTAAAACATTATTCTTAATCATATTATTCTTTACCAGTAATTACATTTCTCTATAAATCCGTCATAATGATTCATAAAAAGATTTTGATTATCCAAAAATATACCTTGGGTGTGTCAAACCAGGAGTGTATCATGGCCCAATGTTGTGTATCAGGATACCCTGGGTCAAGCCTGAACTCCCTTTTTAGAGTTCTCACTCATAGGTACATATAGCCATAGCCACATCCAATTGTTCATATCCAGATTAGGATTTATGGGTTAAGAAACCAATTGATTAATATTACAACAAAACACCTAGAATTATTCCTATATTTAAACTTTTATATAGGGTTATTTAAAATGTTTTCATAGCCTAATTTCCAAAAAATACTAAACTATCCTTTGATACCAACTATGTCGTCCCGCATTTTTATGCATATGTTTTCATTACATTTTACATACTGAGGATCTTTAATGTCTACAGTCTTGGAAGTTAGGAACAATAAACATGAAAACATAAAAAATTAATCTAATACACATTTAAGGCTTTATGATAGGTACATACTATGTATAATTACTACATCTCATAAACTGGATGCATATATCAAATGAAAGGGTGATAAGAAGGCCCAATAAGGGTAAACAAGGGAATCCGTTTTTTCTTGTGATATCAACTAGAAATCGATGAAAATCATAAAGACACGTGAAATAGAAAAATTGAAATATCATAATAAAAAGAACACGAATAATAACATGAATATGTGGATACAAAATTTACTTAATACATTCATGAACATATCACTAAGGTCTATCCCCATTGTTTCTTAAAAATTACCAAAGTTTTTCAACAAGGTATTGTAAAACCAATCATCTCTAGAGATTAATTTTTTAACCAATACATTTGAGAACTATCAGGGAACACTCTTAATATGTATTTATTTTACTTTGATCCCCATATATAATAATAAAACATTTCCTAAATAACATAATAATAATAAAATAAATGGGTTTCATTTCAAAATCACGACGTTAAAAAAAAGATTAAAAACAAGTTCATTATGTCATTTGTAACCCATGGAAATGGAATATGAGTTTTATATAAGAATATTAAAATATTAAATATACCATTTTTAATTATTTTTGAATATCCCAGAAAATTGATGAATTTCCGTTATTCACATAAAAAAATAAGATATTTTTTTCGAGAAAGATAGAGATTTTGAGGTGAAAATTCAACAACATAACGACTATATAACATAGTTTTAGAAAACATTAATATGAGATAGGAAAAGGTTAAACCAATCATAACAAACTCATAATATAGTATAGGGACAAAATAAAATTTAAATAAGACCAGGTTGTGGATATCTGAATGACATATCACATGGAAAGTAAACTTGAATGAAAAGAGAAGACATGATTTCATTTATGAAAATTCGGCATCATAATGGTGTTAAGTAAAAATTTAAAAATTATTTTATGAGAGAGTAAAGCGTATATAATCATTTGGAAATAAAATGGAAAGAAAGAAATATATATAAGAACATACCCCCACATAATAAAATGGAAACTAGAAGACATAACATAAAAGAATTCATGACTAAAAGGGGAGGGTGAATGATTCTCTTACCTGGAAGAGTACATAAAAAAACATGAGGATTGAGAACTTGGGGAGATTCATGGAACCTTGGTAGGAATCCTTATGAAGTTAAAACAATAGATAATCATTCATTAGGAATCTGGATTGAAAGGAATGAATGAATGTGTTGGTATTTATAGAAAAATTGATGGAATATTTTATTAATTTCCAAGGGACACCTCTTTAGTGGTATTTTTAAAACCATGGGATTTCCCATGGTAATGGCCTGTCGGGAGACCTCATAAAATATCTTACTATAAATAGTATGACCAGAATTATTACATCATTATTACATCATTAATGATGTCATTAAACACACCGAAACTCTAAACTATATTTTTACTATACATCGGAAAAAAACAATTTATAAAAATATCACAAATTAACCCTAACCTAATATCGATGCTATGAATTAAGAAATAAAAAACATTTTATGAAAATAATATTCTAATTATCAGATATTTAATATATATGTAAAACACTATTTACCTGAAAAAATAACAATACAAAACTAATAATATCAGAAAGAGTAATTTACTAATGCTATTATATCACATTACTAATATAGATGCCTAAATTATTTTTGAACATTATTATTTGAGGTTACTAATCCCTTGGTCACATAAATATTCATAATTTACTATTCACCAAGAATTATGTTGATCACATTAGAATCTAAATTTATTACTAATCACAACTATAGAAGTACATTTTTTGAAAATCGTTTAACATTATTATTTTTTAATGTATAAAAATTATTTTAAAATACCTTTGTTCCTATATTCATCAATAATATGGAGAATTTATAAATTCATCCAATATTTATCTTTACATTTGAAATTCAAAAATTTTACAGTAATAAAAAATAACAATTTCATTTACAAAAAAGGATCATACAAAGTAACTAAGGTCTCGTTACATATCCGCTTATAACACCTAGATAGGACCTAAGAGTAAGGTGTGTAATGGTGATAGAATCTTGGGGAGTGTCTGGAAAAATTTCCTCAATGGTGATTTATATCCGTTTGAACTTCTCTCTTAAGCGATTCCATTTAAGATTAATGTGATTGAGTTCAGCTTGGGCTTGGTCAAGAGAAAATCCTGTTGATGCTACTTAATTCATAAGCTCTGATAGATGTGCTTCGTATGGTCTAATTCTACTAGATGAGGCCATCAAATCTTCTTTTTGTATTAATTTACCATGATCATTTTTATTTATAAATAATAATCATAACTTTAAGAGTATAGTTTCAAATAGTAATTTTGACCAAATGTCATATACCAGTCAAAATACAATGGTCTCATTTTTATTATATTCACTAAATTGAATAAAAGATATAGTTATTTTGAGTATAAAAAAATAATACACAAAATTAGGAAAAAATATTATCAAAAAGTTTGGGTTGTTATAACTGCCACATTGAATAATAATTAAATAAGTCAATGTGGATTTATTAAACATAGAGTTCCATGTAAATCAACTTAAAAAAAATTCATGTTTTTTTCAAAGGAAATACATATAAAATAATTGGTAGTTATACAGGGATTGGATCTACAACACATCACACATTAGAAAATATATGATGGTGTGGGTTGAGAGACATTAGTAAAACATGAAGAAAGAAGGGAATAAAAAATAAAGTATAAAGAATAGAACTCTATGAATATTTAATTTATATAAGAAATCAACTAAAGAGAGGATAAAAATAAAGAATAATAATAAATAATCTTAAAATATATACAAAACTGTGAATATTCCTCCTAAAAATCCTAGAATCACTAATGTTGTAAAATAAAAAGAGAAACAAAAAAATTAAAGGGGAATACAAGTGTTTTCACAAAAGGGTTCGGATATAATGTTCCCCCATATTATCTACATATTATAGGAATAATTTTTATTGAGGGAGAATGATTTTTGAACTAGGTTCAATTGGGTACTTCCTATGAGGATACAATGTACATTTTGGATTCACCCAAAGAATATACAACATTTCAGTTACCACATGGTATCCGGTAACCATATATTTGGGCCCTAATGCTTATACTACACCATTACCCTTATTATAGTCCTTCTAGATCCCAAATATTTTATTTTAAATCCCCTAAAAAGTTTCAATTCCATGAATTTAGAGATTAAAGATATGATATTTAAAGCACACATAAATTTTAATGATGGGGTTATTATAAACATTCTATGATCAATATAATCTTCTATGATATTCATTAATAAGGATACTAAGGTAATATATTCATCCCTTGAACATTCATCTTAACCTATTATGTATAGGTTTCATACTGTACATTCTAATGATTCAATTTAATATTGTATAGTTTAACAAATTTACCACGCAACACCTTTTCTCTCCAACTAATGATAAAAATAAGTAACCAAACATTAGAAGCATCTACCTGAATATCAATTTTGGCTTATTGGATCACATTAAACTGATAATTTATATTGTTTATAAATCCAAAAAATAGAAAAAATTAGTTACCCCATAATTTGTTGAGGAAAATTATGCTGATAATTTTTTTATCAATTTTTTATAGATTCTAAAATGGTTTTAAAAATTTAAGAGTAAACTTTCCTTTCATTCCAGTTCATTGGAGAAACAATAATAAAGAAATATAATAAAACATAGTACCCCCAACCATAAAAACTAAATATCATCTATTGTTATCAGTATAATAATTATAGTTGTTTTATGAAATAATTCATCATTTTTTAATTATTATTACCTAATCTATATTCTATTAATAAATATTAGGTGAAATTAATGATGAATCACCAATTTCAAAATAATATACCATATAATGATATGAATTTATATATAGTTAATTAAAAAGAGAAATATAAATAAATGACTAATAGTTATTTTGATATGATTACTGTACTAAAAAAGATATTATCATCCATTCATCCACAAAAATAAAGAACTCAAAATTGTAGTACATCTTTATGAATAAATACAGTCCCCTTAGATTAGCCGTTTGTTTATGGGTGATTAGATATAATAAAATTTTCATGGGTAGTTGGAACCGATTGAAACCCTTTCAAATCAAAACATTATCCTAGATTCTTGATATAATAAAGTACTAGATGATAATTCCTAAGTCACAATTATCTATCTAGATTAAAAAAATTGAGTTTGTCAGTGGATGAAAATTCTTAGTTAGGAAGAAAGTGACCCATATTGGTTAGATGATCCAAAATTACCTAAATCGTAACCATACTATTATAAGATCATGGAAAGAAACTCACAATTTCCATTATTTTTTAATCAAATTGACATATATGAAACTAAAGAGGGTGTAATTTCCAAAATAGTTACTAATGTTTTTTTCACTTCCAAGAATGTGAAGCATATTGGATCAGTACCAAAAATATCCATTTTGATACTAAGCTACCCAAATTTATAGATAATTTCATTATATATTTTCTTAATTCATGAAATAAACATGAATTCGTTATATTATATGATGAATTCTATATTTATGTTTAGGGAGACTACCATCATTCCTTGGAAATATTGAAAATATTTATAATCTTGATACTTAACACTAAGGATTGACCCACTATCATTTTTTTCTAGAATGATGATACAAAAATTGTAAAATATTTTGAGGTCCCTCACACACTCCAAAATAATTTAACTAATATTGATGTAAAAAAATATCACATGTCAATCGTTCATGAAAACTATATGAATATAAATGATCAATGTGATCTTCCCCTATAATTCATTATCTTTTTTAACCATCTGAGGATAAAAAATTCTACTATGTGAATCAACTATAACACTTCCCTTATAAGGTTATTATTGAATATACAAATAATATTATTATTATAATTCTATATAGTGAACCTACCTCAAATTTAAATATCAATTGGAAAAGATATATTTGACTCTTTTAGGGTTAGTGAATATAATTAACCATTTTATATATAAATACAAACTTAAAAAACTTTGAAGAATGGAAAAATGACCAATTATATATCTTGGGTTGTACAGTTTTGGTAATGATTTAAAACCTATTGACAACCTAAATACCCTACCATTTTATCCTAAATAGTAATATATCTTTGTTCAATCAAGGAAACTTCATGAAATACATTAATCCCCTCAAATTGAAAAGGAAAAATTAAAATATGACTCATATTTGACCTTTTATTTAGCTCAACTATTTCCAAAATATAGTATTTATACTATATAAATTTTTGAATTTAGTTTTTTAATACATTAATTTTATGGAATATATGAAAAAATTCATAGATAAATAAATTATAATAGTAAAGAACCCATATAAAAATATTCATTATAAATATCATTTAGGGGAATTTCTATGAAACCATCACTCCCAATATCTCTCGATCTACTATGATACTAACTTCAGAAACCAAATTCCCCCAAAAAATAAATGTTTGAATTAAAATAGTATTTTTAGAACTATTTTCATATAATTTGATATACTATTAAGCTTCCCAAGAACATTTTCAGATAACATGTTGTTTCATCTCATGATTTTAAAAATACCATAATATTATGAAAAAAAACTATAATTTAAGAGTTTATTAATATTTGGAACATGTTATTCATTAAATTCATTAAAATTTCAAGACCATTTATCAATCCAAAATTATCCACAAAATACTTTAATTGACCATATCTACTTCTAAAATAATTCATTGGAATTTTTTATTATTTCAAATGAAGAATATGTCTACCTTATCATGTGTCAATTTTCAAGGACTATATTTATCCGCTGAATTTATTAAATAAATCCTTATATTTTTAAATTGGTAATAATTCCTAATTATCACTTTATTTAAGCTCTGATAGTCCTTAAACAACTATATACTAATTCTAGAAGTCTTTGTGTAAAAAACTGGAGCACCCTATGGGGAAGTAAATGGAATAGTACATAGAATCATTTAAAAATATTCAAGATTAATTTTAAGCTACCTTAATTATATCAGAGATATATGATATTAAGGAATAAATATTGGTATATTGCAAGATAACAGATCAATAATAAATTATGATTTTTACTTAATAATAATTCATTTAATTTTTATTCAAAATATTATAAAATAGGTATTCCACAACTGGTAAAACATATCACTCCTTAGTATCAATTACTAGGAGTGTTAGACTACCCATCTCAGTAATAATTTACACCACATTCCACATTTTATAGATTTTCAAATAACCTATATTTCTTCTTCCAAATTGAGTGCATACATAATGATATAAATATAATATAACGATACACTCCTTTTATAAAAATAAATAGAAGCTCTAATCTATACTAACCCATACATTCCTATAAAGAAATCATAAGATTTCATATTGGAAATAACTAAATCCCATAAATGATCATTAGTAGAATCCACTAATGTGAAGGATAGATACATATCTATCTTCATTATTATCATCCCTTGGTGTGTTTGAACGATTATTTTTTTGTGGATATCCCATTTTAATTGATGAACTGATTATTATTTCTTATAGATGAATTTTTATAAAATACCCATACTAAATAAGAATAATGATATAGTAAAAGATATTAATTGATTAATTATTTCTATTTACATACATTATCTAACATCAACAGTATATTATTTCAATGTATACATATTACGTTAAACAATGAGTTGGCTGGGCTGTGGTACACCCTACTCCAATAAAAGTACGACCTCCATTTGGACTTATCTCCCATGTTTCCTTCATTAAAATCATTTACCATTAATAATTCAGTTACTAATAGTTGAATGACTACAAAACTAATACTGATATAACTGTGTTTTCTAGGGTTACTAAAAAATAATATCTAATATAATATTCAAGAATAATACATAAATATTCATGTACTTGTTACCTGAATGGAATTTCCTAGTTTCAAAGGTAGAGTTTTATTTAATATGGCCTATTATTTAATTATTGACTAAGTATTATAGGTCCACCTATGATGGGGATTATGGTAAAATAACACCATTACATACCTAGAAGAATCCACATATACTCATCTCATCTCAATATCACTTTTGGTTATTAGAAGAACTATAAATAGTAGTTCAACCTTATAATAAACCAATTTTTCCCAATCCACCATTAGAAACCATTTTATTTATAATAGTCTTCATTACTACATTAATGATTTTTTAAATGTTGTTGAGAGTAACATGAATTCCTAGATTATCACTTCAACCCATTCAAAAATGAATTTTTTTAGACTCCACATCCCCATTAAAGTAATGAATGAAGTAATGTGGGTTAGTATATTTTGTAGCATATTCCATTAAGGTGATTGATCTATTCTAATATTCCATCAACTCTATATATTTTAATGAATGAAATGTATTAAATTAAATAAAATGAATAATAACTATTGAATTGTCTTATTCAAAATCCATTAATATCTCTTAGTATCAAATATGGAATCGAAGAATCTATATTCTATTCATTGAATACTAAAACTATGTAATCATAACTGATGCTACTCCAAATTTACAATAGGATGAAATATAGGATGAATGTGGTAAATAATCTCTTTATCTGATTTATGAGTAACATGTCTATAAAAACATCTAGGATGAAAAAAATAGAAATCCTTCATAACATTATCCACCATGTCAAATCTTTATGACGCTCCATACCAAATTAATAGGAGTAATAGAAAAACTCATTCCAATAATTTTGAGTTATCAATAGTATTGGAAGGTTGTGTGTACTAATAATACATTATTCTACAGAATATGATTATCATCTAGGATACATATTCTATATTTAGTTGGAGAATTTCATAGGGTTATTATTTCAATAATATTATGTTTATAATATAGATCAAAAAAATAATGGCTAGGACTAATCCCATATGACACTATTTGTGGTTTCCACTTAACAAATTACATATTTTTTAAAACAGCAATGCAAAAAAATTTAAGGTATGATTTCAAAATATATAATAAAATATATGTAATATAATAAATAAAGATAACTTATCAAAAAATTTAATTAAATAAAAATTTATATTAACAAAATGATTACTAATAAATAAATATATTAAAAATATTTATTTTTTATTTTGGATTACGTTTCTAATAATATTTAATTAAGTATAAAGATAAAGTAAAAAAATAAAAATAATAGCACATACCATTATATCAAATCCATTTCTACTTATATATGCTTAATCATGATACAGGAGACAAGATTTAGTATAATTGACTCAAGAAGTAAATCACATTTGATCCTCAACCAACCGGGTAACATGAAAATTAACCATATCTAGGATATATAGGAATAATTATGGGTTAATTATTGAGTCTTTAAAATCATATCTCTAGGATCTTGTGAATCCCATACTCAGTACCCAAATTTTGCCTCTGATAAACTTTTGTAACATCCCAGATTAAAATAACTAAAAAACACATAAATCTGGTCACCACAACACCTCAAGAACACTTTATAATTTCTATAGTAAAGAATAAATGTCAATGAATTATAAAGAAAATATTTTGGACATTGTTTTACATATTTAATAGAAATATAATTCAACAAAAACTCACATTGGGAACTTTGAATTCCCATCATAGTCATTGGACCACTAGAATAGTAAATATATACAATAAATGGGGTACTAGTATACAAGTAATACATACTATATCTAGATATTAATATTTATTATATTTTTAAATAAACATGAAAACCTTATATAAAAATTATAAAATAACAATAAAAGCACTTTTCAAGTGTAACAATATAAAACAACTAACAGAAGATAAACATAAACCAAATAGACCTTAAAAGTGTAACTGGGAAACCTCATTTTTGATAAACTCTGTAATGAGCATTCAAGGATAGTCACATAATTGAAACATTTTTTCCCATCAAAATCTCAAAAATTATCTAATTAGAAACAAAACTCCAAGTGTCATAAACTCCCATGTTATAATGCCGTACATATTTTATGATCATCTATAAAAGGATCTATAGACATCCTAGAATGAGATGTGTTTGGTGTGAGTATAAAATAACCAGAATTCAATCACCACCCAAAAATAACCTATTTATCATAACTCTAATTTACTATAATGAAAATAATTTTTTGGTGAATAAAAAAAATGTAATCAATGTGCTTTGGTATAAATGTTAAAAATCTGTAACAACCATAATGAGTAACCACTTTTCTATGTGGGTCCAAACATGTGTCTATTTATTTTTACTCAATCTCAAAATCCATGGAAAAATTATTTAAAAATGTCATAGTGAAACACCCATCCCATGTGAAGAAGGATAATATATATCATCAATGAAATAATAAAAGAAATCCCTTTCTAAAAGGGAAAATATGTATATCATGTGAGTGTAATATGGCATTGTGTCCTATCATAACAACTTTTATTCCATATATAATAACCATGTAATATTATTTTTTAAAATAATATATCACATTCTATACACTATAAAATAATCAAATAGAAGGTGTGAATATTTAATAAAATATAAACCTATACTTATATATATATAAATATATCAGAATCTACAGGCACATGATTGTAAAAAATATTAAATAAACCAACCATATATAAAAAATATGGAAAATATAAAAACATAGGTAACAAAAATAAATAAGTCCATTATATCATAACAATAAAAAACACACTTATTATGTATGGAAACTCTATAAAAATAACGTTATAAGAAAAAATTTAAGCATACATATATCAAAATAAGAACATATTATAGTGACATCCCTCATTATAATACTACTTAATAAATCACATATTAATGAAAAAATTATCTATTAAATTGATACCTTATTTCTTTTATTGTTTCATTATTTTTTATTTACATTTTTTAATTAAAGTTCAAAAGTAATGTTGTTTTTAATAAATATTGATATATTTTTTAGTGAAGAATTTTTTTTAAATAAGAAAGAATTTTAATCAAATTATTATATTGTTCTTCTATAAAGATGTTATGGTGAACATTTTTTTATACCCAGAGTATTAAATATCTTATTATGTTGTTGGGGTCTGATACAAATGACCACATGCCTGTTTATTTTCTAGAAAATTTATAATTATTCCATGTAACATGAAATTGGTTACATCATTCCATATAAACCAATGAAAAAAAATTAATCCATGAATAAAATGTAAGAATCCATTTCACATTAATGACTATGACATTAGAGGTTCAGAGTGCATCATAATCCAGTCGAGCCTTTTCATGACTATGGTTTTTTATTGAATCCAATGAAGATATCATAATATAATGACTAAAAAGGACATTTATAAAGATTATATTTTATGAATTATAATGAAATAATCCAAGAACACTGTAGAGTATTTTTTCATATTAAATTTATAATTAATTTAATAATAACAAATTAAACTAATCATTATTAATTTAATTAATGTTGGTGTTGATTTATCAATAATTTGTGTAGTTTTACAATCATTTCATAATGAGGATCAAATCTATAATTATGTTAGTGTTATTCCACATGTTCTCCTTTGATCTTATATCATCACCAATGGTAGTCCTGGTGATTTCATGGTGGAACCAATAATCTTGCATTCCCCTTGTTTGATCCCAACAAAATCCATTCTGTTTGAAGGATTGGGGATTCTTTTATCATTCTTGAAAAGGATTAGGTATTTGGTACATAATATATTCACTTTAAGAGAAAAAAATACGTAAAATTCATATAATAGATAATTTTCTTCATGGAAAATCATTTTCACATCAAAATGACTTCCACACATACCTAGAAATTATATAATTAGGTATATATAGAGTTAGTGTTATAGAATTAGTAATTGGATAAAGGAACTTAACTAATCTCAAAATCCATAGTGAACCCCATGTTTAATGATAGTAATAGTAATATTATTTATTTAACACACACAGGTCTCATGAATAATATACATTTTATCAAATTATCAAAATATGTTTAAATGATATTGGGTATAAATTTTTTTATAGGAGAATTTTTCTAACCTACCACCTATCTTTTTTTCATTTATTGATCTATGATTAATAAATACTATTATATTTATAAATAACTATATATAATATCATATACACAAGAATAAGTATTAATTTACCATGAAACACAATGAAAATTGTGACTCAATATATGGGATAAATTAATTAGGTATAAATATTTTTTCTCCATCCATAAAATGATATTTACTATAATTAAAAACTTCAAATATAGTTTAATTAATATAAATAGAATCAATATACGCATAAACCGATAAGACTATTCCTTAGTGTAATTAGATGGGTTTTTCCTAAAGTGCATAAAAATGTATAGAAACAAACAAAGGCACACACAAATGATGAAAATTAATTCCATAATATAAAAAACCATTTAGAAATACTCGCTATGTAATACAATCTTTTTGGAATGATATCCCAATAATAATGTTTTATACTGACGTCACAGAACTATATATTTGATACATAATTATTTAAAATTCCCAAATGAACCTAGAAATACAACGTGACCATGGAGATATGTTTCATGTCTTAATTTATATCAAATGGATATTATTTAATTTTCATAAAGATATACATATCCTTCCTTAAAATATTAATTCACAGTATATTTCTTTGGTGCACCTAACATACCCGATATTGATGGGAATGTATTTCATCAAAATTTACAATAATATGAATATGTATATGAATTATGATATTAATTAATAATAATCTTAATCTATAATGGTCAATAAACACTTTCACAGTTAGGAATATCCAATTACTTGTAAGATTTTAGAATCTTACTAATAGGTCCTTCCTCATAATCACCCATCATATAGATTATAATTTGCGAAATTCAGGAGATAAATTCTCATTCACATATGTTTACTGTCACCTGATAGTTTTCATAATATGTATTCCATCTTATGATATAATTTTAAACTAAAACATATAGTTTAATAATATATTCTGATAATTTCAATGTTCTCATTAGAGTGGATAATTTATCTGACCATTTCAATGTAATTCATAATATATTACACTATTATAATTACGTTTTGTAGAAAACAATAAATATGTGGCAATTTATTTATTTATATTCATGTTTATGAATATAAAATCAATAAAATTTAATAATTAGTTATTTTTATGGTACTAAATCCAACATAAATCCACATAAAGTATATCCAAATAATAACTGACTGGTTTTTTTCACCCATAAAACATTATTCTGCTGAGTATGTCTATAGATGTCGGGCATTCCATTTCCCCATAGATAGGGTCCTTTCAACAATATATATCTATTTAACTATTTTTACTATGGCCACAATACCTTATATAAATTCCTTCATGTAGTAATATACCCATGTATAATTTTTGTTTCTTTACCATACCTCTAACATGTTCTACAATACCATTTGAAATTATTACATAAAATTGAAATACTCTTACTATTTTATTATATACAAAAATTAAACAAATCATTTCTAAATTTCTTCTTAAGATGCATCTGAATCCACCACAAATATAGTTTATATATATATATTGAAACTCTATTATAAAAATTTTATCTTTAATGATACAATAACATTACTATGATCATAAATTAAAAAATATTTTGATGGAAAACTAGTATTATATCTAATTAAACACTTCTATTCCCCTAAATCATTTTATCAGGAAATCATCTAGTACTAAATTTTCCATCACTGTCAGATAGTTATAATTACATGTCTATTATGTTTCACAAGCTATCATTTATTATTTTTAGTTCCTAAAATATGTATAAGTAATATCAAACATCAGTATATATAATGAAATGTTATATATATTTCTTGAAATTATTCTTGGGAAATTATATTAACAATATCCTCTTATTACCAAACATGTTATCATGGAGATATTTCATACATTGTGACATATAAAACAATTTAGTTTTTTATTTTCCTGTATTAACTTTAAATACATGGTAAACATACATACTATGACTAGATTAAGGAACCCCATAGATCTAAATGTTAGAACTTGTTTTTTAAAACATGTTTTTTAATTTAATTCATTCCTGGAGAAATTTATTTTGTTAGTACTGAAATATATAATGACTAACTGTCTATTTTAAAATGTTATGATCATATTTTTCCAAAAACTAAATTGTACTCCCACTAACCCTTGGTAGACACATGACACTCCCTTGTTCTAAATGGATATTTTATGATGAATATTCTTACAAATATACATCAATGGATATGTGAATTTTTTTTATATCTTTTTTTAATTAATTACTATCACTAACACTTTTGGTTGTGTCAAATAGACAATTTCAATAGTATTTCCATTAATGAAGTTGTCCTTGATATTCAATGAACTAATAAATTGAACATATAAATCTATTTTGACAATTATTATTAATATATATTTTAATAATATTGTTTTAGTAAGGGTTTTGTATTTAACTATTTCATTCATAATGTATTAAATTTTTAATAATTAGTTGTCTATTAGTATCTAATTCTATCATCCATTTATAGTTTCTCTTGATTATTCATGAGTATAATCAATTTTTAAAACATTTAAAACATAATTCTAAAGAATTTTGGTATATTGATTCCATTATCTATTTCTTACATTATTATATATATTAGAATGATTCCATTTAGTTATTTTTGATAGGATTCCTTAAACATAACAAATAATTTATCACCCACTATAGTGATCCAAAAAACCATGTTTTTGTATTAAATATTTTGCAAAATAAGTTTAACTACTACAACTCCTTACATAATCCTTAGTGAATTGAATTTTTATATTCTAACTCAAATGCATCCCTCGTGGTTCCCTAGATCAGAACTCTTGGGTTTGGTGTTATAAGATAATTTTTTTAATATATGATTTAATAAAAATGAAAAAAACAAATTTTTATATTAAAAAAGTTAATAGGTCAAACATTAAATCTCTCAAATCATATCCAAATCCCTATAATGAAATGTTTAGTATATTTTAGTTTTATCTACATATTAAAAAAAAATTATGATCCTTGTGAACATGTATCCACAATCGAAGCACACTAAACTCTCATCAACACATCTCATAAGTTATTATCGTCTTTATAACACATGAAATTAAAATAAAAGAAAAGGGTGTGTCAATGTTTCAATAAGGTATAACCTATGATCATTCAATCATGTTCTAGATCATAATAATATTAGGAAACATGGGAATTGGAGAAATATATTACTTAATAAAACATAGAACATTTAGAGTCTCTATATATTAGGATACAAGGTCATGTAATCTCAAATTTACAATCATTCACCATTTTAAAACTTTTCAAAATAATGAGATACATAACTTGAGTCAAGGAGAAAAATCATAGGAACCAGATTTTTTCATAATAGTGTGGCATAAACAAAATAATATAAATCATATCTTATGTGTACCCACTAATACATTCATCAAATAGTAGGATGGTCTAGTAACTTGTGTATCTTATTGATCTTGGGATAATAGTCCCATGTACCATTGGTCTTCAGATAATCATATTATTTACCTTTGGGATTGGGAGATATTGTATAATGTAACATTAATATTGGGATTAACCTACCAATGTATCATTTTTCTTGGGATTAATTCGGAGAATGTACCCTTTTTCTAGTGAAAAATCCTCCCTTTTTCATATTTTCATGGGACAAATCTTCAAAAGTTAACCACTTCATTAGGTTAAATTGTCTTATGTAATATTATATACTCATGAGATATGGTTTTTCCATTTCATTTAATGGGTATTTTAGATCCCAACCATTATATTAATAATAATACAAATTTTTCAATTACATCCTAAAACCAGTCATTCATGAAATATCACTTAATTAACCCGTGGTGAAGTGATAAATTTCTAGAAGATACTTTCCTAGATAATTCCTTGATACATCTATAGAATAGAGTCGGTTGGTGGATTAAAAATATTCCCAAAGTAACATAAGGATCAGTTATGTTGTTTTTTATAGAAAAAAAATCATATTTCAATATCTTTATGCAAATAACATGAAAAATAATAGAGATATTCACTTTTATAATGTCTTTAAAACTCCTTTAAAATGATTAATTTGAAGTTAGTACCCAGTTTTGATAAAATATTTAAATATCATCATTTAAAAAACAATTTGTTTTTGTGAAAATCAATATTATATAATAATTATTCATTTTAAAACAATATTTTAAATGATATAATAAAATAAAAAACATTTATTAAAATATAATACTTTAAAATCCATTTTGATGTCAAGAATACCTTTTGAAAATAAAACATTTACTTAAAAAATAAAATATATCATTTTATTATAAAAATCATCATGAGTGTATATATTTTAGAAAACCAATGTAAAATTAAGATTTATATAAAGAGATATCCTAGGAAATAAAATAATTTTTCCTAATAATTCCATAATTTTATTGAGACGAAATTATCTAACGTGGAAGATTAATATAGAATTTATATATTACATTAAGAGAAATAGAGTGATCTATAAAATAATGTTGTAGCGTGGTTGTATCAACTTTTCAAATAAATAAGTTCAAGATAGTGTATTCTGAAACAATGAAGAAAGTAAGGTTAAGAAAATGTTACCATAGTGGTATCTTTTGAATCTAAATAAATTTAAATAATGAAAATGACATGTATTCTAAAAAACCCTGATTAATATGAATAAAGTCTTACAAATCCATTAGAATTTAATATGAGAAAATAATATAAATAATGGTGGAAAACATCAAACATGTATCATAGATTTTAAAATGAGACAGAGAAACCCTTAACTTTGTCCCCTCTTAGTCAAACATGATATAACCTCTGATAATATAAACATAAATAACATAATAACATATTCAAAATACTTATTCATAATATTAAAAACATAATAACATAAATTATAATCATTTATTGGAAATATATTAGTGTGTCACAGTTTATTTGCATCATCAGATATTATGAATTTTTTGTCATTTGTTTCGTACAAGATTTTGGGTGATTAGGATGATTCTAAGATACCAATATTGTTCAAGAGTTAATAATAATTTTTTTCAATGAATCCATTTTTTCCATTTCAATAGTTAAAATATATGGATATCGTTTGTGAATAAATAAATTGTGATCAAATTGTTTCAACTTGTTTAATGATAAAAAGATATATATTAGTAAATATATCAAATATCTGAAAATCTATTCCACAATCAATTTATAAAATAAAATATATTATTATTAAATTATACTTCCGTTATATAATATTATTTAATCAATCTTGAAGAAAATATTGTAATAATGTCCTTTTAAATGGTAAAATCTACCCAAACAAGGACATGTTAGATTGAATTTATGAGATATCATATGTTTTTATGTAATGCAAATACATATTTTACAAAATTTTGAACATGTAATTAATGTCATATATCTTCAGGAAATTCATTCTTATAACCATTCATTAATATTTTTTGGTGAAAAAAATCGGAATTCACAAAGGTGATGATCCATAGTATGCATGATTGACAAATATATTTCTCAGTGAATGAGATAAAATGGAGGTATATGATAAATTACCATTTGATCATTATAAATATTTAATATTAAAAAAATTAATTCACCATATAAATAATTTTTAATAAACATAAATGTAATTTATGAAAAACCTATGATGATGTTTTGAAGAGATGGTAGTCCGCACAAATGCATGATGGCCGTTCATTTATTTTTCTTAGTAGATGGAAAATAATAAATAATGGTAACAAATTTAATATAATAGTTATTAAGTATTCTAATTAGAATAAGTAAATAATGTTTTTATTGTTTGGATATGTTTTTAAGTGAAAAATTAGGAAGAAAATGTGATGTCCAAAGTAATACACATGTTGTTACATTAGACATTTTCTTGAAAGTAACCTTGTAAAAGAAGGGATTTGGATAATTAATTGATACCAGAGGCACAATAAAATGAGATATTTTTCTAGGAGGAAATAAATTTAATACTTCAATGATGAAATTAAATGTAATTATGTTCTCATGTATGGGTGGAGATCTTCCCCTTTAATAAGTGGAGAAAAGGTTTCTTTTGTGTATTCTCATTATTTTTAATATTGGAATGACAATATTCATGTATTAATGGATAAAAAACCATAAATAATGGATTTTTGATGAGTTAAGAATTATAAGTCCCCATGAACAATTTTACCACTTATTTTAAAATGTTTTGGGACTCTTACAACTTTTTTATTAGAATTTACACTTTTGGTTTTCAGCTTGATATCTAGTTTTTTATTTTGTAGTTTATATTATTCAAAAAATATATGGAATTTATTATAGCCAAATTGTTTTATTATAAATCTAAATTTATGTTCAATTTAATCTATTTAAATTAAATAATATCCTAATAATAAAATTTATATTAAAATAATTACTATATAGACAACTATTTTGTGAAAATGTCATTTCTCCCATAAGTGATATGTTATTTAATATAGAATAAAAATTTAATTATAATTACTGTAATTATATATTGTTTAAAAAATTAAATTATTTTAATATTTTGTATGTAATTAATTTATTCTATTTCATAAAAAACATTACAATTTTAATAAATCAAATCTTTGAAAATAATAGTTTACCTATATTTTGTATCTTTTTTGGTTCATTTTTTCTTATAATAAAATCAATAGATATAATATTTATTTAAGGTAAAATATAATATGAAATATTAATGTGTTAAATTCACCCTTTACAATATGTAATTATAATAATTTCAATTATCACTGACTTATAAAAATAGCAAGGAGTACCCAAATAAAAATTGTAACTCATGGAATAATGATTTTAAATCCTTATAAACCAAAATATCTTATCTAAAACATGGAAACTAGACTTTAACATTATAAAAGGCATTTATTTAAACTCGCAACCATTTATTCCAATTATACATCCTTTTATTAAGGCTTATATATTTCTAGAGATAAACCATTAAAAATATAATTTTAAGATCCCATTTATATCCATGTATTAAAACCTAAATGATTATCATAATATCAATTATAATTAGATTAAATGATAATATGAATATGAATTACCAATCCTAATAAAACTTATTCAAAGACTCCTTCATTTCAATATATGATATTATGTCATACTGGGCTCATCATATAACTCTTTAGTTTAATCTAGGTTACTTTATATTGGGTCCTCTCATTCTTCTTACCCTTTTACACTAAAGTATTTAGAAAATAAATCATTTATAATTGTTTTAAACGATATTTTGAATCTAAAAAATAATATACCGTTCTAATGTTTGTCTAGATGTGAATAATTAGTCCCACCAATCATGCACATGATTGAAGATTGAGTGAATACAAAACTAGTCATTTTGATGTGGATTACTCTTTGGTGTATCCTTTCTACGGCCATATCCAGATTACAATATCAATATAGGGATGAAATTTCATGAGAACCAAATAATATATTCTTTAGAAAAATTTTACTATGTTATCCTAATCTATAAAATTTTCATAGATATTCTATTATAATAATCCAAAAATGAAAAATAATTATCATTAAAAATAGGAAATCCATTATATTATACACACCAAGGTATCCCCAACACTCACTCCTAGGTCCAATGTTATAAAAAATATTTTATAAACTATAATTAATAAATGTTTAAATAAACCCATTTTTATATTTAAAATTTTGATAAGTTAAAAATTACAACTCATAGATAATCTTATGATAGCCAGAATACCAGGATTTATATATTTATTGACCAGTGACATAAGAAACAAAATTTTAAATTCATATCAAATGTTTTGCATAATAAACCACACTATCTTACATTTTATAATAATTAAAAGTTAAACTAATATTCATAATAAGGGTTAAGGAAACATAAAAAATGGGTGATCTCAAATAATCAATAAGGGAAAACATATCGACATTTCATCTAGGTTTGGAACATAAGAGTACTATGAAACATTATAATGTGAGAAATATATTATTAAAAATAACATTTAAAAATAAGAGTTGTCAACAAGTCATGATAAAAGGAAATTTAATCTCAAATAAACAAATCTATTCCCTGGAAAAAGTGAACAGAATCTACAGACATTAAACATGAGTTATGAATAAAAATAATAGGCCTAAAGAGAATAACATAAACATAAGAATATTAGGAATAGTTCATTGCTACATAGAAATAGATTCATTAAATAGTTTTCTTAGGAAAATCTACTTTGTAGCAACTTCGTCTTAGAATAATCCAATATTTTACCTCTGGGTTTGGGACAATTCTTTTGTATTCCATATATTTTTTGATAAATCCTCTCATATAATCTTTGTATTGGGATAAATAATCCCACATACCTTTTAGTTTTGTATAAATCCTCTTTTATACACATTTACATGGGATAAATCTTATCATGTACCATCTGGATTGGGGTAAATCCTCACGTATACCTTTTGGCTTGGATAAGCTCTCTAATACACCCTCTTGAGCATATTAGTTTTGATCTAAATAAATTAATTGATAGGATTTATATTATTCCAAAAAAACAACAACAACAACAACAATAATAATAATAATAATAATAATATGTATGCGTTTTATTATATCATATATACATTCATACTTTAAAAATCAGTTAATAGACACATGTAGAAGATATTTGTTTAATAAAAATACATACAGAGAAAATGTCTTGAAACAATAGGATAAATAATATGGATGGTGGATTAAAAATATCCCTTCTATAAAAAATATTATTGATGATATTTTCATTAATTAAAAATATACATGGCAGATACTTATATAAGAAACATGAATATAAAATGGAATAATACATTTTTATAGGTTTTTAAGCTCCATAAAAAGGTATTCATTAAAATAAAATAATTGACGTGGATAAAAAAACTACTTATTTAAAAATGAAATAGAGATTTTAAAAAATTAATTTTTTATGAAAAATATTTTTTAATGTTTTTTTAAGAGATATTAAAAAATTGAAAAATCATTTATTTAAACCAAAGAATTGAAATCCCCTTTTAATATCAAAATATTATTTCAAAAATCAAAATTTTAATTTATAAAAAAAATAAGAACATTTCCATTTATTTTCCAAATCATCAACATTAAAATTAATTTTTAATATATTTTAAAATAATGAATGGAATATAAAGATAATGGAGTATGATAATTTCTCATAATAATTTATAATTTAATGTGAAATTAAATAATTGAGGAATATTATTTGAATAAAAAGTGTATTTTCTCTATGGATAATTGTAAATTACCATAAAAAACTTAGAGTAAATTAATCATTATTCTATGAAATAATTTCAAGAAGCACATTATAACTCAACTAAAGGAGTTTGGTGAACAAAAAGACTTAAAATATTAATATCATTTGAATATAAAGGAATATAAAGAATGAAAATGATATAAATATTTAAACCCCTTGATTTTTAAGAATATTGTATATTAGATCCATTATGTTGTAATCACACCATCTAAAATAAATTATAGTCTATAACATTATCCATGTCTTATGAATTTAAAAATAAGAAAAATAAACCCTTATATTAATCCCCATATTTGTCAAACATACTCTAACCTATTATATATTAAAAATAAATATATTTAAAAATTATTCTGGAACCATATTTATACATACAAACTTTAATAAATGTCATTTATAATAATTTATTAAAAACATAATAGTTAGTAATACTTTATTTTCATCATTGGACGTTAGTACATTTTAATTGTCTGTTTCATACATATTTACCAGGGAGAGGGTCGAAAATCACATATTTTTTAAAACATCATAATTATGAGTATATTCATGTTTTGATAATAATAGTTTTTAAATGGTTCCTTATATCAAAATTCATTCAGTGAAAGACATCAATATGGTCTGTGAAGAAGGAAATTTAAATGAACCAGTTTCTACGTATTTAACGATCGAGAGGTGATATATTAATAAATATATTACATATAATTTAAAAATTATATAATAATTAGAAAAAGAAAATAAATTATTACAAAATTATATTACCATTATATAACATTCTTTAATCATTCATTAATTATGAATTATAAATTTTTTTACATAGGTGGAAAAACTGACCCAAACAAGAGAGTGTCACAATGATTTTATGGGTAAGGATATGTTTATATATAATGTTAATATAAATTTTACAGATGATTAGAAATTTCATAAATTTCATAAATATTCATTAAATTCATTTATAGAATAAACATTGATGTGTTTTTAATATATAAAAAATTCATCATTTGTGGTGGTAGTAGTTTTTCGTACACAAAATTAGTAATTTGATTACTCAAAGAATGTCATAGAATTGAGGTATATGATAAATTAAATTTTAAATATTATATTTTTAAAATATTAATTTTATTAGTTCATAAATTTCTTTTTTTTCCAACCATTAAATGTGGTGATGAAAAATAGAACACAACCTTTCCTGAAGGTTGTAGTCATTAGAAACATGTGACTAATGTTTAATTTTTTTCTAACTAAATGGGATGGAATAAATAATTATTGTTAAATTAATATAATAAAACATATGTAAATAATGATACATATGTATTTATATTATAATTTTTATTATATTATTGTATGTTATAAATTAATGAGAAATATAGTTATTAGGTAATAATCACATTGGGATGTTGAATATTCATATGAATGTATCTATATAAATAAAGGGATTAAGATACCAAAACCGAAATATATGCTCATGAAAATGTGAGATTTTTATAATGGAAATAAAATAAATGTTTTAGGATAAAATTATATGTAATAACATTGGAATGATGGGGTTGAACATTCCCCCTATTATCATTGGAGAAACTATCATTTTTGTGAATACCCATTGTTTTTCAATAATTATATTACACTATTCAATGTTAAATGGATAAAAAATGGAATTATGGATTTTTGAGGGTTATAATTTCTTTCAATATTTGAAAACTATTTTTACATTGTTTTAAAACAATTTTCAACCTTTTTACTACTTTTTTTACATTTTACATTTTTGGTTTTTACCTTTCAATGTAGTTTTTACCATAGAAGCTTATATATTTCTTAAAATATAATGAATCCATTATCACCAATATTTTATATTTAAAACCTAAATATGTGCCCCATATAGTCTATTTTAATCCATAAATAATAGAAAATAAACATTTGAGTGAAAACATGAAATATATAGTAAAATTATTTTGCGGTTAATGTTTTTTACTGTTAAGTGCTCTTAATATTTTTAAATATTATTTAACAATTCATTGAAAGATGTTGTATTTATATATTGATGTATAATTTATATTAGTATCATTTTTAGATGATATAAATTTTTCCATTGACAAAAGTTATATATTTTTAATAAAACAATTATTCAAAAATTAAAGTATTACCATTATAATAAAAATTTACATTAATCCTACCAATGATGTTTTTGTGCCACAAAATTAAATTTAACAAATTACATAATATGAAAATATTTGATTAAAATATGAAATCCATTTTTTATAATATACTTCATAAATGTTCTTAAAACTAATTTTTATTATAAGAAAGTAAAAACAGATTTTAAGGTAAAATATAATTTATATTTCCAAAATGTTCAACATAGGATTATTAAATTCAAATATTGGTTATTAAATTAATTATTTAACTTTTCAAATATATATATTTTATATAAACTTGATTCAATAAATATTAAGTCATTCTTGTATAATTCTAATTTCATAAAAGTGATGTTATTAGAAAATTCATTATTTTATTTCCTATTCAACTAAAAGTACTTATTTTATAAAATAATGAAACAATCACATTAGGATAATATTTAGATTTGGAATTTATAAATAGAGTTATTTTTTTATAATTTTAATGTATAAAATGTATCTTATAAATTAAAAGTCAATATATGTAATTAAAAAAATATTTTACTAAAAAATTCAATTTTAAATCATTAATTGTTCTTAATCGTATTTTCTATGATCTTTAATTGATTAAAATATTTTAATTTACTAAATAATTTAATATTATTAAATTTTAATGATAAAATCAATCAAATAAATTTCATCTCATTTTATTTCGGTATTGTGTGTGAACTAAATTATTGATACCATGCTGATTTAAAGAAACATATATTATAAATAGCTAGTTGTTACATATGGATCCTAAAGTAAATTAATGTCTACAATTCTCCCACTATCATAAGATGTGATGTACTTACATATAAAATATAATCTATTTATACTATTAATTTATGTAAATATCATTATTAGATATATGAAAAATAAAAGAGATACACGTCGTGTTTTCATTGAAGTTCATTTCCATATAAAGACAAATTGTAATGAAATTATCCCATGATACACTAGAATATTCTACTAATTATTTATTATTATAAAATAATTAATATGATATCCCTTAGTCGATATAATTATAACATGGATAGTAGTCCTTTTTCATATTTTAATCATGTTTTGGACGATATTATTGGAAACATTAAATACATATAACAATTTTTTCAGACCCTTAAACTACAAAAAAGAATTAATTTATAAATTAATTATAATTTGGGATTGAATTTAATCTCTATGTTAAATAATAATGAATAATTGGTTATAATTCACTACAGAAATCCAGCTTAGAGGATCCTGTATCCTTTTCCCATTGTATTCATTAATTCATTTAATATTACTAAAATCTCTAAATGGAATTTCATCAAATTTATGAAATTATCTCTTAGATATTCTTTCTAACCTAATTATTCGTGTTAGGTGTCATACCAATATATATATAGGTTTCTATGTAAAAAATTATTTTTGAATTTGTTAGTATACATATAGACTAAGATCAGAATATACTAGAAAACCCTTCTGGATATGAACTTTCTAACTAAAATCAATTTTAGATGACTAAGAATTATATTTTGACAGTGAATTATTATAATTATTATATTAAAATTCATAATTTATCTATTATAATGAATTCCTGTGATGAAATAATTACTTGCCTATTTATTGACTATTGAATAACATAAAAAATATAAATTTAAAATCAGAAATATGTTTTTATTATGTCTAATTAAACGTAGAGATAAATGTTTTATATAAATATATTATGAAATAATGAGTTTTATCTCTTTTTCATACTGATTCAGAAATAAAAATTCTTCCACTTCATTTAAAATTGAACCAAACTTCCAGTAACCACTCTTTAAACTCAGTATCGCTATATTCAAACATCTACGTTGAATACATATTATATCATATTTTATAGGTAATAAAATAAAATAATTATTTATAATGTTGAATATACCTAATGAATAAGTAACTAATTACTTATTTTTTAATTCAATGTTTTATTTCTCCCATTATCCTTTTATTACTCATGTGAAGAAAATTCCATCAAATTTCTTTTCATTACCATGATACTCCTTCCCTTGTTTAGGTGTTGCGTATACTCCTTATACATAAATTTAGTCTTAGGGTATTTCACTTTACCATTCTATAATTCACCTTAATTAGAGAAGGATTTATCACATAATGTTGTTATCAACATTTAAAATCAGAGTAAGAAGATATTATAAAGATATCCATATTTTTTTTATATTAAAATTTACACCAAAGATAGAGAATATGTTATGTATTGAGGAAATAATGTGATTAGTGCACAATTTATCAGGTATATTAAACCATAAAATAAGGATATGACGAGTCTATCTAATCATATTGACTATGTGAAGTATAGTTGGGACTCTCTCTCTCTAAAAACATTCATGTATGTAATGCCTTGGAGATATAAAAATTATCCTCTGCTCTATCAATAATGATCACCGTGATTCTTTAGCATTATATATGCATCCATTAATTATTGATATTTTTTATGTTTGCTATGTCACGACCCGCCCTCAGGGCCCGTGCCGTGACTACCCCAAGCCCGCCTTCCATAGGCTAGGGGCTGGTGACTAGCACCAAGGCGTAAGTCCCGGTAAAAAGGGAAGGCATTTCCTTTGTAAAGTAAACAAGCACCATAGAGTAAGCATATGGAAAAGGAAACACTAAGTAAAAACAGAGTACAACTGAAAGTGCGGAAAAGTAAACGGGCTAGTATACAAACCCAGACTGAAAGTAAAGTACAACTCGAAATGGAAAACATCAACTGTAATGTAAAATCCACTACTCCGAGCTGTCCACTAGAAATCCCACCTGATGGGTGGGTACAGATAGCTCCACTGCTCCTCGGGTCCCGCCGTCCGCTCTGAGCACATCCCACCCAGTGGTCCACCTCCAGGTACCGTCCTGCTCTGCGAGCCTCAACCACGATCAATGCTGTCCGTCGTCTGCAACCAACACAATGTAGTGCGGGCATAACCCGTGCCGGGGTGAGTATAAGCTACTCAGTAGGGACGCCGAGTCCCCCGAAGGTCTCCCAAAATCCACAAAGGATAACCACGAAAGAAAGTTACAATCACGAAGTAACAACCAACACTGCTTAGGTATATGCCCATACATATACCTAAGTCATTAATTCTAATATGATCCAACCTCCGAGCCCAAGTATAACTCAGTCCAGACAGGAAAGTATACATATTCCACACAGGAAAGCAAAGAATAATCCACACAGGATAGCACAACACAATCCACACAGGAAGGTAATCAGGATTCATCTCACACAGGTATACATCTTCTAAAGACGATAGAGATGATCACTGATCCATCTATGTCGTCGGACCCACAAATGATCGATAGGTACTAACTCCTGCAAAGACCCACACAGGATCGGACCCACACAGGATCTGTAGGTGCTGGTTCAAATAGGACCCCTGAGCGCTGAACCACATAGGATCGGACCCACACAGGATCGGTAGCACTGATCCACATAGGATCACTGAGTGTTGTAGTCGTCATCGTCGAATCAACTAAGAATCTCTGCACAGTCATCGTCGCAGTCATAGTAGCAGTCGCAGCCAGTTTTAGGGTTCCCGCACACAGCAAGCTCATTCGGGAGGATCCGCTCCACGAGCCGAGAGGCTGATACATCAACTTTCACATAGTCCAGAGTTGATGTATTCAAAAGTTCCGTATTGTCAACAGGAACTCAACGCAACAGACGACGCATCAATCGGACGCTCAGTCTGAGAGTTATTTGCCTTTTCGTTTCAGGGGCCCGGATGGTTTTTAAGGAAAAACCAACCCGACCGTACTCCACCTGCATCCAAACCTCGGGCGGAGTATGCCAAAAGATCTGTCTCACTATGAGAAACTCAACAAAGCTGACGGCATGTCAATCGGATGTCCGTAGCTCAAGATATGAGTGTTTCCGCTCCGAGGGCCCGGTTGGTTTCGTGTACGAACCAACCCGGCCAAACTCAAAGTATTCCGAAACCTTGAGTGCGATATACCGAAACGACCTTCTCGTTCCAAGGATTGTATCGCCGCTGATGGCGCGTCGTTTGGAGATCCTTAGCCCGAGTTATGGGCATTTGAATCCAAACCGCTCAGTAACGGGGGTGTCGGGCCCGGGCCATCCCGGCCCGAGACCCCCCGGTTGGCCCGAACCGGGTCAACCCGGCCCGGCCCGGCGCCGGTCCGGTGCAAGGCAGCATGCTGGGCGCGCTTCCAGATTGGCCTTCAACCGAGCTGATTGAAAAACAGGGGGGGGGGGTCTATCCCCTTTGTGAAACCGCTGCCCCCCTCATTATGGGGGGCCATTAATGCTGGCCGGGGGAATTAAATTCCCCCGGTTTTTCTCCCTTCCGGCCGGCCCGACCTGGCCTGCCGGTTCTTCCTCAACGGGACCGGAAAAAGCCGGTCCCCTCCCGGCTTCCGACACCGGCGGGCCGTTGTTCATCATGTTCCACCGCGGCCCGGAACCGGCCGCGACCTTCGTCGTCCGGCGCAGTGCGATGGCACCGCGCCACTCTGCCGCGGCCCTGCTCCGGCCGCGGCGCCTTTGGTTTCCTTCGACGTGGCACGACGGCGTCGCGTCCTTGAAATTCTTTCCACGACGTGGTGTGACGGCGCCGCACAATTAATTTCCGTGCGATTCCCGCATGGTGCGACGACACCACGCCATCGCGTTCCATCCGCAAGAAACAATCATGAACAAAGAAGGGGGGTTCGGCCGTGTTTGTGCAGTGCGACCCCCCTCTCGTTAAACGATAACATTTATTCATTTATCCTCGAAGTTCGACATTCTAGAATCATGAATGGAAATAATTAAACAAAACAACAACAATCCCCTACCTGGGTTTCAAGAGCAGACCACGTCAACAAACCACGAAAGACAAGTATCGCGGAGGTCGGGAGTCGTGGAAATCGTACGTCGATTCCGTTGACGTTGTGGTGCGTCTAAAGAGGTATGTCGCAGGAGAAGCTTCGTAAGCTGACAGAGAAAGCCTGAGGAGAAAACGACGTCTCTTTTCGTTGACACGGGAAGAAGATCGAAGGAAGCGGCGTCGTCGATCTTCAGAAACACACCAGCTATGAAGAAGAGATGCGGCGTTCTTTGTCGGAGCTTAAGTGTTCTTCGCATTCTTCGTCAAGGTTGAAGAAGATGGAGAGAGCTTCCCATATCCTATCAAGGTGGAAAAGTATACTAACCAAAATAAAATAAGCTTAAAGCTTATTTTATTTACACAACTAAACCACTTGAATTTCAAAAGTTTGAAATTAAACCACTCAACTCATTTAATAACTCAAGTTGTCAAATTAATAAGAGAGGAGTTATTTGGGAGTTTTAAGTGGTGTTGAGGAGTTAGGCTTCGTGTGGGCCCCACCACACTTAATCCTCTCAAGGGAGGTTAAGTGGATGTGGGTCCAACCTCTAACTCCCTTTGGGAGGATATAACCAACATGGTTAAAAAATAAAATGTGTTTCCACCTTTTATTTAACTTCATTTTAATTCCCCCAAAACTGACTCTCAACCCGCATAAAACGCAACCTTAGAAAAGGTCTCCTTAAGCGGATATCGGCGCTGTGAGTTCATCGGTGCCCTCAGAATTCGATTCCAGGCACCGGTTCAAAAGTTAGAAATTCCCGCTCGTTCGTTCACTGAACGTACCCGAGCTATACTTCGGAAATTGATTTCGGGAACACCGGGCCTCAGAATCAGGTGCCGTCAGAAACCGCGCTCTTGTAAAATTCTAAAAAAAATTAAGAAAAAATATCCCTTGAATTTTATGGGTCTTTACATTACTCCCACCTCAGGGCTTTACGTCCCTGTAAAGATACATCAAAACTAGGGAAACAAATGAGGGTACTGAGCACGCATCTGAGCCTTCCGCTCCCAAGTGCTCTCTTAAAGATTCATGTGCTGCCATCTGATGCGCACTAGAGGAATCAACCGTCCTCATAGGACCCGCTCTTGTCGATCCCTGATCTCCACCGGGACCTCCGTAAAAGTTGCCCCATCTTCAACGTCAAGCTCCCCATGGTCAATGATGTGCGTCGGGTCGTGCACATATCTCCTCAGCTGAGATACGTGGAAGACGTCGTGCACCCAGTGCAACTGAGTTGGTAGAGCCAGGAGATAAGCCACCTCGCCAATCCTGCTGAGGAGCTGGAAGGGTCTGATGAAGCGCAGAGATAACATGCCGCCTTGGCCAAATCTCTGTATACCACGTCAAGGTGAGACCCGTAAGAAGACGTGGTCGCCGTACTCAAAATCTAGTGGCCTACGCCTCCTGTCAGCCTATGACATCTGTCGGCTCTGAGCTGTCCTCATCTTCTCCTGGATGACCTGGACCTTCTCTATCGTGGCGTGGACCATCTCCGGTCCCACAAGTGCTGACTCCCCAGGGTCTGTCCAGCATAAAGGAGATCTACAAGGTCGGTCGTACAACGCCTCGTATGGTGCCATCCTGATGGTAGAGTGGTAGCTGTTGTTGTACGCGAACTCCACCAAGGGTAGGTGGTCCTCCCAGCTACGACCAAAGTCTAGGACACATGCGCGGAGCATATCCTCGAGAGTCTGAATGGTCCTCTCCATCTGACCATCCGTCTGAGGGCGAAAGGCTGTACTCAGACGTAGCTGCGTTCCGAACACCTCCTGCAATCCCTTCCAAAGCCGGGAAGTAAAGCGCTCATCTCGATCGAAGACAATAGATGATGGAACACCGTGAAGCCGTACAATCTCCTGAACGTAAAGACGTCCCAAGCTCTCCACTAAGCCCTGCTCTCGGATGGGTAAGTAGTGAGCCGACTTGGTGAGTCGGTCGACAATAATCCAGATGGAGTCGTGACCTCTGGAAGTGCGTGGAAGTCCAGTCACGAAGTCCATAGATATCCCATCCCACTTCCAATCTGGGACCTCCAAGGGCTGTACCAAGCCTACTGGTACTTGATGCTCAGCCTTCACCTGCTGGCAGATGAGGCATCGAGAAACGAACTCTTCCACAGCCTTCTTCATGCCTTGCCACCAGTGCTGTCGTCTGAGATCCTGGTACATCTTCGCCAATCCGGGATGTACCGCCAAGGGAGAAGTGTGAAAATCTCTTAGCACCTCCTCCCGTAAAGCAACTGGTTCCATGGTACGTCCTCTAAAAAGGATGTCATGCTCTGCTCCAAAAGAGAAACCATCAGGTGCCTGTCCTGAGGATATCTGTGCACGCCGCATCTCACAGTCAGCGTCCCCACGCTGTGCCTCTCTGACCCTCTATAGAAGTGGAGGAGTGACTGTGAGAGATTGATGGAAGGCTGCTCCATCTCTATCCATGAAGGATATCTACAATGAGGCTAGCTGCTCTGTCGCTTCCTCAAGTAGCTAAATTCCCATCCTCCTACTGAGGGCATCGGCTACTACGTTCCCCTTCCCAGGAGTATAGACTATCTCAAAGTCATTGTCTTGGAAGAACTCGAGCCATCGCCGCTGTCTCAGGTTCAGGTCCTTCTATGAGAAGATATACCTGAGACTCTGATGATCAGAAAAAACTGTAAAGCGCTCGCCCATCAGATAGTGTATCCATGTCTTCAGAGCGAAGACCACTGCTGCTAACTCCAGGTCATGAGTAGCGTAGTTCTGCTCATGCGGCCTCAACTAACATGACCCATAGGTGATCACTGCTTTCTCATGCATCAGGACACAACTGAGTCTGGTCCCTGATGCATCGCAGTAGACTACGTACCCTACTCCCTCCTCAGGAAACCTCAAGATAGGTGCACTGGTCAATCTCTGTCTCATCTCCTAGAAGCTATATTGACATCTGTCTGACCACACGAAGGGTTTCCCCTTCTTCGTCAAAGTTGAGAGTGGTGTCGCAGCTCTAGAGAAGTCTGGCACGAATCTCCGATAGTATCCAGCTAATCCCAAGAATCTCCGAACCTCCGTCACGTTCCTGGGTGGCTCCCAAGCTAACACTGCCTTGATCTTCGCAGGATCCACTGCAACTCCCACCTCAGAGATGAAATGTCCCAAAAAGATGACCTCCCGTATCCAGAACTGACACTTCGAGAGCTTACCATAAAAGATGGTGCTCTCGGAGTGTGTCTAGTACAACCCGTAAGTGGTAGGCATGGTCTTCCCCAGTCGCCGAGTATATCAGAATGTCGTCGATGAAGACCACGACAAACCGATCGAGGTATGGCTGAAATATCCTGTTCATGAGGTCGATGAACACTGCTGGAGCATTGGTCACACCGAAAGTCATAACCAAGAACTCATAGTGGCCATACCGACATCTGAAGGTCGTCTTCTGCACGTCCTCATCTCTAACTCTGAGCTGATGATAACCTGACCTGAGGTCTATCTTCGAGAACCACCGTGCTCCCTTGAGCTGATCAAAGAGGTATTCAATCCTTGGTAGCAGATACTTGTTCTTCACTGTCACCTGGTTCAGGCGACGATAGTCAACACAAAGTCGCATGCTCCCGTCCGCCTTCTTGGCGAACAAAATCGGGGAAGCCCAGAGTGAAACACTGGTTCGGATGAACCCCTTGCCCTGCAAGTCCTCCAACTGTACCCGTATCTCTCGAAGCTCGGCAGGGGCCATCCGATATGCTGGAGTCGATATTGGGGTTGTCCCAGGTTATAAGTAAATATAAAAGTCTAACCTTCTGCGTGGAGGTAGCCCTGGAACGTCTTCGGGGAAGACGTCCACAAACTGATCCACCACTACAGGAAAAACAGGACTCCGCACGTCAACTGCTCCTAGGATGAGGCTAGCCAACTGATGAGTAATGGGTTGTCCTCTCCTCCACGGAAGTCCATACTGTGCTTCAAAGGTTCCCTTCTCACTGGTGAAGGTGAACCTACTTCCTTCGGTGCGTACACATCGCACCTTGCGCCTAAAACAGTCAATCTGTGCATGGAACGTAGATAACCAATCCATGCCCAAGATGACGTCGTAAGGCCTCAACGCTGATACAAGAAGATCCCAGCCGAAGCTCTCGCCTCCTAGAGTAAGCTCACACTACCAGCACCAGTGCGTAATCGTCGAGTCTGCTCCCGTAAGAGTCTTTAGCTGTAAGGATCGAGCCAACGGCTCTGTCGGAATCTACGAGATCCGAACAAGGGCAGCGGCTATGAAAGAGTGACTCGCTCCTGTGTCTATAAGTACTGCAACAAGGGTGGAATAGACACAGATAGTACCTCAAATCATCTCTGGCGCGCCGTGGTCGTAGGCCTCTACTGCCTGGAGCTGTGCCTATCTCTACCTGCCAGCTCCCTGTGGTCGGGGTGGACCTCTTGGTGGTGGTGGTGGTAGAGCCTCAAAGCGTCTCCCACCACCTACTGATTGGCAAGCTCCTCTGCCTCATCCACCTCTTCCTTGCAGACCGCCATGGTCGAACCTCTGCCTCTGCCTCGGTGGTCCCTCAATCGTCTGCTGCTCCTCGGCACGGCGAGTCGGGCAGTCACGAGCCATGTGGCCCTACCCGCCGCACGAGTAGCACTATTTGCCTCTCAAAAGACTAGCTCTGTGCTATGTGCCCCGCACTACTGAGCCAGTGTCCTGAGGTCATCTGCCCTAGGGTCTGGTCTGCCTGGACCCCTGTGTCATCCATCGACTGCCTTCTGCAGATGACTCTGCCACGTGCCGCACTGCGGTGGGTCGCGGCACTGGTGTAGTCTCAGCAAGAAAGCTCTCGATCAAAAGGGCCCGCTCCAGTACTCCTGTCTGAGTCGTTATGCTGAGGGAGATCAGCGATGCCCTGATCTCGTGTCTCAAACCCTGCTCAAAGGTCTGGGCCCAGAAGACTGGGTCTCGTACCATGTCGGTCGAGTAGCGCGAGAGATCGGTAAATCTCACTGAGTACTGAGCGACCGTCATGCTGCCCTGCCGCAGCTGAAGAAGCTCCTAGATGCGCACCGCACGGAGGGTGGCTGGGACGAACTCCGAGCGGAAAAGGCACTCAAAGTCCGTCCAAAGTAGAGATGTCTCATCGTGCACTTGGAGCATCAAGCTCCACCATCGTCCCGCTTCTGCGTGTAGTAGGCTCGCAGCGAGGATCACCATGAGGTCTGCTGGTGTCCTCACTAGCCTGAAAACTCGTACGACTGCCTCCAGCTAGTCCTCGGCTGCCTGGGGGTCCGTCTCCCCACGAAAACTGGGTGGTCGCTGGTGCTGAAACTCATGCAGTGCGCTGAGGCAACGTTCATCATCAGTGGCTGGTGCTGGACGTATCGGTGGCTCGGCGGGTAGTGCTACCGCCGGTGCCACTGCTGACAAAGGGCCCTGCACCGAGGCCTCGTCGCTCAGTGGGCTGTCGTCATGCTCGACTCTCGGAACCCTAGCTGGTTACCGTCGTGGGGCCATCCTGAAAAAGAAAACCGGTGCGCCACTGTCAGAACAGTATATCTGGAGAGCTGATATAAAGTAATCACAAAGAAAACTTTGAAACACACACACAATCAATGTTTTCGTGCATTAAGTCGGAAATCAGAAGTCAGGGTCCTGGTGTATGGATACGTCGGCCGTCGCACCAACACTGGACTCCCGGGACTGATTACCACACTCAATACGCTAAACACTATTGTTTCACATAGAAAATATCATAGTTCACGGTAGAACCAAACTCCTTTGATACCAATTAGTCACGACCCGCCCTCAGGGCCCGTGCCGTGACTACCCCAAGCCCGCCTTCCATAGGCCAGGGGCTGGCGACTAGCACCAAGGCGTAAATCCTGGTAAAAAGGGAAGGCATTGCCTTTGTAAAGTAAACAAGCACCATAGAGTAAGAATGCTGAAAATTAAACACTATGTAAAAACAGAGTACAACTGAATGTGCGGAAAATTAAACGGGCTAGTATACAAACCCAAACTGAAAATAAACTACAACTCGAAAGGGAAAACAACAACTGTAAAGTAAAAGCCACTACTCCTTGCTGTCCATTGGAAATCCCACCTGATGGGTGGGTACAGATAGCTCCACTGCTCCATGGGTCCCGCTGTCCGCTCCGAGCATGTCCCGCCCAGTGGTCCACCTCCAGGTATCGTCCTGCTCTGCGAGCCTCAACCACGATCAACGCTGTCTGTCGTCTGCAACCAACACAACGTAGTGCGGGCATAACCCCTGCAGGGGTGAGTATAAGCTAATCAGTAGGGACCCCGAGACCCTCGAAGGTCTCCCAAAATCCACAAAGGATAACCACAAAAGAAATTTACAATCACGAAGTAACAACCAACACTCCTTAGGTATATGCCCATACATATACCTAAGTCATTAATTCTAATACGCTCCATCCACCGAGCCCAAGTACAACTCAGTCCACACAGAAAGTATACGTATTCCACACAGGAAAGGAAAACGTAATCCACACAGGATAGCACAACACAATCCACACAGGAAGGTAATCAGGATTCAGCTCACATAGGTATACTTCTTCGAAAGACGATAGAGATGATCACTGATCCATCTAAGTCATCATACCCACAAAGCATCGATAGGTACTAACCCCCGCATAGACCCACACCGGATCAGACCCACACAGGATCTCTAGGCGCTGGTTCACACAGGACCGCTGAGCGCTGACCCACACAGGATCGGACCCACATAGGATCTGTAGCACTGATCCACACAGGATCGCTGAGTGCTATAGTCGTCATCGTCAAATCCACTAAGGATCTCTGCACATTCGTCGTCGCAGTCATAGTAGCAGTCGCAGCCAGCTCTAGGGTTCCCGCACACAGCAAGCTCGTTCGGGAGGATCCGCTCCACGAGCCGAGAGGCTGATACATCAACTGTCACATAGTCCAGAGTTGATGTATCCAAAAGTTCTGTATCGTCAACAGGAACTCAACGCAACAGAGGGCGTGTCAATCGGACGCCCGGTCTAAGAGTTATTGGCCTTTTCGTTCTAGGGGCCCGATTGGTTTTTAAGACAAAACCAACTCGACCGTACTCCACCTACATCAAAACCCCCTTTAGGAGTATGCCAATAGATCCGTCTCACTAAGGGAAACTCAACAAAGCTGAAGGCACGTCAATCGGACGTCTGTAGCTCAAGATATGAGCGTTTCCGCTCCTAGGGCCCGGTTGGTTTCGTGTACAAACCAACCCTGCCGAACTCAAAGTATTCCTAAACCTTGAGTGCAATATACTGAAACGACTGTCTCGATCCAAGGATCGCATCGCCGCTAACAGCGCGTCGTTTGGAGATCCGTAGCCCGAGTTATGGGAATTTGAATCCAAACCGCTCAGTAACGGGGGTTTCGGGCCCGGGCTGTCCCGGCCCGAGACCCCCCGGTTGGCCCGAACCGGGTCGACCCGCCCCGGACAGGGTCGACCCGCCCCGGCCCGGCCCGGCGCGGCCCGGCCCGGCGCGGCCTGGTGGACCGACCAGGCGCCGTTCCGGCGCAAGCCAGCGCGCTGGGCGCGCTGCCAGCTCGGCCTTCGGCCGATCTGATTGAAAAACGGGGGGGGGGGGGGGGGGGGCGCCTGCCCCCCTTTGTGAAAACGCGGCCCCCCTCATTATGGGGGCCGTATATGCTGGCCGGGGGAATTAAATGCACCCGGTTTTTCTCCCTTCCGGCCGGCCCGACCTGGCCGGCCGGTTCTTCCTCAATGGGACCGGCAAAGGCCGGTCCCCTCCCGGCTTCCGACACCGGCGGCCCGACTGGCCGCCGGTCATCATCTTCCACCGCGGCCCGGAACTGGCCACATCCTTCGTCGTCCGGTGCGGTGCGACGGCACCGCGCCCCTTCGCCGCGGCCCCGCTCCAGCCGCGGCGCCTTCGGTTTCCTTCGACGCGGCGCGACGGCGTCACATCCTTGAAATTCATTCCACGGCATGGCGCGACAGCTCCGCACAATAAATTGCCGTGTGATTCCCGCGTGGTGCGACGGCACCACTCCATCTCGTTCTATCCGCAAGAAACAATCAAGAACAAAGAAGGTGGGTTCGGCCGTGTTTGTGCAGTCTGGCCCCCCTCTCGTTAAACGATAACATTTATTCATTTATTCTAGAAGTTCGACATTCTAGAATCAATAATGGAAATAATTAAACAAAACAAAAACAATCCCCTACCTCGGTTTCAAGAGCGGACCACTTCAACAAACCGCGGAAGACAAGCGTCATGGAGGTCGGGCGTCACGGAAATCGTACATCGATTCTGTTGACGTTGTGGTGCATCCGAAGAGGTATGTCGCTGGAGAAGCTTCCTAAGATGACAGAGAAAGCCTGAGGAGAAAACGATGTCTCCTTTCGTTGACACAGGAAGAAGATCAAAGGAAGCGGTGTCGTCGATCTTCGGAAACACACCGGCTACGAAGAAGAGATGCGGCGTTCTTCGTCGGAGCTTAAGTGTTCTTCGCGTTCTTCGTCAAGGTTGAAGAAGATGGAGAGAGCTTCCCAAATCCTATCAAGGTGGAAAATTATACTAACCAAAATAAAATAAGCTTAAATCTTATTTTATTTACTCAAATAAACCACTTGAATTTCAAAAGTTTGAAATTAAACAACTCAACTCATTTAATAACTCAAGTTTTAAAATTAATAAGAGAGGAGTTATTTGGGAGTTTTAAGGGGTGTTGAGGAGTTAGGCTTCATGTGGGCCCCACCACACTTAATCCTCTCATGGGAGGTTATGTGGATGTGGGTCCCACCTCTAACTCCATTTGGGAGGATATAACCAACATGGTCAAAAAATAAAATGTGTTTCCACAATTTATTTAACTTCATTTTAATTCCCCCAAAACTAACTCTCAACCCGCATAAAACGCAACCTCAGAAAAAGGTCTCCTTGAGCGAATATCGGCGCTGCGAGTTCATCGGTGCCCTCAGAATTCAATTCTGGGGACCGATTCAAAAGCTAGAAATTCTCGGTCGTTCGTTCGTTGAATGTACCCGAGCCAAACATCAGAAATTGATTCTGGGCACACCGGGCCTCAGAATCAGGTGCTGTCAGAAACCGTGCTCTTGTAAAATTCTAAAGAAAATTAAGAAAAAATTTCCCTTGAATTTTATGGGTCTTTACATGCTAGACATAGAAAAAATAACCAAACACATTAAATCTAGAATATCGTCCATGTTTTTAATAGATAACGATACCTTCCTTACTCACCTCTATTGAAAGAATATTAGAAACACAATATTATAGTTTTAAAGTCTATTATTCCAACAATAATACAATGTGAAAGTCATAATACTATTCCGAGAAGTTACATAAGAAGGGATATTATCTTTATCTAGTATAGGTCAAAGGGATAACATGTTTGATGATATTTATTTACAATAAATATATGAAAATAAATAAAAATGCAATATATTTTTATTGTATTAATATATGGGATAAAATAATTTAATTTAACTATATGCCGCCAAAAATTTAATCACGTCCTAATATCCCTCACCATTAGATTATAAACATCAAATATCAATGAACATATTTTAGAAAGTATCCATATTTCTATTCTTATAATATAGACTATGGCCATGAATATTGTTAGAATATATTTTGGAAAAATATTTCCAACTGCTAGTTTTAAAATCATTTATCATTTGAGTAGACCACCATAATCAAGAAATCCTAATTTATATTTTCTCAATTCCTCTGTCCAAATATTTTATTAAATAGTATATGACCCATAAATCAAAAATAAATATAGGTTAAGTCAGTGAATGGTATTTGATTAACCATTATTATAATTAATTGTACTATAAACTATGGCCTTAATTGAAACTTTATCAATAGGTTCATCTTAACTATGATAATGGAATAATTTTATGACAAAACATGTTTTGAGGGTATTTTAATCTACCCAAACATTTATTAATAATATTATATTGTCTTTATATAATTAATTAATAATGTTTTGACATAATCAATTTACACATAACCAAATTTATTTTAATTCCATCTTGCATGCTAGTTAATTTATTTAATTATCTGATAGTAATAAGTCATTCATAAACAAAACCATAATCACAGATAGAAATAAATTAAATAAAATGAATAGAACATGATCATTGTAATTTTTGATTTATTGAGTAGACAATAAATCAACCTACGACCCTTGGGGAATGAAATCCTTGAGTTGATCTAGGATTGAGTTATAACATTGCACAATCAATATTTATGCATTATTGGATGATTTTACCTAATTTGGGATCCTAAACTGCCTCACCCCCTTGGATCTCAATCTAATACATATTTTTATACTCATATAAAGGTGTGGGGAACCTGTGGAATGATTATGGGGACTAAATGAATAAAACTGTAGAATCATTGACCTAATATAATAAAGGGTGAGGGATGACACACATGCCATAAATTATATTAAATAATATTAAAACCCATTCAGTTAAATTGAAATAAGTATAACACATACATTGGTCAGTAAAAATCATCATCTGTTATGTCTACTAGGTCAAATACCCTGAGGTGGGGGGATTAGGGTATTATAGATTAAAATTTCATCCATATTAGATCTTTTTTCATTGTTAAAAAAAATCTTCTCTGTCTTTCCCATTGTAATGTTTGGATTGAATATAAATAATGTACAATACACAATAATGTTTTCTTTGATCACCCATACTGCTCTATGTCCATAGTGCTTACAATGATGGTGTACTGATGTACCAAATTAACTAAGGCTGACTGCCAATAATGATTACAACAATTGGGATTGATCTTCTATGCTTAGGCTCACTACCTTTATAAGGATTAGGTTTTTCATACTGAAATACCATGGGTCACTCCCTATGTTTATTTATCTAGATCATTGTAGGTGGAAAGGGTCACCATCTTCCTCTTCCTTCACTCACCACTCTTGGAAGAGAATCCACTCATAGTCTATATACTTGTAGGAGAAAAATATTTTATATACATATATCTACAATTATTTTCATGAATTCATACATCCTCAATTATACATAGATTCTTTGTTTAATTCCCTCTTTAGCCATAGATGAAGTACAACTTTTCAGGTAATGTTAGATACTAGAAAATATATTCTCAACGTATTTTTAAGATTTATCTCGCTTGCTTGAGTTGTCTATGAACCACATTCTCCTCCAGCGTACTCTGTACCGTGTATGTTACATGGAACACCTCCTCTATATACCACTATCTCTTCTGTAAAACTCTATTATTATTTGTGGCCTACCTCTTAGACAGAATCCCTTTTCCTGTGCTGTCTTGTACTGCATCCACGTACTAACTATGCACACCTCATCTTTTAACCACCCTCTATCTACGAAATATTCTATGTTCATGGATTTCCCTCTATTATGTATACCAGATCCCCGACTCTACATACCACATTCTTCTTTTGTAAACATTTCTTCCTTTGTGGCCTACAATGCATCACAAAAATCTTTTACAGAATTCCTTCCACACGAATCACTTCAGCCTCCATGGAATTCCTCCACACGAACATCCTTCAGTATTTACCAAATTACCAAAGAAATAAGATGTTCACTAATGATATTAAATCCCCCCTATAATAAGTTGGATTAGGTATACTTATATACGTAATTAAATCCACTTAAACCACTAAATTGAGATTTACCAAATCCTTGATTCAGTATCTCCTTTACTGCATACCGCTTCTGCCACTTCTAACCACTACTATACCATGAGTCATTTTTTATATGCAGTTTACACACTGAACTCACTCTTATAGGGAACCATTCTCTTCCACAATATTTCAAACCATCATGCCTTCTGCATATCACTTTCCCTTTTCCTCAAACCTTCCCTGCGAACCATTTTCAGTTCTGTGAACCACTCTAGAGTACCATTCTCGCTGCCTAGTAGGTGACCATGAACCCTTCTGAGACATGGTTTAAAGTCCATGCCCCGATCTCATAAACTATCTTCATTTTAAAATTTCCTTCACTGTTATTCAACCCAATTAGTTTTATGAAGAGAAACAAACATTTCCAAACACAAATTCATGGTTTTGAGTCAAATTTGTTTGGCAAACATTGGGAAAAAACATCACCATAAAACCTATATTAAGAAAACACAAACCAAACTCATTTGTTGTCATATATCCTTTTAAAAAAACACAATAACACCCAAAATGTATGGGAGGACTATTTGAGGGACTTTATCCCAGATTGATCAGTCATAAACATGTAATGAATACATATTAAATAAACTACCGTTCATTTCCATAATTTTTAATTAAGATAAAGTACCAAAATTAATTAATTAATATATTTATTTAACATAATATTCTTATATACACTTTTGGATATTTAAATCCTCTAAAATCGAATTTTAATCAGTTAAATTAATTGATTTTAGAAAAATTATGTAAAATGTTTGTTCATAGAGGAAAAATTACCTATACCCATCACAAAACCTGGTATATCTATCATTATTCATAGTTACCTTATATTGAATTTCGTGTACATGATATGTCATATAAATACATGTTTTGCACTCTTAAATAATGACATAGATAATTGATTTAACTTACAATATATTTTCCTATATTAATTAACATAGATTATGTAGTGTGTACTGATATCCATTTATGGAGTGCAGTTCTAAATTAAACTGATGAATTAATTATGAATTTATTATTATTATAAACCTAAAAAATTGTTTATACGATCCATCAATTAAACCCAATTACATGTTACTGATGATTAATAGAATAATTAATATTCTTTCATCATAAATTAAAATATATGGTGTATAACTGAAATGGGTGTATACACCAAGTAAATAGGTATGATAAAACATGTGTACCAATTATATAACATGTTTATTAAATAATTTTACACTATAAGTACATTAATTATACACTATGTGTGTATTAATTAATTTTACACCACACTAGTATTAATTATTTACAGTATAACTATTAATTAGACACCATGTTAGTTTAATGTATACACTACATGTGTATTAATTATTCACCTTGTACATAATAAATATACTCCATGTCTATTTATCATATGACCATAGTGTTATTGGGGATTAAAAGGCATGTATCTATGAAAACAATGTGCTACCATCAGATGGTATCACCGTACATTTTTCAATTTTTCTTAGTCATAAGAAGGATAAATAAGAAGAATTATCGACATTAAAATTGAATAATGAATAAATTAAAAATAAAAACTAACATAAAATGCCTAAATTGATTAATGATTTATAAATAATTATAAATTGAAACTTGAATTATTTGATACCACTTGATGGTTTTTGGAATGCTGGAATATAATCAACAATATTCCCAATTATTGTTTTTCATTGAATTCATTGAATAAATAATGAGTTCATGATGAATAATGACATTTTTGGGTGGGAAAATTTGGGATATAATGAACTCTATGGAGGGGATGAATTGGTATTGGGAAATTTTTTCACCAATTATAAGTATAATAACATTTACATCTTATAACTGTTAGGATATTGATTCTTTTATTCTTTCTTATTTAGGACATAAAATTATTTAAATGTAGATATGGATTGTGCATGCTATTTTTACAAGGCTCACTACTCAATAAGAGTTCATAGTCCATGGAAAATTTTGGAATTATTCCCGTAACAACAAATCTAGTTTATAGTACTTTAAAAATTGTTACACAAAGTATAGAATAACCATTATGTAATATCACACTATAGTAAATTGAAAACACTAGTATTACTACCCCTTTAATGTTCTTTATAAAACAAATGAACAATTTCTTCACCTTATTGGAAGATATAGTTTAAAACCAATAATGTTTTATATCATATGAGGAATTTGTTAGATTCCACAATGAAATTTTTTTTATTCCACTTACTTTGTATTTATTTTGTTATTTTCATAACATTAGGAAGGAAAATATTCTTATTTTTCTCCACATAAGTAAACAAAAATTTTCTATATCTTTTTATTTTTATTCTTCTGAAAATTGATATTAATAGTTCTCTCTCTTTCACTTTATGTTCCTCTCTTTACTAGGGATGAACATATTACACTTTTTCTCATAATACTTCACAATTTTTCTGAAATAAGTAATTATAATAAAATCTATATCAAGTATCTGATCGGACCATTCATCTATATTTCCTTAAATCCCAATATTCCTTTGTGATTATAGAAATGATGGAAGCTCAGATCATCATCGTCACAATTACTTCTTATTTCAGATAGTCTTAATAGTGAATGTAGTATCAGTTCTATTCATAAAATAAATATAATATTCTGAAAATATTAATAACACTACATTGAACATCACTTTATATCAGAAATATTTAAAAACATTCATTGGTGTTCTTAAACATGTAAAATGGAAAAAAATATTCATTATTTATTTTTTTAAATACTTTATATTTAACTTTTATCGAGAGATTATGAATGAAAATTCATATATATATATATATATAAATATATGAATTCATTCATATATTTAGGTACAATTCATAATTGTTTATACTTACATAATGATATATGAATTATTCCTCTCAAATTCTAGAGTTTATTTTTCAAGCACAATATTTTATCTACATGTAAAACACTATTTTCCACAATCTTGAATCGGTGTCTATTATTTATAAATGAATTGGAAATGTGATAATCCTCATGGTTTATATCAGCTTACTTTGTGTAAGGATAGAAATAATCTCAATACTTCAGAAAAACTAATGAGGATTCCAAGAAACATCCACTGTTACTTCATGTAATATTGTGGGAGTATACTACCCAATAAATAGATCATGGAAAAGGTTATCAATAATGCATTGATTATGTATTAAAAAGAGTGGAATTTATATGGTTATTATTCATTATTTAATAATGTATTAATTTAATATTATTGATGTTGATTAGAGAAGAACATCCCTCCTTTAGATTGTTGAGAAGCTCACGAATCTTCCTTTTTCTTATATAATAATAATATAGAGATGATCTAATTTATTAAAAAATATATCTCTCAAAGAGATACATGAGTGGAAATATAAAGTCAAGTGATTTTTTATATGTTTTTAAAGGTTAATTTTCACCTCCATATAATCATGAGAATGATGTGTTGTAAATTAATATCTTGAATTCCATATTATCTTAGCTTTTTGGAAATATTTTTACATTAGTTTTTCAAATATTCTACAGTGAAAAATATGCAATATTTACACAGGAAATGAAAAATAGATGCTGTAGTATCATCATACCCAATTACATTTAATAATAATGAACTCATAATTTATTTAAGATGCCATTCTACAACTTTGTTTTGCATCCAGCTGAAGCCCTAACTTCGAAATATTTCATGCATGAACAATTTTGATTTCAAGAATTTAATCATATATTTTTATATAAAAATTTCATCCATGATGAAATGGGATGATCATTGTATTTTTGGATTTTATATATCGTGGTGTGATATGAGGAAAAGTGTATACATCAGACCTTCATAATTCTGAGGAAGATGATAATTATATAAGGGTCAGTGCATTGTTGGTTCAACCATGGTTGGATGATGATTATATATCCATATGTTATTAAATAAGTGAATAATAAAATCATTACATAACCACATAGAATTGGAAAATAGTTGATGAAATCTTAATAAATGATCCCATTATGAATTCAACTCAATTTAGGGCACCAGGTTCAGTACCTAGATACACATTCACATAATTCTGTCACATGGGCTGCACCACACCATTACATGGTCCATGGGAACTCTACACATGTCATTCCTATATAATGAACAGTCAATCCAGCCTCTATTGTTACCCACTATGATTCCTCCATCTACCCTATGTCACCACAATGGTTGGATGAATGTTTAACCTACCCATATAAGCAATGGATACGAGGACCCTTTTGTGGGATAGGTGGTTGGTCTTGTTTATTAATAATGGATAAGTAAATGACTTAGAAAATCACAAAAATAGAGACCATTCCACATTCTTTATAAGTCCTGATAAAGACATCCATGTCATATAAATGCCTTCAATTTTAAACAAATCATTATTCAAAATAAAATTTCGTATGATCTTCATTAATTCCACTTTTTTTCAAGATCTTTATTAATTACTATTTTCTTTTCGGAATAATAATTTAAATGATCTATTTTTAACATACGTATCATACTTCTATTATTCATCATTATTTGAAAGAATGTATCACTATTGGCATAATTCATTGACATGAAGATCAATTCAACATTTATTAGAGCTTTAAAATTAATGTTTATAGAAGATATTCCTTATGAAAATAAGACACGAGTAATTTAAACATTATCCATTTATCCAATCAGCATTTATTATGTTATAAATCTTGGAAATATTGGATAATTTAGAAATATCTGATTTATAACTACTATAACATATCGGAAACAATTATATTTTGAACATTTATTGGACATTATTTCCAACTAATAATAGAAATTAAAAAAATATTACTCATACACAAAATGGGATCTTAAATATCATCCATTTTATTTCTTGGATATACCTTCAATGTTATTTCCAAACAAATATGTTAACATATGTTTATATCTACATTAATTTCCAGAATAATCATTTCAATTCACTACCCATTATTATAATAATTAAATTTTTCATGGGAAAATAGAATTTTTCAATACTTTTGTAATGTTTCATCCATTGTTATACTCTAACCCTACATGATCCTTTCCAAGTTTTGGAAAAAAATTTATTTTATTTAGATGAAAAGGCATTCATTTAATAGCTTATCTTTATACCTCATGAAATAAAAAATCACATACATTTCTTCATGAACATTCTAATTTTATTCCATAGTGATGATACACAAATTAGATATGTAAATTTTGTAAGAATGATTAACATGATACTCTTATACTTACTTTAACAAAAAATAAAAAAATCAAGTTCACCATATTTGATAAAAACCATTTATTAACATATATTCTTATATTTTTCTATGTTATCTATTAATTTAATTACCCATTGTGTTATTATAATTTATTTTTTAACCAAGGATGTGAGATAAAGCAAAACATTCTTTTTCTAATGACATAAAAATCATGAAAAATCATGAAAATTTGTATTTTATATTAATTTAAACAATGATTCTATTATAAACATCATAATTCTTCCTTTGTATTCCCATCTAGGTAAACACTCCTTAATATATATAAATAGTGGATCTATTCAATAATGGATTTAATGATATTATAATATGATGAAAAAATAGATCTTCATATTGGGACTATCCATATTTGAAAACTTCCAAAACATAACTATGAATGGGCTTATATACCAATTATTTTCACGATAATAAATATTGGAATAAATGAATATGGTATTTTCATTATCCTTATTTTATAGGACATGATATAAAAATCAACAAATTTATCAATTATAATCTTGTAACATATTTTTGTTTGAATACTAATTGATTAATCATTCAAGGATGATGACTTCTTCATATATTCTTTCATGAATTAAAAACAGCCACTACTTCTCAGGTTTTCCCCTAGGGAACATTATTCTCTTTAAATTACTAAAATTATGATTAAAAAAATATTAATAAAATAAGTTGGATAATCCTTACATTATAATGCGAATAGAAATATTGATATGGTTTTCTCAACCATGTTTCCCCATTTACTATAGTCTTTATTCTTACACTTCTAAAATTTTATTCTTATTTATGTTCAGGTAAAAAGGATCTTATCAATTGTTCAATTTATTGGTGTGTTAACCATCTCCCCATAAGAGATTTTAAAGAATTTGTATCAGATGGTGTAACTACAAACATACTAGATACTTGTCTTATGATGGAATATTTTTTTTAACAATTTATTATTTTATGAAAAAAAATGTTTTACCTCATACATAATGATCATTATATTTATTTAGTTTTTTTTCAATATATATTACCTAGTCATTGATTGTGATTATTTTATCGTACTCATTCTATCTAATCATCTAGTGAGATTAACAATATATCATCAGGAACATGGGAAGAATGTTTCGATCTCCCACATTGATTATTTTTTTCTATCTCATTTATTAGATCTTTTAAAGCATCCTATTCTCTTATGAATCATGTATTTGGAATCCAAAGTCTTCTAATAATACTTCTTTGATACCTCTTTGTTAAATTTATAGGTTTATAAAAAATTAATGATTTACTCCCAAGGTTGTTCCTACTTTCCTAGAAAAATTATATGGTTTTCTTTTCATATGAATTTTGGATACATTTCTGGATCAGCATACACAATTCGTATGATAACAATATTTTCTAAAATAACATTTATTATAAAACATTTCAAAACTATTGGTTGCATTCGAATTTTTATTACACTATATATGTTAATAATTCATCTCTAGATTTCTCTTACTTAACATGGGACTTTTTCAGGATTTAACATATAGAGGATCGAACAACCATTCTAATATGAAATAACTAAATCTGTTACCACACCATCATTGAAGCAAAACCCATGATCTTTTTATTTACTATTTATAATCTTTCTATATATTCTTCATAAGTTTTTAGGGTCTTTTTGGGGAACCTTCATTCACAGTATGTTTCCTATCCTCTTGGTTATTCTTGTAGACTTTTTATATTATTTCTCTATTAATACTAGAACAGAATTTCTTTTCAAAATTTCACTATTTATGAAACTTGATTTAGAAACTATATTACAGGATGTTATGTATGTTACCTATTTCTTCATATCTTCTTGAGAATTGTATTTTATCAAATTCAAGTTCTTATTGTCACATGTTGGAGGTATTTTAACCCCATAATCAACCTGTTTATATTGAGCATCAAATACAACTGTCTCCTTGTTTTATAAATTCACAATATGTGACTTCTCAAGATTTACCAACATAACTTCTGATTATAAAAATTTCATAATGATTATTTTTTTTAATCATCAATCATAACAAAATTTTCTGCATAAATATTCTTTAAACATTCATATTCCTCTCCATGTAACTTAATTTTTATTTGTAATAAAGACTCATGTTTTTTGATCTTATAGGATTTTATTCCAATTATAAAATATTTCCATCAATGTTATTTTAACCATTTCATTTTGTTAATGTATATTTCTTATATAGCCTTCATGACTCCCTATTTCTCATCAAATTCTTTGATCCATCTTGAGTAATTTTTATTAAGATTCATTTTTTTGATGCAAAGAATAATACATGTATAGAGTGATTTAAGAATTATATATTATTTTCTCATAAATACTTATCCATGTTATCAAATTATTCCTATAGATGGGTAATTTATTTCTATATATATTTAAATAATTCAAAAATAATAGTTTTTTCTATGGGAACATGATATAGAATATATCTTAGTCTATCAAATGATATATTGTGAGAAGTTCTAGATATATCATTTTCACCACTTATGATATGATATTCTTTCTGATAATTGTTTCTACATGAATTTTCACATACCTCATGATCAAATACTATTTTTGACTAACTTGAGGAAGAAATATAATCTATATCATTTGTGGAAACTAAAGACATATTATCTTAAATTTCTAATACTTATATATATTATTTTTTAATAAGGGACATAAAAATTAATAATTCTACTTCATTAGGAAAGAAAGGATTATCATTAAACTCAATTTCCCATTTATTTTTCATGTTGATCATGATCTTTGTAGATATATAATAATCCTCATAGATAACTAAATATTAACTAAAATATCACTTCATTGTTAACACAATAAATATAAACAAATATTCAAAAGAGAGTAACTAAAAAATAGATAATATTATTGTGGTGAACTTTGTATATTTACCAATTTAGAGGAAAAAAATAGGATATAGTGAACAATAAGTTGGATGTGAATTAGTGTTTTCATTTTTTTTACCAATTACTACTTTTATCTCTCTTTCTTATTTGACCTACTAGGATCTGGATCATATTTTCTCCTTTTCTTTATCAGATGAATTTATATGAAAGATTCTAATGACGAAAGATGATATTTCAAATTTTTCACTAATAAATATGAGTATCCAGCCCTTGGTATGGTTTAGACATTATACCATACCACTAATCCATTTGAAAAATAATGACTTTAAAATAGATACAAAATGGAAGTAATAACCATTCACTAGTGAGACTCTATATGTAACACCCGAGACTTTTATGTTATATAAATCATCAAAGGAATCTTTTTCTACACAACACTTGCTTGACTTTCTTTACACGCAATCGCGACCTTCCTCGATAGCTTGCGTCGTACGCAATACCGAGTTTCACTAAACAACAATATGCTATTAAAACTAGCCGTTATGAATAGTAATAACCACTTTTTGAAATTTTATAAATTTTATTTTTCAAAATGGACTTCATTTTTGGACTCAAAATATCGAAATTAGCCTAGGGTGAAATTTTGGTATTTTTCTGAAAACTTTCAATTTTTGATGAATAGTGAAACCACTAAGTGGTAGGTTAAAAACTGAATTTTGCATAAAACTTAATTTTACCGCTTCTGTGAATGGAATTTCAAAAATCCGAGAGACACGGTTAATATCAAGGACTAAAATGTGGTTCATTGAGATGAAAATAATTTTTTGGTGAATAGTAACTTTTTACTATTTTTACCGCGGTTAATAGTAAATAGGGTAACTAAGGGTAAATATGATATTAATATTACCCTAACACATGTCCTAACGCTATTGGACAAGTGTAATTCGACCAAAAACAAACTTAGGAATAAAATATGACCATTTAGGCGCACTTGGATTAGATTAGGACATTTATTATTAATTCATTTAAAGAAGGGTTAAAATAGTTAAAATCAAAGTTTAATAAGTAAATCATTTTTAATATAGGGTTATACATAAGATAAATTCGATTGTAAATATTCATTAGAAAGCTAAAAAGATTTCCTACATGATGGTATTTTATTTGTAATTTTTAGACATCAAATAATTTAATTTATTTATGACACAAAGATGATGCAGTAATTATCTTATTAATGAAATATTGACAAAATTGATAATATAAATACCAAAATAAATGTAATTTGAGACTTTTTATGCATTCCACTAATTTTCTAGGTTACTATGATATATTAGTATTGATTTAATCAACTTGGTTCGAACATATAATTCTGTTATGACTTTGACAAAAATCATATATCAAATAGTGTCAAAATTGACACAAAATAGTTTTTAAATAAAATATTATATTATTAATTGTTATTTTATTCCTAAAAATCTAAGGTTCGGCCAAATGACTTAGATAAGGATATATATATTAATAATAAACAATTTGGGGTTCGTTTGGCATGTTATAGTAAGTGTATTAACCATATAGTGAAAGAAAACAAAAAGACACAGTAAAAGTTAAATTAATTAACTTAGAGTTAAATCTAATTGATAAGGTTAAAATAATACCCTAAACTTATCTAAATCCTATTGGTTGATAGTATTTCGACCCATCCCCACTTTAGCTTCGAAATAAGACCCTTTGGAACCATTATAACCCGATTTTGACTTTAATATAAAATAATATTTTGAGATATTCCTAAGGTGCCCCTCTCCTCCCTTATAAAAGGGCACCTCCTCCCCCTCCTCCTCACACCAATTTGAGCACTCAAGCTCGGCCAACCCTTGCCATTTTACCTTCTCCACTTCCATAGAATAATTCTAGAGGTCCTGGTCTTCTCCAAAGACCAATCTTAGTTCCTTAAGTGGAGGATTCAAAAAGGCGTTCCAAAGAAGAGGTAATATCCATTACCGATCTTTTCAATTTCTTTCTTCTTCAACTTCTTCTTCTTTAGTTGTTTCATGATAAAGTAATAACATCAGTATTACTTACATACTGATATGTTATTATAAATATGAAACAACCCTAATTCACCTTCTATCCATCCTACGGAAAAAATGAAATCACCGCGCGTGCGTACGTACGGAATACCGTCTCCACGCCGTGGTGTAATCTATTTTCCACCATCACCTTACAAGGATGGGTATAATGGTGTAATGAGTAACTATATATGATTATTATTAAGTAATATTGATACTGAAATAATATATATATATACTCCAATACAATTCCACGATCATAGGAACGATATCATCACTCGTGCGTACGTACGGAATACCGTCTCCACGATGTGATGCGACTCGTTCTACATGATCTTCATTTCATAATGATTGTATAAATGAATTGAATGAATGAATATGGTATATACTACACTAATACCATTCTGGAAATGAATTATCTATAACCTAAAGATAAGAATAAGAATTTATTCGACAAAACACGCATAAGAACAAAAAGTTATAAAGACCCGAGTAACAAGTAACAATGAAATATTACTAACAAGAAGCTAATAATATGACCATATATGATCTCATATCAATATGTATGATTCTGGAATAAGTCAATAACATTATTTAAACCATTATACAGGAGCTTCGGACACGAACAAAGCAAATCGGACCTAAGGTAAGGGAAATTTCACAATCTCATTTTTATCCGAGATTGTTTATTCGTAAGTATTTACTGGGGTGTATTTTATCATCCACATCCATGTTCCCTCAATATGTAATATTGTTTCCATCCACTTGAAATAGTTTAAATCCAATTTTACCCTTAGGTGAGTTTTTAGTAAAGAATATGAAAGGAATCTTTTGTCGTTTTTCCGTACGAGGTACTTTTTGACTTTTCCGACAAAAGTACGAAGAATGTTTTTTTTAACTTATACGGCATGAATGGATTTTTAAAACATTACTTCAAAGAAGATTCCTTTACAAGTTTTCAAGTTTATTTTTAATCAACTTCTTTTATTTTAAAGTTGTATGACATGTTATGAAATGAAAAATGTTTTTGAAGAAGAAAGGATATTTTCCTCAAGAATTCAATTCAAGTGTTTTATCAAAATTATTTTCCATCTAAGATAATAAAGGGTTCTGTTTCTATCCCTATTTTTACATTGGTTTGACTATGTTGTGATGGAATTATGTTTATGAATTCCTTTATCATATATGAATTGATTTATGATGTCATGAAGTTTCAAGAATCCCATTTTTGTTATATGTGTTATGCGATGATGTATGTTTTATGATTATGTGGCACACATAAGAAAGGATTCATTATAAGATGGGTGGGACCTATATCTCCCTCCAATGCATTGGGTAATGATTTTATATCTCATGAGATAGACATGGCTGGAACGGAAGGTTATTTCGGTTCAGTGATACAGGACTGAAACGAGGAGTGAACTCGGTTCAGAAAGGGACTTTGTCCACTAAGATAGTCTTGGCAATGAGTCATGACTAACAAGAAATGATTTTCCATGATTATGTGTGCATGCCACAAAAATTCAAGTTTTATGTTATGATTATGGGGATCTCATTTTCACTTCTATGATTTATTCCATGTTAAGATATTATGATCTCTTTTTAAATTTTCAAAAAGATATGATATGATTTTTATTTCCCTTATTTGCCCTTGCTGAGCATTTGAGCTCACCCTTTTATGTTTTCTTTTCCCCAGGCCAGGAAGATGGATATTAAGTAGAATATGCTAAAAGGGACCCTAGATATGATGAAATAAATGGGAGACACTGTAGAAGATTTGTGAACCAGTTGTTTATGCTTCCCAGTTTCTAAAGACACTATACCTATACGGTCCTTTGTGGTTTTGTCATATGTTGTAATAAGTGTGATTCAATTTTGAAGTATTAACAATGTATGTAAAGTGTGGGTCGTTACAGTTGGTATCAGAGGGAGGTTATAGTCAACCTTTGGAAACTAGGATGTGAAAGCCTTAGTAAGAACCCTAAGGATAAGTCTAAGCATAGAACACAATCTTAGTGTTTTAGAAATGGCCTTGAATAACCTAGGATAATACCTTAAGCATGAAAATTTTATTCTTTAATTATGTGGTTTCCTATTATAATTAGTGTTGCTCACACTATTCTTCTTGGTTTTAGTCAATGGCTGGAACCCGAAGGAACCGTGTTAATGCGGAATGCAATGGGCAATGCAATGATTGTCCCCCTGAGCAACCAAACGATATGGGAGCTGGAATGCAAAATCTTGTAGCCATGCTCACACAACTTTCTCAAGCTATGAATCATGCAGGATTTCCAAATGAACAAAGGAGGGAGCAACATTCTGTTGAATCCTTCATGAGGCAGCGTCCACCATCTTTCAGCGGGTCTACTGATCCATTAGTTGCTGAACAATGGATTAGTACTACTGAAAAGATATTTTCAGTTCTTCAATGTTCTGAGCATGATAAAGTCATCCTAGCAGTGTATCGTTTGGAAGGAGATGCGGATCAATGGTGGAATCTTGTTAAGAATACGAGGCAAAGGGATGAAATTGAGTCTATGGAATGGGACGAGTTCAAGAACTTATTTTTCAATAAGTACTTCCCTCGTATTCTCCGAACAAAGATAGAGAAAGAGTTCCTTGAACTGAAGCAAAGGGATGATGAATCTGTTAGTACCTATGAAGCAAATTTTACAAGACTTGCAAGGTACGCTTCTGGTATTATTATCCAACCTGAGAGTAAGATCAATCGATTCTTTAGTGGCTTAAAACCAAGTCTTCGAAGGGCGTTAGCCATAAGGGACTTCAATAGCTACGAGGAAATCGTTCGATGTGCTCTCAAAGTCGAGATGGAGATTGGAGTAACCCATTAGTCACATGGGTTTGATAAGAAGAGGAAGATGGAATTCAAAGAAAAATCTAAAGAGCACACGGAAAAGAAGATGAACTTTCCCTTATGCTCAAAGTGTGGAAAGAAACATGGAGGGAGTTGTCTTAAAGGGACAAGTAAATGTTTTAAATGTGGAAAGGAAGGTCATCGGGCATTTGAATGCCGTGATAATGGGAAGAAGATGTCTAATGATGCAAACAAAGGAAGGGATACACAGAATGAACCTGCTACACTTCAATGTTTCAAGTGCAAGGAGATGGGGCATTATGCCAATCAATGCCCAAATCCAAGGGTTGATGATGATGGTCGACGTCAACAAACTCTTAAGGCTAAAGAAAAAGGAAAGTCACATGCAATTTCTATCAGCGATGTGGAGTACGATAACGATGTGGTGAAAGGTACACTTACCATCCACTCTAAAGTAGCAAATGTTTTATTTGATTCTGGATCCACCCACTCTTTTATTTCTGAAAAATTTTCTAAGGGTATCACCGTATTACCTCAACAATTAGATGTTGAGTTAGCAGTGACAACACCTAATGGCACATCAATCGCATCAGAAGTTTATAATTCTTCTCCGATCGAAGTTTGTGGGAAAGTGCTTCCTGCAAATCTTGTGATCCTTCCTTTAGTGGAATTTGATGTGATTCTTGGCATGGATTGGCTTTCTCTACATGGAGCTCATATCAATTGCCAAAGAAGGGAAGTCACATTTCATATTCCAGATCAACCTACGATCGTCTATCAATGCAAGGATGAACATAACCTTCCAGTGGAAATTTCTTCCAGCTTATGGGTATTGATTCCACTAAATGAAGGTTATTTATCTCAAATAGTTGGTGAGAAACTCACGATTAAGAATATGCCCATTGTACGGGAGTTTGATGATGTCTTTCCGGAGGAATTACCGGGTCTTCCACCAAATCGTGAAGTTGAGTTTTCAATAGAACTCGTACCGGGTGCTTTGCCTATTTCAAAGACACCTTATAGAATGGCCCCAATTGAGTTGCAGGAATTGAAGAAGCAACTCCAAGAGAATCTTGATAAGGGATTCATACGCCCTAGTGCGTCACCTTGGGGAGCACCTGTTCTATTTGTTAAGAAGAAAGATGGATCAATGAGACTCTCCATTGATTATCGAGAACTTAACAAGATCACTATCAAGAACAAATATCCTCTCCCACGCATTGATGACTTATTTGACCAACTACGCGGAGCTCAATACTTTTCCAAGATTGATCTTCGTTCAGGGTATCATCAATTAAGGGTCAAAAGGGAGGATATACCAAAGACGGCTTTCTGTACAAGGTATGGACACTATGAATTTATAGTGATGCCATTTGGTCTTACTAATGCCCCTGCTATCTTCATGGATCTAATGAATAGAGTCTTTAGAGACTATCTTGATCAATTTGTGGTAGTCTTTATAGACGATATTCTTGTCTATTCAAAGAGCAAGGAAGAGCATGAAGATCACTTGAGAATTATATTGAAGACCCTGAGAAAGGAGAAGCTTTATGCCAAATTTACCAAGTGTGAATTTTGGCTTCAAAAAGTTGCATTTTTGGGTCATATAATCTCAAAAGAGGGGATATCTGTGGATCCAGCAAAAACAGAGGTTATCGAAAGATGGTCAAGACCAACAACAGTAACTGAGATCCGAAGTTTTCTTGGTTTGGCTGGATATTATCGACGTTTTGTAAAAGCTTTTTCACGATTATCTAATCCACTCACCAAGTTGACTCGGAAAGGAGTTAAGTTTGTCTGGACAGAGGAATGTGAAGAGAATTTCAAGGAGTTGAAAAGAAGGTTATCCAGTGCACCTGTGCTCACACTGCCTTGTAGTGGAGAAAGGTTTGTGATCTATAGTGATGCATCCAAGAAGGGATTGGGGTGTGTTCTTATGCAAAATGATATGGTGATAGCTTATGCCTCACGACAGTTGAAAATCCATGAGCAAAATTACCCAACACATGATTTGGAGTTGGCTGCGGTAATCTATGCATTAAAGATTTGGAGGCATTACCTTTATGGTGAAAGGTGTGATATTTATACTGATCATAAAAGTTTAAAGTATATTTTCACACAAAAGGAGCTGAATATGCGCCAAAGAAGATGGTTGGAGCTGATTAAGGATTATGACTGCTCAATCCATTACCACCCTGGGAAAGCAAACAAGGTGGCAGATGCATTAAGTCAACAAGACCATGCTAGTTTATCCATGATGAGGATCACAAAAGATCCAATATTTATGGATTTACAAAGGATGGATCTTGGAATTATAATGGAAGGGGAAAAATCTTATCTTTCTCAAATGAATGTTCAACCATCTATACATGTGAAGATTAAAGAGGCACAGAAAGAAGATGTTGAGTTACAAAAGAAGGTGAGAAATGTTCCTGAATTCAACCTTGATTGTGATGGGATAATAAAGTTCAGGAATCGGGTTTGTGTTCCTCCCATCCCCGAATTAAAGAAAGAGCTGCTGGATGAGGCCCATAGTTCTTCATTCTCTATTCATCCTGGAAGCACGAAGATGTATAGGGACCTGAAAGAGTACTTCTGGTGGGATGGCATGAAAAGAGATGTTGCTGAATATGTCTCTCGATGCTTGGTTTGACAACAAGTTAAAGCTGAGAGACAGAAGTCTAAGGGGATGTTACAACCATTACCCATACCCGAATGGAAATGGGAAAACATCACTATGGACTTTGTCACAGGACTTCCTAAAACATCCAAAGGCAATAATGCTATCTGGGTCATAGTTGATCGTCTTACAAAGTCTGCACACTTCATTGCTATTAGAGAGGATTTCTCTCTAGATCAGCTTGCCAGGATATATGTAAAGGAAGTGGTAAGATTGCATGGAGTACCACTTTCTATTATATCTGATCGGGATCCGAGATTTACCTCGAAGTTCTGGCGAAGTCTTCAGCATACTCTGGATACAGAGTTGAGTTTCAGCACTGCTTATCATCCCCAGACAGACGGTCAGTCTGAGAGAACAATTCAAACCCTAGAAGATATGTTGAGAGCTTGCTCTATGGATTTCAAAGGAGGTTGGGATCAACACCTACCTTTGGTGGAATTTTCTTATAATAATAGCTTTCACTCCAGTATTCAGATGGCTCCTTATGAAGCTCTCTATGGAAAGAAATGCAGGACTCCAACTTGCTGGGATGAAGTTGGGGAAAGAAAGCTATTAGGACCTGATCTCGTTGATGAAATGGCAGAAAAGGTCAGATATATTCAACAACACATAAGAGCAGCTCAGAGTCGACAGAAAAGTTATGCCGACAACCGAAGAAAAGACCTAGAGTTTGAAGTGGGTGATAAAGTGTTCTTACGAATATCTCCCTGGAAGAGGGTTATGAGATTTGGAAAGAAGGGGAAGTTGAGCCCTAGATATATCGGTCCTTTTGAAATACTGGATCGTGTTGGGAAGGTAGCTTACCGATTGGCGCTTCCACCGAATCTCTCTCAAGTTCGCGATGTGTTCCATGTATCTCTCCTGAGAAAGTACATACCAGATCCTTCACATGTACTCAGCTCAGAAGTTGTACCGCTGGAGCAAGATCTTTCTTATGAAGAACAGCCGATAGAGATTCTGGATCGTAGTGAAAAAGTCCTACGAAACAAGACCACTCGCTTGGAGAAAGTTTTATGGAGAAACCACAAACTTGAAGAAGCTACATGGGAGCTTGAGGATATGATGAGGGAGAAGTATCCTCATTTGTTTGTTGCAAAGTGACGAATTTCGAGGGCGAAATTCTTTTTAAGGGGGGTAGAATGTAACACCCGAGACTTTTATGTTATATAAATCATCAAAGGAATCTTTTTCTACACAACACTTGCTTGGCTTGCTTTACACGCAATCGCGACCTTCCTCGATAGCTTGCGTCGTACGCAATACCGAGTTTCACTAAACAACAATATGCTATTAAAACTAGCCGTTATGAATAGTAATAACCACTTTTTGAAATTTTATAAATTTTATTTTTCAAAATGGACTTCATTTTTGGACTCAAAATATCGAAATTAGCCTAGGGTGAAATTTTGGTATTTTTCTGAAAACATTCAATTTTTGATGAATAGTGAAACCACTAAGTGGTAGGTTAAAAACTGAATTTTGAATAAAACTTAATTTTACCGCTTCTGTGAATGGAATTTCAAAAATCCGAGAGACACGGTTAATATCAAGGACTAAAATGTGGTTCAATGAGATGAAAATAATTTTTTGGTGAATAGTAACTTTTTACTATTTTTACCGCGGTTAATAGTAAATAGGGTAACTAAGGGTAAATATGATATTAATATTACCCTAACACATGTCCTAACTCTATTGGACAAGTGTAATTCGACCAAAATCAAACTTAGGAATAAAATATTACCATTTAGGCCCACTTGGATTAGATTAGGACATTTATTATTAATTTATTTAAAGAAGGGTTAAAATAGTTAAAATCAAAGTTTAATAAGTAAATCATTTTTAATATAGGGTTATACATAAGATAAATTCGATTGTAAATATTCATTAGAAATCTAAAAAGATTTCCTACATGATGGTATTTTATTTGTAATTTTTAGACATCAAATAATTTAATTTATTTATGACACAAAGATGATGCAGTAATTATCTTATTAATGAAATATTGACAAAATTGAAAATATAAATACCAAAATAAATGTAATTTGAGACTTTTTATGAATTCCACTAATTTTCTAGGTTACTATGATATATTAGTATTGATTTAATCAACTTGGTTCGAACATATAATTCTGTTATGACTTTGACAAAAATCATATATCAAATAGTGTCAAAATTGACACAAAATAGTTTTTAAATCAAATATTATATTATTAATTGTTATTTTATTCCTAAAAATCTAAGGTTCGGCCAAATGACTTAGATAAGGATATATATATTAATAATAAACAATTTGGGGTTCGTTTGGCATGTTATAGTAAGTGTATTAACCATATAGTGAAAGAAAACAAAAAGACACGGTAAAAGTTAAATTAATTAACTTAGAGTTAAATCTAATTGATAAGGTTAAAATAATACCCTAAACTTGTCTAAATCCTATTGGTTGATAGGATTTCGACCCATCCCCACTTTAGCTTCGAAATAAGACCCTTTGGAACCATTATAAACCGATTTTGACTTTAATATAAAATAATATTTTGAGATATTCCTAAGGTGCCCCTCTCCTCCCTTATAAAAGGGCACCTCCTCCCCCTCCTCCTCACACCAATTTGAGCACTCAAGCTCGGCCAACCCCTGCCATTTTCCCTTCTCCACTTCCCTAGAATAATTCTAGAGGTCCTGGTCTTCTCCAAAGACCAATCTTAGTTCCTTAAGTGGATGATTCAAAAAGGCGTTCCAAAGAAGAGGTAATATCCATTACCGATCTTTTCAATTTCTTTCTTCTTCAACTTCTTCTTCTTTAGTTGTTTCATGATAAAGTAATAACATCAGTATTACTTACATACTGATATGTTATTATAAATATGAAACAACCCTAATTCACCTTCTATCCATCCTACGGAAAAAATGAAAGCACCGCGCGTGCGTACGTACGGAATACCGTCTCCACGCCGTGGTGTAATCTATTTTCCACCATCACCTTACAAGGATGGGTATAATGGTGTAATGAGTAACTATATATGATTATTATTAAGTAATATTGATACTGAAATAATATATATATATACTCCAATACAATTCCACGATCATAGGAACGATATCATCACTCGTGCGTACGTACGGAATACCGTCTCCACGATGTGATGCGACTCGTTCTACATGATCTTCATTTCATAATGATTGTATAAATGAATTGAATGAATGAATATGGTATATACTACACTAATACCATTCTGGAAATGAATTATCTATAACCTAAAGATAAGAATAAGAATTTATTCGACAAAACACGCATAAGAACAAAAAGTTATAAAGACCCGAGTAACAAGAAACAATGAAATATTACTAACAAGAAGCTAATAATATGACCATATATGATCTCATATCAATATGTATGATTCTGGAATAAGTCAATAACATTATTTAAACCATTATACAGGAGCTTCGGACACGAACAAAGCAAATCGGACCTAAGGTAAGGGAAATTTCACAATCTCATTTTTATCCGAGATTGTTTATTCGTAAGTATTTACTGGGGTGTATTTTATCATCCACATCCATGTTCCCTCAATATGTAATATTGTTTCCATCCACTTGAAATAGTTTAAATCCAATTTTACCCTTAGGTGAGTTTTTAGTAAAGAATATGAAAGGAATCTTTTGTCGTTTTTCCGTACGAGGTACTTTTTGACTTTTCCGACAAAAGTACGAAGAATGTTTTTTTAACTTATACGGCATGAATGGATTTTTAAAACATTACTTCAAAGAAGCTTCCTTTACAAGTTTTCAAGTTTATTTTTAATCAACTTCTTTTATTTTAAAGTTGTATGACATGTTATGAAAGGAAAAATGTTTTTGAAGAAGAAAGGATATTTTCCTCAAGAATTCAATTCAAGTGTTTTATCAAAATTATTTTCCATCTAAGATAATAAAGGGTTCTGTTTCAATCCCTATTTTTACATTGGTTTGACTATGTTGTGATGGAATTATGTTTATGAATTCCTTTATCATATATGAATTGATTTATGATGTCATGATGTTTCAAGAATCCCATTTTTGTTATATGTGTTATGCGATGATGTATGTTTTATGATTATGTGGCACACATAAGAAAGGATTCATTATAAGATGGGTGGGACCTATATCTCCCTCCAATGCATTGGGTAATGATTTTATATCTCATGAGATAGACATGGCTGGAACGGAAGGTTATTTCGGTTCAGTGATACAGGACTGAAACGAGGAGTGAACTCGGTTCAGAAAGGGACTTTGTCCACTAAGATAGTCCTGGAAATGAGTCATGACTAACAAGAAATGATTTTCCATGATTATGTGTGCATGCCACAAAAATTAAAGTTTTATGTTATGATTATGGGGATCTCATTTTCACTTCTATGATTTATTCCATGTTAAGATATTATGATCTCTTTTTAAATTTTCAAAAAGATATGATATGATTTTTATTTCCCTTATTTGCCCTTGCTGAGCATTTGAGCTCACCCTTTTATGTTTTCTTTTCCCCAGGCCAGGAAGATGGATATTAAGTAGAATATGCTAAAAGGGACCCTAGATATGATGAAATAAATGGGAGACACTGTAGAAGATTTATGAACCAGTTGTTTATGCTTCCCAGTTTCTAAAGACACTATACCTATACGGTCCTTTGTGGTTTTGTCATATGTTGTAATAAGTGTGATTCAATTTTGAAGTATTAACAATGTATGTAAAGTGTGGGTCGTTACACTATAGACAATAAGGATTTCTTATTCTTTTCAAATCAAATATTTTTCATTATAATTCATATAAATATATTATTAATCCTAGTTGGATGATATATTATAAAAACTATGAATTCATTCACTATATGAGACTTCTATTTCATTTCATAGTGATTCGTTGTTTATTAAAATATTCTTTATTCACGTTGTAACCTTGATAAAAAGAAATGTAATATAAAAATATTAAATTCTTAAATATAAATTTATTTTTATTCATATAGAAACAAATATATGTATAGTACTCTCTCCCTTTATCCACTCCTTCATTTCTTCTTCAGTGTATAATAGAATGAACTAGTTCACTATCTACATCACCTTTTTCATCTAATTCCAAATGACAATGAAATCACTATTTTTATATCGTCAAACCATTATTATTCTATTAATATAATGAATAACATCCTTCATGATTATTGATTCAATGACGGATCATCTCAATATCATCACCATTTTATCTTTTTATTTGATATAATATAAATAATCAATTAATTACTGGTTCACTTATGAGTGAAACTGAATATTTTTCAAATATTTATTACACTACACTAAACATCACATTATATCATGAATGTATAATATTATTCATCGTTCTTCTCAGTCATTTATATACTACAACACAATTATCATTTTTCATTATTTTAGGTTCTATTTATTTATCTTTTCTAAAGAGATTATGATTTTTTTTTCATGTTGATATGTATTCATGTATTCATGTATGTATACTTACATATTTTTTTGTTTACACATAGATTTATGCATGGTGAATCAAATATTTATGAGTTTATTTTCCAATCACTATATTCTTTCTTCTTATTGAACAATCATTCACAAAATACCCAAAGGGTTCATTATTCTTTCTACATGCAACGCATATGTGTGAATACACAAGGTTCTTGTCTATTGTTTTATAATAATTATAGAAAATATTTTATTAATTAATAGAAATTAGTGACTATTTTTGGAAATATTCCTAGTTCCATCACATCACACTATTGGAGTATAGTACTTAGGCACTTTTCTAAAGAACAATTCATTGTGAAACACATGTGTATGTTACCAAAAGTAATATATCTATAGTTTTTCTTCTTCACATAATAGGTTATATCATTCCTTCTTATGATATTAATGAATATAAAACTCTATAAATTCATGTATATGAGGGTATTATCATTCTTATAACATTATCGTGTAAAATAATCTCATATATTCCTAGTTTTATGAAAAAAGAGATCTTTTAAGTAGATAAATGGGCAGATTCAGAAATGCCTCAACATGATGATTGGTATTTATAGGTGAATCATAAATAAATTTTCACTTCCTTTTAAGTATTATAAATATTACATAAAAATTATTATGTTAAAATTCTGATGATCTCATGTTTTTGGAAATATTTCCAGGCATTTCCCTTAAATATTCTATACTGAAAAAATTGAATCATTACATAAAAACTCATCATTTACATGTGTTAATATCGAAAATTTCCCATCAAATTCTATAATAATGATCTCATTAATTCCCACCCACTTCATTTTACAAATTCATTTTGTATTTCGATAATTACCCTCTTTTAAAATATGAAATCCATGAACAATAATTATATAAATAATTTTAACATATAGATTTCTTCTGAAAAATCCATCATTAATAACTTTATATTATCATGGTGTTCAATTATATGATTGGTCATGGGGTGATAAACATAATATCATGTATATAATCCTTTATTATTTGGTTGTTAATGATGACTATGTTCAGTTTGTTGGATTTTTGAATTAACGAGTATCGAATAATGATGATATATTTATTTTTTAGAGAGCTCTATAGTACTCACTTTTTTTCCCACATTATACTAGAAAATAGTTGCGAGACTCTTAATAAATGACCATATTCATCTTTTAGCTCTAAATGAGGAACCAATGTCAGAACCGAGACACAAATTCACATGCTTGGGTTGCATCACACAAATATGTAGTGTACAAGCACATTGCACATTCCATTCACACATCATGCATACTACAACATTCATTTGTAGGATCCCACTATGTGTCATCTAGATCTCGTCTATCTAAACCATGGATTGATGAGGGTTGACCCTACCCACCAAAGTAGTTCTATGGGGTTCCCTGGGCTGGCTTAGTGGTGTGTCATATTTTTATAAAATTTCCAATTATAATAGTTAGAAAAACCCAAAAAAATAACGACATTCCATTTAATTTATAAGTCCCACCACTGAATTAAAATCCACAAAAATACCTTTAATATTTAAAAAAGTATACAACATTTAATTATTCATGATTTTAAATAATTCCTCTTCTTCATTATATGATCTTTATTAATTTCAATTTTCCTTTTGGAATATGAATTTCAATGAAATCATTGTTATCCAATATTATTTCTTATCACCAAATTAATTCAAGTAAATACTAAATAACTATTGGTAAAATTCATTAAAATAATGGCCTATTTAAAATAATCCGTGTTATAAACTCAATGTCTTTAAAATAACTTCTTTATAATAATAAGACTCATGTAATTTCTTTTTCATCCAATTTTACAAGAGAAATTTTCATTGTTATCAATCTTGGATATATTAGATATATCAAACAATTATTTATTTCAAAATTAATTAACATATTAACATTAATAATATAGTTATATTTCATTGACCACTATTCAAAACAAGAAAATAAAACAAAAAAAATAACTTCTGCATAAAGTGGTCTATTCAATGTTTCATAATTATATCAATAGATTCATAAAAAACATGAAAACACTAGAAAATAATTTTCATTTTGAATTTATTTTCAATTTAATAGAAATGAATTAACTTCATATGGAGTACTTTCATTAATGTATTTTTTGACAAGTTGAACCATGAATCAATCTTACCATCATTGTATTGAAATGATCCAAAGTAGAATCCCTCTGTTGAAAATCCATACGTCGTTTTTTTGTTATCATAAAATCATTAATTCTAATATGATTTCTTTCACTATGGTACCATTATTAATTTTTTTCTTACCATTTTATATCAACTAAATACTTTGAAGGATTGATTCCACTTTTTTTATTCTTGATATGTGCGAGGGACATGGAAAAGAATCTATCCATCTTGAGATAAAATTTTAAGATTAATTTTGGGAGGATAAAATTATCTATATGGGACATAATATTCCACAACTACATGATTGCCACATAATCAAATAAAAATGATATAATCAGGTTTATGTGGAGTTTGGTTTAGATAATTTGAAATTTTATGAAGGCCCATAATGATTCAATTTATACTTATAAAATCTATCTACTAAGAATAATAATAATAATATATTAATTTTTCATATTTATGTTGATGATATATATATTAATAAATAAATAAATATTTATTTAAATTTTATTTCATAAATCATTTTCTATACAAGAACCACCAGTCTTCCCTTCCACCTCTTAAAATATTACAAATCCGTGAATAAAAAAATTACTTTATAAATAAATAAATAATATATAATATTCATTGTTTCTTTCATTAATATATAAAATAGTAACATAATATATTTTCTTCAATAAATCTTGAATAAAAAAATACTCAATCTTCGAAAGAATAATATATTTTTTAATAATAAAATTCAAAAATTATTTAATTCAGATCAATAAAAACACTATGTCTATGACTCTCTAGACATATTTCTCAATGTTATTAATTGAGTTCCCAAAATTACAATATTGATATCTAGAAAAATATAAAGGTAACTGTAAATAAAAATTAATCCAATGACGTAGACAATGACATATAAATGATCATTGTTTAATATAACAAATTTTTCATGATACATAATCAAAAATGTTTCACAATTATGTCATCAAACTATATTCTCTATATATCATAATTTTAATTCCTCTAATTAATATATCAATACAAAAATGACCAAAAAATTTAACTTGATAATTTCAATTTAATAAAATACTCAAGATAATGATAGAAGATGAAAATCGTTCCTTGAATTATTCAGTAGTAACATATGATTTTTGATTCACCCAACACACCCATCTTCTCAATAAAAATACTTCATCATAGTTTTTAAAAATATATCCAAGTGTATGAATCGTAATCATTGGTACTTATAATCATATAATGTAAATATAATTATATAAATTCAAAAAAAATATCCAATATCATTTAACGAGTGTAATTTACACAGGTGGGTGTGTCTTCATAATCTATCACCATAGAGATTATGATGTGATAAATTCTTGATATAAGTACCCATCATACTATAGTACTCACACCTCATATCCTATATTTTATATATCCCACTAAATTATATCATGTGACCATGGTTTATATAGTATAATAACATCATCACACAATTTTATACTTCATGTCTTAGTGGAGACTCATATGAATTTTGTAATGAATCAAATATTCTAAGAAATTATCATATTAATGTTACATAAATGAAAAATAAATATGTGATAAGATATGTATTAATATTTAATTATATGAATATATATGAAATAATAAGTAAAAATTAGTTGGTTAAAGCAAAAAAACTCGAAAACACAGGTGTTATTCAGTGGTTTTTACATGAATGTCATTTAAGAAAGGTTGAAAAAAAAACAGATGAAATTAATTATTTTAAATAATATCTCAAAAATTATCTTCATATTTTTTGAATTATTCAAAAAATATGGAGATAAGAGTTTACCATGCCTACATATAATCCATGGTCATTCTAAATATAAAATCCTTAATAAATTTTTAAATAATCCATTCTGATTCTATATCCATTTCTTCTTAAATGGGAATCCAAAATGGTATAAAAATATCAATTATTATATGGTATTTTAGTCTAAAAATATTATTTTATTTTACACCCTATTTTTTAACATTCAACTTTTTCTATAAATTTCTATATTTTGTGAGTTATTTTGAGAAATGTTTCATTCTAAAAACATACTTTTATCAACTCATTCAATATTTTTTATGTTATATTTTTCATTTCATTTTTAATAATTATTTGTTTTTTTATTCCTTATAAATTTTTAATTTCTATCACTTAGATTTTATAATTAAGATGTTATTAATGGATTAATTATATTCAATCATAAGTTTCAGTCCTTTAATGATTTAGGGATTTGGAATAGAAGGGTGTGTACATAAATATATATCATCTTCATTATTGATAAAATTATTTTGATTAAAAATCATTTTGAGAATAACATATCAATATCTATAGGAACTGTCGCGTGATTAATCAATGAAAATTTATTATTGAGAACCAATCGAGTATACTCCTATGAATGAGAGGTTTATTTTACCTAATAAATGTTCAATAATGGAAAGAGAATTATATTCTAGTGAATAATATGATTCTATTATAAATATCACCTCTAAGGAACCATATATTTGAGCATAAAAACTGCAAAGGGATAAAATTATCATTGACTACTATTTATCTACCATTGATGAAGTTTCTTTAATAAATGTTTCGCCTTATATTCAAGAGAAAAATTTCATAATCAATAGAATAAATATCTAAATAATTCAAAATACGAGATAAATTTTTGTAGTTCCAGACAAAGATCCTTAGGGATAGAATTTTAAATTTGTATAAATTTGAAATATTTTTATCTAAACAAGATTATCCTTGGATATTATTTGATTCATGGAATTAACATTTTCAGTAAAGGATATAAGAAAAGATATAATTATAATATAACGAGGTATTTCTATTAGTACAAAAGAAATTCTATAAAAAATATTATTGGATTAATACTTTCCACTAGTGGGAAAGAAAAATTTGTGTAATGGGATAAAAAACATTTTTCAAGAAGTTTTAGAGTCCACATTTGAGACACGAGATTGATTGATAGAGTTTTTTAGAATTTCACTCATCAACAACCTTATACATGGATTCATGTGATAATACTATACGATGTATTATCATTGATGTCTCATTTACTGATTAGTGCTTCAACTAATGGAGGACATATTCTATAAACACCATAATTTTCGCAACAACATTTTAATAAAATATATGTAATTGTTATGATTTGTAATGAATAAAGGGTCCCACCGAGTAATGGAATCCATGAAGTGGAGGAGATAACTTTCATGGCTATCAATGTATATGTACTGTCGAAAAATATTTAAATTTTCAACTAATGACATATAATAAACCCTCACCACCAATATCTAATCTCTTTTCATAACACTATGATATATGTAAAGGGTTACATGATTTTCTTTGTGTTTGATATTTTCCACATTATAACTAACAATTGGATTGAAAATATGTGAATTGAACTTGATATAGAAAATAATTTAAAAAAACCTACATAAATGGGAGACTGGTTAGTCAAAATGAAAACAAAAATATCATCTTGATTTAATAGAAACGTGTCCTAAATTTAATCTAATACCATGGAACACTAATAAATAATCTTTATACATATAGAATTTATCCATTCTAATAAGGATGTCCAATCAATTTACCATAAATTATTCATCCATCAATATAATTTTGAAAACAATCCTATCCCCAAGAGTCATATCAAAAGGATATGTTGAATTCCATTATCCAAAATCTAGACATGTGAATTAATATAAAACAATATTCATCTATGAATCGATAATCTCCTGTTGGATGCTGCTAATATCTAGTGATAAATTTCTCGATACCCTAATTAGACAGATTACCTTGTACACTATAGGTTAGCAAGGAATAAAAATCTACGACTGGTGGTTAAGGATAAGTTACATTATAATGGGTGAGTTCTAGAGGAGAGATAGTCATAAGATAATGAAAATTATTTAGAAAAATGTAAATATATATCGGACACTGAATAAAATATTAATGTTAAACGGGGAATTTAAAAATTAAAAAATCTGGAATATAAGTGAAGAAAAAAAATAATAAAGACTATAAGAGTCAAAAAACTCATACACCACCTCTAAAAATTATACAGAGATTGAGTAAATAATTTCATGAGATATAACAGAAAATATTTCAATATATATTTAAGAAAATCAACATAAACATAACATTCAATTAATTAATTTCTATAATTCTTTATTATACATTTTTTTGTAGTATTTTCTTTCAAATAAGAAGAAATAAGATGATCAAAAAAATTTCCATAAGTTATGAATGATGCAATGTTTTTTAAATGAGAAACCCATCCAAAACTAAGATATATCAGAATCTTTCCATCTAAAGTATCAATATATCATGAATAGTTGGAAATAAACTTGGTGACGTGATTACTAGTATCATTCGCATGCCCTTAATTGTGTTTTAAAAATTGTAATTGGGTGATCCAAAATCCATGAGAATAAAAAACTAAACTCAATGATTATTTAATGATTTTCCCATGGGGAATTAATAATCATGTTTATCTAATAGTTAGAAAATTTATCTTTACCACAATCATCATAATTATTAAGATATAAAAATATGGGTATTTTTAATTTATACAAGTAATAATATTCCTATAAAATATAGAAAACATTGATTTATGATAATCAAGACTGATTTATATTATGAGTTGGTGGTGAATATGTGACTCTAAAAACCATGAAGGTTGTGAATTATAGATCTAAATCCATAATTGTTAAATATATAATTTTTATTAAAAAAATTTATACAATTATTAGATTGAAAAAATGGGAGGAAGAAATACTTATATAATCCATTCATAAGATAGGTTGTATAAGGAAAGAAAATTCAAACATTAATTATTAAGAGGGTTATAAGTTATAAAGAAGATATAACACTTTTTAGGGTACTCATTCCATGAGTTAGTCAATCATCCATTATATCCTTGATTTATGAGATAAATTTACTTCCATATACATAAAAGTGATTATTTATTGGAAAATAGTTATTTTGATGATGATAATAAAATTATAATGGATGTAGGAGTAAATATTGTTCTATATGTGTTGAGGAAAATGATATAAGAAATGCCTTGGGATATTTAAATTTTCTATGAGAAAATGATACTTTACTATTGATGATAAATTTAATATTGATAAAGGAGTAATATGAAATTTTACTATATGTTTTGATAAAAACGAATCAAGACACCATTTGGGGATTTTTATTCATAAATTTCATTAAAAATATATTTTTATATATAAGGTTTAGCTAGAAGAAGAAAGAAAACATAGCCAACAACTATAAACATGACTTAAATATCCAATAAAAAATGTAGTGAAGAAGAAAATTATAAGACTCCATGATATGGGAATACTATTTTCAATATTAGGAAGTGTCCGAAAAATAACTCTACTACTATTATAGAGTTTATATTCAATTTTATTTTAATATGATTTTGAAAATGTTCAAAAATTATGAATATTGATACATTCTTGAGGAAATTATTTCATGAAATATTTAGAGTCAATTCTTTATTTGTCATGGAAATGTTTAAGTAAAAGAGATTATTGAATAAATTTATATATAAAGTATAGTTGAATAATTTTTTTAACTATTTTTAGATGTATGAAAAGAATATCAACACTAATTATTGAAGGAAGAATGTTACAAAAACAAATGTAACATTAAAATTATAAAATATGTAACACCTTGATTTTTGAAATCATGAAAACTTATGTGAAGAATGTGATTTTGGATTCTATTCCTATAAATATAATTATAAGAATATCATTTATAAGTGTAGGATTTTGAAAAGTATTTATTATCACTATATTTTCATTTAAAACACATACTAATATATATAATTCATGGGAGTTTAATACAATATTTTTAATGAAATGAAACTTCCAATGAAGGAAATTTGAGTGAAAGAATATTTTCTGTGAAGTTAATTTTTTAAGGAAGGGAATTTGTTTGAACAGATATTTTTTAGGAAAGTTAGTTTATGAAATTATTTATTTCAATGATTTTTTACACAAACCACTTTTTCATGAAAAATAAAATTACATGGATATGTAAATCTCATGTATTAATTGTTAATTTTATGAATAAGTTTTATTTATCAGTTCATGTAAGGTGATGTTTTATTCACTGTTTCATTCAAAGATAATTTGTATCGAATTTTTACAAGGTGTTATAAGATATACCATATGAAATTTATTATTAAACTATAATATATAAGTTATTCATGTCTTTTATTTCATTTAAATGTCGGTTACCTTCATGAAGAAGTGTGTATTGTGAGGGTAATGAGGGAGTGATGCCTAGAAAATAGTTCAACAACCACAAATATTTTAAAATGTGTGGCCTCACTTGTCGAGTGAAATTTATAAAACCCCTCACAAAATAGACAATTTTTTTAAAAAAATTTAATGTCCACACACTATAATTTTATGGTTTTTAGATATATCCCTATCCCAGGGAACCATGTAATCTTATTACATCTTTTGTACATGAATTTATTTTTTGAATGCATAAATACGTGTTGGTGGTTTATATAATAAATTATATTATTTGATTAAGTAAATTACACTCATGATAAAAATAAGATCATCATTGAATTAAGTACATATGTGTGGCCCCTCTAACGATGATGTCTAGTTTATTCATGGTGGTCATAGTTTTTGAATTAATTATATTAAATTGGAATAATTTTAGTAACAATATTTACCTGATTTATAGAAATATCACACTAAATACCGTTGTGTATCTAAAATGTTATATAATAAAAATTTTCTCTTTTTTAGATTTTTTATTTGATTTAATTATTCCTTAAGGTTATGTTTTTTGGTGATATTAATACCATTCAATCTAATTATAACATTGTTAAAGTAAAGAATAAGAAAAATATGTATGGATCCATTGTTATTATATGTGTTTAAATATTTTACAATGAAATGTATAATTGGATATGATATCCATACTATCATTAAGGGGAATTTGTAGGTGACTTTCATCATAAATCTATAGATTCATTCATTTATTCTTTAGAATTATATGTGGATCCTAATTTCCAAGATAACGATGGATCAACAGATCATGATGAAATATAAAAAATATAATAGGTTTTAACAATCCATTTATAATAATATCTAGGAATTAAAATATTTTAAATTATCATGAAATTGTGAAGAATAACTAATTAAATGATATCCTTATAGAAGGAGTTGAAATTGAGAAAAAAATCCCAAAATATTGAATTTTTTTTGTTGAAGTGGATTCAAGTCATCGAGAGAATAATGATATATAATCTAATAAATTAGAATAAATATATTTAAAGATATTGTATAGAATCCCGTCTTTTTATAACATAAACTTTCATTAAATTAAACAAAACTGAGGATCTTTAAGGTTTAGTGTCTTGGAAACCAGAAACATAATATATAAAAACAACATAAATCATTCTTCTTAAACACTTGAAAGGCTTCTCCTTTAGTTCATCCTAGGTTCATTACTGCATCTCATAACCTGGGGACATACATCAAAAGAAAGGGTGAGCAGAAGGCCCAGTAAGGGAAGCAAGAGAAACATTATACATGTGAACTTGAGATACTTCACTAAGGACATGAAAAGAACTTTAAGGCATGAGAAATAAATCATGAGATACATCATAATAAAATTTTTTTTTTCATAACCTGAAGATGTGGCTGCAAAATTTAATATTGACAATCGTTTCGTTTCACCAAGGTCTATCCCCAAGGTGTCGTTAAAAATTACCAAGGTTATTCACCAAGGCGTCGTTAAAATGGTCATCTCTAGAGATTAAGTCTTTACCCAATGCATTGGAGCGCTATCAGGGCACACCCTTAAATTTGCCTTTATTATCATGTGAGCCACATATATCATCATAAAACATTTCATAAATAACCCATATAGCATAAAATAAATGGGTTTCATTTCATAATCATAACGTTTTAAAAACTGCTTTAAAGACATGATCTTTACGTTACTTTAAACCCACAGAAAGGGAAAGAGGGTATCATGTATGTAAATCCCAGAATTTAAAATAGAACATTTTTATATATACGTGAATACCCCTGTAGAAATAGGAGCTTTGAGTATTCACTTTATAACATAAAATAATTTTGAGAAAAGAGAGGCATTTTGAGACGAAAATTCTGCAGCATAACGGCTATGTTACACGGTTTTAGAAAACTTTGAAAAGAGAGGGGACATGGGTCGAACAATCATAATTGACCCATAAAATAGTAGAGGTCATGAATAAGAAGTATATATGGACATGGTGATGCAATTTCAGGGACATACCATTTGAAATGAAAAACATGGAAGGAAGAAAAAAATTTAATTTCTCTTATGAAAATTCGGCAGCCTAACGGCGTCACTTAAACTTCAACAAAAATTAATTGAACAGATAAAATAGGGTCTCTCATCATATTATCATAAGAGACTAGTATTATAGATATAGAGATCATACCCCAACATAATAAGAAGGAACTTGAAATATTTGACATGAAAATCGAACATGAAAAATGAGAAGGGTGAAAGAATCACTTAAAAATTCGGCAGCCTAACAGCGTCACTTAAACTTTCATAAAAAGAAATGATGAGAGTAAGAGGGGATCTCTCATCATATAAACATGAAAAGGGCAGTAAGAGGAATATAAAATAACATCCTCTCACATATGAACATGGAGCATAAAACGAATGACATAAAAGAGATTACATTAAAAGAAAGAGAGGGGTCGGATCCCTTACCTTAAAAAGTGACTCTTGAAACTCAACGTTTTGGACCTTGAAGGCTTGGGGGCACCTTGGGAGGACTCCTTGGGAGGTAAGGAGACCAGAACTTTGTTGGGGGAGAGTTGGGAGTGAAAAATAAAGGAGGAAAGGGTGGGTATTTATAGGGAAAGTGAAGGGACAATGCATTAATGGCCAAGGGACACCTCACTAGTGGTTTTGGAAAAACCATGGGCTTTCCCATGGTATTTTCCCATTGTATTGGCCACTTAGGACATCTCATACCTTATCTTACTATTCATAATTCTACCATATTGAATATATACTTAATACATCATTTAATGATGTCATTAAACACCCGTAACTTAAAAACTATAATTTCACTATTCATTGAAAATTCAACTTTCTCAGAATAATCCCAAAATTTTACCTTAACCAAATATCAATGCTTTGATTTCAAAAATGAAATCCATTTTATAAAAATAATTTTTTAAATATTTTTAATGAATTTTTTAATTAAAAACACTATTCACCGAAAATTCATTTTTTTCAGAAAAATCCCCAAAAATTACCTTAACATAATATCGATGCTCTGAGTTCAAAAATAAAGTCCTTTTTATAAAAATAGTTTTCTAATTATTTTTAATAAAAATTTTAATTAAAAAACATTATTCATCTGAAAAAACTAATACTTGAATAATAATTTATGAAACTGTTATTTACCCATTTTATTGAATCACATTACTTAATCTAGGTGTCTAAATTATATTAAAACTTTCTTTGAGTGAAATTACTAATCCATTTGGTCCCATTACTAATCCTAAGCGTAAAATCACTATTCATAATTTACTATTCATCAAAAAATAAGTTAATCTTATTAGACTCCAATTTCCTTACTGAACACTTTTGTAGAAGACCATTTTTTGAAAATCATTACACATCATTAGTTATTTAGGGTTTTCATAAATATTTTAAAATATCCCTTTTTTTCAAAATTTGTCAAAAATACATTCTAAAATTATCTGGACATTTGAAATTTCACAAACATCACTAAAGGAAGAAATCTCAATTCATTCACCTGAAAGGATTACACAAGGAAGCTAGGGTATCGTCACATAGCCCCTTATAACACCGGAATAAGACCTAAGTGTAAGGTGTGCTATGGTGAGAGAATCTGAGGGAGGCTCAGATAACATTGCCCTAGTAGTAATCTCTACCAACTTGAACTTCTCCCGCAGGAATTTCCGTTCAAGCTTGACACGCTGGAGTTCGGCTTTGGCTTGGTCCAAAGCGAAGCCAATAGATGCTACCTCCTTCCCAAGCTTGATAAGTGGGCTTCATAAGGTTCGAGTCTACTGGATGAAGCCATCAACTCCTCTTTCTGTATTAACCATTAACATCTTATTAAATCAATAGGAGTAAGTTAATATACTACTCAAAAAGATTGGGTCATTACATTCTTCCCCCCTTAAGAAATTTTGTCCCCGAAATTTATACTTGAGGCCTAGTCGAAAAGGTGAGGGTACTTTTGCTTCATCGTTTCCTTAGGCTCCCAAGTCGCTTCTTCATACATATGATTCCTCCACAACACTTTCACAAGGTGGGTAGTCTTGTTTCGTAGAACCTTGTCTCTATGGTCCAAGATCTCCACTGGCTGCTCCTCACAAGAGAGGTCATGTTCCAGTTGTACCACCTCTGGGTTCAGTACATGCGAAGGGTCGAGTTTGTACTTCCTCAAGAGAGATAGATGGAAGACATCATGAACTTGAGATAGGTTCGGTGGAAGTGGTAGATGATAGTCCACGACTCCTATGCGATCAAGTATTTCATAGGGGCCAATGTACCGAGGGATGAGCTTCCCTTTCTTCCCAAACCGCATGACTCTCTTCCATGGAGAAATTCGAAGGAAGACTTTGCCACCAACACCAAACTCCAAGTCCCTTCGACGATTGTCAGCATAGCTCTTCTGCCGACTCTGAGTAGCCTTTATGTGTTGTTGGATGGCATGAACCTGTTCCATCATCTCTTGCACGAGATCAGGCCCAAGAAGCTTCCTCTCACCAATTTCATCCCAACAAGTAGGAGTTCTACACCGCTTTCCATACAGAGCTTCATAGGGTTCCATCTGAATACTCGCATTGAAGCTGTTGTTATAGGAGAACTCCACTAATGGGAGGTGTTGATCCCATCCACCTTTAAATTCCATTGAGCATAATCTCAACATGTCTTCGAGTGTCTAAATAGTCCTTTCAGATTGGCCATCAGTTTGAGGATGATAGGCCGTACTAAAATTCAATTCAGTATTCAGAGCATGTTGAAGACTTCTCTAGAATTTGATGTGAATATTGGGTCACGATCAGATATGATGGATAGTGGTACCCCATGTAGCCTTACCACTTCCTTCACGTATATCTTGGCAAGCTTATCCAGAGGGAAATCTTCCCGAATAGAGATAAAATGGGCTGTCTTGGTGAGACGGTCCACAATAACCCTTATCGCATTATTTCCTTTGGATGTTTTTGGGAGACCAGTTAAAAGTCCATAGTGATATTATCCACTTCCATACTGGTATGGTTAGTGGTTGTAATACCCCCTTAGGAAGTTGTCTTTCTGCCTTTACTTGCTGACACACCAGGCACCTTGTAGTGTAATAAGAAATCTCCCTCTTCATGTTATCCCACCAATAATGATCACGAAGGTCTCTATACATCATAGTGCTTCCTGGATGTATAGAGAAAGTAGAGCTATGAGCTTCATCCATCAGTTCTTTCTTTATCTCCGGAATAGATGGGACACATAGTCTCGTACGAAATTTCAATACACCTTCTTGATCAATATTGAAATCAGGGAACTTCCCATCTTTTACAGCCTCCAACTTCTCCTGCAACAAAGGATCTTCTTTTTGAGCCTTCTTGATCTTCTCTAGTAATGAAGGTTGAGAAATCATTTGCGATAGGGTTGATGATGTCCCTTTCCTTATAATTCCCATGTCCAGTTTTACTAGATCTTTAATCAAGGGATCTCATAAGATCCTCATTGTTTCCAGAACAATAGGATCTTTCCTGCTTAATGCATCCGCGACTTTGTTTTCTCTTCCAGGGTGATAATGTATTGAACAATCATAGTCTTTAATAAGCTCCAACCATCTCCTTTGTCTCATGTTCAATTCTTTCTGTGTGAAAATATACTTTAGACTTTGGTGGTCAGTGTATATATCACATTTCTCCCCATAAAGATAGTGCCTCCATATATTTAGAGCAAAAACAACTGCCGCCATCTCCAGATCATGCGTAGGATAATTCTGCTCATGAATCTTCAACTGTCGAGATGCATAAGCAATTACCTTGTCATTTTGCATGAGGACGCACCCAAGCCCTTTCAGAGATGCATTGCTAAAAATAACGAATCCTTCTCCGATAGAGGGTAGTGTTAACACAGGTGCAGTAACCAATCTCTTCTTCAGCTCTTGGAAACTTTCCTCGCATTCCTTTGTCCAGATGAACTTAACCCCTTTTCGAGTCAACTTGGTCAGTGGATTAGAAAGCCATGAAAGGTTTTTCACAAACCTTCTATAATATCCCGCTAAACCAAGTAAACTACGAATCTCAGTTACTGTTGTGGGTTGAGGACACTCCTCCACAACCATTATCTTTGCAAGGTCAACAGAGATTCCTTCATTGGTTACGATGTGCCCCAAGAGAGCCACCTGTTGTAACCAAAACTCACACTTGCTGAACTTCCCAAAGAGCCTCTCCTTCCGCGGAGTTTTCAATATAACCCTTAAATGATCTTCATTCTCCTCACGACTTTTTGAATATATCAAAATATAATCAATAAAAACTACCACAAAGTTATCAAGGTATTCCTTAAAGACTCTATTCATCAAATCCATGAAAATAGCAGGAGCATTAGTCAAGCCGAAGGGCATAACAGTAAACTCATAATGCCCATATCTTGATCGGAAGGCAGTCTTTGGAATATCTTCCTTCTTCACCCTCAGTTGATGATAACCAGATCGAAGGTCAATCTTAGAGAAGAATTGAGCCCCACGAAGTTGGTCAAATAAATCATCAATTCTTGGAAGAGGATATCTATTATTCACTGTGATCCCATTCAGTTCTCTATAATCAATGCATAGCCGCATTGATCCATCCTTCTTCTTCGCAAAGAGAACTGGTGCTCCCTAAGGAGACACACTCGGTCGGATAAACCCCTTCTCCAAAAAGTCTTGGAGTTGTTTCTTTAACTCTTCTAGCTCCACATTTTCCATTCTATATGGAGTCTATGATATCGTTTGAGACCCAAGTACGAGTTCAATGGAGAACTCTACCTCTCTTTCTGGGGGAGGTCCAGGTAACTCCTCAGGAAATACATCCATGTATTCCTGAACAATCGGAACATCTTCTATTTGTATTCTCCCTTTTCCTTCTTCATCATCACCGATTAACTCCATAAAGAAAGCTATAGGAGGTGCTTCTAGATAGGGATCAGTTCAGGATATCTCTCCTCGGAAGATAACTGTAGGTCGTTCATTCAAGACTACTGAGATTTCCTTACTTCTGCATTTGATCTTAGATTTATACTTTGAGAGCCAGTCCATCCCTAGTATAATGTAAAATTCCATCATGGGAATGACTACTAGATTTGTGATAAGATTGCACTCACCAAATTAAACACTAGAGCCTCTAAATACTGTTGATGCAAGGATAATCCCACTTGGAGTCTTAACAGACAACTCTACCTCTAGCAGTTCGGGGATTGATTCTATATTCCTTGCAAACTTGGAGGAAATAAAGGAATGTGTAGAACCAGAATCAAATAAATTATTTGCTAGTTTTGAGAGGATGACAAGAGTACCTTCTACAACATCGTTTGGGACTTCAACTTCATCTATTGTGATAGAGAAAGCACAACCTTTCTCCCTTGGCCTCTGCTGAGGTTGATGGTGATTCCTCTCCACCGCCCTCGGATTTGGACATTGATTAGCAAAGTGCCCAAGCTGTCCACACTTGAAGCATGTGACTTCGGGTAGGGCCAGAACCATCTTTCCTCTGTCGTTAGTGTTGGGAAGCTGAGGCTTCACCTCACTATGTCAATTCCGATCAATATGGCCTCCTCTTCCACACTTGTAGCACTTTCCACTTCCGTTCAAGCAGTTCTCCAGATGATTCTTCCCACATTTATTGCATGTGGTAAGTTGCATTTTCTTTTCACATCTTCCCTGATCAAAAGACATCCCTAAACTGGGCTCCAACGATCTCTTATTTTCATTTGGTTTATGAGACCACTGTGTCTCACCAAACTCCAGCTCGACTTTCATAGCACTTTGAACTATTTCTTCATAGCTATCGTAGTCCCTGTTGGCTAGATTCTTCCGCAGATGAGGTCGTAGTCCGCCAAAGAATCTATCAACCTTCCCATTAGGGTCCATGACAAAGCTTGAGGTATAACGGGAAAGCCTTGTGAAGTTCATCTCGTAGCTTCCGACAGATTCGTTCTCCTTCTGCATCAGCTCGAGAAACTCTTTCTCCATTCTCGTTCTCATGGAATGAGGGAAATACTTGTTAAGGAAAATTCCCCGAAATTCTTCCCACTCCATAGCTTCTATCTCTCCTCATGGCTTCTTGTTTTTGATCAGTGACCACCACTGATCAGCTTCTCCCTCTAGGCGGTAAACAGCAAGGGTGACTTTTTCTTGTTCTGAACAATGAGTTACAGAAAAGATATTTTCCATGGAGCTTATCCATTGTTCCGCAACCAATGGGTCAGTAGATCCACTGAATGTTGGCGGTCGTTGACGCATGAAGGACTCAATAGAGTTTTGTTCCCTTCGTGGTGAGGTCGGCCTCTCAGCTTGATTCAAGTTAATACTCATAACTTGAGTCAGTTGGTTCATCATTCGCATGAATGTTTCCATTCCGGCTTCCATCAGAGGGCCGTCAGCACATGGTGCATTGCGGTCACCATCGGCATGGTTCCTCCAATTGCCCGCTATATTCTAAAAGAATAAAACCTTAGTAAGAAACTTATTTCATTTATGAATCTTTTAATGAAGACTTCATGCTTAGACAATTACACTTTTCTATAATTCTTTCATAATGATTCATAAAAAGCTTGTGATTAACCAAACATATCCCCCGGGAGTGTCGTAACCAAGAGTGCAGCAAGGCCCATTATCGTGCACCAGTTCCCGTTCGAGTATAGCTCAAAGCGGTGTTTTCGGGTTTTACACCTATGTACATCTGTGTCAGAGCCGCCTCTACCTGCTCGTATCCAGACAGGGATATATTTGTTTGATAAACCACTTACTCAATACTTACCAAAATACCAGGAAGTTTTCCTATATTTAAACTTTTCTATGGGGCTCTTCCTAAAGTTTTTATATCCTAATTTCCACAAATAACTAATCCATCCTTTGATACCAACTATAGCATCCCGTCTTTTTATAACATAAACTTTCATTACATTACACAAAACTGAGGATCTTTAAGGTTTAGTGTCTTGTAAACCAGGAACATAATATATAAAAACAACATAAAGCATTCTTCTTAAACACTTGAAAGGCTTCCCCTTTAGTTCATCCTAGGTTCATTACTGCATCTCATAACCTGGGGACATACATCAAAAGAAAGGGTGAGCAGAAGGCCCAGTAAGGGAAACAAGAGAAACATTTTACATGTGAACTTGAGATACTTCACTAAGGACATGAAAAGAACTTTAAGGCATGAGAAATAAATCATGAGATACATCATAATAAAAATAAAAATTTTCATAACTTGAAGATGTGGCTGCAACATTTAATATTGACAATCGTTTCGTTTCACCAAGGTCCATCCCCAAGGTGTCGTTAAAAATTACCAAGGTTATTCACCAAGGCGTCGTTAAAATGGTCATCTCTAGAGATTAAGTCTTTACCCAATGCATTGGAGCGCTATCAGGGTGCACCCTTAAATTTTCCTTTATTATCATGTGAGCCACATATATCATCATCAAAAATTTCATAAATAACCCATATAGCATAAAATAAATGGGTTTTATTTCATAATCATAACATTTTAAAAACTCCTTTAAAGACATGATCTTTACGTTACTTTAAACCCATGGAAAGGGAAAGCGGGTATCATGTATGTAAATCCCAGAATTTAAAATAGAACATATTTATATATATGTGAATACCCCTATAGAAATAGGAGCTATGAGTATTCACTTTATAACATACAATAATTTTGAGAAAAGAGAGGCATTTTGAGACGAAAATTCTGCAGCATAACGGCTATGTTACACGGTTTTAGAAAACTTTGAAAAGAGAGGGGACATGGGTCGAAGAATCATAGTTGACCCATAAAATAGTAGAGGGACAGAATAATAAGTATATATGGACATGGTGATGCAATTTCAGGGACATACCATTTGAAATGAAAAACATGGAAGGAAGACAAAAATTTGATTTCTCTTATGAAAATCCGGCAGCCTAACGGCGTCACATAAACTTCAACAAAAATGAATTGAACAGATAAAATAGGGTCTCTCATCATATGATCATAAGAGATCAGTATTATAGATATAGAGATCATAACCCAACATAATAAAAGGCAACTTGAAATATTTGACATGAAAATTGAACTTGAAAAATGAGAAGGGTGAAAGAATCACTTAAAAATTCGGCAGCCTAACGGCATCACTTAAACTTTCATAAAACGAAATGATGAGAGTAAGAGGGAATATCTCATCATATAAAAATGAAAGGGGCAGTAAGAGGAATATAAAATAACATCCTCTCACATAAGAACATGGAGCATAAAAGCAATGACATAAAAGAGATTACATTAAAAGGAAGAGAGGGGTCGGATCCCTTACCTTAAAACGTGACTCTTGAAACTCAATGTTTTGGACCTTGAGGGCTTGGGGGCACCTTGGGAGGACTCCTTGGGAGGTAAGGAGACCAGAACATCTTTGGGGGAGAGTTGGGAGTGAAAAATAAAGGAGGAAAGGGTGGGTATTTATAGGGAAAGTGAAGGTACAAGGCATTAATGGCCAAGGGACACCTCACTAGTGGTTTTGGCAAAACCATGGGCTTGCCCATGTTATTTTCCCATGGTATTGGACACTTAGGACACCTCATACCTTATCTTACTATTCATAATTCGACCATATTGAATATATACTTAATACATCATTTAATGATGTCATTAAACACCTGTAACTTAAAAACTATAATTTCACTATTCATCGAAGATTCAACTCTCTCAGAATAATCCGAAAATTTCACCTTAACCAAATATCAATGCTTTGATTTCAAAAATGAAATCCATTTTATAAAAATAATTTTCTAAATATTTTTAATTAATTTTTTAATTAAAAACACTATTCACCGAAAATTCCTATTTTTCAGAAAAATCCCCAAAAATTACCTTAACATAATATCGATGCTCTGAGTTCAAAAATAAAGTCCTTTTTATAAAAATAATTTTCTAATTATTTTCAATTAAATTTTTAATTAAAAAACACTATTCATCCGAAAAATCTAAAACATGACTAATAATTTATGAAACCGTTATTTACCCATTTTATTGAATCACATTACTTAATCTAGGTGTCTAAATTATATTGAATCTTTTTTTGAGTGAAATTACTAATCCATTTGGTCCCATTACTAATCCTAAGCATAAAATCACTATTCATAATTTACTATTCATCAAAAATTAAGTTAATCTTATTAGACTCCAATTTCCTTACTGAACACTTTTGTAGAAGAACATTTTTTGAAAATCATTACACATCATTAGTTATTTAGGGTTTTCATAAATATTTAAAAATATCCCTTTTTTTCAAAATTCGTCAAAAATACATTCTAAAATTATTTGGACAGTTGAAATTTCACAAACATAACTAAAGGAAGAAATCTCAATTCATTCACCAGAAAGGATTAGACAAGGAATCTATGGTCTCGTCACATAGACCCTTATAACACCGGCATAAGACTTAAATGTATGGTGTGCTATGGCGAGAGAATCTGAGGGAGGCTCAGATAACATTGCCCTAGTAGTAATCTCTACTAACATGAACTTCTCCCGCAGGCGTTTCCGTTCATGCTTGACACGCTGAAGTTCGGCTTGGGCTTGGTCCAAAGCGTAGCCAACAGATGCTACCTCCTTCCCAAGTTCTGATAAGTGGGCTTCATAAGGTTAAAGTCTACTGGAAGAAGCCATCGACTCCTCTTTCTACATTAACCATTAACATCTTATTAAATCAATAAGAGTAAGTTAATATACTACTCAAAATGATTGCGTCGTTACAAATTGAAACTCAATTATAGTGTAATGGTGAAAGTATTTGTCTCCAAATAAATTGAAAATATTAAGGGTAAGATAGATGAGTTCGATACACACTTGGATGAATTGGTTACATAGAATCAAAGGATAAAATAAGAAAATGTATTCTTATGGAATTATAGTACATGGATAAACATCAATTTAATTGAAACATGTGATATATTAAATGAGAATTATGATACATTTATGGTTGAAATGTTTAGTGGGATTATGATCAAGTAAAACATTAATGATCATCTTGAAGCAAGAATAAAAAAATATCCATCAACATAAAGATGAATTATTCATATTTAAGAATGAAGTGGAACTTCCAAATTCTATGTTTATTCCTAATATAAATTATTATTTATAATTATTATTTTATTTTTCCTCACCATGAGATAGTTATATAAAGTAACTAAATGCTAAATTATAGAATTTTATGATAAATATTTTATAAAATAACTGTTATAATCTCAGTAAAACCACAACTATGGATATTGTTGATACCATATTATTATAGGAATAGACATTATTCCTATAAATATTAAATTTTCATTCATGTATCTTTCAGTCATTGGAAGATAGTTTCTATAGGGGTTAATTTTTAAAACATGAATGCATATAGTTGTAAGTTCATTATTTGTTGAAATATATTTCCTAAGATTATTGAAGAATATCATTATTATAAAATAAATTTTATGATTAATTGAAAATATTAATGATAAAAAATGATTCATAAAAAAATAAAAAGTGGATTTATAAAGGTAAAAAGTGTCCAAATAATTCTTATAAGATGTAATTATTATATAGAAATGACTAAATTAAGAAATCTAAAGAATCTTTCTAGAAAAGATGACGTGAAAAATGGTATGGAGAATAAATTTAAAATATGTGATGAGTGGAGTTGAAATTAATGGAAATATAACCTAATGAGGAAAAATGTTTGGTTTGGTTTATTATGAAAAGAATAATCCCATGGAATCTTTAATGATGTAGGATTCTATCAAAACCAAATTTTAACATAAGAATTATTATAAATTTATGGAATATTTAATAGTGGAGTTTTATAGTGATATAAATAAAATATAATATTACTTCTCCCCATGTATTTAAAATATAAAACATATTTTAATGTTTTATAAGAAATTTTGGGAGATAAAATATATAGATACAGTGGATTGAAAAATGAAATTGGTATCAAGACATGATCCAGAATTTCAATTTGTGTTGGTCCATTGAATATGTTGTCTTAATAAATATATAATTGCCTTTAAATTATTAAATAAAGTTTTATATAAAATAAATGATGAATAAAGAGGAAATATTCAAGGATATTTAATGAAAAATATATTTCACATGAATTATTTGATTTGATCTAACATTATATATGCTTAGATTGTTCCCAGGATTTCAAAATTTGTGGAAAAAATGAACCTCATAAAAATATTAATTCTCTGTATATAAATAGAGTTGGTAATTTCAATGTGGTGTTCCCTTTAAATATTTGAATGCTTCTATTCCCATCAACTAAGGAAAAACATCTAGGGGAGGGTATAGGATATCTATTTTAATAAATTGATTTCTAAATTTAAAACTAGTTAGGGGAAACTAGGGTGTTTCATGGGATAATATTATTTCAATTACGTCTTGATACTAATCAAGAAGACTGTTTCAAATGGAAAAAAACTATGTTATTAATGTAGACTATATTTTCATATGCATAATTCTAACTCAGTAATGTAATGTGTATTTTTGATGACTCTTTACTAAGTGATGATTTCTCAAAATTAAAATACACTGGAATGAAGATATATATTGATGAATCTATTATGATTCAATGTAAAATCATGATTAATTGTGAACATGTTACTATTGATTTAAAAATTATATGATATGTTAATTTCATTACAAAGGGTATCCAAGTATAACTAAATAAGGAAATGAAAATACTTCCAATGGGGTGGGGGATTTATTGTTTTCCCATATTCCGTTAAGATATATAATATTATTTTTTATTATATTGATTGAAAATGATAAGGTCAAGGAAATATAACATTGAAGTTAAATGATAATGCCTTTAAATCTCAAGGTAAATGTTTTTTAATGATTATATATTTTTCATTATTTTTAAATTGAACTGTTATTATTATCAAAGATGGAAATATAAGAGTTTAAGAATTAATATGTGTATTACAAATAAATATAAGGCTATATCCAGTTGGAAATTTATGAATTTTTATTTTATTATATTTCAATGAAATTAGTTGATATTGATTTTTTATTAAAAATAGATTTATTTATAATCACATTACGAAGATGGAATAAATATAAATCAAATGATATATTTTTCATTATAAATGTAATGAGTTGTGCATACTATTTCAATTAAAATATATTCCCATGGTAAACATTATCAAACAAAATATGATGGATTAAGTTATATAAACAAACAAAAGATGATATTTTGTAAGGAAATATCCCACAATGTTTCCTTTATTTTTGTTATAATTTTATTTGTTTATATAGAAAATTGAAAACTTTTCAGAATCATGATTCATGGTATATTCCTAGAGGGATTTATTTTTTATATTTCTTGATTATTATTTGTATTGGTTAAAATAATTAGTGTTAAAGGTGATTGACATGGAAATTTGAAGAAAATGTAGAGTTCTGTGAACCAGGATTTCATATAAACTATTTCTCTATTAATTAATGTGTCATGAAATTGTGAGAATAAATGTGTAGATCATGATTTTTCCATAAATTCTTTTTTTAAATGTTTAGGTATGTCCAAATGGGGGTTACCATTTTGGTCATGGATGGATCAAGTGTGTCTAGGGCTTGTTGGAATCCTAGAACCCAACTCTTTGAGATTTTTGGGCCTTCATTAAAGTAAGTAGTAACCATGTGATGTCGGCCACATGGTTAATCTAACCATGTGAGATGAGGAATTATCTTCCACATGGTTTCGAAAAACCACGTGTTAGAGTCCACACGACCATATGGATGTGTAGAAAAAGTTAAAAAAACATGACAGAGGGTACCACATGTTTAGAAATACCATGCGGTGTAACTATGAGAGCCCGTTGGATGCTTGAATAAGTCATTTGAAAAGGAGAAAGGTTAGGAAAACTATCCTCTATAACCATACAACATAGTTTTTTGTGTAGAATGACTATTATTCAATTTTAATGCTTTAACCTTATGTTCCTTTCTCCTCCTCTCATCGCATGGAAGTGCTTCATGTTAGAATCCCTCCTTGATGGTATTCCATATTCTTAGATCTAATATCATTCTATTATTTGTTTTGATCATCGTTCATCTACTTAGATCTGTAATAGTAATACCTCGATTCCTTTATAGCCATATTAGATTCATTTGGTTATTAATTTTTCTATTTGGATTTATGATTATATTTCATAATATACCATTCATCTTCTGTTCTTCAGATTTCCCCAAAACCAGGGTGAATTTGTGTTTGATAATGAACGGGCTATCTAGAATGAGTGTAAGGTTGGTGGTCATGTGGTCTACGTTAAATGTCAAAATGTTTATATATTTTGGAGTATTGCGCACCAATTTTGTTGGTGTCAACTTAATTTATAAATCATTCCCATTGTTCTATATTATTGTTTACCTAATTAAATAGGTGATTAAAATCATTTATTATGTTTAATTCCTAGAATAAGGTCCACCCCTTGGTTGTGTGCCCAATTTGGCACTTTTTTGGAAATTTGTCTTAGGATTCCTATGAGGTGTGCCTTTTATTACCACTCATAGGTTCCAGAAAATTATTTTATTATTAAATGAAATATTAATGTTGTTGAATTGTGATTGAATTGATTTTGGTTATGTGTTGTTTGACTTGGACTATGACCCATATGAATTTCTATTCATTTTTAAAGAATGTTTATATTGTTTTTGTCCAATTGTGATCCTCCTCACATGAGTTAGGTTTTGTTAAGTCCTTTTAATGGTTTAGATTACATAATAGTCTTTTTATATAATATGTTCCGACATTAATAGTGATAGGAGAAGCCTTAGAGTTTGGACCAAGCTTGTGACACCTTTAGTGGTGAGAGGTATATGATATTCCTTTACTGTTGACCCTAGCATGGATAATGAATTTGTATTTTTAACTGTTAATGGTTAAATGTTATATATTGTTGGGAGAGTCATGTATTCGATTAAGAATGACATGGACATGATTTAATTTATATTGTACATTGATCCCTTGAGTGAACCTTGGACTCTTTGGAATTCCTTGGATGGGCTTGATGGATTTGTTTATAATTTTAAGGTCATGAGTAAACTATATAAGGCATGGATGGGCTCATAGAGGATATGAAATATATGATAAGTGAATCAAGGATCCTTATCGGATGCCATGGATGGGATCAAGAGTCATGGATATGTCATCATTGATACATAGGGATCCCTATAGGACCACCAAGGATGAGCTCTATAGGAAGGGACAAACCGCACCAAGAGTGATATCGAGCATCTGTGAGGATTTCCAGGATGATCTAGTATGGTGTTGTCTAAGTTTCACCTAGAGGGATACTTGAATTACATTTTAGGAAAGTAAAGTATGTGCTTAAAATTTATTGAATACTGGAATTGTTCAGGAAGCATTTTACAAGAGAAAAAACATTCATGGAGTTTATTGATATTCTTTTTTACATATATGGACATCTGAGGCATCTATTATGGTTACAAATATAAGGGGGATTCCAATCATAGGCTGGATAAAGAAAATTTTAACATTAAATTTAATTAAATTATTAATTAAAGTTGATGAAATGGAAATGGAAATTGGTGCTTGTAGGATGGTTTACTGTTCTGTGCTTCTTGGCTTGTTTCTTTCATTATTTTACACTGCTTGTTATATATGGTCATAGATAGATTGTTACAATCTATGGGTGGTTTCTTCTAATGATTTAGTCTCACACCTTATTTGGGTCATTATTTGGATCAAAATTGATTACATGGTTTCGTTTGTCAATACGAGGAAAAGACATCCTAAAGGTACTTGATAAATTGGTTATGAGTTTGAGAGCATGGGACCAATATTAGGATTGTGATACTTCTAGGATACTTTATTTTTATTTGTACGTTTGAATTTTTTATTTTATCTCATAGCTTTGTGACTTTTCTTTCTATTATCAAGAACATGTAACTTGTAGCATCATTATTTGAATGATATGACCTCTAAATATTTATACTACAGATCTTCCACTATTTACTCATATTGTAAGTTATTCCATTCTGTTACAATCTTTTCATGATGGAATAGTCTCCCCACTATCACACCTAGGCCCTCACTACTAGTTAACAGCCTCTAGTGTATGGGGCGATGGGCGTGAGGCGATGTGGCCAACCGATCTTGGATAACTGTTATGTGGTAACCAAATTAGATAAGTTACATTGTGGTATCAAAGGTAATTTTTTATTATTTTTCATTACTTTTTGGTGTTTATGGACTGTTATAGGAAGAAAATGGGGTTTGGTAATTGGGTGTTACATGGAGGGGCTACCCCACGTACATGTTAAAGAAAAATTAACCCAAATTGAATATCAATTTTTGGATTTTGATTTATAACGGTTGATCAAATTTCACAATTGAGCGACACACTTGTGTTGTGCTGTTATTGTTGATATTATTTTTGGTTCTATTTTGATTCAACTCAACAAGATTATGGTATTCCATATCATTCATCATATAGGAACATGTTACAAATCACATTTCATGAATTATTTCAATTCCATTTAGGAGAATTAATGATTGCATGTTGTTGTGATAGGTACCATGATAGATATGCATACTGTTGTGATAGGTGTATTGGTACTTGGTGTGGTTAAATTTGGATGGATTCATTTATTAGGTACCTATGGTGTATAGTCCCACATTGATCAAAATTTTGGGGATCATGTTTCATACATTTATTTCACTATTTTATGATGCAATATAGGTGGATGAAAAACATTGATTCATGGGGGTATGGCCCCCATAGTCCAGAATTTGGAATACCATTTCGGATACCCTTTAAGGAGGAAAAGTATAAAATTTGAATAGCCTTTTGATAGTGAAAATGAACATACACAACTTTAGTAGTGGGAGTTTTATTGTGTTTGTAACTATTTAAAACTTAGACATAGCCCATGGGGTTGGTAGAGGGGTGAGAGTTAGAAGAAGGTTCTAACCTATACGATTTATTCTACGGTTTCAAGCAGAAACTTTGAGACTAAACTAAATGTAAGGTGTACACTTCAACTTGTACTACCATGACACCACAATGACCTCTAGATGTGATCTAAGATTATGGTGATGATCATAACATGGAGGTGGTACACCATGGCCTATTAATGGATCATCCATTTGTTCCATATGGGGCATGAGTTGTTATTCAAGATGATGGTGCTAATGTACATTTATGCGAAGGATTTATCAGGTTTATAAAAACCTATCAAGGTGCTCCCCATCCTTCCATGTACATGTATGAGTTGGAGTGAGTGTTCCAGAAGCAGCATCCACTGACATTGTAAGCGGATTAAGGAACATATGTTGAAAAGTCATGGATAAGGGCCAAGATTATAATCTTTGAGCATCAATAGACACAAAATAAAAATAGGTTAAATCTCATGATGTATATCGCACATGATTCCTCCAAGAGATGGTGATACATGACTACTCTGGTGGGGAACAATTAGGTTATAGCATGGGGATAATTCCATACATTATTCCATAAAAACTACTATATCGAGATGTTGTGGTCCAAAAAATCATAAGAGTTTATGCATCTCGAGTAGGGTGCTTTTTTAGTAATGGAATGATCATCCCTTTTAACAGACCCCTAGGGATTCCCAAATATTTTTATGGGTGATGACATATCAAAATCAAGGTTCTTTGAGGATGGTATGAGATATGACATATGATCATAGGTAAATTTATTTAGGTTGACTACCATATCTAGTATAGTGAATCATATGTTGATCATAGAGTGTAACATGAGGGAATATAGAGGTGCGATCAAGGGAGGATAAACACTTATATCTAGTACTATCATGACCAGAAATAGTAATAGCCATCTAGAGCTTCCTCATGATGATTTGAGAAATTGGCATGTTTCACACGATATCCATGTGAGTTGATTCTATTACATCAGGTTGAAGAATACGTGACCACAATGTCTATAGGACCCAGTTTAATGTCGGTATTTTGTAAAAATGGGCCGTATTTAGTTTTCCTGTCGGGTATTCTCACTAGTAGTAAGTAATATAGGGTATTGAACCTCCATGTTTAAGTGTAGTTCATGTAACTTATCACTAGTTAGAGAACTGGAATGAATCAAGCCATTTAGTTTGAGTTGGTGGTTGTGGTTGTGGTAACCAAATCCTATGTTCTCATAGACAATAGGATGAATCATCTCAGGGTAGTTAAGCATTGTCTAAATACCGTGATACACTCCAAAAATATGCATTTCAATAGTCCAAAAAAAAAGTAGGATCCTATACCTTCTACTGTTAGAGGTATTATTATTTTAGAATATGTTTAGGATACACATTTTCATATAGGGGATTCATATGTTCCAAACATTGCTCGTTGTGGGGAGCCTTGGGCTCTATATTTTTACTGATGATGACTTTATGATTCTAGAAAATCTATAAGGAATTAAAACAAAACGTTTTCATTAGTGCAAGGAGTACCCTCTCGAGGTCGGTGGGCATCACTTCGTCTGGGACCTCTTTGTATTAGAGATGACTGGCTTTGAAATCATTCTTGGGAAGGGAATATTAGTTTTCATTTATGCCTTTATTGATTTCTATCATTCTAGGGTGAGTCTCACGTCACTAGATGGTGGGTCATTTCTATAGAAAGCCAAATGGGATGCCTAGGTGATCTAATCTAGATCTGAGCATCAGGGGTTAGGAAGGTGACATAAAATATTGAGAGTTTGTATCTTGATGACCTGAGAACATTTTATATTGATTTCCCTCTATTTTTGGGATGTTTTCCCGCACATCTTTTCTGGTTTACCTCTAGTGAGAGAGGTTCAGTTATCTATCAATCTAGTGTCAATAGATGAACCAATCTAGAATCCTCAATAGAGGATAGATGTGAAGGAGTTTCAAGATCTCAAGAGGTAGGTATAATACTTGGAGGCTAAGGGTTTCATCTAATCCAATACTTCTCTACGGGTTCCGTCGATAGTTTTTGAAAAAATAGGTGGAAGGTACCCTCAGGAGTTTCATGGATTAATGGGAATTTAACCAATTGACCCATAAAAACTAATATCCTTTCAGAAAATATATGATCTCTTCAACCATTTCCTTGGAGATCAGGTTTTCTCAAAGATAGATCTAATATGTGGATATCATCAGGTGCATGTTAGATCACCATAAATACTATGTGCAACCTTTCGGAGTAGGTGTTGTATGAATGGGTTTCATTTTATGCCATTAAATCTCATGAAAACACAAGTGGTTTTCATGGAATTGATGAACCATGTGTTCCATCCTCTTATTGATTCATTTGTTTTGGTTTTCATAGATAACATCTTGGTGTATTCTCTCAGTTTTCATGAACATACCAAAAATGTTGATAACTGTGATGACCCAGAATCTCTTGGTTCTTCCCTTTGCCAAAATCCGGGTCCTAAATGAGTGACGTCTCGGTGAGACCGATCGGCAAGACCGATCGGTGTCACCCGGCCTTGTAAAGTTGTTTCCAGTAGCGCTCTTTTGCGCAAATAGGGTTTTAAACCCAATTCTAACTTATTTAAGCATGTTTTAAAGACACGTAATGTGCATAAGAGTTTTAATTAAATACTTCATCAATTCATGAGTCGGCTTAAACCACCCGACCCCCTTTTTGTGACGAGTGGAGCCGCGTGGTCTACCCACAACCCCCACGCCTTACGCGGTTTCACGTTTTCACCTCAACAGTCCCCGGCTCTTATAAACTAAGGGTTAGCCGTGGTTTATCCTTTCCTCGATCGTGGCTTTTCACAAATAGCTTCTGGTGCATCGGGCGAATCGTTATCCGTAAAGTTCCGCGCCTAGCCTAAGCGCCGATCATCGATCAAACAAGTAAGGAATTTCTCCTTCGCCTCTCTCTTTGTGTATGATGCGGGGTGGGCGTGCTTTTGTTTCTGTAGAACTGGTTGGACCGAACTTAATGAAGGTAATGAACGAATTCAATAAAGAAAGGGAGGGGGATGTGTTTGTTGATGTTGTCTTATATTTGTTTTGATGTTGTTTCTTCTACGACCATCTTGTTGAGTTGTGCTGGCTTACGCCTCCTGAAAATCGAGGTCGTTGGTGGTCGTTGTTTGTGCACTAATGAACCCTGCTGATGTTTTAAATGGCCTATTTGGGGTTGTAAGATCCTGCTGAAAAGGTGAATTGGTTAATCACGTATATTCGGCTGAAATAAATTGAAAGCACTAGGATCAAACCTTTTGTGATAACTCCCAGTTAGAACACACGGAATTTGAAATCATGGAGTGTGTTAAGTCGTTTAAATCTGAAAATACCCGCAAGGCCCTGCTTGTGTTGATTGTGGTAGTTGGTTGTTTTATTTTGCGGCCGATTGCTGGAAACGAGGGAGGGGATGGTATCCACTGTCTTGTACTCTTAGTGGTTTTGTGAAATTTGTGTATGGGATCCCCTGTTGGTGCGAACTCGGTGGTTGTGAGTTTTATGGACCAGTGGATACTTGTTCATATCACAAATTGGGGTGGGGTCCTCTGTTGTTGAGAACCAGGTGTGGGCGTCTTGGCTGATGCTTGACTGTTTACCTTCCTGGACTTATGCCTATGCCTACTAGTTGCCTAGTAGTGCTTAAACGTAAAAATTATTACTGAACGTAAAATAATAAAGGGGACAAATTGATTGTTAGAGTAAGTCGTGACTCAAACTTGAGTGTTATTGTGATCTGTAGGCTGTCTGAAGAAAAACCTAGCTTGGGTGAGTGCTTGTTACCCTATATATATATATATATACTTGTAGCTTTGTGTTTCTTATTCGCGCCCCACCCAAGTTAAGCACTTAGTGTCGAACACCCCCATTTCATGGAGGAGGGTGTTTATCCCAACACTATTCATAGTGGCTGGTTATTATCTCCTTTTTTTCTCCCTTTCCCGGATAGCCCAAGTATCTTCGGGCAGGCTATGATGGCCTGAGGTCCATTATTAGCCCAAGAACCTTCGGGCGGGGTAGTGTGGTGGTTGGCCAGGTGTGTGCGACCAGTGGTTTCCCAAGCGACTTCGGGATGAGGCCCAGGTGTCTTCGGGCGTGGAAGTGGATCCTTTATACCAGGTGTCTTCGGGCGTGGTGGTGGTTGTTCTGGACTAGGTGTTTGCAGGCATGGTTACGTGTGACAGTTGTGGCCCAGGTGTGTGCGGGCGGGATTCAGCAGTGGGACTGCATGCAGTTGAGGCCCAGGTGTGTGCGGGCAGGATTTCAGCAGTTGGACTCCGTGTGGTTGTGGCCCAGGTGTGTGCGGGTGGGTGTGGCAGTGGGACTGCGGTGAGAATGGCGGGATTGGTCCGATGCGTAGGATGTCTCAATAACCATTGGGAAAGTGGCACGGGGTACCCAAACATCGATGTGATCTGATTATATATTACTTGACTTGCGTTATTTGGGGAGTGTGCTATGGTGAGGCCTGGGGTGGATAGTTTACCTTGATAGGTGTTTGGTTTCCTCTTTTCTCACGGGACATTAGCACGTTTCCCCCACTTGTGCACGAGAGTCTTTTGTTTTCCCTACTGGGTGTACTTTTATGCTCACCCTACGTATATAAAACTGATTTCAGGTTTCCAAGAGGACTTCGGGGATCACATGGGACCTTACTAGCTCAGACCTTTGGAGTAGTTGCAGTTGTTGTTTTTCTTTTCCCTTGGTACTTACCTTGTAGTCAACTTTTTCACTTTGTGGCTATTACTTTTGAAACATGCATGTGGGAATGGTTTACTTTTGGCTTTACTTTTTTTTTCTACCTTGGGGTTGTTGGGTTCTCTTCTCCTTATCTCTCGATCCTATAAAATAAAAAGGGTAATGCCTTCCATTTGTCAAAAATTTCTATACCCTTGGTACTAGTCGCCACTTCGGGACCTATTGAAGGCGGGTTTCGGGGGTCATTATCTCTCCATCAACTTAAAGAAGGAAGGGCCGGGAAATCTGCTAACCCTCCCCTCCTTTTGGTGAAGGCGGGTCGTGACAGAATAGTATCAAAAGAGGTGGTTGAGAGATAGGATGGAGTTTGGAGTTAGGCATAGTGAGGATTGCATGGGATGGTAAGGCAACAGTGTTGGGTGATCTTGGCGCGTGAATTAGGCCAAGGAAGACCGGCTTGGACACGGGATTTTAGGGCCTCCCGTGATCCAATGCAAGGACTCTGGACCTACCGAACGACCTAGTGAGGCCACCCTAATTGCAGGTTAGAGGCCCTAGGAAAGGTACATGCATCATAATGACTTGTGTTCTTCTGTTTCTGGGATATCTAGGGAATTAAGAATAAATTAGATTTAAGAAGTTTTAAGAACGATATTCTGCACTAATTGGGTATAGGAATTCCTTGTTTACCTTGCAGCTATGGCACCTGGAAGGAGACCACATGTGGTATAGGCGATCGAGGCCCCAGAGACGACTTTGGCCGATCGGCAAAGAGCTGATCGAGAAGAAGAGGACGACCAGTGGCAGAAGACTCTTCGAGCCTTCCAGCGACATTCCCTCGAGAAGTATGGGGGAAGAACCTCCGATATAAAGATGGAAGGCTGGCTAGAGGAGCTAGTTATAGCCTTCAGCCTGATTCGGGCCCCGACCGAGTATTGGGTTCCTCTGGCCATTAGCCAGATGTGGGGAGCGGCACGTCAGTGGTGGATGCTTTACCTGGGGGAGAGGAGAGAGTCTGAGGTGGCTTAGGTGGACTTCGAGAGGGAGTTCCGGGCGAAATTCCTCTCCTCGACGATGAAGGAAGAAAAGAGGCTGGATCTACTCTCCCTCCAGCAGGGGAGTATGTCCGTGAGGGAGATAGGGATCAGGTTCAAGGACCACCTACGTTTTTCTCCGGACCTCTTTCCCGACGAGGAGTCTCGAGCAAGACTTCTAGAGGAGGCACTCCGACCCTCCCTCCAGTATGGTGTTACCCCCTTTACCCTGCCGACGTACTTGGAGGTCCAGAAGAAGGCCGAAGTGGTGGAGAGGATGCATGCTCTAGGAGGAGTGTCGCGAGAGGGGATCCAGCTAGGACCATCGTAGGGGAAGGCCGTCAGCACCAGGCCTCCAGCGGCAGGACCCTCTAGGTTCCGACTCGCAGGGAGCAGGCCGCATCAGTTTCAGTTTCGATCCCTCGGCCCTCACCCTTTTTCTATGGGCCCGGGACCGCGGTGCTTCATCTGTGGGAGACCTGGGAATCTCCAGAGTCAGTGCCTGGACCGGGTGCGGTGCAGCAGTGGCAGTCAGCCCCAGCACCCGCCCCAGCAGAAGCTTCTAGCCAGACCATTCCAGCAGCAGCAGCAGGGACAGCGAGCTCCCGCTCCTTCGAGGGAAGACGTAGGAGGAGGCTGACCTCAGGGCGCTCCACAGGGACCCCGACCAGGGCGTGGTCGGGGAGGTGGCTAACATCCAAGGGGCAAGGGAGCGGGGCATGGCAGTTGCACGCTGCAGAGGCAGCAGTTCTAGTAGGGCCAGAGGTTGTTCGAGGTATGATCAGTCTGTTTAGCACTCTTGCTTATGATTTGTTCGATACCGGAGCTTCGCACTCCATTGTTGCACCCAGTCTAGACCGTGCCTTGGGTCTAGATTCTGAGAGACTTCCAGTGCCCCTAGTGTTGAGCACACCAGTCAGAGGTCAGACCTACTTGTTGTTTGTTTTTCGAGGATGCAGACTGATGATAGGGCCACATCAGTCGGTTAGGGATCTTCTTCTGCTATAGATTCATCCATACGATGTCATCCTAGGCATCGACTGGCTATTTTCTGTGTGTGCCGTCATCGATTGTTTCCGAAGAAGGGTGGTGTTCTCAGACTTGGATGACTGACGTGTTACCTTCACAGGCGAGCAGAGCAGTCCGAAAGGAAACGGGAGAGAGGAACCTCTCCTCTCCTTGTTGACCGAGATGACAGTGGAATCAATTGATGCTGAAATGGTGGAAGTGACAGAGATCATCCGTGAGTTTATGGAAATCTTCCCTGAGGAGGTGACGACTCTACCCCCTCGACATGATATCGAGTTTGGGATAGACCTTCAGCCTGGCGCTCGTCCAGTCTCGACGGCACCTTACTAGATGGCACCTTCAGAGCTATGGGAGTTTCAGATACAGATTGACAATCTGATGAAGAGGGGTTATGTTCGTCCGAGTGTCTCACTGTGGGGTGCTCTGGTCTTGTTTGCAAAGAAGGCAGATGGTGGTCTTAGGTTGGGCATAGACTACAGGAGGCTGAATCAGGTAACGATCAAGAATCCCTACCCTCTTCCAAGGATAGATGATCTTTTTGACCAACTGAAAGGGGCATGATGGTTCTCGAAGATCGACCTGCAGTCTGGGTACCACCAACTGAGGGTGAAAGAGAGCGACATCCCGAAAACAGCGTTCTGGTGCAGGTATGGACACTTCGAGTTCGTAGTCATTCCCTTCGGTGTTACGAACGCCCCAGCTGTGTTCATGGGGCTTATGAACTCCATCTTCCGAGAGTACCTGGATCGGTTTGTGGTTGTGTTCATCGACGACATCCTGGTCTACTCTAGATCAGAGGAGGACCATGCAGAGCACCTGAGGACAGTTTTGGAAGTCCTCCGACAGCACCAGCTCTATGGGAAGTTGTCAAAATGCATGTTCTGGACACGAGAAGTGCACTTCCTCAGGCATGTAGTGTCTGAGCACGGGGTAGCGGTTGACCCATCAAAGGCTGAGGCAATTGTTTCTTGGGCAGCACCCAAGTATGTGGTAGAAGTCCAATGTTTCCTCGGGCTGGCGGGTTACTACCGGAGATTCATACCCAACTTCTCCTGAGTAGGAGCCCCTTTGACAGATCTGACCAAGAAGGACCAGGCTTTCGTATGGAGTGAGCAGTGCCAGTCAGCCTTCAGCTATCTGAAGGAGAAGTTGGTCATTGTCCCAGTGCTGAGATTACAAGAAGAAGGGGTGGCCTATGAGGTATTCTGTGATGCTTCAGAATAGGGCCTCGGATGCGTGTTGATGCAGCGACAAGGGGTGATCTCTTATGGGTCTAGGTAGCTGCACTCCCATGAGCGTAATTACGCTACCCACGACCTGGAGCTTGCATCGGTCGTTTTTGCGCTAATGTTATGGCTGCACTACCTCATCGGGGAACACTTTGTGGTCTTCACGGGTCACAAAAGCTTGAGGTATATCTTCTCCAAGTGGGACATAAACTTGCAACAACAGAGATGGGTGGAGTTCCTCTAGGATTACGACTTCGAGATCTCTTATACTGAGGGCAAGGGCAATGTGGTGGCCGATTCCTTGTGTAGGAGGATGAAGAAGGATGCGGTCCGAGAGTCGGCAGATGCCTGGAAGGCAATGGGAGAGTTGGCTGCCTTACACCTAGATGCGACGATGGATAGCGGCAGAGGCTACCTATATTAGATGACAGTGTAGTTATCCCTATTTCAGCAAGAGGAAGAGTCTCAGTGGGGAGACCTAGAGTGTGAAGTGATGCGTGACCAAGTTGACCAGAGCAATTCTCTAGAAGGATGGACAGAGGATGGTCAGAACCAGATGCTTTTCCAGAAAAAGTTTTTTGTTCCGGAGGCGATGCGCGGCAAGGTTCTCAGTGAGTTCAACAACTCACCCCTGGCGGTACACCCAGGAGTTTCCAAGATGTACCAGGGATTGAAGAGGCAGTTTTGGTGGCCTGGAGTTAAGCGAGTGGTAACAGAGTTTGTGGCCAAGTGCTTAGTGTGTCAGCAAGTGAAGGCTGAACACCGAGTTCCAGGCGGCCTACTGCGGCCTCTAGATGTCCCCGAGTGGAAGAGGGATGACATCTCGACGAATTTCATCACGGGACTACCCACGTTCTTAGGAGGTTACAACAACATCTGGGTGGTAGTGGACAGGTTGAAAAAATCGGCTCACTTTTTGGCGATCTGGGAGTCAAGTGATGTGGATGCTTTGGCTCGAAAGTACGTGGATGAGGTGGTGCGGTTGCATGGAGTTACGAGGTCTATCATCTCGGATAGGGATGAACGGTTTACGTCGTGGGTCTGGAGAGGATTGCAGCATGCGTTTGGCACCCAGTTACGCCTTAGCACTACTTTCCATCCCCAGAAAGATGGACAAACGGAGCGCACCATCCAGACCTTGGAGGATATGCTACGAGCATGTGTTCTGGAATCAGGAGGGTCATGGGAGCAATACTTCCCTCTGGTAGAGTTTTCCTACAATAATAGCTACCACTATACCATTGGAATGGCCCCATTTAATGCTTTTTAAGGGAGGCCATGTCGTTCGCCTGTGTGTTGGACTAAAGTTGGAGAGGCATGCATCCTTGGTTCGGAGGTGGTGCAGAACACGACGAAGAAGGTTCAGCTCATACGGGAAAGAATGAAGGCAGCCCAGGACCGACATAAGTCGTATGCTGATACCAGGAGGAGGCCATTGGAGTTTGAGGTTGGGGACCACGTGTTCTTAAAGGTCTCCCCTCGGCGTGGGTAGTGGAGGTTCGACAAGGGGAGTAAGCTTTCTCCCAGATTCATCAGACCCTTCCAGGTGTTGTGGCGGGTCGACGAAGAGTCTTACCAGCTAGCGTTGCCACCGCCGCTACTAAGGATACATGATGTCTTTCATGTGTCCCAGCTCCGTCGGTATCTGCACGACAATTCACACATCGTTGATTGGGGTGAGCTGGACATCGAGGACGACATGACCTTTGTGGAGAGACCAGTGGTGATCAAGGATCGCAAGGAGAAGGTGCTTCGTGGGCGAACCACCCCTTGGTTCATGTGTTGTGGAGACATGGTGGGATCAAGGAGATTACATGAGAGAGGGAAGCACAGATGCGTACCCAGTACCCAAAGTTTTTTTGAGTTTTGTTCCTTGTTATACCTGTTGTGGTGGAACGTTTTGCCTATTGGCTATTAAATGTACTGGTTTTCTTTCCTCTGTTTGTGTGTAAAAAGCCCCGGCTATGGGGAAGGAGAGAACCCGACCCCTAATCAAGACGCATTAAGATGGATGCGATTAAACCCGTGCGGGCGAGTCAGTGCCATCTATAGAGGATAATATCTTGACATGGGGGAGGAGACTCCCCAAACCACATGCCCGAGTAGTTTGGCATGGTATGTTGCTTGGTTCGTGGCAGGAATTGTTTTTAGTTAACGATGAGGTTCAATCTTGAGAGGTATCTTTCGGGGTGGTTGTTCAGACCCACCCTTCCCTTCTGGGTTGTTTTAATTCTCGAGGATGAGAATAGTTTGAGAGGTATCTGATGTGATGAACCAGACTCTCTTGGTTCTTCCCTTTGCCAAAATCCGGGTCCTAAATGAGTGACGTCTCGTTGAGACCGATCGGTGAGACCGATCGGCGTCACCCGACCTTGTCAAGTTGTTTCCAGTAGAACTCCTTTGCGCAAATAGGGTTTTAAACCCTATTCTAACTTATTTAAGCATTTTTTAAAGACCTGTAACGTGCATAAGAGTTTTAATTAAATACTTCATCAATTCATGAGTCGGCTTAAACCACTCGACCCCCTTTTTGTGATGAGTGGAGCCACGTGGTCAACCCACGACCCCCGCGCCTTACGCGGTTTCGCGTTTTCACCTCAACCATCCCCGACTCTTATAAACTAAGGGTTAGCCATGGTTTCTCCTTTCCTCGATCATGGATTTTCACAAACAGCTTCTGGTGCATCGGGCACATCGTTATCTGTAAAGTTCTGCGTCTGGCCTAAGCGTCGATCGTCGATCAAACAAGTAGGGAATTTCTCATTCACCTCTCTCTTTGTGTATCATGTGGGGTGGGCATGCTTTTGTTTCTGTAGAACTGGTTGGACCGAGCATAATGAAGATAATGAAAGAATTTAATAAAGAAAGAGAGGGGGGTTGTGTTTGTTGATGTTGCCTTATATTTGTTTTGATGTTGTTTCTTCTATGACCATCTTGTTGAGTTGTGCAGGCTTACACCTCCTGAAAATCTAGGCCATTGGTGTTCGTTGTTTGTGCACTAATGAACCCTGCTGATGTTTTAAATGGCATGTTTGGGGTTGTAATATCCTCCTGAAAAAGTGAATTGGTTAACCACATATATTTGGCTGAAATAAATTGAAAGCACCAGGATCAACCCTTCTGTGATAACTCCTGGTTAGAACACACGGAATTTGAAATCATGGAATGTGTTAAGTCATTTAAATCTGAAAATACCTGCAAGGCCCTGCTTGTGTTGACGGTGGTAGTTGGTTGTTTTATTTTGGGGCTGATTTCGGGAAACATGGGAGGGGATGGGATCCCCTGTCTTGTACTCTTGGTGGATGTGTGAAATTTGGGGATGGGATCCCCTGTTGGTGTGGACTCAGTGGTTGTGAGTTTTAAGGCCCGGTGGATACTTGTTCATATCAAAAATTGGGGTGTAATCCTCTGTTGTTGAGAACCAGGTGTGGGCGTCTTGGCTGATGCTTGACTGTTTACCTTCCTGGACTTATGCCTATTCCTACTAGTTTCCCAGTAGTGCTTAAACGTAAAAATTATTACTGAACATGAAATAAGAAAGGGGACAAATGGGTTGTTAGCGTGAGTCGTGACTCGGACTTGAGTGCTGTTGTGATCTGTAGGCTGTCTGAAGAAAAACCTAGCTTGGGTGAGTGCTTGTTACCCTATATATATATATATACTTGTAGCTTTTTGTTTCTTATTCGCGCCCCACCCAAGTTGAGCACTTAGTGTTGAACACCCCCATTTCATGGGGGAGGGTGTATTTCCCAAGACTATTCATAGTGGCTTCTTATTAGCTCCTTTTCTGCTCCCTTTCTCGGATATCCCAAGTATCTTCGGGCAGGCTGTGATGGCCTGAGGTCCATTATGAGCCCAAGAACCTTTGGGCGGGGTAGTGTGGTGGTTGGCCAGGTGTGTGCGGCAGGTGGTTTCCCAAGTGTCTTTGTGATGAGGCCCAGGTGTCTTCAGGCGTGGCAGTGGATCCTTTAGCCCAGGTGTCTTCAGGCGTGGTGGTGGTTGTTCTGGCCTAGGTTTTTGCAGGCATGGTTACATGTGACAGTTGTGGCCCAGGTGTGTGCGGGTGGGATTCAGCAGTGGGACTGCGTGCGGTTGATACCCAGGTGTGTGTAGGCGGGATTTCGGCAGTGGGACTACGTGTGGTTTTGGCCCAGGTGTGTGCGGGCGGGTGTGGCAGTGAGACTGTGCTGAGAATGGCGGGATTGGTCTGATGCGTATGATATCTCAATAACCAGTGGGAAAGTGCCGCGCGGTACCCAAACATCGATGTGCTCTGATTATATATTACTTGACTTGCATTATTTGGGGAGTGTGCCTTGGTGAGGCCTGGGGTGGATATTTTACCTTGATAGGTGTTTCGTTTCCTCTTTTCTCACAGGACTTTAGCACGTTCCCCCACTTGTGCACGAGAGTCTTTGGCTTTCCCTACTTAGTGTACTTGTATGCTCACCCTAAGTATATAAAACTTCATTCAGGTTTCCAGGAGGACTTCGGGGATCACGTGAGACCTTACTAGCTCAGACCTTTGGATCAGTTGCAGTTGTTGTTTTTCTTTTCCCTTGGTACTTACCTTGTAGTCACCTTTTGCACTTTGTGACTTTTAATTTTGAAACATGCATGTGGGAGTGGATTACTTTTGGCTTTAATTTTTTTTCTACCTTGGTGTTGTTGGGTTTTCTTCTCCTTATCTCTCGATCCTATAAAATAAAAAGGGTAATGCCTTCCATTTGTGAGAAATTTATATACCCTTGGTGCTAGTCGCCACTCCGGGACCTATTGAAGGCGGGTTTTGGGGGTCATTATCTCTCCTTCAACTTAATGAAGGAAGGTCCTGGCAATCTGCTAACCCTTCCCTCCTTTTGGTGAAGGCGGTTCATGAAAAGATCGTTATAGGTACACTTAGAGAGCATCAATTATATGATACGCTTAGAAAGTGTAACGAACCACACTCTTATAAATGAAGTTTTACTTTTGTTTTAATTAAATGTATTAAAGATATATAATAGACATGAAATAATTATGTTTTATTATATCCAACTGTATTTAAATGACTGTTATATATCCTTACTGTTGATAATATTAGCATTGAATAGTGATAACATGAGCAGTATAAATGTAGGCTTTTAATAGATCCTTTTGACACAGATAAAAGGAAGTGATGGACTGAACTAGTATGATAATACCCTATGAATCCAATTTATCAGATATTTTTTGGGATATGTCATTTATGTGCTTTTATCTTGACCAATCCCAAGCTGATATCCAACAATATAATCATGAGTGAAACCTTTTACAGGAAAAGTTCAAGCTCATTGAGATCACGGACCAAACCATGTTCACCAAATAACCCCATGAAATCCCAACCATCACACACCATACTATTAGGGTGCATTTTTTTATAATACATGGATATTTATACATTCTCTAGGATTATGATTTTGTACATTAGTTTTTGAGAGAATAAATAATATAATTTCATTCAGTTAACGTTACTTTGTTAATGATTCTTAATACACAATAATTTTTTTTGGTAAATATTCAAATTCAATTAAAAATTTTATATTGATAAATAAATGTATTTTTTAAATATATAATATATTAATAAAATATTATTATGTATTTTCTTTTATCAAATTTAAATGATCACATAATTTTTATGAAGTCAAATGAAATTTTTATTAATGTTCGAAAACTGTTTCTGTCAAAACCTATCAACATTAAATAAATGTTGGTTTTTATTTTAAAATTTTAATTCACATATTTAAAGAATTATTTAGACAAAATTAATATTATATTTTCAATGAGGATGCCAAAATTATCCAATAGTTAATTTTTCCTAATTTTCTGTGAAATTCTAATTTTTGGTAAAAATTAAATACCATATAAATATATAATATATTTATAACATCATTAGGACACAATAGTGATGTCATAAAATAATATAAACATGATCATTTATGAAATATATGTTTTATCTCTAAATAATGTAATTTTAGATTTCTTTGATATGTATTTGAAATCCATAGTGAATCCTCCAAGAATTATTAAATATTTTAAGATTTTAAAACAATTCTATTTAGAGTGTTACTCACCTCCACATAACCAAGGATAATATTTTAATTTATTACTCCCATGGACTTTTAAGATAACATTTTCCGCTAGCCATGTCTAGAAAACATGTGAAGATTTTTGGTTTTGAAAATTTTATTGTGTAGCTTCCAAATCCTAAATAATAAATAATTTTTCTAGCTTTCCTATATAAACTCATCAAATCTCCCATTAAACTTCACTAAATATATTTGGAGCTAGAACATCCTCTAAAAATATCCCTAGAGTCCTCCCAAGGTGACCCTATGCTCCCATGTAGCCTCTCCTAAACCTTTAGGATCACAAATCCATGTAAGGGATCCTCACCTTCTTCTCTTCCTTTCAATTCAAAAACCATGTTTAAAATATGACTATTTACATTCAATTGTTTGTATTTTATTTATTAATTAATAAATTCCTAAAATACATTTGATTTTATTTTAATTTTGGATCATTTATGCTCTCTCATTTGGACCATAGTTAATCTGTTACTACATAGAATATTCCAAGGTCTTTATCTCTTCTCATTTCCATTCGAGAATTTCTTTTTTGTTACACATCCAAAATTCCATTTAATATTTTAGGATATTATGATACATGATCACCTTACAAACCTTTTCATGTCTAAATGATGAGAGACCTCTTTCTGTCTCATCAACTCACTTCATGAGTCCCCATGTGACGCCATTATTCTACGAATTTCCATGCCAAAATCATAATAAAGTGAATACCAAGCCCATTTATCTATTATGGTTTTTCCCCTTTATAAATATATACATTGTGATTATATAATTTCATATATTTTTTCCAAATTTATCATAATATAATATGTAATTATTTTGAATAAATCCATGTTATATGATCATTATGGCACAGTTAAGTAGGAGATCAAAATGTTCATGATGGGTGCACCCTAATAGGATTCCAATGAATCAGGTAATTTTTTGTACCATGAAACGCCATGATTCTAAAGTCATATATTAGATTCATTTATAGGATATTATTCTATGATTTTTGGATAGGGGTTTACCTGATTCCATTATGTTAATGATGTAGTGTTTTAAGTTGTTGTAACATTTCCATGTAAACATAATTATGGTATATCTTTCCTTTTTGTTCATGTTTCACTTTTGCTCCATTAATATACCTACTGTCTAGAATGCATTTTCTTCCTCATGTTATTCCATATTTTTTCAACTACTATACTGTATAACTCACCCCTTTTGTATGTATGACCTTATGTTGTCACATGAAATGATGAGTTTGAAGGAAACTTGTGGTCATGTAATGGAAGATTTCAATAATGATTTTGTATTTCATATTTTATTTACTTATGTAATGTTATTAATTTTAAAATACACTATACCTCAATATATTACATATTATTTTGACATTAGTTTTATGTATTTAAATAATGCATTAATGTAATAAAAATAACAGGGTTGTTATTGTTGGTATCAGAGGATATGTTTAGTTATTTTTGTGATTAGGATTAGAAAACCCTTGTGATATCCATAGGTATAATACTGACTATAAGAAATAAAAACCTAAATTTTTGTGAGTATATATTATGTGGTTTATCAATAAAATACATCCCTATTTAGATAAGAACATATAGAGGTGGATATGGCATAAATGTATCTAGGGGTAAAACCTAAAAACACTTCATTTAGGAAGACTCAAATGGGAAATGGTGCATGACAACATGCCTTGATTCCCTCTTGGTTTGAAACTCTAGGGGAATATGTTTTGGTAAATTCATAAGCATAGTATGAAACATAATTAGGGGATAAAAATAATCTCATAAGAATATACTTTATGAGATAGATCATGGATAACATAGATTGAAGCATGTAAATATATAATTTATGTAGACAATGGTTTGTTATTAGTTATCCATTTAATGTCCTTAGATTCCCATTAATTTGTTAAATTGTTTAAGATACTCATCCATAATTTTTTTTTATTCTATCCTATGGCCGGTAATATGAGGAATTGGGCTATCAACAGATGCGAAGGGATATGTGATGAATGTCCTAATGAGGTTCCAAATCAAATGGGAGCTCAAGTAGGACATATCGTGATTTTTCGACACCATCTATAAAAAATAATTATTATAAATTTGTAAATTTCTTAATTCCCATGTACCTCAAGGAAAAGGAATATGAAATCTCTGGAATGTCTATCTGATTAAGTTGATAAGGGAAATAAGACACAATTTCCTTTTTCCAATATGCTTGGAAAGAGTCACCAAGGTAAATGTCACAAAGGTACTAGGAGGTGTTTTATATTTATAAAGGAAGGGAAGAAGGTGTCAAATTTAAATGAAATAATGGATAATGTGATAGATGGAAACAAAGTTCCATATAAGTAATGTTAAACAGTTCTAAGTCATAAATGTGGAGAAGTTGGGAATTAACCAAGACAATTCTCAATTGTATGGGTTGAGAAGCATGATGAGCATCAATAATATTCATGATCAAGCGAGCTTGAAATTTCCTATGATAATATGGATAGTTATTAATGAATTAAATATAACCACAAATTCAAATTATTGTATGTCAAAATGTATTTAAATCTATTTCTTAGTAGTATATCTTTTATTTTTCTATGAACATTTATTCCCCACCAAAAATGTTATGAAATAAATAGGGAAATATTATGTAAGTGTTTTATCATAAGTTCAAGTTTGTGGGAATGATATTCTTGAAAATATTATAAGTCTCTCTCTTCGATGGAATTTGAGGCAAAATGAGAATCTCATTGCCCACATCTCAAGTCAGTTTAATGTTAATGAGAAAAACTCTCCCCCACATGATACTGAGTTTGCAGTTGTGATCTTTCCGTTGAGAATATGGAGGTAGTATCTCTTTGATGGAAAAGTGTGAAATATATATGTATCAAAAAAGTATCAGATATATATATATATATTAACATAGAAATATCAGAACATGCACCAAAGAAGATGGTTAGAGTTCATCAAGGGTTATGTCTACTCAATCCATTACCACCCTAGGAAGGCGAACAATGTGGTAGATTCTCTAAGGAGAAAAGACCCATCAATTATATCATTGATGAGAATTTAAAAGTATAAAATCTTATTAGATTTTATAAATATATACATTGGAATCCTAAATAAGGGAACACAATTTATCCTTTCAAAAATGATTGCTCAACCATCAATTTTGGAAATGTTAAAGGATACTCAAAAATATGATGTTGGAATTCATACGAAAAAGGAAGCTATCAAAAAAGGGGAATCCTCATAGTTCAATGTTAACGATGAAGGAAATATGATATTTGTGTCAAGAATATGTGTTCTATGAAATCTAGAGATAAAAAAACATTTAAATTATGCGCATACTTTGAATTTCACCATTCACCCATGAAATAAAAAGATGTATTGGGATCTATTAGACAATTATTTGTGGGATAACATGAAGAAAGAGATGTCTGAATATAGATCAAAATTCTTGGTATTCTAGAATGTTAAGTCTTAGAGGCATAATTCTAAGGGGATGATGAAACCATTATCTATTCCAACATGGAAATGGGAGAACATCACTATAGACTTTATCACCAGACTTCTGAAGACATTAAAAGGAAACACTCATATCTGGGTTTTGGCGGATCATCTTACAAAGTCCTAAAACATCATTATGATTCGAGAAGATTTATTAATGAATCAACTAGAACAAATATACATTAGAGAAGTGATAAGGATTAATTTTGTACCACTATCGATTATATCTAATCAGGGTCCAATATTCACCTCTATGTTTTGGATGAGTCTCCAACACACTCTGAATACTGTACTGATCTTTAGTACGACTTACCAGCCTCAAATTGATAGAAATTATTTGTAGACAAGAGACACACATGAGGAAATTTTGATTTAATTATCAGTAGACTTCACTGAATTATGGGATCAATATCTAGCTTTGGTTGAATTCTCATAAAACTACATTTTGCAGTCAAGAATCCAAATAGACCCATAGGAAGCCCTTTCTGGGAAGAGGTGAAGAACAATGACATTTTGGGTTGAAGATGTGGAGTGAAAACTTCTAGGTCCTAAATGGGTGATGAAATGGTGGAAAAGGTTAAGATCATCCAGTAACACATAAAAGTTTGTCAGAGTTGAAAAAGAAGTAATTCTAACAGTCATACATATGAACTAGAGTTTGTTTTTTGGAGACATGGGTTTCATCAGAATATCTCTATTGTAGAGAGTAACAAGATATGGGAAGAAGTTAAATCTAATCAAAGGTACTTCGACCCTTTGGGTATTCTTGATAGCATTGGGGCAGTGGACTATGGAATATCACTCCCACCAATCCTATCTCAAGAACATTATGTATTCCATGTATCACTCTTGAGAAAGTACACACAATATCCCTCTCTTTTACTCAATATAGACATGGTATCTTTGGATAATGAGATATCCAATGAGGATTATCTAGTGAAGATCTTAGATCATAGAGAAAATGTTCTACGGAATAAGGTGATTCCCATGGTCAAGGTGTTATGAGGAAACCACAAGTTTGAAGAAGTGACATTGGAACCATATGAGGTGATGAAACAGAGTTACCCTCCCAAGTTTTAATGTAGGAAATGAAAAAGTTTAGGGTGAAATTTCTTAATGGAGTAATATTTTAATGACCCAAACTGTTATAAATGAAATTTATCTTCTGGTTTAATTAAATTACTTATGGATATAAAAAAACATGAACTCAGTTTGTTTTATAATATCCGATTGTATTTAAATGACCCATAATAATTTTTACCATGGATAATATATCCATGGAACATTGATCACCTGACTAGTATAAATATAGGGTTTTAACAATTCCTTTTGACAAAGACATAGGATGCGATGGCCTCATCTAGTATGATATTACCCTATGATTCCCAATTTTAAGATCTTTTGATGTAGATAGAATTTCAGGGATTTCCCCTAGGCCAAGCCCAAGCTGAGATCCAACATTATAAGCATGAGTGAAACCATTTAAGAGAGATGTTCATGCACAATGAGATCATGGCCCAAACCATGTTCACCAAACGATCCTAAGAATGCCCCACCATCTCACACCTTAATCATATGAAATATTCTGGTCTAATAATGGGATATGTTTCAAAACACTATCATGATGATTATTTATATTATTTTTGTATAAAATAATGAATATACTTTTATTCAATTATTGTTACTTTGTAAATGATTTCTAAAGCCCAAAATAGTTTTTTGGTTAATATTATAATTCAAATAAGAAATATATTATGATAAATCAATTTATTTTTAAATAAATAAAATTATAATAAAATATTATTATTTAATTAATTTTATCAAATATAAATGATCAAATAAATTTGATGATGTCAAATGTAATTTTTATTAATTTTTTAAAACTGTTTCTCTCAAAACCCGTCAGTTTTCAATAAATATTTTTTTTATAATTAAAAATTCACATATTTATTGATTTATTTAGATAAAATTAGTATTCTTTTATTAATCATGATATTGAGATTATCCAATGGTTACATTTTCATAATTTTCTGTGACAGTCGAATTTTTGGATAAAAATTAAATACCATATAAATATATAATTTTTTATGACATCATAATGACTCAATAGAGATGTATAAAATACTATAAAAGGGTTATTCAAACCAATATATATTTCACCTAAAAAATAATGTAATTTTATATTTTTTTATTTATTTTATATAGACATAGAGAATCCTCCAAGACATATTAAATATTTTATGATTTTAAAACAATTTCATTGAGAGTAGGACCCACCTCCACATAATAAACGATAATATTTTAAATTATTAATCCCTTGTATTTATAAAATATTTTTTTCCACTACCCTTATGTATAAACCATGGGAAAATACATTCGGATGATTTTTGGTTTTGAATATTATACTGTGTAGTGTCCAAAACCTAAATAATAAATAATTCCCCCTACTTTCCAATATAAACCCACCCAATATCCCATTCCTCTTAACTCAAAACATTTCTAGGTCTATGAATAATTTCCCCGTACAACCTAGAGTCCTCCCAGGGCACCCCAAGCTCCCATGAAGCCTCTCCCAAGCCATTGGTATCACACATCCACGTAAGGGATCCTCACCTTCCTCTCTTCCATTCAATTCAAAAACCTTATTTGAATATAGCCATTTTAATTTTAATATTTTGTATTGTAATTATTTTTTAGTCATATCCTTATTTTCCTTTTTATTTTATTTTAATGAGGGATAATGTATCCTCCCTCATTTGGACCATTATATAAGCCGTAATAATGCCAAAATTCTGTAAGGAATTTCTCTATCTACATTTACATTCAAGTATTTATTTTATTTTATGCATCTAAAATTTCATATTATATGTTCGTATATTATTCATTATGATCACCTTAATTCACATTTCATGTATAAATGATGAAATACCCATTTTTATATCATAAATCGTTTTTTATGAATCCTCATGTGATGCCTTTATGCTTCCATTCTACATTCCAAAATCATCATGCTGGGAATACCATGTACATTTATCTATCAAGGGTATTAACCTTTATGCACATTTAATTATTGATTATATACATTAATATATTTATTCCAGATTCTTTTTTCATGTAATAAATAAATATGTTGAATGAATCTCTATTATATGATCTATGTCGCACACTTAAACATGAGATTAAAATGATCATGAATGGTGGGACCTGATAGAGCTCTATTGCAGTGGGTAATGTTTAGTATCATTATATGTCATGTTGGGATAGGGGTTTACCTAATATCATTATAATAAATTAGCCTCCCATGTTGGGAAAGAATTTTAACTAATTCTTTTATGTTAATCATGTAATGTTTTATGTTCTTTCCAAATTTCCATGTTATGATATTCATTCTATATCTTACCTTTATGTTCCTGTTTCTCTTATTCTCCATTGATATGCCTATTTTATAACATTTATTGTATTCCTTAGAAAATACCTTATTTATTACTCTACTGGTCTTTATAGATCACCCCTTTCAAATGTATGTCCTCAGGTTATGCCATGCAATGTTAAGTATGATCGAATGTTGTGGCCTTGTAAAAGTTGTTTTAAATAATGATGTTGTATTTCGTGTTTTATTTTATTATGTAATGTTCCTAATTTCCAAAGAGACTATATCTATAAATATATCAGGTTGTTTTAAGTGTAGTTTTATGTAATTAAATCATTTATGATTGTAATGAAATGAACATGGTTGTAATAGAAAGTTCCACTTCTGGACAGATTAGATTCAAATCCTAGGTCATAGCATCTTTGAGACATGAATATCTGTGGACCCAAGGAATGTGAGAGAAGTAGTTTCTTGGGAGCCACCCAACAACATCATTATTTATAGATAATCCTAGGACTATCTGTTTGCTACATACATTTTATATATGACTTCTCACATTAATAAATGCCATTAGTGGGCCTAACTAAGAAGGGTGGTTATTATGTTCGGTTTTGATTTCAATGAGATGGCCTTTCATGAACTGGAAGGGAGATTTAATTTAGCACAAATTATTATTTTTCTATAGTCAGGCAAGAGTAACATTTTTTATTGTGATGCATCAAGTATCATGGTAGGAGAAGTTATTATGCATGGGGAATGAGTCTTTGTTTACGAGTCTCGGCAGTTGATGCCACATTAGAGGAATTACACAATGCATGATCATGAGTTGGGTGTGGTTGTTCATTATTTATGTTATTAGGGATATTACTTACTTGGAGAGAGTTTTCTGGGGTTTACATACAACAAAATCCTCAAGTACATATTTAAATAGTGTGATGAGAATATGTGGCATGGGAGGTGGGTGGGGGTACATTCAGACCTTTGACATCGAGCTAGCCTACATGCCAGGTAATGGACATATAATAGCTGATGCTTTGAGTAGGAGGACTCAGATGCAGACAATGTACCAGGATAGTAGTGAGTAGTGTCTTGTGGAGTTGTTCTTAGAGAGGCTCATGGAGGTGCACGATGGTCGGGGGCTGATGTACCTTTCTTCTATATCTATTACCACTACCATATTTCATTGAGTGAGTATGATGTAGCTATCCAACTCTGATGTCCTAGTTCTATGGGTGAGTGTGGCATGTGAGGAGAATATTCCTAGTTGGGCCATTGGTGAGGATGAAATCATGTAATTACATTGGTTCATGTGGGTCTCTTTATACATGAAGGAGTATTTGATGTGGTATTTTCATGCATTAGTTTGGAATGTTCACCTTGGTGTCACGAAAATGTATCTAGATTCGTATCATCAATACTAGTTTCCCGATATGAAATAAAAAAAATATTTTTATGGGATGTTCATCCGTTCAGAAGATGAATGTGGAAAATTATAGACCTGTTATGCTTTTATAGAATTTAACCATTCCATAGTAGAAATGGAATATTATCGTGGTAACTTTCGTGATGGGTTTACTGAGGTTTCATCGAGGTGACAATGTCATTTGGGTTGTCGTTTATAGGCTCAAGAATGTTTCTCATATAATTCTGATCATGGAAACTTTTTGTGTTGATGAGATTATAAGTATGTACATCCATGAGATGGTAGGACTTCATGGGGTACTTCTTTCTATCATTTTAGATAAGAATTCCCTATTTACTTATATTTTCTAAAAAGGGATACAATGGGAGTTGGGTTAACATGTGCTTCTGAGCACGACATACCACCCTCAAATAGATGTTCTATGGGAGAACATGATTTAGGTTATTGAGGACATGTTTTATCCATGTGTCCAAGATTTCAGGGTTTCTTAGAAGAGTCACATACCCCTTTTTGTGTTCTCCTACCACAATAGATTTCAGGATACTATTTTGATGGAACTGTATGAGGATTTATATGGTAGGGCATTTCGATCACCCATGTATTGTCTAGATATAGGAGAGTTAGCTATAATGGAAACTCATATTTTATAGGAGTCTATTGAGCTAGTTTGGTTGATTCATAAGCGAGTGGATACTACACAGGGTCATTAAAAAATTTATGGTTATTACTGTAGATGACCTATGGAGTTTGAGGTTGGGGATTGGATTTTTGTATGTATTGCACTGAGGGGGGATACAAGATGGTCATGAGGAATGGTACGATTTTCCAGAGATACATCTGGCCATTTTAGATTTTAGAGAGGGTCAGGATGGTTGAATATATGTTGATGTTACCTTAGTGGTTCTGATATATGCAAAAAATCATCCACGTTTATTAGCATTGATGTTTCTTTTTAGACCCACCTCATGCTTTTCAGCTTGAGCAGTTTCAGATTAAAGAGGATATTTCTTTTAAGGAGCATCCCATCCGTATTGTGGATCCTAGCATGATGGTTCTCTGTGGCCGGTCCTTTTCCTTATTATATGGGCTATGGTAGCATGGCTAAGTACAGGATTTGAACTAGAAGAGGAAGGTCATTGTTTAATCACAGTGTATGGAGTTTTTATCAGATATTACATCACCACAATTATAAGGTAATTTATGGGGGGGGGGAGTTTGTAAGAACTCTTTTATTCTCTGAGGTGTAGATCATGATTTTTCCATCAATTCCTAGTTTAAATTCTTAGTTATGGCCTGATGTGGGTTCTGGTTGAGGTTATTGAAGGTTCATTATTTTCTAAAGCTTATTAGAATCCTGGAACCCAACTATTGTAGTGTTTTAGGTATTGTGCATGGTTAAGAGAAACCATTCGGGGATAGTCCGTACTTTTAATATAACTCTGTGAGAGGAGGTAGTAGTTTCATAACTCATTCGAGAAACCATGTGGTAGAAGTCGCATAACTGTGTGGTAGTGTTGCAAAAGTTTCAGAACATGATTGAAGTTACCACATAGTTACCACACTATTATACATGCCGTGAAGTTCAATAAATCAAGACACCTGGATGCCAAAGTAACTGTGTAAAATAACAAATGTTTAGGCAAAATGTGTGCCTCAACCATGAAACCGAGTTTTATTGGTAAAAAGACCATTCTAACCCTATTTTCTTCTAGCATTATGTTCATTTCTCCTCCTCCAATCACAAAAAATCCTCTAAAATTATAATCTCATCTTGAAGGACATTCCTTATTTTTCAAATCTACTGTCTATCAATTTTTCATTTCAACAATAGTGATTATCTTTGGATCCAAAATGACAATGCCTCGATTTCTTTTTAAGCCATTTTTTATTCTTCTTATTATCAATTTCACTATTTGGATTTACGAACATATTCCTTAATATTCATTTCTTTATATGTTCTTCAAATTTATCCCAAACCAGAGTTAATCAAAGCATGATACTATATGAGATATCTTGAATGATTCTATGTTAGATGGTCATGTTGTTTTCATCAATTGTAAAGATATTAATATATGCTAGAGTGTCGTGAACCCATTTTTGGGGTGTCTCCATAATTTATAAATCATGCCTATTATTGGTTATCATTTTTTAATTAATTAAATAGGTGATTAAAAACATGTTTTATGTTTAACACCTAGAATAACTTCCATTCCATTGGTGAGTGCCTAGATTGACACTTTTTTGGTTGTTTGGATTAAGATGACTTTATGGTATGCCTTTGATTCCCATCCATGGGTTGATGAAAATTATTTGATTACTAAATGTAATTTCAATGGTTTTTAATTGTAAATGAATTTATTAAGGGTAAGGGATGTTTGAGTTTTCCCATGATCCATGTGAATTCCTTTACCTACCTATGAAGGATCATAATATTTTTTCCAATTGTGAACTGTCACACATTATTGTGGTTATGTTATGGAATTTTAATAGTTTATATTATATAATTGGTCTGTTATATACTATTTACCCAGGTGGATAGTTATAGGTCATTCATTAGAGGTCGGTCCAGCCTTTTTTTCTGAAAAAAGTTTTCGTTAAGGCCCTTCCATAAAGATAAAGAATGTTAAAACAGATTAAAAATATGGATTTTAAATTTTTACTTTTACATTAGAAGATAAAGATCATTGGGAAGGGTTTAAGTCCATAGACAAGCTTCCTCATTTTCTCCCTTATTTTCCAGCACAATTTCTAAGGTATTGGATTCAAGATAGACATGAGTAATAATATAGCTTATGGTGGAATGTTGATCAAGACAGGTGGCCCAATGTGATGTCAATTTCAAAGAGAAGTACACCTACCCAGATCTAACATCACTCAAAATTATAATTGAATCACATTCAAACCATAAGTAATCCCAGTTCATTTTTTTATTAGTCTATACAGTATAAATCAGACCATACATCTAAGCTTTAAGGGTATTTTCCTCTCCATAGCGACTAAAATTGAATTCAATAACATCCCCACTGAATTCCCTCAAGACATGGCCATGTCCAGGAGGTCCTGGATTTCCTTTTGAAGCCCCATTCATGATAGATTTTGACCAACTCGCAAAAGGAGGGTACCTGAAAACCTCAATAGTGCAGAAAGGAAGAGGGTAATCTCCATACAGCTTCAGCCTTCTTAAGACCAGAAGATCACTCACCGAGTTGTTACAGTAGGAATGGTACAACAACTTAGAACATCAAACATCAGAAACAACTTGAGAAAATTCTGCATTAAAATTGATGCAGACCATCTCATGTATGGATTTTTTTGCCTCTCTAAAGGATGCCAATTAACACCACATAAGCCACTCAGAATAGAACACAAATCATCTTTGACAGTGGCATATCATTCAATGATGGAATAACTATTTTCAGAAAAATAGTAGGAGGATGTTGGATACCAAACTTTTTAGTAACAACATGCCATACGGATGAGGCGTAATGTCAACTAAGGAACAAGTGATCTATGTTTTCTTGGTGTTGGTGGAAAAGCACACATCTCGAGAAGAGTTGAATTCCAACCCGCTGAATGTTATAATCAATAGGTAATTTATAATTGGAAATCCTCAAAAGTAATGTAATCCTATAGGGGGATCCATTTATTTTTGAATTGACCAATCCCCTTTTTAGAATCTAAAATGAGATTCTTGTAGAATACATTAGTGTAGATTTTACCATTAAAACTTGGTTCCCAAATAAGAATTTCACCATTATTAAGGATGTTATAATTATAAAAAATCCAGACAATTTCATCTAGAAGTTAATTATTGTTTTTCATTTCATCCCTTATATAGATTTTGAGGACAATATCCTGGTTCGAAGACGATATCCTTTCCTTGAGAGGAATTCTCATCCAATTTTTATTCACGAATATCAAAAAAGAATTTTCACTTACCAAACAGTGAGCATGATTCAAAATTATATGAGACACTGATTTAAGACCATGTCAAAACGAAGATTCCATGTATTAGGTATTCTTTTCTCTAATCTTTTCTAAGAACCTAAATCTAAGGAAAGAAAGAGAGTGATTACTGTTATGGATGATCTTACAAATAAAATGTTCCTAGAGAGTCTAATTGAAGAGAGAAATATTTTGGATGCCAATAACCCCAAGAGTAGTGTTCATACAACACTTTATCCTTGAGATAGTAATGATATTTCATTCTAGAATATTCCCACTCCAAACAAAGTTCCTCATAAGAGAATTTATGGATTTGATAACCGAGGTGGGAAAAATAGAATCCATGAAATAGTATTCAATTTTGGAGACAATCACATGTTTCACTAGACAATATCTTATAGCAAGGGAAATATATTTACCTTTACTGGAGGAAAGAGATTTTTTAAATTTACCAATGATGCTGACAAAATAAGAGGCATGCGGCCTTTCCCAGATCATTGGAACCCCAATATAGGTGAAGGGAAGAGATCCCTCACTTATTCCCAAATAATTTATAATAATTGAGGGATTATCAAAATGAGGAGTGGTGATTAATCTATTATCTAGGAATACAAAAGCAATTTTTTAATTTGTGTGAACATGAATGGCTTGTGGGTTGGGAAAAAATACATCCATGTGTCCTCTTTTAATGTATTGGGTATGATTTTATTTGTTGAAAAATCCATATGACTGTGAATGGTTATGGTTGGGGTCTTATGATGACATGTTTTTAAGGTGGCACATTTTCTCCATGTTCTCTTAATTTGGGGGTCTCAAAATTTGTAGTTTGAGGATGGAAAATGAAGGATTTAATCATAGTATTAAATAGTATAAAGAAATATGAAGGAAATTAGAAAAATAATAGAACCACATACCTCGAAACATGAACCTAGAACTATGTCCTGGAATGGTTAGTGGCTATGTACAAGGCATTACAAACGGTACCTGGAAGCGATTTGTGAAATCGAAAAGGGTTCACTGCGGAAGGTGTTTCCGTATGGGGAAGGTGCAATGGTTTGAGAGAAAAATTTTTGTAGCTGGAATAGATTGTACACCATGAAGTAATGAAGGTGGTATATATGGGGTAAGAAAATGGTTCATGGGATAATTGTGGTTCACCGCGGGATAACAATATCCGGTGAAGGTGATGTTGAATCTATGATTTGGTAAATCTCAATTTTGAGGATTAAGATGATATATTTCCCTATATAAGTTGATATAATCCAACAAAAATATAAGTGATAGAAATATCATTAGATTACATCACTTTTCTCTGGGAATTCAGTAATATCGGACGATAGTTTTCCTAGAAGAAATTCTAGCAATGGTTCCTGCGAGGCACTAAAGCCCGCAAAGGGAGAAGTGGTTTGGGGAGGATGAATCCATTTGAGGAAGTGATTTGTATAGAAAGAATTTCTCTAACATATTTTTCATGGAGCATTAGATGGAAAAGGATAAACATCTGTTGAATAAGAACATGGTATGTTGAGAGGGTGCTCTGGTACACAGAAGCGATGGCAGTCGACGAATAGAGAATAGTTTGCAGACAAAAGGTGATTTGTGGAAGCAAGTTGATTGTGGAATTAGTTTGTATAAGAGGATCATAGAGTGGGTATTCATAGGTGGTATAGGACATACATGGTAGAGGTAATTCGTGTAGGAGAAGTGGTAAAAGAAATTGTCGCACTTTGTGGGGCAGGCGGTCCACATCACATACTCGGTACACAGTACGCATGAGGAGAATGTGTTGCACAAAACCCTCACGTAAGATTGATAAAGTATCATGTCAATTTGAAAAATTAATTTCCATTACCTAAAATTAAACAGAATGGTGGATTTCAACTGTGTGTGAAAAGGGACTTCAATAGAGGCTCAACCTATTTTTGAGGATGTAGCATTCATGAAAATGAAAGGACCTAAAATTCTATAAACTCGGTTCAGCCTATAAGACAACAAACTGTGATTCCATTCCTTTATAATATTAGTGGGTGGAGGAAGAATATGAATGTGACGTATTCCACCAGTAGTGAGCCGAAGAAAGAGGCATTGGGAGAGATCCATGGGATTGTAGTGAGAAGACATTTAATCGTGTAAGGGTTGTTAGTATGGGCATAGAAGATATAGAACGAACCATGTAATCATTATTTATAGTGATCTCTATTGAATTTGGCACATCAAAATACTGCCATCGTATGCTGCTTGGACGTATCCTAGTTACGATGAACCAATTAAAAATTTATGTTCCTCATGCATGATTTAAATTCTGATCATACTTTTCCCCTAGAATGGAAGAGAAGTGAGATTATTTAACAGAGAATCAAGATCCAAATAGGAATAAATTTTAATCAATCATACCCTGATTCACCTTCCTCTTAGGGTATTCGACCTAGTAGACATAACAACTGGTATCAGATATAATTGTTGAAATTTAGTGGTTCCCTTTATCATAAGATGAAATGAAGTTGGTAAATCATAAATGAATTCAGATCTTCGACGAAAATAAATTAGAAATATTGAAGAATAAGATTCATCACAACATACGATCATTAGGAATGGATGTCATCACAATAGCTATGCATGGAATATCTACTGACATTAATATTGGTGATTTATTAGAATCTAAAAGAAGGGTATTGGAATCTAATGCTAAAGGGATCAATGATTTAATTGGATACCTATCAAATAAAATTTTAACTAATGTCTGGACTTAAAAAACATCACATGCTATGTGGGGATTTTTTTTGATCAGTTATGAGGGTGAAACAAAAGTTCAATATGCAAATATTCTTGTTCAGTTGATCAAGTTTGTGTATCTTAGAATGAACCCCAATGAGACTATTGATATATTCCTTGACAGGGTAATTGTTATTGCTGAAGACATGCAAGGTCTTGGAGCTGTCATTGAATATATAAAAATTATTCATTGTATAGTGAGGAAGCATCCACCATGATTCAATCTGAATATTTCAGTATTGAAAGAAAAATACCTGAAATAGATGACTATGGATAAACTACACAGTACCCTTCTAGAATATTAAATGATAAATGATGATAACGATGTAATGGGAAAGGATATTTCAAATTATGTGACATTAAAGGTCATAAAGAATCAATCTATTGATGTTTTTCTTGAAGAGGAAAATGACAATGATGTAATGTTATTTCCCTCCTCAAATCTACAAAGGGGAAAAGGGAGGGTTATTGGTGAACTTCCATTTTCACAATTTTGATGTGGAAAGAATGATAATTTTTCAGTAAAGTTTCCTAATATGTTTGAGAATGACAATGAGGAAAATAATGAAATTCCCTAATAAAATTATTCATCCGATGTGAAAGGTGGGAGAAGTAATAAGAGAAAGTTATTTAAATAGAAAAATAATCTTTTAGAATAAGATTAATGTTTATAAAAATCTAAGGCAAGAATGTTTTTGGACTTCAAGGATCATAAAGTAGATTATTTTGTGGAAGTTGTCAAAAATTCATTAACAAGAGATGAAACTAACAATGAAGAAGGAGAAATTAAAGAATTATTTGATCATCGGTTTGAACTAGAAGCTTCAATTAATGATATTTATATTTTTTGAGACAGAAAAATGAAATATTACAACATTTTCCATGATTTAAAAATCTATATGTAGTAGTAGGATAAAGATAATTATGTTTTGAATGTAAAAATTGAAAATCTTAGGTCTGTAGTGCCAAAAAGCTCAGAAAATGTGGTTGAGTAAAAACTCATAAAATGAAGAATAGAAAATTGTAACCAATAGTTTGGATAATTGTAGAATAGATCCAGTCAAATGTATCGATGAACTAGAAGAGGAAGTAGACAGTATGTGACAAACTATTAAAAAGTAGGACCAAATCTTAACTCTTGGTTCGATATCAAGAAATAATATCATACATGAAATAGAGAAGATGAAATTTGAGAATATTTGTTTATATGGGAAAAAGAAAAATAAATAACTATGGATGATAAGGCTAGTATGAGGCTTGATTTACAATATAAAGTAGTTGTGGTTCATGTCATCCCATAATCGCCCACTCCATGATTGAATATTTATTTGGGTACGAATCAAAATCAGATAATTTAGAGGACCAAAGGTACATATAGTGGTGCATCATTTCCATACATGATTGTACCTCACAGAAGATATTATTATTATGGTAATATGGGACACTCTCAAAATGTATGTTCTATTAATGTTGTACTAATGGAAACAACACCAACTGAAGTGGTTGTATAGTGATCAATATTCGAGGAAATCATTTTATTGTCTTTGTTTCAGGTGTAAAAGTCTGCAAAATATGGAATTAAATTTCACATAAACAATGCAGAGGAATGTGTTAAATAAAACTGAATTTTCTCATATAAAGCAGCCAAATGTATCAAAAAAAGATATAAAAATTCAAAATCCATCTATAGCCCTGCAATTCAAAGCCAATACATTATATACTGATTAAGATAAAGGTTATCATTCTATGTTAGGTATGTAGTCAATGATTTGGGTCAGAAAGAAAAGGGATGAGTAGGCGGTGGTTGCAAGAATGGCGTTTAAGGCCTCAGATCAAACTGAGATATGGATCATTTCCAGTATATTCACTTACCTTAAGATGGGAAATACTGATCTAGTGAACATAATCTGGTACGATATATAATTTATTTTATGATTTGGTAATGATTAGGGCCTTAAAATTAGTGGTTTAGGAAAGGACATGTTTGGAGTAAAATACATGAGATGAGAAGATGTCTTGGTTTTTGAAAGGATTAGTCACAACTTTCTCAATTTTTATCAATTATGTGACTCAAGGCATACCATATATTATTCCATGAAATTATATATCATCAAGGAAAAGGATGTTGTTGTTTTTTTGCATGGAAAGCTCACAAAATAGAATCTCTACCTCGTGAGTGGAGAAGAAGATATGTTATATATTTAAAAAAGATTATGAAAACAAGTTATTACATATATATCTTGTCCACATAATCCAAAAATACTTTGAAATAATGGTGAAATATTATGCTTCTCAAAATCTACCTATACTATCATGTGATTTTACTCATATGTATGATTCCTTAAAAAATGTGAGATCATTTGAAAGACATAAAAGACAAAGGAGAAAAAGTCAAAAACATTCCCTATGTTGGAACATATTGATGTGTGTGGGCCAATGTTTCTAAGGGATTTTAATATGGGGAGATATTATGTTCTATTCACAGATGATTATAGCAGAATTGAATGGGTATCAATAATTACCCATAAATCTGAAGTGTTTAATTGAATTACAAGATATCTATGGGAATGTTAATTGATGCTTGTTCAGAAAATCTAAATGATTCAAAAAAATAATGGAAAAGTGTTCAAAAACATTCAAATGGAGGTTTATAATGTGAATCATGAAATAAGGCATTATATTTCAGTTGTCATAACTTTATAGTATAATGGAGTAGTTGAAAGAAGAATTTGTATTGCCAACAATATGGCCAGAATAATGCTCATTGAGGAAGACCATCAAGATAAATTTTAGAAAGAAGTAGTGAAGGTATCCGTCTAAAATGAAAATATATAATTACATTTTCCAAAAGAGTAGAAGACTCCATCTGAGTTATGGAATGGAAATAATCCATAATTTAATTAAATTACAGTCTTCAAAAGTAATTGTTTCATTCTCAATAAATAGAATAATAGGTATTTATATTCCCATAGGGATAAAGGGATATTTCATGGATACTCAAAGAAATGAAAATCATACAAATGGATCAATAAGAGGTTAGAAAAGATATTTGAAATTCATGATGTGACTATATAAGAAAATGAATATAATCCTTAGAAACTACATGATCAGACATAGGAGGATAGTTATGAAGAGATGATCATGTTAGGAGATGATGAAACATTAGAGGTTGACTCAGAAGAAGAATTAAATGATGAGAATAAATATGGGTCTTGCAAGAGACCAATGAGAAGAGATAAAATTGACCATCCTAACATAATTAGTGATCACACAACACCCATGAAGAAAAAGAGAATTGAGACTCTAAAAAACAATCTTACTTATCATACGTGGAACCTAAATGATTTTATGAAGATTCTAGATACGAGAACATTATTGGAGCTATGAATGAAGGGCTTAACCAAATTAAACAGATTAAATCTTGTTAGATTTTTTCATGACCCAGAGAGAAAAATGAATTAAAGATGAAATGGGTATCTCAAAAGAAAAAGAATGATGATGTTGTTTTGATTTGAAATATATAACAACTTATATGGAATGGTTACTCCCAAATAATGGTTATTGAGATTGATGATTTATTTTATCCTATTTTGAGGCTAGAGATAGTCAGTTTATTCTTGGACATAGTTGTAAAAAGAATGTTCATGTTTTTTGAGATGGACGTCATGTCATTATTTCCTAATATAGTAACAGAAGAATAAGTTTACATTGAGTACCTAAATGGTCTATATCATTTATGAATATGATAACATAGCATATAAGTTGAAGAAATATTTATATAATTTTAATTAAGAACCAAGAACATTGTATTTATGGCTTGATCACTTATTGAAGAAAAATGGTTTCTTGCATGGTGGAGTAGATTACAATCTATATTTCAATAATTTAAGTAATTACATGATGGAAGTTTTGGTTTATTTTTATGAAATAATATTTGGTGGATCAAATGAATCACAATGTAGACAATTTTCAAAATTCATAAAATGTGAGTTTGATATGTAAATGACTGGTGGAATCTTTATTTCCATTAGTTAACTAGTAACAAATAGAAAGAATGGAAAATTAATTTATCAATATAAATATTCCCATGATGTTTTGATAATGATAGTAATGGATAATTACAATGATATGAAGGCTCTGATTTCTACCCTATGAAACTATCACAGGATGATGAAGGCCAGACGGTTAATATCAAATAATACAGACACATCATTGGATATATGTTTTAACTGATAGTGATAAGGATTTATACATTATTCCCCACATTCCAATAAGTGATATATTAACGCAATCCCAAGTATGACCACATGATTTCAGGGAAAATAATACTAAGGTATATCAAGGGATCATTGGCTTTTAGTTTAATGCATAATGAGTAATCTCAGACAATTTTATTAGGATATATATACTCTTATTGGGGAAGATTATAAGATGACTGTAAATCAATATCAGGTGGTATCTTTTATCTTATAGGATATGGTATTTCATGGATGATAAAAAAAACAAGACTTCCATTCATTGAGCACCACAGAAGGTGAATATTTTGTGGCTACACAAGATTGTACATAGCTAATGTGGATGAAGAATCAAGATGAGGATATGGGAGTTGAAGTGAAATATCTAATATGAATCCATTGTGATATATCATGTTCTATAAATATTATCAAAAATAATGTCCATCACACAAGAAAAAATCACATTGAAAAAAAGTCTCATTTTATCATGTAGAAGGTGGATAAAGGGCTTGTAAAGTAGGATTATGTGCCTATAGTATAACAAGATTCCATTATTCTTGTGAAGGACCTCCCCAAAGAAGGGTTTAAAAGAAATCAACTAGATCAGTAGGCCTAATAAACTCCCCTAGCATGAAAAAGTGTGGATGTTTTACCCCCTCTCCCTGAGGTATGGTGTGTTTTTACTTATGTACTAATATATTCTCTTTACCGTATTACAAGAAACCATGAAGTATCCTTCTTGTTCATTGCCAATGGGGGACAATGTGTGACAATTAAATGGAGAGAAAATACATGAGGAGAAGATGCTAAATGGAGTAGCGATATAAGGGGAGTTGAAGCTGAGTTGAATCTCTTTGGAGGACCTATGATATAGATAGATTATTAAATTAGACAATTCTATAATTGAACGATCAATGATTATATATCATGAAAGCTTAAGTTCGTAAAGAAATCTATTGACTAGTTTTAAGAGTTTGTGTAATGTATGAATTTATGTATTGATGACCATTTCATAATATTGTGGTTTATCACGCCGAGCATTGCTCGTGTGAGATTAGAGAAAGTGTTCAGTAAATCATTAATTTCTTTCTTAATCGCATGAATCAAATGAGGATTGATGAAGGAAGGATCCTTAACGAGGTATCAAAATGTGAAGACTTATTATTAGAAGAATAGTCATAAAACCCAAATGGGGTGATTGTTGGGAAAAAAATCCTCAATGTGTCCTCTTAGTCTATTTTGGTAATGATTGTGTTTCCTATAAATCCAGATGACCACAAATGAGTACAATTGGTGTTTTTTGTAGACAGGATTTTATGGTGGCGCAGTTTCCCAGTATTTCCCAAATTCTTGGGTCTCAAAACATGGAGTTTGATATTTGAAAAGGAAGGGTTTCATCATAGGTGTAAGTACTATGATGATATATGAAGCAAATAAACAAAATAAGGGAACCACATACCTCAAAACACAGACCATGTTCCATGTCTAAGAATGGTTTGTGGCCGTTTACTAATCATTGAGAACGATATGTGTAAAAAGTTATTAGAACTAAAAAGGCTCACGGTGGAAGGTGATTCGGTAAAGTGAAGATGAGATAGTTTTCAAGATGGTTTGTAATTGGTGGAAGAGACTGGAAAATGTAGTTTAATGAAGGTGGTGTGTGGATGGGGTAATAAAATGGTTCATGAGATAGTTGCAATTCGCAGTGGGAGCACAATATGCGGTGAAGGCAGTGCTGAATCCAAGATTTAGTAAATCTAAATTTGGTGGATTTAGAAAATATATTTGACTATATAAGGAGAGATAGTCCAACTCATTAGAGTTGAGAGATAATATCATTATAGAACATCTATTTGCACTGGGAACACGTTAAAGTATGAAGGTAGTTCATGCAGAAGAAATTCTGGTGAATGGTCTTGTGAGGCACTGAAGCATGCAATGGGATAAGTGGTTTGGAGAGGACAATTCTGTGAAGAGATGCAGTTCACATAGAAGGAAATACACATAATGGGTTTTCATGGTGTAGTAGGCCGCAAAAATAAAACGTCTACATATGAATAATGAGGTACGTTGAGGGGGAGCTCTGGTATGCAGGAGAAAATGAAATCTGTGAAAAAAGAATAGTTTGCAGACATAGGGTGATTCGTGGATGAAGGTGGATGGAAGAAGTGGTTCACAGAAGAGGTTTGTAGAGTTGGTACACATAGGAGGTACATGACAGAGTAGGTGGAGGTAGTCTGTTGAGGAGAAGCGGTACATGGAATTAGAGGTAGTTCGTAGAGTAGGGGATCTGTGTACTATACTCGATACAAAATATGTGGAAGGAGAAGGTGGTTTTCGAAACAATATAGGAAGCAATGAGAAGATTCATGTTAGTTTTAGAAAGTCATTTATCTTACCTAACAGTACATAGAAAGGTGTATATCATTTTCTGGTGAAAAATTGAAATAAACAGAGCATCTACCTACAGTTGAGGATGCAATATTCATGAAAAATAAAGGACAAACATGTCCAAAGTCTTTGTTTGACCAAAAAGTCTATAAAATATTACTACATTACTTTTTACGATGAGTGAGGCAAGGAATATGAATACAATGACCCTTTCCACCAAAAGTGAGCCTGAGAAATATGCATATGGAGTGACCCTTGGGAATACAGTGAGTAGACCATAAATCATTTAAAGGAAGAGAGGTTGGGTAGAGAAAATCTATCCCAAACCTTTTACTCATTATTTAAAGTTATCCTTAGTGAATTTGGTACATTATAACATTGTTGTTGTATGCTCCTTATGCATATCCCAATCAGGGAGAACCAAGCAAAAATTGATATGTCTCGTGCATGATTTAAATTCTGTTCTAACATTACAGCAAGAATGAGATTGAAGAGAGTATTGTTTAATAATGAATCAAGATTTTAAGTGGAATAAATATCTATATATCATACCCCAATTCACCACCTCTTAGGTTATTTTTCATAGTGGACCTAACTATTGGTATTAGAGGGAAATGATGAAAGTTAGTGGTTATCCCTCTCAAAAAATAAATAGAAGTGTTTAATCATAAAATAATTTATATCTTCGATGGAAATAATTTTGATCTACGAAAGAATCTGATGCATCACTACTTCTGATCATTAGGAATGGATTTCATCAAGCAGATATGCATATAATATCGGCTGACATCAATAGTAGTAATTTATCAGAAGAAGAAAGAAGGGAAATGGATAATTATGCTAAAGTGATCAAAGATTTATTTGGATCCCTATAAAATAAAATTTTTATGAAGGCAATGTCTTGTAAAACATCAAACGCTATATGGGAAAAATTGATCACCATTTTTTAGGGTGACACAAAAGTCTAAGAAGAAAATCTACAGGTTCAATGGAATAAGTATGATGATCTCAAAATGTACCCCAATGAGTCTGTTGACTCATTATTGGATATTGTACATGTTGTTGTTGAATACATGGAGGGTCTTTAAAAAGTCATTAATGATATAAATATTGTAAAACATATCATGAAGAAACATCCACAATATTTCAATCCGGAAGTTTCAGTATTGGATGAAAATGACCCAAAAGATCTACCACTAGATAGACTACACAGTTCCATTGTATAATATGAAATAAGAAACAATCATAATGATGAGGTGGAAATGGGGAATCCCAAAGATGTTGTAGTAAACTCCATGAAGAATCACTCTATTGAAGATAGTCCTAAGGAGGACAATTTAGATGATGTCGTGTCATTTCTCTCCACAAATTTGTAAAGGGGAAAATGGAATTTCAAACATAAACTTCCATTTCCATTCCTTCAATTGGAAACGATTTAGAATTTTTTCTGTAAATTTTACAAAGAAGATAGATGTTGACAATGAATACAAAGCTAAAATTTTCTAAATTATGTATTCAACCAATGTCAATAGAAGGGGAAGTACTAAGAGAGTTATCTTCAAAAATAATAATCTACCACCAATAGATGATAAATTCTCAGAAGAATATGATGCAAAATATTTGGAGGACTGCAAGGATTATAAACTTGATGATTTTGCGGTAGTTTTTGAAAATTTCTTAATAGGATATGAAATTGACAATGAATAAGGAAAATTTAATGAAGATATTATCTTAAGGATGAATTAGAAGCTACCCTTGACAATGAAATCTAACAAAGTAGTTTTTGATGCCAAACTATATATGAAGTAGCATGAAGAATTGAATTTAGAGATTACTGTAGAAATTGAAAACCTGAGTACATAAATGCCATAAATCATAGAAAATGTGGTTGAGTACAAACCTAAAATTGAAGAACTGAAAATTGAAATTGATAGGATGGATATAAATAGAAATTATCAAATCAAATTTATCGAAGAAATAGAAGAGGAAGTCATCAGTATGAAATGATGAGTTATATATTGAGAGAACTGGTAAAATATCAATTCAACATTAGTAAAGAAGATCATACAAGTAAAATAGAAGATGATATTTGAACCGAGTGGTCTACAAAAACTTAAGAAAATATCTACTCGGAATGATATGGATGGTATGCGGATTGATCTAAAATAAAAATCATTTATAGCTAAAGTAAGACTATAAGAAATGATTCCAATATTAAATATATATTTTTGTATGAAGCAGAATCATAAGACTCATAGAACCATAGGTGTAACTGGTGGAACCTCATTTCCATAGAGAAATGTACCTCACATAAGATGTTATTATTGTAGTATGATGGGACACTCAGGAAATGTATGTTCCATATAAAATATTTACCATATGGAACAATACACAAAAGGTTTTTGTATAGAGTTCAATATTCTAGGTCATAATTTTAGTGTATTTGTTTCAAGTGTAAAGTACTTGGACATACTAAATGATATTTCACATCAATAATCTAGAGGACTATGCTAAGGAAGACCGTATTTGTTCATAAGAAGTAGCCGAATGTATCATTAAGAGAAGGGAAAATTCAAAATCAATTTTCAGCTCTTTAAGATGAATTTAGTCCATCATATATCGAGGAATATCATTATCATCATCCTATGTCATGTATCAAGTCAAATACTTGGGTCAAAATGAAAAGGGATGACCAGGCAGTGCTCATAGAAATTGTGATCCAAGCCTCAGATCATAATGGGAAACTTATCATTTAAAATGGATTCAATTACTATATAATAGAAAATAATGATAAAATAACTTGAATTAGGTATGATAAAGATATTATCCAATGATTTGGTAGTGATGAGGGTCTGAAAAGTTTTGTTCCATGAAAGGGCATGATTGGTGGAAAAGACTTGAGATTAGCCGATGACTTAGTTGTTAAAGAGATTAGTCACAACATGCTCAGTGTTAGTCAATTGTGGGACTCATGGAATGCCATAAGTTCTTTGAAGAAATTATGAATCATCATGTCAAATGACAGTTTTGTTGTGTTGCAAGGAAAGAGTACAAAATGGAATTTATACGTTGTTAGTGGATAGAAGATATGTGATTTCTTTCCATTGATGATGAAAAGAGTTTATGGAATAAGAATCTTGGCCATATAATCCAAACATCCTCACAAGACCTTGTGAAATATGATTCTCCATGAAATCTCCATATGTTATCATGTGATCATACTCATACATTCTATTCCTTCAAACATCAGATGATCATTAGAAAGACATATAAGACAAAGGGGAAAAGACAATATGATTTCTTGAGTTGGTCCATATTGATGTGTGTAGCCCAATTTCAACAAGGTCTATTGATGGGAGGATATATTATGTTGTTTTTTATGATTATAACATAATTACATGAGTTTCAATAATCACCCATAAATTTGTAGTGTCCAGTTGCATTAAATGATATCAACAGAAATATGAAAAGGTTCTTGGTCAAAAAATTCTGGAAATTAGAATAGATAATGGAAAAAATTTAACAAATAGAAAAGTAAAGAATTATCTCAAGAAAAATGGGATAAGGAATCATGTATAATTGGTAATAATTCCACAGTATAATGGATTACTTAAGAGAGGAAATCATATTTTCAACCACATGTCCAGAATAATGGTCATTGAGAATGACCTTCTAGAGATATTTTCAAATTATGAAATGACTATAGCAGTCTATGCATCAAATATTGATTTACTTTTTTTGAAATAGGAAAAGAATCCATATGAGTAATTGTATGGAATGATGTCATCATTTGAGTACTTTTGAGTATTCGAAAGTAAATATTTTACTCTTAATAATGAGAAACATAAGACATTTGAATCATATGGGGATCAGGGGATATTTCTTAGATACTCAAAGAAAAGAAAAGAATATAAATGACTCAATAAGAAGTTAGTAAAGATAGTTGAAATTCATAATGTGATTATATTGTATAATGAAAAGAATTTTCAATAAATAAATGACCAGACATAGGATGATATTGAAATTGAGATGACCAGGTTAGAAGATTCTCTAGCTCTGAAGGACGATTTAGAAGAAGACTCAGATGATTAGAATAAGTCAATGTCTACTCAAACAAAAATTGGAAGAGATTAAATTGACATTCATAACATAATTGGTGATCAAACATCACCCGTGAATACAAGGATAATTAAGAATCTATAACAAGAAACATACTAATAATAGGAGAAACCTAAATGTTTTGATGAAGCAGCTGGAGATGAGAACTGGGTTCATGTTATGAATTATGAGATTTACCAAATTATGAAGAATAAAATAGGGGAGAATGTTTCAATACTATTATAGAAGAATGTCATAGGGATGAAATGGTTCTTTAGAAACAAAATGAATGAAGATGGTGTTGTGATTCAAAACAAAGCACGACTTGTGTGAAAATGGTACTCCCAAATAGTTTGTATAGATGTGGATGATACATTTGCTACAATTATGAGTCTAGAGATAATAAAATTATTCATGTCCAATGTAGTGAAATGAATGTTCCTAGTTTTCCAAATGGACATCATGTCATCATTACTGAATGGAGTACTGGAAGAAGATATTTATATTATGAAGCTAAATGGTTTTCTCATTCATGAAGATAATAACTGATTTTGTTGTCTAGAGAACCCTTTATATGGTTTTGAAAAGAACAAAGAGCATGATATAAGTGGTTTCACCAGTTTATTAATAAGTACAGTTTCTAGAGTGGTGGAGTTGATTATAATCTATATTTCAACAATAGATGCAATCAAAGGAAGATGGTGCTGGTTAATGTTGATTACATAAACATTTTGTGGATTAGATGAAGCCCAATGAAGATTGTTTTCTACTTTCAAAAATTTATTTTGAAATATCAATGATTGATGAACTAATATATTTACATTGTTTATATTTTAAAAAATTAAATAATGGAACATTCATTTCTCAATATAAATATAACAAGGATGTTTTTAGAAGGGTTTTAATAGATAATTCTAAAGAGATGAAGCCGTGAGTTTCTACCTGATTGAAACTATCATGGGATGATTAAACCATGTTAGTTAATATCAAATAATATAAGATAATCATTGGTTGTGTGTTGTACCTAACAAAAACAAGGCTTGACATTGTATTTTACACAACCCTAGAAATGATATATCAAAGCAATTATAAGAAGACACATGATTGCAGTGAAAAAAATGCATCAGTCTATCAAGGGAATAATGAATTTTGGATTAATTTATAATGAAAAATCTTAATCAAATTTATTGGGATATACATATTCATATTGGGATGGATGAACAGATGATAGGAAATCAATGTTATGATGTTCCATTAATCTTGTAGGATTGTGTATTTCTTGGGTAACCAAGAAGAAAGATTTCATTTCATTAATCACTATAGAAGCTAAATATTATATGGCTATAGAATATTTCAAACATATATTATGGATGATGCAATATCTTGAGGATATGGGAGTTGAAGTGAAATCACTAATTAGAATCCATTGTGATAATTCATGTGATATAAATCATAGAAAAAAACTAGTGCATCACTCAAGGAAAAATCACATTGAAATAAAGTATGATTTTATCAAATATAAGATATAGAACGTGACTGTAAATTTGGAGGGTTTTCTGATAGAACAACATGTTATAGATATTCATAAAAAGGCCCCACCAAAAAAAGAATTTGAAAGGCATTGACTAGATTTCAGAGTCCAGTCAACTCCCAACACTTGAAAAAGTGTGGATGGTGGACCCCATCTCTCTAAGGTATAGTGTGTTTTCCCTAATGTACTGATATGAATTCTTTATCTTATTTGATACAATAATGATGTGTCCTTTGAGTTCAATGAAAAAGTGGGAGGAAGTGTGACCATTTAAGGGGGAGAAAAGACATGCAGAGAATATGTTTTGTGTAGCAGTGAGATAGGGGCAGTTGATGCAGAGATGAAGCTACTTTGTAAGAGATATGATATAGGGGGAGTATTAAATAAGATGATCCTAGAAGTGATTGATAAAAGATCACATATCTTTATATATGGGTTTTGTGAGGAAATAAGGTGACTGGTTTCAAGAGTTGGTGTTGGGAATGAAGTGATTCACTAATGAAATTTTAATAATACTCTTGTTACATATGCCGATCATTGCACATATGGGATTACAGTATGTGTTGAGTAAATCATTGATTTCTTTCTCAATCACATGAATTGAATGCTGATTAAAGTAACACAGAACCTTAATGATGTATCAAAATATGAATAATTGTTATTAGAAGAGTTTTCAACAAACCTAAATGGAGGTTTATTGGAAAAAAATACCTTAATTTGTCCTATTGGTATGTTTTTGGTGAGATTATGTATGTTAAATGATAAATATGAATAAAAATGAGTAGAATTGGTGTTTTCCAAAGTCATGTTTTTAAGGTGGTGTAGTTTCCTAGTATTTTCCAAATTTTTGGGTCTCAAAATCAAGAGTTTGATATTGGAAAAGGAAGGGTTTTATCATAGGAGTAAATGGTGTGAATAACTGTCAAGGAAATCATAAAAAATAAACGAACCACATACCTTGGAAAATGTTCCATGTACCATGTATGAGAATATTATGTGACCTCGTACCAGGCATCATGAACAGTACGTAAAAGCGGTTCGTGGAATCGAAAATGGTTCATGACAGAAGGTGTTTTGGTATGGGGAAGGCACGATGGATCTTGAGATGTCTTGTAGTTGGTGGAAGAGACTGGATTCCATAGAGGAATGAAGGAGGTATGCAAAAGGGGTAAAAAATTGGTTCAAGGGATAATTACAGTTTTTAGAAAGATCACTATATACGTTGAAAGCAGTGCTGAATCCAAGATTTGGTATATCTTGATTTTGAATAATATGTTGATATCTTTTCATATATAAGGAGAGTTAATCCAATCAAGTATAGGTGAGAGATAATATCATTAGATAACTCCTTATTCTCTTGGAATTTGGAAATGTTTGAAGGTAGTTCCAGTATAAGAAATTATAGAGAATGATCTAGCAAGGACATAAAGCCCATAGAGGGAGAAGTGGTTCATGGATTGTGATTATGTGAAGGGTAGTGGTTCATGAGAAATAAATTCTAATGAAGGCTTACATGGTTGTACTATACATCAATTTAATAACATCCCTGGATGAATAACATGGTATATATTGGGGTTTCTCTAGTACATGTAAGTGAATGTAGTCTGCAAATAGAGAACAATTCCCACATGGAGGCTGATTCATGTAAGCAAATGTTTTTCAAAAGGGGCTCATATAAGAGGTTCACAGAGTAAGATTGCATAGGTGATACACAATATAAAAGGTGGAGGTATTCCCTATAGGAGACACGATACACAAAAATATAGGTAGTTCAAGGAGCAGGAGGTATGTGTACTGTACATGGTACACAGTATGCAAGAGTATGTGGTTTGTAGAACAATCAAGGAAGCATGAAAAAGCTTTAATTCAGTTTTCTAAAATCATTTCCTTCACCTAAATTTACATAGAAACATTTATTAAATCTATGCGTGACAGAGAGACTTCAATAGAGAATCTATCTACCACAGAGGATTTGGTATTCATGGAAATGAATGGACTTACATGTCGACAAAATACGTTGAACCTAAAAGTTTATAAAATTTGAGTATATTCCTTTCCAAGAGTAGTGAGAAATGAATTAGGATGACATTAACCCTTTATACTAATAGTTAGCCAAAGAAAACGATCTAGGGAGTGAACGTTTATAATATAGTGAGAGATGCTAAATCTTGTACAGGTAGAGAGCCTGGGCATAAAAGATCTAGCCTAAACCTTATACTCATTATTGGAAGTGAGCCTTATTGAATTTGGTAAATCGACACACCGCAATTGTATGCTCCTTGGATGTAGCCCAATGAGTGTGAACCAGGTAAAAATTACTATGTATCATGCATGGTTTATATTTTATTCATACATTTCTAGGGGAATTAGAGAAAAGGGTGTTATGTGTGACGATGAAACACGATATAAAGGGGAATAAATTTTAATTTTTCATACCCGGATTCACCACTACCAGGGTATTAAACCTTGTGGACCTAAAATAGTGTTTTACATTTTTTTAATTAATGTATTTTTTACAAGTGGAATTTTTTTGGTGAAATTATTTTTTTCAAAATACAATTCCCATGAAATTATTTTTTAAAAAAACATTATTTTTTATAGATTTATATTTACATGATTAATTTTAATTTAACAAATTTTATGTAAAAAATAAGAAAAAAATAATATCGTTAATTGGAGAACAGAAGGATTATTTTATAAAGTATTGTTTAAGTACATCTTATCAATGGTGATTCTAGATTTATGGTGATGTTCATAGTGCTTTTGTTATGAAGCAACACATAAAAATTAATGGGAACCCATATATTGTAGTTGAATAAAAAACAATGACGATTATGTTATTTTAAAGGGTTTTTTATGAAAATTAATTCCATTCTTGAAATATTGGGAAAATAGATCAGTTTTCATGAATGAACCTTTTTTGTAGTTCACTAACTCTAAATCCTGTAAATAGATTTATCATTGTATTAGAGTGATGTTTATAAAACCCATCACTAAATAGTGTGTTTAGTGGATTTTCATACATAGTTAAAAATTAATTATGTTATCCTAGGATGCTTTTTGGTGTGGTTGAAACAAATAGAATTAATATTTCTTGTATGAATGGTTTAATTAATATAAAATATAAATTACTGTGAATCAGTCTTGTAATAGTTGATCAAAATGTATGAAGTCAATGATAAGATATATAAAAATCAAATCATCCCCTAACAATGAACATAAAAGGTACTTTACCTTGTAAAATTATTATTCGTTGTTTTCATGATTAAATTTATTAAATATATAAATAATTATTTTTTGGTTAGGTAATAATTGATCAGATTATTATAATGGAAAGGGAAGATAAATAAAAATTGTATTTTCATTTAATTATGAAATTAAATGTTTCTATTGTCATGACCCATCCCAGAAAACCAGTCTACTAATGATTTGAACGAGACTATGATATGACTTGAAGAGAATTACTGATCCCCCAGGGCTAGCGACCAGCACATAAGTATCCAATAAAAAAATTTCCAATATGAAATAGGGTACATGAAATATATATATAAATAAGAATGATAAAATAAATATGTCATAATTTAAAGAGTGAAAATAGTAGTGACATAATCAAATGTAGAATGAAAGAACATAGGATCATGTCCAAAAAAACCAAAACAATGGAATAAAAAACTATCCACTGTAACCCCATGAGATATTTGTACTGTGTATAGCCATCTCACTACTATCTAATATATATACATATATGACATAAAATCTCACCAACTGACTGTAGTAACATTCACTATGATGCATCATATAAAATAAAGTATATGCATCACCAAGGGTGTGTGTAGGGTGTGAGAAAAACATCCTGAGTAGGATCCATACCAAGTGAAAAAAATGAATCTATAAAAATATACAAATATGTTAAATTTAAAATAATAATTGTTTGATAAAAAATATTTTTTTTACATAAAAATAATTGTATAACAATTCCCATCTCAAAAACCTTTCACAACAAATAGTTAATATAATTTCAATGAAAATTTTACATAAATAATCAACATTATTAAATAATTTATTATATAATATCAAATCATGAATTAAAAAAACAATTCACAATGGATTTCAGCCCTATAATAACCATGGCTGGACTATCTAGTTCATTAACACCTGAAACAAAAACAACGACTTCGGTACACTCAATTCAGTTTAGAAAATGCATCTATGAAATGGGGTTAAAAGGACACCCCAAAAGGAAATCCCAGTCTAATTTTGAGATCATGTTCCAATAACTAATATATCAATGATATTGGAATAGCAGAGAATCCCATAATGTGAATCACCATAAAATTTCATTGAACATGTGCCCATAATAAACCCTTCACTTTTGAACCTAATGACCACTTTTATAGAATATATAAAATTACATTTAAAAGGATACTTTTTAAAAATATATATATAATAATAGATTTTAATAAAAAATTTCATTTAATACCCATTTAAATACTCTATTAACTATTTTTATTTTACTAAAATAATGGGACAACAATAACAACCGAGTCACCGATATAATATTTTGATTTCAAATTTAATGGTATTATTTAATTAAACTATTAATTATTAGTAAAATATCATAATTTATTATATATATTATTTATTCATGATATTTTATTTAAATTCATCCAATTGTCTTTTTTATGTATAAGATAAGAATAAATTAAATTTTTTAAAAATATATATTTTTCTAAAATGAAAATTTTCACCTTTTAACAGAACTATGTTTTATAAAATAATTTTTGACACCATAACATATTTAATTTTATAAAAACGAAATATTTTTTTCAAATTGAAAAATCAATTTTTTTTGTTTTATTTTTGTTATTTTATAAGATGTTTCATTCTTTGATAAATAGCGAAAAATAATGCAATTTAATTGAAAAAATAACTTTTCATATAATTAATTTATAATGATAAATTGAATATTAAATAGGTTTTAACGACACAAATAGTTTAATTATATATATATTTATATAATTTGGATCATTAGAAAAAATTTCCTAACAAAATTTGATATAACAACTTTATAAACATTTGAACCTTTTCCCACTAAAAATTCGCATTTTCATTGTGCCTACAAGTGTTGATTTAAATATGTATTTAATTATTATATTAATTTAAAAATGGTAATAATGATTACATATTTTGAATTATAAGGTCAAAATGAGGTTGTGTATTTATTTCCATTTTTATGCACACAAAATTTTTCATGGTAAAACATTATTTACCACATTATAGGTAAAATAATGAAACTGGTTATGTTTAAAAGGTGAAGGATTAAAATACCAAAAAAAATATCATTTAATTTTTTATTAAGATATTTATATCCCTTAAAAATCCTTTAAAACTTTAATTAACCAAAATTATTTTTTGAAATAATTCCCCAAAAATGTGGCTAGCATTAAATATAGAATAATCATTATTTAATCACTTAAAACCACTCCCCATGTATAAATACCACCCCCCATAGCCACATTTCTCTTAAAAAACCATAATGAACCGAATATATCATCCAAACATGATTATTACCACTATCCCCATGTAAAAGTTATACTTTTCTCACCTAAAGACCATTTCTATGGTTATAATGGGATCCTTCTTGGATGTGATATTAATGAGGTAATTTTCTCAAAGAACCTCTCTTAATTTAATTTATTCATCTATATTATCATGAACCACATCATCCATAAAGTAATGACAAATCCATAATATTTTATAAATTGTAGTTATGATGAAAACATTATATCTAACATCCATCATTATTATTACATCCTTTAATTCAAAAAAACAAAACCATTTTCCAAATTACGATGGTTAACCGTGACCGTGGATAATGTTTTTTTATTTTCCATTACCACCATCAGGGATGATAATAATAGTAAAATTTTGATTGAATCATATAGAAATATTTATATTGTATTATATTTAGTTTGTCGTATCTAATATATATACATTATATTAAATAATACAAAACTAGTTTGCAGTGTTCGGAAAAGCTACCTAAATAAGCTAAACATTTTTAATAACATTTATTTCAAATGACTCATCAAACTAAAATAAACAAAAATGATACTGGTACCATTTATAATTTTTTAATTTCATTAATGTTATTTAATTCAACTTCTGGAGTTGTAATGAAATTATATAAGAACATCCATAATATTACACAAGGGAATCAACCACAAAAACCCAAAATGTATGCTCTTGAATGTAATGAAAATAATGAAGTATTAATAATTAAAGGAGTATTAGTTGTTATAAAATCACCATTTTATGTATTAGAAAATTTAATATATTTTAATTGTTAATCAATAACATTCTTTAAGCTATTATACAAAACGTTTGAACAAATTTTAATGAATTCAAATGTGATGCAATAAAAATATTAACAGAATTTCAATTTTTTGGTTTAAAATTATACTTAATGATTATGTCACACTATTATTTTGTGTGAAATTAATTTTTTAATATATTTAGTTGTGTATAAACTTTTCTTATTTGGATTTAAAGTAGACACTCACAATCGATTCATATTATCAACACTCACATCAATTATTAGATATTTGTAATGTTTATTATTCTAAAAATCTACATTTAAAATTCCTTTTTGAAAAATAATATTTTTATTATATTTATAAAATGTAAAAATCCCCTATTTGAGGTTTCCGTAATATTTATTATCTTACATTATATCATTATGTGGTTGCTTTCAAAAAAAATTTCCATTGTACATGCGTAGGTTTTCAAAATGAGTGATTTCAAAATGAAAAGTTTACATTATTCAAAGAGTGTATTTATGATGATATATTTCATAAGATATGTTTCTGTTTTTGTTCATGGTAACAATTTATAATGATGGGTGGTGACATGATAAACTAACAACAGGTGGTAACATGATAAACCAATGATGTGAGGTAACATGATAAACCAATGATGGCTAGTTCTATGATAATACTATGATTGGTAGTTACCATATAACATACAATTCATTAGGTAATAAAGAGATGCATCTTGTCTATATTGGTTATTCCATTTATAAGAAGGATGGGGCCCCATTGTATTTCATTGCCGAGCCCGATATTGATTATCCGAAGGGTTGACTCCCATTAGCGCTCATGATTGATCCCAATAGAGATTATATGGAGGGATAACCCCACTATATCTCCCCTACACATTTGATAATGAATATATTGTAATCTTGTCGCATGGTTATTCAAATTAGAATTGGTTTTAAAGGGTTTTATGAATGTTATTATCTAGGTTTTGAAAATTGTATTTTCTTCTTTCATTGAAATTTTCTAATTTTATTTGATCTAAAAGAGTCTGTTTTTAGGGGAAAATTATTTATATAACTCAAAGAAAATTGAGATAAGGGATAATAATACATGGGTTTTCTTGTTTTTTAAAGGATTAATAGTTTCCATTTTTTAGGTCTTTTTTGAGGTTTTTTTTCTCATCCTACATTTTTAAAGAAAATTTTATAGGATTATAATAAGGAGTAGAGAGAAGGATGATATCAAGATAAAATTACTAATGATATGTCATTAAAACATTATTCACTTCAAAATGGTTTCCATTGGTGAAAAATGGATAATAAGTATAAATTCAAACTTATAGATTCAAGCTTTACTATTTAAGTGTTTTTCATATTTCTATAAAACTATAATCCTATAATATATGTGAGAAAAGTACGTGTATTCTTGTTTTAATGGAACTAGAATAAGAATTTTTTAGGTAGGGTCCTTATAAAAAACATATTTTCATAGAAACCCTTATTATATGTGAATATCGATCAATTAATGAATCTATCCCAAAATTTATTATAAAACCAAGAGTATTCATTATTTATATGAAAAAATTTTAGAGACTTAATGACCTACATCAAACTCAAGTCGAATGTAAAACATTATGGAACCCCACAATAAGATAGAAATATATTAAACATCTAATAAGAGGAGCCTCTAAGAAACTGATCCTAATGACATTGAATAATTTTTTCAAAAGATTTAAGGCATCAGAGTGGATATATTAGCACATACCATATGAATATAATTTTCCTCACCATATAAAATAAGATAAACAACCTATGGAGGTGAAAGCACATGGATTCTATAGAAGGTATTAGAGAAGCTTCATTAAATGGTAAATAGATTCTAGTAATGCAATATAGAACTGATTACAATACCAATATGGAAAGTTGAATTAAAAATAAATATAGAAACCTTAAAAAAGGATGACTATCCAACCATCCATAGATCAAAACACCAATTAAATAATATATATGGGGATCAAGACAACCCTAGAGAACCCCTTTAGTTTTTCACAGCATATTAGGTCTAAACGGTGCGATTAGAGGGGTTAAAAATAGCTTTTAGGGAAAAATATACAAATTTTACCAGATAAGATTCACATAGACTAAGAAAATTGACTAACCGGTGTTAGAATGTAATAATAACGCTCTTATGAAACTCCCATTAACTGGTTGGTGGCTTCCTTGTATTAATTCTATTCTGCAAGTGTTCCTCTAAAGGGCCAATGGTTTCCACTTGTTGGTCGGTGGCCATTTGCAGCCATAGTTTGGGCCAGTTTTATTTTTCCCCTCCTCAAAAAACATAATGCCAATTTTAAAAACCTTTAAAATTTTTAAATCATAGTAAAATTAAATATTAATGGGTTCATAACTAATTTTAAAATAAGATTTTATAATTATCCCACCTTAAGTGTTTTTATCCCAAGAAGGTCACATGTTAGACGAGAGATCTGAAATGATGTGAGGCTACTTATCCCTCACTAATTTTTAATACTCATGCATCCCATGAGAATTTCATTCAAGAAACCATATCAATTTGAACAAATAAAGAGACCTCACATAATAATTTCTTGTGAGAATCAATGTTCACCACTTGTTTCTCTACAACAATTTTTTGGGCCCCAACCCGATCGTCTGATAAATTAATAAATGGGATGTATTGGGTGGTGCTTATCAAATTGAGATATGTATAAAACATAATGAATAACTATAAACTATTCCAGAAATTTCAAATTATATGTAAATTTTAAAGACCAATAAATGAAAAAATATACAAACATATATTAGAGAAAAAATCCCATATTTCCTATGTTGATGAAGACCCAACCAAGGAGAACATTTTTGGGACCCATGCACTAATGAAAAACTCCAATGTCCAACATCAATTATATATATATAATTGTTTTTTACACTAATATATAACAGTGAATCAATGTTTAAAAAGAATCCTTTATGATATCCCTAGAATGGGACTTGGTACAATGAGAGAGGAGACACCCAAATATAACAAAAAATAGCTGACATTCATGGGAAACCATATAAATACTTAAAGATAGAAATTATAATAGATGATGGGTAATTGTTATTATAAGAAAATTCAACCAGTCCCTGAGGTATATCCATTGATCCAAGTAAATCTAAAAATTAAAATAAGAAGTATATCCTCCATAATCTATAAGTAATGATTCATATGACCATACATTTATGGATGAAAGGAATTACACATTCTCAATTGAGTACCCATCACCTCTTAGATACTATTATAGGGTATAGAAGTAAACATTAGATACCTAAAAGGAATAATTTCATAGGGGAATACATGAAACATCAAAATATTATTCATTTATAACCTTCCTAGATATTAAACAACAGTGGTTTCTCTCAAAAGAATTAAATTATTTGATTTTATAAATTGATCGGTCACCTTATAGATATTTTTTTTAATCATGGAGTCTATTTTAATAAAACATAAATGTCTATAAGAAACAAATACCATATCCAAACCATACCTATAATACTGTATATTAGAAGATAGTGAGTTTTATTCCTTGATTTTATCTTTTGGATGTTGTTATATTTTAACACATTATAAATAAAATCAGAATTCATACCAGATCACCTGAAATTCTATCTCATTTCATAATACGTGTTCATAGTGCACAGATTAATGTACCATGAATAACTTTGATAACCTTCAAAAACAAAATTCCTAAGTGATGATGGGATTAGAAAAAAAATCATGAAGAGAATAATTCCATCAGAGGTTAGATTCCATCCAGGAATAGTCTCCCTAGTATATATGGTTTCCCTAATTCCTCTAAGCTCATCATCTTTCTATTAGTCCTTTATAATAGACATAATGTGAGATGATAAAATCTATAAAGTATACATAACCATACCATAATAACAATACGATGTGTCGTTATGATACTTAGTGATGATCCCTATAATATTCCGCACCATTATTGATTCCAAGGCATTATGAAATGCCATTTTCCTACAATGAGTTTAGTTTAGAAACACCCCCTTTTGAGGAGTTCAGGATAAGTAAATGTCGAAATATAAAGGTATACCACACATACCATCTACCTAAGGTTTCGTTTCATATGATAAATTCTGTAACTCCGGATCATATGTTCAAAAACTACCATGCACCTCCCCCCAACGAGATATTATTACCAACACTTATGTGCATGCATAATAACGACGATCATTAATTAATGAGTGGGGTAATTTTTCTCATACATCCAATGTTCATGAGAGTTTTATGACAAAAACATGATCATAATACATTATTAAAAATCCCATAATTCAATTAGAATCATCCAAACATGTTATATATCCTATACTTGTTTCTATAAATATTAAAATGGGAGGTGATGTTAAAAGTCATATCAATTCCTCAAACAAGGTTTGAAACTAAGTATTCAACAAGAATAATACCCCATTCATGGTATGAGTAGTAAACGATGATGCCAGATTTGAGGAATATAAAATAAATGACCACTAGCAATCTACAAGTCCACAAATATCCATATCTAAAATATTTTCCATAGTTTATCCCATGAAAAGACAATATTCACCTTCCAAGGCTTGACTAAAAGGTAATTTTATGAAATATCATGACACAAGAACATCACTTTATGGATCCATAAATATAATATTGAAAACTTCCCAAAATGGTGGATAAATATGAATATTTCCAAAAGAAAATTCATATAGTTCTCTTTCTCATGATTAGATCTGGAATAATCCATGATATATTCCACGAATACCATATTAAAAGAAATCAAGACACTAATGGAATACCTAGTCTATTAAATCTATAAATACTATAGTAGTTTTAATTTTTACAAAATTAATTACAATATATATATAATGTCCATATCTTCTAATGAGAGTAGTTTTATGTATATCTGATTCTCTAACTCTATAATAGTGATACCCCAACCAAATAATGATTTCAAAAAACTAATTTTTCCCATTAACTCATTAAAAATGTCACCCACAGGATGAAATTTGTTCTTATTCTTAATTTTCATCCAATTAATTTGTCAATAGTCTATTAAAATACCATTTTAGATAAACAAATTATTAGAAATGTGCATGGAAGAACCCATAGTGAAATAATGGGTTAAATAAATCCCTACACTAGATGATCTACCAGTTGAATATTGAAAAACATCAAAATTTTATGTGACATACAATATGTGGGTACAAAAATATACTATGTGATCAATAGTAGATCGATGTAGAATTATACCTTCATCTCTTGAGTTATACCAGCGAATAGTTTTCTGAATACTTTTTGGTAATCCTGAACAACAAATGGATGTTTTTCAATGTTGGAAAGATTATTGGTATCAAATGAAATGAAAAAATAGACTCCGATGTTTTAGGAAATTTTTTCCCAAAAAATCAGGCTTCAAATGACACTATCCCTAGAACACTTGAGAGCATCAATCATCAAAAATATGAAACAATCAGACTATAAAAAATTAATCTCATCATATTGAGGGATTATCCATCACATCCAAATGATGACATCAAACATATCTAGATCAATAACTATAATGTAAAATAACAACAACACATCAACTATTGAAACATTATAGGAAGTAAACTGAAACCCTAACTCATTACTCTTACAAATAATGAATATCATGATCTATAGAAAGAGATAAGATACCCATTGAATTGTATCATCAAATTTAATTAATATTAATATATAATGTTTTTTAGGAACCTATATCAATTAGAGAAGTAACAATATAAGATGTAACAAAGATGATACCTCACATTGTAGTATTTCCCATATAAACCTCCATCGGAAAATCCTCCACCCCATCTTGGTTCTTCACTTTTGAGGCATATAGTTAATTCCCTATATACATTAAGGCTTATGTATGTTCCTTAATTTCTATTCCAGTGAAGGATCCATTACAGTGTTGAGTCATAGATAAATCCTAGTAGAATATATATATATATCCACAATATCCATAATAAATACTGTTATTTGAATTTATGGTACAATACCATCTGGTGTGACTTACCTTTCTACACTAATATAATGTTAGGGGAACCCCGTTGGAAACTGTTGATTGAGAATAGGGGTCCCAATACTATGAAACACCTCTATAACCCTTGTAGTTATAATTAAACCTCATATCATTTCCTTGTGTCATGTTAAAACTACCATTAGGTGGAAGGTAAGATCTATAGAAGTAAATGATTTATTCAATATAAATTTCTACCATATTCTACCTATAAATATTCATAGTATAGAAGATGAGATTTAGTTTGTATACCTACGATCAATGGTGAATTCATAAACCCTGCTGGTATTTCTAATCCTTAAGCTGAAAATTCATGTAAACCTTTAGAGAATAATGAAACAACAATGAAAAATAGTTTTTTTACTTTAACATTTAATTCCCTCCATGGTATAGGGATAAAAACTCCAATTAATTATCTATAATCAAATATTTTTGGTGAAACAGATAAAATAAACGGGTCTTTTTAAAATCCTGCACCAAAAACCTAGACTCAGGGTTTATATAATTAATTTACAGAAGATACAAGAATTATAATCCCAAAGAAAAATGTTTTTTGGAGTCTTGGTATACTGGATGCATACAAGAATCATACATTATACATGTAAAAATAAATCAGAAAACATAGTGAATGAAAATATACAACATCCATGATCTTATTCAATGATGCATTCTTAATACCACAGGGAATGTAAAAAAATAAGGGTGGTCTTAGATGCTCAATAAGGGTTACGTAGTGTGGAATATATCATGTGTAAAAATTGCGTAATCAATATATAAAGTTAAATATCTAAAAACACAAGTCATTTAATGATAAACATGATGAACAATTATAACTTGTTCAGAATAAATGATGATAAAATAATGTCATATAAATAATCATATTATCTTGAAATAGACATATGTATGTTAAATATATTCAAATAAATATAATATCATTAATAAATATTCCCATAATGACGGAATTCATGATTCTAGATTTCATAAACTAGTCATCTAGGCATCTTTCCAAGACATATTACATAAATGTGTAAGACCTCATCCCTATACCAAAACTAGTTTGTGTAATGAGTCATACTAATTCATTATTGGCTATAGAGGTCCCACTTATATATTTATATGTTCATATAATTCATAATATAAAATGGGAGAATAAAAATTCAATACAAAATCAACATAAACATTCATATTGAAAAATTATCATACAAAATGTTTATATTTCTCTAGTAAAACTAATCAAAAACCATGAAAATAAAGAATAAGGATGGTATCATTAAATTATATAACTAATTTATAATATTTAAAATAATGTAATATTATCATTTTTTAATATAAATACCATACAAATATCATAAAAAACATTAATGTGGTGAATATTATTTTTTTGAGATCAACTTTTAATGACTAAAAATTTAAAAAATATTAGGATTTCTTGAAAAAAGAATTTTAATAATGAGAATAAATCATAAAAATAATTATCATTCAAGATTATATGAAAATTCAAATCATACTGATTATGTTAAAATAAATACCACTTTCACATTTTTGTAAAATTCTAAAAGTTACTTATACGGAAAATGATAAGAATATTCTTTTTAATTTTACAAAGAAGATAAAAATTTTAATTTTGTTTTAATAATTTTTTTGAATATTAAAATTATTCTATAAATCATTTTAAAGAAGATATGGATATAAATAGAAATCAGATTTGACAAAAAATTAATGATGGATTTTCTTCAAAAAAATTCCCATTATTTTATGTACCAAATTGGGGAAATGTTATTATTACTTAAAAGTTTAATAAATAACCATAGTATAATAAAATAAATGTATTTATTATAAATTTCTCAAATAATTTCCTTTAATATAAATCAATATATAAACAATCCTTGTTAAAATTATATTAAGGTATACAACCTTACTTGTTTGGAAACTTTTGAATCATACACCCTATGAAATTAATAACATAAAATGTAATATTACATTAAATGATTGTATATAGGTTCATTATATAAACTATAAAACAATATTTATAAATATCCTATGAAAAACACTGGTGCATAATATTAGAATATTCCTCAATGAAGGAAAATTGAGATGAAATCCATTACCTATGGTCTGAATTCCCTCAAACATGTTCAAACCTCGTTTATAATTAATATACATTAATTATATATATAATATAATACCATAATCATATATATAATACAATATATTATTTAAATAAACCTATTTTACAATATTTATAGATAATTTATAACTAAAATATCTGTTCTGGGTGATAACTACTTTGACATCCATGTTTGTTTCTGTTTTATATTTTCAGTCGTTGGGTTTTGATCTTTATTACATCACGTCCATAATGATTTCACTGTACGAATAATATATATGTGTGTGTGTGTGTGAAATATATTTATATTTATATTAATTTATAATAGTTATTGACAGAAAAATGAATTACACAACTCATGGAGATGGTATGTTGCATGTAAGCGTGAATACTATTTTCATATTTTAATGGATGGTATAGAAGGAAAGGTAAATAATAATTCACCTTTATAGAATATTTTATATATCAAATATATCAAATATATTAGTTATATCCATCCTTATTTCAATCCATCTAAATAATAAATGAAAAAATCATATTGCTTCATAGAGGTGGTGGTCTATACATACATCTGAGTGACATTATCGTTTTCCAATTGATGGAGTGGTTAAAAGGTAGATATGCTATTTTAATTATCGAATAATAATTTTTTTTATTATGATCACATATAAATATTAATAAAATCATAATACCAATCCAAAAAATTTGTTGATGAAAAATTAATTGTATAATTACATGGAGATGATAGGCTGTATATTCGTACTAGAGATAATTCAACATATCATTGGATGGTAAAGTGGGTGGATAACGGTATATTAATAATAATTATAAAATTTATGTATATTAATGATACATAAATTTTTATTTTAAAATAAATACCATATTCGTAGGTCAAATAATATAAGAAGTAAAAAATAAATTGATTACAAAAGGGGATTCCTATTATTTGAATGAACTCCATTAGATCTCTTCATAATGATACTATGGTTTAAATTTTGAGTATAAAATCACATAATTTTTTTTTATGAATTTCTAAAAGATAATTTTGTAGGTTCTAGTAAAAATATAAGGATTAATTAGGCATTAATAAGATATGGAAGGGGTGTCCTTTAATATGTGACAGGAGTGGTACTCTTCAAAACTCAAATGGTATTAAATTAATATAAATAATTGTTAATATCCAAATATATAAAAATACACATAAATATATTATAATATGAGGATGTTTGAAAATAATCTCATTAAATAAAAAATTAATAGTTCAGGGTTACGTCTAAACCCTTATATAATAATTTTAACTTCTGTTAACCCTTGTATAAATTTCATCAATATTAATATATTCTACCATTTAAGGTCCAAGAATATTAGAAAGAAATGACCCATAAATGGACCATTTTGATGTTTTAAACTATATCCCATAAATTTGGATGAAAATATATTTTTTATTATTTTTATACTATATAACTACATATTATTTATTATAAATTATTAACAATTTCAGTTGTGACGCTATTCATTTAATATGACAATAAATACACCATAACAATGATTAATTATTATATTATCTTTAAAAATGTTCCATAAATGTAACATAGATCATTAAAATTAACTAGGGACGTTAATTTATTTAAAATATATAACTGTTAATATATTTAATATAATTTATTTTAATTTTCTATTAATTGAATAAATATTTGGTCGATATTGCGTAAGTATAAAAGATAAAAATTTCATCACCAAAAATAAAAAATAAATGATCATGATAAAAAAATTAATTATATTTTAAATTAATATTAAAAATTCAACATATCATAAATTTATCATTATGTCAAAAAAATTAAGTTAATAAAATAAAGGGAAATCCATTTTTGACATTTCATAAAATAAAATAATATAAATGTCCAGATAATATCCAAATGGGAAAAAATATAATATATTAAAATATTGGATTATTTTGGAAGAAAATTCCCATCTAGAAAAATTAATTAAAGTGTTAGTTCTATTTTATTGTCTTTATCGTATTATTTATATATATAATTACCTTATCTACCCTTATCATGGGGACATTTATTGACTATGGTCAAAATACATAAAGAATAAAAGTGAAATGGGAATATATACCAAATATGGACCTCATGATTAAAAATATGGAATCAATTTTTAAATATATATTTTTCTACATGTGGTAGTAATTAATACATTATCAAAACGCAAAATGCGATGAAAAACAATCTTTTCAAAAAATGCCCCTTTTGTATATAATTTTTTTTATAATAAAATAAATCCTAAAATTTATTTTATAGAAATAAATTTGGATACATATAATATTACATAACTAATTTTATTTTTAAATACATTAATACAAAGAAAAAATATAAACTCTTGAAATAAAAATATTGATCTTAAAAATAATTGGTTTTTTACAAATCAGTAGAAAACTATATTTTCTGAAAAAACAAAAATTATTAATTTTAATCTATTTATAATATGAAAATTTAAAAAAATTAATTATTTTTAATGATTTCAATATATTGATATAATAGAATTATATTATATTATTTTATCACAAAAAGTAACAAAAATAATTTTCTAGGAAATCATATTTCCAAATCAAAAAAAATATTTTTTAAATAGAGCACTTATTTCCTCAATATTAAATAATGAATTTTTATTGGTTACATGATTTATATATATATCAACATTTGTTTCATACTATTCATACACATGAATTCAATAATTAGTTGATAATTGTTACAATAAATAATAATGTTGTATTAATATATCATGGTTCTCTTAGACTCAATGTTATATATTTTATACACCATCCAATGTAGTATTAATTTAAAATAATAGAGTGTTACATTATCCCACATTTTATAAATACTTTAATTTCCATTTTAACATATTCTTGGATGTCATGTGTTTGAAATTTGAAAATTCCTTTATGGAAAACCCATTTAATAAAAGGGTTTATAAAATAACCACTTGAATAAATGGAAAGTGGAATATTATGGTCATTTAGAATAACTCATAAGTAGGTTTAATAATAATAATAATATACCATTATAGAGAAGAAAAAATATGGGAATGACGTATAAAACAACCTCCCAAGGAATAATTGACACTGATGGAGAAAATAGATTAGAGAGTGTTAACAACCAAAAAAACCATAAATCTATTTGGTGTGAAAATGGCCATAAATTCATTCGACATGAAGGTGATAAGATAATTTTTTGAATATCTATTTTCTAGAGAAATGTAATTCTTTTACCATTTAGTGTTTGAAAGAGATGAAATATAGTTACATAGAAAATATAATTTTACTCTTTAATAGATTACATATAGAATCTCATCTTTTAATCCAAAATATGAGTATTTAAAAAGAATTTTTAATTCATAAATCACTGAAATCAACTTATAATGGATCCAATAATCCATGAAATGGAAAATACATATTACCCTTATATTTATACATTAACCAAATCTAAAATGGTTAGTACATGGTATGAAAATTAAATAAATTAATAGGCCTTCTTATGAAGAAATAATCCACTAATCTCTTAACTTCAACAGTAATACCCAAAGATCAAAATAAACCATTATATAAATAACTATCCTTAATTTTAAATAAAATATTTATGAATAAATTTGAAATGAAAATATTATTATTATTTTATCACATATTATCCAAAGATAAATTTTTACTTTTATCTATAGTGAAAATTAGGTACTCAAAAAGTCATATTCCCATAAATGTATATGCCGTTATCATACAATCTCCAAGATATGTAAATAATTTCTATATTAAAATGAATCACCATAAATCCATATCATATATTATTAAAAAAGATAATTCATCCTTCATATAAACCTATAGTATCTTATATTGTTCTACAAAATGATTTTAAAGCCCTTCCAAAATTACATTAATTACTTAATCACCAAATTACATTTCAATCCCACAGTTTTCTATAAGATAAAAAATAGGTTCCCAAAATCAATATAGTATCTATGTATTTATTTATTAAATAATTAATTAATTTCATACTAACTATAAAATCACATAGGCTAAAGGTGGGCATTACACCCGTTTCTCACTTCAGTTGTGGGTTGAAGAACCGAGACCTTACCAGATGTGACAAGTTGTATCATAGACTTAAGGAATCCCTTTATATAAAAAAATACTAATATAATTCTATTAATACACCCAAAAAATTATATTTATTATTGTCCAATGTTACCTTAACATACTCAATATAAAATATTGTTTTCATCCCTATTGTTATCCCATAAATTCTAGATTTCATTCTCAAAAATATAAATGTATTCTTTTGAAATAATCGACCACATTAAATCAAGGGATAAATTATAACTAAAATAAATGAAATTTCTCCCAAATATCATTAATAAAAAATAAAATTCAATCACATAATCCCAAAAGGTTCACAATACACTAATCATCCCAAAAGTTTATCTATTATTTAAAACATATGGTCAACATTAGACTTATCATCCTAATACGCTTAAATTTTATACTATATAATTATGGAATATCATGGGTTTACATAGGTTCTTATTCTCTAATTCATTATAATGGTTAATAGTTAAAATGTGAATTAACTAAATAATATGGGTATTAGATTCAAACCAGGATAATATTAAGGACACTCTCACTATAAACCATGTTGATGAGTGATTTGTAGTTGTACAACTGTATTTTCTGCTATTAAAGCTAATCAAGTCTTTACAAAAACCATGTCCACATATAATATACAAAAGGGGATGAATTACTTGGAAAAGAACATAATACATCCTTAAAATATTTTTAGGACTTTATTCTGTACGAATAATTATACTTAAATTCATCTACAATGTTATATTCTATAATATATATTCTTTGAAATATAGTTCCCAATGTTTGTACAAAAAATTTTGTCATAAAAATTGTAAAGACCCCAACCAGAGTAGATTAGAGTTTTCGGTTTCTTTATTAAAGGGGATATAGATACATGAAATGTCATCCCAACATACCAAATAGTTACGTAGTCTTTAAAAAAATTATACATACATTAATCTCACATTACATTTATAAATATAAAATATATAACAATTTGAACTTTATTATTCTCCATCTATTAACTCAATGAATGATACTATCTAAATATCCAATGGAAATAAATCAATGGAATGGTGAGATCATATTCATAGTAAGGGTTATATACAGTTAAATATATTAAGAAAAAATAAGGCATAATCAATATAGAATGATAAATAACTGAAAGCACATGTCATTTAATCTATAACATGAGAACATTAAATAATATTTAGGAATAAATAAAGAAAAACTAATTCCATTTAATTAATAATATGAGATTAAAACATATCTATTTATATCATAACTATTCAAAAAATCATAGGAAAAAACAACTAATCTCATTATGATGTAATTAATAATGATTGACATTATAAATTTTTCATCGAGACCTCATTTCATGAAAAATTACAAAAATGGGTAAAGGAAAAATACAAATACCCATACTAGTTTCGATTATAAAACCTTCCAATATATCTAGGGGATACATAGTCCCTTCTCATCATATAGTAAGTCAAATTAATTCATCATATGAATAGTTAAAATAAAATTTATTTACGTAATCAAATAAACATTCATATTTAAAAAATTGTATTCATATGATAATATTTCCCTGTTCAAGATACACATAAACCACGAAAAGAATAATGATAATATCATTACAACATATCCTTTGTAAATTACATGTAAAATGAATGGTTATTTTTATTGATGAATAGAAATTCCATAAAAAGATTGTTAAACATTATTGAGTAAAATACCCATTTAATTATTAAATCCATATTATAAAAATTAATTTTTTTTAGAAGACGAGGAAAAAAATTGCATTGAGAATAACCATGTATGAATTTGAAGGAATATTCAAATCAAATATCTAGCCTAATGATGGGAATAATCCATTCATGTTGTATAAGTTTAAATAAATATTTATTTCATATTTTCCGTAAATAGTCAAAGAGTTCCTTTTTTGAAAATAGCAAGAAGATTCCTATTTAAAATAATTTTAAAATGTTAAACATGTGTAAATTTTTCATTGATAAGTAATTGAACAAATAATTAAAATATTATTTTAAAAAAGAAAAAGTTCTATAGAAGATATGACATTTTTGACCAAAAATAGAAATAAAGATGGATTTTCATAAAAAATCACAATCATTTTATGATAAAAAGAGACAAAAAGGGTAATTTTAGTTGAAAATTTCAGTAACAAAAAAAGGTGAATAAAAATAATGGGGTTTATTATAAAATTATAAAATTATTTTCCTTAAATAGAAATTAAGGTATATGTAGTCCCAATTAAAATTAGATTGAATCATAAACCCTTAGTGCTTTGGTAACATTTGATTCATAACATCTATCAATTAAATAAATACAAATGAAAAATAAAAAAAGTGAATATAAATATATTCCTGATATCACAGGTATAAGGGAATGTATATAAACATAAAAACAATTGGTGCATAATATTAAAATATGCCTCAAATGAAGGGAAATTTGTATGAAATACCCTACATTAGGTCATATGTTCATCAAACATGATCATACATTATAAATAATAAATAAAAATTAATATAAATATATTATACACCAATAATCATATATATAATAATATATAATATTTACTAATAACCTTTTTTCACCAAATTTGTTTAATAATTCTTTATTAAAATCAATATTATAGGTGTTAAATTGTTTTCCTTCTATGTATGATGCAGTTCAATAGTTATGGTCCTTGTAAAATGATCACAGTTAAATCATATATATAATATTATTCATGAAATAAATATAATATATATATCCAATATATTAATATTTAAATTAATATATTTAATGTAGAGATAGAAAAAAGAGTTACACCATTCATAGTGAGGGTAGGCTGTACGTATTCATGAACGTTTTCTTCAATTTCGAAAGATGCTATGAAGGAAATTTAATTAATAATTCATCATTATAAAATAGTTATAATTTTATTTAAATCATATATATCCATTATTTACATATTTATTTTTATCAATATTAATGAAAAATAAAAAATGAATCACATCACTTCATGGAGGTGGTAATCCAAACGTATACCCAAGAAATATTATAATGTTCAAATGGATTTGATGATATGAGTGTATATTTGATTTTAAAATTCCTTAAGAATAATTTTTTTATTAATATATATATAATCATTTACCAATTGAACATAATTAGTAATAATATATGGGGATATAAATCTAATCGTATATATATGTGGATATGTTAATATGCACAGGCACAATACCGATAATTTCACTTCCAATTTGATAGAAAATTGGTTATTTAATGGTATTTTAATAAAAAAATATTTAAATATATTCCAGATACAAAATTTATTATTTCATTATAAAAAAAAATATTTTTGGGAGATAAAAGAAGAAGTATGAAAATGTGATCGTTTAAGATGACTACATTTTATTTGAAAGAAATCCTTTAGATATCCTCTTGAGGATGTTAGGTTTGCTAATTTGGGAAGACCATATCCTATAGAATGTGGATAAGGATTTCTATAGATTTTTTTTCAGGTATGATGAATAAATAATGCTTAGAGTTATGTAATGATGAGAAGGGATATGTGTCCTTTTATATTTCATGGGAGGTTTATTATTGAAATTTATCAATGTATTAAATTATTATAAATTATTTTTCAAAAAAATGTCTCAAAATATATATAATTATAATATAAGTTGAGTATTAGTTAAAATTAAATAATTTAATGACATTTTAACAAGTTTTGGTTATGTTCCCATAATTTTCTTTTAATTTTAACATCTATTATCCCTTTTGAAAATTACCGTAATATTAAAATTGTATAACCTTTAAGGGTTAAGAATGACATGATAAATGAAAAAGAAAAAAATGGAAATTAGATGATTTTTTGAACCACATTATATTAATTTGGTATATTGTTTTTTTGTTAAATTTTAATCATTTAAAAAAATATTATTAATGTAAATTTTCATATTATTCTTTTAATGTGACTTTAAATATATTCATGAAAAAGGTGAAATTATAATATATTCGTCTCAAGAATCCATAAAATTTCATAACATCTATAAAATTCATGGATAAAATTAATTAATTATTAATATATCACATTTTAAATAGATAAAATCATTTATTTTTTCTTCTATTAAATGAATATACAATTTATCAGTGTTGTATAAGAAATAATGAAATAATTCATCATTAAAAATTATAAATAAATTTACATGATAAAAAATTATTTATCTTCCAAATAGGGGAAAGATCATATAGTCAAATAATGAATGATTATGGATGAAATAAGTTCCTCCTTTAAAATAAAGTCTAGTTTTAGTTTCAATTTCTTGTCTTTATCAAATTATTTTGGTCCTTAATTACTGTATTTCCCCATACCATTGTTACAATTATTGACTACGGTTTCTATTCACAATGAATAAAAATAAAAGGTTAATTTGAAAAAATATTGGAAAATCATATTACAAATATTGAATCCATTTTTTGAGATATAATTTTTATGAGTGGATTTAATTAATTTAAAATCAAAATGGAATGCATAAAAAACATATGTTTATAAAAATGTTTTCTTAGTATAAATTTTATTTTCTGCGAAATTATGTCAAAAAATTTATTACAATAAATATTATTGGGTTAATTGTAAAAAAATATAACTCTTTTTAAAAATTATTTTAAAAAATATTGTAAAATTTTAAAATATTGAAAAAATTAATTTTTCCAAAAAATATCAGTATTTGTTTCTTTTAATCGGAAAATCAATCTATTCAAAAAAATTAAATTTTTTGTCAACGAACATTTTTATTTTTTTAATTTCAAAAATGATATTATTTTTACTAAATAAGTTCATTAAAATATATAGAAATGAATTATAATATTTTGTATCAATAATTAATAAAAATAATTTTTAAGAAAATTAACTTCTTAAGAAGAACATAATACTGAAAATTGAGTACATATTTCCTCTAAAATAATATATTATTTTTTATTTAATATTTAACTTATATATTGGTTTAATAATAAAGATAATAATATTCATACACTCCAACTCAATTATTATCCTATAAATATTATACTAAATAAAAAAATTAATAATATATCACGGTTAACTTAAACTCAATGTTGTGTATCTTATATTCTATCAAAAATAGTATTATTTTGAAACTTCAGGTTGTTACATTGTACCCCTTTAAAAAATTTCATCTTAAAATATTTATCTTCTTTGTTTTAACAAAGGTTTTAACATTTGAAGGTTTCATTTTAAAATACCAAATCATAAAAAGTTTTAACAAAACATACCCTAGAAATGAGAGAAATGTAAATATGATGGTCATATAGAATAACAAATAGTTAGGTTTCAAAATTGGATAAAATTATTGAGAATTTAGAATATTAAAATTTAAGAAAATACTAATTCCCGAGGATTAATATAGATGGATAGAGAACATAGTCTCTGAAACATGACGGACCAAAGAACCAAAAATTTGTGACTTCTAAAAAAGACCAGAGATACATCGGCAATGAAGGTAATATAATAACATTTTTCTAAAGATTATTTTCCTATATTTTTGGAATAAAATTACTAATTGTTTTAATTAAAATGAAAATATAGTTAATTGATATATATAATTTAATCATTTAAATAATTTACCCCATAATCTTAAATTTTACTCCAAATAATGAGTATTTCATATAATTATTTTTAATAGTTATAAACTAAAATCAAATTATAATGTATCAAATAACCTAAAAATGATAAAATTATATTCCGCATAAAATTATAAAATAACTACAAATAAAAGGTTAGTATAAGTTAAGATAAATCTCAATAGGAATATACCTTCATAAAGGGAAATAGTACATTAATATGAAAAATTCAATACTAATACCAAAAGTTCAAAATGAATCATTATATAAAAACTATACATATAATTCTTCAAAATATTACTAAGTAATATCCAATACAAAATATTATAACTATTTTATCACATATTCTTCCATAATAAATAAAATATTTATCTCCAATCAACATTTTTTACTCAAAAATTCATCTACACAAAAATATATCTTTTCTAATAAAATAATATCTAAGTATGATAATCATTTCCACTTCAATCCTGAATCACTAAAAATATTCATAATATATTCTCCCAAATGATAATTAAACGTTCATAAACTCCTATAATATCATATAATGTTCCCTAAAATTATATTGATGTTGTTTTTAAAATTACCTTAATCCCTTAGTCACCAAATAAAATTTCAATCCCATGGTTATCTATAAAATAAAACATATATCACAACATCAAATTATTATTTATATGTATAATAATTTATGTAATGATATAATTTCATACTAACTTGGATATCACAAAGCCAAGATATTGTAATGGTTCTTTTCTCCCTTAATTTGTGGGTTCATGCCCCATATCCTTTCCAGATTTGGCAATTTTTTTCCTCATATACAAGTTCACATTTATTAATTATACATTAAAATAATTCTTAAAATGTTCCCAAAAGAATTATGAACAAAATTAATATTAACCAAAATATATTTGGTAAAAAATTATGATTTATCCTCTATGATTCTCACATAGTTTCTAACATATATTCCAAATAATAGTAATATTATTCTTATAAAATTATCATTTACGTTAACCTGAGGGTACCATAAATTTTAAATGAATAAAATATAAATATAAAATTAATCACTTTAAAATTCCACAACATATAGATTAAAAAGTATATTTATGGTTTTAAAAATATAATCGATATTATAATTATCATCCTAAGACACTTTAGGTCCAACCCATATCACTGTGGAATATCATGAGTTTCTATTGATTCGTATTTTCTAATTCAACATAATGGGTTTTAGATAAAAATTGAATTAACCTTACCATATCTCTCAAGAGTTTCAAACCATATGAGGGGTAATATAACACTCACAATTCACCAGAATGATGGATGAGATATACTTGACTAAATATTTTTTGGGGGTTATTACCCATAGATGTATCTATTCAAAAACCACATCAACTTACAGAATCCATAAATGGATATTTTTATTTGAAAACTATATTATCCATAATGAATAAAAGTTTAGGACATTATATTACCCATAATATTATCCTCAAAATCATCCATAAGGTTTTATTCTATAATATATATTTTTTATTTCAAATCTGGTTTCAAACTCTTATACTATGGTTTCATTGATACTAATTAAAAAGATTCATACACTATTAACATAGATCAGGTGGATAAATTATTACATTAGTGATATATAAAATATATCACATCCCATTTAACCAAATAGTTTATCTATTATTGTACATTAGATACATACTTGAATCTCAAATTACATTGTAAAAATGAAATATATAACGTTGTGAAGGAAAATAATCTATATGCCAAAAAATGTTAAACTTTTCAGTACCATATCTAACAAAAATTAATGAAAATAAGGGTGATATCAGATATGGAGTAAGGGTTTTTAATGTGGAATCTATCAAATGTAATCCAGCTATAATAAATATGGAATGGTAATTGACTGAAAATACATTTTATTTTATCAATTACAAGAGGCAAATGAATAATATGGTAGGAATAAATTTTATCATTGAATAACATTTAACTAATAATATTAGAAATAATATTATCCATGTATATCTTATCAATTCAAATAATCATATAGAAATTAATAAATAATCTTATAATGATGTAATTCATAAAAGTGGACATTATAAACCTCTAGTCAATGCCTAATGCTGAGATGTTTTACATTAATGTGTAAGGAATCAAACAAATACCACCAAAAAATTTTCTCATGAAATCTACCGATACATAAAGGGGATACAGTGGGGCCTACGTATTACTTAAAATGTTCAATGCATTCATCATATGATAACAGAGGATAATTATTAAATGATTAGTAAATACAATCAATTGTATAGAAAAAATAAAATACGTACTGTTAATATTTCACAATGTAAAATTTATTACTAATTAAAAATATAAAGTGCATGTATGGTATAATTAAATCATAATACTACTGTATTATAAGTATAATATTGTTTGTTACCATTTATTAGTATAAATACAATAAGAAGACCGTTAAAATCATGATTTATAAATATACAATTTTTAATTCTAAATCTAGTTTTAAAAACTAAAAATTCAAAGAATATTTGGAGATCCATTGAAAATAAAAATTAAATTTGTGATAGTGAATAAATCATCAATGAAATTAGTGGACATGATGGTGGAAATATTTTGATCATACTGGGTATTTTAAAACTAATATTATTTTCATTTTTTATAAGAACTAATAACATACCTTGTTCAGAAGGCAATGTGAAGATTCCTTTTTAATATTTTTATAAATAGTGAAACACCAATCATAATTTCTTTAATAAATCATTTTAGAATATTAAAAATATTATTTAAAACATTTTGTGGAATATATTTTTATGGAAGAAAAATTATTTTGGAAAGAGAAGAGAAATAAAGTAATATTTTCTTAAAAATATTTTATCAATCATTTTAGGAACCAAATAGTGGAAGATGGTATTATTAAATTTAAATATCTTGAATAAATAGTGGATAAAAATGAAAGTGGTTTATTATACAATGAACAAATAACATCCTTTAATGGAAATTCATGATTGAATAATCATTATTAAAAAGAGATTGAAGCATAAACCCAGTAATTAACTTAAAATAAAGCATTAAATAACAAGAATATAAATATATTCATGGTATAAAATGTAAAAGGGAAAATATATACCCCATATAATAGAAATTATTGAGTAATATTAAAATATACTTTAATGATGGGAAATTGAGACTGAATCCCTTTCAAATAGTCTGACTTCCTCCATCAGTGTTCAAAAATCCAATATAATATATTAATATTATTTATAAATATATAATTGAACCATATATATATATATAATACATTATATCATTTTATTATAAACTTTTATCACCCTTTTATAAAAAATTCTTTATTAAAATAACTGTTGTGGGTGATAAATGCTCTGTCTTCCATGCATGTTTCGATGTGCTATTTTTTGTCCTTGTTTGTTGAACATTGTTCAAAAGTATACATAATTATATTCATGATAGAAATATAATATTTATATATCCAATATATTTATATCATGGTTCATATATGAATGTTAGTGATAGATAAATGAGTTCAAGGGTTCATACAGATGGTAGGATATATGTACACATAAATAAATTTTTTTCACATTTGAGTAGATGGTAAGAAATTAAGATAAATAATAATTCAAATTTTGAGAAAATTTTTTATATAATATGTATTAATTAAATCCATCCACATTAATATCCATGTATATTGGAAATGAAAAATGAATCACATCACTTTGTAGGGGTTGTTGTCCACATGTACACACGAGTGACATTATGTTTTTCGAATGTAATAGATGTTAAGAAGGTATATTTGATATTGTGAATAATTAATAATTATATTATTATTATAATATATAAAAATTAATCCCATCACAATACTCATCAATAAAATATGGAGATGAAAAATGAATTGTATCGCTACAAAGAGACAACAAGTTGTACATACACACTAGTGATACTTTCACAATATATTTGATGGAAAAAATGGTCTATAATGATTATTTCATCTTTATAATAATAATTCACTACAATTAAGATAATAAATATTTTAGTATATTATAAATAATATAGACTTCATGGAGATAAAATAGGAAGTAGAAAATGATCGGTTAAGGTGATTATATTTTCATTGAAATAACACCTTTATATCTCCTCATAAGGATATTAGGGTTTATCTTTTAGAAGTAAAATGACCTGTGGAATATGGATGAGGATTTTGAGAAGATAATTTTTCATGGTATGCTCAATATATAAGGATCAATATTGTGTAAAAAAATAGTTAAGGGGTGAACTTTTATATATGAGGGGGGAGGGGATATTCTCTGAATATCTTATATTAAATTAATAATATAAAATATATTTTATTTAAAAATGGATCCAGATTCATATAATTAAAATATAAATCATTAATTAGTCTAATTAATTTCATAAAATAAAATTTTAATTTTTTGTTAATTTTATCATCTTTATCATTCAGTCTATCTTTAAGCTAACCCTTTTTACAATTAACAGAATTTTACATTTTTTTACACATAACGGATTAAGAATGTTACCATTAAAGTAGAAAACCCATTAAATAGACCATGGTTTATGTTTTAAACCATTTAAAATTAGTTTTTCTTAATTTACTAACAATTATAATTTAAACTTGTTTCAAAATATTTTATATCCTATAAAATATATTTAATGTCATTTTTGACACTATTCATTTTGTATGACGTTAAATACATCATGAAAAGGGGGAATTTAAATATAATATCTTAAAAGTAACAAAAATTATCATAAATAACTACCCAATTCTAGATACACATCAATTCATTCAAATTTGATTACTTTTAATAGTTTTAAAATAATTTATTTTATTTTTTTATTAATTGAATAAATTTAGTATCAGTGTTGCATAAACATTTATGCTAATTATTTCGTGAATAATAATTGTAAAAATTTTACAATGAAATTTTTTTATCTTTATTTCAAATAAATATTTATACCCATACATTCCAAAAATTTATCGTTATGTCAATAATTTAATGATAATAAATCCAGAGAATGTAATTTTTTACTTTTCTTTATAAAAAATAATGTAACGGTAATATTCAAAAACTAAGTGGATAAAAATATCATATATTATAATAATGTAACTTTAAATAAGATTTTGGTTTATATAAAAAAATTAAGTCACGTTATAGATTAATTTTCTCGTCCTTATCTTATGATTTTTATCCTGAATTACCCGATTCACCCTTATAACCGTGATAATAACTTACTATGGTTACTATTAATAATGAAGAAAACAAAATTGGACTATATTTAAAATTTATAAATATTAATTAAAAATATTTAATCCATCTCAAAAGATGAAATTTTTATATGAAAAATTAATTAATTTAAATTAAAAACATCAAATGTGATAGATTTTTTTATGAACACATTTATTGTATAAAATTGTTTCTATAGAAAATTAAATCAATAAATTAACTCCATAAAACTTAATTTTATTATTTATTATATAATATAATTATTTATATTTTTTCATAATTCTATAAAAATTGTACTTTAGAAATACTTCAATCTAAAATATTGTTTTCAATAACAAATGGTACAATTCACAGTTCACTATTAAATAATTATTTTCCAAATAAACAAAAACATTTCACTATAAGATATTTTTAGTATGACTATTTGAGAAATAATATTATTTTATGAATATAATATTTTCATATGTTCTTGAAATAAATTATAATATTTTCTAAAAAAACCCTAAAAATGATTTTTTAATAAAACATATTTGTAAAGCATCAAATATCATTACTAAAAATTGAGTACTTATTTCCTATAAAATAATAAATAAATATTTGTCAATTATGTACATTATATATATATATATATTTAATTTGGTTAATAATATTTATACCCTATAATTCATGGCTTGCCGATGTAGTTACACTAAATAATATTATATTATTATTATATTCTGATTAACATAAACTCAGGGTTGTGTATACTATATTCTATTGAATATAGTATTCATTTAAAATCATTGGTTGTTATTAATATTTAATCCCTTTGGATATAATCCCAAATTCTCATTTTCATGTACTATATAATCCCACTACTACTTTCTAGGTCCGTCAAGCTTGAACATGGGCCATTTCACCTTAACTGACTAAGGTTTCTCCAGGAAGAGAAAGACCTGAGTGATATTTTCTATCCATTCCTCTATAATTTGGGCTTCAGTTATACTCTTAATATACATGGGATTATCTTATTGGAACTCTCGCACACAAACACTTTCTCTTATAGGTCCTATTTGTGTCTCAATACCTTGGTTTTTAATATGTATTAAATTCTAATACACAATATGAACATCCCATATGATAGCCTCAAAGAGACACTGTTCTAGTGGCAAATTCCATTATATAAAATAATTTAATACACACTCCTGAGGAAACCATTGAAGAAATACTGGAAGTATGTTACTATATAAAAGAATAATAATGAAATTACAATAAAAATACTGGTTCAAACAATGTTTATATAAGAATAGACATAGATTTAAGACAATACCAATCATAATAGACACAGAAGCCAACATCCCATAGTGACATAAGGTTTGTCCTAACTAGATCATGCCCTAAAGTCAATTTATCTTACCTCAAATGTCCTATGAGTCCCATCTAATTTGAATCATCATACTATTATGGAGAAAAACCATGTTCTAATATCATATTATCATGAAATAGATTGGAAAACCCATATAAAAAAGATTAGAACCAAAATTTTACAAGATCCGAAGATTATTCCTGATCCACACCAACAAGAGACTAGAAATCTAGCATCCAACATAAACCTGAAGTAATTATTTTCCCAATAAATAACTACATTCCTAGATTATATATATATATATATAATTAAAACCATAAATGAAAAATTATATTGTCGAAAGAGTGACAAAAATAATCAAGTAATGAAATATAGCAACATAAACCCATGGTATATGTCCAAAAAACATCCAAAATAAAACAAAACCAAATGTATTCAATACTACTCCATGTGATATGTGGGTACTGTCACATCGTCTCACTACTAACTACCATACACTATTATCATAAAAACATTCCACCTCATTTAGAATCCTTTCTATTTCATATATCAAGTTTTAAAATTTCCAATGACCACCAATGGAGTTTGAAGAGTGTGAGATAAATAAAATAAGTAGGATCTCACCCAAGTGTTTCATATAATTTATCTATAAAATAATCAAAACATACCTAATTTAAAAGAAAACATGGAATGGTAAATAGTTATAGAATTTTATATCCAAAGCATGAAAAAACTATTCCCCTTTTATAATTTTTTAGAAACTGGGTAATATAATTTCAATGAAGAAATTCTATAAACCATCTATTTTTATCCAATAAAAGATCATATATTATTAATTTTATAATATTAGAAAGGAAAATATAAAAATTTATAAAGCCTAGGGTTACAAAGGTTGAGGTCACAAAGTCACTCGTAATAATAACAAAAACAATTAATAATGAAAACTATTGTCCATAGAGCTAATGAATCCATGAAATTGGTTTGGAGGAACACCATATGAAGTAACCACCTTAAAATTTAAATATAATGTCCATAAAGACAATTTATTTAAGATATTATAATGGAAGAGAACCCATTAAAGTTAACTCCCATATAATATAAATGGTGAAGACCCAATATTAAACACTCCACAAACCCAATCTCTTATTTGTGACCATTTCCAAATAAAATTCAAAGGGATAAATGTATTTAAAAAACCTTTCCAAACAATAATTTTCAGATAAATAATTATATGAAAACCCATTTCACAATCGATTTAAAAATTATCTGAAAACATAATTCATTTACATCAAATATTGGGAATACAAATTTTTATCAAAACATTTTTCTTACAATAATATAAATCAATTCAAGGATCATGAAAATTCACATAGAAAAAACATACAAAAAAAATATCATTCATGGTTTCTAAGATATTGGCTAGAGATAGAACCACATACCCCAAACATGGGTAGAATAGTAACCATGATGGAATCCATATAGTAAAAGTAAATTATATGTACTATTAAAAAGGGAGACCTAAATAATTATTACCAAAACATAGAATAGTTTTTCTACAATAAAGATGCAGCTAAGGAGAATAGATCATCACATTACTCAATAATATAATGTAATGCACCACAACTAGAAATAAACCTATCCACCATAATAAAAACACATTGTGGATTTACAATATATTAGAGAATGATAATTACATAATCAATAGATCCTGGAAATACATATTAGAACCACTTCTAATATCAATATAAATGGATGAATTAATGAAGAATTGATCACACATAAAAAAGGAGGAGTATCCAACCAACTAGATATCAATGCTCCAATAAAAGTTGGAATAGAGGGATCAAGCCAACCTTATAGATCCCCTGAAGTATTAAATAGTGAAGTAGGTTCAAAGGGGGTGATTAAAGGGTGTTAAAAAAGATTTCGGGTGACTAATTTACAAGTCTTTCCCTAATTAATTCTGACTCGTATAAGGCCATCAGCCACCGAGTAACAACCACTTGCTATCTAGTTGTAAATTGAATTAATAATTCTATTATAAACATCCCAATTCCTAGACAGTGGCCTTCTTTGACCACAATTTAGCCCAATTTTATTTTCCACCTCTACCAAACATGAAACACCCTTTTCTCAATACCTTAAAAAGGATTAAAATCATGGAAAAATAATATTCTAATAGAATCATACCTGGGGTTTAAATGGGATTCTGTTACCCTCATAACAATTAGGTCAATAACATTTATCACCGTGAATGTTTGAGGATACTTTGTTTTGAATTTTATTAATACTCATTCCCCTATTAAACAACAATTATGGTAACCTCTCACTAAACCCCCTTTTAGACACAATGGGTTGTGAATGGGTATGACCAAATTAAGTAGTTCCAAAGATGATAGGAGCAATATTTATAATGAATGAATATAATGAGTTGATATTATTAATTACTTTCATGGGATAGAGAGTATGTTTCAACTAATAAAATCTATAAATTTCTGAAATGAGATACACGTTTTAACCAAATTAAATTCAATAATGGAAATATGGAAATTAGTTTTATTATTTCACTATTTGATACTCCTGGTACAACCAAATACAAAAAAATCAACTACCCCATATAATACCATATTAAAATATCTATTTAGAAACCTCACATCATGTCACATTCCATTCAATATGTGTAATGCAATAATTATTTTGATAGGACATAAAGAATTTATTTTTCACACAATTATACATGTATTTATTTATATTTCCATGGTTTATTTCATAGTTTGTGATTTGTTATTTGAGGTTCATATTTATAACCATTACTTTGTTATGAAATGGTGTGAGGGAAAATAAATAGTTTTAAATTTGGAGAAGTTCAATTTCATCGTATAATAAGTAAATTTAATTTTACATAAGATATTAAATCCTGGTATTAAGGTTGATCCAGTAATAATAATAGTGATCACAAGAGTCTCACACAAACCACAATGAAAGGGATATGGGGATTTCTTGGAAATGTTGTATTGTGAAACACTTTTTAGAATATTTAACCACAATATCTATACCCCTAAACTATATTTTCAAAAATTATTATTACTTTATATATAATGACTCAATCAAAGAATACTTTATTACTCTAAAATGAATTTGGTAACCACATTTTCAATAATCATTTCTAATATGGAAAATATTTTTGGATATATCTGTGATTGATGTGGAATTAATATGGGAGATACTTTGGAACATTGGGACTATTATAGATTTTGAACAATATACTATGAAATCCATACACTAAATAAACCTTATATAAAATACATTACTATGAATATTGTTCTTATTTATGTGGAATTTTATTTTAATATGTTTATATAATACATGGTAATTTGAAAATAGTTTTTTTAACCATTCCTCCTTAAGGTATATGTTGAAAAAAAAGGATCCATAAATATGTATTATCTAGATGGAATTGTTGTTACAAGAGTTAGAAATCACGATTAATAAAAATAAGGGCTCATTGAATTTAGTGGTTCTTTATTTAACATGGTAATCATTATAGAATGTAGTTAATGTGGAAGAAATTGATATCGATGATGAGTTACTAAAGGATAAAGTCCATTATAATAATATACAATATAATATAAGGATTTTTGGCAATATAAATTATTTTTAAAGTATTAAAATATATCATAAATCCAGTTATAAATAATGAAAATGTTTTTTGATGATGGAATAAATTATTTTTATAATGATACTTTATTTTCCAAGAAATATGATGCTAAAATAATTTGGAAATGTGTACCTAAATATAAGGTGAATATTCTTCTAGATTTTTTACCCTCATCACTCATTTATTGAAAATATAAAACTAATAAAATAGTGAACAAAATTTTTCGAATTTTATTATATTATCCTACTATCTACAGATATGAAAGGTAGTTCATTAAGACCTGAGATCAATGACAAATGTCCAGAAATATTAAAGGTTTAATTATATGACTCAAACCACAATTATTGGAGTTTAATGATTGCATGTGTGTGTAATTTATTTCGTGGAGCGATTACCAATATATTTTTGAAATATATAAGATCTTGTTTGTGTGTTTACCATGATTTTAAAAGGAAGGAATCTATGAAAACATTAAATAAGACAAAAAATATTTTTATAATGATTTTTAGGAAGAATTATTTTTATGAATACTGTTTTTAATGATTAATGTATATCTACATAGACATGTCTAGATCTAAAGAGAACATAACAATTTTTCATAGTCCTTAGAAAATGAAGATTCTATATTTTAAAAAATTATTATAGAGATACACTATCACACTAAAATTAATTTGATGATAGAAGAGTATGTCATGTTATTAAATTTAAATTAATCATAGGGAGGAATCCTAGGTATGTTTTTCAAAACTCAAAATTGATTATCAATTTTATGATTTTTTTGCGATTTATATAATTTTGTACCAAGAATTATGGTTTTTTCATATTTAAATAAACCCTATGTTAGCACTTCATCCCAAATAAAAAATTTTATTGATGATATTTCGAGGATTAAGTAGTGGAAAATATAAAATTATGTGGTTAATTGTAAAAGAACAATTTATGTTTTGAAAAAGCACTATGGTATTGTTCACTCTATACCATATTATGGTTTTGTAATATTTCCCCCTGAGAACATAAATAAAATATCCCATTTCCACTATAACATTTACAATGATGTTTCCAAATCCAACCCTTCACCCCTAGAATCAATATGTAATGATAAAAATCATTATCTAATTTTCAAGGCAAGACCATAATGCCATGACACTTGGACTAGGTTACCATTCACATGACCTATTAACCCATTTCCCCCTCATGTGCTGAAAGATCATAAACCACCCCAATTTCCATGAATCAATTTCTATTACCCCAAAAAGAAAGAACATTATCAAGATATCAATTTCATAATTGAATCAAATTTTATCTTATGAATTTTTTTCAAAGCACCATGATGTCAGAAATTTATTTTTTTTAAATTACTGAATACATTTTCCACATAAAGTCTTATTGTTATAATATCGATTACTATATTTCCGATTCCATTTTAGCATTGTCTTATAAACCAACCTATAACCCCAATAATGACAAAAGGCTATGTCAATTTCCTAATAAATTTTACATTTTCATTCATATTACCCAAACCAAACATTCAATCCATGACCTTACCCATAGTATTCATTCATATTGTAAAAGGACATTTTTATCTCATGTATAGCCTACCATGATATTTGAAATGACTATTTACTGAGCAGTAATGGTGTATATTAATTTTCCTACCTATCATGTGAACTTTTATACAATATTTATTACATAGAAATTTATTTTACTTAAGAACTAATATCAATTAAATTATAACCAAACTATCCATGATATAAACATCTTCCCCAGAACCATAGGCATAAACATTAACCCTTTAATAAACCCAAAACCACTATCCTATTCCATAAATATATTCCATTTCACAGGTGAAAATTCTAAACCCTGTTGAAAATTTTTGGAGAATATTACACGAACTTATTCCTACTAACCATTACCAACTTGTATCATCTATGTAATTAGGAATTTCTATTTGAAACAAAAAAAATTATAAAAATGATAATGAAATATGAAAAACATGGGATATTTTATCTTTATTTTTTAAAAATAATGACACCAAAATTCATTCCCATTTTAACCATAAAATTTGATTTAACACATAATATTATTTATATTCACACCTCCAAACCATGTTCCATTTATTTTTTCTTCAATAAAACCATTCTTAAATACCTTCACCACATCAGCCATACCTTATCATCTAAAAAAACCTTATAACCACAGAATCATCATTTCAACAAACCACCATTCATATTTTTAAGCCATACTCACCTTTACATTCTATATAAATAAACTCATAATCCATCCACCATGGATAAAACCTCTAAAACCCTCAAAGATAGTGATATGGGGGAATTTCACAATTTATGTAATGATAATATTAATTTATAATTATTAATATGTAAAATGTCCCCACCCAAACTCACTCTTACAAACCCTCATACAAGCATCCAACGAAAAAATTCATTAATTTCTTAAATCCCAAAAATATACTTATTTATCTGACCAAAACCAAGAAAAAAATACATTAAACCAATTCACCATATTTCACTCAAGGATTATACATGATTGTGTCCCAACCATCTCCACCTTTCTTTATCTACATGTTTTTATTGTTTAATAAGGTTCTAAACCAGATAGGATTGATAGCCATGAAGGGAGGAGGGTCAAAAATAGTAGATAATTGAATCCCTCCCATTTTGGGATGATTGGATTAGAGGCTCATAGTATGAACTACTTGTAGATGCTCTACATAGACAATATTACTCATGTTAAGGAGGTATCCTATAATAATGTTATGCTAATTATTTTTATCACTATCACTTTTGATAATCATGGTGTGCTTATTAAAATAGAGAGGTGTAATATATTTCATTTTAATTGTTATAACTTTTGGTGGAATGATAGTATTATTTTAAATTGTTTTAATTCATATGATAAATATATAAGGATACCTATAAATATACCCCACCCTAATGATAATATTTAAGGATGTGTTCTCATACAAGATTCTAAGGTGATGCACATGCAATAATGTTTATGAGATCTTAGATTAAGGATCCCACAATGAATAAAATTCATAGGGATGTAACCAATTGAAAAAATTTATATCCCATAAACTCTTGTATCATAAGTATATGTTATAAAAAATTCATATTTTATGATAATAATGAGTCTAATAAATACAATATTCTTTTCTAAGGGATATTATAAGGTACTATATTTGAGACACCACACAACTAACTCTACTATATAATATTTATTGACACATGTGATAGTAGATGGTTAGGAATTATCTATTGGGGGATCTACCATGATATCTATTTATAATATAATTGTTTCATATATTGGAATAGTTGGGATATGAATTCATGTTTTGAAATCCTAAAAGATAAAATGTAATTTACTCGTGCACTGTAACACATCAGTAAATGCATGGATGTTTAGGAGGATACCTAAGGGGTTACATAATGGAAAATTCAAAATGATATGATTATCATTCAATATTTCTCAATATTATTTTAATTATATATTTCCCCAATTCTCTATCTCTCCAATATTATATTTTCCAATGAGACACTAGCCTATCTTGTAATATAGGTAAACCCCAACAATATGATTTGTGATTCTTATCGGCCCATGTATATAACATAGAGGGGTTAGTGTTAATGATTCATTGAATGGATCATAATTAAGAATTTTTATGGTGATAGAACATGTGGATTCTATGTTATTAAAAACAAATTACAGTGTCTTTATTTCTTAATATGCATGATTTTATTTTATAACACAAAAAATATATTATTTTTGGGTTTTTATTTAATTATCATCGTTTTGTTTAAATTTTAAACATTACCTTGAATCCCATCAATTTTATCAGATCCTTTAAATTTTATTAGATTCACACAATAATTTTTAAAATTGACGAATTATCCATGTCATAAGTATGTTGTGTTTTTTCGAAGGCAATAACATATAACACATTATTTAGTTTTACCTATATTATATAATATTATGTAGGGGATCATAATTATTAAATAAAGAAAATTATAAATGAATAAAATTTTATTTTATAGAATATTTTACGTGAAATATATATTTTTCTTATAATGTGAAAAATAAACAGTTTCTTTGATATCTTGCATTATATACTAGACTAAGTATTAATGAACTACAATATAATATAATATTTATTATTTAATATAATAGTTATTACAAGATATTGGAATGATGGGTATGAATATGATTAGACATGTTATGAAAATACATAGTTTAATCAGTTTTCATTACATATCTATTTATTGGTAAAAAATATGATTCATTTGAATGAAAAAGTAATGTTTTTTAGAAAATAGTTTTCTAAAAGGCTTGTTAGTCTTTCTTGATACACAAAAATTAAAATAAATTATTACCACAATTAGAAAAATAATATGAACAAGTAACATTAGTTATTTAAATAGGAATATGAATGTTATAATATGTGGAATTTTTGATACATTTCGAAAATGTTTCATTTTTTGATAAATAGTGAAAAATATTGGATTTTAATTGAAAATAATATTTTCATATAAGTAATTTATAATTTTAAATTACAATTTTAATTGGGTTTAATGTAATATTAGTTTAATTATAAACATATTAAGTCAATATAGTTCATTAGAATCATTTTCATATATAATTTTTATATAAAACATTGTGACATTTTGAATTTTTTTCACATCAAAAACACTCTTTCTTATCACATCGATGGGCTTAATTATAAACTATATTATTTATTTTATATGAATTAAATTTTGAAAAAATGAATTCTATATTTTGAATTAGAATAATATATATAATATATTAAGGTCAAATAAGTTTTTACCATAATGATTAGTGAAAATAATTAAAATTAATTACAATGATAAGTGAAAAAAGTCCTTTAAATGGTTGATGAACATAAAATATAGGGTGTAAAATTACCTAAGAATTTTTTAAAGACCCATTTTATGGCCAAATGTATACCCTCATCACCAGTTGATAAAAGATTTAGAGTTACTATGATAATATTCCCTAAATATGACTTATATAAGAAGTTAAGTGGTGGAAAAGACAAAAAAAGATCCTTCCATGATTTTAAAATATATAATACATTGTGATGGGGAAAAACCATATTGGCTCAACTATAAATATAAATTTCATTTTTAAATGATTTTTTATTACCATATTAACTTATATTAAAATTTTATAGAATAATTAGTCCCATAAAATGCCTATGAAATGCCAAATAAATAATTATTTATTGTAAATAAATGATACTAAAAATATTTTATGTGAAGTAAATTTAATGGATTTTTCCCTATATTAATTTTTTGTAAGTATATATCATTTTAAAAAGGGTATAAATTGATATTTTCATACTCCATCATTTTATTTTTGTTTTTAAATTAAAATAAAATTAATAATGTCAAACTTGGAATTAATTTTCTTTATAAGTAATGATTTTTTATTAAATGATTTTAAATTACTATAAATCCTATATTCAGATCAATTTTTTCACTATTTTAATAACTGTCAAATATTCTCCCATAACAGACCAATTTACCATTCATAATGATCATATTGACCATTAAATAGTCAAAACATTGTTACTGCAGTTAGGTTTAAAGTAGTGTTTTTACGTGTTACATGCACTTCTATTATATATAATTTTGAACACACATAAGTTATTTAATTTAGAATTTATATAAGAAATTTATAACCAAATGGTATAAATTCTATAATTATTTTCCCTTTAATTAAAATTTAAAAATAAAATACGTATTATGGGAAACTAGTTACCATGATAAAAACAAAAAAATTGTTAAATTTAGCAAACTTAGAGACTAAGGAACAAAATAATAAAGATGATTTTTTGTTTTCTTATTTTAAGTACTAGTCAACAATAACAACTCTCCAAAAGTTTTTGTTTAGTTATTGTATCACATGAGGTTGGGGTGGCTTCCCAATAGTAAATTCTTTTGAGTATTTACAATAATGTAACTCCTCGTCAACCATAAAATGTTACTCAGTCTCCCTAACTATTCACACCTATCAATAGATTTTTTTTCATCATTCCCGAGAAATAATAACTATCAAACATAACTACTTTAATCCTATAATACTCAATTTTGTAATAAATTCAACCTAGTAAGGGTGCATCACAAACCAAATAAAGAAACCCAAAGAAGAGATAATGTTCTTCATCAATAGTATTTTCCATGTAATTATTTAAGGGGATGGATGGCGGCGAGACCTTGCTCGTGAAGACCTAATCGGGATCTTGTTATGGTGGTGGTGGTCGCCTCTACTCCAGCTCCTCCCCCTCTAATGTGGGGGGGGGGGGGAGCGGGACTCGCCACCCAGCAAATAGAGGTTTCCCCCATTCACCCCTTTCACGAAGCCGGATTTACTTCCTCATTTTCCTCAAGTCCTTCTGGAACTGAATGTTTCGGATTTTCTCAAGGGTTACCTAACCTCTACTTATCAGAATCAGAGTTCTCAGAAACCCCATTTCTTCTGAAGAACACATTAATTGCTAGGTTTTTCCAGTGCTGACCATCAGTGGATGTGTTCTAACGGCATGTCTTTGACTCCTAGGATTTGTAGGATAGGGCGATAGTGGGTCTTCTGGATAATCGACACATTATGATATGCTTCCCCTCGGAGGATGTCTCTTCAAGGCATGGTCAAGTGCTTCTCGTAACTTAAACGGATTCCGATTTTTTCTATTTCGATGGACCATCGATTGGAATATGAAGAGTGATCCTTCAACCATAACGACATGGGTATGTTTCACAAATCTTCCACTACCATTTCAATATCCATCGGTTATGTGCATGCTAGGAAATTTGCTCGGTAGGAATATGATATCAAATTGTCGAATAGATGCTCTCTGTCATCCGATAAATTCATGAGTCAGCATTGAAGTAGATACTGCAAGGGTACAATTCAATTATGTCTTGGTCACTATAGGTGTGGAATATTACTGCAAATAAAGGGTCGTTTATGAAAATGGATGGATTATTGTTCTGGATGCAATTGTCTGGGTCATTCGCTGGATGTTTTCCGTAGGGGGTATCAGTGCATTCGGAAGAGGGGCATGTACCGAGGGAAGGAATATGAGGGACAGATAATGGTAGAGACCCCCAACCAGAAGTCTACCATGGATGAAGGAGGTATGGGCGGGGGATATCCTGCTAGATGTTTGCAGGTGGAGGAGGTTGTGATTATCTTAGCAGACTTGTACAAGGGGTCATTTTTGGCAGGGCCTAGTCGATCTTCTCATGCATGGTCTCCTGTGAAGAAGACATTGGTTGCTCAGGCCAATCCATTGGTCGCCGAGGTGTTCAACAGATTAAGACAGGACCTGGATTGCTCTTTACGTGAACTCGGTGTGGAGAAGTGTTGTCCGGTGTGGCAAGACTTGGTTAGTGTGGATGTTTGGGAGACTGGAAGCCAATAGGCTATGGTGCAGATGGCGAATAGGGGGAAGGAAGATCGGGCCATGATAATGGGGCCAGCTAGTGTTTTTTTGCAGTAGGGGTTGTAAGGGCCTCCTACAGAGGAGGACTAGTGATCAAGTAAGGGGAAGATAGAGGGCCTACTCCCATTCCTCACCCCTTAATTACCCTTAGAATCAAATTTGAGAGGCTTGCTAAAATTGAATCGAGTGCTCCCCTCAGCTACTCACCGGTGGCAGTTCGGGCATGTGAGCAAGAGTTGAAGGATGATGAGCACTGTCATTCAGCAGATGAAGAACCGAACCAGAAAACCAGGAAAAGGAAGGAGATGAAGGACTAATCCTCTCTTCCTCCTCTTATGGAGATGTGATCGGCAAGGAGGATGAGTGACATGAGAATGGCTGCTGAGTCTTTGAACTACCTGAAGACTGGGGAGCAGAATTTCCTGTCCTTGATTCCCCTTTTATGATCTGATGAAGAGGTGATAGAACAGGTCCTATTGCTCAATTATAATGATGAGGAGTATGCTATAATAATGGGAAGGCTTATAGAGGTGTCCCTAAATGAGGAGAAATATTCTTGGATCGATAAACAAGACTCTATTTTGGTAGGGGTTTCAATCACGGGAAGATCAGTGTTGAGGAGTACATTCAGACATGGGATCAACTTGTGTTTGTTTTTGAGAAGCGGATTTGGGAAGAAGCGGGATCTAACTTATCTTCCCTATGATGGAAATTATTTACGGAATAAGACTCGGTTAATATTAAGTTTCTAGTTAATAACTTAGTTTAAGGTTGGTGGTCGTGGTTGGCAGATGTGAGTGTTTGAGTTGTGTGAGCTAGAGTTATTTCGGATCACTTTCATTTAAAGTTCAGTTTGTTCTTATTTTTGTACGATTTTGGACCACCCCTAGAAGGGATTTTTAGCATCAAGTCATCATTAATGCAGGTACCTTGGAATTGGGTGTTTGAGAGGGTATAGCTTCGTCATCAGTTCCGTGCCTGTGCTTCTGCACGGGACTGCTTGCCGAGGGGCCTGTGTTGATGAAGGATTGTTTTTTTGGTTTACTTGCTGGGATGGGGTGGTCCGATCATTTTATACTGGTTGTATGTGGTTCTCACTTTTCCCATTAAAAGTTTTTTATAATAAAAAAGTAATTTCCAGTCAGTCAGTCATGTAATTATATTTTTTATTTTTTGGTTTTGACCTGTAAAAATGCATACTTTCATCAACTGGGTTAAAAACTCATAGTTCATGTGTATGGAAGAATATTTCCCCTCGAAATGATGTCATTTGTTTCTCTGTTACCACCACTCACAATTTTTTATAATTTTGTACATATAGTTTATATATGATATTTAGAAAATATTTTTACGTATAGGGTAATTATATCTTTTTATAAAAAACTTATATTCCAATATATATGGGATACGACAACATCATTCGTTTATACGTTATACTACTACCACACAAAAATATTTTATTCGTTTTTAATAATGCATTACAAATAAATTAATAAAATAAATTATAATGAACATATGTGATATAACTTATGTATTATGATATTAATGAAAAATATATTGTCATTTTAGTATAATTTTTTTTCTTACCTTTTCCCTCACCAAAAAAGTGATAACATTATCCGTGGTCATGTGGACTATCACGTACTCGAAGGGATGTGATCCATTTTTTCATCACCACATAAAAATAAATAAATATATATATATTTATACAACTTTATTTTTTAAATAATGATCATTCTGGAAATATGAATGTTACTTATGGTATTTGTATAATGACCATTGAAAAATGGAAATGTTACTCATGCGTACATATGAAATACTGTCTCTGTGATCATAATGAAAGTTCATTTTTCATAACCTTGTTCAATGAATTGTTTCAAAATTATAATTTATGTATAAATATGATAAATAATTCATGATTAATTTTGCTAGATATTTTTGAATAATGATCACTTTGACCATAATCATCTTACCAAAATCATTTTGACACATAAGATGAATACGTCCAAAACATCTGACATGAATCTAATTGATTAAACAATAGTATATAACATGTTAATAAGTGAAATAAAAGTAATAATAAAATACAAAATTTTTCTCAATAATATATATAATTAACATATTTTTATTATTGACTAAGATTAAAACACATATGATGAATCAAACTCAATGTAAGAGACTTTGTCTCAACTTCCTTTCATTTAGGACAGTATTGATATTATGTGACAATATAAATTTATAAGTTTTATATACATAACATTGATATGTAAAATATTTAATTTATCTTTTATCATTATATTTTATTATTATTATTATTATTATTCTTTAATTGGTTTTACAGTTATTGTGTTTTGAAAGTAATAAGGGACATTTCTTCTAAAACATATTCTTTTAAAACTATTCCTTCGAACTAATTATCATCCATGTACAAATTTTATCATTATCTATTTGAAATATTTTATATGGAAAATATTATTTAGAAGGTAAATTATATATCTCTTTTTACTCAATCTATATTATTTTCAAAAGGAATATTATTAAGTGTTTTATACAGAACATTTTGTCAAATTAGAAAACGAATTTTATATTCATAATATACACATAGACAATGAAATTTCTACCACCATGAATATTATTACATTTATATATTCCTATGAATGATTTCATTTCTTCTCCAATAAAAAACATTAAATTATTTTGGTTATTTTGATATTGAAAATGTCTTCTCAATGGAAATATTGTTTTAGTTTTAGAAATGGGATTTTAAAAGAAAATGGTAATTTTTTTGATAGTTTTGCTTATTTATTTTCAAATTAATATATGATTGGTACACCCAATTCTTGAATGAAAGGATTTATGTTTTGTGAAATCATTAATGTCAGGTTTACTATTTCCAAACATTTTACAATGGGGTTGTTTGTGGAACTGGAAACATCCACCGAATTTTATTCATTGGGAACTATTATCAATTGTAAGGCACTCATTGGGAATTTTGGAAAATGATAATTAAGAACTCACACTGGTCTAGAGTTTAGGAGGATGGTCTCATCACTTCTTTTTAGGGAGATTTGTTTCCAACTATGAGACTCTCCTATATATTTTAGATATTTTTATGAATATATTAATAATTATTAGGTGTGATATGGGACACCCATGAATTAATAATCAATTAATAACATGTATATAATTTAAATTTTTTTATGTATCTGAGGTTCTTCATCAATGGAGACATATGTGTGCATTTGAGGTTTTCCCTCGATGGTCCTAATTTTGTACAGATTAGAGATTCTTTTTTGTTGTTATGATGATGAATGTTTTATAGCAACATGGTGTGTTTAATTAGAGTGTGTATTAATCTTGGGAGAAGATATTTTTTTTCATGTTGGGATTAGTCCCAAGGATTGACTTACTACGTACCCTTCTGAAAAGAATGAGAACACTCATAGTATAATTCCACTTAACTAGACACATCATAACTTTTAAAGAATTGTTATAAGGTCCTAACAATATAGTTTAACATAATGTAGAGCATAAATCTTGGATAAAGGATCTTAGTCAAATATTTGCATGTGAATTATGTCAATGAAGTCTGAATAATCTAGATGGGATTTGAATTTCCACTGTGTGTTGGACCCTACTAGTAATGTGGCCCAGAGAGAACATGGTTGATTTTGGATGTCCAGTTTTAACCACAAGGAGGATTCCTTCATATCCCACATTATAAGAGAATCAAATATATCATAGTTTGATTATGATGGATCACATTTATGAAGACCCTCTAATGTTTTGGTCTCATAGGGAGATTGTGACACTCATTATGGATTAATTTGGGGACTAATCTGGAGAATGATGCCTTGATTAATGTGTTTGGGGCTATAAGAAGTGGATTGAATCATGAATATTTGGATGTTTGGTTTGGTGATTAGTGGTGAATAAGATTCCCTACTGAATGGGTGTTATGATTGGGGCTTACCCTGGAGGAGGATTCCCATATTGGTGGATGTTTGGGGATTATACCATATTGGGAGAAAATATTTGGATAGGGATTAAACATAAATGATTCACATGGTAATGAGACTTTGGCCTAATTCAAAAAAGGATTCCCATGGATGAGATTTTGGGGCATACTCATAAAGAGGGTACCTTGAAGGCTTAGTACCATAAGGATGTCATGAACACCATCAACAACATGTCCATGTGATTGATTCATAGTTTGAGAAACAAGAGGAGTAGAAAAATCCAGTAAACCAAGCAATATTATTTTCTCTATGGTTGGATACAAGTATTTGAGAACCCAAACAAATAAAATAACTTTAATGGAAGGTGGGGGAAGATTAAAAGGAAGATCCTCTACTAGAACATGCATATGATGGTTTGGATGAATAATCATGGGTATCCCTTATGTCCACATAAGTCAGGATGAGTAATGCTTGCATATGATGAAAGAGGGGGAGTAGAAGAAATGGAAAATAATACAGTTATTTTCCTCTGATGATGGAATTATTTCATGGTTTTGGAGATAGGAGGGTAATTCAGTGCACATTCCCTATCTGACTCGGTGGACATGAGGTGAGGAGGAAGAGCAGTGATACCACCCATAAAAGAGGCTTGGTATTACTCTAGGATGGATGGCCTAAAATCGGTACCATAGTATTAGTGTAGGATATCACTACATGTTAAATGTAAACTAAAGCATAATACAAATACTCCATATTAAGAGTTATAGGATATGTGTCCTAAAGATGAAAATGGAATGGCATGATCCTAACCCTAATATATAAGACCCTGAACTTCCTGATACTATCCACAGGTTGGAGTCCTTGTGACCACATGAATAAAATCTACACCCACTCTGAGGATCCTAACAATCTTGTAGGACATGATATGGAAACCCTTAACTGTTGGAATACAATTCCTAACAGAAGGCATTATGGTGTTCCCTGAATCATGGATATTAAATTCTAAAGGCATAGGTGGTGGTTTAAAATTTGTCCCCCTCTTGCGGGGGATTAAAAGGGATAGAATCCCTACCATTACTGAAATGGAAGAGGGTTCGATGGTATGCTCTCATAGGTGTTGCATAAATGTTCATAGGTTCCTTGTGTAGGGACTTGGAGGAACTATTGAAGCTTCTTATAGGGGGTATATGCCAATGTGATATAGATGTTCCATGGGAAATGGACTACTTAGGTGACAAAACATGGTAGTGTATTCACCCTAGGGAACCTGGGTCACCACTAGTGTCCCGAGATGGGTCTCTCATATTACCTTTATTAATTAAATGGGGCTCACATTAGTGGTTTCATACAAGAGGAGAGCGAGTCCCCATGTAGGTGTATTCTCGTTTGGACCCTGAAGGGATTTTAATATTACTTATCAAAAAAATTATATATTCTCCTGGGGATTATAGAGATATCTATGTTTTTTTGAGACATGGGAAAATGTGTTAAATTTCCATAACATGATGATTCTTCATATTTTCTAGTTTTGAAATTGATGTTTCTTATGATATTATTTATAGATAGCCACATGACCCTAGACGAATTAGTTTTGTATCATAGGTCATGTGCATAGGTGGTTAGCATAGGTTCCCCATGCAAGGGAAACCATCCCATCAGTACCACACACAGGGGGGAACATCGACCTTATGATGGGAAAGTGTGTATGCACAAGATGATTTGGGAAAGTTCATTTGATTATCCTAAGGGATATTTGGTTCATTAATATAATTAATTTACTCATAATAATATGTTCACTACACATTAAAGAATGGATTTTTAAAGAAATCCCTCCCAATAAGATTGGATCCAATTTTAATAAGAGGGTCTAGTAATGCGGTAGAACATGGAAACAATTATGGATGGCGTTTCAAGGAACCACACATATATTCAGCATAGGTTGGTGGTGTAGGTTTTGTGTGAAGGTACCTAGTTCAATCTAGGTGGAGTGGTTATCTGTGCTGGTAAAGTATCTAGCTCCCCGACATAGGACAGTGAAATATATATATTCCACTAGCCAAATTTTCCTTTTCCTCTTTTTTTGGTTTCAAGATTTTTCATCCTCACCCGTTAGAAATTTTTTTATCTCTATCGTGATTCCATTTTGGAAAATGTATATAGATGATTTTCCAAAGGCACAACCACTTGAGTGAAGGTGCTACACTAATTTAGGTGTCATCAAGGATTATTTCTGAAGGGCTTGGTCAAGGGTCCTATCGGTGGAATATTATTGATGGTACTATCTATGTGAGCTAGTTGGAGGGTATGCATGAGGTCATTATTTTCCAAAATTTAAGTCCAATCCATGTCAGAAATTGAACTTTTCTATGTCAATAATTTAAAATAATAGTTGAACACGGTTCCTTCATTCTAGATTTTTAGTGGATTCTTTGATGACCCATACTGAAAAAGTAGTTTCAAAACCACCTATGATGATTGATGTTGTTGGGACAAGTTACTATGACATGGTTGAGCTTCATCTACCATATATAGTGATGTTTTTTGAACTGTACCAATGTGAGTACCCATGAAGTGGTTACATGCTATTTTGTGGTCATAGTATTTTGTGGGACACTACAATCCTTTGGTTTCATAGTTATTTCTCTAAGTCTTGGTTCACGAATCATTCCATATTCCCTTCTATGAAAAAAATAGTCTAATAGTGTATATATTATGGAATGATACCTATTTTTTGTACAACGGGTCGCCACAGCTGCACTAATGATATTAAACTGATTATCCATTAATGGAGGCCTCATTATTATAACTCAACCTTCTGTGCTTCATAGAGAAATAAAATGGAAGGTTGGAAAGAGGACTAGGAATTCTGCTCTGGAGGGGGAGTCAGGACCGAGTGGATGTGGGAATAATGAGTTCACTATAATTTGACATAATTCAAAAAATATCATCATGACATCTATATCTACGTGGATGTTTGGGTAGGAAAAATATTCATCTTTAATAACCTGGACATCATTTCAAAATTGTTGAGCTGATAGAATCCACATACAATTTCTTTTCCCTTAATGCTTGGAAATGTTGGTATTATCCTATGAGAATTCTATATTGTCTCTCAATTTTCCATCCATTTGGAGATATATGATGATTTCATCCCATTGAATAAAACATGAGGTGATGCTGATAGGACACTACTATTGGATCATGTGCCTTCCAAGATGGCAATGAAATGATTGGAAAATGATCCTCCCCCTAGGGCGGACATCCATATAAGAACGTGGTTGAAGTCATTCTTATAACTAGATGAAGAAGGGACCACATGAAAGTTTCGTACCATTTTTTCGACCATAGAGAATCAAGAAACACTTTTCACATTTTTCTCTATGATGCAGATATGCCAGAACACCCATTCAGATTATAAGGTTAATCCTAAATTTGATGTGAAGTCTCTCTTGTCTAGATTCATTGTGATGTGATGATGAATTTATCTACTTCCAGTCTATAGGTCCAGTAGTGGTTTGAGGATTGGGAATTCTTATATTGTAACCAAACCATCATATGGAGGTACATAGTTTTTGATTCCCCTATACTAGAAAACATTTTCCATTGATTGCTGTATGAATATAATAGGAAGTCATCTTTGAGTATTGTAGGGATGTTTCACGTGTTGTAGGGGCGGATTGCAGCCCACTTCATTACATATGTGGCACCAATCACAGTTAAAATCTATGAAAACCAATTATTCCAATTGGTTTAGACTATCTCTGGAATCTATACTCTAAAATTTAAGTATGATGATTTGCTGATGATTCTTAATATTTCATGTAATTTAACATCATTCCATATAGTAACCCACCAATTGGGACATTTAACAATCATGGAAAGAAAAATAATTATGACTAGAGGTCATACATGATAGAATTTAGAGATAGTGTACTGCTGTACTGTATTAATAACAAGATCATCTATGAGGATTTTTCTCCATATCAATTTTAAATCCAATTAGAATGTGTCAAATTGTCAATTAGCTTCCCCTAAAATTTCCAGGCTAGAGAATAATATGGTGGTATCCTGAAATCATAAGATCATATTTCCCATGGAGGAATCCAAAAATATCAATCACTCTACCTCTTTTTGACATATAAATAAGGATGGACGATATGTATCCATGGCATTGATTTCTTTGCACACTCAAGGGGTATTGGAGAAGGTAATTGACTAGGTAAGGGCTATATAAAATTATTTTCATGGTATGTGTAGTAAAATCGATTGATGTTAATATCATGATGATGAAGCTCTAGATAATTTTAAGTGATCCGGGGTAAAGATATCGGGTATGTTATGGTAGAAATGATGATGTCCCTCATAACAAGGATGTCCAATCATCATCATTGGGAAGAGAATAATTTTTTATAAACTCATACTCCCTTAAAAGTAAATATACATTAATGGTCTCCCAAGTCTAAGGGTTTCAGGTCTTTCTCAAATCTATTGGCATCTGAGTCATAGTATGCACGGCACTTAGTTATCCGAGTTTTGGAAAGCATATCTTGTCATGTCATAGATTCATGGGTGTTTCAATTTTCCATCCTATGAATTCCAGTTATAGGATATATTAGAAAACCTATAATATTCTCCCTAAAAATGTTTTTCTGAGGTAACAAAATATCTTTTGGATTTTGAGGCATCAATATACACAAATGATAATTAGACACTGACCATAAATTGAGTGTATTACATGATGGACTAGAGTGTGTTTGAGGGGGTAGATATTTATCACAATGAGGAATGGGACATATAACTAAACAATGTAGATTGAATTCACTTTTATGTATTTCAATTTATCTTCTCCTTCACCCACCATTATTAATTTGGAGGGGTTTTTATTTTTCAATTTTTAGAAAATGAATAAAAAGATGGGAAGGTCAAAAAAGTATCATCAATGGAGGTTCTTGATATTATACAATTTAGGGCATTGGTTACACCTATTAGGATGGTGGAAAAGGCCAATGAATCATTACAACCATCTCTAGGTCAAAGAAAAATGATTTTGGAAATGGTGTAGCAAACTCTTTATTCCTCCCCTTGAGTCTTATTGGGAGGAACACCTCAAACATCCCCTCAAGTCTATATTTTTATGAGGAATGGGATGTGGTCTTCTACATATCATGCGAGGAAGTGAATAGGGCATTATATTTGGATCTATGCATGATCTATAGTAAATATTCATATGAACATTTGATATTATGGCGTTCATCAAATACTCTTTCTTACCATACAGGTCCTTTGTAGAATCCACATCGCTTTTATCCAATAACGGGTTTGGTATTGATATTTCATGGATATAAGAGGATTCTATTTGGGAGGAATAGGTCTATGATGATGAATAAATTATTATTGTAGATGAATCGGCCCTAGATGACAACACATCTTCCCCTAGTCCTTTGGATATGAGGGATGGTCTTGTTAATGTTAGATTCACTCCCACATGTTTCTTGTAATATTTATATCCTTCCCCATATTTTGATATTTTATACCCATTACCCACCCTAGATAAACTTGTGGTAATAAATTTTGATATCATTATCTCCCTATAATGGTATGATAAGGATATCAGATGGTCTGATGAAGGTGTTCATGCTGACCGTAACTCTCCATGGGATAATGATGCTATGTTTTCTAAGCAACCATCTGAGGTGATCAATGTATGAGAAAATTTTTTCCTTGATAAACACACCTAATAATTCCCAATTAGTGATTATTTTTTTTTTGTTTTTATTCCATATATCACAAAATGATGGATCTAATTATTAAAGACATTGATATTCCATGATAGCTCATGGAGTAAAAGGATTTTCAAAATAAATTAGATGGACATGAGTTCTATCATTCTTGCATTTTCTAAACACATATGATATTATTTATCATGATGGTTCACATGAAATTTAAAATGTTGAAGCTTTTTTTACAAATATCATTACAAAGGATCATAAGGAATGTTGAATACATGTACACTCTCCACTGGTTGTCAAGGTATTTATGGATGTGAATTATGATGTTCTAGATTTTGAAGAGACTATGATATGTTCTAGAAAGGATTAAAGATTATCCTCAACATCAAGTGGTTCATTATCCAGGATTTTGGTTTTGGGTAACCATAGATTTTAAAATCTCAATGATTGACCCAATGATGGGTGAGTGTCACAAAATGTTTTGGTCAGTTCACTACCTTTATTATTTTTTGAATTTCTAATGTTGATGGGAAGTTTCACCTGTTAAACAGTTATGTTGTCATTGGATATTGGGCCTGATTTGGGGGATTTCATGCTATTACCACCAATATTTATGGGTTGATATGAGGATTATTTATGGGTATAAAAACAAGTTGGATCATTGAGGGAACAAATTTTGGATTATTTCACCCCCTCCCAGAGTGTCATTGAGTCTGATCTAGAGGAACATGAGGCTTTCCAAACCACATGACTTTTAGTTTAGTGGGACATCTGGAAGATAATTGGGTAGATTACATAGAAATATATTCCATCACAACTACATTGAATACCATTAAATATTTACTTATTGGGATATGATATATTTAATTACCATGAGATCCACAATGTTGTAATGAATTTCATCTAGAAAATAGAGGAGGAGAAAATATCATGGAAAGGTGAGGATGAGCTGGTGGTCCAATTTGGGGTACTCAATGATGCCATAATTGAAGCAGAGGTTATCCACTCGAAGAAGGTGGAGAAGTAACATGATAACCTTAATGATAAATCTCTTAAAATAATACAACTCATAGAAGAATTATATTTCATAAGGGAATAGGTAGTCCAACTCCATCGACCCTTTGTTGGGGCTTTGGACCAAAAAAAGATATGTCGTTGGTGAAGACCATGAGAAACATCATAAAGTCAATAATGCTACATCTATATAGATGGATAATCTATGGGATGCTGTATAAATTTATCAGGGTACAATTTAACTTTTAAAGTCATATGTTGAAGGTAAACTCTAAACTTTGTAGAGAGGTTCCAACATAATGAAATTAACAATCACATAAAATCATAAATGAAAAGTATTATTATTCTCAATCATTTTCTATTAAATTTCCATCCTTTATGCCCTTGTAATATAACAATAAATGAATCATTAGATTGAATTTCATCATGTTATAATTACAACAAACAAGATGAGAGAACAATCAATTTTATTTCTAAAGCCACTTTCCTAGAGGTCATAGTTCCAATATTTCTAAGTCTATTTGAAAACCCTATGAAACATTTTGTATTTTGTGTCCGCACCCCAAATTTTATTTCTATTTCTAGTATAAGGATGACATAGAAGGGTGATTGATCAGTTTTTCATAGTCTTCACTTTCTGGGTTTTCAACCTTTCAGGTTTTGTGCTTATTTATTTTCATTGTGTGTTTTTTCTTAAATAACTAAAACTATTAATATAGTGAGATGATAATAAGCATTTTCTAGATTTCCCATTACAGATTCTCAATCTGGTGTGTTTTGTCTCCTTTTTTGGTCATTTTAAGGTCATGATACCTAGACTAATGATATTAGTGTTTTAGGACTAACAGCCTTGATGATATGTTTTTGAGTAATGACCCAATAATGGATTATTGGCCAGTAATTTTCCTTCATTATATAGATATCCAATGCGGAATCCTGATCCATGATATTGTGGTCTCTGAATCTAAAATAATATATTAGGGAATAAAGGAGGACCCTCACATGGATGAAATAACCATTTATTGAAAAACTAATTTTGTTAGTTGATTAATGAAATTATACATAGAGTGTGTTAGAACATAGTAAACTGTGGTATCCTTTGGGTGAAAACACAAATTTTGGGAAAATTTTGGGAATGAAAACTGGGTAATATAATAGAATAGTAATGAAAATAATTCCACAAAAATGTTGACATTTTATCATTGATGACTAAAGGGATTTTAAATTAATTATGAATTATCAATATAAATATGAGTGTATTTTCCAAAATATGGTGTTTAAGAGTGAATAGGTAAACTATATTGTAATTTTATGTGAATGGGAAACCAGTTATACAATGAAAATTCTTCTGTAAAGGAGGGTAATTTTTTTAAATGGTCAATCTCAGTAGAAGGCCCATTCTTGGAAGGGGTTAAAACAATGTTTAGTTTAATGTCATGCGACTAGTAAATTCATTATTTAGTTTAGCATCATACAATGAGTATGTTGACTGGGTAGTTTAACATCCAATGGTAAGGAAATTAGGTGAGATGTAATTTATCACCTTTATACTTGACATAAATATTAATGGTTATATTATTCTTATTAATTTTCTAAATATTGTGAAACCACTTTCGTGTGTGAAGGGAGAATGTTTTATGATGTAATATGGGAGTCTCTAGATCGTAAAATTTGAAAGGGAAATAGAAATTTTGGCATTATATGAGGTATCTCCGAAGGATGTTATTACATATAATTTAGAAACAAATTGTGGGAAATTTAATGAAAATTATACATTAGAATGTTAAAACAAAGTCAATAGTTGAACCCCATAGCAAAAAAACTAGTTTTAGTGGATACTAGAGGAAAATCAATTTTGGATGTGTTAGAGAAAAGTAAGAAAGAGGGATCCTCAACAATTATGACATTCAATTGTTCATATTCAGTGAAATATTATGAATATTCAAATTTCCATGAGAATATATTATGATTTTTGGAAAGAATGTACATGATTAAGGGAGGATCAACACAGGATACAATTTCTATATAACTGGGGGAAATATTTCATGTGTCGTTATGACCCAATGTTGGAAATGTGGTTCCCATAATTTTAGGTTGTATGACTAGGACCATAATCATTGTTGAAACAATAGGTGATATGTGGCCTATCAAACCAAGGGAATTCATGCATAATTTGGACATATGGTAGGAAATATTGAACCATTATCTTGGGGATCTAATATTAAGATAAAAGATATGGGAAATGTATGTGGGAGATAAATGTATACTAAATTTGAATTATGTGTTCCGTCATAATATCAACAAAACTGATTCCGAAAATAAAGGCTTATATTTAGGATAAAGTTACCACTGATTGAAAAAAACCAATTTTATGTTGTTTTATAAAAAATAGATGGTTCAAGTTACATCATAGTCAGTAGTGTCATTGTTTGGATGAAAAGCCTTTTTGTGGGATATTTTATACAAATCCTCTGGGGCCTTTTAGAACATTGTCAGGCAAAGAGGTCCTAATGTATGAGCCTTTCTATCTTCAAGTGCTCGACAAAGGTTATGAAGATCTAAATATTTCCAATATTATGAGTATTACACGAGGAAGGGATATATATGGGTATAAATCAACCACTGTTACTAATATTGGCCATGATCTGTAGGCTTCATTCAATAGAACTGACTCATATAAAGAAGGGGGATATCATTGATTCTTTAGTGGCCCCCATAATGAGGGGACCCAAATCAGGTGATCCAATATATATATTTGTTTCTACACAATATATGGGAATTTATTTTAACCTCTGTCTAGGACTAGTACATGAGTACTAAGCATCACTACATATCTTATTGGAAAAATAATCAATCCATATGTAGTTCGTAAGGTACCATATAGTTTAAATTCATGCGGTTAGGATATTATCCATATAGTTTAAAATTTTGGCATAACAAAAAAATTTCTCAATGTGAAGAGAGTGGGATTTCTACTTTTGATATAGGGCATAAGACTCGATTATCACCACATATCGTGTCATTGAAAAAAGTATTCAACATATAGTTCACAAATAATTGTTACACATCTAATTGAATTATTTCTTGGTAAAAAGGGAGATTTTTTTGAATATGGGCTCATTTATATGGTGAGAAATAAAATTAGGTCCTCTCATGTAGATTTGACTCATACAAGAAAGATTAGCTACATTTCATGTTTTTTGATATGGATGGGCCCATGATTGATGATTTTTATTTCAATACTCATCACATTGAAATGAGATTCAGGACACATGTTTTTCATCATGATATTGTGCATTTTATTATCATGTTATTTGTATAGCTGGTGTTCCTCTTATCATGTTCTGTCTAGTACCATTGAAACCCTGATATGAACTCACATTCCTTTCTTATGTGGGGAATAATTTTACCTAAAATCCAAATCCCACATGAATTTATGGTCAGTGTGAGAAATAATGAGTGAAGATGAATATCTTCATGGAAAAAATAAAAGCAACCACAGATAAGGAAATTTATATTTGATGGTGTCTACACCAAGAGATATGTTCCAGCTATCAAAAAATATCTCCTTTGGATGATAATTAAGCCATATTTAGTTCTTGAAATTCCATTTGTTTTAACAACATGTAGTGAGGACGAGGAAGAACCAATATAAAATTATATAAATTTTCATCTAGGCCAACAATGAAAATCTGTGCATCACTACATATCTCAGGGGATTGAGAATAAAGAAATATGTTTCTCTTGTAGGGTTTCCTATATAAGTTTGACCTATACAGATAGAGTGTGGGATTTTGTTTATTGTGGATATACCCAATGTTGGATATTTGGGAATTACTATATATCTCATTAGAGTGAGAATCAAGACACATTTAGTTCTTTAAAAAATAATTCTCTGAGTCGGTATGACCCAAGCATAAGGAGAGGGATTTTTTTCTTATTTAATTATGGATGGGACAAGGATTAAAGATATGAATATCACTACAAATCATATTAGAATTGTAATTTCAGTAAAATTCTATTCATGAATGATTATTTTCCATATTAATTAGGATTTTATGAAGGGAAACGAGCTTTAGTATTTTCTCGGAATATGGATTGGGAAAAAACATGTGGTATAGGCATCATTGTGCATCCCATTGTAATAGGAATCAGGATATATGTCCTAAAAAGTATCTTTTAATAGATCTAATTCATAAATAGGGAAAATAAATGGGTGTTTTCATTCCCATAATCATAGTTAGAACCTGTAAGATGTGTTTGAGTGTCACTACATATCTTTTCGGAATGACAATCAAGCCACATGTTGTTATGGATAGGATCTTTCAATTTAATATAATTCAAAAGGACATGATATTGTTAGGACTTATTCCCATAATGTGGTCCCATGTACAACCATGGGGTGGTGATGATATAAGTGGAACACATGGGAGATACCCATCATTTATTAATCTTGTCGATGTAGGAGGGTATTCAGACCCACTGAGGGGTTAGATGGTTATGGAATGGAATTAAACATGAGATGAAGGCCAATTTTTAATAGATAATGGTGAATGTATAAACCTATGATTTTTTGGGAGTTTTTAAAAAATGAATAAGTGGGACACCGACCATCTAGTTTAATGTCTTGTGGTGAGCAAGAACAATATCTTTTTGTTTTATGTCCCATGACTATGAACGTGTGTCATGCATTTTCTCATCATGTGAGAAGATTTATAATGCCACATACTTTAAAATTGTAATGAGAAAATGTACTGCCATTACTTTGGAGGTTCTCCAATAAAAAACCACTATACTACTTAATTTCATGAAACAAATACAAGACTCATGTGATTAGCCAATGTATTTATTCATGAATATTACATTGGTTGTCATCATAAGGATCTGCTAATCTATTTAGATCATGGAATATTTTCTATTGAAAAGGACCATATTTGTGGAATAAGGTCATATTGAGTTTGGTCCATGGATCAAAGGATTCCCTCATGGTATCAGTAATTTTTTGAGAACCCATTCTAGTTCTCCTTGGAGGAATGAGATGTTGAGGACCTTCTCATTAAAATATCTCACTATCAAATTTTTATTGACATTCAAGTAATATAATTTCTGAAATATTTTCTCATTCATTCACTCAATTTCATGAAGCAATTTCTTGGATTTTTCATCAGAAAATAAAAAATCACAGATTGTAACACGTAGTGATGGAAATTGACATCCAGGGGAAAAATCATTACTTTTCCATATACTAGTGAGTATGGGGTTACTCATGTGGTAGTACGAGTCATATTATAGTAATCGAAAAAGGCATGAAAGGGATTTTTAGGATAATAATTGTTATCTTTAATCCCTATTTTATATAATATATTTTAGAAGGACATGATGATGGATGATATCTTTCCATTAGCTTCTACATAAAAGTAGGCGAAATGGTTAAACATGATGTTATATTCGTAGTATATCTTGTGTGCCTCAGCAGAAAAAAGTTTGGTTCTATATTATATCATTATTTTATGAGGGACACCAAATCTAGTAATGATTTTGGCATTTAAAATTCCAATAATACTTTTCCACCGAATTCTATGAGGGGTATTTCATCAACCTAATTAGAGGAGAAATAAGTAGTAGTTATGATTTATTTGAACATGTTGGTTGTATTTTTATGGTATGAACCCACAATATCCATTACCCGTATAAAAAATGGTCATGAGTATTTGGATTTATGTATAAATTCTAGATTTTTATGGATGAAGTTGGAATGTATTTTAAAATAATGACACTTCATGGTTAATTGCATGAAATCCTATGTCATCGAAGTTTATATGTGTCCATGTATTCCAATTTTAGTATAAAGTGTATACCCTATCTACTGGGAACCATTGTCTCTTCATGTACATTATCTATAATAGTCACAGTCTCTTAAGAATTAATACATATGAGTAGGACTCCTTCAAATACTCATTTGTAGAGGATTTTCTGGTTATTTGGGCCCTCATAATAGGTTATGTTAAAAACTCACAATCAGATTATCTCCTTTTTAGTCTGGTTTGAGGGGAGTACTTCATCATGGAGTTATTCCATGATGGGAATAAAAAATCCCAATGTAGTAACATGTTACTAAGGGATATAGATTACTTATAAAATCACTTCCATTCTTATAGGAATAAAAGGGGTGACCATTTGGTGATGATAATACTGATGAAATAATTATCTTGATTGGGATCAGTAAGAGTTTTAACATCATTTTCTAGTACATCAGCTTGAAAATTCTATGATCACATGATGTAAGATAATGTTGGATCTAAGGGGAACTCTACCATTAACCCTTATACATAATCAAAAGGGGGACCAACTCTTCCATTATCATGGTGTAATCCCCATTGATCAATTTTATTAACAACTCTAGATAAAATTTTACCTATATGTGGTCCACTAGTATTAGGAGTTACAAATCCAAAACTAAAATAAAGTTTTGATATTTTACCTCTTTATTTGTATAACCTTCTAAAAAGAGTAAGGAGTAAGGTAATGCTTCCATAACTGGGGAGATAAGAACAATCCTTAACCCAAATTTGTTTAGCATATTTTCTTCCATTATCTATGCCTTTGGGCTCCCAGATACTCTATCTAAATAAATATCCCCCGTCATGGAGATGTATTGAATATAATATATATTTTCATCAAGAATTTCAGTATTTAAAGACCTTTCTTCTACAAATCGCTGTTATATAAGAAATTCATCCGATGGATGGAAATTAACTACTTTCAAGTTAATAAATTGAATATAAAATTAAATTAAAATAGCTTCCCACATTGACAATAATACATTAAACATAAGAAATATGAGGATATATTAGATCTAATTATTAGAAGAGTCCAATTTGGATTTATGGTGTTGTAGGCTATTCCTCATTTTTTGAACTGTAATAATTATTTCTAGGCATCTATTCATGATATTTGAATAAAAATCCTCAATATCAAGTACGGGTTGACTAAGAAAATAAATGTTATTTTCATTCCTAGCATCATTATTTTGTGTAAGGAAGGTCCCTAGTCATCGTTCTTAGGATGTTAAATAGACTATGATGGGATTTTCCTCAATAGGTGGCATTCGTGGAAATGGATGGATGAGGTATTTCTTGAGAGTTTCAAATGCTTCGTAGAAGTCACTTCTCCATTGATATGTGCCCCCCTTCTTCACAATTTTGGTGAAGGAAAGACACTTTCTAGCTTGTTTATCTTTAAAGGGATTAATATTGGCCATATTTCAATAATGTCCTATTAAATTATTATGGTTTCGAGGTGGTGACATGTTAAGGATAGAGATATTTTTATCTTGGTCAACATTAATGACCAGATAGCATACAATAAAGTCGAGAAACATCCTTATGATTATCCTGAAAACACATTTTAAGGGTAACATCATTAGTGTATTCTATCATAGGCTATTGAAGATGGTATCTAGGTCAGTTATGTGGTTAGAAAATTGCATATATTTATGACCATATCATCAATAAAACATTCAAAAAACATTCCCAACAAGGGTTTGAAGATATGATTATTGACATGCTTGTATGTGGAACTGAAATTATTCAAACAATAGGGAATTACCTGATAAAAAAAATACTCTCTATGAAGACCTGATTGTTGTATATTATTAAACTAATTTAGCCACCCAAACATGGTTGTACACTGAATAAACCTTTATGAAGGATAGGTCTAGATAACCATTAGGTCCATAACACCTAAATCTTGCACTATACGTTTTCTTTGAATAATTCAATACCTTGTGTTGTACTCAACTTCGAGTTCTAGCACACCATTACCAATCGAACAACCAGTTAAGAATATTAATAATTTTTTTAAAATTATAAAATTTTATTTTTCAAAATGGACTTCATATTTGGATTCAGAATAACAAAATTTACATAAGCTGAATTTTTTGTATTTTTTTGAAAACAATAAATTTTTAATGAATAGTGAAAAACACCAATTTATTGGTTTAAAACCGAATTTTATTTAAATAATTATTATTTTTACTTAAATTTATTTTAATTTCAAAATAGATTCATAATAACAATATTATTTCTATGTAATTTTTTGGAGTCATTTTATAATAATATTAGATATATAAAATGTAATTGAGTTTATTTAATTTCATTTACTCACATTCATGGAACATTTTAAAATTTGCATAAAACATAATTTTACCACTAATATAAATTCACTTTAAAAAATCCATGATACATAGTTGAAATCCATAAGTAAAATGTGGTTCAATAGGTTGAACATACTTTTTTGTGAATAGTATCTTTTGAATTTTATTTTAATTAGTTCAAAGTAAATAGGGTAAATAATGGTAAAAAATGATTTTATAATTACCCTAACACATGTAAATATTCTATTAGATACGTATATTTAGTCCAAAACAAACCTTTGTAATAAATTATGTTCCTTTCGTCCACTTCGATTATATTAGGACATTTATTATTATTTTATTTAAAGAAGAGTTAAAAGTGTTAAATTAAAATTTTCCTAACTAAAACATTTTTAATATAGGGTCATACATAAGATAAATTTGATAGTAAATATTAATTATAAAGATAAAATATTTCCTACATAATGGAAATTTATTAATAAATTTTATACATTATATAATAAAAATTATTTAGGACACAATGATGATTGAATAATTAAAATATTAATGATAGATTAAAATAATTAATATTATAAATATCCAAAAAAATGTAAATTCAGACATCTCATGAATTGCAATAATTTTAGATGTTAATATGACATGTTATGGTGCAATAACTAAATTATTTTCAAAGTGAGAATGTAGTTATGACTTTAATAGAAATAAAATACCAAATAGTGTCATAATTGACACAAATGAGTTTTTAAAAAAAATCTATATTATTAATGGATAAAATATTCATAAAAATATATGGTTTTTCTAAATGAATAGAGTAATTATATATATGACATTAATTAACCACATAGGATCTCTTGTAAATTTATTGTATGTTTATTAACCATGTAATATAAAAATACAGGAAGACATTGTAAATGTTATACTATTTACCTAAGAGTGTAATATAAAAGATATGGTTAAAATGGTGATGTAATGCTATATAAAACCTATTGGTTGAGAGGTTTTCGACCCATCCCCACCTTATCTTTGAATTAAATCCTTTTATATCCATTATAAACCTAATATAATTGTATAATAAATTAATCTTTCAAGCTTTTCCTAATGTGACCCTCACCTCTCTTATAAAAGGGTACATCCCATTCTCTCAAAATCACACCTCCAAAGCCATTTGTCTAAGACAAACCATGCTCAAATATTCTCCCTACTACCATCACATCATCCTAGAGTACTTAATTTGATCATCAGCCTACCTAAGAAGCCCATTTGATAAAAAAAGGATGCACCTGAAGAAGTGGCACTAATTTTATCACCTCCATCAAAGATCCTTTCTTCTTTCACATCCTATTTCTTTGTCATTTCCATACCAAAATAAAAAATCCAGTACCTGATAAATATTTTTTATGTTATTATAAATATGTAACAACCATATTAATTATTCTATCCATCCCATTAATGACTATGTGACCATACGTGCAAAGGTATGGCTTACCGTCTCCACGTCATGGTGTAGTTTGTTATTCAACCCTCCATTATTTGGATGTCTTTAATAATGAGTAAAATTGATTTAAATAATAATTATAACATGTTAATTATTGTTTATATATTATATATCACCCAATTACATCTGATTTCTCCATTAATATAATGATATTGTCACTCGTGTGTATCCACGAATTACCATCTCCACGAACGCGATGAGATTAATTCCCCATCAAAACCAATAAAGAATAATTTGAATTTCAAGATTAAAAATAATTTTTAATAACATAATATCATTATTTATATGAATCAAATACATACTATCCATAACATACAGGAGTTACGTAACAAAACATATAAATGTAAACAAATCAGTTAACACCCGAAACATTGATACTACTGAAATACTATTAAAAAAAATTCTAAATATAATATATAATATCATATATATGTATATGGATATTTTATAATTTAATATTAAACTATTAAACTATTATACTAGTTGTTAAAGTACCCTTTATCAAGTAAAATTACAAAGTAAGGGTTAATTTTACAATCTCTTTATTATCCCAGGCTGTTTATACATGATTATATACTGGGACCTCTTTATCATCCACTTCCATATTTCTCAATAATTTATTTCAAAACATTTTTAATATTTACATGACAACATTTTAAGTTCATTTATACCTTGTTTTAATTTATATAATTTTTTTAAAGTAATATTTCCATCGCTTTCCAAATAAGGTACTTTATGACATTTTCAAAAAATTAAGATAATAATGTTTTTAACCTATACGGTGTGTGCATATATGATCTGCCAATATATAACCTTAGAAAAATCCCTTACAATCTTATAATAATATTATAATAATATTTTTTTATTTTATTATTCTGACACTTTTAAAAGATTTCAAAAAATAAAGAGAAACTTCTATCAAATAGTTTTTATTTCATCAATTCCAACATCCTTAGATGGATTTTACAGTTGTCTGAAGTTGATTTATTACGATACAATCATCCATATTGTATTTATTTTTTTGTGATATTTTTTACTGTGGATTTGTTATTTTATACCATTCATGGTTTACAGTTAATGTATTTACAATTTTTATACTAGTTTTAATAAGAATGTTTATGTTAGGTTTCAACCTTTTCATATAAGGAATGCATTAGACATTGTAATTGACTGGTGGAGCTCGCTAGTGCTCCTTGATGCATCAGTAGGTCTCATGAGACAAATTAGTATCTTGGAAAAAAGCCTTGACAAAATTTTATTTGTAGTCTTGGCACGTGGCCTTGGATATGTGATTATGATGTTCAACATTATGCATTACATCATTATGAAATTGACTATTTATGTTACATGTGATTATTCGACAGGTAGAATATCCTTGTGAATAAATAAATGGGATTATTTAATTTATCAATTACATATTATTCTAAAGTTTGTGTTTAAATGTCTTGTGTTTTTTTCTTATACATTTCCCTAAATACTTCTACTAATTTATGAATGTTTACTCTATATTTTTACTGAGCACCTGAGCTCACCCCTTTATAGGTTATATTTTTTTCTAGGATGTGAAGAAATATATTATGATTGACCCATAAGGATAGGATATGGGATATGAGTATGTTCAAAGGAGACACAATGTTGTTGTTTTATTTCATAATGTAATGTAAAACTTTTTCATGCATCTAGTACATCAAGGGATACTAAAATTATCGATCTTTTGGGACATCATCCCTTGTGATAATGCCAATTTTATGTAATAATGAACTGACTTTGGTTATCAAGAGTCAGGGCGTTACAGTTGGAATCAGAAAAAGTTTAGTACAAACCTTGGAAAATAGATTAATAAAAACTCTTATTAGTGTACATTACCCTAAGATATAATTTGATTATTAATATTGAAAAACATCTAAAAATATTGGTACTGTATTTATTATGTGGGTTTTTAATAAAATAAATCCTTTTCTGGATATGAGCAGGTATAGGTAGATCTAGAACAGATGTAACTAGGAGTGAAAACTCTAACAAGGAGTTTGGTGCTAGACCCGTCGTATCATAGTATAAGACAACGGGCCATGCTGCACACTTGGTTAATACAATCCAAGTGGATATTCTTAGGATAATTCCAATTTTATTTAAAACCCATTTTGAATGATTTATGAGAAAATAACTACTCAAAGAAAACACTTTTTTTATTATTATGGATTTTATGAATAAACATTTCAATTTAAGTTATATATTTTATAAGTTTGGAATTATGCATTGTGATTCATAAATAAACATAGTGTATTCAATTTTTTAGAAATGGTTCCCAGTAGAAGGAATGAGAATTCTAGCAATACACATGATCCAAAGAGTAAAAATGATTATATATTTCATGGCCTTAAGGTAACATTTAGAAGAAAAACAGTATCCCACTTATTCTCCTAATATGGATAAATAGTATCATGTCTTAAAAAGATAAGAAAATAATTCTCTAATTCCAATGTTTTTGAAAGGAAGATCTAGACGAAATGTATGGTAGGGAAAAAGATGGATAAAGGGAAGAAGGATTTTCCCATATCTAATAACTATGGAAAGAATCACCTTGGTAAATGCTTTAAGGGAATGAGAGTTTGTTATAAGTGTTGGGAAAAAGGAAATGAAGTATGTGATAGAAAGGGTATGTAATGGTTTTCAAATGTATAATGCTTCATCTGCAAGGATTCGGGACACTACGTGAATCAATTTCCCAATCATCAAGGTATACCCCAAATGCTGCTATTGGATAATAATAAAATTACGATAAAACTGAAGATGAAGAAGAATAATCTGTGATATTATATTTTTTTAATGAATTGTGTCATTTAAGTGTTGCATAAATGAAGTACTGGTTATATTAATGTTGGACATAAACAAGGATTGTATTGTAGTAACATTTCATTAATGATTTTAGATTATATGGTACTAATAAAAGTGGTTGAACATCAATTTAAACTTTTTGAAAAATACATGGTTGAAGGAAGGATAAAACTTATTATGGTTTTGATACTGAGGTAGTGATTTTGGAATAGGATATGGATGATTTGGGAAAATTATATTGGATATTCTTAACTACCTTGGAACTTATTAATTTTTATTATATCCCATCATTGTTGGATTATAAAAAATTTTAGGATAAAAAGAATATATCTACTATTCTATAAGGAATAAGAGAACATTAATGTAATATATAAGGGTTTATGGTAATTTAGGGTGTTACCATTTTTTAAGATAATACATGAATAAGGTACTGACATGTTATTATGTGGGAAAAATTGTTCTCCATTAGGTTATGTTGACATTCCTTATGTTTTTTTGGCCTATGAGTTTGGACACAAGTATTTTGGATAAGTCTAAAAGTTATAAAGGATTATGTTAGACATGGATTCTATGGTTTAAGGCTAAAAATATTCCTAATAATTTTTTGGATATTTTTTATAAAAAGTACAACCCAAAGGTAGGGTGACAACCTGTCACGTCTGGTATGTCTGTGAGACGTGAACCCACAACCGAATAGAGACAAGGGTGCATCACCCACCAGTGGCCTAAATGATGTACTGGTTTTTATAAGGTTGTTTTTCTAAATTATCCGATAGATGAATTATTATTTTTAAAAAAAATATATGATTAGGATAAATTCAATATTTTAGAGATCTATTATCTTTTGGAGTGATAGATTATTTTTTTATATAAATTAGTTAAATAATGGAACTATACATGGATAATAATAGTTTTTTTATTATATGAAGAAATTAATTATAAAACATCTGGAAAAGGATCTTAAAACCAAAAATGTGTTATCCTAATAACTCATGTTTCGATGAACCAATAATATTTTAATTCATCATAGATTTATGACTTTGTGCTCTCAATTCTCTATTTATTGTTCACATGTTTGTGATTGACAACCTCAATCACTCCATATAAATATTTACATTTTCCTCTAATTATGTGTGTCAAATTTCCACCAATGTTCTCCTATTCAAAATCCTAATTTAGTGGTGACTTTTTCATTTCCACTTCCCACTTATTAAGACTAAATATTATTAACACTATTTAAAATGTTGGTTTTCAACAAAGGTATATTCTATTTTTAACCTTTTATTTTCGAAATTTTTTCAAATTTAGTGGATTTAATTTATTTAAGGAGTGTATAATGTAACACCGATTTCTTCCATGGTATGTTTCTCTTAGAACAATACAATAGATTGCTCTGTACGCTACTTCGAGTTCTTGCACACCACGACCAATCAAACTAGACGATATTAACAGTAATACCCAATTTTTTAAATTTTTTAAATTTTATTTTTCAAAATCGACTTCATTTTTTGATTCTAAATATCAAAATTATATTAAGGTTAATTTTTTTTAATTTTTCTAAAAAAATTCAATTTCCGATGAATAGTGAAAAGTACTGCATTATTGTTTAAAACCATCTTTAATTTAAATAATTATTTTTTTATTTAAATTTATTTTAATGTAAAAATAGATACATAATACCTATATTAGTTCAATTTAATTAATTGGAGTCAATTTATTATAATATTATATGTATAAATGTTTATTGAATTTTTGACCGTCATCTACCCACCATCTTTGCACATTTGCAAATTTCAATAAAAAGTAATTTTACTACTTCTAGGAATTGAATTTCAAAAATATGAGAAACACTGTTGAAAACATTAAGTAAAATTAGGTTCTATAGGATGAATATATTTTTTTTGGTGAATAGTAAATTTTGAATTTTATTTACCATACTTAAAAGTAAGTAGGGTTATTAAAGGTAAAAATGATTTTATAAAAACCCTAACACATGTCTTAATTATATTGGATAAGTTTTTTCAACAAAAACAATACATAAGAATAAAATATGTTCTTTTTTGTCAACTTGGATTAGATTAGGACATTTATTATTATTTTATTTAAAGAAGATTTAAAATTGTTAAATTCAACTTTTCATAACTAATATTTTTTTACTATAGGGTTATACAGAATATAGATTTGGAAATAAATATTCATTTGAAATAAAAAATATTTCATATATAATTGAATTTTATTAATAAATTTTAGACATTGAATAATAAATTTTTTATGACCCAATAATAATGCAGTAATTACCTTATTAATAAAATATTAAAACAATTCATGTTATAAATATCCAAATAAATGTAAATTGAGACTTTTTATACATTCCAATAATTTTATTGGTTAATATTACATGTTAGGGTTGATTAAATAAATTTTTTTCTAACTGATAAAGTTTTTATGACTCTCATAAAAACAAAATACCAAATAGTTTTAAAATTGTCAAAAATGAGTTTTTTAAAAAAATACTTTATTATTAATTGATATAAAATTATTAAATTATAACTTTTGTAAAATGGAATTCATAATGATATATATTTCATTAATTAACCACTAGGTGTTCGCTTGGCTTTTTATAGTAAGTTTTTTATCAATGTAATATAAAAATAAAACAAGACATTGTAAAAGTTAAACAATTTAACTAAGAGTTAAATCAAAATAATATGGTAAATATGGTGACCTAAACATGTCTAAAACCTATTGGTTGAGAGGTTTGCGACAAAAACCCACCTTATTCTTTAAATTAATTCTTTTTTGATCCATTTTAAATGTAATATTATTGTATAATAATTTAAAATTTCAAGATTTTCCGGAAGTGACCCTCACCTCTCTTATAAAAGGGTGCTTCCCCTCTCTCAAAATCACACTTACAAAGACATTTGTCTCAGCCAAACCATGTTAATATATCCTCCCAACAACCCTCAATTTATCTTATAGGCCTTACTTTGATTAGAATCCAACCTAAGGGTCCTTTTTTATCAAATCAATAGGAAGCACCCAATGAATAGGTAATAATTTCATGACCTTTTTCAATGGTATTTTCATCTTCAATTGCCACTTTATTGGTTTCTTCCATAACAAAATAATAACTCCAACACCTTATATAGACTGTTATGTAATAATAAATATGGTACAAACTTATTTATAATTATTACCATCCTATGAATGACAATGTCACCATACGTGCGTACAAACATCTTACCGTCTCCATGTCGTGGTGTAGTTTGTTATTCAACACTATATTATTTGGATGGGTATAATAATGAGTATCATTAAGGTAAATAACAAATATAACATGTTAATTATTATCTATAGATGATATACTATCCAATTATATACTATTACACTATCAATAGAATGATATTGTCGCTCGTGCGTACGTACAGATTACCGTCTCCATGAACACGATGAGATTCATTCCCCTTCGTAACAATTGATGAATAATTTTAATTTTATGATTAAAAATAATTTTTATAAAATTAGTATCATTATGTATATGAATCATATACATCCTATTCATAAAAAACATGACTTAGGTAACAAAACATATAATGGAAAACGAATCAGTTAACACCCGAAAAAATGATACTATTGAAATATAATTAACAAAACAATACTGGTAGATCATATTTAATATCATATTTATGTATATGTTTCATTTATAGTTTAATAGAAATTATTTAAAAATTATTGAATAGGTTAACATACCCTCATCCACGGAAAGTTACAAGTTAAGGGTTGATTTTATAATATCATTGTTATCTGAGGTTTTTCATACGAGAGTATCAATTGGGACCTCTTTATCATCCACATTTGTGTTTCATAATAGTAGATTACAAATAAAATAATCTTTACAAGAATATGGGTTAAATTCATTTATACCTTGTTTGAATTTTTATATAATGGTTTGGAAGGAATCATTATGTCACATTCCAAATAAGGTACTTTATGACCTTTTGAACAAATTTAGGTAAGATAGTTTTTTAACATATACAGTGGGTGAAACTATTTATTCCATTATAAAATCTTATAAGCATCCCTTGGAATATTATAAGTATATTTTTAAAATAAAGGATCTATTTTATAATTAAGCGACTTTTAAACAATTTCAAAATACTAAGATATATTTCTCTCAAATACTTTCGGTTTCATCTATGTCAACATCCTTTGATGGATTTTATAGTTGTTTGAAGTTGATTAATTATGATTCAATATTTTGTATTGTATTGAAGTTTTTGTGAAATTTTTTACTTTGGATGTGTTATTTTATACCATTCATGGTTTATGGTTAAATTATTAAAATTTGGTATAATATTATTTATACGAATGTTTGTTTTATGTTTCAAAATTTTCATATGAAAAATGAATTGGACTTAGTATATAACGAATGGAGCATGCTATATCTCCTCGACGCATTAGTAGATAGCTTGAGAAAAACTACTGTCTTTGGCACAAGGCATTTACACAATCTTATTTTTTGTCTGGGAATGAGGCCTTGAGTATGTGGTTATAATGTTTGGCATTCTGCATTCCATCATTATGATATTTTCTATTAATATTTAATGTGATTATTCGACGAGTAGAATATCCATGTGAATTATTAAATAGAATTATTTGATTAATCTTTTCTATATTATGTTGTCTTTAATTTTTAAAATGTTCTTGTTTTTATCTTACACATTTCCTTATATTTATGTGCTTATTTATGAATGTTTCCGCAATATTGTTATCCTTACTGAGCACATGAGCTAACCCCTTTCTATGTTTTATTTTTCCTAGTATGTGAAGAAGTATATTATTATTGGGATTTAGGGATAGGGTATGGGATATGAGTGTGTTAAAAAGATAAATAATGTTGGTTTTTATTTCATAATTTAATGTAAAACTTATGTACGTATCTCGTATGTCCTAGGATCCTAAGCTGATTGGTCATTCGGGATTTTATCCCATGTGATCATGGAAATGTTATATAATAAAGAACCGACTCTAGGAAACTATGATTGGGGCATCACATGATTAAACAAACAATATTATTGTTATTGAAACCAATAAGTCATCTATAACGACACAAAATAGCATTAATTGAATCCCTCTTGATCTAATTAATGGTCTTTTTATTTAAAATTTCTATATAAAATGTAAAATTCTTTGGTTTTATTTTAAGAATTGTGACCGTTTCTAATATAGCCATTGAATAGTGATCACCTGATTAGTGTAAATATAGGTCTTTAACGAATCCAATTTACACAGACAAAGGAAGCAATGGACTCATCTAGTAGATGTGACCCATACGAACCCCATTTGTCAGAGCTCAGAAAGGAAGTGGCATCATTGGTATTCACTCTTGAGAAATTCCAAGTCGAGATTGAATATGTTAAGCTTGAGCAGGATTACAATTGACAGAAATGGATGTTGATATAGATTACCACCAGAGAAATGTTATCTAAGCCACCCCAATATTCTATCACCATCACACACCTTACTCTCCGGTTTTATGCGGGTGTTATAAGGTGTTATGTAAAAGACCCTAGTACTATGGTTATGTACATTATTTTTGGTATGTAATAATAAATATACATTCATTTTCTTATTGTTACCTGGTAAATTGTTTATAAAGCACAAATATTATTTTCAGTTAATGTTATACTAAGAAATCTATTTTTACTAATTAATGAATTTTTTAATTAAATATAATTTAAATGAAATATTATTATTGATAGTAAATTAATTTTTATTAAATATAAATGATCGTAAAATTTTATGAAAACAATTGTATTTTTTATTAAAGTTCTAATGTAATTTTCTTCAAAACCCATGTATTTTAGATAAATGTAAAGGTTTTTTAAAAGTGAAAATTAACATATTTATAAAAATATTTAGATAAAATTAATATTATTTTTGGAATCAGGACGTTAAAATTATCCATTGGTGAATTTTTCATAATTTTCTGAGACAGTCAAATTTTTGGGTAACAATTAAAAACCTTTTAAATATATAATGTGTCTTATGACATCATAATGAATCAATAGAGATGTAATAAAATAATATAGTCTTTATGTTTGGTCAATATATATTTTACCATTAAAATAATTTGGTTTTGGGTTTGTTTGACTTATTTTACAAATCAGTAATGGACCATTCAAGAATTATTAAACATCTTGTCTTTTTAAATTGTTTTCCTTGGAAGAGCGACTCACCTTCACATAAGCAACCCCATTATTTTAAGATGATCGGACTTTTTAATTATAAAAATATTGTTTTCCACTTTCCTTTTCCAGAAATCATGGGAAAAATCCATTGGATGGTTTGTTTTTTGGATTAGTTTAATGTGAGGTGTCCCAAACCTAAATAATAAAGAATTATCTCACATTTCCTATATAAACCCATGCAAGCTCCCACTTCCTCCTCACTCAATGCCTTTTGGGTTCGTCCAACCACTATCATCCTCTCTCTAGAATCCTCCCAAGGTTCCCTAAGCTCCCACGAAGCCTATCGCAATCCTCTCTCAATCCTTTGGAAGCATACTTCTAAGTAAGAGTTTTTCTTCCTTTCTCATTTTTGCCCAATATTATTTTAATAGTTATGACCTTTTAATTTCAAATATAAATGTTGGGGTATGGTTTCACACCTCTCCCATACTTCCACCTTTATTTTAGAATAATTATAGACCCCTTTCTCACTCATTAAATTCCTCCCATGTACACCTGTTACTATGTCAAAATTCCAAAAGGAATTTCTCTCTTTTCATTTAAATTCAAGCAATATTTTTGTATCATTAATCTAAATTTAATTAAATTTGTTGGTACATGTATCTCTATGACTCCATTATATTTCATTACATGTAAATATGATGAGAAACCCCTTTATCATTCATCAACCATTTTTATGAGTTCTTATGTCACGCCATTATGCCACCGAAATTGCTGTATGCTTTTCTAAGCCAATGTCATTGTATAGTGAATACAATGACCATTTCTCTATTAAGGGTATTCACCATTACTCACATTTACATATTTTTTAATGAGATTTATGTATTTATTCTACAATCATTTATCGTGTAATAAATGATTATGTTTAATGATTCAATATTTTATGATCCATGTGGAACACTTCTGCATGAAATGGAATGTTTAAGAAGGCTGCGACCTTATACCACTCCAATGCATTGGGTTAAGTGTAGTATCATGATAATTCATGTGAAATGGGTGTTTACTCATGATAATTCATGGGAAATGAGGTTTTACTCATGCTTCATGTGTAATGAAGATTTACACATGACCCATGTGCAATGAGCCTTGGCTCATGCTAATTCCATGTTAAGTGTTGTCGCCACATTTCCATGTTATGATTATCACGATTTATCATGCCTTTATGTTTATTCTTCACTTGTTATCTGTTGATATGCCTATTGTCTAACATGTATTGTATTTCTCATGTTATTCCATGATTATTTCCTTACTCAGCTTTATAGCTCACCCTTTTCTTATGCATGCCCTCAGGTTATCCCATGCAATGCTGTGTATGATGGGAATGTAGTAGTCATGTAAAGAATGTTTTCAATAAAGATGTTTTTTCATGTTTTATGTTGTTATGTAATGATCCTAATCCCCAATACCACAAGACCTCTCGATCACTTATGTTTTATCAAATGAATTTTATGAAATAAATTATGTTTAATTATGTAATAAAAATCAGGGTTGTCAATGTTGATATTAGAGGATAGGTTTAGTTATTTTTGGGATAAGTATTAGAAAAACCTAGTAAATATTTAGAGAAAAGACTAAGTATAATATAAACATTTCTATGTTTTGGTGAATACTGAGTAAGTGGTTTATCATTCAAATACATCCATTTCTGGATACGAGCAGGTAGAGGTGGCTCTGGCATAAATTTATCCTAGGGGAAATCCCCAAAAAACCTCTTTGAGAAAGACTCTAATAGGAACCGGTGCATGAAAATAGGCATTTCCTCACTCTTGGTTACTACACTTCTAGATGATATGCCTTGGTAAATTCAAAAGAATAGTTTGAACAATTATTAAGGGAAAAATTCCATGAGAATATATGATAGAAAGTAGATCATGGATAACATAGACTAAACCCAATAGATTCATATGTTAAGGAAATAAATTTTTTCTATAAGTTGTTATTTTTTTCCCATGGATTACACCTTATGTGTTACCCCTAACTTTTCTATTATTCCATCCAATGGATAGTAATAGGAGGACTCAGGCTAAAAAACTGATGTGAAGATCAATGTGATGAATGTACTAATGAGATGACCAATCCAATGGGAGTGAGAATGGAAAAAATTTTCATGCTTCTCTCTCATCTAACTAAAGATTTTAAAAGAGACATAGGTCATGAGGAACATTCAACCCCCCTACCCCCATGAAAGAACAAATCTCTATTGAGAGCTTCATGAGACAAAGGCTTCCTACTATTAATGGATAATCAGATTCCTCAATCTCTAAACAATGTATCAACTCCATTGAAATGATCTTCTCCATCCCTCAATGTTCTGAAGAAGAGAAGGTTTTAATGGATTCTTATTGTATGGAGGGTGAAGTTGATCAATGGTAGAAATTGGTTAAAAATATAAAGCCTGTAGAGGAGATCGAGGAATTGGAATGTAAGGATTTCAGGAAGATGTTTTTTGAGAAATATTTTCTGTACACCCTCCGACTTAAGATAGAAAGGGACTTACTTTTCCTAAAACAAAAATATGAAGAATATATTGGAGCATATTAGGAAAACATCACAAGGCTTTCACAATACACTTCCGACATTGTTGTTACCCTCAAATGCATGATTTACCTCTTCTTTGGAGGGATGAAACCTAGCATGTGATAAGCACTGACAATCCGTGAATTCGACAGCTATGATAAAATTGTACGATGTGCCCTCAAGGTCGAAATGGAGATCGTAGAATCTCAGGGCTATCATGGGGATGAGAAGCGTAAGGTGGACTTCAATGTTGGCATTCTGATGGATAAATCCAATACTGCTAAGAAGATCCATCGCCCCTCTTGTTAGAGGTGCGTAAAGAGGCACAGAGGAAATTGCATAAAGGGGATGAGGAAATGTTTTAGGGGTGGAAGAGAAGGGAACATAGCTGTCAACCGTCATCAAGAAAGACCCGCGGCTATGACAGAGTATAGGAAAAGTCTGTTCAAACCTCAGTGAATGGTTCATTTCAACAACTACGAAGAACCAAGGCATCTTGAAAATTAGTGCCCTATGCTAAGGGTTTTCATAGGAAACAAACAACCTCCATGGAAGCAAGGGAAATATTTTCCATCACTAATGTCGAAGGTAACTGCTAAAATTATGTGGTGATAGATACACTAGTTATTCATTCATGAATAGAGAATGTACCTTTTGATTCAGGTTTGACACATTCTTTTATATCTCAAAAGTTTATTAGAATAATCACATCACCACCATAAATCATGGAACTGAAGATGCCAATGAGTATGAAAAATGGGGAAATCATTTCATCCTGTGAATATAACCCCTCACTGGTCATAATCATTGGATTAAATTTCCCAGTGAACCTCATCATACTCCATCTGGTGGAATTTTATGCAATTCCTGTCATGAATTATCTTTCCTTATATATTACCAACATAGATTAATGTATGAGGTAAATCACTCTCCATGTGGAGAATTGACCCCCGATTCATTACAAGTGTAAGGAGGAATATGAATCTTCTTTAGATACATAATCTCATGTGTCGATATTAGTACCCTTTGATCATGCATATTTGGCTCATATGATTGAGTCTTTGCAAGACAACATCCTAGATAAAATTCATATTGTGAGGGAATACACTTAAGTGTTTCATGAGGATTTTCCTGGTCTTCCTCTTGGAAGAGATGTTCAATTCTCAATAGATGTTAGACCCAGATCATTGAAAATATACAAGACATCATATAGAATGGCTGTTGTTGAGCATGAGAAGCTGAAGAATTAATTTCAGGAGAATCTGGATAAAGGATTTATATACCCAATGGTTTCACCATGGGGTACACCAGTCCTCTTCATCAAGAAGAAATATTGATCATTGCGCTTCTGCATCAATTATCATGAGCTCAAAAAAATCACGATAAAGAACAAGTATCCACTCCCATGAATTGATGAATTGTTCGATCAACTACGTAAAGAACAATACATCTCTACGGTGGATTTTTGGTTGTGAAATTTTCAAGTAATGGTGAAGAAAGAAGATATCCCCAATACTACTTTTTGTAAAAGATACAAGCACTATGAATTCATTGCAATGCCTTTTAGACTCACTAATGCTCCATCAATATTCATGGACAAGATGAATAAAGTATTTAGAGATTACCTAAACAAATTTTTGGTAGTATTTATTGATGATATTATGATATACTCCAAAACCAAGGAGGATCATGAGGAGCATCTAAGAACTGTACTAGAGACCTTGTGAAAGGAGATGGTTTATGAAGAGTACAACAAGTGTGATATCTGGTTGAACGGGGTCTCATTCTTGGGCCATACCATCACAAGTAATGGGATATCTATGGGTCACTCCAAAATAGATGCAATTGGATGAGGCCATCATCAGTAATAGATATCTGTAGCTTCTTGGGGTTAGGTGGATATTATCGATGGGTTGTGTGAAATTTCTCATGATTGTACAACCATATTACCAAGATAACTTGCAAGGGAGTAATGTTTTATTTGAGTGATGAATGAAAATATTGCTTCAAGGAGTTGAAAAGGAGGCTTATCAATAGGCTTGTGCTCACTTTACCCACAAGTGGAGAAATTCTGTGGTATTCATTGATGCATAGAACAAGGGAATGAGATGTTTGTTGATGAAAAACGACGAAGTAATTGCCTATGCTTCAAGGAAATTGAAATTTCATGAACATAACTATCCAACACATGACCTCGAGTTGGCTTTAGTGATCTTCTCTATGAAAATTTGGCGGCACTATCTCTTTGGGAAGATGTGTGAAATATATACAGACCACAAAAGCCTCATGTATATATTCATATAGAAAGAGTTGAACATACAACCATGAATATAGTTAGAGCTGATCAAAGACTATGACTGCTCAATCCATTACCACCCTGGGAAGGCGAACAAGGTGGCATATTCCCTATGTAGAAAGGACCCAGTGATTCTATCATTGATGAGAATTTAAGAGGATCCAATATTCATATATTTTAGTAATGTGGAAATAGTAATCATAAATACAAGAAAATCATCAATCCTTACACAAATGACTTCTCATCCATCACTTTTACAAAGGTTAAATGTTGATAAAAAAGATGATGTGGGAATTTAGGGAAAAGTGGAAGCTATCGAAAAAGGAAAATCCTCAGAGATTAATGTTAAAGAAGAATGAATTATGAGATTTAGGAAAATACTATGTCTTTCATAATGTTCGGAGCTGAGGAAGTAACTTTTGGATGATACACATTGTCAAAATTTCTCAATTCACCTAGGAAACACAAAGATGTATCGAGATCTCCAAGAGAATTGTTGTTGGTATATTATGAAGAATTAGATCGCTGAATATAAATCAATGTGCCTTATGTGTCAGTAAGTGATGGTAGAGAGGCAAAAGTCTTAGGGGATGATCTAGCCATTTCCCATACCAGAATGGAATTGGGATAACATCACAATAGAATTTGTCACCGAACTTCTAAAGACATTCAAATGAAACAATGAAATCATGGTTGTTGTGGATCATCTTATAAAGGCCACATACTTCATTTTTATTTGGGAGGATTTATCATTAGATTAAATGGCACAAATATATATCAGGGAAGTGGTAAGGATACAAGCATTAACACTATCTATAGTGTCCGATCAAGATCTAAGATTCACCTCTATGTTTTGGAAGAGTCTTCAGCATGCTCTCAATACTAAACTGATCTTCAGTATGACCTATCATCCTCAAAAGGATGGCCAATCCAAGAAGAATATTCAAACACATGAGGACATGTTGAGAGCGTGCTCAATGAACTTTAAAGGATTATGAGATCAACATCTACCTCTAGTTGAGTTATTTTATAATAATAGTTTCCACTCGAGCATCCAAATGGGGCCATATGAGGCCATTTATGGGAAAAGGTGCAGAACACGGGCATATTGTGAAGAGGTTGGTGAGCGTATGCTGCTTGAACCAGAAATGGTCGATGAAATGGTAGAGAAGGTGAAAACCATTCAACAACATATAAAGGCATCCCATAGTCAATCAAAGGGTTATACAGATAATCGTCGACGAGATATTTATTTTAATGTTTGAGACATGGTATTTCTACACATATCTCCATGGAATAAGGTCATGATATTTGGAAATAAAGGGATGTTATGTCCAAGGTACATCAGCCTCTTCGAGATTATTGATCGTGTTGGGATTGTTTCAGATTGAATAGCACTTCCACATACCATGGAAAAATTACATGATATCTTTCATGTATCCCTCTTAAGTAAGTAAATACCAAACCCTTCACATGTAATATCTTCATAGGTGGTATAGTTAGAGGATGATATTTCTTATAAGGATAAAACATAGAAGATAACCGATCGTAGAGAAAATGTTATACAAAATAAGACAATTCCCCTCGTCGAGTTGTTGTGGCGAAACCAAAAATTTTGAAGACGCGACGTGGTTATAAGAGGAAATAATGAAACTAAGTTACCCACATCTGTTTTAGTGGGGGAAAAGAAAATTTTGACGGAAAAATTTTTTAGGGGGGAACAATGTAACGACCAAAACATTCATCAATTGAAATACCTCTTCATGTAATTAAATGACTCTTTATATAAAATGTATATAGAAAATGTCATCTTCTTTGGTTTTATATTAATAATTTTGACTATTTCTAATATAGACATCTAACAATGATCACCTGATTATTATAATTACAGGGCTTTAACAAATCTAATTTACTCAGAAAAAGGAAGTGATAACCTCATACAATAGATGTGCCTTATATGATGCCCATTTTTCAATGCTCATAATGGAGGTGGTGTCACTGGTCTTCACTCTTGACCAAGCCCAATCCAATATTGAATATGTTAGGCTCGAGCGGGACTACCTATGAAAGAAATAGATGTTGATAGAGATTACCACCAAATCAATGTTGTCCGAGCCACCCAAGAGTCTATCACCATCGCACACCATACTCTTTGGTCATATGTGGATGTTATAAGGGGTTATGTAACAAGACACTAGTACTATGGTTATGTAAATTATTTTTTGGTATATAATAATAAATATACTTTAATTTTATTGTTGTTACCTTGTAAACAATTTTTAAATCAAAAATAGTATTTTAAGTTAATGTTCACCAAAGAAAACTATTTTATTGAATTAATGGATATTTTAATTAAATAATATTTTAATATGATTTTATTATTTCAAATAAATAAATTTTTATTAAATATGAATGATTATATAATTTTATTAATGAAATTGTAATTTATATTAATGTTTGAAAGCCATTATTGTCAAAACTCAAGAATTTTTTATAAATGTAGGTTTTTATTTTAAAAGTGAAAAATCAGATATATAGAAAACTATTTAAATAAAATTAATATTATTTCTAGTACCAAGACGTCAAAATTATCCAACGGTGAATTTTTCATAATTTTCTGAGATAATCAAATTTTTGGGTTCAAATTAAATACCATTTTAATATATAATTTGTTTTATGACAACATAATGAATTAATAGTGAAGTAATAAAATACTATAAGTGTTATTTTTGGCCAATATATGTTTTTCCATTAAAATAATGTGGTTTTGGTTTTTTGACTTATTTTACAAAGCATTAATGGACCCTTCAAGACTTATTAAACATCTGGTCTTTTTAAATTTTTTTCCTTGGGAGTGTGACTCACTCCGACATAAGCAACCCCAATATTTTAAGATGTTCTTAGTTTTTAAATATAAAATTATGTTTTCAGCATCCCTTTTCCAAAAAACATGTGAAAAAACCATGGGTGGGTTTGTGGTTTGGATTAGTTTATGGTGAGGTGTCCCAAACATAAATAATAAATAATTCCCTCACCATTTATCTGTAAACCAACCAAAAGACCCACTTCCTCCCCACTCAAAGACATAAAATTTAATCAAACCTCTTTTATCCTCTCTCTATAATCCTCCCAAGGTTCCAAAAGCTCCCCAGAAGCCTCTATCAAGCCTCTCTCAAGCCTTTGGAAGCATACTTCCAGGTTAGGTTTTTTCTTTCTTTCTCATTTTTCCTATATTCATTAAATTGTTATGACCTTTTAATTTAAATTATAAATGTTTGGGTATAGTTTATAACCTCCCCCATACTCCCATATTAATGTTTGGATGATGATATACCCCTTTCTCTCTCATTAAATGCCTCCCATGTACACCCATTACTATGCTGAAATTCTGAAAGGAATTTCTCTCTCTTCATTTACATTCAAGAAATTATTCTGTATCGTGAATCTAAATTCTATTAATTGTGTCAGGACATGTATCTATATGACCCCTTTTCAGTACATTTCTTGAAAATATGATGATCCACCCTCTTCTCTCTCATCAACCATTTTTATGAGTTCTTATGTCATGTCATTATGCTGCTGAAATTGCACCGCGCTTTTCCAAGACAATGTCATTGTGTAGTGAATATCATGCCCATTTCTCTATAAATGGTATTCATCCTCATGGAAATTTTCATATTTTTTATAGTGTTTCATTTATGTATTTCACATTCTTTAATCGTGGAATAAATTATTATGTTGAATGACTCAATGTTTTATGATCCATGTGGCACACTTATGCTTGAAATGAAATTTTTAAGAAGGGTGTTCCCTAATAGCACTCCAATGCATTGGGTAAAGTATAAAATCCTGATACATCATGGGAAAATGGTGTTTAATCATTGTAATTCTAGTTAAACTAGTTTTTACCTGTGCTTCATGTGTAATGAGGATTTAATCATGCTCCATGTGCAATGAGCCTTGGCTCATGCTAATTCCATGTTAAGTGTTGTTTCCACATTTACTGGTTAGGATTATCATGATTTATCATGAATTTATGTTTATACTTCTCCTGTTCTCTACTGATATGCCTATTTTCTAAGATTTAATGTATTTCTCATTTTATTCCATGATTATTCCCTTATTGGGCATTATAGCCCACCCTTGTCTTATGCATGTCCTCAGGTTTTCCAATGAAATGATAAGTACGAGGAAATATAGTGGTCATGTAAAGGAATTTTTAAATAAAGATGTTGTTTATAATGTTTTATGTTTTTATGTAATGATCCTAATCCCCAAAGAAACTAGTCCTCTCAATATTCTATGTTGTATAAAATGATGTTTATGTAATAAATTATGTTTAATTGTGTAATAAAAAGTAGGATTGTCATATAATCCTTTATAAAATGCTAGTTTAGATCTATGATGTCAATGAAAAATATGGTTTTACAATTCATAATAATTATTAGGATGATGTTTTATATCTATTTTAGATATTTTACCTCTCAGATGAAGTCAACATCGATGATTTTATCCACATTATGATCAATTTTGGAGTATTGAGTTGAGTGTGCCTTTCTGGATACCTTATTGTACTCCCAATGGTCCTATAGAAAACCTATGTGATGGGTGGCCAATTCAGGGTCATGGAATAGAGTTTTTTTTAATTCTAGGAATACACATCAAGATGTTTCTTGAGGGAAAAAGTATAAACTTCTTGTTCTTCGAGATTCATGTTCACACTAAACATAATAGGTCATTGGTATTCTTTTATATCCATATTTATCTACTTAATCTCTTCAATAGTGGTGCAGAAGCCTTCCTCTAATGATGGAGGGGCATCCCTGAGGTCATCCTCTTCTTCCACTTCATCATGATTTCCATATTTTAATTCTTATAGAGAAATAGGTGATGAAGCTAGGTCTTCATAGTGGGGAGAGGAATCACCATTCAGACATCCATACGAAGAAGAAACAAATTCAATATTTCATTCTACAATGAGGACTTTTTAGAGCTTTGAAGTGGAAATAAGGAACTATGAATGACATTCTTAATTTTCTACATTTTTAATGAAAATATTTTCAAGTGTATATGAATGAATTAATCTTTTTCAGAGCACAGGGGATAGAATAATGATTTTTTATCCAGAAATTCAGTATTTCATAGAGAGTCAACAACTTTTCCTATGATATCAGGCTCAAATATAATGATTTACATAACATGTATCATTGGATATGTGATCGAATTTGAACCGACCTCATCTATTTGGTATATAGGGAGCATGCACTCCACACTTACCTATCTTAATGGATTGGATGAAATCATATACATACAATTTGGTGCATTGATCCTATCGACATTATCAACCATAGTCAATTTACGTTCCATTCAGTAGAATATTCTATTATTGTATTGTGACTCATATGGCTATAATAGGAATTCATCACCATGAAATGTACAAATTTAAAAATTGAAAAAAATATTTATGGCATTGGTGTTATGACAAGGGGATTGATGAATATTGATGTATCCCAAGTGTACTTCGTAGAACATTAATGGTTGTTTCATATCTAACAACCAATAATTTAGAGTAATACATATGATCCCCAAACCAAGTACTAAGATTTATTCCATCTATATTATTTTTATTATTCTTTTTATAGAACAATATCATAAGGGTAGTGTGGTAAATTTGAGATTCATTAAAAACCATTTGATGATGTGTTTGGATTGGGATGATGTTGACTACTCAACTACTATTGATGATGTCTTGTCAGATATCAATTCCATTTATCCTAAAAGTTATATACAAGGCCCGCACATGTCATTTTATTATTAATTACTCATTCTTTTATGTGAAAGATATTATCATGTAGAATTATTCAATATTATTCTCTAAATGATACACTTCAGTAGTATAATGATCAGTTTCAAATTCTTGATGGATTGACAAGGCAACAATGAGTATTTCCCGAGGATTTTATGACACTTTCAAGGTATAATGAATTAAAAACATGGGTGGATGAAATTCCAATTACATTAATAAATCATATATATTTTCCAATGGTATATAGATCATAGTATAGGGGTGTTCTTTTAGATATTCTTTGGGAGATAATTGTTATGGATTTAGACAGACCATCCCTTTGAATGAGAGATGAATTCACTTGCTTTCATGGTGGATTATAATGTCTATGAATTCTTACACACTGAGGTTTAATTAGAATTGCCATATCCTCTAACTGATCATAGAGATTTATCATTTTAGGGTGAAAATTATAATGTGTGGGGGAGATTCCATTATTCTATTGGGAATGATGTAGATCTCTCCCAATAATTTTATCCAAATAGAATGTTTGAGGAAGGGCATGGTTAAGGGATTGACTCTTGGAATGACAATGCCTTACCATATATCATTGAACCTGATGGAATATTCCTCCAGTTCCCCAATAAATTGTAGGCATTTCATTTTCTTAATCATGGTCGTCATTTTCAAAGAGATTCTTTATGTTAATAATGGTAATGGTACTGAAAATAAACTCATCTTTTGATGGAGATTACATATGTTGTGTGGAAGATTGTGGTACTATTTGAAGGGGAAGTTGTTGTGCTTGTGAAACTATCGCAATGATGAATGATAAGGTTGGGGATGACATTGTCCATAACAAAAAATCATATTCCTATTTTTCTTTCATACCATTCTAGCCATGTCTCCTTTTAGAGGGATATCTTTTAGAGGACTGAGATGTCAAAAAAAAGTTATATATGTTGTAGAGGAAGAATTTATAAAAACAATATTCTACTATATCTATTCATGGAGGATATAAAGGGTGTGGATTATTATTTTTAGGATTATACACTCATTGAATTTTCACATACCGTTGATGTTAAATTCAAACCATTTATTATCATCCTCCATATCAGTTGTAGAGACAAGCAATAATTTGGAAGGAAAATTATTCTTTTTAACATACCCAGATTCACTCATCTTTTGTAGGACATTTTAAAAAAACACATCTTTTTTTGGGCACCAATACATTGTTTATGGAGAAATAATTTTGGTGGTATTTATTAACATTTTTTCTTGGATTAGTGGGATTAAATAACAATATCAATTTTTTTCCAATAATGACCTGATGTATCTGGAGATGTGTTCATTTAAAAATAATATTACATATCTTTGATATTGTCAAACTATTTTTACTTATCTCTCTTCAATTATCCTAATGTTGTAGGAATTTTTTCATATGCATAGGAAGTACAACAACACAATATGGTGTAGGCTTTGATATAAGAGTGGTTACAAGGGTATTCTAAAGTGTAATAGTGGAAGACGATGATTTTTTTATTCTCTATCCCTGAGATAATGGAATTACTAAAGCCATAGATTTGGTCTTAGGATTGATTATTTCACTCCTTAAGAAACTATAGAAATGTCCTAAAAACCTCCTATGTATTCCACAGTGATAAACAGTGTGAAAAATTCTTAATGAATATTCCTTATATTGATGGGAAATAACTCTTCCTAGGGTATTTCTATGTTTAATGATTTTGTTAATCCTTTTAACTGAGAAATGATATCTTTGACCCTTTCATTTTCAACTACACATAGTTTCATAAGTCATAGACAGTTGTCTTATATATTGTTGACTTGAACTCAAAGAGAAACATACAAAAAAGGTACACCCACCACATCACTGAACAAGTTTTAAAACATGTTTTACACAAAAGTATGGTCATTATAGTGATTTCACGAGGCACCTAAGATTCCCTATCACATATGGTTTAGTGGTCCCATCATAGAACCACAATGAGAGAAGAAATGTGTCAAATGATGCTCCTGGTATCCCAAGATTTTGAAAATGGGATTATTTTGATTCTCAAAGTTTTAGGGGGAGGATTTAGGTCTATCAATTAAGGTTAAGGATTATTTTTTGATTTTATCAGTGGTCACTATTCTTAAATGGATTCTAATGAAGCCATGAGTGGTTAAAGAGCATTCATGGGCCCTCATGGAATGTCTAGATGGCTGCATATTGAGAAACTACAACAAATTTTAGGACCATCGATGGTTGTTTGACTAGTTTTTTCCATGGGTATCCCATATGCGAAGTTATAAAAGTACTTGACTTGACCTATTCTAATTTTACAAAAGATAGAGTTAAATATCGATATACTACTAAATGATCCACATATATTGGTGGTTGGTACTTTATATTGATTGGGTGTTCCTGATCCCCTTTATATGTTACAATGAGTCATCCTTTTCAAGGCATTGTGGTTGGGTGTGTGAGTTAATGATTTATTTGTAGCGTATATGCATTAGGAAGGATTCCTTATAGAAGATCATCATTAATTATACATAATTATTTAATCTCTTCCCCCAATTAAGGAAATTTGTATTTAAGAGAAAGTTACATAACCACTCTAGTATGTAGGTGAGGTAAACTTTTACCATTTCCCTTTTCCTTTAGGATTCATTTTATGGATTTCAGGCTGTATAATTTGAGGAATTTCAAGATTCAGGGAAATATTTTTTTTTTCTGGGTACTGAAACCTCTATCAATTATTTTACTTTGAACAATATTATTAGGTGTAATTTCATCCTATTATTCTTTATTTGAATTGGACACATGGTCTATATAATATATAATGGAGGCGTTGTTGAAATTCACTGATGTATAACATATTGATGGAATTTTATCAGTTTATTTACAGGGTTATTTCTTTGTACACCCCCCCTGAGGCCTCATACCCTCCCATGCTAATTATATAGAATATTATTGGAAGATACTAACCCAAGGGGAATCTCAAGACAGTTGTTTTTGTGTGACTACCTAATGAGAATACTAGATTATGGGGTGAGATGAACATGGAGGATTTACTCTGCTATATTTCCCCTAATTAGAATAAGACTAATATCCACTGAGGAGAATTTTATTGAGTTTAAAAACCCTTTATCCCCATGGGATGGGTATATTCCCATTTGGCTTTCAAAACCCTTCGGGTATGGTTTTTCTTCCTTTAGTGTTGGTTTAAAAAAACCCTTCATTAGAGGATTTTGATACTTATAAACAATCCTGGATAGTAAAAAATTACATTTTATTATGATTTTATTGATTTTTTAAAAACATGGGCTGGGTGAATAATTCATTATGTATTTAGATAACCAATTTTATAATACCATTGATCAATTTCAGATATTTGAACTATGTAATGTATGATTTATCCCAAATGAGAAGATCAATTGAAATTTTCATATGATTATTGAAACATTACATTAATTGATTTATCTCATCTAGCATGACGTCGACTGGTGTTATTCATGACATATTGTCATTGAGCACATCATCAGTTGTCATAATGGTCCATTTATTGAAAATCACCTATGTATAATACATAGAAAGACACCAAATTTTACAAGGGTTTATGGTTGGGGAGACTAGTGAAATATAACACTCCATGTGTACCACATCATTTGATATAAACATTATACTGGGATTTTTCGAGCAACATTACAAATATTTTTAACTCACCGAGGAATACACGTTGAAGGGATCATTACTATTTCCATATATATATCATTTATCTAGGAGATATGCAATGTAAATTTGGAAGTAAAAAATTTTATATTACCTTTTCATGATTTTTATACTCATCATTGGGTCATACATTTTCTTTCACATGATGAAGAGTATTTGATATGAGGAAGAGAATTTCATGTATAAAATCATCTGAAAATGCCTCTTGAATTCTATATTATGGAGTGTCCAATGGGTAGAACATGACTGGTATGTCATCATCAGCATAATAATTTTTCATGTTGAGTACATCTTCTTTATCATTCATGGATGGATCCTCTACCTGATCCAATAATAGTGCAGTCTTCCCAAACGATTTATCATAGGTGGTGATATTGGTTGGTTCTTCATTTGTTTTATTTGATGGTAGATGATCCAAATGATATTTAGATAATGATTTCTTCATTGGGTTGTATTCTATATGTGAAATGATTTCACATCCAAATTATAAGGCATGAGACACTACTGACCTTGTTTTTCCTAGTTCCTCATAGTAGGATGGCATTCTCATCACTACATTTCAAAGGGGAGGACCCTTTTAATGACGTGAAATAATAATATGTAGTGAACATTTGCGGTGATCACCATCATGGGGAGGGACAACATAGTAGATTACATCAAAGGGACACCCCACTTTTTTCAATGATATTTTATCCACTCAGATGGTTGTCGTGACTCTCATCAGAAGATGGGCTCTCTAGATTTATTAGATAATGGTCATGAATCATGCAATCATGGGTTTTTTGGTGGGGACTTTTAATATGAATAACTACTGCTCCCATAATTTTTAATCAGATATTAGGAACTTTACTTTCCACAGATAAGAATAATTTTCTTTCAATAACCCCAATATAAAACAGAGTGGATTTATAGACCGACTATTTTTCATCCAATTTTAGTTGGTGAGAATTCTTCATAGAGAACTTCTTATGAGAAACAATTTCTTCTTTCCGGGGATGTGGTTTTGATTACAAAGGGTTTGTTCCTAGATTGGAGTGACCATTGGGATAAGATGATTAATTCCAATTTAAAAGGGCATATTTTCCCTACATTATTGTCTATATATCCAAATGAAGCATTCAGCATGACCCTCCTAGGCTAAGAAATTGTTCTATTTCTACCCCAGGGTGACATGATGATTATCAATCCCATTGGTAGGAAAAGAGTTGTGTATCTACCCCTGGAAAAACTTATTTTTCCATAATGATGTTATTATATGTATATAGGATGTGGGATGAGATTTATGTCTTCCCTTAAACCACTTTCAGGGTATGTTTGGTGAATCAAAAAATTGTAATGGTGATATATATCTATTTTGTATTTGGAAAAGATGTATGTGATTTCTCCTATCCCGAAAGGTAATTCTCTAAACAATTTAAGTAAGAAACCACAATTTCCAAATTGAGATCCTGCGTATGGTAGTTTCATTAATGTTTCCTTTCCTTTTGTGACCGATACGCCATAACAAGTTCTCCCTAAATCAACAATGGTACAATACAAATTATAGAAGTGTCACAAAAACCATTTATACTAGTCACATGGATTGAGTAGATCAATATTGGTGTCATTGCTATATTCTTATTTAGATTTTTGGAAATAATTCTCACCTGATCTAGATTATTCAAAATTTACTCCAATTTTTTTCATGCCCAAAAGTGGTGCTGTAAAAATGAGAAATTTCTATATGACCCTCTAGTAATATCATACAAACTGCAGAAATGTATGGATAAAAAAAATCATTATCTACTCAAAAGAGACCACTGCGAGCACCTTCTCTGGTTCCACTAAAACACCATCCTTTATGATTATGTAACCCAAGAAATGTTCCTTATCAATATGAAACTGACAATTAGATTTTTTGGAATATATAAAATGCTCTCTCAGTGTACTCAGGACGAGGTCAGGATATTGGGTATGATCGTCATTATACTTTTAAGATACCTATATGGCATCCACAAACACTACCCAAAACTATTCTAGTTAATAATGAAATAATATATTCATTAAGTCCATAAAAACTACTAGATACTTGTTATACTGAATGTAATAAAAAAACTCATAAATATCATTCCTGCTTCTAAAAGAAGTCCAAGATATACTAGAAGATCTGACTCTCAACTGTTGATACCTATATCTCAAGACAATCATGATCAGACAAAACCTCCCCTCAACTGGTCAAAAAGATCATCGATACATGGAAGATAATATGGGCTCTTTTCATTCATTAAATTTAACTTTTTTTAATGAACACAAAATCAATGTGTCCAGAACAACTTCTTATAAAAAAACCAACGAACCCCAAGGTGGGATACTCGAACAAATATACCAATTATCCAACAACTATTTCATCTATGTATTTAGATCATAATGGACTTTTAGTGAAATTATATATAGAGGAATAGAAACAAGATCATCCCCCAACATAAGATCAATTGTAAATTCTCCAAATCTCTCTGGTTGTAGCCCATAAAAGTCTTCATAAAATACACAGAGAATCCATTCCACTAATTCTGGAATGAAATCATGATTTAACCATATTTAATGTATAAAAACATAGAAACCATGATGATAAGCTCCCCCAGTTTCTAGTGAAGTAGCCTTGCACGACCCAATATGAAATCCCACTCTCCATGAATAATATATTTTCACTATTAGGAGAAATAAAATTAAAACTACTATGGTAAAATATTATATGTTTTATGTATAATACTAACCATTCCTTACCCATAATTATATTCACACAAAACATTTCACGGATATAAATATCCAACTTGAAATAATAGTCCCCAACCCTGAGAGATGACCCCATGCACCAAAATATGTCTCAATACCATTCTCCCAACAATGTATCTATCATTATAACCTCACTCAAGGAATAAACCACCAAAATCAAGCCATTAAAAAGTAGGGAAGATATAAAAAAATTAGACACCAGTATCAAATAAAGTATTATCAAGAATATAAGGTACAATCAAACTACCTCTAACTATGAATGGTCTAGCCTTGATATCCACTAGTGCAGGATGAACCATACGAAACTATACTAGCCCTCTTCCCTATGGTGAAGTCCAAGTCCCTATATCTACCCCACTCAGCTTATATGGGATATCTTTCTTAGAATCCCTAGGTCCACTTCATCTACAGCAATGCTTAGTAGAAATACAGCTACTAGAATGTCACAGTATAGAATAACACCATTATGTATTCTAATTTTACTAAATGTCCAATCATTACCCATCTATCATGATTTCTTACAAAACCTATACATATGTAATCCTGGCACTGTACTAATGGTAAGGGATAATGTCTACAAAATTGACCAACCTGTCACATGGGTGGAAATGCACTTGGGTATGATCTAGCATAACTAATCCTTCCCCATATCCTGTCTTATTTCCAAATATTTTGTCAAAATTATCATAATGAAACTTCCATACATGGACGAAATACCTCCTAGTCATAAAATTAAAGCCACATTTCCTCCCCTAGATGTGTCATTTAGGTTTTCCTCAATTATGACGGCATGATCCACCACATCAGAAAAAAATATAACAAAAAAATGTTGACCATGGATATAATCTCACATTTAATCCCATATTATAAAAATCGTACCATAGTTGTATCCTCCCATTCTAGTATTGTTGAAAAGAAATGCAAGTTAGTAATGAGACCTGTGCAGTCAATCAGAAACATACTCTACTAATTAAAATTCATGAACATTTTTTCTCTCTCCAATATAAGCATCTATGGATTAATGTACTCTAGGAACATATCCAAAAAGACCTTTGATACCAAGTCCTCTGCCTATCCAGTATGATCCTAAATGTACCAAAAAAATTACTTAATCATTTTATCATGTAAGTATCCAAATTTACAATCATCTTAGCTGTAGTCTCCCAATGATCATGTATTGTATAAATGGACTAAATCTAGAACTCTGCTACCTCAGGTGCACCCTCTTCGATAAACTTTTGAGGGAATCTTAGCTATAACTCTCACATAATTTCAGAAATATTCTTTACATCCCACATATCCTCTCTCTCCATAAATTGTATGAAGAAACACATTTTCTCATGGATAATCAATTCAGGATCATTCACTAGACACTATTAGTGCGTCTAGTTAAACAACAGGTAAATCATTTTCAGTCATAAACTTCGATCATCCTATCAAAACTTTTCATCATTAAGTCACATCTATAAATTCCGACCACACCCACAAGGAAAAAAAACATTAACACATTTAACATGATAGTTTCAATAATCCATAATAATTATTTCCCACAAACTCTAAAATATGGTCAAAACAAAGGCACTATAAATATACTTTACCATCCTACATCTATGTCACAAATAAAAAAGGTAAAACTCATTATCATTATTTAATATTCTCATTAGACACAAATTTATTCAAATATTTCATCATTTCACAATTTTCAATTCATATAAGACATCTTTTTTTCATTTCAATTAAACATGAATGGGCAAATTTTCAATTTCAACACCTTACTGAAGACCATATTTTCCATGAACTCCTAAAATGATTAATGAAAAAATAATAATCATGAGTTCCTAGATTGATTTATTCATACTAAAATATCATTCCATATTATTCCATGAATAAAATAATATATCATATTAGAAACAATAATCAAATCACACTACAAGTGGGACACCCAAGGTCAAATATCATCCAAACATAATATTAAAAACTAGTAACAAAAATCCCACCCAGGGTAATTGGGTTTCCCTTGTACATGGAGTAGATGATTTCATACATAATATCACGACTAAAGGCCAAATCTTTCTATTCTATAAAATAAATTTATAAAATAGTAAGATAGAAGAAAATAAAATATTACTAGCGCTGAAACCTATTTGTAACATCCTGAACTAGGTTCCACACAAAAGTGCCACAAGACAGTTGGTCACATGACCTCAACTATGCATCCCCATACTCCAGAGGCTAGTGACTTCTATTGAAGGTCCAATATAATAAATGGGGATACAATACCCACTTTATCAGAGGAATTAACTATCAAATATAAATAAAACATATCCAAATATGTATGAAATAGCCAAATAGAACGATATTATATGATGAACTAAACCATGAATACAATATCAAAAATTGAATATCAGATATGTCATTCTAAATACATGTAATGTTTCAATATGAAAAATACCCCAATTAAATACAAACATTGGAAACTCCCAAATGGGTCCCAAAACCATGTTTAGTACCCTCATATATGTTTCATAATGTATCATCCATATAATTAAGGGAAAATTCCCTTATCCTATCCTGAAAAAATGATTTCTATTCAGGTATTGATCAGAGAAACCAACTAGGGTGTTATTATAACTATGTAGGCCTCAACCAACAACTTATAAAATAATATTATTTCAATAATATTCAATGAAGTTGTTTAAAAAATAATGTATATTGCATAAGTAAACACTTATCAGATTTCAAATTATTCGTTAAAAATAAAAATAATATTTTAGGATATCAAGGATATAAAAAACACAATACCTACATAGACCCATGTAAGAGACTAACCATATAACATTTTAAAATCACAAAACATTATAGCACATAGGATTTCATTATCTATTAAATTTTAATTTCTAACACATCCAATTTTAACCATATCCTAATACCAATATTTTTTGGTCTGAATCATCATTACTAAGACCCTCTGGTATATAATGTTGAAATATATGACCCCAAAATAATTTATTAAATAATATCACAGTTGGGATTTTGAAGCAGAAGTCTGTGACCCACACATATTTAACAAAAAATCACACATGTGGGATTTCGAAGCAGTAGTCTGTGTCCCACACTTAGGTTTCACTAATGTCTTTTCGTGCAGTAGAGCATGTCCCACACACAAATATCAATTTATCACTATGGTATTTTGATGGAGTAGACCATTTTCTACACACACATATCAAATATACCACAATATCACATATATCACAAAAATCACTATTATTCATCATTAACCCTCTTATAAAATTTCACAACATGATATTACATTTCAATTATCATAAATGCTAATGGTCAATAATTTTATCACAGGTATGTAATATGAAAAATCACCTTCATTACATTTATCTATATTTATTCAAATATCTCAATATCCCATTAATGTTAATCCAATGGTCACATAATTCACATAGCCCTTCATAAAAAATTAATTGACCAATTGAACTAAATTATTAATTAATCATTAAATTCAATAATAATAACAATGCATTAATTAATTATATTACACAATGGTATTTATTACAGTAATTAATCCATCAATTAAATAATCCAATTCTACAATACCAATATCCAATTAATTAATTTTCTAATTAATTAATATTACTCCAAAAAAACCAATATCTTAGTAATTTGTAACCCAATTTATTAATCCTAATTAATTTTACAATTACAGTAATCCACTAATTGGATAATTACATAACCCATTAATCATTCAACTATACTATCCTTTAGTTAATTAATAGAGAAAAATAAATAATTCAATTTAATAAGTTGAATTACTAAATGTAAAATAGAAATTATATAGCTGCATATATTTAATTTATATTATGATTTATGTAAGAATAATATACCACAAAACTCAAATTTTGTATGGTTGATTACCCAATTGAAATTCTCTAAATTTAAATAGAAAGGTCAAACACACGATAAAGAAAAAAATCATGAATAAAGTACTAGAAATCAGATCAAATAGATCATGATCCATAAAAACATGATCTAAATCTATAACCAATATGTAAAACATACCTTTAAAAGATGTTATATTAGCGAGAGATGTATGGGAATCCAACTGGGATGAGAAACACTTTCTAGATGGGGAGAAGATCATCAATCTAGGCTTTGAATCATCAACATCACAGGTTAGAAGGCCATGGAATCCATTTACGATTCTCAAAAAATGAGATAAATTATTGAGATCTATTTTGGGTCAATACTAGGGATTCAATAACTACAAATTTATTTTTTTTGTTAATTAAAACACCAAACACAGTTTAATGAGAAGGGGTGGATGATTTTCCAAACAGTGCACCTTAATCTTGTTCCTCTTCTTGGGGGTTCACTATAAATCCTAATAGGTTGAATGAATTTATATACCATGAACCATCCATATGAATCAAATATATTTGGGTTAACATGGTTTGTTGGGATGGGTTCATTTTTTGGGAAAACTGTGTACTAACCATGCATATCCATTCTTCCTTTCCAAATTCTTCAATTTTCAACAAAATTTACCCAATGTAAATCCCAAAAAAGAACTCAAAATAAAGAAAAATAGTAACTAAAAAAGCTCAAGACATATCCCAAAAATGTTGTTTTATTACACAGTATGTCCAAAAAATGGGTTTATGACATTGTTTAGGTCAATTTAAACCCTTATTTGCGTAGTTTAACCCATGATAAAATAATTTTCCCATAACCTCTGTAATAAATTTTTACTATTAGCTATTCATTACGGAAAAAAATTAAGTTGACCATAAAAGATAATATATCATATTATAATTTTAAATATGTAATCCATTATTCCAATTTCAATTCATAGAAGTGGATTAATTAAATATAAAATGAAACCACAGTTGGAATGAAAGAGTGGTTTTCCAAAGAGAAACTTCTCATAAATATAGGATATTTTAATATATAAAAAAATATTAAATCAATTAAAATGTCCTAAATTAGTTTATATTTTACATAATTCAATTAATTGTACTTTTAAACAAATTTAATATATAATTTATCATTTTAATCAAATTTAATGAAGATATAGTTTTCAATAAAAATTTGTAGTTTTTATATTCATGATAAAATTATTCTTTTCAAAAAATTATAAAAAATACCCTCAAACAAAATTTTAATATTTAAATTAAAAAAAGTTCAATTTGTTAAAATTTATTTTATATAATCATTATAAATTAATTTTCAATTTATAGTAAATAGTGCGACTAATCCACCTTTTTGAAAAATAAATTTTTTCTACAAATATTTATGTCCATTTAAAATGGTTATTATTTAATTTATAATAAATACGTAACCATTGGATATATTTTATACAATTTTTAATCTAATAATTTAAATAATTTTGTTAATACTATTCATAGAAAACATCTTAATAGATAAGTTTTACTTGAAATGTTTAAATAAAAAAAATTAATTTACTCTCACATTTCGTTCAAATCCAGTGTTGCGTGCAATAAAAAATAACAATGAAATTGAATTTGTTAAAAATTAAATATATAATATTTTTTAGGATGATACATTCTCTTTTAATCATTTTTTTAATTATATATATACCATCGAATATGATGTTCCTCTTTTTATATCTCCATGTGTTATATTCCACCGACCATAAATAAATTACATACTCACTATTTATCCTTGGCCATTGTAATTAACGGGTTGAAATTTGAATATAATTTTATAGATATATGAAATCATTAGTGTTTTTAACCAAAATTTATTTAGATAATAGATAATGGGAAGTGTTATTTTCATTTGGAATAATCACATAACTAGGATTATAATAGGAGAACATAGTTTGGAAGTGAATATATGGATAGAAAGTAAGAGTATAAATCCCATATATTAATAGAGGTTATAGAGGACACTGTTCACAAGAAAATGAATGACCAAGTGAATTTCAAAAACAATAAAAAAAATTATTTTTGACGAGTCAAAAGAAAGATGATTCATTAGATATATGTGTAACAAGATAAATATTTTGTTTCCAAAAAATTTTTATATTATTATGAAATTCCATTACTATTTAATCTAAGATCATAATAACATATACTTACTTCATATCATTATATATTATAGGAAAAATGTTATCCTTTTTTTCTTTTATCAATTCATAATTCATCTCTTTCTCTGATAATTTAATACCTGATAGGAATTTTTAGGCCAAAATCACTAAAATTGAAATTTGGTAGATTACTATATCAATAAACTACTGATATGTGATTCCTCATTCTATATATATATCACAAAAACCTAAATGATTGGAAAAATTTATCCAATATAATAAATTAATCTTTAATACCATAAAATTAACTCCCAAAACTCATCATAATCAATTTTATAAATTCATAACCCTAAGACTTGTCACCAACAATTCCAATGAATTTCAACTTCCAAAAATTTAGAAGGAAGGTCATTAATCTTTGTAATATTTCTCATACAAAAAAGTGGATCTTCATGAAAAAATAAATTTATTTTATACATTGATCACCATAATACTATTATCAAACCAAGCATTCAATGAAAAAATAAATATTATGTTGTCAAATATATTTCATAAAATAAAACATGTAAAAAAAACTCAGGAAAAGATGATATAAACTATCAAAACGCTAACCAAATTCATGTTAACTAACACTATATCATTATTACCTCGACATCCTGAACTTATAAAGTTTTATTTACCCTTAATAAATAGTATTCCAATAGTTTAAAATTTTCACTGAATCAATTTAACTAGTAAACATTATGATTCATTATTTTCTTTTAAATATATTATGAAATAGTACTACAATACCATCCTTGTACATTTAATGATTATTATAATAATAATATCATTGGTAAAATAGTCTAATAAAATAATTCATGAATCCCAACCCAAGATAATTAATCATTACACTTCATTCATTAACCATTAACAATGAATTGACATCTTATTCCTTAGTACCCAAGAAGCATGCCTTTCGTAGGGTGTGGAAAATCAATTTTTGTATATTTTATAGTGTATTATAGTGACTAAAACTAGGAAGTAACCTGAAGAGGAGTGCACACAAAATAGTTTTTCACTTTAAAACGATGGAAAAAAATTTAGAGTTTTTAGAATAAATTTATGAGAAAATGATTGAAGGGAAATTTAAAATTGAAATGATTGAAAAAGATGATATTAAATCGGTGATTAGGTCGGGGTTATTTTCCCAATTGTAATTCTATCCTAGATCAATTTAATTCAAACCACTTCTTCTTTGTTGATTAAAGTAAGTTTCCAAAAATCATTTCTTCTCACATTCTTAATGAAATTATGAGGGTGATAGAAAAACATACCAATATTTCAGTTTGGTCAAATCTACTTCCATGTGGGAATAGTTATATTTAATATCCAAAAATGACATGGAAAATACCTGATCAAGATTGTTTTTCCAAAAAAATCTAGAACATTCACTACCCCTTTTACACATACGGACGAATGTCGATTACTTCACCACTAGTCGCTGGTCTATTCCAGCGTATATAAACCAGAAATATGTGGAGGGAGATAATGGTTATTTTACTAATGAAAAAACAAACAACATAATGAAAAATCCCAAATGATCGCACTTGATAATAAAATACTATATATGAAATTGAAAACAACATTGAATAAGAAATAAATTTCATTCAATTACATCTATGAACACAATCATTACAAAATATACCACCATCCCTTCCCAAATCACTCAAAATATTTACCCCACTATGGTAAGGGTAATAGAGATGAATGAGGAGAAGAATGCATTAAAAATCTATGGAAAATAAAATAAAATAAATTGTAGAAAGGTAAAATGTTCTCCATTTTGTTGTCCTTGAAGGAATGAGACGGAATCAGATTCATTGAGAGGGAGGATCTCCCCTCCATCTATATGTAGAATTTGTCCCCCTAAATTTTATGCTTTGTATCCCCATTAAATAAAATCTTTACACATTGAAACCTCCTAGAATGTTCTTCATAATTATCATGGATGTTTACCCTAAAAATAGAACTGTATTTGGACATGTATTCTTAGTGTTATTCCCATTTTACACTAACAATTTATTATGTCCATTCAGACTCTCCAAATCACAATCTTCCAAATTATAATGCATTAATATCCATTAAAATAGCCACTTCACTTGTCCTTGCCTTCCGGAAAGATGTTCCAAAACGTCATGGGAATCTATCCACTGAATTTCAAAGCAATTTGACCGAGCATTAATGAGTTATATACCCCACAACAAAACACAGAAGATATATAAAATAATTCATGGTCCAAGATGTGAGCTTCGTTTGAGGTTCCATATGGTCAATTTATATTTTCATCATGAAGGATTAAATGCAGCCCTGGATTTGTAGAATATGAAATGAATAAATTTTTTAAATTGGATTTGTGTAAAAAATGTTATTCACAAAATAAAAATATAATTTAAAATAGTTAAAAATCTGAAATGGGCCATTTTTACTATTATGGTCAAAATATAACCAATATCATAATATGATGAAATTTATCATAATGTAAAACTTTTTTGGGATTTAAAATAATGATATTCAATTTAAATTAGTTGAACTATGTTTCCTTATCAACCCCATTGCATTCATATGTAATTTATAATCTCTTCATCATTAGTAATATATCTATTACTCATAAAACATTGAAGATTATCTTCAAACTATTTCCCCCTAGGATAAAGTTTTTTTAAATTCCCATTTTTTATACATTTAAAACATTCAACAATTGATAATACATTAGTTACATTATTTTTCTCACCTAATATGTTTACTAATATTTCCATTTTTTCTCGACAATTACATTATTTGTGTCTCTATTTTCCACAAAGGAAATAACTTACAATTCCATTAACACAATCTATCCTAAGTGACTGTTTCCAAAATTTTGAAAAGAAAAATACCAATAATTCATTCTTCCATGGTATCCAATATTGATATTCTTAGTGTACTATGCCATTTTATTCTATAAAGAATATGAGAGTTTATTGAGGTGATATTTGTTAATCAGATATCATGATAATGTATTATGAAAAATAAAAACATCCATCAACCATGTCATCATCTAAATTGGATTCCCATTAAAACATTCTCTATCACATTTTACATCAACAAAATTAATTCTAGTTCAATCCATGGACAAAACCCAAAATTCATACTTTGGGAAACACTAATCATAATAGTGAATTAAATATTTTTATAGAATTATTTATAGGGTTTATAAATCAGGAAACCTTCTTTTTGATTTTTTAATACCATAGTTTAACCTATGTTTTTCATGATTATTATGTAGTCAAATATTTCATAACTATTCATAAGGAAAATGTGAATTAACATATGTATATCTCATAGGAGTGTCAAAATAGGTGACCAATAAGGAACATAATGGTGTACTTCGTAATGTTACACTAAAGATCACCACTCCTTTTTTAAAGTTATTATCCATAGGTATATATGTGTCAGAATCACATCAACTTGTTGTATCCAGACTAGAATTTACATATAGGGAAAATCACATAATCTTTACCTTCAAAAAACATAAGGATGTTATTTTGTACTTATCCTCGATGTAGCTTATAGGTTTATGTTACCTTATATATGTTTTCCAATATCTAATTCCCCATTTTATATTCAACTCACGCTGATACTAGATTCAAATACACATAATGTAGTATCCTTGAGTATGTGGTTAATATATTACATTAGATTGAGATTCAAGGAATCAAATCTCAATGAGAATACTAGTTTAGTAGTAATTTTAAATTTTTTCAATTCATGAAATCCACATTACAATTGAAAATGTGAAATAAACAGTGTTTTTTCTTTGATATCACCATTATTCTTGATATCTTACCCCTAGATATAAATCAAAACAACCCCCATATTATCTATGGGAAAATAAAAAAATAAGAATTTGATGAGATCCAATAATGAAAAAGGTTTAGAATAAATATTATTCTATTATAATGAAGTAAGTATAATTAATATTAAAGTGTATATAATAGAAAAAAATTCCATTTAATCAATAACTTGATCATAATATGGAAGCAATAAATTATAATAAAATAAATCCACAAAAATAATAACATGTTCTTGAAACTTATGAATTTAGTATCAATATAATGAAATAATATCTAGTGCATTATTATAAATTCTCATAATGTGGGATTGAACTATGTTGTATATATAAAACATAATAAAAAGACAATTCACAGGAACTCTTAAATCTATTGGTATAAACCTCTATATTTTGGTCAAATAATGGTATCATGAGACTTATTGATCCATTGATGTAAAATATATAATCAGTCCCGACCCATCACTTACCATGTCCAATTCATTGCACAAATGAAAGGGTTGATTCATAATCTACATAAACATTCATATTAAAAATATATATATATCAATAGTTAGTAATTACTCCAATCAAATGATCATAATCATAAACCATCAATATTAAAATGGTGAATGAAAATAAAATTATACATCCCAAGTAAAACTTGTCAGATAACATTAGGATTAATATTATGGATATTATTATTACAATATGTCCCATATAAAGAATAATAAAAATATTTGTTATTATAATTGATTAGTATAAATTCTATTAAAGGATCCTTTAAAACCTTCCCGGGGAAAAAAATGGATTCCCTTAAATATCCCCTTTTAAAACTAGAATATTCCAAAAAAATTGAATGAAAAATCATTTGAGATTTAAATTTTAAGATATTTATTGTTCACGATAGAGGGAATTATATTTCAAGTTATACAAACTCTAAATGATTACTCTCATGCTTCAGGTAGAATCCAAACATGAATTACTTTAAAAATGACATGAAGAATAATTTCATTTCATTTTATATATAGAAAAAATGGGAAAAATTTATATTATATATAATTTGGGATGAAATTGAAAATATTTCAGGAAAATATTGAATTTTAATAAAAACAACATGCCTTAAGGGAGAAATAATGTCATTTTTATTTGAAATATTTTAATCAATAATTTTATGTAAAATTATTTATAAAACATATAGTAATATTTTAAAATTTTCATTAATAACTATATGGTGTGAAAATAGACAGATTTTAATATATAAAGATAAATTATTTCACCGAAGGGAGACTTAAAGAGAAACAATCCCAAATAATTATGAGAATGTAAATTGAACTCTTTCTAATTTTTTGCCTTTCAGATCATAAGAAATATAAATGAAATAAAATCAAATTAATGCTAAAATATCAGGAAGGTAAATATTATAGATATATAACATATTGAAATTTATATTTTACACTCCAAAAAAGAAATAAATGGTGAATTTGGTACGGGTCTCATGTTTGTAAAAGAGAGAATAGAAAACCTTACCTCGGGTTTGACTTCCATAGTATGTGTTGTAAACTATTGTATAAAAAATATAGGTTTATTATAAATCAATTAAAAACTAATACCTAAATATCTCATATCAAAAATTATTTATATATATATTTTTTATTACCGATTTATTAACAATTCTTTTTTTAAATCATGGTTTCATATCACAATTGAAAGGTTTTTCATGTTTGTTTCAATTGGGTAATTTTGGTTATTATAATTTAATAATTGGTACATAATCACAAAAATTTATGGAATTATATTAATATAAAATATAATCATTATAAGAGTTTTTATAGAAAACTAATAATGTTAGAGACAGAAAATGGATTACACAATTCATTGAGAGAGTATTTTGTCTATGCGCATGGACACTAATTCCATTATTATCAATGTATGGAATGAAATTAAGAAAAATATTCATTAATATTTATTGAATAATTATTATTTCATATATTTAATATATATATTTTAAAAAATATTTATTAATACTCATTTAAAAATAAAATTACAAACATGTCACATCACTATGTAGGGGTGGTAGTCAACACATACGCTTGAGCAACATAATTTGTTTCAAGAATGTTGGATGGAAAAAAGTGAGATGTGTTATTATATTTTAAAAATCATGGTTACACAAAAAATATCACATATATTAATTATCTTTAACTCCAATACCCAGCACGTAAAATGAAAGGGAAAAATGAATCACATCGCTTCGCGCAGCGGTGGTTTGGCATACACATGGGAGACATTATCAAATCCACCAATGAATGGAATATAATATTTTTAGATATGTTACCATAACTAAAAAAATATAATATTGTCATAAATATAATATAATATGTAAAATCTATAATTATATATATCCTCCAATGGTGGTTATGTAAAAAAAATTACATTTGTTCACAAGGATGTAGTGCACATACACAATATTGATGGATTCATTTACCATTTAATGGAAGTGAAGATAGAACTATGTAATTACATTAACATTATAACATCCTCCAATTATTAAGGAAAATAAAACCCTCTTTTTTTTATAATATTGATTCATTTTTACATGAAAAATGTAAATTTTAAATAAAAATAACTTAATAAATGTTTTTAATGCTTTGGGTAAGTGTAAAATATCCTTAAAAAACAATAGAATATTCTGTAAATTATTATCATAGTCATGAATTGATTTATGCTATAATATTTAGGCCGATAGTGCTTCAATATTGATTTAATAAAAATATTAAATATATTATATTGCGTACATGTGTTTCTTCCTAAAATCAATTGAATATTTCTGAAACAGTGCATCATATGAGAATTAAAAAAGAATCATATATTTGGGATGATATGTTAACATTATCTGTGACATAACATTTGTATAGTTCAATCATTTGGTTTGATTTTATGTGAGTATAATTTAATTAATATGTTAATTACATTATATTTCGAAAACAATTGAATATCTCCCAAATGGGGAATCATATGAGAAATATTAGACCACCATTTTTTCTAGGATGCTAGGTTTTCCCTAAGTAGGATATAATGTTTATGAGTGTCTTGTGTTTGAAATCCTCACATGCAATAATATATTTTTTGATATTCAATTATACTATTATTCCATTTTTATTTAATCAAAATTCATTAATTTAATAATTATTTCATCTTATTCAAAATTTCAAGGTGCAGACAACCAATGATGGCACCACATCAATTCCAAATCGTCAAAATACAGTAGTTTTGACAGATTTAAAATATAAAATTCCATTAATGGAGAAACATAGACAATTATTCCTTAACCATAGGTAGAATCTTGGATGAAAAATTAATTTTCAAATTTTTGGTTCTAATAATGTTTTTTGAGTCAATGTTTTATGGTTGTGAAATGACATAAACGTAATAAGAATAATAATAAAATATTATTTTTGTGAAAATATTTTTTATTAATTTGTCAATGAAATATTTTTTTTGTCAATTAAATTATGTTTATATATATGGTATATATATATATTCATGAGTATATTTATATAGATAATAACTATAAATATTTATCGTTTATATATATATATTTTTGTATATATATATTTGTTTATATATATATTTAATGCATATAAATATATAAACAGAGACACACAAATATATATAATTATATATATATATATATATATGTTTGTGTGTGTATGAATTTTAATATATATTAAATGTGTTATTTAATATATTTAACGATGGAGTTTTAATGAATAGACTGTTGATTATGGGGTTGTCACATTTAATTAATATGAAAGTGTAAAAAATAATTGATTGAAATAATAATTTTTACTAAAATAAATTGATAAAAGTATGTTAGAAATTGTATATAGGGTTGTGCAAGTGGCATTGGTAAGGATAAATTATTTCTCATGACTCTCAAATATCCTCTCTCCCTCCCTCTTCTATTTTTTATTAATTTTATTTATTTTATCCAAAATTATTTCTTCTATATCATCCCGAATTATGATCATATTATTGCAACATCAGTCCTTTTTTATTGATCTCGAAGAATATAAATTTATTATTTTGATTATTTTAAGGAGGATAGGAAATTATAAAGGTTTTATTTAATTTTTTTAATTATAAAATATAGTGATAATAATAAAAAATGTTTAAATGGGGTTGGATCAAGGAGTTGTTGGCATATTGTCCCCTTATGGTTTGGAACGATCATGGTTCAGGTGATGAAAAAAATATAATACACGACATTGACTTGAAAAAACATGAGGTAATATTTTTCTTACGCCTATGAGTATTGTTTCATTTGGCTTCATGTATTTTTAATGATATTGAATAATTTATTTTTTTCTTTGATTATGATCCCACGTGGGTGTGCATCTAGCCCATGGGAACCATTGTGATTCCACGAGTTCTATTAGTGTATAAATTTTAATGATTTATTATTATCCCATAATGTTATGTTTACAAATTTATTTCGCATGATGATATATTATTCTATTCTTTTAATTGTATGATATACCTTATATTGAATTATCCTTGCTTTGGTGGCTCTATTCTTGGTTCTCATGACAGGTGGTCCATCTTGACATGTTTATCCATTGGTGTTGGAGTGAGCTTTTTTAAGGAAGATGGTGATTGTGGATCTATGAATATTGTAGAGATACTATGGGATGTTGTTTCAAAGTTGATCTTGATGCCAAAGTATATGATTTCTTGATTTTTAGTCAATTTTCGATGACTATACATGATTAAGAGTTGATCTGTGAGTAGTGTTCTCGATCACTAGTTGATTGGAGAGTGGAGTCCTTGATTCCTTGTTGATTTGTGAGTAAAATTATATAAATTAGGTAAAAGATAGGTTATTTCCATGGAACATTTTTTGGGTGATTCTCTTGATTTATAGAATAAATGTATCGATTACTTGATGAGAAGTTTATTTGTGTGGAGTGAACTTAATGCTGTGTTGATTTTCCGGATTCATGATCAATGACTTGTAGATTTATGTGTGGAATCATTGATCAATATTTTAATTTTGGGTATCATTCCATACTTTAGGACCATGGAGGAGCTGCATAAAATATATGAATTATTCTTGGAGTATTAAATAAAAAATAGTAACTAGCATAGAGGTTTGTTATTTGTTACATCCCATATCCTCTTGTTATCGTTATGGCATGGTGGATATGCATTTACAGTTGTGGGTTTCTAGATGTTTGGATTTCTCCAAACCTCTCAGTTTTAAATTTTTTATATTATTATTACAAATTTATTATTATTATGTAATAAGCATTTATACTCAAGAACACTTGGTATGGACATATTGTAAGAATCCTACGGAGTTCTCCACACACGCCATACTCATGAATTTTGATTATCTTATTGATTTTATGAGGATCCTAGTTAAGGAAAAGTTCCTTGTGGTGGATGAATGAGTAGGTCGAGTATAGAGTAGGAACTGACCCAGGGAAAAAAACAAGGGGATCCATGATTTAGTTTATATATGATATTCATTAATCAGTCTAGATAGATTTCCACCTTGGAGTAGTAATTTTTGTAACATTTATAACATTTTTAGTTTCCAAAACATTTTTATTATTTAGTTATTCCTATGTTATTATTATTTGTTTTCTTGTTTGATGAAATGAAACAAATGGTATAGTCTCTCTATGATCATACATATATTTTCGTTGTTAGTCTACACCCTCTAATATATGGGGATGCATACATGAGGTCATACAACCTTCTAAATCTAACTTAGTGGTTTGGGTTGGTATTTTACAAAAATGAAATTTGAAAATCAAGAAACACTAATATTTTTAAATCCATTACTTATGTTGGGACATTGTTGACTAAATATATAAGGGTAGGGACTCAGGAAGGTGAACTATGACTGTGTATGGATATCACTATATAGTGGACCACCAAGTTACTATAAAATGGGTATTTATTTTCAATTTTAGTGTTAATTAAGATCACATTGGATGATTCCCATGATCTTTGTATGTGTTTAATGGTATTTTTGTTGTGTTATTTCATCTTGAATAGATAAGTAGGTTCACATGCTATATATATAACTGTTGTTATGTGGAATAGTATTTATTTAATTAAATTCCATTTTAAACTATTTTTCCTTATAGTTCCATTCTATTATATATCTGTTGACATGTGTGTGATATATCATTATTATGTCTAATTAGTTAAACTAATCAAGTTGTTGTGTTAGTATAAATATGATTACAATGAATAGAATGAAAGGATAGAGACCATGGTTAGTATTAGGAAGGATATTCCTGTAATTAAGGGTAGAATCCTTAGAGTACATTTAGTGATACCATAGATTGAAGATGATCTGGATATGTTCCTAATGTTCTTCTTATTATGGAGATCTAGGAGTCATATTCTAATGATAAAAACATAGTGGTCTATGTTTTTTGAGCAGGACCGCTTGGGATAATTTATTGGTATGAGATGTTGATAGAGAGGGTGAATTATAACATCATCAAATTTTATAAATATTAAAACCTTATTTATTAATAATCTATTTGTTTTTATCTGAAAATGCAAATTTTCAATAAAAATGTTAATAAATATTTTAAATTTTTTATGTATGGGTAAAATATTTGTAAAATTCGTTGGAATAATTTTCCAAATGGTGTTGTAGATGGGTGTGGAAGGAGCCCAGAATTCTAAGGCCTATACAGCCTCCATATTGATTTAATAAAAATATTAAATATATTATATTATGATCACATGACATGTAAAAATATAAATGTACATATCCTAAATGGTTCAACTTATAATAAATCTGAGACTATAGTTTTTTTTTGGATAATGGGATTACACATTGCAAGAAACAACATTCATACATGTCGAGAATTAGTAATGATCTATTGTGAGGATAAGTTATTTAATAGTTTTAATATATTATTATTCCATAATAATGTAATATATCTCTTACGATTCATTGTAGGAGAAATTTGAGATTTTTATTAGCTCCAGAATTTATGGTTTACCCAATGCCTAAGAAAGTTTTTGTGTGTGTTAGGTTTAAAAAAAACACATGCGATAATTTCTTTTTAATATTATATTATATTATTTTTATGATTTTAACTAATTAATATGTATTTTTTAAAAATATAATCCATCTTCTTCAAAATTTCAAACTAGATACCACCATTGGTGACACATAATCAATATGGAAACATCAAAATAAATTGTTATTAAGTGATTTGATATATGATACTCTTTTAAAGGATGAATTTATACACTTCTTTATTAACCTTAAGTCGAATCACGAATTAAATGAATTATCAATTTTTTATATCTAATGAATGTTGTTGAGGAAATTTTCAATGGTGTTGTAATGACAGAAACATGATAATAATAATAATATATTATTATTATTAATTTGTGAAAGAAATATTTTATTGTGGGTTAATTAAATAATTTGTTTATATATTTATGTTATATATATGTGTCTATGTGTGTATGTGTGTCTGAGTATATATATATAACATGTAAATTTACACATTGGTAATATAAATACATATTTGTATATGTGGATGTAAATATGAATGTATATATATATATATTTATTTTGAATAATTATATAAACACACACACACACACACATATATATATATGGATAAATTTTAGTATATATTTAATGGGTGATACAATATATTTAAAAATGGAGTTTTAATTAAAAAACTCATGATTATGGTATTGACAGATTGAGTTAATATGATCATGTAATAAATAAGTGTTGCTAGTAATAAATGTGATTAAATTTATCGATAAATAGGTTTGTTAAATTCGACATGCGGTGTTGTCTATGGAACAGTTTGGGAGCCATTAATTTTCATGCCTCTCCCACTCTCTCTCTCACTCTCTAATATATTATTTTTTATATAATTTTTTATTTCCCCAAAATTATATCACTTATATCTTTGATTTTTATCTGATTGATGCACCGTCAGTTCAATTGAATTTTTCTCAATGAAAATAAAATCATTCCTTATCTTTTTTAAATTAAGTGATGTAATTTGTTTAGATTTTATTTATTTATTTTTAATTAACATTTATTGTGATAATTATAAATAATATCAAAATAGGGATGGTTGAAGGAGTCATTGACATGCTATTAACGTTTAGCGGGGTTAGAGCATGTTTTAGGTGATGATAAACACTGAAAACCTCAAGGTCCACTTGGATAACCATGATCTAGGACATTAAAAAATCTTGGGATCTTGTTTAAATATGATTACATGTATTTTTTATGACATGGAATGATATATATTCATGATTTATAATGATTATATTTTATTGGGTGTGTACCGTCATGATATGTGTTGTGATTCTATGAGTGATGTCATCGCATCCTATTCAATGATTGATTCCTATCCAATGAAGTTATGGTTGCATATTTATTTCACAAGGTGTTAAATTATGATATGATTTCTATTGTATGATGTCACTAGATTGGATATTTATTTAATTTAGAGGTACCATTATTGGGGATTATAATAGGTGGTCTACCATGGAATGGTTGCTGCTTAAAGTGGCACTGCAATTTACTTGAGATGATGGAAACATTGCACCTGAGAACACAGAAGAGATACAATAGAAATCCCTATTAAATTTTTACATGATGCTTGAGTATCAAAATTCTCTAATACTAGATGATTTTTGAGGATGACACTGAATACCTTGTTCTTTTTCAAGAATCATGATCTAGGACTAGTTGATTTGAGAATGGCATACTCGATGTATAGTTGATTTGAGAGAAGAATTACACAGATTAGGTTTGATATATGATGGTTACATGTAATTATGTGTGGGAGATTCAATTGATTCTTTGAATATACATATCAATTCCTCAATTCATATTTTATTTTCAAGGAGTGTGCTCGACACCTAGTTGATTTGAGAGAAGTGTTCTTGATGACAGGTTTATTTACAAGTTGTATCGTCAATGACTAGTTAATTGTGAGAAACATGTTGTACATGGGGCCCATGAGAGAATTGCGTTTCATATACCCATGTAACCATGATATTTTCAAGATATAGGTGCACTAGAGATATATATTGATTTTGTTTACATTAGATATTCTCTTTCTACAGTTCTAGCATTGAGATTATGCAGGTATGGTTGGGGGTTGTGGAAATTTGGTTAGTGCCCCAAAAAATGTTTTTTATTGATATTATAATAATTTTGTTGAAAATTGATTATTATTAAGGTATATACATGTATAAGTGGTCACATCAAGTGTGGACACATTTGATGGCATCCTATTGAGTCCTCTACTCACAACTTACTCAAGAAAATTGATGCACTTATTGATTACACGAGAGACCCAATTGAGGGAAAGGGCCCTATAGTGGATGGGTGATAATGTGAAGCAAGGATCTAGAGGTGACCTGAAAAAACCTAGAATAATTCCATAATTCATTTATTTATTATCTATTTTCATTACTCTAGAAAACATTCCACTTTTGTAGCTCTTATTTATATTTCATGTATACCATATATAGTTTCTCCATTTAATATAATTATTTTTTCATTATGATATCATTATAATTTATTAACATTCTTTGATGTTATGATACTAAGGTTATAGTCCCCCAATTATTAGAATTATACCCTCCGTACTAGTTGGCATCCTCCTGTGTATGAGGATGCGTGCATGAGGTCATGAGACATTTCAGCTCGGAACGCAATAGTGGAGTTGGGATGTTACAAAAATAAATACCTAAAATTATATATCATATAATTTTTTTATTTTTTTATTATATTAGATTATTTTTTATTGAGTAGGATTATGAAATAAAATAGATAAACACATTTCATAATTTTACCTCTACTTTAGAGGGCCTCGTTAGGTTTATACTTAAAGAATTATTATAAGATATTCCTAAACAAAATAATGACTCTCGGGTATGAGGATGTAATTAAGGAAGATATCTGGTTAGGTGTTCACTTACTGAAATTTTCTTGGATGTATTAAGAGCTGAGAATAAGGGTAACCATTTATAAGTAGGGGAGAAAACACACATGATATTTTTGAAAAGGTAAGGTGATACCAATGTTTTTATCGTTACACAGGCCACCAAAATCAGTATTTATAGAAATTCATAGCTACTATGGTCTGAATATGTCCATAAAATTCCCGTTGGATTTATTTTAAGTGATTTTAACCCTTTATACTTTGTTTATCCCCCTTGGTAAATCTAGTTTTACGATAACCACAATAATTAATTATTACTCTTTTCAAAATTCATTATGAACAAAAATAAATTTTATCTTATTAAATAATATTATTTTTTAGATTAAGAATATAGAATCCATTTTTTAAATTTAATAAATGAAATATTTGTATTCAATTTAAAATTAATACACAGATGCAAAAAAGAGTGGTTTTCCAAAGTGAAAATTCTCCTAATTATAAGATGTTTTAATATTAAAAATCTATTGAAAATCGATTCCAATTAACTAAATAAGTTAAATTTCAAAATAAATACACTAATTTTATTTTAAATAAAATTTATAACATTATTTAAATTTGTAAATTATTTAAATGAAATGGAATTTTAAAAATCATTATCTGTCACTATTCTCCAAAACAATTAATCTTTTTAAAAAACTCCAAAAAATCCACATAAGATAATTTCAAAATTTTGAGTGAAAAAATATGATTGTTTTTTCAAATTTATTTTATAAAAGTGGTAAAAATTAATTTCAAATGTTGTGCACGAACAATAACTACTACATTCAAAAATATAAAATTGTTTAGAAAATGTTTCTTTCTCTTTTAAATGATTCTTATTTAATTTTTAATCAACATATAATCATTGAATATATTTTATAATTATTTAAATAATATAAATTTCATAATTTATATATTGATATTTATACTCATTTTGTTAATCAATATGTTATATTGATCATATTCAAATAATAATATTTCAAAAGAGTATTAGGTTTTGTTCAATCCTGGTTTTCTGTGTATTTCATGTTATTTAAGAAATTGAATTTATATAATAAGAAATATATCATTACATATTGGGTAGTTACATTCACTTTTAATATTGGTTTTGTGTAATTTACACTATCAAATATGTTTTTTCCCTTTTAATGTATTTGGGTGATACATAATTATCTTTTTACAGGAGAAGTCGAAACATGAGAATTTCTTTTTGAGATTCCTCTATCATAGATTTCCTTTTTTTATAGAATCATTATAAAATTATGTCATGATTTTTGGTTAGGTGAGAATAAATGAGAATACCGTTTAAGAGTTATGTTTTTTATTTTTTCTATTATTTTGTTAATACAACTACACCATCCAATGATTTAAAATAATATTATACAACTGTTTAAAAGTGAATAGAAAATTTAGTGTATAATTTTTTATAGACCATTTAATGATGTTGAATTATAATTTTCATGAGATCGAAAAAGGGAATTTTGATGATGCTAATGACCTCATACTTTTAGTGTTTTAAATGAGAAAAATATATTTTAATGAAGGGGTTATCACTTTACTTTAGTATTAATGATCATTAAACGATATTTTCACTCTTTTTATTGTATTATAATGTTCTTTCACAAAGGTATAATTAAAAACCTTAAAACCTTCCCAATCCAATTTCAAAAAAATTACAGCACTAACTAGTACTCAAAAATCAGTTTGATAATTTAAATATAATAATGATAATACACCACATTTATTATAGACAGATGAGGTGGTTTATAGAATTTTCATATATCTTAAATAAATTTAGAACATTTAAAAAAAATAAAAGATAATTAAAAAGTTTGAATATAAATATACATACCAAATAGGTCATTGATATCACATTATATTCAAAGGAAAAATCATAATCAGAACATCAAAATTTCTTTTAATATTTATCATATAGATATGAAAAATAAATCAAAAAATTAAAACAATGAATATGAAACATGTTTTCTATAAGTGTTAATAATTATTTCAGTGAACATTAATATAAAAAGCATCTTAATATTAATATATTTAAAATTTGAATATTTTATCTATATGTTCATGTGTGAAAACAGAAATATAATTTTTCTTCATCTAAATCTATTTGAAAAATCAAAAAAATTATTCATGTAGATTGTACATGACATATGATTTTATATTATAAAAAATAACTAAAAATACCATATTCAAGATTATATTCAAATCATAATGATAATATACAAATAGATATGGGATTATTGGGTTATTTCATATAATGTAATTGTAGTTTTATACAATTGTGTAAGAGTATTTTGACATGATATGTAAAGGTAAAAATAATATTATGAATAATTCATAGGGTTAAGAATTCACATAATGGTAATATTCATAGAATATAATTCTATTTAAATTTATAACAACCATGTGTAAATATGATTGCTAAATATATTAGCTGATATAATGGTAAATTGTAATCAAAACAACTCATGTAAATGTAATATATATTTCCAATAGGTAATTTAAATTATTAACAAGATCCATAAAGGTAATTTGAAAGTAAAAATGGTTAGCTTAGGGTAATATCACTACAGAAATATCAGTTTTTTGTGATGGGATATTTGTGATGGGTCAATCACCCCATAAAACTAGTCCATACAATGAGACTATCTGCAAAGTGATATGTTTCTCATCACAATTAACCCTAAATAAAAAAAATTTGCGATTCGAAATGACTCCCATGGAAAATACATTTGGAATAGTTGCACAAAAAAATAGAAGGAATAATTAATTTTATAAGTATTTTCTCCCATCATTAATACTATTAATAATAATATTTTTTTACTATATGATTTTGTAACATGTCACAATTAATGTGGTGGTAGAAGAATGTTTTCGTTGGGGCACATGAAATCATTTTTTATCATATACTAAATTTTTTATGTTGGGTAAAATTTTGGACAGGTCCAATAAAAATACTACTATTTTCAATGGGATTCCATTTGTAAATAGTTATATCACAATTCATCTAACTTATATATATGCCCACTCAATTTTTTTCATCTCATTTCAGTCTGCTATTTTTTTCTACTCACTTTTCCTATACTCTTCTCCCTACCTTTAATTTTATTTCTTGAAAAGTTATAATTTTTTCTCAATGAAGAAGACATTCAAATTTGATTTTGATTTAATCTACAATTTCTAGGTATTCTTTTTATATTTATAATTTTTAATTTTCTTAATTTATAATATATTATAAATTCTTATAGTTATTTATAATTAATTAGTTTGAATTGTAAATAATTTGTTTTAATTAGAATTGATTAGTTTTATGTAGCAGTAATTTTTTTAGAAGGATTTAGATTTATTTATATGTAATTATTTTTAATTAGATGTAATTAGTTTTATGTAGTAGAAATTAGTTTTATTTATCAATATGTAGTTCCGATTAGGAGTAAAAACCTGTAATTGAAAAATAAAAATTAATAGATCTTAGTAATAATTCATAGATCATAGTAATATTTAAAATTAATTTATAGTAATTTATAATGTTTAACAATAATTAGTAATAAGTTAATATTGATAGTAATATTTTTTAAATAATGGAAAAAATTAATAATTTAAAAAATGTTAGGAAACAATTATCACTAATCCATAGGAATTTGTAGTATTCAGTAGTATTTAGTAGACATTATTAGAAATTAGTATTAATTATTAAAAATCATCAGTAATTAGTAGAAAATAGTCGTAATTAGAATAAATTAGTTACAGTGAGCGAGAATTAGTATAATTTAGAGAGAAATAATGAAAACCAGAAATAATTAGTGGAAATGAGTTGAAATTAAAAACAATTAGTGGAAACGAGCATTAATTAGTTTAAATTTGTGGATATGAGTATTAATTATTCAAAATTAAGAGAAATTAGTGTGAATTAATTAAAATTAAAAAAATGGATGTTATTTTTTTAAAATTAGTTGATGTGAGGTTAATTAAGAAAAATTTCCAAAAATGATATGTTATTTTTCAAATTATTGGTACATAAAAATTAGTGGAAATGAGAGATAATTAGATAAAATTAGTAAAAATGAGTGGGAATTATAAAAAACTAGCAATAATGAGTGGTAAAGAGTTAAAATTACTAGTAATGAAAAATTAACTAGTAAAATTTATCTGTAATGAGATATTATTATTAAATATTAGTGGTAATGAGTTTTAATTATTAAAAAATACTGGTAACGAGAGGTAATTATTAACAAATATAGAAAATTTGTGACAATTAGAAAAAATACCGCTAGTGGTGGTTAATTAGTAAAAATTAGCTATAATGATTGGTATTTAGAAACAATTAAAAAAATGGTGGTAATTAGTAAAAATAATCTACAAAGAACAGTAGTTATTAAACATTACTAGTAATGAGAAGTTATTAGTAAAAATTACCAGCAATGAGTATCCATTTGAAAACATTCACAGAAATGAGTGGTAATTGGTAAAAAATAAAAATAATGATTATTAATTAGTAAAAATTATCAGCAATGAGAGGTAATTTCTAATAATTACTAGTAATGAATGATAATTACTTAAAATTATTAGTAATGACTAGTAATTAGTACAGTATACTAGTTAGGAGTGGAAATTCGTAAAAATCAATTGTAATGAGATGTAATTTTTTAAAATTAATGGTAATGATTGGTAAATTGTAAAAATTAAATATAATGGGTTATAATTAGTAAAAAGTATGGGGTTTAATGGTAATTAGTAAAATTTACCAGTAATTAGTAGTAATTAATAACAATTATTGGAAATGAGTGATAATTAGTAGAAAATTATAGTAATGTGAATTAATTAGAAAAACAAAGTGGTAAATATCGATAATTGGAGGTCATTAATGGAAATGAGCGGTAATAAAAATTACAGTTAATGAGTAGTAATTAATAGAAATAAAAGTAATGAGTGACAATTTTTAAAAATTATAGATAATAATGAGTAATTAGGGAAAAATACAAATAATTATGATTAATTAGTACAAAATATTAGTAATGTGGTGAAATTAGTAATAATCAGTTGTCATGACTGTTAGTTAGTAAAAATTGCCAGAAATGGGTTGTATAAAGTAAAACTTATCAGTAATGAGAAATATTTATTAAAAATTAGTTTTAATGAGATTTAATTTTTAAAAATATCAGTAATGAGCGATAATTTGTAAAACAATATAGATAATGATGGGAGATTAGTTAAAAATACTGGTAATGAATGGTTATTAATAAAAATTATTTGTAATGAGTCATAATTAGTAAAAGAAATATGCATAATGAGTGTTAATTATAGACAATTGGTAAAAATTACATTAAATGAGTAGTAGTTAGTGAAAATCATGGATAATGAGCATTAAATAGTTAAAACACCTATATTGAGTGGTAATTAGACAAAATTACTAATAATGAGATGAAAATTGAAAAATTTACCGGTATTGATTGTTAATTATTAAAAATTACATTAATGTGACGTAATTAGTAAAAATAATAATAATGATCATTAATTAAAGAAAATTAAATTTAATGAGTGGTAATTTGTAAAAATTAATAGTCATACGAATAAATTTTTAAAAATTTCTATTAAAGAGCTTTGATTAGATAAAATATAGGTGTATGGATCATTAATTAGTAAAAATTGCCTAAAATTAATAGTTATTTGTAATCTTTAACGATAATGGGTGATAGTTTCAAATAATATGTGTAATGCATGTTGTTTAGTAAAACATATAAGTAATTACCATTAATTATTAGAATTTAGTAGTATTGAATGGTAATATGTAATAATCAGTGGTGTTGAGTGGGAATTTTTAAAACATAGTTGTAATGGGAATAAATTTGTAAAATTATCACTAAAGATAATTAACTAGTAAAAATCAACAGTAATGAGCTTTTATAACCATAATTTACAACATTTAAGAACATTTAAGCACAATTGACAATAATTAACCAAAATTTAAAAAACCATTAACCATACTTAATTTCAATTAACCACAATAAACTATAATTAACCAAAATTAACCACTATTTACAAAAAATAGTAATAGAATGCAGAACAAGGGGTGTAAGGGAAACATGGAGAGCAGGGGATAAAGGTGATAGAAATGTTACATAATTATGGTACCCCTGAGTTCAAACCATTTACTGGTGAGGAAATCCTGAGTAAACCTGTGAGTGCTAGAAGATGAAATAGATGTGAGAGATAGTGATGACATTTTTTGTGATTTTCCCCCTTTTATATCATTCCCTTCTTATAAGAAAAAATTGTTTTACTGAAAATATTAATGTTAATGCACAATTATTGGTATATTTTTTCAATATGATGATAGAGTTAATAGAAAAAGTGAAATAATCCACTTACTATGTCATTGTTATGTCATCCAAATGCTTCCCCTTCAATCACTCAAAGGTTTATCCCGGAATGTATATTCTCCAATTGGACTGAACACAACGATGTATAAATTATTTTTCTTTTCTATCACCACCACCAGTTCCTATCCCTGATTACGTAGAGGGAAGCATGAAAGATATGGGATAATGTTGATGATAGAGTGATATAGTCTTAGTGCCTCTACCTTCAGACTATCTATATGGGAGGTATTTATGGGTAAATATACAGGTTTACCTAGGACTACCTCTCTTCCAAATGATCTGAATGAAGGGGAACAAAAATTTGTTCAATTATTCATCACCATCATCCCTTCCACTCCATGATTCCCCCATGAATTTAGGCCAAGCATATATTTCCTTTAATGGTGAGTTATGGTAATTCAAAAAATTTAGTCATAGTTATAAAAAAATTACAAAACATTGTGTAAATAGAATTAAATAGCGGTAAGTAAATATAATTGATAATATTTACAAGTAGTTTATATATTTTTTTGATTTATAATTTTATGGTATAGTCTCTTCTTTATGTCAGATTATTCAAAAAAACATTTATTTACAAATTTTTTGAAAAATATAGAACATGGAATTAGACAACAATATTTATTTTAGGATTTCAATTGGATAGATCATTACTATAATCCATATGGAACTCATATATATACTATATATATAGAGGGTGTTAATGGTTTGTATCATTTTAATCATTTAAACTATAATTTTATTCATTATAAAAAAATATGTGTCCTTTTATGAAATGTGATACGAGTAGATTTGAAACATTTGAAATTATTTGGGGTTATTTATTATATATTTTGTGTCGAAATATTGTGTTATTTTGTATAAATATGGAGAATATAAATCTGAATACCATGATAATAATTTGGTCCAAAATCGATCAATTTTTCAAACATCTATAGATGGGGTTGTTGGTCCGTCTTTTTAATAAGCATATACTCTTAATGATATTAACTTAACTATGGAGTTAGAACTATCTTTATTTTATGAGTTATTTATGTATGTTAAAGATGTCATATGTCTTGGTTGTAAGATATGAAAATTTAAAGCAGTTACGTAATTTATGGCTATTAAATATGATAATGGAATGTAAAATAGTTGTTTTGATTAGATATAATCTTTGGCTAAATTTCTGTTACCTGGATGAAGTATAACACTTAACAATTTCTATGAGGGAAAAAGTATGGTTCATAATTTGGGTATTCGATCTTAGAATTTTCATGCCTGTTAAATTTATTTTATTTTATATTATGGTGAAAATTATTCATTAGTTAGTTTGAATAAATTATTAAAATAAAGGTACAAGTAGGCCCAATAATTGAATTGTGTATTTGTTCATGTCAAATAGTTGGGGTATTTAACTTTTACCAAAATATTTCAGTATTTATTTATATCACTGGACACAATTTTATTTATTTCATTTCCCAAATAAATTATTTCAACCTATAAAATATAAAATAATCATTTTGATGATGATTCATAGAATTATTTTGACCATGAAAATCAATTGTTCTCTATTGAATCCTATAACATTTGATTAGTTCATTCTACAAATGGTTTCAATCCATTTGGTTTATATCGTATCTAATAATCTAATTGGACATATTTATAATCTCGTACAACTTACCTCCTTGAATTTGATGAATGAAATGTATTTTATATAATATTATTATTTATAATATGTCAAAAAATTAATATAACTGTTTATTTTAATCGATTTATTAACAAGTTCAATTTATTTCTGAGTAATGGTTTTAGTACATTTGATGTTTTTTCGAAAAATAAATTCCTAATGAAATATACTTTGGTGTTGAATATTAAGTACTTCCCACAATATGAAATGTTATTTTTCTAGAGTACACATGGTTTAGAATCATGTCCATGTTGTAAGAGTGGTAGAAAATTGTTTATTCTAATTAATGTGATAAGACCTTGTTTTTTGATTATCGTCATAGATTTATTTCTATTTATCATCTTTTCTATAGGATCATTACAAAATTTAGAAGATATAAAGTTGAAAGAGGTGATATTACAACAATGATCTAAAAAATTTATTAATAATAAAATGTGTCTCCCAATAACATTAGACTAACTATAAACCCAAAAATAATATATTGATTTGTGAAAGATCGAAACTGGATTAAATAATGTATTCCTTGGAATATCTCATATTTGTTTGATTTGTAGATATGTGACATGTATAATGTCATGAATTATGAGAATATGTATTTCTATAATATATTTTATATAGTTTTGGACACAAATTTAAAGGATAATGTTAATGTAAAGTCATGATTAGATCTTTTCCTTATTTTTAGGCAATCCGAACTTGAGTTTTTTAAAAATGACACATCATAATAATTAATGAAACCAAAAGTGACCTTTTCACTTTCCATATATAACCATTTATTATTTTTTCATTGGATTAAGGATTTGAGGCTATTGGATGGTTATTTTTTAAATTTTTATTGATCTGTCAGAAATAGTCATTTTACCAGACTAAAAATATGTGATTACTATGTTTTATTGAAAAAACATGTACCAATTCGATTTAAAGGTTTTTAAAAGTCATGTATTTGTGGTGTAAGAATATACATATAATTTTTGATATGTTTTCCTAGTAAAAATTGATTATGATTCACATAGAAGACTTTAAGAATATTTTGACTTAATTGTATGTAAACATAAAATATTTTTCCACTAAATTTCATTAATTCATTGGAAAATTTGATATTACATTTCCTGTATAGAGAAAAATGTAGAGGAATGTGTATAGTTCTAGTGGATGTATCCATGAGAGATTATAGAATAAAATTTATGAATACAATATGTAATAATGAATGAGTAAAAGGGGCAATTGAAGAAGCTTTTTTATAGAAGGAAATTTATTTTTTCTACTCTAATTAATTCTTACATGAATATCATTCAAAACACAACTTTATGGTCCATAATGAGAAAAATTTACATGATTAATTGAATGAAAAATTATTATAATTTAATAAGTATGAACATGGTTTTAAAGGAGTTCATGAATGATGGGTTTTAGATGGTGATCATCACTAAGCTCAAACATATGTTATACTCAACTTTTTCTAAATTACATGATTTCTATAGTGAGTACTTCAATCACATATTCATTATTTTTTTTGTAAATGTAAATTATTATTATTTAATATATTTATTATATGATTATCATATTAAGAAACTTTTATCCAAAAATTACAATAGATGGCCTCGTAAAACACATGAAAAATAATTTTTCATACAATTTTCACTGAATGGGAATGTAAATTGTTTATTATTTATCTTATATAATCAATTTATTAATTTTAATATTTCATATTATTTTTTAATTTATAGGTATCTCAACAAGATGATAAAATTGATAATATATTATGTGTATCGAATTAACCACAATCCAAAAATTTGAAATATTATATTGAATATTGGGTGAGAGGTTTATTATTTCATACATGTGCATATTGTGAAAAAAAATGAATAATAGTGTTTTCTTAAGAGTAAATCATCATAAATAAAGTGATGCTGAATTTTATGGAATACTAGTTGATATATTTTAACATTGTTATATTAGACAGAATTATATAACAATTGTTAAATTATATTGGTTAGATATTGATAGACGATTTCATGTTACTCAGTTCCATGGAATCTTCAATATTAAATATAATGTCCTTATTATAGTAAATGTACCATTTTTATTGGCTCAAAATCCACATAATATTTATTATTAAAATTATTTTAAAACCTCAAGAGAGTTATTTTATTAGTGGATCATTGTAAAAATTAATTCAAACGTTTTTTTTTGAAAAGTATATGTTGTTTTATTTAAGAGTGATGAATTGAAATTATCCAAAAGGGAGATCCAAATACATCACTTCAACAAGTATACGTTAATATTTATGATGAGAACCTATAAATATGGGTTAACTGTGATGATGATGTTGATGATGTCACAAATGAATTTTAATTACCAAGATATGATGAACCAAAAACTCTTATAGAAATTATTGGTACTCATGAGGAAGATGAAGAAAATGAAACCATCATATATGAATACGAAGATGAAGATGAAAAGTTACAAAATTACATATTATTTTTAGTCATAATTAGTAAATAATAAATATATATAATACTCATGTTCAATTATTTTTTGACAACATTATATTTATGTTTTAGATATTTGATGAGTTTTATGATGAGTTTTTATATATCCTCAAAAATGATATACTTCTTCATGATGAGTTTGATTCCTCATCATACGACCCGCATGATTCATGTAGTATATTTACTCAAAGGTATTATGGTCTTTTTAGATTTATTATTCCTGACCTTATTCTTAAACGACATCCACATCTTGATTTTGTTCTATGCATGTGGAGGTATGCTTAGTTTTGTAGTTTAATTATCATTAATTATCATTATATTATTTATTTAATAATATTTTTATTAATTTTTTATTTTTCCAGTATTTTTCATTTATCCCCATTGTAAATGGGTGTGTTATTCTGTGAAATTATTTTTCAAAATCATGGGTGGCATGGGATTATATCCTTATTGATGTTTGATAGTGTATTTTTTATCATTGGACAGTAAATAAATATTTATTATTTATATTGAAATTTATATATTTATAATGTTTTTATTATTTCTGATTTTTATAGTTTATGGTATCCGATTGATTATTTCATGAGGACATCTACTTGAGAGGACTGAGAGGCCTCCATAAAAGATTGTTTTAATCTATTGTTTCATAATCTGAGGGAGAGAGAAATGGAGAAAAATAGTTTCACAGGTTTTGATCAGGGTTTCTAAAACCATTGTCCTGATTATATATCCTCCCATGATTAGGATGGATTTTGATCATAATTAATGATTGATAGTTTCCATTGTAGGTGACCATTATATCAGAAATACCATGGTATGTATGAGGTTACATATTGGGATTTTAGTCATATATTTTGTAATTAATAATGAAATTTGTTATTAAATTTTATTTAAATAAATATATATAAATATGTATAAATATAAATGAAAACATTTTACTTTATAATTCATATAGTTTATTGTGAAACATAATTTTAAAAAGATTAATTACTATGATAAGGTGTACATAAATCCTTTTTATGGACATATTTCTTGTGATCTACGACATTATATTATGATCATCATATTTTTTTGAGTTTTAAAATTAAAAGAAAATAATATTTTAACTATTTTATTTATATATTACATTTAAAGGAGTCATAAGAGGTTGAGACATATCACACACATGATGAGATTCGGGCTGAGACTGAGGGCCAGACCACAACTGCAACCGGATTTCATGATGTGGCATAGATGCATGCTAATTAATAGGTTTCAATAAAGGCAACATTTTTGGTACAGTTCTTGTTTGACAGGTAGAAATTATTATATTATAACTAAATTTACATCATCCATCTTGATGGGATCTCATATAGTGTTCTCATTAGAAGTTATAGTGTTTGAGGAGAGGTTTTGTAATCAAGGATATGTTATAAAGACCTTGCATAGGGAGATGATAGAGTTTTTTTCGAAAACACGAGCAACATTATGAGGGGAAGCATCGAACATATGAGAAACAGTAGTAGATGAGGGAATACATGCAACACATGGAACTGGGTATAATGATGTACTTATCCCCACCTCTTCTAAATGTCCCTCTCCCTAGTGATATCATTATATTTGTACTCATTTATTATGATGAACAGTTTAATTTTCATGTTTTTTTAATATTGTTTTTAATTAAAATATTTATAGTTTTATATCTTGAATTTTATTTAAATTATAGTGATATATATATATTATAGTGTCTTATTTTTTCATACGACTGTGTCGATTTTTTGATTTTTTTTATTTTTTTCATTAATTTTTTTATTTTTTTTATTTTTTAAATATGTAGTTGTATTTTTTGATATTATTTTAGATAGGGGATCAATACCCTAGAAAATGTTGACTTATATATAACTGGTAAATGGTTATTGTGACACAAAATTCTCCAATTATAATAAATAATTATTTATGATGACCATCATAAAAAAATATTTATTTTCGATAACCTTTTCGGTTTTGGGTCATTTGTGTGGTTCCCTTTGCAAATGCCTACAGGTTTTAGGTTCAAATCCCAAATGACCCATTGTAAATTTTTTATGTTCCAGTAGTTCATGAATGCCTTATAATGGTATGATATATATGTTAACATAAAGGACATCATATCCACATAATGATAGAACCAAAAACCACATAAAGGTGAAAATAAAAATCTTATATTCACAAAGGGTAAAAAATATTATATAGGTTTATTGAATAATTTCAAAAAAATATTATGGGTATAAAAATATTTCCAGAATTTTGGTAATGGATGAATGATGGTAATTTTTTTCAAACAAATATATAATATAAGAAAAATTATAATAAATTGATAATAATGAAAAATATTTTAACAAACATTATAAAAATTTAATTATAATTAATGGAGGTCATCATAAAAATTAACAATTACTATAGAATAATTTTAAAAAATTAACTAACTATTATTGGGAGAAAATTTAATTATCAAACAATATATTAGAAAAATATATGTTTTTATTAACACATATATAATTAATTTTCATAAATAATCTACTCAAATTATATCCTCCGTTTATTAATTACAAAACCAATATTTTAAAAATAAGTCACCGCATTTTTGATATTTAACAAAATGGGAAAAATCAATGTAAATAAAATTAAAATAAAATTTCCCCCTTTTTATAATATATAATGTAAAAATGATTTTTTATGGAGATGAAAAAAAATTTCTATCCAAATTAAAAAATTATATTACATAAAAAAATTCCCCAAAAAACATGCACTATGAAAAAAATGAAAAAAAATAAACTATAAAATCAATACACAAATATAACTATAAATAATATAACGATAAAATATATATATATATCCCTTGAAAATAATTCCTCAAAAAACTAGAAATTGAATATATAAATGAAAAATTTCAAAATAATATAGGAGGATATATTATCAATGAAAATAAATAATAAATTCAATGAATTTTAAAAAGTACCAACCATTATCATAAAAAACTAAACCAAAATAAAAACATAGAATACATGGTTTCTATCAAAAATAAATAAATTTAAAGTAGATATAAACATACCATATGATAATATAATATGAATATGTATGATATCTATAAAATAATTAAAGTTCTTACTCAGGTTTGAAGACCAGTGTTGGTAAAATGATATTTATAAATTAATTTTTAAGCACCCATGGTATATAATATTTAGTCCCCTAAATTAAAAACATAAAAAATTAAAATCCTTTTTGTGACCAATTGATTGAAAAAATATAATGATAAATTTAAATCATAATGTAAACAATATACTCTATATATATTTGTAGATGAAATGACACTATTTTTTTACCATTAATAATTCAATTTTAACAAATATATTTGGTGCTTGGGGTAAAATTACATTAAACACACACACCATGTATATAGGCTAAAAAGGAGGGATATATCCTCCATGGGATAACCCTCCCTTAAAGACATATTTATTCAGTACATGGACCAAAGGCCCTGTGGGCATGAAACCCATTACATGGGATGAAGGCCCACAAACTAACCAAAAGGCCCAATGCATCGTCATGCCTATATCATGCCTACATCACCATGAAAATATATAATTTTTTCTGTTAATAATTTTAATAATAACATGAATTGATCTAGAATTTGAACTCTATTATTAAAATTGACAAAATTTCATTTAAACCCTAGATTGTTTCCTTAATCTTCATATTTTTCTTCTGAAAAATAAAATCAATACCATTATAATGATTAAATTTATAATTAAAAAGAATAATTTTTACAAATTTCATTCTATTTTTCCTTCTTATAAAAATATTTTCCATAGTATTCAATTTGTTTTTTAAAATTTTCAAACATCGAAATTATAAATTCAATTTTTTTTAATATATTATTTTTCTTTTGATTATAAAAATTCATATAATACATAAGATAATTTTTATATTTTTTATAATTTGTTTCTATTTCCTCTATTAATTTATCACCTAAATCACAAAAGAATTAATATTAGACTTATAAAAATATAAACTAAATGTTGATTTAGAATTAGAGTCTAAATTCTTACCAGCACTATAAGGCCCCAGCCTTAAACCTTACTTAATCTTGAGTGATTACAAGATTACACATTGAGGATCTTTTCAGGTTTAGTGTTTTAGAGAATGATATCATAAAACTTGCATTACATTCCACATTTAAAAAAAGTGGTTACATAAAAGATAGTATTCATTTTTCCCATCAACGGAAACATATTTAAAATAAAACATGGATTCTTTCTTAACACTTCCTTGACAATATCATCACATCATGTACCTTTCCCTTGACATGTGAAAAACATTTCATAAACATGGGATGGGCATAAAAATCTCATTACGGGTTATAAAAATATGAAAAGGAAACATGAGTGCATATATACATAAGAATGAAATCATAATTTACCCATAAAACATAAGAACTTTAACATACCCCATCAAATCATTAATAAATCATAGAAATTATAAGACATAAAGGTAACTTGAGGCATTCATAACATTCTTACGTAGGGAGTAACCCTCTTGGTTACGTTTGGAATACCCATCACATTATATTCCCTAAATCTATTCGGATAAACCTTAATGTTTAACTCCTTCGCGTTAACCAATGCATTGGAGAGTTATATCGGGCTCACCCGCCCTTAGTTTAACATGGATCCACCCGTATTCATAATAATTCCCAAGAACCATAACATAATCGTACCACATAAAACATGCATAAAGGAAACATAACATCTCCAATTTTCAATCACAATATATCAATTCAACACATTGATATAAAAATATTATGAAAACCATTTTCAATACCAAAATAAAAGAAAATAAAACATGGTATTTATTTTTCATTTAAAAAAAGGTATGTCTTGTAGAGGAAGCCAAAACGCAAATAATGGTCATGACGGCGGACAAGTCATTGTCTCCACATATATACAAAAAAAACATTCCCTTTTATCCTTTAGTATAACGCTTCATATAAAAAATATTTCTTTTGGATAAATGTAAAAGACAAAGGGGTTTATACACCGTATAAAAGATGGTTGTGTATAAAACAAAATATTCCTCAATGAAAGGAGATTGAGAAGATGTCCCATACAAAGATCATTTTTTTAAATTAAATAGATCTATTATGTATATTCACTATAATTACACATAAAGAATTTAGAAAAACAATATAGGGCATAATAATATCATGACATAATTTGAAAGTAGGAGATTAACCCAACGAACAGAAATTGGGTTAAGAAGTTCCCTTACCTAATATCTGACATGACTCAATCATTATTTAATCTCCTGAATAATAAACTTGAGTTAATTTATACATTCATAAGAACCTATTTCAAGTTCATTATTTCTTTTATATAACTTATTACCATGTCATGAACACTATGTAATTATTTATGTTAATAACGGTCGTTTTAACGATCATTGGTACTTGAGTAAAAAATATGCTCTTTATAATTACAAGTTGTTCATGTATCCATTATATCCAGAGTTATACTAACGATGTATATATCATATATATCATATATATCTAGTATATACATGCATTTATAATATTACATAACGTTTAGAGGTAAGAAATGAAATGTACCGTTCATGGAGACGATAAGCCGTACGTACGCGTGAACGCTACTTTCATTTCTATTTCGTATTTTATGGAATGGAATCATAATGATATAAAGGTATATTATAATTCCAGTATAATACAATACATAATATCATTAATTAAATCCTTTATACATCCCACATATGGCATTAACTAATCAAATCACTTTGAGGGGGCGGTAGTCCGCACTTCCTAAAATGAAGATATCACGTTTACCCATAATGTTAACTATATAGGTATTCCATAAATGAAAAATACAGAGGCTAAAGTAAAACCTAAACATATTATATATAATATATAAATATAGTGAAATCTTAATGCCCTCCTTTGAAGGTGTTATATGAGTGTTGAACAATCATCGTTTCGTGAGGCAGAAATTCTCCATCCACGGAAACAGTATATTCTTTAACCATTAGATGTAGGTGTGTGTAAGTGTAGCTCAAATTCTTCTTATAAAAACATCCTAGTATATTTAAGATACTGGATTTGATACAAATTAAATTAATAAAATGAGTTTATGGGGTTCGAGAAGCAAAATAAAACATACGAACACAAGAGAAGACACTACCTTTAAATCGGGTAACTCTTTTTGATTTGAGATCAATGGCTTCCATGGTAAGTCTTCTGCCCAATGTGAGGCTTCTAAGAGATATATAGGGATGTGGAGATACAAAATTTTCAGGGGTTGGAAGATCCAAAGGCTTTTTATCTGTGGTTAATTTGGTAGAGGTGGGGGCCTTTTATAAGTGGAGAGGAGGGGTACTCTTGGAATGTTACAAAATGTTACTTTATTTTCAAATGCGTTTCGGCTTTTAAAGGTCCCAAATTGATGTATTTCGAGGATAAGGTGATAAGGGTTTGAAATATACTCATCCAATAGGTTTTTTACATGTTTAGGTCTTATATGTTATATTATCTTTTCATTTTTTTTAAATCGTTAAATAATGAGGTAATCACTACATCATGATGATGTCATAAATAATTTAATTTATATAATGTATAAAAATTATGAAAAACTATTATGATGTAGGAAATCATTTTAGCTTTCCGATTAATACTTATAGTCTAATATATCATCTATTTAGACAAATTTAAAATTTTTTTACTCAGGTGATACTTTCTTTGTTATATTTACTTTCTTTAAAAAATAAAAAGATAAAAAGTTACTTCAACACAAAAATGATTCCATGGGGTCCCCAAGATTGGCACAAGGAATCCCATGGTCGGACATGAGACAACCAGTATCATTAGGACACATGTTGGTGTCAATTTTTATAATTTTGATATTATTTTATTATCCTTAACTACCCGATTACTCATTAATCCAGATAATTAATGATAATTACCGTCGTTACTATTCATAATGTCGCAAAACAAAAGTGTCTTGGTTACATAATTTGGACCTTCTGATTCCAAATATTTAATCCATTTTACCAAATTACAAACATAGAAATTGCAATAATTAATTTAAGAATAATTCCCGTTGTCAAAACAAATAGCGGGTTTTTTTGAAACAATATCTATGAAAAGTTTGGCATTAGTTTATGCCCAATTCCAAAATGAAATTAATCATAATGACCACCATTGGTTTAAATTGAAAAAAGAAATTCTAATTACACATTAATACCAATTAAAAAGATAATCTATCCATATAATTAAATTAGATGAAAAAGTAGTTTTGATGTAAAATGCAGTATTTTTTTACTATTCATTAAAAAATGAACATTGTCAGAAAAATACCAAAAATTTATCCAATGTAAATTTCAATGTCCCAATCATAAATAATATGTTTATTTTGACAAATATATATTTTAAAATTTTCAAAATATTGATTTAAAAATGGTTTTTCATGAAAAGGTAGTAAAACAAACTTTTAAAAATATTAGTGTATTCCTTGCATAAGATTGGATTTATTCTCAGTTTAAGCCTCTAAAACACTATCTAATTCATAAATAGACATAGATAAAATATCTATTAATAATTATTTACTTGGGATGTTACATCCTTCCCCCTTTAGAAAATTTAGTCCCCGCAATTCATTTACTTATCGAATAATTGGGGGTATTTATCCCTCATTTCATTTTCATATTCCCATGTTGCCTCTTCAATCATGTGGTTTTTCCACAAAACCTTTAACTGATGAATCACCTTATTCCAAACCTGTAACATCCCAAGTATGTAATGAATAATAGATATTTTTATTAATGACTATTAATGAATTATATAGTGTTTTAGAAGCTTAAAATGAAAATAAATCCAATCTTAAGCTTGGAATACACTAATATTCTTAAAAGATTGTTTTACTGCCTTTTGATGGAAAACCTTTTTAAATCAAACTTTTGAAAATTTTATAATATAAATTTTTCAAAATAAATCATATTCATTATGATTGTGACATTGAAATTTACATTGGACAAATTTTTGGTATTTTTCTGACAATGTTCATTTTTAATGAATAGTGAAAAATACTGCATTTTACATCAAAACTGCTTTTTCATTTAATTTAATTATATGGTTAGAGTATATTTTTAATTGGTCTTAAAGTGTAATATAAATATATTATTACCATTTAATCCAAATTTGGTCATTAGTATTAATTTCGATATGAAATTGGTCAAAAACTAATGCCAAACTTTTCATCGATATTGTATCAAAAAAACCCGCTATTTCTTTTGACAACGGGAATTATTTTTAAATAAATTATTAAAATTTATGTGTTTGGAATTTGTTAAAATGGATTAAATATTTGTTATCATAAGGTCAAAATTATTTAATTAAGATTCTTTTTTTTTGGACATTATGAATAGTAACGACGGTAATTATCATTAATTATCTTCATTAATGAGTAATCGGGAAGTTATGGATAATAAAATAATATCATAATAATATAAAATGACACCAAAATGTGTCCTAAGGCTAATGGTTGTCTCATGGCCTACCATGGGATGCCTTGTGCCAAATTTGGGGGGCCCATGAAATCACTTTTGTGAGAAAGTGACTTTTTGTCTCTTTATTTTTAAAGAATTTTAAATGTAACAAATAATGTATCACCTAAGTAAAATATTTTTACTTTTGTCTAAATAAATGATATTTTTTACTATAAATATTTATTAGAATGATAAAATTATTTCCTACATCATGATATTTATTTTATAATTTTTAGACATTAAATTTATTGAATTATTTATGACATCATGATGATGCAGTTATTACCTCATTAATAAAGGATTTAAATAAAATGGAAATATTATGTAAACTCTAAGACCTACACATGTCAAAAACCTATTGTATGGGTGGATTTAGAACCCTTATCTCCTTATACACGAAATATTTCAATGTGGGACCTTTTAAATCCGAAACTCATTTTCAAATAAAGTAACATTTGCTTACATTCCAAGAGTGCCCCTCCTCTCCTCTTATAAAAGGCCCCCACCTCTACCTCCTTACCCATACATAAAATGTCGTTGGATCGGCCAAACACTACCAATTTTGTCTCTCCACATCCATATCTAAATCCTTGAAGCCTCACTTTGGTCAGAATCCTTTCCAAGGAAGCCTTTGAGCTCAAATCAAAGGAAGTTACCCGATTTAATGGCAATGTCTTCAATTATGTCGTTTTGTTTTATTTTGCTACTCCAACCCCCTAAACTCTTTTTATTCATTTATTTTGTAACAAATACAGTATCGTAAATATACTAGTATTTTGTTACAAGAATTATTCGAGCTACACTTACACACACCTACATCTAATGTTTAAAGAACATACTGTTTTCGTGGATGGTGAATTTCTACATCCTGAAACGATGATTGTTCAGCATTCTTCTAATACCTTCAAAGGTGTCCATTAAGACGACACTATATTTATATATGATATATAATATTTTTATGTTTAACTTAAGGTTCTGTATTTTTCATTTATGTCATACCTTTATGGTTTCCATTATGGGTAAACGCGATATCTTCATTTGAGGAAGTGCGGACTACCGCCCCCTCAAAGTGATTTGATTCGTTAAAACCATATGTGGTACGTATAAAGGATATATTTAATGATATTATATATGATAACATACTATAATTAAAATACTATTATGTATCATTGTGTTTTAATTCCATTAAATATGAGATAGAAATGGAAGTAGCGTTCATGCGTACGTACGGCTTACCGTCTCCAGGAACGGTACATTTCATTTCATAGCTCAAAATGTTATGTACTATTATAAGTACATACATATAATGGATATATATGTAATATATTACATATAAATTATGGATATAATTCTGGAATTATAGCATATATATATTTATATATATATCATTTTGTTTTAATTCCATTAATATGACAAAAAATGAAAGTAGCATTCATGCATACGTACGGCCTACCGTCTCCATGAACGATGCTTTTAATTTTTATCTCCAAATTCTATGGAATAGTATTAAATGAATATATACCAGATATATATGATATTTAAAACATCAATACTATTCTGGATATGATATACCTATAACTACATGGAAAATTATTTTCCAACAAGTTCAATTTTTGACTCAAGTACCAATGATCATTTAAACGAGCGTTATTAACTAAAATAATTACATAGTGTCCATGACATGGTAATAAGTGATATAAAAGGAATAATGAACTTGAAAAAGTTTCTTAAGGAAGTTGAAATTAACTCAAGATTATTATTCCGGAATATAATGAAACGAACTAGACAAGTTGGACTTGAGGTAAGGGATCCTACTCCTCTATTTCTTTTTAAGTACACCCTTTTATGTCATTCCTTTTAAGCTCATATTTATTTTTATTGGGATGTTATTTTTTATTAATATTACTTTAATTTTTATGTTCATTTGATGAGAGACCCTATTTCCTCTCATCAATCCATTTTGGATGTTTTAAGTGGCGCCATTTGGCTGCAGAGTCTTCGTAAGGGATTTTTCATCTCACTTTTATTCCTGTGAGATTTATGCTACATTTGCCACAATTTCCATTGAGTGGTGTATGTACTGCCCATTATTATACACTTTTTGTAGTATAATGTCATTTATGGGTATTCACATCTTCATTGTATGACCCTTCTTCCATGGGGTGTACGTTTTGAAAGTTACCCACCTCGGTAAGGGGACCTTTCACCCTCCACTTTTTAAAAGACTTATTTTGTTATGTCTTTTAATTCACATAATATTATGTTGGGATATGCTATTTTATATCCTTATTGATGTAAATTTTATGTCCAAGTGATGAGATGCCCTTTTTATCTCTCATCAACTCATTTTCTGAATTTTGAAGTGATGCCGTTAGGCTGTCGAATTTTACCAAGGGAACTTTTTAACCCAATTTCGATTTCTTTGGGTTCAACATGTAGTTATTGAATATGTCATCCTTTGAATATGTGTGAATGAACTTTTATTGTTTTACACTTAATATCCACTTATATTGGGTGTATTTATATTTGTCACACATAATTTTGAGATTGATTTATCCTTAATTTAAGGATACCTTCTTTATACGGGATTTCATCACATTTGACATTTCTATTGAGACTTCATTGTTGTTATGCACAAATTCACTCTTATATGGTGTATATACATTCCTTTTGAATATTATATCATGAATCCATTTATTCTCATGATATTATAAAGTTCTGACTAAATGTTATTCCTCAATTATTGTATTCAAGTGTCTCTAATTTTGGTAAAACCCCATTAACCAAAATATCACATTAAATGTTTTAATTATTTGTTCTTATTAATATCCATATTTTCAAAATGGTTTTAATTATTTATTTATATGGATATTAAATGTTTAAAATTTTAAAAGCTTCAAGGTGGTATGAGACACTTTGATTCAAAAATCTCATTGGTAAATGTTTTAAATGGTTTTGGAAATGGTTTCTTTTTCAATGGATTCATTATTTTAACATACTAAAATGTTATATTGTGATTGAAATGTGGAAATGTTATGTTTCCTTTATGCATGTTTTATGTGATACGATTATGTTGAGGTTCTTGGGCAATATTATGAGGACGGGTGGTTCTGTGATAAACTAAGGGCGGGTGAGCCCGATATAGCTCTCCAATGCATTGGGTAACACGAAGGAGTGAAATGTTAATGTTTCTCCGAAAAGATTTAGGGAATATACTGTGGTGGGTATTCCAAACGTAACCAAGAGGGTTACTCTCTACGTAAGAATGTTATGAATGCCTCATGTTACCTTTTATGTCTTATGATTTTTATGATTTATTCATGATTTGATGAGGTATGTTAAAGTGCCTAGGTTTTATGTGTAAAGTATGATTTCATTCTTATATATATATGAACTCATGTTTCCTTTACATATTTTTATAACCCTTACTGAGCTTTTTATGCTCATCCCATGTTTTTGAAATGTTTTTCACAGGTCAAGGGAAAGGTACATGATGTGATGATAGTGTCAAGGATGTGTCAAGAAAGAATCCATGTTTTATTTTAAATATGTTTCCGTTGATGGGAAGAATGAATACTATCTTTTATGTAACCACTTTGCTTAAATGTGTAATGTAATGCAAGTTTCATGATCTAATTCTCTAAAACTCTAAACCTAAAAAGATCCTCAATATGTAATCTTGTAATAACTCAAGATTAAGAAAGGTTTAAGGGTGGGGCCTTATAGTTGGTATCATAGGTCGGTTTAGACAACTTTATGAGTTATAAAATTGTTAAATTATAAGTTAATTTATGGTATGACTGAAATGATATAGCATTTAATGATTACCATGTCGCTTAACCTAAGGTATTTCAGTGTTAAGAATGGTTTTTCGTATAGGAAACAATGTTGCTTTTTCTGGGAAGGCATACAGGGGGAAATAACATTTCAAATCAGTATCCTAAGATGGTTAGAATCAGAACTAAACAGTTTTTTGCAGTGAGGGCTTAGTTGATTCAGGTGAAAAATGTTGGTAGTTTTCATTGATGATATTTTAGTGATTTCTAAAAGTAAAGAGGAGAATGATAGACATTTAAGGGTTATCTTGCAAACCTTAAAAGAAAAGAAACTATATGGAAAATTCATCAAGTGTGTGTTTTGGTTACAACAAATATTTTTCCTAGGTCACATTGTTTCAAAAGATGGCATAACTGTTGATCCTGCTAAAACAAAAGTTGTTGAAGAATGGCCATGACCCAAAAATGTAACCGAGATCTATAGTTTTCTTGGTTTAGCAGGTTACTACCGAAGTTTTGTTGAAAATTTTTCATGGTTATCTAGTCCAATGACTAAGCTAACTCGTAAGTGTGTTAAGTTCATTTGGACAAAAGAATTTGATGATTGTTTTCAGGAGTTGAAAAAAAGATTGTTAAATGTTCCAGTTTTGGAACTTCCTTCCAGGAATGGTGAGTTTGTTATATACAGTGATGCTTCATTGAAAGGACTTGGTTGTGTCCTAATGCAGAATGATCAGGTAATTGCTTATGCTTCACGTTAGTTGAAAACTCATGAGGTAAATTACCCTACACATGATTTGGAATTAGTTGTTGTTGTTTTTTCTTTAAAAATTTGGAGGCATCATTTGTATGGAGTAAAGTGTGAAATATATACCGATCACAAAAGTTTAAAGTATATATTCACTCAGAAAGAATTGAAAATGAGACAAAGGATATGGCTAGAATTAATCAAGGATTATGATTGTACAATTCATTCCCATCTAGGAAATGCAAATAAAGTGACTGATGCTTTGAGTCAAAAAAGTAATGCTTCATTAACCATGCTACATTTGGAACGTGATCCTTTGGATAGGGATTTGATGAACTTTGGAATAGAAGTTGTTGGTGCATGATGTTATTCTGCTTATTTTCAGGTATCAGTGAGATCATCTCTATCTGACAGAATCACGCAAGCACAGAAGCAGGACAGTGAGTTGCCTGAATTCAACATTGATAATGATTGCGTTTTGAGATTTGGGAAGAGATTGTGTGTGCCTTTTGATTCACTGTTGAAGAGAGAGTTGTTATGTGAAGCTCATAGTTCTCTGTTTTCAGTTCATCCAGGCAGTACTAAGATGTATAGATATCTTCGAGAGTATTACTGGCGGGATGGAATGAAATGAGATATTGCTGATTTTACTATGAAGTGTTTGAATTGTCAGCAAGTTAATGTAGAGTGGCAGTTACCGAAAGGGATGCTTCAGCCTTTACCAGTGCCAGAGTGGAAATGGGAGAATATATCCATGGACTTTATTGTGGGATTACCGAAGACACCTCGAGGTAATAATGCAATCTGGGTTATTGTTGATCGTTTGACCAAATCTGCTCATTTTCTTGATATACGATATACTTTTTCCCAAGATAAACTTTCCCATTTGTATCTTAAAGATATATTCAGGTTACATGGAGTTCCTATCTCTATTGTATCTGAACGTGATCCCAGGTTCACTTCTAACTTTTGGAAAGGCTCTCAGAAGTCGTTGGGTATAGAATTAAATTTTAGTACATCTTTTCATCCTCAGTCAGATGGGCAGTCAGAACGAAAAATTCAGACCTTGGTGGATATGCTACGTGCCTGGTCTATGGATTATCACGGAATTTGGGACCATCATCTTTCTTTGGTTGAGTTTTCATATAATAACAGTTTGCATTCCAGTATACAGATGGCATCATTTGAGGCGTTATATGGTAAACGGTGTCGAACTCCATCTTTCTGGGATGAAGTGGGTGAAAAGATGTTTATGGGACCAGAATTGGTAGAAGAGTTGGCAGAAAAAGTTTAGCTGTTACAGAAACACATGATAACAACTCTGAGTAGGCAGAAGAGTTATGCAGACAACAGGAGGAAGGTTCTCTCTTTTGAGATAGGTGATCATGTTTTTCTCAAAGTCTCACCATGGAAAAGTGTGATGCGATTTGGTAATAAAGGAAAGCTGAGTCCAAGGTTCATTGGACGATATGAAATTCTGGAGAGAGTTGGATCAGTTGCATACCGGGTGGCTTTACCTCCATGTTTATCTCAGGTACATAATGTTTTTCACGTTTCGATGTTGAGAAAGTATATGCCAGATCCATCTCATGTTTTGAGTCCAGAGGTAGTTCAGCTGGAAGAGAACCTATCTTATAAGGAACAACCAGTCAAGATTATTGACCACAAGGAGAAAGTGTTACGGAATAAGGTGATTAATCATGTAATGGTTTTGTGGAAAAACCACATGATGGAAGAGGAAACATGGGAATCTGAAAATGCAATGAGGGATAAGTACCCCCATTTATTGGATAAGTAAATAAATTGCAGGGACGCAATTTTCTAAAGGGGGGAAGGATGTAACATTCCAAGTAAGTAATGAATAATAGATATTTTTATCTATGTCTATTAATTAATTATATATTGTTTTACAAGCTTAAAATGAAAATAAATCCAATCTCAAGCATGGAATACACTAATATTCTTAAAAGATTGTTTTATTGCCTTTTGATGGAAAACATTTTTTAAATCAAACTTTTGACAATTTTATAATCTATATTTGTCAAAATAAACATATTAATTATTATTGTGACATTGAAATTTATATTGGATAAATTTTTGGTATTTTTCTGACATTGTTCATTTTTTAATGAATAGTGAAAATACTGCATTTCACATCAAAACTGCTTTTTAATTTAATTTAACTTTATGAATAGATTATATTTTTAATTTGTCTTAAAGTGTAATCGGAATATATGTTTACCATTTAATCCAATGGTGGTCATTAGGATTAATTTCACTTTGAAATTGGTCATAAACTAATGCCAAACATTTCATAGATATTGTTTCAAAAAAACCCGCTATTTGTTTTCACAACAGGAATTATTTTTAAATCAATTATTGAAATTTATGTGTTTGGAATTTGGTAAAATGGATTAAATTTTTGGAATCAGAAGGTCCAAATTATGTAATTAAGAATCTTTTGTTTTTGGACATTATGAATTGTAACGACGGTAATTATCTTTAATTATCATGATTAATGAGTAATCGAGTAGTTAAGGATAATAAAATAATATCATAATAATACAAAATGACACCAAAATGTTTCCTAAGGATACTGGTTGTCTCATGTCCGACCATGGTATGCCTTGTGCCAAACTTGGGGGCCCCATGGATTCACTTTTGTGAGAAAGTGACCATTTGTCTCTTTATTTTTAAAGAATGTTAAATGTAACAAAGAATGTATCACCTAAGTAAAATATTTTTAATTATGTCTACATAAATTATATTTTGTACTATAAATATTCATTAGAAAGATAAAACGATTTCCTACATCATGATATTTTTTTATAATTTTTAGACATTAAATTTATTGATTTATTTATGACATCATGATGATGTAGCGATTACCTCATTAATAAAGGATTTAAATAAAATGGAAATATAATGTAAAATATAAGACCTACACATGTCCAAAACCTATTGGATGGGTTTATATTGAACCCTTATCACCTTATCCAATAATTATTCTAATGTGGTACCTTTTAAATCCGAAACTCATTTTCAAATAAAGTAACATTTGCTTACTTTCCAAAAGTGCCCCTCCTCTCCTCTAAAAAAAGGCCCCCACCTCTACCTCCTTACCCACACATCCAAAGACATTGGCTCGGCCAACCTCTACCCATTATGTCTCTCCACATCCCTATATAACTTCTTGAAGCCTCACTTTGGGCAGAATCCATTCCAAGGAATCCTTTGATCTCAAATCAAAGGAAGTTACCCCGATTTAAAGGTAATGTCTTCACTTGTGTCCTTTTGTTTTATTTTGCTACTCCAACCCCCTAAACTCTTTTTATTCATTTATTTTGTAACAAATACATTATCTTCAATATTCTGGGTTGATTTTATAAGAAGGATTCGAGCTACACTTACACACACCTACATCTAATGGTTAAAGAACATATTGTATTCGTGGATGGCGAATATCTGCCTCCCGAAACGATGATTGTCCATCATTCTTCTAACACCTTAAAAGGTGGCCATTAAGATGACAATATATTTATATATGATATATAATATGTTTATGTTTTACTTAAGCTTCTTTATTTTTAATTTATGTCATACCTTTATGGTCTCCATTATGAGTAAACGTGATATCTTCATTTGAGGAAGTGTGGACTACCACCCCCTCAAAGTGATTTGATTCGTTAATACCATATGTGGTATGTATAAAGGATATATTTAATGATATTATATATGATAAAATACTGGAATTAAAATAATATTATGTATCATTATGTTTTAATTCCATTAAATATGATATAGAAATGGATGTAGCGTTCATGCGTACGTACGACTTACCGTCTCCATGAACGGTATATATAATTTCCTATCTCAAAATGTTATGTACTATTATAAGTACATATATATAATGGATATATATGTAATATATTACATCTAAATTATTGATATCATTCTGGAATTATAGCATATATATACATCTATCATTTTGTTTTAATTCCATTAATATGACAAAAAATGAATGTAGCGTTCATGCGTACGTACGGCCTACCGTCTCCATGAACGGTGCTTTTAATTTTTATCTCCAAATGCTATAGAATAATATTAAAGGAATATATACTTTATATATATGATATTTATACATCAATACTATTCTGGATATGATGTACATATAACTACATGGAAAATTATTTTCCAACAAGTTCAATTTTTGACTCAAGTACCAATGATCATTTAATGACCTTTATTAACTAAAATAATTACATAGTGTTCATGACATGGAAATAAGTGATATAAAAGGAATAATGAACTTGAAAAAGGTTCTTAATTATGTTTAAATTAACTCATGTTTATTATTCAGGAATATAAAGAAACGAAGAAGACAAGTTGGACTTGAGGTAAGGGATCCTACTCCTCTCTTTCTTTTTAAGTACACCCTTTTATGTCATTCCTTTTAAGCTCATATTTCTTGTTATTGGGATGTTATTTTTTATTAATATTACTGTAATTTTTATGTTCATTTGATTAGAGACCCTATTTCCTCTCATCAATCCATTTTGGATGTTTTAAGTAGCGCCGTTTGGCTGCAGAGTCTTCGTAAGGGATTTTTCATCTCACTTTTATTCCTGTGAGATTTATGCTACATTTGCCACAATTTCCATTGAGTGGTGTATGTACTGCCCATTATTATACACTTTGTGTAGTATAATTTCATTTATGGGTATTCACATCTTCATTTTATAACCCTTCTTCCATGGGGTGTACGTTTTGAAAGTTACCCACCTCGGTAAGGGGACCTTTCACCCTCAACTTTTTAAAAGACTTATTTTGTTATGTCTTTTAATTCACATAATATTATGTTGGGATATGTTCTTTTATATCCTTATTGATGTAAATTTTATGTCCAAGTGATGAGATGCCATTTTTATCTCTCATCCACTCATTTTCTGAATTTTGAAGTGATGCCGTTAGGCTGTCGAATTTTACCAAGGGAACTTTTTAACCCAATTTCGATTTCTTTGGCTTCAACATGTAGTTATTGAATATGTCATCCTTTGAATATGTGTTAATGACCTTTTATTTTTTTACACTTAATATCCACTTATATTGGGTGTATTTATATTTGTCACACATAATTTTGAGATTGATTTATCCTTAATTTAAGGATACCTTTTTTATAAGGGATTTCATCACATTTGACATTTCTATTGAGAATTCATTGTTGTTATGCTCCAATTCACTCTTATATGGTGTATATACTATACTTTGGAATATTTTATCATGAATAAATTTATTCTCATGATATTATAAAGTTCTAACTAAATGTTATTCCTCAATTATTTTATTCAAGTGTCTCTAATTTTGGTAAAACCCCTTTAACCAAAATATCTCTTTAAATGTTTTAATTATTTTTTCTTATTAATATCCATGTTTTCAAAATGGTTTTAAGGATTTATTTATATGGATATTAATGGCTTAAAATTTTAAAAGCATCAAGGTGGTATGGGACACTTTGATTCATAAATCTCTTTATTAAATATTTTAAATGGTTTTGGAAATGGTTTCTTTTTTAATGGAATCATTATTTCAATATACTAAAATCTTATATTGTGACTGAAATGTGGAAATGTTATGTTTCCTTTATGAATGTTTTATGTGATACAATTATGTTGAGGTTCTTGGGTATTATTATGAGGACGGGTGGTTGCATGATAAACTAACGGCGGGTGAGCCCGATATAGCTCTCCAGTGCATTGGGTAACGCGAAGGAGTGAAACGTTAATGATTCTCCGAAGAGATTTAGGGAATATACTGTGGTGGGTATTCCAAACGTAACCAAGAGGGTTACTCCCTATGTAAGAATGTTATTAATGCCTCAAGTTACCTTTTATGTCTTATGATTTCAATGATTTATTCATGATTTTATGAGGTATGTTAAAGTTCCTATGTTTTATGGGTAAAGTATGATTTCATTCTTATGTATATATGAACTCATGTTTCTATTCCATATTTTTATAACCCTTACTTAGATTTTTATGCTCATCCCATGTTTTTGAAATATTTTTCAGAGGTCAACGGAAAGGTGCATGATGTGATGATAATGTCAAGGATGTGTCAAGAAAGAATCCATGTTTTATTTTAAATATGTTTCCATTGATGGGAAGAATGAATACTATCTTTTATGTAACCACATTGTTTAAATGTGGAATGTAATGAAAGTTTCATGATCTAATTCTATAAAACTCTAAACTTGAAAAGATCCTCAATGTGTAATCTTGTAATAACTCGAGATTAAGTAAGGTTTATGGCTAGGGCCTTATAGAAACACTTGCTCCATGTGGTCAAGAATCTGGACCAGTTTTTCCTCATAAGATAGGTTCTCTTCCAGCTGAACTACCTCTGGACTCAAAACATTAGATGGATCTTGCATATACATTTTCAACATCGAAACATGAAAAAAATTGTGTACCTAAGATAAACTCGGAGGTAAAGCCAATCAGTAAGCAACTGATCCAACTCTCTCAATAATTTCATATTTTCCAATGAACCTTAGACTCGTCTTTCCTTTCTTACCAAATCGCATCACACTTTTCCATTGTGAGACTTTGAGAGAAACACGATCACCTACCTCAAAAGAGAGATCCTTCCTCTTATTGTCTGCATAACTCTTCTACCTGCTCTGAGCTTTTCTCATGTGTTTCTGTATCAGCTGAACTTTTTCTGCCAACTCTTCTACCAATTCTGGTCCCATCAGTTTCCTTTCACCCACTTCATCCCAGAAAGCTAGAGTTCAACACCGCTTACCATATAATGCCTCAAAAGGTGCCATCTGTATACTGGAATGAAAACTATTATTATAAGAAAGCTCAACCAAAGAAAGATGTTGGTCCCAACTTCCCTGATAATACACTGAACAAGAATGTAGCATATCCTCAAAATTTTGGATTGTTCGTTCTGAATGCCTATCTGATTGAGGATGAAATGCTGTACAAAAATTTAATTCGGTACCCAACAACTTCTGATGGCCTTTACAAAAGTTAGAAGTAAACCTGGGATCACAATCAGATACAATGGATAGGGGAACTCCATGAAACCTGACTATCTCTTTAAGATACAATCTATAAAGTCAATCTAGAGAGAAAATATCTCGAATAGGAAGGAAATGTGTAGATTTAGTCAAGAGATCAACAATAACCGAGATTGGATTATTAACTCGTGTTGTCTTCAGCAATCCCACAACGAATTCCATGGATATATTTTTCTATTTCCACTCTGGCACTGGTAAAGGCTGAAGCATCCCTTTCGGTAACTGCTGCTCTGCATTAACCTGTTGACATGTCAAACACTTCAGAGTAAAATCAACAATATCTCCTCTCATTCCGTCCCACCAATAATACTCCCGCAGATCATTGTGCATCTTAGTACTGCCAGGATGAACTGAAAATGGAAAACTATGAACTTCAAATAACAAATTTCTATTCAACTACGAATCATAAGGCACAAAAAATCTCTTCCCAAATCTCAAAACACAATCAATCAATGTTGAATTTAGGCAACTCACCCTTCTAAACTATCTCTACCTTTTTCTGCAACTCACTGTCTTGCTTCTGTGCTTGCTTGATTCTTTCTGATAGAGAAGATTTCACTGATACCTGAAACAAAACAGAAGGACATCCTCACCAACATCTTCTATGCCAAAGTTCATCAAATCCTTAACCAAAGGATCACGTTCCAAACACAACATTGTTATTGAAGCATTAATTTTTCGACTCAAAGCATCAGCCACTTTATTTGATATTCCCATATGATAATGAATTGTACAATCATAATCCTTGTTTAATTCTAGCCATATCCTCTATCACCTATTCAATTATTTTTGAGTGAATATATACTTTAAAATTTTGTGATCGGTATATATATAACACTTTACTCCATACAAATGATGCCTCAAAATTTTTAGAGAAAAAACTACAGCAGCTAATTTCAAATCATGTGTAGGGGAATTTACCTCATGAGTTTTCAACTATCGTGAAGCATAAGCAATTACCTGATCATTTTGCATTAGGACACAACCAAGTCCTTTCAATGAAGCATCACTGTAGATAAAAAACTCACCATTCTTGGAAGGTATTGCCAAAACTAGAGCATTCAACAATCTTCTTTTCAATTCCTGAAAACAATCATCACATTCTTTTGTCCAGATAAACATAACCCCCTTCCGAGTTAGCTTAGTCATTGGACTAGATAACCATGAAAAATTTCTAACAAAACTTCGGTAATAGCCTGCCAAAACATGGATGCTACCAATCTAAGTTACATTTGTGGGTCTTGGCCATTATTCAACAACTTTTGTATTTACAGGATCAACAGTTATCCCATCATTAGAGACAATGTGCCATGGAATGAAATTTTTTTTAACCAAAACTCAAACTTTTTGAATTTCCCATACAATTTCATTTCATCTAAGGTTGACAAAATAACCCTTAAATATCTTTAATGCCCCTATTTACTTTTAGAAAACACCAAATATCCTCAATAAAAACAACCAACATTTTTCACCTAAGCCAACTGAGCCACCACTGTAACAAACTGTTTAGTTCTGATTCTGACTGTCTCATGATACTGATTTGAAAGGTCATTTCCCTTTGTATTCCTTCCTAGCACTGCTTTCTTGTTTCCTCTATGGAAAACCATTCTAAACAAACATTTCTTATATGAATCAACATGGTAATATTCAAATGCTATATCATTTCAATTTGACCATAATAAAAATATTTTTAGATAATCACTTAATAGTATTCTAACTCCTAAAGTTATCTAAACCGAACTCTGATTCCAACTATAAGGACCCACCCTTAAACCATACTTAATCTTGAGTTATTACAAGATTGAAAATTGAGGATCTTTTCAGGTTTAGAGTTTTAGAGAATTAGATCATAAAACATGCATTACATTCCACATTTAAACAAAGTGGTTACATAAAAGATAGTATTCATTTTTCCCATCAACGGAATCATATTTAAAAGAAAACATGGATTCCTTCTTGAACCATCCTTGAAAATATCATCACATCTTGTACCTTTCCCTTGACCTCTGAAAAACTTTTCAAAAACATGGGATGAGCATAGAAAGCTTAGTAAGGGTTATAAAAATATGGAAAGGAAACATGAGTTCATATATATATAAGAATGAAATCATACATTACCCATAAAACATAATCACTTTATCATACCTCATCAAATCATGAATAAATCATAGAAATCATTAGACATAGAGGTAACCTGAGGCATTCATAACATTCTTACGTAGGGAGTAACCCTCTTGGTTACGTTTGGAATACCCATCACAGTATATTCCCTAAATCTCTTCGGAGAAACCTTAATGTTTAACTCCTTCATGTTACCCAATTCATTGGAGTGCTATATCGGGCTCACTCGCCCTTAGTTTATAATGGAACCACCCGTCTTCATAATAATTCTCAAGAACCATAACATAATCGTATCACATAAATCATGCATATAGGAAACATAACATTTCCACTTTTCAATCACAAGATATCAATACAACAAATTTATATAAAAAAATTATGAAAACCATTTTCAATACCAAAATAAAATAAAAGTAAAACATGGTATTTATATTTCATTTTAAAAAAAGGGCTGGCTGGTAGAGGAAGTCGAAACTCAAATAATTGTTAAGACAGTGGAGAAGTCATTGTCGCCGCATACGTACGAAAAAAAATTCCCAATTTTCATTTAGTAAAACACATCGTATAAAAAATATTCCTTTTGGATAAAAATAAAAGTCAAAGGAGTTTATACACTATATAAAAGAAGGTTGTGTATGAAAAAAATATGCCCCAATGAAAGGAGATTGAGACGAAGTCCCATACAAAGATCATTTTTTAAATTAAATAGATACATTATGTGTATTCACTATAATTACACATATTGAAAGTACTAATACAATATAAGACATAATAATATCATGACATAATTTTGAAGTAGGAGATTAACCCAAAGAACAGAAATTTGGTTAAGAAGTTCCCTTACCTCGTATCCGACATGACTCGATAGTTCTTTAATCTCCTGAATAATAAACATGATTTAATTTCTACATGATTAAGAAACTTTTTTTAGTTCATTATTTCTTTTATATCACTTATTACCATGTCATGAACACTATGTAATTATTTAAGTAAATAACGGTCGTTTTAACGATCATTGATACTTGAGTAAAAAATATGCTCTTTATAATTACATGTTGTTCATGTATCCATTATATACTGAGTTATACTCATTATGTATATATCATATATATCATAAATATCCAATATATACATGAATTTATAATATTACGTAACGTTTATAGGTAAGAAATGAAATGCACCATTCATGGAGCCGTACGTACGCATGAACGTTACTTTCATTTCTATTTCGTATTTTATGGAATGGAATCGTAATGAAATAAAGGTATATTATAATTCCAGTATAATATATTACATAATATCATTAATTAAATCCTTTATACGCCCCATATATGGAATTAACGAATCAAATCACTTTGAGGGGGCGGTAGTCCACACTTCCTAAAATAAAGATATCGCGTTTACCCATAATGGTAACCATAAAGGTATGCCATAAATGAAAAATACGAGGTCTTAAGTAATACATTAACATATTATATATAATATATAAATATAGTTACATCTTAATTTCCACATTTGAATGTGTTATATGAGTGTTGAACAATCATCGTTTCGTGAGGCAGAAATTCACCATCCACAGAAACAGTATATTCTTTAACCATTAGATGTAGGTGTGTGTAAGTGTAGGTCGAATGATTCTTTTAAAAAATTCCTAATATATTTATTATACTGGATTTGTTACAAAGGAAATGAATAAAAAAGTGTTTAGGGGGTTGGTGAAGCAAAATAAAACATAAGAACACAAGAGAAGACACTACCTTTAAATTGGGTAACTCTTTTTTATTTGAGCTCAAAGGCATCCTTGGGAAGTCTTCTGCCCAACGTGAGGCTTCTAAGAGTTATAGAGGGATGGGGAGAGACAAAATGGGAAGGGTTTGGCCGAGATAAAGGCTTTGGAAGCATGGCTATGGTGGTAGAGGTGGGGGCCTTTTATAAGAGGAGAGGAATGGCACTCTTGGAAAGTTACAAAATGTTACTTTATTTTCAAATGCGTTTCAGATTTTAAAGGTCCCAAATTGATTTATTTCAAGGATAAGGTGATAAGGGTTCGAAATATACTCATAAAATAGTTTTTGACATGTTTAGGTCTTATATTTTGTATTATATTTTCATTTTATTTAAATTTTTAAATAATGGGGTAATCGCTGCATCATCATTATGTCATAAATAATTTAATATATTTAATGACTAAAAATTATGAAAAAAATACTATGATGTAGGAAAGAATTTATTCTTTCCGATGAATACTTATAGTCTAAAATATCATCTATCTACACAAAATGAAAAATGTTTTACTCATGTGATACATTCTTTGTTATATTTACTTTATTTAGAAAAATAAAAAGATAAAAAGTCACTTCAACACAAAATTGAGTCCATGGGGTCCCCAAGATTGGAACAAGACATCCCATGGTCGGCCATGAGACAACCAGTAGCATTAGGACACATTTCGGTGTAATGTTTTATTATTATGATATTATTTTATTATCCTTAACTACCCGATTACTCATTAATACAGATAATTAAAGATAATTACCGTCGTTACTATTCAAAATGTCCAAAAACAAAAGTGTCTTGATTACATAATTTGTACCTTCAGATTCTAGATATGTAATCCATTTTACCAAATTCCAAACACAGAAATTTCAATCATTATTTTAAAAATAATTCCCGTTGTCAAAACGAATAGCGAGTTTTGTTTTGAAACAATATCAATGAAACGTTTGGCATTAGTTTATGCCCAATTCCAAAGTGAAATTAATCCTAATGACCACCATTATATTAAATGGTAAAAATATTTTAAAATTAAACTTTAAGACCAATTTAAAAGATAATATAAAAATATAATTAAATTAGATGAAAAATCAGTTTTGATGTAAAATGCAGTATTTTTTCACTATTCATTAAAAAATGAACATTGTCAGAAAAATACCAAAAATTTATCCAATGTAAATTTAAATTTCCCAAAAATAAAGAATATTTTTATTTTGAAAAATAGAGCTTATAAAATTTTCAATAGTTTTATTTAAAAATGGTTTTCTATCAAAAGGCAGTAAAACTATCTTTTAAAAATATTAGTGTATTCCATGCTAAAGATTGGATTTATTCTCATTTTAAGCCTATAAAACACTATCTAATTCATAAATAGACATAGATAAAAATATATATTATTAATTACATACTTGGGATGTTACAAGCACTAACCCCACTTGATAAAGATATTAAAAAATTATTAGAAGGAGATACTATATCATCAAAGATATCTTTCAGTAGAGGATTTTTTACATTAGTGAAGCGTTATCAGTCTCCATCAAATAATATATTAATCTGTGGAGTTTGACTATTTATTTATTCTACAAATAAAATAAATCATATTATTATTTTTCTTATTTCCCTTATTTCTTATTAATTTGGATATGTCAATATCAAAAACATTATTTGGTATGAACATATTTACAATATTCATAACAAACTATAATATATTCACCTTCCATAAATTTTTTATCTTGGAGTGATTATTTTATCTTTCTCTTTTCAGTTATACAATGTTTGTATAAAAAAAATTTCATTATAAGTCCTTTAATGTACATTGAAACCTGATACAGATCATCAATTTTATTTGAGATATAAAAATACGAGGGATCAACTGAACAATTTGGAAGAAATATCTTCATTTAATATAATACAATTATTTATTTAAGATGAATCTATATCATTATTATTAAATTCAAGAATATCTTATAAGAGAAACTCCATCTGCTCATCTATATAGTATTATGAAAAACATTTCCTTGCATCAATAAATAATATAATTTAATTCAATTTATTTGGAAGTTGTTGTATTATTATAAAACTCAAAACATCATTCTAATTTTTTTTTCTACGCATTAAACCATGATGTTGAAAATTTTTTTATATATTTTTAAACATCACATTTACACTTTCATTATTAGAAATTATAAAATATGGAAACATATAAATATAATTTATAAGATTACTTATGTATAATTTTTCCTTTCAATGATGAGTGAATTTTATGGCCTAGAAAATGTTATAAGAAATTGTATTATAAGATATATGAATATAAACACTTCTACTAAAAGATAAATAAATTTAGTTCAATAATTTATAACATAAAAAATACTTATTGTCATCATTATGAGTTAATGTTTCCAGTTATACATTAGGTATTTTAAAAGGTCTATTCATTATATTTTAATATTTAATACATATATTATTTAAATGTACTACCTTTAATTATTCCATGTATCTTTAGTCACTTCAATTAAAATTATCTTTTATTCAAGGAATCAATAATTATTCTTCACGAATTTGAATCATTGATTTTTCCCTTAGTCTTATTATGGATTGGGATGAAAATTTTCCCAATAAAAACAATATTTAATATATAAATTTGAAGTAAAAAATCATTTTAATGTTAATATGTGATACCTTCTATTAGGTATTAGGAACAATGAAACAAATAAATAGATTAAAATGGTTGGGATATGATACAATGTGTTAGGTCCCAAAGGGTGTATATAAAGAGAAAATATGTTTGAATGATCCTTTTATAAAATTAACATAGTCATTTCAACTAATTATGTAATTTGGTTAATTAATAATATTATACTATTATTTATTTAAGTTGTTAAGAATAATAGATTTTTAATGAATGTATGTAAATATATACATAGATGAATATAATGAATTCTATAGTTGTATAGTTTAAATTATCTTACACTAATTTCTACACCTCGACCGATTGAGTATGGAACCCACTATAATATGGGAAATACTACTATAAGGGAGAAACCTAAACATTGTATTTTTATAATGATATAAACCCCAACCAAATTATTTACTAAGGAGAGGCCTAAAATATAACTATATATTTGTTAGAACAAACTAGTGTTTGTATTTTTTTTAGAATCAACCCATAAACTAGGTAAACTATTTTATAAGATCAATATAAACACATGATTTAATTTTGGATAGCTAAGAATAAATTTTCACACCTTCTATAACTGAAATAACTCATTTCAATCTTGAATATGTGATGAAAACTACACCTCCGGGACAAAAAATGAAATACACTAGGATAGAATTGAACAGAGTAGTTGGGGTTGAAATATTGTTATCCTCCATTTGGAGATGATGGATTATAACTTTTTAGTGATCTAAAAAATATATTTTGAAGCCATTGAAGAGATGAAAATTTTGGAGGGTCAAATGATCTAGCTATATTTTGAATGCATATTATAGAATATCACATAGAGGGTAATGATCATGAAATACAAATTTCTCCCTGTTCTTTGCATCACAATGTGTTTTCAGAAATGTATCATTATAACCCATCGATCACTACTTGATCAAATTTTAAATAGAAATAAAAAATTTACTAGTAAAAATGTATCATTTACATGAATAAATTAGAACAATGATAATAATCTACAATTATCCTAGTGAGAGAAGCACCTTTCTCAAAATATCCTATAAATTTAGAAGCTTAAGAAAAATTCAAAATAGTTTAAATCATTGTATGACTATTAAAAAAATATATAATAATTAAATATTGTTTAAAGAGATCCCATGATAATCACATAACCATTAATAATCAGAAACACAATGTTTCATTCCATATTTAAAATTTATATATTTGAAATAAATCAAAATAATAAATAAATACATTTAAAATATATTTTAAATGTTTATTCTATTTTTTTATAAAATTAAAAAATAAACTAATATTAAATAAATATATTAAGAATTTAAACATTCAAATATTTTCATGAATTTAAAAATTAATTGATATTTATATAATTATATTTAAGAAATAAATAAAATTATTCCCAATGGGTTTATATGATTTATATGAATTTAATGAATAAATACAAATTAAAATAACTAAAATATCACAAATTTGATTCAACAAATAAAAATTATAGTGAAATATAGATTTTTTTTCCTTCGACATTTTCATACAGCATAATAGTAGTTTCAAAAATAATTCACAACTCTAGGTAATTATAGTATTTAAATGTAAAAAAATAGAAAAAAATTCAAAAAGGATTGGATCCATGTAAAGGTAATATTCTTTAAAAATTCATTCTATTAAAGAAAACAGCAATGCATGAGTAATTATTGTTAACAAATATTTTATATTTTATAATGTTAAAATATAAAGGAAACAAATAATGTAAAATTTAAATGATTATGTATATAAAGGTAACTAAATTGTTTAATATTATATGTAATGGTAGTTTGAAAATAGACATATTTCAATAAGGGAAATGAAAACCCATATAAAAGTATGATATACATGTTCATTCTTGTGATCTCATGTTCATGTAAGGGTAGAAACCAAAAAATATACATTTAACACTATAAATCAAAAGATCACTTTTTATTATAAAGAAAACTCACATAAAATAAAGTAAATATTTTAAAATATTTCACAGTTTTTAACCATATTTATATATTTTTAAGGGTATCAAAGAACATAAAAAAATTCAAACAAAAATATAACATGATAAAAAATTCATAAATTAATAAAAAAAATTAATTTAGAAAATTATAACAAAAATTTAAACATTATTAATGAAGGACATTATAAAATATAAAAATAAGTATATAATCATTTAAAAAAATTTAAATCAATAATTAATTTGAAAAAGTGTATTTATCAAATAATAAATTTAAATTATATTTAAAATTATCGAAACATAAAATATGTATATTTGGGAGTCAACCCGAAAAATCACACCCTTTTAATAATTATAAAACAGATGATTATAAAAAATTTATTTTCCTTTTTAAATTTGATGAAAATTAAAAAACATATAGGCATTGATATTTTCAAATTAAATCCCCCATTTGAAATACATTAGACAGATAATATTTTTTTCAAAATGAATAAAAAACTTCTCCCCAAAATAAAATATTTATCTATAATAATAATCCTTCCTTAAAAATTCTTTTATATAAAGTGGAAAATCAAATTTTAAAATGAAACATAAATATCTCCATAAATTAAAGAAATATATAATAAAAAATTGATATCACTTCAATTAATGATTTCCTAAAGCATAAAATTGAACATTTAAATTTAAAATTTCTAAATGATCCATGAATAAATTTAAAAAAGATAATAATGAATATATTTTTAGAATTTAACAAATAATCAACAGTATGAACATATTTGTAATCCAATATATAAAACATACAATAAATGTCCACTAGATAAAATGAAATAAATATTAAATCCCATTCCAATATACCATATGATAAAAGGATACAAAAATAAATTCTGGACAAAAAAAAATAAATGTTCCTTCTTCGGTATCCAAATTTGTCGTAGTCAAATAGCATTTAAAAATGATTTTTTAGGCACCAATGCTACTAAAGGTATTGTATTCTCAAATATAAAATAATATCATGAAATAAAAACCTTTTTGTGACCAAATAAAAACAATTAATGAGAAATTTGAAGCATAATACCAAAATAATTGACATCTAAATCATTTTAAATATGAGATTCCTTCATTTTTTACATCTAAAAATTAAATTTGTATACAATTGTGGTAATACATCAAAAAAATTATACTTTTTTATTAAAAATTTTTTATTATCTCATTAATTCATCTATAATTTTATTTACAAATTAAAAAAAAGATTTCATTTCTTTAAAACTATAAATTTTATCCTCAAGATTCATCTTCCCAATTTTCAAGTATTTCGGACCATCATAATCATTATCTTCATGACTATATGTACTTTTTTAACTTATGATTATCTATTTTTATATTAGAATATTTTTTCATTATATTTATCTTCTCTTTCCCTATATTAAAATTATAAATAGTGTTATTCAACCTTTCATTTTCCAAAATGAATCTTTTCTTTTCAATATAATCCTTATTCTAATCCTTATTCATATTTTTAATATTTGTTTGTTTTTTTTTCAAATTTCTTCTTTGAGTTAATTATATATTTCACTTAACATTGTAACTTTATATTTATCACAATAAGATGTGGAATTTAATGGATAATCATAATTACTATTTTAATAACTACTAACGTTAATTGAAAAAACCCTTAAAGAAGTATTGATTGGATTTAACATATCATCAAAAAAATATTTTACCTAAGGATATTTTCACATCCAATTAAGGTTATTATTCCACTTATCACTTATAATATTCATAACATAAGTCTTATACATTAGTGAAGCTCTAATCATACCACATTTCATTTTTTAATTTTTGATCTTTTTATATTCATATTTTTGACAATTCAATATCCAAAAACCATATTTGGTAAGATCATATTTAATATATTCATAACCTATAATGTTAGGATTATAATTTATACTTATTATATTGAATTGATTCTTGCATAATTTTATATCCCCTACCCCTATTTTTTATATCATGCTTTTTCATTATGATTAATACACATGGAGACATGATGAATGTTATCATTTTTATTTTTTATAGAAGAATATGATGAAACAACAGAAGAGTTATAAGAAACATATTTGAATTTGATATAAAATCCCATTAATTTATCATATCAATCATGATAATTATTCTGGAATTCAAGCTCATATTGTTAGAGAGACCCAGTCAGATATATTAAAGATTATTCAATAAAAAGTTTACTTTATAAATAGATGATTTCATTGAATTACATTTCATTAGTAACATGAGAAGTATTATTTAAATGAAAACATATTTCTTCATTTTACCTCTTGTGAAATAATGATTCTGAGAGTATTTTTTAATATTTTAATCATGGCATTAAAAATACCATGACCATACATAAAATGGTTTCAAGATTGGATCATGTGAATTCCAAAAAAAATTATTTATAGAATTGTTATTATTAGTGTGTTACATTAATAGTAATAATTTTTTTTGGAAGATGTGATACCATAAGATATATAAATACAAACACTTCTTCTAAGATAATAATAATAATAATATCACATTATAATTGAAAACATATCATATAGCATAATTACTAGTTAATGCTTAATGTTCATCCTTAGTCATTTTATTTTGTAAATCAATGATAGTATAAAATTAAAGTTTAACAAGAAAATGTTTCATAAAATATTTTATTTAAATAATATAATATTCAATAGTGTATAGTCCATGCACCCCTAAGATTAAGTATGTTGTGCTACAAAATTACTTAAATATGACCACTATGAAAGAGCTAATGGTTTCGTTGGTACGAATAAGATTATAAATATTTTATATTATATAAATATATTTTTCTTAAAAAAATTAATAATCAATCACACATTGATATTAATTATTAGTAAATGATGATAAATTATTTTAAGTGGAATAGTGATATTTTCCAAAATATTGTTTTTATGTGTTCAATATATTTCGATCTTTATATAAAAAGTAATCTACTATTGGTAACTTTTTATAAGAAAATAATTATATTATATATGAAATATAATTAATTAAAATCAGTTAAATTATTTTAATTCATAAATTAATGACAATAATGTTTTTTTATGGTTCAAAATATAAATTTTCATGAAAAATGAGTTTTTTAATTTTAATCACCAATATTATAATTAAATAATACTAATTTTATATATTTAATTTAAAAAAATTATATAAAAACCATAATTTCAAAATAGCTTTAGGATAAAATTTTAATACTTTTTTTAAAAAATGATTGATTTTTAATGGGTTGTGAAATTTCCCGAATTTCACAAAAGTAGATCATATTTTGTTTGAATAAATCAATTTAAATTTACCATATTTTTTTTAAATAATTTTTATTTTAAAACAATATAATAGTATTAAAAAATATCTACATAACACAATGTTTATTATAAATAAAATTTATCATTGTATAAATTTTTTTACTACATAAAACCCAATTATTCTGAAAACTATTCTTCAATGAATTTTATACACTTATAATACAATTGATTTATGAAATATATTAAAACTGAATCATGAAAAATAAACTAAAAATTTGGTACCAAAATGATTTTCTAAAAAAATTCAAATTCAAATTTATTCATAATAAATAGACATCATGGTAAATGAGTATCACTATGGTAATTGGAAAAATATGTTAATTAAGGTTAATACTATGAGATAAAGTCCCAAAAATCCTCCCAAATGTTTCATTTATTTCATTTTATGAGATTAATTTGACCATAACCACCATAACTTCAAAAATAAATAATTTGAGGTGTGTTTCATTTTATTAATACCATTATATATTTTTATGTTATGAAAAATATCAAAATGTCACTCTAATTATATTAATATCACTAATATATTTTTTATTGGGATAAAAATAATATATAAATTTTTAAAATATTTATCTTTAACACGAATAATTTTTTAAAAGTTTTTATAATTTTTATAAACAGCATAATTGCATTCAGATCCTAGAAAACGTCGACACAACTCTTTTGCAAGTGGTAGTAATATTAAATAAGTGATCTTTAAAATGTTTTAAAAAATATTTTGATTAAATTTGGGTCACCCATGAAGTTAATATATAATTATAACATATAATTTATGGTTGAAGTGTTTATATTAAAATTCTTCTTTTATCTAGATTCCTTTGTATCCAAGATGCATGAATATTCCTGAATATTACCTTAAATGGTATTTTATGTTTAAAAAATATTTTAAAATCAATAAAAAATAATAACAATACTATATTGAATCAGGTTTGTGGGATATTTTCTTATATTATCATTCAGATTTCATTTAATTAACTCTTGTAATTTTTAAAATTACAGTCATTACTCTTAAATGATAAATCATATTATATAACTTTTTAAGTTGAGAAGGATTAAAGAGAGGGGGAAACCAAAAATAATGATTTCAATGACACATAAACTTATCTAAAATTGAATATATGATTATATTTAGACCTTGAAATCCACATAGTTTTATATAATTTAATTATTAACAATTTTTGAAAAGTTTAATAGATATTATATGTTAGTATTCTATGTATTTGGAAGATTACAACCCATATCACTTATAAAATCGATCCACTTATCCTCTTTTTCAAACACTTTATGAGGCACTTATTTTGTCAAAAATATATAAAAATTATTTTATCACTTTATTAGACACATACAAGATATTATTCTCTTTCCTAATACCATCATAATAGTTATTATGGTATAATGGAATATAGGATTCAAAAGAAGAGATTGAGCTTTGAACTGAGTACATTCAATTTATTTATTCTTTTACCCCGAAAAAAAATTTGATCAACATTATGATATATGTAAATAATTATCATAATTATACTAAAATGTTATTAAATTTATGTAACAACTCTTATTCATATCTTCTTTCATCCTATGGAGAATGATATTATTGATCATCTCTATATGTGGGCTACTTTCTCCATGAAGTGATGTGGTTGTTTTTTCATTATTTATTAACATTAATTGTCATGAAGAGATATTTAATGAATATATATGTAGTAAAAGATATATTAATTATTTTTAATGGATAAATATTATTTAATTTTCTTTCATTTTATCCATCAAAATGTGGAAACATCAATTGTGCATATTTATAAACTACCATCTACATGAAGTGATGTGATCCATTTTTCATAACCACCTCACAAGAATGGTTATTATGATTAATTTAACGAATAAGAATAATATTAATGAAAAAATTATGATTAAAAAAAGTTAATTTTTTTATAACATTCTTACCCTTCAATACATTATGAAATGATTATATCATATGTGTATATGTGTGGACTACCACCTCCATGAAGTGATGTGATTATTTTTTCATGTCCATAATTAATTAAGGGTAATAAAATTATGTCTCATTTATAATAATGGTAATTATTTCTTAATTAATATTTTGGGGATGATGTAATTAATATCCCATTGATCATGGTCAACCAACTGAAGGAGTTTGGTTATTATGAATCGAACGTCCTTAAAACATTAGATATGAAATTATTTGGTTTAACAACTAAATAATATATGATAATAAAATAAATAAAAAGTACTATGATAATGGAATGAACCTTAATATTATTATAAAAGTAAATAATTAATATATGTTTATATATAGGACCTAATGTTTGTACATAGTGATTTAGAATCAAGGTAAAAAAATTCCTTCTTAATTTCTTTTGGTTGAGATTTATACATTTTTACCACATTTATTATATTGTGATGTATGTACTTCCATATAGATGTATTTAATCAGGATTTTAATAAAAATAAATTGGTTTAGAAATAATTTTAAAATTATATACATCAATATATTTTTGATTGAAAATCTACTTATGTGTAAAGATAATTTAATTAAAATATTCGTTTCAAAAGCCATTATACCACTCCCTCTTCTATGAAAGTTTTATTTTTTATACATAAAGAATGTTCTTAAAATATTTTTAAATTTAATTCATAATATCTTTTTATCTTTATAAATTTTTGTAGAATTGAATCATTTGACTGTTTTTTAAACTCTTCACTTTTGACTCTTTTTCAGAAAGTGAAAAAGAACGTTTACATCATATATGACATTAATGAATTTTCCCACCATCATTTAAGTTAATAATTATAATGATTACACCTAAAATTTACATGATTTTTCACATAAGATAATTTTCCCATATTATTAGGTTCTTTTAGTTTTTAAATTTTATCAAAAGAAAGTGATTTTTAATCATATTTTTCTTGGATAACAAAAAGTGGTATTTTATAAGAGTTGAAGTAATAATTTTATTATTTAAAATTTTAAATTGAATGTTATAAAAAAAATTAATTTATAGGTATGGTAAATATAGATTTTTAAATTATTCTATTTTAAATTAGAACAGTAGATAATTGTTAGTGAATGTGGTAATGAAGGGTGAACAAACAACCTTATGTGAATATTTCAATTATGTGATATGTTGATCTGATAAATCCTCACAATGAATTTTGTAATGATAAGTAGTTAACAGATGCATGTCACTACTAATGATATTTTAATGTTTTAAATTAATTGTTTTATGTTATGAAGTTAACTGATATACATTACTCTTATGAGAATGCTGGGATTATCTTGTTAGTTGATTCCATGATAATAGTATAATGTTCCAAGATTACTACATGTTTAATCTATTATTTTGAAAACATTTTAGTTGATTTTTTAATTGGTAATTATTTATTTTATGATTTAAATGAATGATAAATATATTCTAATTATTTAATGGTTATTTTCAGGGTATATATTTCATGAATTTGGATTTTTCATTATGATTTATTACAAAATATTTTTTTAAAAAATAGGATTCATATATTATATCATGTATATGTAAATGATTATTCTGTGTTCAAAATTTTATATTTCAAAAATGAAATCTTTTTAGGGGTTATAATAATATCAAATCGATTATGTTTTTTTATTAATTTTTATACCACAAAAGTATAATTTTTTACACATCCAATGTTATCAAATTTTTTAAATATGTCTTATGGATGGATAATATCTATTTTGAATAATAAGTCTAAATAAATGGAATTAATCATGTCCAAAGAATGTTGTTAATGTATATAATAGAAAAATGGGCCAAAAAATATTTCTCTTGTGATAAAAAAGGATATTTGGAGGAAAATCTAACATTTTAATAAAGGATTTTTTTCATAATTATCTATAACATTATTCGTAAAATAAAAATGAAATTTATGACTGTGAAACCCTTATTTTATTTCATGTTTCAATACATTTATTGTGTTATGATTCAATATAGTTAGTATCAATGTAAAGACATAGGTAATATTATATGTTTTGATGATTAAAATTGGGATATTTTAAGATTTTTATACACCATTATAGGATAATAAATATAATGTTGATCAATTGTTTAAAAGTATAAATAACCATTTTGAGGTTTTGTGTGATGGGAGTAAAATAGAATTAATGTTATATTACTATAAGTCCCCAGCCTTAAACGTTACTTAATCTTGAGTTATTACAAGATTACACATTGAGGATCATTTCAGGTTTAGTGTTTTAGAGAATTAGATCATAAAACATGCATTACATTCCACATTAAAACAAAGTGGTTACATAAAAGACTGTATTCATTTTTCCCATCAAAGGAAAAATATTTAAAATATAACATGGATTCTTTCTTGACACTTCCTTGACACTATCATCAGATCATGTACCCTTCCCTTGACCTGTGAATTTTTTTTCAAAAACATGGGATGAGCATAAAAAGATCAGTAAGGGTTAAAAAAATATGGAAAGGAAACATGAGTTCATATATACATAAGAATGAAATCATACTTTACCCATAAAACAGAGGCACTTTAACATACCTCATCAAATAATGAATAAATCATAGAAATCATAAAATATAAAAGGTAACTTGAGGCATTCATAACATACTTACGTAGGGAGTAACCCTCTTGGTTATGTTTGGAATACCCACCATAGTATATTCCCTAAATCTCTTCAGAGAAACCTTAACGTTTCACTCCTTCCCGTTAACCAATGCATTGGAGAGATATATCGGGCTCACCCGCCCTTTGTTTATTACAAAACCACCCATCTTCATAATAATTCCCAAGAACCTCAACATAATCGTACCACATAAAACATGCATAAAGGAAACATAACATTTCCACCTTTAAATCACAAGATATCAATACAACACATTTATATAAAAACATTATGAAAACCATTTTTAATACCAAAATAAAATAAAAGTAAAACATGGTATTTATTTTTCATTTAAAAATAAGGTATGTCTTGTTGAGGAAGACGAAACTCAAATAATGGTCACGGCGGCGGAGAAGTCGTTGTCACCGCATACGTTCGATAAAACATTCCCTTTTGTCATTTAGTAAAATGCTTTGTATAAAAAATATTCCTTTTGGATAAACGTAAAATTCAAAGGGGTTTATACACTGTATAAAATAAGGTTTATTATAAAACAAAATATGCCTCAATGAAAGGAGATTGAGATGAAGTCCCTAACAAAGACGGTAACCTTGGTTTAAGGATAAATCAATTACATAATTATGTGTGATAAACGAATACACCAAATATAAGTGGATATTAAGTGTAAAATAATCAAAGGTCATTCACACATATTCAAAAGATGAAATATTCAATAACTACATGTTGAACCCAAAAAAAATCAAAATTGGGTTAAGAAGATCCCTTGACAGCCTTACGACGTCACCTCAAAATGAGTTGATGAGAGATAAAAAAGGGTATCTCATCACTTGGAAATAAATTTTACATCAATAAGGATATATTAGAACATATCACAACATAAGAACATGTAAATTAAAAGACCCAAAAAAATAAGTCTTTTAAAAAGAGGAGGGTGAAAGTTCCCTTACCGACATGGGTATCTTTCGAAATATACACCTCGTGAAAGAAGGACAATACAACATTGATGTAAATAATCATAAAATAAATTATATTACACAATGAGTAAAATAATGGGAAGTACATACACCACTCAAAGGAAATTGTGGGAAATGTAGCATAAATCTCATGGGAAAAAAAGTGAGATGAAAAATCCCTTACGAAAACTCGGCAGCCTAACGACGCCACATAAAACATCCAAAAATGGATTGATGAGATCAAATAGGGTCTCTCATAATATTAACATAATGTTTAATGAAATAGGAATATAAAAGGACATCCCCCAACATAACAATGAAGAGCCTAAAATAAGTGACATAAAAGAGAGTACTTAAAAAGAAAGAGAGAGGATAGATCTTTTACGAAAATTCGACAGCCTAACGGCGCCACTCAAAACATCCAAAATGGATTGATGAGAGAGAATACAGTCTCTCATCATATCAACATAAAAATTACAGTAAGATTAATATAAAAGAACATCCCAATAACAAGAAATATTATCTTTAAAAGTAATGACATAAAAGAGTGTACTTAAAAAGAAAGAGAGGAGTAGGATACCTTACCTCAAGTCCAACTTGTCTTGTTCGTTTCTTTATATTACTGAATAATAAACATTATTCAATTAATAATTGACTAAGTACCTCCTTTAGAGATTATTATTCAGTTCATATCACATATTATAATGTTATAATAATTGTTTAATAATGTTAGATCATATCAGACGTTTTTGTCGATGCTTGGTACATGAGTCAAAAATGACCTTGTTTGAAAAAATATTTCCCATGTAGTTATAAGTAAATAATTTCCAGAATAGTATTAATGATTAAAATATCATATATATCCAGTAAATATTAATTTTATACTATTCCATATCATTTTGAGATAAAAAACGAAAATCACCGTTCATGGAGACGGTAGGCCGTACGTACACATGAACGCTACTTTCATTTTTTTGTCATATTAATGGAATAAAAACAAAATGAGAGAGATATATATATGTTATAATTCCAGAATGATATCAATAATTTAGATGTAATATATTACATATATATCCATTATTAATATGTACTTATAATATTACATAACATTTTGAGATACGAAATGAAATGTACCGTTCATGGAGACGGTAAGCCGTACGTACGCATAAACGCTACTTCAATTTCTATTACATATTTAATGGAATTAAAACATAATGATACATTATAGTATTTTAATTCCATTATGTTTTTATATATAATATCATTAAATATATCCTTTATATGTACCACATATGGTATTAACGAATCAAATCATTTTAAGGGGGCGGTAGTCCGCACTTCCTTAAATGAAGATATCGTGTATACCCATAATGGAAGCCATAAAGGTATGCCATAAATGAAAAATACAGAAGATTAAGGAAAACATAAAGATATTATATATCATATATAAATTTAGTGAAATCTTAATGGCCACCATTGAAGGTGTTAAAAGAATGGTGAACAATCATCATTTTGGGGGGCAGAAATTTGCCATCCACGGAAACAATATTTTCTTTAACCATTAGAAGTAGGTTTGTGTAATTGAAGCTCGAATCCTTATTATAAAAACATCCTAGTATATTTAAGATACTTGATTTGTTACAAAATAAATGAATAAAATGAGTTTAGGGGTTGGAGAAGCAAAATAAAACAAAAGGACACAAGTGAAGACATTACCTTAAAATCGGGTAACTCCCTTTGGTTTGAGCTCAAAGGCTTCCTTGGGAAGACTTCTGCCCAAATTTAGGCTTCAAGGAGTAATATAGGGAATATTATAGACAAAATGGTCAGGGTTTGGCCGAGACAAAGGCTTTGGGATTGTTGGTAAGGTGGTAGAGGTGGGGGCCTTTTATAAGAGGAGAGGAGGGGCACTCTTGTAAAGTTACAAAATGTTACTTTATTTTCAAAAGAGTTTCGGATTTTAGAGGTCCCGAAATGATTTATTTAGAGGATTTGGTGATAAGGGTTCTAAATCCACTCATCTAATAGGTTTTGGACATGTTTAGGTCTTATATTTTACATTATCTTTCGTTTTTATTTAAATCGTTAAATAATGAGGTCATCGCTACATCATCATGATGTCATAAATAATTTAATTTATTTAATGTCTAAAAATTATAAAAAAAATATTATGATGTAGTAAATCTTTTTAGATTACCAATGACTATTTATAGACAAAAATATGACTTCCATAACCCCATGTAAAAATTGTTTGAGTAAAACATTTCATGTTTGTGTCATTTTTACTTTAACATTAAATAAAAAGATATTTATGTCATTTTCAAACCAATGTGGCTCCATGGGGTCCCCAAGTTGACCCATGGATTTTCTTGGTCGGCCATGACACATAAAATGAGGGTAGGACATGTGTCTAGGTCATTTCATTTTATTAAAACATTATTCTTACCATAAACTACACTAATTACCTCTAATCGCGATTAAAAATTTAATAAGTTACTATTCACCAAAAAATTATTTTTATCCCATTGAACCACATTTTACTTGTTAATGACAACCATGTATGTCGGATTCTTGAAATTCAAAACACAAAGATGAAAAAATTTCTTTTAAACGGAAAAATTAGTTTTTATAAATACCACATAGTTGTTTCACTATTGATCAAAAATTGAAGTTTTTAAGAAAAATCCCAAAAATTCAACCTAAGATATATTTGACATTCCAAATTCAAAAATGAAGTCTACATTAAAAAATTCAAAAAATATAAGTAAAATTAATTAATTTAATAATTAATTCCCGCTGTCAGAGAAAATAGCGTGTTTTTATGAAACAATTAGTATAAAAAGATTGACACTAGTTTAAGTCTGATTTCAATGTGAAATTAATTCCAACGACCAATATTGGATTTAATGGTTAAAATATATTATAATTTAACTGTAAAAACAATTCAAAAGATAATCTAATCATATAAATAAATTAGATTAAAAAAAGGTTTTGAATTAAAATACAACATTTTACACTATTCATTAAAAAAAGAACTTTATCGGAAAGATACCAAAAATTTACACAAATTAAGTTTTGATGTCCCAATTCTTAATAAGAGTTTTATGTGGTCCAATATAATGTATAAGAGTGAACAAAACTATATTTAATGATTTTTCACCATCAAAAGTCGATAAGTGAACCTTTAGTAAAAACTAGGGCATATACGCCTAAAATTGAATTATTTCTGTATTGTAAGCCTTTATCATTAATTGGATAAATGTAAAAACATTTAAAAACATATATAATAATATTTTAGTTATTTCTATCCATTCCAGCCAATACAACGGCTACATGTTAACTACCATTTAAAATAATATTATTTCATTATTAGAGTGCAACATAAGATTCCCAAGAAACTCGTTGTTGCGTGTTGTGTACGCCATCAAGCATAGCGTCCCCTTTAAAGTCATATTAATATTTTATTCAAAAATATGGATAAATATGAAAATTTCATATTCTTTATTTACCTGGGGTGTTACATCCTTCCCCCCTTTTGGGAATTGCATCCTCACAATTTTTAAAATTGAGCTTAGAAACATCCTTGAAAGTCCCACATCGGAACAAGATTCGGTAAAACAATCACATTAAAATAAAGAAAGAGAAGTACAAAGGTCGCTCGAGTTGACACATACTAGGATTCCAGGTATGAAAATATGGACATGGAGGAAAAAACAAAGGTTCATGTTCTGATGGAGAGTGATAGAAACCATGTTTAGGAGAAATTTAACCACAAGAAAATCACAAACTTGTGATGGGTTAAACGGTATTCGATTCCCCAGTAGGAAAAGTTAATAGAAAACATTTTTGTTTTAAGTTACTTTTTATTGAGGAATTTATTCATAAGGAAACATAATTACTTATCATGTTGACTTTCAACTTTTATTAGATTTATTACACAAACTCATACTTTCCCCAAAAGACGAGTATTTAGGAAGACTTGTTCACATTAAGAGTACTATAATCAACATCTAGAGAGTCACATAATCCCCAAAAGAGAACTATATACTTTCCATGTCTTTAGACTTTAACCAAAACCAAAAAGTTTAGTACAAGATCAGATAATCCAGAAAATGATAACCCTTTATAAAAAGAAAATCTATTCCTAATCTCCAAAATTTGTCCAACAAAACCCAATGTTCAACGAGGACCATTCGATAAACAATTTGTCCATAAAATTCATCAAAGTAAACCAAACTAAGATTTAAACCCAAATATTTGAAAGATTTAGTCACATAATCTTCCATGTTAAATCGTAACATTTATCTCTAAACAATGTCAGTTGCTCTTAATGTCTCGTATTGAAAAGTAATTAACCTAATCACATATCCTCCATGATAGGTTAATAAATATCCATAGATAACCCAAAATAAACTTACTATTAATTCATAAAATCATCTAACTAATAAGAATTAGTCAAACTAACTAGGGACATCACGTAGTCTAGGGGTAGGCGATAAATACCAGTCGCACTTTGGTTGTGGGTTCGATTCCCACAGCTTTGTCCGACACGACGGGTTGTCACACGGTCTGTGTGTTGTCCTTTTTCCAAAAATATATAATTCTCAAAACACATCCCAAAATGAGATAAAATCTTAAAAAATAAACATAAACTATTTTAACCTCAAGTTTATCTCATTCCTTTCATTTTCCATCATAACATATAATAACCCATAATTACCTCAAAAGTAAGGATCAAATAAACCCTAATGGTTACCTTTATAATTATTACCTGAACATCCACATTGATTGGTCATCTCGAACATGATGCATTATAGAACATACCAAGGTTCAAGTGGTTGATCATGACTCCTTGATAGTTGGTTTAGAACAACCATGAGATTCTTCATTGAATACCCCATTTCATCCAATCTCTTAATCAGAGAACCACCACAGTTTCCTTCAAACCAATTGTCACTTTGGTGCCAGCTAGATCCAGCCATTTACTAAAACCAAAAAGGTCAGTGTGAGTATATCAACATAACCATCATATACTAATGAGTAAGATAAAAACTAAGATATACTTTCTCATTCACTTTATCTAAAACTAGGACTCATTATGAAATCCTAACCATTATGGTAATGTCAATTATGCTTAAAGAATACCCTAACATCTAAAGTTATCTAAACTGACCTCTGATACCAACTATAAGGCCCGAGCCTTAAACCTTACTTAATCTTGAGTTATTACAAGATTACACATTGAGGATCTTTTCAGGTTTAGAGTTTTAGAGAAATAGATCATAAAACATGCATTACATTCTACATTTAAACAAAGTGGTTACAAAAAAGATTGTATTCATTTTTCCCATCAACGGAAAAATACTTAAAATAAAACATGGATTCTTTCTTGACACTTCCTTGACACTATCATCATATCATGTAACCTCCCCTTGACCTGTGAAAAACATTTCAAAAACTTGGGATTAGCATAAAAAGCTCAGTAAGGGTTATAAAAATATGGAAAGGAAACATGAGTTCATATACATAAGAATGAAATCATACTTTACCCATAAAACAGAGGCACTTTATCATACCTCATCAAATCATGAATAAATCATAGAAATAATAAGACATAAAAGGTAACTTGAGGCATTCATAACATTCTTACGTAGGGAGTAACCCTCTTGGTTACGTTTAGAATACCCACCACAGTATATTCCCTAAATCCCTTCGGAGAAACCTTAACGTTTCACTCCTTCGCGTTTCCCAATGCATTGGAGAGCTATATCGGGCTCACCCGTCCTTAGTTTATCACGGAACCACTCGTCTTCATTATAATTCCCAAGAACCTCAACATAATCGTATCACATAAAACATGCATAAAGTAAACATAACATTTCCACCTTTCAATCACAAGATATCAATACAACACATTGATATAAAAACATTATTAAAACCATCTTCAATACCAAAATAAAATAAAAGTAAAACATGGTATTTATTTTTATTTTAAAAAGAAGGTATGGCTTGTAGAGGATGCCAAAACTAAAATATTGGTCACGATGGCGGAGAAGTCATTGTTGCCGCATATGTATAACAAAACATTCCCTTTTGTCATTTTGTAAAACGCTTCCTATAAAAAAGATTCCTTTTGGATAAACGTAAAAGTCAAAGGGGTTTATACACCGTATAAAAGAAGGTTGAGTATAAAACAAAATATGCCTCAATGAACGGAGATTGAGACGAAGTCCCTTACAAAGACGGTATCCTTGGTTTAAGGATAAGTCAATTACATAATTATGTGTGACAAATGAATACACCAAATATAAGTGGATATTAAGTGTAAAATAATAAAAGGTCATTCACACTTATTCAAAGGATGACATATTAAATAACTACATGTTGAACCCAAAAAAATTGAAATTGGGTTAAGAAGTTCCCTTGACAGCCTAACGACGTCACATCAAAATGAGTTGATGAGAGATAAAAAAAGGGTATCTAATCACTTGGAAATAAAATTTACATCAATAAGGATATATGAGAACATATCCCAACATAAAAATATGTAAATTAAAAGACCCAAAATAAGAAGTCTTTTAAAAAGAGGAGGGTGAATGGTTCCTTTACCGACATGGGTATCTTTTGAAACATACACCTCGTGAAATAAGTACAATACACCATTGATGTAAATAGTCATAAAAGAAAGTATATTATAGAATGAGTAAAATAATGGGAAGTACATACACCACTCAATGGAAATTGTTGAAAATGTTTCCAAAATCTCACTAGAACAAAAGTGAGATGAAAAATCACTTACGAAAACTCGGCAGCCTAATGGCGCCACTTAAAACTTCCAAAAATGGATTGATGAGATCATATAGGGTCACTAATCATATTAACATAAAGTTTACAGAACGATTAATATAAAATAAAATCCACCAACGTAACAAAAAATAGCATAAAAGAAGTGACATAAAAGAGAGTACTTAAAAAGAAAGAGAGAGGATAGATCTCTTAAGAAAATTCGGCAGCCTAACGGTGCCACTCAAAACATCCAAAATGGATTGATGAGAGAGAATATGGTCTCTCATCATATGAACATAAAAATTAAAGTAATAGTAATATAAAATAACATCCCAATATCATGAAATATGATCTTTAAAAGGAATGACATAAAAGAGTGTACTTAAAAAAAGAGAGGAGTAGGATCCCTTACATCAAGTCCAACTTGTCTTGTTCGTCTCTTTATATTCCTGAATAATAAACATTGCCCAATTAATAATTCCCTAAGTACCTCCTTTAGAGATAATTATTCAGTTCATATCACATATTATAATGTTATAATAATTGTTTAATAATGTTAGTTCATATCAGACGTTTTTGCCGATGTTTGGTACATGAGTCAAAAATGAACTTGTTTGAAAAAAGATTGCCCATGTAGTTATAAGTAAATAATTTCCAGAATATTATAAATGATTAAAATATCATATATATCTATTTAATATTCATTTTATACTATTCCATATAATTTGGAGATAAAAAACAAAAAGCACCGTTCATGGAGACGGTAGGCCGTACGTACGCATGAACGCTACTTCCATTTTTTGTCATATTGATGGAATTAAAACAAAATGAGAGATATATATATATGTTATAATTCCAGAATTATATCAATAATTTATATGTAATATATTACATATATATCCATTATATATATTTACTTATAATATTACATAACATTTTGAGATAAGAAATGAAATGTATCGTTCATGGAGACGGTAAGCCGTACGTACGCATGAACGCTGCTTACATTTCTATTTCAATATTTAATGGAATTAAAACATGATTATACATTATAGTATTTTAATTCTAGTATGGTATTATATATAATATCATTAAATATATCCTTTATACGTACCACATATGGTATTAACGAATCAAATCACTTTGAGGGGGCGGTAGTCCGCACTTCCTTAAATGAAGATATCGTGTATACCCATAATGGAAGCCATAAAGGTATGCCATAAATGAAAAATACAGAAGCTTAAGGAAAACATAAAAATATTATATATCATATATAAATATAGTTACATCTTAATGTCCACCTTTGAAGGTGTTAAATGAATGTTGAACAATCATCGTTTCGGGAGGCAGAAATTCACCATCCACAGAAACAGTATGTTCTTTAACCATTAGATGTAGGTGTGTGTATGTGTAGCTAGAATCCTTCTTATAAATACATTCTAGTATATTGAATATACTGTATTTTTTACAAAATAAATGAATAAAAAGAGTTTAGGGGGTTGGAGATGCAAAATAAAACAAAAGGACACAAGTGAAGACAATACCTTAAAATCGGGTAACTCCCTTTGGTTTGAGCTCAAAAGCTTCCTTGGTAAGACTTCCTCCAAAATTGAGGCTTCAAGAAGTAAGATAGGGAATATGAGAGACAAAATGGGCAGGGGTTGGACGAGACAAAGGCTTTGGGAGTGTGGGTAAGGAGGTAGAGGTGGGGGCCTTTTATAAGAGGAGAGGAGGGGCACTCTTGTAAAGTAAAAAAATGTTACTTTATTTTCAAAAGATTTTCGGATTTTAAAGGTTCCACATTGATGTATTTCAAGGATAAGGTGATAATGGTTCGAAATACACTCATCCAATAGGTTTTGGACATTTTTATGTCATATAGTTTACATTATATTTCCATTTTATTTAAATCGTTAAATAATGAGGTCATCGATGCATCATCATGATGTCAAAAATAATTTTATTTATTTCATGTATAAAAATTATAAATAAAATACTATGATGTAGGAAATATTTTTATCTTTCCAATGAATATTTTTATCCAATCATTTGACTTGTATAACCCCATTTTAAAATTGTATTCGTAAAACATTTCTTGTTTGTGTCATTTTTACTTTAACATTAAATAAAAAAATATTTACGTCATTTTCCAACCAAAGTGGATCCATGGGGTCCCCAAGTTGACCCATGGATTTTCTTGGTTGTCCATGAAACATCCAATGAGGGTAGAACTTGTGTATAGGTCATTTCAATTCATTAAAACAATATTCCAACCATAAACTACACTAATCACCTATAATCGCGATTAAAAACTTAATAAGTTACTATTCACTAAAAAATTATTTTTATCCCATTGAACCACATTTTACTTCTTAATGAAAACCATGAATGTCAGATTTTTGAAATTCAAAACACAAAGATTGAAAAATTTCATTTAAATGGAAAAATCAGTTTTTATAAGTACCACATAGTGGTTTCAATATTCATCAAAAATTGAAGTTTTTCAAGAAAATCCCAAAAATTCACCCTAAGCTATATTTGATATTCCGAATTCAAAAATGAAGTCTATTTTAAAAAATTCAAAACATATAAGTAACATTAATTAATTTAATAATTAATTTCCGCTGTCAGTTAAAATAGCGTGTTTTTATGAAACAATAAGTATCAAAAGATTGACACTAGTTTAAGTCTGATTTCAAAGTGAAATTAATTCCAACGACCACTATTGGATTTAATGGTAAAAATATATTCTAATTTCACTTTAAACCCAATTAAAATGATAATATAATCATATAAATAAATTAGATTAAAAGAGGTTTTGAATTAAAATACAACATTTTACACTATTCATTAAAAAAAATAACATTATCTGAAAGATACAAAAATTTACACAAAGTAAATTTTGATGTCCCAATTCTTAAGAAGAGTTTTATTTGGTCCAATAGAATGTATAAAGGTGAAAAAAAACTATATTTAATGACGATTCTCCATCAAAAGGTGATAAGTGAACCTTTAGTGAAAACTAGGGCATATATGCCTAAAATTTAATTCTCTATGTATTTTAAGACTTTATCTTTTATTGGATAAATCTAAAAACACTTAAAAACATATATAATCATATTTTATTTATTTCTACGCATTCCCGCAAATATAATGGCTACATGTTAACTACCATTTAAAATAATATTATTTTATTATTAGAGTGAGACGTAAGATTCCCAAGATACTCATTGTTGCGTTTTGGGTACGCCATCAAGCATAGCGTCCCCTTTAAAGTCATATTAATATTTTATTCACAAATATTGATAAATATGAAAATTTAATATTCTTTATTTACCTGGGGTGTTACAATTACAATATATTTATGGGAATACAATACATGGGATTAGTTTTTGTTTTTGTGAATAGTTTATTTTGGGTAAGAATGTTTTCATGTTTTGTGGACATAAGTCGAAAGATAATTAGAAAATTTTCAACTAATATGATTTTCATGTTCAGGTAATTATGGTTAATTATGATATAATAGTAATTATATTTTTTGAACATATATTCTTTCATAAATATAACAATGGGACTAGGAAATAATTTTGAAAGTAAGTGATTTAAGATATCTTCAATGTATTTTACTCTAGTGGGTGCATTATATGATTATGCTAAAGGGATATATTTTTATATAAGATAATTTTATTTTGAAATAATCGATGAGTAATATTTTTAGAAGAATATGTGGCACTATTGTGAATTTATGGTGATTTATGTTATTTATAAAAAAATTAACCATATTTTTTAGATTATATGATTATGGAATATATATTTTTTCTGTCTACACTATAGGTGATTTACTTTTGGTGATAAATCCGAAATTTATCTCATAGGAATATGTGATATGATCATTATGATTTTTGGGATTTAATTATAGTCAGTAATAATTTTAAATGTTTTAAGGTTAGTTATTTATGTAATGATTTTTGTTGAACAATAAGTGTTATTATTAATGGTTTTAGATTAATGTAATATTTCATTATATGATTTTTTTATTCACATTGGATATCATTCTATCGTATGAAATGAATATGTTTTGGGTTTATATTAGTGGATAATAACAAGAAGAAAAACTTTGCATCTTTTTTGGACTGTTTTCTCCATTAGAATTTTTAATTACTGCCTCATATATGGGAATTATTTTTTAAAAATTCATATTATATAGTTATATATGAGAAAAAAATGGATATTTATTAAATAATAATATTTTAAAATTCCCAAATGTTGTGAAAAGGAATATTGTAAATATATTTTCATAAAATTTAAATCTCGATTTTAAAATTATCTCTCAAATATATCGAGTCTTATGCAGAATGTTGCACTTAACTATGAAGGTATTATTTTAGAAACTCATATGAATTCGTGATTCTTATGTATGGAATATATAGTATGAAATAAAAAATTACTTGGTAATGACCTAGAAATTATTTCTCATTGAAATACCTATAACTAATTTTATTATTTTATTATGATAGATAAATTTTGAGATAATAAAAAATATTCATTGAGAAAATTTATTTTTTGGGTTATAAGGTATCACTTTGATAATTTATAACATAATTTATTTAGGTAAACATTTACCCAATATTATATTGTATACACAACAACATATATAGATGAATCCTGATATATTATAATTTAAATATAACCATAATGGTCCCACTATTGGTCATGTTTGTATGAATATGAATAAATATATATGTTTATATACATATAATTACTTTAGGAAATAAAATTAAAATAATCAAAAATTTATTATTAATTGTTTATAAATGATGATAATATATTTTTTAGGTAAAATAGATATTTTACCTAAAATTATTTTTATATCTACAGTATATTTTGATCATAATAGAATTAATTAATTACTAATTATAATTTTTTAAATGTAATAAAATATATTATAATTATTTAAATTAATTAGTATTCATTCATTTTTGGAAATTAACTTGAATTATGAAATTTTATTCATGAAAAATAATTATACTTGAGAAAGGGTTTTAATACATTTTGTGTGAGGATACTGTAATTAATTTATTAAAAATTTATAAATTTCATTACATGAATGTTATATATTTTTTGAAATAATAATTTTATTATAGGATTAAGATGAAATATTTATATTTTTATAAAGGAAAAATTTATTTGTGAAAGGTGAATTTTTTTTATCAAAACAAATCATTTATTTTATGGAAATCAATTAACATAAAAGCACCATGTCATTTTGTATTTGTTGAAAGTACAATTAGATAAAATTATTTATAAACAACATAAATAATTATATTGGAATTAGTATGTTTTTTTATTATTTTGGTGTATGTTTATTATTATAATTAATAAAATATTTTCTTAAAAACCATTTTCATTACATTCTGATGACATATATTAAAAATAATTTACACTAAATCGAGGAGTATAATGACGAAAAATTGATTTTATAATTTCAATCATGTGCTTAAAATATTTTAAATAGTTGAACATTTTTAGTCATAATTAATAGTAACCATGATAAATTTTTTTCAATATAGTAATGAATAATACAATTTAATTGAGGACCAATATATAAGGGATAAGATAAAAAATCAACCCAATAATTGAATTAATTTAATTATACGATAATAATTTGATGATAACAATCCAAACGTAGAATATATAGAATTTTTTCGCCACATAAAATTTATTATGGACTTTATATTGTTTTTTTGTTATGAAAAAATACAACGTATCACCCTTTTTATCTTAGTCTATATAATATGACATCATAGGCATTAAAAGAATATATATTTCTAAAAAAATTATTTTAAATATCAATAAATATTCTGGTGATTAAAATATAACATTAAATTTTTATCTAGTATAACCACATTGAATGATCACACAATGATGATGTAGTTCATTTCAAAACACAAGAAAACTATTAAAGGATTGCAAAAAATAAATGTAATATAATTTTGTTTAATAATGGTTAATTTTTATTTTATTTTATTACATAGTACTATTTATATTTAAATTAGTTATATTTATATTCAATTATTGTCCTAATACCTTTAAATTCAATATAATTCCAATAGTCATGAAAAAAACCTTAAATTACCTTTTATGTTTTACAGTTTATTGTTAAATAATTATAAAAAATAATAAAAATTATATATTTACTAATGTGCATGATAATTATTATATATTATAAAATTTTTCATATATCTAACTCATCTAATTTAAAAAATTATATTCAGGACACTTAGAGTGAATCAGTCATGGTAAAGTTTATGGATAAACAAGGCTAACAAGGGGGCCTAACAAATGATACTATATAAAATTATAATGTGAATTATATGAAGTTTATTTGATGATTATTTTTTTATATTATTTTTATATTTTCTATGATATGGTACTTTGGATATATTTTAAATGGGTTAGACACAAATGAAATATTGAATTTCCTGTATTAACAGGATTACCAACCACCTCACATATATATTGATAAAAACAATCCTCTCATAATAAAAATTCACAATCCATTTATATTGGACCATATATACCATAATAAATTCCTCAATTACATATCCAAATAGTTTTGCTTGTTTTATTTCGCTATGACAATTTCCAGACGGCTTAAGGTGTAAGAAAAAAGAAGATTGCAAAGAATATGTAGAACCCTATGAGAAGATAATTCATTTTATATCCTTTTATAACTCTGTTAATTGTACCATAATCATGTGGATAAAATAAATTAGGTATATTTTATGTAACTGAATTTTTTTAGGTTGATGAAAAATCCTTATTAATCTCTATTTTTGTACAACGTGAAATGGAAGTATTGATCATGTGTACGTATGGACTAACTACTTTGTGAAGAAATGTGGTTCATTTTTCATATTCACAATACATAGATTTTAATAAATAAAATATCATTTATTATAATTGATTAATTGAAAAAAAAATTCTCCATCCATCAATAACTAGAAACATCATTCGCGCATATATATGGACAACCATATCCATGAAGTTATGTAATCCCTTTTTAATCAAAAACTCACAAGGTTGGTTAATTTAGTTGAATTAAGGAATAACCATTGTATTCATGAAAATTATGATATATTGGAAATACAACATATTACTTAACTTCTTACCCATTTATATGCTGGAATGTGAAAACATCGCTTTTGCGTACATGTGGACTACCTCTTCTAGGATGTGATGTGAATATTTTTTTCATGTATGTATTTATAGAGCGGTCATTCCATTTTATTTGATATATAAAAATCATTAAAATTTCATGGTTAATATTATTTATCTGATTTAATAATGAACCCTTTTATATTGTTCATCATACCTAAGTTGTTTTTGGATTATTAAGTGAACACCCTGAAAACAAAAGACATGTACTTAATCGATTTAGTAAATATATAATACATTGTAATAAATGAAATAAAATGGTTTATGATAAGAACATAAACATAAAAAATTTCATAATCATCTATATTTTTTATATAAATTTAGCATTTATGTGTTAAAGAATGTATCTGGTGATTTTGTATCAAGGATTGTGATTTGTCATATCAATATCATATTTTTAGACATAGTCCATTTGCACCACATGTTTTCATTTGTGTCATATATATAATATCATAGAGATTTATTTTATAAATAAAACTATTAAATTACTGTTGTTTTGAAAACATTCTAGATTTTTTCCTTCAATATTTTTTTGATTCAAATGTTTCAAAACTACTAAAAGATATTATTTAATATTTTTGGAAAATTATATTATAAATCTAATAATATTCAATATAACTGACCAATAAAATGTTTCGAAAATGACATAATATTTTCTAAAATTAAAATTTTAAAAATCATTATCTCTTTAAAAGGGATTTAAAATGAATATTATTGATGTTTTTGAGACATTTCATTTTATACTCTTTTTAAAAAAGTGAAAATAATGTTTTTGTTAACATATATGGAATTGATGGATTTTACCACCGTCAGTTACATTATTCATTATCAATAATCCTATATAGGACTCCCTAGTTTATTAAAAAATATTAAATTTTCATTGTTCATATAATATTTTGGTTCCATATGTTTTGTAAAACAAAATGTTTTTTCATATCATTTTTATGGGATAAATAAAAGTTGTTTTGAATATGGGATAAAATGATAATACTATGATTTTTAAATTGATTTTTGAATGTTATCAAATGGTATGATTTCAAGTTACCATTAAACCTCCTTGTAACTAATTTTTTTTATTTTAAAACATGACACTTTATCATTATTAATGAATGTGGGAATAGGGAGTTAACCCACAACCTTATTTATGCATGGGTTTGTTAAATATCTATAAGGAATTTGGTAAAGTAACAAACTTATCTGATGTAAGATATTATTATGGTAATGTAAATGGAGTTAATTACTCATATGAATTGATTAAGATATATGAAATAATTTACACATACGAGAGTGTTTGAAATATCCTAATGAGTGAATCAATGATGAATGTATGATTCCCTAGGATTCATTAGTTCATTATCTATGATTGAAAATTGTTTTTCATTGAATCATTTCAGATTTTAAAAAGTAAATAATGGGTTTATGACTTAAATTTTTTTATTATCATCTAATGGAGAATGTGTTTCTATCATGGGAAAATGTTCATGAATTATTATATTTTTGTTTTTAATGATTTCAAAACTATTTAAGAAAATTTAGGCTTTGAATTTCATTTCATTAATAAGTAAATGACTATAAAAATTATATAATGTGAAAATGTATAATTTATTATTATTTTTCATTAATTTTAAATGGATTAATGGGGAACCCATTATATTTATATCCCTTTCTGGGATTTTTGTGATCATCATATGTTTTCTTGTTTTTCTCATATGGAATAAGAATGAGTAAGATCTATTAATATGTCCAACAGTAAATAATGTAAATATTCCTTGAATGAAGAAAATGTATCCTGAATGAAAAAACAATGTAATATGGAATTTTTTGTTAAAAATTAGTAATTTAGTGTAAGTGTACACTTTTTATAAATATTTTTTAATTCTATGAAAATGTAGTGCTAAACGATCCCCAAAAGTTTGGAGAGTGATAGCCTTATTAGAAATCATTTAATCATTGGTTATTTCTGTTATGATATAGTGCAGTTTGTGTCCGTGTAAAGGATTAGATAAATATAAATGTAATTATGATTCATATTAAGAGATTTTAAGTGTTTTATATATCATCATGGGTAAATAATTGTATCATTGATCATAATTTAATTTAATTAGTTCCCCTTTTTATGTTTTATGTGATGAGATTTTAGGATGATTAAAGATATTTTGAAGGATATTTATAGGAATAAAAACATTGAGTTTTGTATGTTTTTTCATGTAATTTTTAATTAAGGAAGAAAAATTTTAATTTTTATTTATATAAGATTTATGTTATAGATAACCCTTCACTTTATTTTGAAATTTGATGTTTAGATAATTGGAGTTAGTTGGGATAAAAGTCAGATGATATTTTGGAAACGTATGGTTTATCATAGAGATAACCATGACCATTAAATGTGATGAGATGAAGTGATTAAATGTATTTTTAAGGAATTTAACTATATGAGTATCATTATATTGTTAAGGTAAAAATAAATATTTTTTTTGTAAGATCTGATTTTATTTTATAAATTAAATTATAATTAAATTTTTTAATCACATATGACTTTACGAAGTCTTTATAAGGATTCGTGTTATTTATAGAAACAATTACAATATTTTAATGATTATATGATTCGGAAATTTTTTTTATGAGTCATTATGAGAGATTAGCGTTTTTTAGAGATATTTATTAAATTAAACTCAGAGAAATATGTGATCTAATATTTTTGATATTTTAGAATTAAAAATTTTTAGGCATATTTAGAAGTTTTTATGTTTAGTTATTTATAGAATAATTTACATTGAACATTGGATGATATTAATATTTATTTAGAGATTAATGTAGTATATATTCATATGATTGATTCATCATTTTTGATATCATCATAACTTTTTCTATCAATTTTTTTTTTCTGGAATTTATAAGAGAAATACGAGAAATAACATTTCACACATTTTTGGATATTGTGATCCATTATATGTTGAATTTAGATATAAAATAATGAAAAATAAATCATGAATAATCATTGTTCAAATTAGGATATGAGATTGAATTAGAAAATTATCAATGTTAAGAAATGATAAAATTTCACCGTTGATATGAAAATAAATCAAGTACATATATTTTCATTATATATTTATCTCAATTGAATGTTTTTTCTGAAATTTATCACGTCTTATATTAAAATTGTCACTCAAATTTCAAGGTAATAATAGAGAAAATCATTTTCATGTTCATGTCTTATAGAAGTACATTCTGTTAATATATAATATGTTTTTTGATCAAGACCTGGACATTTAGGTTCAGAGTAAAATATATATAATATTTTACAACTATGTTATATATATTTAAATATATATTTGATAAAATAAAATTTAAATTATAATGATGTAATTTTGAGGAGGGTAATAATGAAATATATAAATATTTTAGAATTCATTTTCATTAAATATTTTTATATTAAATAATTGTTTTTGTATATGAAACAATGTGTTTAAACGAACCATGGTGTATAATTATTTAAATATGACCATTATGACCCAACAATTGGGTTGGTAGTTATGAATATGAATAAGAAGATTATGAAATATATGCATAAAATTTATTATCAATAAAATTAGTTATCAATCTTACATTAATTATTAATTTGTTGTAAGATTTCATAAAATCAGATGATTTTAATAGAGTTATTTTTCATTTTACTATTTTTATTTGTATAATGTATTTTTTTTATAATAGAATAGATAAATTTATATTTATACATTATTAAAATGAAATAAATCGATTATATATGAAATTTAACTACTAAATATTCATTTAATTATGTTTTTTTGGAAATTACAGTGAATAAAGGCATTTTATGTTTCAAAAACATTTTTCCTTAAAAAATGATTTATACTTCCATTTTACGTGTATAATATAATTAATTATTTAATATATTATAAAGTATATTTTACAAATAAATATAATTTTTTAAATAATAATTTCATAATCATTTTAGGCTGATTATTTGATATTATTTCTGTAAAGTATTATATGTCTGTGAATTGTTAAAAATACTAATTTTTGAAAACCAATAATTTATTTTGTTTAAATAGATCCCTATAAAAGTCCCATATTGTAGTGGAATTAATTTTAAATTAACTGAATATATTATTTATTAAAAAATATAATTAGTTCTAAAGTAATTATCATTACAGTCAATATTTCTTTTTTTTGTTTTTTATTATTAAAAACATATTTTCTTAAAAATACTTTTTTATTTAATTTAAGCCACATATAATTTTTTTTAAAAAAAAATAAAAATTCAATATGAAAAAAAGTATTTCATATTTTTAATAATCATGTTTGTATTTGGTAAATAGGTTAATTTAATTTTTTGTCAAAATAAGTAGTAACTATGGTTATATTTCATCAATAACTTGCAATTATAAATGATTTAATTATTTATAAATCTATTTTAAAAGGCCTAAAATTGAATATAAAATTTACATTTCTTCCATTTTGTGATAACAATTTACAATAAACATCTTAAAATCATAAATATATAATTTTTGTTCCACATTACATTAATTATAAGATTTATATTTTTTAATGTTCATAAAATTAAAAAAATTCACACTATTTTAAAATTTTCAACATGTTTTCTAAGGGATAAATAAATTATATTAATGGTTTGAAAATTTTATATTTAAAATGAATAAATTATTATAATATATTAATTTATTTTTAATATTTAAGGATTGTATACGTTCCTTGAAGGCTTTAGAAAAACCAACACAATGCTTGTTCATGTAGTAAGAAAATAAAATTAATGTCTATAAAAATTTTAAAATTAAAATATGTTATATGAAATATGTTTACCCACATATTTATTTCATGATTATAATTTATATGCGATAGTAAATTTTTATATATTATAATAACATTTTCAGATTAATTCCATTAAATTAAAGATGTATCAATTGTTCAAAATGTCACTAGCCCTCACCCAAATGGGTACCCCAATGGGGATTGAAATGAGACAAGGGAGAATGATTAATACTCAATCCCACACCCTTTCAGCCATGAACTTGTGACTAACACCAAGGGTATATGATGCATATTAATGGGTTCCATTAACATCTATGATAAATACACGGAAGAGAGAAATAAACCAGATACACCAATCAAACCCTTCATATATAGATAAAAGAATACAATGTGAATACATGAAATGTCATTAGAGGATAAACAAGAGGAAAAGAAACTATATATACCATTAAGGTAATTCCAGCAGTGACTGTGAAGCTTGAAAGTATCTGAAAATAAATATTTTGTAATATCATTCCCAATATCCAACCTGATATTGCTAACCTGAAAAAAACATTATTTATATATACATGGTGGGAGAGAAGCAGTACACTTAGAAAGCACCTCCCCAAAGAATCTTAAACAAAATATAATACAAGAATACTAAATCCAAATAAAAATCACTAAAAAAAAATCTCCACATAAATAGGTATGCAAATTTTTGAGCCTCGCCATGGCTTTAAATCAACATGTATCACATAAAATAGATAATATATTATTCTGAAAAATCTTAATTGTTCTAAAATACCACTCTCGTGCTTGTTTTCCACTACTCCCAAATGTTGTAAATTCAGAGCTGTCTCAAAGAAAATATATTCAATCATATAAACACTCGATGTATGTATCAAAAGTTGTATCTCTTGCATCACATCATCTCATAATCCCATATAACATCTCTATAGAGAATCCAATTAGTATGTGGGATACAACACATCCTATATGGTATGTATCATACATCATGAATCAAACCTCCATCCATAACAAACAATACAAAAAGTAACGCACCACAAATAAAAACAGCATCGATATGTTATAATTATATTAATCATTTAGAAACTATATCTATTTATATATATGTTTCTAAAATAACCCAAATCCATTAAATCCCTTTACACGAATATATGGGAAACTACCTTTCAAGCACACTTATATATAACACTAACAAGATACGATTGTGGGACCTGATGGTGTAGTCATATATCCACCCTCACCACTATAATATTGGGGAAAACACCCATATAGATTCCACTGGGTTCCATTAAACCTACCTACATGGGTTTGGTAGCATAAGAAATCATAAAATGTATGAGATATATTTTCAAAAATAAGAAATATATGGGAATGAACTAATTCAATGATCTTCTAAAACTATCATCACTCGGACTGATTACTTCAACTTATTGGGACAAGATATCCTATCAGAAAACAATAGTTTGGGAAAAATATTAATTTCATTGTTTTATTTTGATATTTCACTTCATTTTAATTAATTTATTAACCCGTAATTATATTTATTTCTATTAAATTATATAATCCATCAACGTAAACACCATTACCTCTAGTAATAATCCAAAAGAGGCCACGATTTCTTAGGATAGACATTAATATTTATATTTCTCAAAGAACTAATCCCATGTGTAAAAAATTTCTTAAAAACTGTAATAATTTTATAATTCTAAATACTCTGTGAAAACATCCAAATCCACCAATAATTGCGATAAAACCATTTATATTCAGCCTATAAAAATAATCTTGACCATCCCTCCATTATGAATATTAATTAATCAAAATAATTCCAATTATGAAAAAATTGGGCAAACCTATATTGATCCAATTCTATTTTCTTCAGTACCATACAATAAACCCATATTCATATCACCATGAATATCACCATTACATATATCAACTAATACTTCAACATTGTTCCTCCCCACCTAAATTACTTCATAAATCTGTATCACATCCATCAAATTCTCACATCAAATTCTATAATAAGGAATATTTATATAGACCACATAATTTACAAAAAATAAAACATAGATGTTAGGGAAACATGGCCCTTAAAATAATTAATTCCACCTTCCCATGCTAGAATTCTCTCACCCCCCCTAAATATAAGTCACCCAAACATTATAAATAATGGGATCCCTAGACACCAATATTTTATATATATTATACGATTGATTTTTTATTCAATTATTTTTTAACAAATTAAATAATTATATATTCTATCTTTGGGTAGCCTAAGGCATCATCGATATGAATCTATAAAAATAAAATAAATATTATTTATAAAATTTCTATCTTTAGAAAGAATTAAAATAGTTCACAACTAACATTCCATTAATCATTAAAGTATTCAATAATAAATAAAACATAATGTTCTTCATCCAAATCCATGAACACACAGAATAAAATATTTAATTAACCATGAAAACATAATTAATTTATATTATCATCAAATTATAAGAAACAATAAATTTATTAAACACACTTATTTCATTCTTTATATAACCAATTAATTCCAAATTTATGTTCCTTTTCAATTTCAACAGTTTAATCATGCTAAACCATGAATAAAAAATTACCCAAAAAATAGTGAATACATGACACATTATATTTGAAAATTATATACAATCTATTATGAGGGTAAAAAGAAACCAGTTGTAATTATAAACATATACAAAATCCAATAATTAATATAGTTTAATAGTTCTTAGGTAAATTACAGAACCATGTTAAGGTTTAATCCATGGTCAATTAATGATTACTTTTAATTAAATTAATGAAGCAACAAATCCCCAACTATAAACTTTTTAATGTTTTTCTCATGATAACATATATATGTAGTGGGTCTCTAATATCCTATACCACATTAAAAATCTGATCTCATAAGGACAAAATGCTATAAACACAATTGAAATTGGAAAGGAAAAAAATCTTTTTTAGTGATAGATATCAACTACCAAATCACGTTATGAAAGAACAAACAGAAACAAGATTAAACTGAGAGATATAACTACAAAAAAGAGAATAACCAACCTTAGATCACCACAGATCGATCAAGACAAAATGCGAATAGGTCCCTATTGAAATAGGGATTCAAATACAATAAAAATAATAGGGTGTTTCTTAATTTTAAGATAATGATGTTGGAGGAAAATGGGTTTTCAAGCCTCAAGGATTGTTATAGGAAGACAGTTTTTAATGAAGGTGGTCCAACCTATTGGACCGTGCTATAGAGTATTGAAAAAAACGAGAACTACATAATAATGAATAGATTAAATACCCTGTACACCTTTTCAAACCAAATCTAGGATCAATGGATTGATCCATGATGAAAATCTTATTTATTTGAGGGGAGGGATAAAAATTTTACATGTATCCCGTATTAAAACCATCCATTATTTTGATGTAACCATAATAACCTATATTTAATAGCCACATAACTCCATGATACCATTATCAACATTGGGGTAACACATACAATACATCCAATAACTATGGTATAAACAAGATTAATGAGTATGTATCTTCATTTATCATTCAAAAATACACTTTAAAACCCTCATGGGATGCCATTCCATATAATCCTTTTTATTTTAAACTACCCATGGATATATGTTCTAGTCTATCATCAAATTTATCTTGGACCCCCTTTTCCCTATTTACTAATCAAACTCCTTAAATCCACCACTAGGATCCTCCAACACTATGAAAACGTAATGGGAAGGTCCACTTTGGTCCATATCCTTAGATCATATACCTATTAATATATTATTATCATAAAGAAGTCATAACTTATTATAAAGTGAATGAAAGAAAATGGTTCTTTAGAATAATTACCAACAAGATACCTCTTTAAGGTCTCACTATCATAGGAGTTCATCAACCTCACTTATACCAATAAACATAAAATCATGTTTAAAATTAACAATATCCATCACAATTATCTTGGGGAGATACATAGTAAATAAGAGATATTCCATAATAAAGAAACACGATAAATCTATCTTATAGAAATTAAAAGGTATAATATTCCCAAAATGAGAAATGATAGTATAATCGATATAAAATTATAGCTCATGATACTGAGCATATAGATTGGACTCACATTCCCTAGTAAAATATTCTATTCCAACATTTCACTGAAATATACTATCCAAGGGTAAAAACTTCGTGCAGAACACTTTCTATTGGTAGCCTTGGATTTTCATAGACTGTTCCTGAAGGGTCACATAATTTTCATCCTCAAAATTTCCCAAATCAATGATGATAAAGATAAAAAAATTGATTTAAAAAATAAAAAAATCATTTATCATGACCATATTCATTGGATGTGAAATCATATATGCAACTCCTCCAATATGAGAAATCACCTAATTTGGACAAAAAAAATAAGAAAAATCACACTTCCATTATCAAAACGTCACTACCCACTATATGAATTCACTGTTGGAAACAAATCATCTCAATCATTGATCTATATATGTATCATTAAATGACCAGTATAAGACTATGGATGATACTAAAATATTTTTTTCCTCTCACAAAATACCAGACCCATCTCTATCATGCTCTGTACTAGCATAGACTGGAGAATTGATAACTCTCAAAACCTACCTCATAATGTAGAATGGAAATTTATGTCACAAAGTGCTTGAAATATCTCCATACTAATGGTGGAGTGAATTCTATTATTGTATGAAAAGTAAACCAAGGGATGGTACGCCATTAATGAATCTCCAAAATCTATTACAAAGAACATAACATTTATTCAACAGACTCAATAGTACACTTTTTATGAGTCTCCATATGAATATTAAATGAATTTTAAAATCATAGAAGATAGATGAATTATTTCCAAATACCTCTTCACACCCTTGAGGCATAATGGGTATTAGAATCATATTAGATATTACTCATGAATTTATGATGTCTTACCACCACCGATAGATATTTCCTTAATAAACCCTTAGCTATCATTTCTTCCTTGCTCATTATATAGTGGATGATTTCAGGAAATAGTCTAGTATTTATCATATAGAATCATATTCATGTTGAGTATAAGTTATTATAGTAACCATGTCCATTATTATGTCATCACATATCCTCTAGGGAAAAACAATGGCTTGATGAAACCATATGGAACACGGTTCATGACCTTCACCTTTTGGAAGAAAAAAGATGAGGGAAAAAACTTCATAACAACCCTCTTCAACATAGGAGTCCAAAACTAACCTCTTATATCTGAAAACCTTATTGTTATTGAGGTATGTACTTCTAACAGTTAACATTGGATATCATAGGGAACCATATGACACATCTTCAATGGGATGAAAATCATTTTGTATAAAAATAAACGATGTTGTTCATCCTTAGAGTATACATTAGGGGCTTCACTAAAAACAACAAGGATTTCTAGACCTCCCCACTCATAATCCCCCAACTGGGACTCTGCCAAATATGTCACCAAGGACCACTACACCTTCAACTACATAACAAAACCACCACCTCTAACCTATCCTATATCACATCACATCATTGAGTGTACAACCATCATTCTATACCAATATACAAATTCATTAATTATATTTCTATGTGACTTCCTACTCATCACATCTACTAGGATATTACCATTTCCCTATATATAAGAATTTATTAATTTATAATACTATAATAGTTCCATCACCCATTATTTAAACAATTTCAAGTCATGGGGGGAATAATAATTTACTCAGGATGTTATTATCATTAGTAACTATAAAATTATCAGTGATTAGGTAATGTTAGAAAATAATAAATGAAAAAACAATTTCCATTAAGTATAGATTATTGGTGGCATATTATGCTCATGGTAATGAACCAAAAAAGTCCAATAAAAAAATTATCACTACCAAATCAGAATAAATCCCAACCAAAGATGTGATGCATCATTGAAAACCATCCACTAAACTCCGTTTTCTAGAAAAAAAATGCAATGGACCACTAAACAACTTTCCTATCATGTACTATAAATCACTACAAAACTTATTATTCCAAAATCTTTCATGATCCTTTATAGTGAAGGATTTAATTGGAGTTATTAACTAAGGGAAATATTCTTACGTACCTTGTATAATAGAATCAAAAACCAAAGAAACATCAACCCTATATGAATATATAGGTTGATTATAAGTAAATGGATGCTTTAATCATGGAAAGATCTAGAACTACTCCCTACTGGGACATGAAATTCATCAATAAATTAAAATCTTTATCCTATAACTCATGATACGAAAATTTATTTCACTACAATTGATGCCAATGAAATCCAAATATGTATAATGATGCAATGCCTGATCCACCTCAGACACAAGTACATGAGGATGTAATCAATGAAATCCACCCAAAAAAACAAATAATTCATTGAATATTGTTTTTCTAAAACACAATAACCTGAGTGAAATTTTCATCGTACTGAATAAAATAACAATAAACTAATAATTTAAATGACATCATCGAAAACCATTCTTTAGAATATCCTCATATTTCATGCATATTTCATGATATCTTGACCCCATATAGATCATCAAGAACTATGTATACCCATTTTTGTTTTTGATCAATTCATTAATTCCTAGAAGCGGATAGATGTTCATTATAGTCTACGGATTCATGTGGTGATAATAGATTCAATGACAAAATCCAAAATTTTCCTTTTACTAGAATAATACCAGTACACCCCAAAGTAACACAGATTGATGGAAAAACCCACTTTAATTGATCATCGAGTATTACTCATATATCATACAACTCATCAGGTTCCTTCATATATAGAGAAAATGAGATATGAAAAATTATATTATGTATAAAAATCGTATACTCAATCTCTCATCGATCGTAAAATTCTATTACTTAACAAGGAAAACAATTAGGGTACTCCTAAATATCCATTAAAAACATATATGTATGAACATATAATTAACAAATCATTATCTCATCCATTAAGGATGAAATGGAAGAAAAAAACATTGAACCTGATGAAAACCACCTCGAATACCGCTCTCTCCTATATGAGAATGAGAAAAATCTCGAGGTTATCCTCTACCTAACCCGTATCTTCTCTAAAAATCCCAATGAATGGAATCATACTAAATTTACCTCATCTAAATCTATATCAATTGTGTATCCTAAACAAGAACACCTGTTTCAATCTATATACTTGGAATGATCGATTATTCTCCCCACTGATTAAATCAACATCCACAAGTAGAAACATGTTTATTATACCATAAAAATGGTCATAGTGTCACCACCCTTAGAAAAACTTGGGTTTGATGACTAAGACATACTCTGAATATCTATAAGGTCATCATTTATGGTATCTAATAACTGAGACCATATATATGCTACATGAGGAACCCTAATGAATCCCGTATCATGAAGACCCAATTATGTAAAACATTTTCTCAACTAAATTTTACCTCACTAATACCTTGAGATATGTATTACACCGGATAAATGGTTCCAAGAGATGGATTTGGATGAAAAACCTATTCACAATTACTTTCCAGGGGATATAGATATAGAAATAGGTTTAAATCATATCATAGAATTGTCTATATGTGGATCCTGAGATCCCATAAACCGGATCTCCACTATCAAAGGGTAATAAACTCTATATAACTGGCCACCATCATGGGAAAATAATTAAATTCTACTTATAAGTGGACATAGAACAACTCTTATAAGACCACTAACTCATCCTAATCTCTCGTAAAAAAGAAAAACTATTACATAACTACTTTATGCAACATCATCATGACTAGTGAAACCCAGTGGTACTTTTATTTTATCTAAGATAGATCCTTCATTTCATGGTTCATCAAATATCAACTTCTACTCTAAATTGATCTATTGGAACATCCAACAAAACATATTTTGAACTAACCTTATCAAGAAATCAACCTGGATCCAACCATTCTATAAAGAAAAATTATGATATTCGTACAAATGGAATAACGAAAATTTTATATTAATTAATTAATTAATTAATTTATGATTTTACCTAATAAAATAATATAACCTATTAAAACATAAGAACAATAAATAGATATGCGGGATATTTTCCTAGATCTATACCCCTCTTCAAATATATCTTCCATTATTAGCTGTAGTAAAAATAAATGTCCATGAATTAGGTCATATGGTTCCTTAAATACCTATGTCATAGCTGGTATTCTCTATTAACATTTCATACTAATCATGGATGTCACTATTTACCTTCCACATCATCCAGTCTCACCTATGAATAACTCCAAACATCATCCTATCCCAAATATTGAATACTTTGATACCGATTCATGATGTCCCCCAACCCCATAAGGGTATCCCTCATGAACAAACAATAAGGTACGAGATAAGGTGACTTCTTGAGATTCATCTCAATTAGGCATTTAGTTAGTGACTACCACTGATGGTATATCATACAAATACATTATATGAATTATCCTATAAGATAATACCGAGGAATATAGATATAATGGAGATACACTAGTTAAATACTACTCATATCGATAAAATAATCTAATGACTATACATATAAATTTTTAAAAAATTGAGAAAAAATGAATGGAAACATCATGTAGAAATAAGGTAAACACTACATTGATTGATAATTACTAAGAAATCATGCAAAACCAGAAACATGAAATATCCATTATACTATCCAACCTAATACAATTGACATGAAAAATAGTATATATATATACAATAGTTGAGCATATAAAATTAGTATTATCCCCCCATATCCATTCATTTAAATGAAAAATAAAGTCTACTAAAGGGGAGATAAGAGCAATGAAACTATGTCTTCACCTAAATATGTACACCACTTCCCCAGTTTCACCATAGAAATTTCTAACGAAGTATCACCTACAAGATATAATATATTATTATAATAAATTAATAAGGGTACCCTGATACTTCCTCTCCACTATTTTTATACTTCTCCCCCAGAGTGCTCATCATGATCCAACTATATCTAAAAGTATGTCCTCCTATAAGCACTCGGAAAATGTATAGCAACATGTATCTAATTCATCACATCATCCCAAATTCTTATTCACATATATAAATTATACATATTTTTTATTTGAGAACCACCAGATACTATATGATATGTATCATACATAGAGTATTATACCTTAATCCATCATAGCCCATACATAGATAAAGTTTCCTAAATCCATAAAAACATATACACATTATAACAATAATAATATTTTGTATACTACATCCATATAAACATGTGTGTGAAAAAACCAAAAGATGATACATCCATATACATATAAATATGGTAAAATAACCACAATTCATACCAAAACATAACATTATAATGATAGTGGATAAGTTCTAGAGGGGTAGTTAGATATATATCCTCACCATGGTGATGGTGGGGGATATAGCCTCTAGATTCCTCTAGGTGTTAGTTTCCAAACAAATAAAATGTCATAGAACATGAAATCACAAAACCTATAGGATAAAATATATATCACTACTAGACTATTGTAATTTCATTGTTCTACCCTTTACTGTGGCTATCATCACTATAAAACCCAACTACCACTACCTAGGATTGGATATATTATAAGAACACAAGAATTTATGGTGTTAATTTCTTTAATTATTTTTTATTTACATTTTACATCAGGTTAATTAATTAATTAAATATTAATTGACATTATTATAATTTCATTCCATTAACCTTCCATGTTATTACCATTCCCTCCATGTATAATCCAGCTCAGTCCATAGTTTGTTTGGATTTTCATGAAAATTTTCATTTAACTAAGAACTAACTATAGGGAATTAGTATTTTATTAAAAATTATTATCATTCGTGATGCCTATTTACAATAGGAAAGCATCGTAACTTATTTATTCCTATCATAGGTAATGGAAAAAAGAAAATGTATTTTCCTAATGGAGCATATTGGCTGACCAGGTCATCTCACTTGGAGAGCATTATTAGTTTTTCAATCTCACATAATCTACATATTTATTTTGTTTTTGTTAATTATACTAATTTATTTCAATCTAGAAGTCAAATTAAATGGGAAACATTATACTAACATGATATGAGAGAATGAGGTTAGTAAATAATGAAATTTTCCAGTTTTTTTTGTTTATGGGATCCACCATTCTCCTTATTTGTGTCTAAATTATATTTGACAATTAAATTATGAGATCTAATTAAGGAATAAATTTTATTTTTTGGTTTTTTGAAATATCAATTGTATTTAGAAATAATAATTCCACCTCCTCCATTAATCATGGTTTATGGAACACCTTGATCGAGAGTGTGACATTTCACAGGACCTGGCTCCATTGTAAGCCATTTAATCCACTGAATAGATCAAATCCATCATATGAAGAGCTTGTATATAGTCTAAGGTAGGGAAAATATTCAATAAAATAATTGAAATATGTTTGACATCAGTTTCATACATGACCAACACACCCCTGAACAACAATTTTTATCATTATAAAATTTCTTAAAATGTATGGATTTACATGAAGAATGAATAGAATTTCCATTGACCTCCCTCCTACCAAGACTGATGTTAGAATCACCAATTTGTTCCTAATAGGTCACAGTAGAATAATAATGATAGAGAATCAATTAAAATAACTTATTTTAGTGATGATATGAAAGTAAGAAGTAGAAAAAAAACGCACACATTAAATCACACCATTAAAAGAGAATAAAAAATAAAAGAAGAAATGACGGGTGAAGAAGTAGGAGAAGAATAACAAGGGTGACTAGAATAAGGAACAAAAATAAAAAACATGAATGAATTTGATTATATATAAAAAATTAAATTAAAATTACAATTTATATGTGTCTATTGTAAAAAAGGAAAAAATAAAAATAAGATAAGAAAAAATAGGAGAAGAATCTTCCCCTCCAAAATATATCCCATAACTGTTTTATCCATTTTTATCTAGAATATCTATGAATCATTCCATAGTCCCTTATTATAAGCTGATTCAAGTTGAATTTCCAATTTAATCACAAAATTTCAGATTAGTTTGATGCAAAACATGGATGTAATGACATTGTTAATGAGTGGAACTCTTTTTGATTAAGGATTCCATAAATCTTCGTTAAATTTTTATTGTTTAATGGCTTCTATAAGGAACTAATCAATCCATTAATATTAATGTTCAAATTATTCTATGATACATGTTTCATATATAGTTATAATCTCCTCAATTTATTGATTTTAGATTTAATTTTTAATAATTTACTGAGGTGGTGTTCACTCTATAGGATATAAAGATTATACAACTTGATTAATTTTTTAAGGAATTTATAGGGAAGAATTATCCCTTTGATAGAGGTTATAGTTACATTCCATGAATATTGGAAGCCTAAAAAATAATAACATTAGTTGGATCGATCCATTAAAATTTACGTGTGCAATACCAAAGTGATTAAAATCTGTAAAAATTGTAGAATTAATCAATTTACACTTTTGTCCCAAAAAACTCCATAAATATCAAATTTAAGGAAATAAGATCAAATTAGGAAATTTTATGGGATTAAATCATTAAAAAGCATAAAAAAATGCTGAAAATAATATCCGAAAAATTTCCCCGCACATAGAATATTCTTACAATCATGTATAAAATCTCCACAAGAATTTAGAGGGAACCGATGCTGTCAATATTTAAATTCAAAGAAACAAAATCAAAAAAATTTCAATTTAAAATAAAAATTATAAATTATAAATAATATATCAATTATATTTGTTTCAATAAAACATCCAATCCATGTAGTTTTGATTTCAACATTGAAAATTTATTGAACTTATCATTTCTTTGATTCATGTGACTAAATTCAATATTACTAGACTGGTTAAATCATGATATATCTCAAAATAAATAATTTTCAATCATTACCCATGATTCCATTAAATTATTATTATGATCATATATTGAGTAAATTATACATAAAAATAGGATTGTAATGGAACTAATTTCTCCACATTGAAAAGAAAAAATCCACATAAAATAATGAGGACTTACAGTAACGATTCAAATGACTCTATGGATTAAAGTTGGTTGGATTTTATTTTAAAGAAATTAAGGATCAATGTCACGAACCGAATCGGGTCGCCATCCGAACCGACGCCCGACTTGGCCCGCGGCAAGGCCCGAAGGGCGTTCCCTATCCCCACGGGCTGGCACAAGTGCCCGGGTATCAAAATAAACCTTGGGAACGATTTACCCGAGTGAATAAATGTAAAGCAGCCAACCAAAGTAAACCAAATAGAGATAAAGGTTACAGTCAAACATGTAGATAACCAAACAGGTCTTTGGTTCACAAGTACTCAAAACCCAAATAACACCAAAACAAGATAACCAAAAACCAACCTAAGGACTGTCGCCCGGTGTAAGGACACCGCCTCTAGGCCACCACCAAAACGCCACGTAGATAGTCTGGATAGCAACTTGATCCACTGCTCCCAAAAGCTGGACCCCTACCTGTATCAGTAGTAAACAGATCTACTTACACCCAAAGGTGTAAGTAGGGTGTGAGCAATCGCCCAGCAGGATATCACCAAGCAAGACTCCACGCACAAGTATAAAGAGAAAATCCATTTGCAATGCTGTACAAAGTAAAAGGTGCGAAAATAAATAAGAGATTTTCACAAAATGATTTTAAAGAAAAACAGTTCAAATCACGTACCAGAATGAAATTCAAATGGTATAAATATCACGGATCAGTGTGCGCACAAGTATCAGTAGCACCAGAGGATGGGAATGCCCTAAGGATACTAGTAACAGTGGGACCCTAGGACATCGTGTCTCAGTGAAACGTGGCTTAGATGGCCACGACCCTCAGAAAACGTGGCATAGAAGGCCACGACCCTCAGAACACATGGCTTAGAAGGCCACGACCCTCAGATATCATATGTTTAGTTAGTGTTGCAATCGTCAAACCTGCCAGTGAAACCGGGTTGAGTCATCTCCGGACTACCAGCTCACTAGTCCTAGTCCACCCACCTAATACCCAGGCTTCCCTCCTTGTGCTCACCCAATTCAGACAACACCTGCCATATCACCCGCACACTGATATTCTTTCTTTTGAAAATACCACACGCACACCATAACATTTCAAAACATAGTATGTATTGCAAGTACGCTAAATAAAACCAGTAGCACAGTTTGAAAATAAACAACATCCTTTTTCTTTTCTTCAATCAGGTAAACCTAAACAGTACTTTTAAAACTTGCTGATAACTATTTGAAAAGAGAGAGAAAGAAAGAAATTCAAAGTTTTAACTAGGTCCAAGTAATAAACACATGACATTTCTTTAATAAGGGGAAAAAGTTCATAGTATGTAAACAGGGGATAAAACATTTGATTAACTAGGAGTGCAAGCAAAGGATTATAAACCCATACTTGAGTGCGGAACCACCTACCTCTATTGGCGAAACCTCCAAAATTTGTGTGCAACCACAATTGCACCATATAAACAATTGATTAAACAATTTTTGGACTTACCCCAATAAGTTCAAAATGAAGAAAACATGATCATTTCTAAAGAAAGTGAAATTTTCATGACGCATAAATGTCAAACAATTTTTTAAAATGCATTTCGCACAGCTTTTAAAGAACAACAAATAATTTATATGACAACACACATATAAACAACAAGAGCCTACTATTTCAGAAATCCATTCTCATCAGATGAGCATGCCAGAACATTATAAACATGGATTGAATTATGAAATTAAATCATAGAACATATTAAATTAAATAAACAAACAAACTAAATTATCTAAAATATGTAAAGACATGGAACCACCTACAAAAACCTGCCTCTGATACCATTTTGTCATGAACCGAATCGGTTCGCCATCTGACCCGGTGCCCGGTCCAGTCCGCGGCAAGGCCCGAAGGGCGTTCCCGATCCCCACGGGCTGGCACAAGTGCCCGGGTATCAAAACTAGCACGTGGGAACGATTTACCCGAAATAATAAACACAAAAACTCTGATAATTTGAATAAAATAAAACTATGAACTGACCACCAAACATACCCTTACACTAAAAACAACTTTAAAGGATTACAACATGATCCAAAGTCCAAAAAAAAACGACAACAAAAGAAACTCAACTCAAACTCAAACCTCCAAGCAACAGGAGAGGTGCGACATCCACACGTCACAAACGTTAACCTTCACCAGAAGACCACGAATCTGAAACAATGAGGCGAAAAACGACGCAAGAGAGAACTAATGTCAGCGGGTGACTGAAACGTATGGTTGGCGGCCATACGCCAGTCACGCCACCGCCACGGAGGATATTCTAGGATAGCGTCCCCGGCTCCACATGGCTTGTCAGACCCTACGAGCTCACTAGGACCACTGACCCTACTCCCTTTTCATTTCCCTTAGACACGATTAACCGCAATGACAAAATGGTATTAGAGGGCAAGGTTTGCTCTCTTGGGTCGGTTTCTTTTGAAATGGAGTCAGAGTGGACCAAAATTAAGGTTGTCGGAACTCGGCGTTCTAGCTACGAGCAATGTGCCTGGCCAGCACACCTCGTGGCAGGACTCTAATTACCAAAGTGTGTTGAGGTTTGTCTGTGTTTTTGGTCATTGCGGTTAATCGTGTCTAAGGGAAATGAAAAGGGAGTAGGGTCAGTGGTCCTAGTGAGCTCGCAGGGTCTGACAAGCCATGTGGAGCCGGGGACGCTATCCTAGAATATCCTCCGTGGCGGTGGCGTGACTGGCGTATGGCCGCCAACCATACGTTTCAGTCACCCGCTGACATTAGTTCTCTCTTGCGTCGTTTTTCGCCTCATTGTTTCAGATTCGTGGCCTTCTCGTGAATGTTAACGTTTGTGACGTGTGGATGTCGCACCTCTCCTGTTGCTTGGAGGTTTGAGTTTGAGTTGAGTTTCTTTTGTTGTCGTTTTTTTGGACTTTGGTTCATGTTGTAATCCTTTAAAGTTGTTTTTAGTGTAAGGGTATGTTTGGTGTTCAGTTCATAGTTTTATTTTATTCAAATTATCAGAGGTTTTGTGTTTATTATTTCGGGTAAATCGTTCCCACGTTCTAGTTTTGATACCCGGGCACTTGTGCCAGCCCGTGGGGATCGGGAACGCCCTTCGGGCCTTGCCGCGGACCGGACCGGGCGCCGGGTCGGATGGCGAACCGGCCTGGTTCGTGACAATCAAGGTTTAGGTTTCTCTCTAAAATATGATATAGAAAACTAATGTTTAATATAATTATCACAATCAAAGAAGAAACTCCCACTTCCCCAAAAATTCAATAAAAAGGTCCATAAAAATGGAATCCTAATGAATGATGTTCACCTTATTGAATTTTTCTATACGCTAATATTTTTTTAATTTTTCAAAGTTTATTTGTTTTCTTTTCCAAGAGGTATGACTAGAATAAACCTTATATACCCCACCTAACCACATATAGTAAAAATCATTGATTTAATAATAGTGATTTTTTCTAATGTTCTATGTAACACACAATTCCTTATGTCAATTTTTTCAATAAGGGCACAAAATAATTTCATAGAATGAATAAAAACATGTCATTATTAAAAATATTGGACCCCAAAATTTATCCTTATAATTAATTTCATCCCTTCAACCATTAGTGACTTATACCTCACACATCAATATTAAAATACCATGGAAATACATAGAGGAGGGTGGTAATGGATAAAAATGGATTAAAACATGTATAATTCATATAAGGGACATTCATGGAATCTATGTGATAATTAAAGATTGATATAATATTATTATTTTAAGGTAAAGGGATTTATAAAAATTTGTACCAATAAATTTAAATGTTATTCTTCAATATTCATATCGTTGAAAAGTTTGAATGAAATTTATAGTAGGTGAAATGTCCCAAGATCTGTAATGAAATATAGTCAAGAATAAATAGAATGTTCATGGTATATAGGTATTCTCAGGAATATGAAATATCATATTGGACAATCACTCAAGTCATGCATAATATTGAATAATCAATTAACTTGAATTTAAAAAATTGAAAGCATGACTATTTTGAAATATCATTTACAATAATCAACTAATTTTCTCAAATCATGTATCCACATTTCCAAATTCATGCTTCACATTAAATATTAAATTATACATAATTATTTAATCTCATTAACATTGAAATCTAAATCATTTCACCACAATATTCATAATAATCTCATCTCTCATAGATTAGTCATGTAATGTATTTTTCAAGAATGGGCATGAAATTTTTGAGTTTAGAGCACAAATCAGAAGCTCAAAAAAATGTAGGGGGTATATAAAATTAAAATTAAATGTTAAATCTCTTCTTAATAGAAGAATAATCTTTTTTCATACACAATTTTTGGTTCCCTTATTCCTTTAATAAGATTTAATGTAAAATTACTCAATTAAGGCTAAGGATCATTACTTTTATTATCAAAATGATATTATCGAATATGTTTTACACTGAACTAATCCAAAAAATGAAATCAAAATATTAATTCATACAATTGAAATTTAATGTACTAGAAAGAATGAAAATGATAAATTTTGGTATAATCCGATAAGTGGGTAATGAATTTTCAATTCTCCTAATGGTATGAACCTAATTTTGTCCATAATCAGATGGTGGGTGAATCTTCTTAGAAGTGAACCACCACTAGTGGATTTAACCATATTGTTATTCATTGTTGGTAGCATGGAATGATCCAATGATAGAGTATACTAGATCCACCCCATTCACAATTAAGTATATCTTGTATAAAAAGGTTATGATTAATTGTGGATTATTACCTTTCTTGGTCACTACTTGTGAAAACTTCTCCAGCTTTTCAAATTCAAGATAAGCATGGGCTACATGAATTGAATTTTCAAAGGGAATGTATGAATGTAATTTTTATTGAATAAAATTACAATTTGAATTAGAAAAAATTTTATCACATTTATAATGATTATCACAATTATTGATTTTTCTCTGTCATAGCTACATCGATTTTCCCATTGGTTTCTTTAAATATGTTCCTCAAAATAATGGACCTCAATGTGTTCCTAAATAGGTGCATGTTATTTATTTTTATCATCCTTTATAAATGATAATAATTGAAAAAAATTTAAAATTAAAAATATAATGGAGTGATAATCATACCATATTCAATATTATTAGAAAAATAACATAAAATAAGATCATATCCATGATTTTACTATGGTTCAATAACTATCTCAGTGGTGAGTACCTTTTTATGGTGAGTTTGATTGGATGAAAGCATTTATTCATCCTATTCCATTTTTCCATCAAATCGCACCACAAGGGTGGTGTCCTCTTCACCCATTTCTTGAGTGACATGAAATAGTATTGGATATCTAAAATTTTAGGGATATGAGAGATCTTGTTCTACCTCATACCTATTCTATAATTCATCTAGATATTAATTATATCCTACAAAGATCTCTGCAAGCATGTCTTCCTCATTATGAATCCAATCGAGCATATCACGCTTATTATAGATCTCATTCTTAAAATATTCAGTTGTTAACGATGTTTATGTTTTTCCTCAACATCATTTACATATTAACTGAAACTAGGATGTTTTGGTGGTTCTTATTCTCTAGAGAGATCATGTTGTTTCTCACACTCATTCCATAAGACATTCAAATCATGTGGATCTCCCACATGTGGCACAATAACTGGATGATCCATCAATACATAAAAAATTCAAATTCTATATCAATTTTTCCCCAATTAATCCCGAGTATAGATCATATTTTACACCTGATTATTGACATAACCATATTAAACCTATATCTAATGGTATATAACCATCATATAATGTTTCCATATAGAATAATTTTAATTTATATAAATAATGAAAAAATAAATATTATGATTTATTCAGAAAAAAGTAAAAATAAATCTAAAAAATAAAAATAGAAATATTTAAGTAAAAATTATTGGATCTCCATCAGTTGTAGTAGGTTTGATGTGAACCTATCCTATGGAATTAAAAGAAATTATTTTCCTAATTACTCATAGAGGTTAAACAGGTCCATCTGACTTGAGAAACATTCTCCGTTATTGTCCTACATATTCTATCTCACATAAACTATATCATTTTATTAATTTAATTTATTATAATATTGAAATGAAATTTATAAGACAAATAAAATGTCGCAAACCAACCACGGTACCCTAGTAACCTGATAACCAAGTGGATTCAGACATGACATGAAGGATGTTTCTGATCCACACGAGCTAGGCAATAGAACGTTGCATAAAACATCATGCATGTGGGAACAATTTTTCAACCAACAATGTGGAATAAAAGAATCATGACAATTTCCATAAATAAAATAATATCCACTAGGAGTAAATTACCAATATTCAACAAGGTATAAACCCGCTCAATCACTACAACCTATGTACTAAAATGGAAAAATATCCCATCACCCTTCGAACACAACTCACAATGAACAAATCCCAACAGATGCATTCACCTCCGAGAGATTCCATCAATTTTGTCAAACTTGTAAGAAGATATTATAAAATCACATGAAGTAAAAAGTAGGGTGTGAGCCAAATCCTAGTAGGATACCACCAAAGATTCCATAAAATATCCCAAATTTTGATTATCCAAATACAAGACTTCAATTTTCAAATAAACAGTGTTGAAAATTCAAAACCACAATTAAACAAATCATTATAAACATTATCAAATGATGGAAATAAACATTTTATGATTTTTTTTCAAATTAAGGGATATTTATAAAATAACTTCTTATATAATACCTTTATATAAAACAGTTTATATAAATTCAGTAGTCTTGTAAACAATTCAAACAAACATTGGAATACATTTATATATCAAATATATATAAAAAGTGATCAACATGGGCATTTTCCAAAAGGTATGATAGTATTAACCGAATATATGATTATACACTCTCTATGTAAACTCAATAATATGTGCATACACATATCCATATGACACTGGGAAAATAAGACTCGTCACTAACCTACCAAAGATTTTACATACTACAAGTATGTTTTAGAATGTTTTCATAGTGTAATGTGCATCAAAATAACTCACTAAATACCCAAGTATTTCATGCGCTCTTAAATAATGGGTGGGCTATTTTAAGATTTCTCAAAAACACTACCAATCTTATTATTCCATTTCAAAAATTCCAATTTATTTCCATTTAAAACCATAACATTTTTTATTAAAAACATGTCTCATTTAAGAATACAAAACCAATGGGTTTATATCTAATAATTTTAAGACATATTTACCAGTTTGAAATAAATTCAAAACCAATTCCATCATTACAAAATTTATTTACATAATTAAATTCAAAATTTTAATTGAAATCAATAACATCAAATCCAAAAATTTAAATTAAACAGTTTAAATTAGTAAATTTCCATAAACTCACCATTTTCAATGGAATTGGGTTTTTCCAAAATTTCAATGCCAATATCCTTTCAAATACCAAGATTCAATGGAATAATGTTTTTATCAATTTAATTGAAATAAAATTTTAGTAATTTAATTGAAATCAAAAATTGAAATAAATCAAGAAATAAAAGGATAATCAATTTTGATAATCGGAATGGAGCCACTTAACTCAATGTTGGCGATGTTTGTGGCCTTGATAATCCAACCAATGTATTTCAATACACCTCCTTGGAGACCTATTATAATAAGACCTGGCACACCAATTTTTGATGTTAGAAAAGGAGTCCTAGAACCAAAACATCTATTTTATTTCACAAGGAAGTAAAATATTACATGCAATTACATTTTCTATATCCTGGATAATATGGGGATTATCGTTTTATGTTACCTGATGAAATTGCTAGAAAAATCCATGATAAAAATTATAAACCACATTTGATAATTATATCCCACTGTTTTATTTCAAAAGGAAATAAAATATTTAATATGAACACATTATATCTCGCCAAAATAATCTATGGATTATTGTTTTATGTTAACGCTTGTGTTTAAAATTATCTTTCATTCATGAATAATCATATCATGATAATTTATCATAAATAAAATATTGTATAATTATCCATAGATAATTTGTTATAAATTATGCTTTATAATTTGAATAATTATATTCTAATTATTATCCCTTACAAATAAACATTTACCAAATTTTTTTATGATAATTTTCTTTCCAAAAAATATCATTTATAATTTGGTGAAATTAAATTTTAATAACTTGTATAAATATTATATATAGTTACTCCATAAAAATTATCATTTATCAATTATCATATAATAATTTGTTTTAATCATAACATGATAATTATTTAAAATTATCCATTCAATAATTTAATAAAATTATCGTTTACTGATTCCCTATAATTAATATTCTAAAACACATAATTAATATGTGATAATTTCATTAAAATTATTATTTGATAAGTTATTGAAATTATCATTTTAAAATTAATTCTAATTATATTTTAATATATACATATAAAAAGAACTATTTAAAAAGTATAAATTCATTTTGATTAATACACTACTGAATTCAAATCCAAAATATAATCTATGTATTTTTCATAGAGATGAGTCTAAAGTCACCGAATGTACGTAATTCCGACCAATAACATAGAATTTATTGAATTTTAATAAAGTACATTTTATTTATATATTTATTAACATTTATTTACATATTATATAATGAGATTAGTAAATAAATAACTTGGTATGTGTGATTTGTTTTATGGGTTCCATCAATATAGTTGTTAGTTTATAAAATTACTAGTACATCGCCTGTGCATATGCATGGTGTCATAAATGAAATCAGAACTACAAAATTCAATAGAACTATGAGAATTGATCAATGAAAATTAAAAAATAAAATATTGAAATTATAAATCTATTCATAGAAACAAAGTATGAAAATCTAATTTATAGATACCTGAAATAGGTAAACCTAAAATAGAATCATGGTAAGACAAATTGACATTTGAAACAGAAATTAGTTGTCATTTTTATGTCACATTAGAAATAGAACTATGTAATGTTATTAAACCATGATAAGAGACCATAAATACAATTTCAGTAGAAGATTCATACTTGAAAACATTATTAGGAACCATGATTTTTAACTACAGCGGGTGTGCATACCAGATTACAATTCTTGTCATCAAAATGTGCAGTAAACAGCCTCCTAGTACTACCCTTTATCATTGATGTAGAGTAGTAGTTGGTCATGTTTTTTGATAGTTATATTGATCACTGCAATATATAATTAGACATGAATGTCAGTAAATGAGGCACTTTACAATGAAAAATTAACTGGTTAATCTAGTGAAGTGAAAAAACCAAGTCAAAATCAAATGGCTTAGATGTTAATAGTATTCATCTATGAAAAAACACATTATAAAAATTCAATTAATGATATTATTAATATGAAAATGAATAATAACTACTAATTTAAATAAACAATTGAAAATAGTAATCATGTATTCTTTATTAGAAAAAAAAAACGTGACATATTTGAAAAACAAAATTCTATTTAAGTAGAGACAAGCTTAAGTCCATCCCTACTGCCTAGGGAATTACCTCTCCCCCGATTAGTCCATTGAAACTGCCATGCCCCTCCCCTACCGTCCATACTTCCTTTAAGGTATTGCAATATTTTTTCCCTGACATGTTCTACCGACACTTTTAGGTGGGATATATAGAGATTTTTCAATAACACATTCATTATGAAATTCAGTCGGTAGGTTTTTCTATATATAGAACAATGTTAAAAGAATCATATGATATTGGAGCAATTTAAATGTAGGATTAAAATAAAGGCTTGTAAATAAAATTAAAAGGGATACAATATATATATACATGAATACATGATGATACAAAAGATGATGCTTCAAATATAGGGTTAGCCATTGCATTGAGATGAAATGATTCAACATTCTGATGATCCAATGATAAGATAGTAAATCATTAATCCAGTTGCATGTTCTTTACATGCAGGGATGTAAAAATAATGATAATAGATTATATTGAACATGACAGTGTTCATGCACACTTATTATATTTGTACAACCACTGCTCTGATGATGCTGTATATAAATAAAATCACAAATAACTATTTTCAGTCTATCCATATTAATGATAAAATGAATATGTAAAAGAATATACCTAAAATTATATAAAGCTATAAATAAAAATGGTGATGTAGTTTTCATTCTCGATAATGAATATTAACTTAAATGAGTTTTGTTCTACCGAACTATGCTGATTTTGAATATTATAATTTGAAACTTCAATTGAATGGAGAACCTTGTTTGATTTGAAAACAGTCGTTTTAGTAGGAAAACCGTACTCATCATCAGCCTTATTTAAGAAAATAACTAAATGATAGTTTAAATGAATCCAACATATTTTTTCATCATGCTATTTTATTATATAGTAGTACCTGAATCAAATAATCTCATAGATCTGAATTAGTTTTCCTTACAAATTGCATTACTTGTTTATCAAATAGGACAACTGATAAAGAGTTAGTGGAATAAGTCACAAGCAGCTGCACTCTAAATCTATTTATTTATAAATATGTTTAAAAAGGGAATTATGATAAGAAAAAATAATTACTATTGAATTATAAAATAAATAATAAACTTTTAAGATGAAGAACAAATAAGAACCTGGGAATGGTGCAATTTACAGATATCTTACAGTTGTTGCACCAAATATTTCCATCAATATTATGCACATTTTGCAAGCAAGAATTTCTTGAATCAGAGAACCAATTGTGAGTAATTTGAATTTTTTATGGCAACAGAAATAATTCACTTTTTAGACTATCCATCATTGAGAGTAATATAGATAATAATATTGGACAATGATATATCGGTACATCAAAATTATTAAAGTTCTTAATTTAAATTGTTAATTTTACGTATACTACAGACCTGATAACAATTCATGACTTCATAAATTGTAATTTTATTTTCCCAATATTGTAATGTTGTAGGGGAAGAAAATGGATTTGTTGGTTTTGGGCTTCGATTCTATGATGCCATTATAAACATACATTTGAATAATGAAAAATGAAACTCAAATGTCAAACATAATATGTCCATCTATTATATAGTAAAAATTGGACAACATATACAATAATCAAAATTAAATCAATAATCTAGAGAACCTTTTTCATGAATGGTTCAACATCTTCAACATCAATATTAAAAAATATTTTCATCATATTAAAGGGAGTGGTAAGTATACGAGAGTCTAAAAGTCATTTTAAAACGAATTCAATTTGAATACTGGTTTAAAACTTTTAAAATCGTTGAATAAACAATAGGGAATTAAGGCATTGTATTATTAGAGAGCATTCAATTCAATTTCTTAACTATGGCATGTTTCAATATTAAAAAATTTGATGAAGTGATATTTTCTTCTAAGTAAGATGACATCTGGTTAGCATAGTCACCCCATAAACTGCATTTAAATTGTAACCCACTATAGAAAAATATGTACCGCATAATGTTAAATATAAACATTGGGTCACAGATACTAAAAGGCCATAATGAAAAACCTTTTATCTTGTAAGACAATTTTCTTCTTGAAATTGGAATTACCAAATGCTTCAAGAGGATGTGAGCAATGTAAATATATGAAAATTTCTAAAACAAGTAAGAAATAAGAAATGGTTATGTACTGTAAGATAAAAATAGTTGAAATTAATCCATAAAATTATGTATTGATCAACATGGAAACTTTATAAACATTCATAAAATGTTACAGAAATCTAAATAAACATTTAACTATTAAATATTCCTCTGGAACACTTCTCTGAATTATGTCTTCAAAGGAAGTAAAATCGAAACTGAAATATGGTAGTAGAGCATCACATGGATGGATATGCATTGTTTATGTGAATAGTGTAACACCCCAAGCTTCTACGGAATGCTTCTCTTTGAATAATGTGATAGCGTGTGTTGTACGCAACACCGTGTTCTAACACACCATAACCAATCAAAATAGCCGTTATGAATAGTAATACCTACTTTTTGAAATTATATATATTTTATATTTCATAATGGACTTCATTTTTGGTTTCGGAATATCGAATTTCTCCTAATATGAAATTTTGGTACTTTTCGGATAAATTTAATATTTTGATGAATAGTGAAAATTACTAAATTTTAATTAAAAACAACTTTTTTAATCAAAATAATTAATAGTGATAAATTATGAATTTGAGTGGATTTAAAGTATATTTTGAATATATTTTTACCATTTAATATAATGTTGGTCATTGGACATAATTTTACAATTAAACCGAACATAAACAAGTGTCAATCTTTTGATAGTTATTATCTCTTAAAAACACGCTTTTTGTTTTGACAGCGGGAATTAATTTTGAATTAATTTCTGCCACTTCTGTGTTTTGAATTTAGAAAAATGGATTCCATATTTGGAATCAGGATGTTCAAATTGTGTAAATAGGTAACTTTTATTTTTAGACATTTTGAATAATTACTGCTGTAAATATTTTATTTACCTTGGTTAAGGGTAAATCTAGTAAATAAGGGTTAAAAAATAATATTATAATAATACTAAATTACCCTAAAACGTGTCCTAGACTTATTGGTTGATACAAGTTCTACCATAGGCATCTTTGGGTCGATTTTGGGACCTCATGGTGCCACTTGTAGGTGATAGGGTCACTTTTTTTTAATTAAGTTAAAAAGAATACAAAAATGACAGAAGCATATATCTTTTAGCAAAAAAATTATTACATAGGGTTATATATGTTGGATTTTAGATTATAAATATTCATTATAAATATAAAAAGATTTCCTACATAATTATATTTTATTTATAATTTTTAGACATTAAATAATTTTATTTATTTATGACACAATGATGATGAATTAATTACTATAATAGTAAAAAATTAAAATAATTGATATTATAAATACCCAAATAAATATAATATGAAACTTTTAATGAATTAAAATAATTTTATAGGATAATATGATATATTAGGATTGATTTAATTGACTTTTTTAGAAGTAATCAATCTGTTATGAGTTTCACAAATATCAAAAATTGAATAGTGTCAAAATTGACATAAAAGAGTTCTTAAAACAAATATTATATAATTAATTGATATTAAATTCCTAAAAATCTAGGGTTCGACAAAGACACTTATATCATGACAGGTTCATCATTAATGAACCACTTGGGGGTCTCTTGGATGTATATAGTATGTTTATTAACCATATTATATAAAAATAGAAAGAGACATTGTAAAAGTGAAACTAATTAACTTAGAGTTAATACTTAAAGATATGGTTAATATAATTACCCAAACCTGTCTAAATTCTATTTGTTGAGTTGTTTTAGACCCATACCAACCTTAACCTTTTAATAATCAACTTTGGAGCCATTGGAAACCGAATATGAATTTATTATAAATTAATATTTATAGCTTTTCCAAAGGTGCCCCTCACCCCTCTTATAAAAGGGCACTCCTCCTTCTCATTTCTTCACACCTTCAATGACTTTTGGTTCGGCCAAAATCTGCCCAAATACTCTCCCAACTTCCCTCACTACAACCTAGAGGCCTTAGTTTGATCATAAAACCAACCTATAGAGCCCTTTTGATAAAATCAAAAGGAAGAACCCGAAGAAGAGGTAATGATTTCACCACCCTTTTCCAAGTTCATTTCTTCTTCCACTTCTTCTTCCTTTGTTGTTACCATTCTAAAATAATAAATCCAGTATCATATATATTATGTGATGTTATTATAAATATGGTACAACCATATTCAGTATTCTATCCACCCTTTGAATAACATGTCACCATACGTGCGTACGTACGGCTTACCGTCTCCACGTCGTGGTGTAATTGATATTCAATATAATATTATTTGGATGGGTATAATAATGATGTGTAACTCATGTAAATAATAAATATAACATGTTAATTATTCTTTATATATGATATACCATCCATTTATATATTATTTTAATATCAAAAGAATGATATTGTCGCTCATGCGTACGTACGGACTACCGTCTCCATGAACGCAATGAGATTCATTCTCCATCGTATCCATTCAAGTATAATTATCATTTGATGATTTAAAAAATGATGTTTAAGGACTTGATATCATTCTGGATATGAATAATATACAACCTATCCTTTACAAACATGACTTACGTAACAAAACATATAAAAGAAAACAAGTAAGTTAACAGCCGTAACAATGATAATACTAAGATATTTTTATCAAATCAATATTAAAAGATCGTATATGATATCATATTAATGTATATTATTCTTTTATAATTCAATAACAATTATTTCACCATTATACAGGAGTTTAACCTACCCCAACCAAGGAAAAGTACAAGGTAAGGGATTTTCATCTCACTCCTTATTTCCGTGAGATTCATGCCATATTGCCACCATCACCTTTTGTGTGGTGTATGTACTGCCCATAATTATATTCTTTCTCTAATACACTCTAATTTATTTGTATTTACATATTCATTGTATGATACCTCTTTCATGGGTTGTATGTTTCATAAGTTACCAAATTGGTAAGGGTTATTTCACAATCTCTTCATTATCCGAGGTTGTTTATATGTAATAATCTACTGGGATTTCTTTATCATCCACATCCATGTTTTCTTAAAAATGTATTTCAAAACATTTTTATTATTTACAAGAATATGGGTTAAAGTCATTTATACCCTTGTTTGACTCTTTATAAGTGGTTTATAATGGAATCTTTCTGTTGTTTTCAAAACAAGGTCCATTTTAACCTTTTCGACAGAATTAAGGCAAGAATGTTTTTTTAACTGATACGGCGGGTGCGGCTATTTTCTGACGTTATAAAATCTTCAAATCTTTCCTTACAAGCTTATAAGAATATTTTCAAAGAAAATGTTTTATTTTATATGGCTCTTAAATGATTTTCAAATAATAGAAAGATATATTTCTCAAAAAAGAGTTTTGATTTCTTCTATGTCAAAATCCTTTGATAGATTTTATGTTTATTTGAAGTTGATTTATTATGATACAAAACATCTATATTGTATTGAAGGTTTTGTGATATTTTTTACCGTGGATGTGCTATTTTTATACCATTCATTGTTTATGGTGAAATTATTGACATTTCGTATGCTAGTTTCAATAATAATGTTTATGTTATATTTAATCCTTTTCATATGGGAATGCAATAGACTTAATATGTGATGGGTGGAGCCCGCTATAGCTCCTCGATGCATCAGTAGGTCTCATGAGACAAACTAGTGTCTTGGCACAAGGCCTTGACGAAATCTTATTTGTAGTCTTGGCACGAGGCCTTGGCTATGTTGTTATGATAGTCTGGCATTATGCATTCCATCATTATGAAAGTGGTTATTGATTTTGCATGTGATTATTCGATTAGTAGAATATCCATGTGAATAAGTAAATGGAATTATTTCATTTTATTTCTGCCATACCATGTTGAAAGTTCATGTTTGAAAGGCTTTTGTTTTAGTTATACATTTCCTTAAATGTTTATTCTTATTTATGAAAGTTTCCACTATATTGTTATCCTTACTGGGCATTTGAGCTCACCCATTTTCTATGTTTTATTTTTCCCAGGAAGTGAAGAAGTAAATTATGAATGACCTGCAAGGATATTATGTGGGGATATGAGTGTGGATTATGGAGACAATATGTTGTTGTAGTAGTTTTACATTTTTTGATGTAATGTAAGACTTATGAATATATCTAGTGTTTCAAAGGCTACTAAACCAATCGGTCATTCAATAGTTGATCATTCTTCTGATCATGCCAATGTTATGTAATAATGCACCGACTCTGGGTAACTAGGGTCGGGGCGTTACAGTTGGTATCAGAGGAAGTTTAGTACAAACTTGGAAGCTAGATTTAGATAAACTCTGATTAGAGCATGTAGACCTAAGATGAACTTTGAGGATTAGTATAGAATAACTTACTAGAATTTTGGTATTGTAGATATTTTTTGAGTTTTTCGAGCAATACATCACTGTCTCGATACGAGCAGGTAGAGCCGGCTCTGGCACAGATGTACCTAGGGGTAAAACCCGAAAACACCGCTTTGAGCAAGACTCGAACGGGAACTGGTGCACGACAACAGGCCTTGCTGTACTCTTGGTTACGACACTCTCGGGGGATATGCTTAGGATAACTCTCATTTTCTTTACAAATCATTATGAAGTGTTTATGAGTATATACTTCCTCAAAGAAAACATTTTTATGATTATGGTTTATATCCATAAATAGTTCAATTTATGTTAACTGTTTTATAAGTGTGGGATTATGTATTTTGATTCATAAACTGATCTAGTTTATGCCATTGTTTAGAAATGGCGAATAGTGGAAGAAATGGAAACTGTATCAATGCACGCACTCCATGTAGGGATTTCCCTCCTACTCAAGATAATTATAGTGGGGCTGGTGATGCAACTGGTGCCGATCAGCTAGTCACCATACTGGGACAACTTACTCAGGTTATGAATAATAACCTTACTCGTATGGAGCACCCTGATCCACAGCATGGAGGATCAATGTTAGATTGATTCATGAGGAAACAACCACCAACGTTAAATGGGAGTACAAATCCCTTATTAGCTGAGCAATGGATAAATTCCCTAGAGAATATATTCCAGGCTTTGGGGAGCAGTGAAAGGGAAAAAGGTATCATGGCAGTTTACCGCCTCACTGGAGATGCTGATAAATGGTGGTAATTGATTCAAAACATGAAGGAAGATGATGAAGTATCAAATATGGAATGGAGGGAGTTCATAGATCTGTTTTTAGAAAAATACTTTCCTCACGACCATCGAGCAGATATGGAAAGGCAATTTTTGAGTCTGAGACAAAAGGAGGATGAGAATGTCACAAAGTATGAGGCTAACTTTACAAGGTTAGCAAGGTATGATGGAGATTATATACGTATCCCATGAAGTAAGATTGATCGTTTCTTTGATGGGTTAAAACCATTTCTTCGTCGAGCATTAGTCTCACAATCCTTTTCGTCGTACGAAGACATTGTCTCATGTGCTATCAAAACCGAAAAGGAATTCTCTAAGTCTTATGACTTTAAAGCAAAGCAAGAGAAGAAGAGACCTGCTGATCAATTTGGGAATGGAAATAAGGGGAATAAGGGAAAGGTTGAATATCCATCTGGTGGTAAATGCGGGAAGAAACATCCTGGTACTTGCTTGAAGGGAATGTGAGTCTGTTACAAGTGTGGTGAAAAAGGCCACCAAGCTCGTGATTACAAGGGGAAGAAGAAAGCTACCAACGTTCAATGCTACAATTGCAGGGAGATGGGGCATTATGCAAATGAATGTCCTAAGCGTCAAGAGAACTTACCTCAGAAATGGCCAAGGGATCAAGGCCAGGATTATTCTATCAGTACTGCTGAGGTAGAAGCTCCAAAAGATGTGGTGGCAGGTAATTTAATGGTTTCCTCAAGCTTAGCAAATGCATTATTTGATTCTATATCATCACATTGTTTCATATCATCCCATTTTTCTAGGAAAATTAGATATTTCCAATTTGATTTAATAAGGGAGTTGTCAGTTAAAACTTTTATGGGAAGTGTCATTGCAACAAAGTTTTGTGAATCAGTCCCCATTAGAGCACATAAATGTTCGTTATCTGCTGATCTCATCATCATACCTATGATTGAGTTTGATATAATCCTAGGTATGGACTGGTTTTCAGACTATGATGCAAAGATTTGTTGTAAGAAGAAAGAGGTTATGATTCTTGATGATAATGATAAGGAACACCTTATCTTTAGAGCAGAATCGTCACCACCTAATTCTTATTTAGATCCACCCCCAGTAGCTCAACTTAATTCAATTATTGGGGAGGAAGAGAATGAAATAACTGTCGGTTAGGAAAGGAATGTTCAAATAGAGGATGTACCTATTGTGAAAGAATTTGTAGATGTATTTCCGGAAGATTTACCTGGACATCCTCCAGAACGAGAAGTTGAGTTTTCCATTGATTTAATTTCTGGATCAAGGCCTATATTGAAGACCCCTTATAGAATGGCCACTGTAGAGTTAGTCAAACTAAAGAAACAACTAGAGGAGTTGAGTAATAAAGGATTTATTCACCCAAGTGTTTCTCCATGGGGAGCCCCTATTCTTTTTGTTAAAAAGAAAGATTGATCTATGAGGTTATGTATCGACTACAGGGAGATCAATGCTATAACAATAAAGAACAAGTATCCCCTACCACGCATTGATGATTTATTTTACCAACTGCATGGAGCTCAATACTTTTCAAAGATTGACCTTCGATCTGGATACCATCAGTAGTGTGTGAAAAAGAAAGACATTCTGAAGACAGCATTTCGAACCAGGTACGGGCATTACGAGTTTACTATAATGCTGTTTGGATTGACTAATGCACCCTCTATATTCATGGATCTGATGAATAGAGTTTTCAAGGAGTATCTCGATGAATTTGTGGTGGTATTTATTGATGATATCTTAGTATACTCCAAAACCTATGAAGATCATGAAAATCACTTGCGCATTATCTTGAAGACTCTAAGGAGGCATGAATTATATGGGAAGTTTAGCAAGTGTGAATTCTGGCTTCATGAGATTTCTTTTCTTGGCCATATTGTCTCTAAAGATGGAATATCTGTTGATCCTTTTAAGACCAAGGCAATCCATGAATGGCCATCACCTACGAGTATAACTGAGGTACGTAGTTTTATTGGTTTGGCAGGTTATTATCGACGTTTCGTCCAGAATTTTTCCCAATTGGCTAACCCATTAATGAAGCTCACACGTAAAGGGGTTAAATTTTCTTTGGACAAAAGAGTGTGAAGAATGTTTCGAAGAACTGAAGAGAAGATTAGTCAATGATCCTATATTGACTCTACCATCGAGGAATTATGGGTTCGTTATTTATAGTGATGCATCAAATAAAGGACTTGATTGTGTCCTTATGCAGAATGATAGAGTTATTACCTATGCATCACGATAGTTGAAAATTCATGAACAAAACTATCCTACTCATGATCTCGAGTTAGCAGTTGTGATCTTTTCTTTGAAGATATGGAGGCACTACCTCTATGGTGAAAAATGTGAGATTTATACTGATCACAAGAGTTTGAAGTATATTTTCTCAAAAAAAGAACTCAACATGAGGCAAAGGAGATGGCTTGAATTACTCAAGGATTATGATTGCACGATACACAACCACCCGGGGAAAGAAAACAAGGTGGCAGATGCTTTGAGTAGAAAAGACCATGTAGTTTTGAACAATATGAGAATTTAAAGGGATCCAATTTTCATGGATCTAGTAAAGATGGACATGGGAACAACCAGGGAAGGTGACACATCAATGCTTTTTCAAATGGTTGCCAAACCATCTTTACTAGAAAAGATTAAGAGTTCTCAGACCGATGCTGAATAATTTCAAAAGAAGATTAAAGCTGTGAATGATGGAAATTGAGAGACTTTGTGTATGAAGATGGAATTTTGAAATTCGGGAAGAGGCTTTGTGTTCCCGATATACCTGATCTAAAAAGGGAATTGTTGGATTATGCTCATAGTTCCAATTTCTCTATACACCCTGGGAGCACCAAAATGTATAGAGATTTGAAGGAACATTTTTGGTGGGACAACATGAAGAGGGAGATTGCTGATTTTGTGTCAAGATGTGTGGTTTGTCAACAAGTGAAAGCTGGAAGGCAACAGCCTGGAGGAGTCATGCAACCTCTTCCCATACCGGAGTGGAAATGGGACAATATTACGATGGACTTTGTCATGGGGATACCAAAGACTCCTAGAAGGAGCGATGCAATATGGGTTATTATTGATCGTCTTACCAAGTTAGCACATTTTCTTGCTATAAGAGAAGATCTACCCCTGGAACGTCCAATAAGACTATATATTAATGAAGTTGTGAGACTTCATGGTGTACCCCTATCAATTTTTTCTGATCGTGATCCCTGTTTTACTTCAAGATTTTGGAGAAGTCTTCAGAAATCCCTGGATACTGAACTTCATTTAAGCACTGCTTACCACCCGCAGACAGACGTACAATCAGAACGGACTATTCAAACCTTAGATGACTTGTTGAGATCTTGCTCACTTGACTTTCAGGGTATGTGGGATCAATATTTACCTCTGGTAGAATTTTCCTATAACAATAGCTTCCATTCGAGTATTCAGATAGCACTATATGAAGCCTTATACGGGAAGAGATGTCGTACACCAACCTGTTGGGATGACGTTGGTGAAAGAAAACTTTTAGGCCCAGAACTGGTGGAGGAAATAGTGTAAAAGGTGAAGGTAATCCAAAATCACATCAAAGCAGCTCAAAGTAGGCAGAAGAGCTATGCCGATAATCGAAGGAAGGATTTGGAATTTCAATTCAGTGATCATGTTTTCCTGAAGGTATCTCCATTGAAGGGAGTCATACATTTTGGTAAGAAAGGTAAATTGAGTCCCAGGTACATCGGACCTTTCAAAATTCTAGAAAAAATTGGGGATGTGGCTTACCAATTGGCAATGCCGCCAAGTCTCTCCAAAGGTCACGATGTGTTCCACGTATCTCTGTTGAAGAAATACATGCCTGACCCAACGCATGTACTCACCTATGAGGAATTAGAACTGGAACCCGATCTTTCCTATTGTGAAGAGCCCGTCAGGATTCTTGATACGAGAGAACAAGTACTGAGAAACCGGACGACGCGTCTGGTAAAAGTTTTGTGGAGAAACCATAATATGGAAGAGGGAACGTGGGAACCCAAGGAACTTATGATGAAGAACCACCCGAGTCTTTTCATGTGATAAGTATTCTAGAAATTACGAGGATGAAATTATTTGAAAGAGAGGAGAATGTAACACCCCAAGCTTTTATGGTACGCTTCTCTTTGAATAATGTGATAGCGTGTGTTGTACGTAACACCGAGTTCTAACACACCATAACCAATCAAACTAGTCGTTATGAATAGTAATACCTACTTTTTGAAATTATATATATTTTATATTTCAAAATGGACTTCATTTTTGGTTTTGGAATATAGAATTTAGCCTAAGATGAAATTTTGGTACTTTTCGGATAACTTAAATATTTTTATGAATAGTAAAAATTACTAAATTTTAATTAAAAACAACTTTTTTAATCAAAATAATTAATAGTGATAAATTATGAATTTGAGTGGTTTTAAAGTATATTTAGAATATATTTTTACCATTTAATATAATGTAGGTCATTGGACATAATTTTACAATTAAACCAAACATAAACAAGTGTCAATCTTTTGATAGTTATTATCTCTTAAAAACACGGTTTTTGTTTTGACAGCGGGAATTAATTTTAAATAAATTTCTGCCACTTCTGTGTTTTGAATTTAGAAAAATGGATTCCATATTTGGAATCAGGATGTTCAAATTGTGTAAATAGGTAACTTTTATTTTTAGACATTTTGAATAATTACTGCGGTAAATATTTTATTTACCATGGTTAAGGGTAAATCCAGTAAATAAGGGTTAACAAATAATATTATAATAATACTAAATTACCCTAAAATGTGTCCAAGCCTTATTTTTTGATACAAGTTCGACCATAGGCATCTTTGGGACGATTTGGGGACCCCATGTTGCCACTTGTAGGTGATAGGGACACTTCTTTTTAATTAAGTTAAAATTAATACAAAAATGACACAAGCATATATCTTTTAGAAAAACAATTATTACATAGGGTTATATATGTTGGATTTTAGATTATAAATATTAATTATAAAGATAAAACTATTTAATATATAATGATATTTTATTTATAATTTTTTGACATTAAATAATTTAATTTATTTATGACACAATGATGATGAATTAATTACTATAATAATGAAAAATTAAAATAATTGATATTATAAATACCCAAATAAATATAATATGAAACTTTTAATGTATTAAAATAATTTTATAGGATAATATGATATATTAGGATTGATTTAATTGACTTTGTTTGAAGTAATCAATCTGTTATGAGTTTCAAAAAAATCAACTATTGAATAGTGTCAAAATTGACATAAAAGAGTTCTTAAAACAAATATTATATTATTAATTGATATTAAATTCCTAAAAATCTAAGGTTCTTCCAAGAGGATTATATCATGATAGGTTCATCATTAATGGACCACTTGGGGGTCTCTTGGATGTATATAGTATGCTTATTAACCATATTATATAAAAATACAAAGAGATATTGTAAAAGTGAAACTAATTAACTTAGAGTTAATAGTTAAAGATAAGGTTAATATAAGTACCCAAACCGGTCTAAATTCTATTGTTTGAGTTGTTTTCGACCCATACCCACCTTAAACTTTGAATATTAAACTTTGGAGCCAATGGAAACCGAATATGAATTTATTATAAGTTAATATTTCTAGCTTTTCCAAAGGTGCCCCTCACCCCTCTTATAAAAGGGAACTCCTCCTTCTAATTTCTTCACACCTTCAAAGCCTTTTGGTTCAGCCAAACTCTGCCCAAATACTCTCCCATCTTCCCTCACTAAAACCTAGAGGCATTAGTTTGATCATAAAGCCACCCTAAGGAGCCCTTTTGATCAAATCAAAACGAAGAACCCGAAGAAGAGGTAATGATTTCACCACCCTTTTCCAAGTTCATTTCTTCTTCCACGTCTTCTTCCTTTTTTGTTACCATTCTAAAATAATAACTCCAGTATCATATATATTCTCTGATGTTATTATAAATATGGTACAACCATATTCAGTATTCTATCCACCCTTTGAATAACATGTCACCATACGTGTGTACGTACGGCTTACCGTCTCCACGTCGTGGTGTAATTGTTATTCAATATAATATTATTTGGATGGGTATAATAATGATGTGTAACTCATGTAAATAATAAATATAACATGTTAATTTTTATGTATATAAGATATACCATCCATTTATATATTATTTTAATATCAAAATAATGATATTGTCGCTCGTGCATACGTACGGACTACCATCTCCATGAACGCGATGAGATTCATTCTCCATCGTATCCATTCAAGTATAATTATCATTTGATGATTTAAAAAATGATGTTTAAGGACTTGATATAATTCTGGATATGAATAATATACAACCTATCCTTTACAAACATGTCTTACGTAACAAAACATATAAAAGAAAACAAGTAAGTTAACACCCGAAACAACGATATTACTAAGATATTTTTATCAAATAAATATTAAAACATCATATATGATATCATATTAATGTATATTATTCTTGTATAATTTAATAACAATTATTTCACCATTATACAGGAGGATAACCTACCCCAACCAAGGAAAAGTACAATGTAAGGTGTTTTCATCTCACTCTTTATTTTAGTGAGATTTATGCCATATTGCCACCATCACCTTTTGTGTGGTGTATGCACTACCCATAATTATATTCTTTGTGTAATACACTATAATTTATGTGTATTTACATATTCATTGTATGATACCTCTTTCATGGGTTGTATGTTTCATAAGTTACCAAATTGGTAAGGGTTATTTCACAATCTCTTCATTATCCGAGGTTGTTTATATGTAATAATCCAATGGGATCTCTTTATCATCCACATCCATGTTTTCTTAAAAATGTATTTCAAAACATTTTTATTATTTACAAGAATATGGGTTAAAGTCATTTATACCCTTGTTTGACTCTTTATAAGAGGTTTATAAAGGAATCTTTCTGTCGTTTTCAAAACAAGGTCCTTTTTAACCTTTTCGACAGAATTAAGGTAAGAATTTTTTTTAACTTATACGGCGAGTGCGGATATTTTCCGCCGTTATAAAATCTTCAATGCTTTCCTTACAAGATTATAAGAATATTTTCAAAGAAAATGTTTTATTCTATATGGCTCTTAAATGATTTTGAAAAAATAGAAAGAGATATTTCTCTAGAAAGAGTTTTGATTTCATCTATGTCAACATCCTTTGATGGATTTTACGCTTATTTGAAGTTGATTTATTATGATACAAAACTTCTATATTGTATTGAAGGTTTTGTGATATTTTTGACTGTGGATGTTCTATTGTTATACCATTCATAGTTTATGGTGAAATTATTGACATTTCATATGCTAGTTTTAATACGAATATTTATGTTATGTTTAAACCTTTTCATATGGTAATTCATTGGACTTAATATGTGACGGGTGGAGCCCGCTATAGCTCCTCGATGCATCAGTAGGTCTCATGAGACAAACTAGTGTCTTGGCACAAGGCCTTGACAAAATCTTATTTGTAGTCTTGGCACGAGACCTTGGCTATGTGGTTATGATAGTCTGGAATTATGCATTCCATCATTAAAAAAGTGGTCATTGATTTTGCATGTGATTATTCGATTAGTAGAATATCCATGTGAATAATTAAATGGCATTATTTCATTTTATTTATGCCATACCATGTTTAAAGTTCATGTTTGAAAGGCTTTTGTTTTAGTTATACATTTTTTTAAATGTTTATTCTTATTTATGAAAGTTTCCACTATATTGTTATCCTTACTGGGCATTTGAGCTCACCCCTTTTCTGTGTTTTATTAATCCCAGGAAGTGAATAAGTAAATTATGAATGACCTGCAGGGATATTATGTGGGGATATGAGTGTGGATTATGGAGACAATATTTTGTTGTAGTAGTTTTTCATTTTTTGATGTAATGTAAGACTTATGAATATATCTTGTGTTTCCAAGGCTACTAAACCAATCGGTCTTTCGAGAGTTGATCATTCTTGTGATCATGCCAATGTTATGTAATAATGCACCGACTCTGGGTAACTAGGGTCGGGGCGTTACAAATAGTACTAGACATTCATTCATAGTTCCTATGTAGGTACCTTGATTATAAGTTATCTACATGTTCTATATGAAATATAAAATCACTTCATGCAATATATTTTTGAGCTTATATAGAATTTGATGCCCAGTAATAGTAATTTGTATCTCCTCTTTCTGCAGAAATAAATTTCTAAGAATATCAAAAATTGAAAGACATATAAAACAACTTGAAAAATATGTGGTATACATGAAATGATAAGATAAATGAAATGTGAGAATGATAATATGAAGACTATTTTTATTATGAATTCAAAAGTAAATCTACAAGAATCATATCTATCACAACAACATCATTTGAGCACCGGGAAGGTGTGTAGCACCCCAAATTCAAAATATGCACTTGTATCTTCACTGTATCATCAGTATCATGTCTGATATCATCCAAAAGGGAAATTGATCATAAAATTATGGGAAAAATGTGATGTTTTAATTATTTTACAAATGGATCATAATCAGAAACATTGTGATTCATAAAATCATACATAAATAAGCTGAGAAGAACCAAAAATTGACAATTTAACATATACATATCACATTCTATGAAATAATTTTTTTTGTAGATAATATGTTGAGTTGATTCACGAGTTGTGGGATTATTATCACAAACTACTATTTTCAATCCTAATGGTGATGTGACTCTAGATAGAGAAACATATAATTGACCATGAAAAAACACAGGTTTTTTAAGATACAACCCAATAGAAGATAGTGAATGTCCATGAATTTTGTTAATAGTCATAGCATAAGAAACAAACAAAGGATATTGTCTTTTTTTAGATAGAAAGGACATTGATTGTCAGAGTGTGAAATATTTAATCTTGGAATGAAAGCAAGATATCCTGAATTACATCCAAATAGAATTATTTGTTTGATGGAATGATCACCCCAGTGGGTAAAAATCAAGAGAGTCCCATTACATAATCTGATAGAGATATTTACATTTCGAAGCAACATGACGAGAACCGCAATTTTGAGTGTAATTTTATGGGAAACCATCCCCAATAAATTAATCCCATTTACATATCAGATGTGTAAATGTTTTCCGGTCTATTTCTGTAAAAACAAGCATCAAAAACTGAATCTGAGCTAAAATAATCATTGCATTTAAAACACATGAGAGACATCATATATGCATTTACTTATTCAACAATATCTCGAGTTGGAGATAATATGGAACAATCAGTAAGATAAATAACATCAGCATGGTTATATATGAAGTTGGGATAATTATGTTCAGCAACATCATAAATAGGATCTTTAGTTTAAGTAAGAAGATATGTGGATGGAATTAGAATTGTAGTTTCACCATAATTTGGTTATGTAATGAAACCTTCACCAATATCTAAAGTCAATTTGGAATGTTCAAGAACCTCATCTCAAATTGTAGAAGAATTCAGAAAGAAATATCATGTTCCTTATTTGTGTTAGAACACTACAATGTTTCCACAAGTATGAAGAAGGTATACTTGAAGAATCTATTTCATTTCTATCTTCACCTAGTATGATCAGATGTATTTGACTGAAACCCCCAACCAACACAGTAGTTACTCCACCAAATGGAAAGTCTGAAGCATTTTCATTTTTATCAACATTATATCTTTTAATGTATGGACATGTTCTTAAAAATTGATTATTAATTACTGGTTTCTCATCCCTAAAAAATAATCTTTGTTAACTTTATATGATCCACGACATCACTAAATTGTTTAATATTGCTAACAAATATTTAATAAATAGATATCAAAATTCAAAATTTGTAATGTTCTTTCCTCCCACCAGGTAGCAGTAATGATGCAATTCCACTGGATGCAACTACTAGAACAATATTCCCTTTTGACTACAGTAAATATGTTAGTACTTTCCAAATATAAGTTTTACCTGTGCCTCCATGATCATGTAAAAAAAAGAAACCTACAGTGTATGCAGATAACGAAGACATAATGATAGTCTTCACATCATTTTGTTCATTAGTAAGCTTATATTGCAATGTCATATACTCATTCCGAAGACACTCTCTGTTATGTTTTAGTTCATCAGCTTCCAATTGATTTCATTGAGAGACAATTTTAGGATCTGGAACTGTTATTGGTGGAAAAGAATTAAGAGATCTACCATTCCTCTATAGTAGGTCTTCTATTTCATGAAAAGCATACATATGTTTTTGATGACTCTTGAGTCTCAAATCTAAATATAATCATGAAATAGTGTTATTTTATATTAAAAATTCCTTAATAATGAAGAAAAAGATACTGAATTAACAACTACATTGTTAACATTATATAGAATGAGAAATTTGACAACATACACCTGGAATTTGTAGCCTATTTTGTTGAACATAGATAATTTCTTCACTAAGGTGCTCCCATGTTTCATGCCACACAATGTCTGGGTGAGACCTATTGTTTGAGAACAAAATTATAGCAAAAATATTTTGTATAGATTGTCCCATAGACCATGTTTACACCTCCTTTATTGCTTCAATAAATTCTCAGTCATCAGCAAGATGTCCCAATGCAGAACATGCTTCATGAAAAGTACCATGAATAATGTTTTTCACAGTTTTAATAATATCAAAAGAAGATTCACCTATAATATTTTTGTGCATTAATAGTAGGTAATATAGATCTCTAGTTATTGGTGGCACATAATATAGTCTACCAATAACGAACCACTGCTTTTTTGGACACTATGTTTATTCACGTTGGTGTAAAAAAATCAAGTTGGAAATTCTGAAAATGTGAGACTTCTTCCTTCCTGGTATGCAACATTAGCTTGAAACCATGTCGTAAGCATTGATTCAGAAATATTACCCTTACTCAACACATCTTCAGTATGATCAGTGTTAGTTTACGTAACACTATTTTGGCCTGGAAAATGAAAATGTAATCTTTCAACTGGAAAATATCTATAGTGGATATCTTATGAAAATATTCTACAGGAGTCCCCACAAGGATAGATGTATCATCAATCATAATATATCTTATTATCATATAAATTATTTCCTGAGAGTGCCATTGTGTTGGTTTCACACAATGTTGTTGTTACATGATCATTAACTTTTATAATATACTTAAACAGATATTTGATGGAAGTAGATAGATTGAAAACATCAATATTCAGTTAAGCTTGATACTTCATTAGCAAGAAAGGATTATATGGTACAAAAAACTGATTATCCAATGGGACACTGTTTTTCATGATTGTGTATCTATCATTTCTTTGTCGGTATAGAACAAACCCATCATTATCAACTATTGTACATTCTACAAATGTTTTTGGAAAAAATTTAGTACATTTTCCATTTTTCATACAAGGTGATATACAATTTGAATCACCACATGGACCATGAATCATAAACTTCTTAACAGCCTCATGAAGTTTTGGAAACTAACCTTTTTTGGAAATTCATCAAAAATGCATTTGTCAATGTAGGTTAGAGTACTTATTTTTATCTCTCTACATAAAAATAGCAAAATGTGTGTGTGAGTTAGTCCACATTTCTGAAATTCCACTATATGAAAAACTGCACAGAATGTAATGATATACATGACATAGTTAAACATAAAATTAATTAAAGAAGATAATGTATGTATCATAAAATAATTTGTATTAATTTATGTATCTGATCATGACTTTCCAAAGAAAATAATGTATCGTAAATCTTTCATTAACTACTGAACCTTAATATTTAAAATTCTGGATATAATGTGTGGACAGTTTGAAGGGATAATATTGTTATGCGATACAAATCTAGTGATTTCAGGCCATATTGGATTTCTTGTAACCATTAAAAAATCCGTATATCATACCAAATTTTATATTGACATAGAAACATGGTAATTTTTAATCATATATCCCATACCACCATTAAATGTAGATAGTAAAATGATTCACTTCTTGCATGAAAACTCATCATGGTCACCTCGAAGAAAAGAATCTTGCAACCCACTGTACAACTCATCCCTCAAATGTTTTTGATTGAAGCGAATGAAGGATATTCTATAAGACTCTATCATGGTATATGCATCAACAATAAATTGTTACAATAGTCTTCTTGAATGTTATAATGTTGAAGTATCACTCGAACAACACTGCAAGTAAAAGGAAAAGTATTCATGCATTGTAACTTTTCGAAATGATTCTATATATACTCATAGAAGTAGATCGATACCAAATGTTGTCAACAATTTCCCATGATCTAGATACTAGCACATATAATCACACAACATGAAGGTGGGAACAATTTTTTGACCAACAATGTGGAATAAAGGGATCATGACAATAGGAATAAATAAAATAATCTCCACTGGGATTAAATTATCAATATTCAATGAGGTATAAACCATCCCAATCACTACAACCAATGTACTAAAATGGGAAAATATTTCCAATGTCTTTAGGACACAACTCACCAAGACCAAATCCCAATAGATGCATCGACCTTCAAGAGATTCCATCAATTTTCTCAAACCTGTAAGTAGACTGTCTAAAAACACCTGAAGGAAAAAGTAGGGTGTGAGAAAAATCCCATTAGGATAACACTAAAGATTCCATAAAATATTCCTAATATATAATATGCAAATAAAAGTCTTCAATTTTAAAAAAAAACAGAGGTTGGAAAATTCAAAAATATATTTAAAAAAACATTCCTCAGATTTTCAAATGATGGTAATCAATAATTTATGCAACTTTTTTTTTCAAATGATAGAATATTTATAAAACAATTTCTTATATAAAACATTTATATAAAAGAATTTATATAAATTCAGTAGGCATGTAAGCAGTTCAAACAAACATTGGAATACATTTATATCTCAAATATAAATAAACAAGTGATCAACATGATCATCTTTCAAAAGGTATGATAGTATTAACCAGATATATCATTCCAAACTCTCTATGTATACTCACGAAAATGTGTATACACTTATCCATATGAAACTGGAAAAAGTAGACTCGACACTAACCTATCATGGATGTGACATACTATAAGTATGTTTTAGAGCATTTTCATAGCGTAGAGTGTATCAGAATATCTAACAAACTACCCATGGCTTGCATGTGATCTTACATGAGGGGTGACATATTTTATTACTGCTTAAAAATAATATCAATCCCATTATTCCATTTTAAAAGTTCAAATTTATTTCTATTTAAAACCTAAACATGTTTTATTAAAAAACTTTCTTTTTTCAGAAGATAAAACCAATGGGTTTCTATTAAATCATATTAAAACATTTTCAATGGATCAAATCCATTAAAATAAAATTCCATCATTACCAAATTTATTTCCACAATTAAATTCAAAATTTTAACTAAAATCATTTACATAAAATAAAAAATTAAAATTAATCAATTTAAATAAGATAATTTCCATAAACACACCCAATTAAATGGAATTGGGTGTTTCCAAATTTCCATACTGATACCATTAAAAATATCTTGATTCATTGGAATTGGGATTTTATAAAATATATTTAAATAAAATTTTAGTAATTTAATTTAAATCAAAAATTGAAATAAATCAAGAAATAAATTAATAATCAATTTGGATAATTGGAATGGAGCCACTTAACTCAAGGTTTCCGATGTCAGTGGGAATTATAATCGACCCTATGTGGTTCAATACACCTCCTCAGGACCCTATTATAATAAGCACAAACACACCATTGTTAAAGTTTTCAAAAGGGGTCATAAAACCAAAACATCTACTTTATATCACAATAAAGTAAAATATTACACACAATTACATTTTCACTCACCTAGATAATCTGCGGAATAACATTTTATGTTAACTGATGAAATTTCCAGAAAAATCCATGATAAATATTATAAACCCCATTTTATAATTATGTCCCACTATTTTATTTCATAAGGAAATAAAATATTTAATAAGAATACATTTTTTCTCTCATAAATAATCTTTATATTATTGTTTTATGTTAAACATTGTGTTTAAAATTATCTTTCATTCATGAATAATCATATCATGATAATTTATCATAAATAAAATATTTTATAATTACCCATTGATAATTTATTACAAATTATTATTTATAATTTGAATAATTATATTCTAATAATTATCCCTTACAAAATTATCATTTACCAAATTTTATTTTGATAATTTTATTTCCAAAAAATATCATTTATAAATTGTGGAAATTCTCATTTAATAACTTGTATAAATATTATATATAATTACTCCATAAATATTATAATTTTTGAAATATTATATGATAATTTGTTTTAATCATAACATGTTAATTATTTACAATTATACTTTCAATAATTTAATATAATTATTGTTTAATAAGTCCCCATAATTATTATTTGATAAGACAGAATTAATATTTGATAATTTCATTAAAATTATTATTTGATAAGTTGTTGCCATTATAATTTTAAAATTCATTATAATTATATTTTAATGGATACATATAAAAAGAACCATTTAAAAAGTGGAAAGTCATTTTGATTGATACAATACTGGCTTCAAATCCAAAATATAATTTAGGTCATTCTCATTGAGATGGGTCTAAAGATACTGAATGTAAGTAATTCCGACCAATAACATATAATATATTGAATTTTGATAAATTAAGTTTTATTTATATATTTATTAACATTTACTTATATATGATATAATGAGATTAGTAAATAAATAACAAGTTATGTGTAGTTTGGATCAGGGGTTATATTAATATACTTGTTAATTTTTAAACTTATTTTGATTGTTCAACTCTGAGATGTCATTCATCAATTACTATTCTTTTATTTTGATGTTTAAAATCTTGAATGTATTTATAAATATTAATGCCACCTCCTCCTTTAATCATGGTTAGTGTCACTCCTTAATTTATAGTTGACATCTTCCAGGACATTTCTCCTTCATATTCAATTTCATCTTCTGAATAACTAAACACCATCATATGAAGATATTATATCTAGTATAAGGGAGGTAAAATATTTAAAGAAATAATAGGAATTAGATTGATATTAGTTTCATAATGGATGATCACCACAGCCATGCATATCACTCTTTCTATTCAGAAACATAATTAACCATAAAAATTTACATATAGAATGAATAGAATTTCCACTTACCTCCACAGTTAAATCCTCATATTTTCACCTCATTTTTGGGAGTATGAGGTTATACTAGAATGAGGGAGAATTAGAAATGAATAAAATAATCAAAATAAATGTAGATTAGAAATTATAGAGAATAAAATCACACACATGTAATAACAAAATAAAAATCGAAGGAAAAGAAGAAAAGAAGAGAAGAAGGATAAAGAAGATGTAGACGAATAAGAAGGGTGGGTGGAAGATGATGAAAAAAATTCATTAATGAATTAGTTTGTATTTAAAAAAACTAAATTATTATTAAATTGAAAATAAATCATAAGTAAAAAATAAATAAAAATATAAATGAAACATGAAATGAAATGTGTGTAGTAGCTTCCTTTACATAATCATTCATCTAGAATTTTTCTCTTGTATCACCTATAATATAGATAATTCATTTCAATATCCATTATTATATGATTCTAGATAAGGAATTTCAATACTACCTACAAGATTTCAAATTATTTGGATACCTAACATATATGTTATGGAATTATTAATGAGTCTTGCTTTTTATAGCTGAGGATTTCACAAATCGTTCTTCAATGTTTATCATTCAATGTACACCTTAATGGGTGAATAAAATCATTAAATTTTATGATCAAATGTGACAATGTATCAATATGGAATAACCTCAATTAGATTATATTATCCATATTTAGTCATCATTTATTGATCTTGGGTCCACTCAGTCTTCTAGAATGATATTTTAACATGGTAATATTATCTGACCATTATATTGATGAATTATCTTTTTTAGAGAATATTAAGTTGTATCCCAAAAATATAAGAATTCAGAAAAAATATCTCAAGTCAGATATATATTTTAAAATTATGTGGGGAATACCAATGTTATTAATATCTATTAAAATTACAAAATTTATAATTTTTCACATTTTAGTCCAAAAGACAGCATTAATCCAAAATTATTTCAAATAAGCTCAAATTGATAAATTTTTGGGGAATAATTTATAAGAAAACATATAATAAATTATGTAAATATTATATCATCCAAAAAATATTATTATAATTGAGATACAAAAAAGAATACTAGAATCCATGAGCATTGGGGAATGGAATGTAGATAAAATAGTAAAATCGGTCATTTGGGAAATAAACACATTCGTTAACAACAAGAATCCCACATAAGTAAAAAAACAGGTAAGCCCAACTTTAATATATTCAATCATATCTAGTTTCATCATTAACACCCACATGCATATAACCTTTTATCTCACTATCACCAGATGAAACCATCGCCACAACCTCTGGCCAACCCAATCATAACACATTAGTCATCCTAGGATTAGCCATCCTAGTCTCACATCACATCATATAACTAGACTCATTTAATGGTCAAATATATGAAATAAAATAACAAACATAGTAAAAAGGGAAAAAATTTCCTAAAAATATAGCATCCAACCTTAACATGAAAATAGTGTCTCACGAGCCACTACAATATGAATACATCCATTATAAACAAGAAAAACTATCATTAATTATTATTTTTCACTATAAAACAACGAGTTTTCATTCTATATTGAATTATTTGATTCAATTTTTACAAGGTCCAACTATGAATATCCTAAGAAAGTATTTATATAATGCTATCAAAATTAATTTAATAAGCTTATTAGAAAATTCAATTTTTGCAAGAATTAATGAAAATAATTTCCAATTAACATGCCTTTAGTCATTAATGTCACTAATATGCATTAAATATTCATGTTTATTATCTAATTACATTTACACATGGAATAACATACTCATTTAAATCTACATACATTCATCAATTTGACCACCATAAAACTATAAGAAACACCAAATTAATTAATCATCAATAATTAATTCCTTATCTAACTAAAAAAATACCGCGTTATATTTATTAAAAATTTCACTAGTTTAAATATACTAATGCAAGAATAACAACAATATATTCAAATAAAAAAATCACAATATCTAGAAAAAATACTTAAACTGTTATCGTGGTGGAAGGAAACAACAAGTGATTGCTAAACATAAACCAATTCCATTAATTATTCTAATTTTATATTTATTAGGTGAATTCCATCTCCATACATATGGGTAAACCATGATCAATTTATTATTTAATATATAAAATATGAAGAAAAAATTAATTTTTTACCTTAAAAGTGGCAAGGTTCTTCGCATGAGAATGAATTGATGCCATGGATTTCTAATCACTAATCCCATAGAAAAACGATGATATCATAAGGATTTTATACCAATAAATCATATGAAAATGAACAGTAAAACTTCATTATATCAAAATAGATATAATTTTAGACCATTAAAATAATGAACGATAGGGAATAAGATATCATTGATATAAACCCATCAAAAAATAAGAATAAAATACTTTAAATCACCATTTATTGAAATTCAAATGATAAGGATTGATCTATAACACAAGGGGGATTGATAGCATTTAAAACCCAATATGTAATTCCATGGGATTAGGAGGAAAGTGTGAGAGAAAATTGGGATTTTGGCCCTCAGGAGTATTTATAGGTAAATTTTTTTCTAAAAATCAATGATGTTTCCCCTTGGACCATGATGAAACATATTGAATAAATTATGACTATATAAAAATGAATGGATACCACACATAATCCCCAAGATAAAACCCAAACCATGTCTCTATAGTTTTATATATGAATTAGATTATATTTATCATTGGGGTGGGACTACGATATCGCTCTATACCACATCGTAGCCCCTTGGTTTTATAAAATTCTGGAAAACTATTGATTTTTTATAGTGAGGATCTCTGTATCACTATGAGGGGGAGGGATGAATCAGTGATATTCCATTATATTTTCCCCTTAATATTGAAAAATCCTTTTCCTCTTATTGAAGATTTTTGTACCTAATTATCACACATAACCACTGGAAAAAAATAATTACTTGGCTTACTACTGAACAAGAGTAGCTACGTCCTTGGTATGGTATGGAAATAATTTGATACCATGCAATCTACTAGAAAACAATCCTTGGATGTTGAATATAAAAAGTAGGATATACCCTTACACTTGTGTAGCATGTGGAAAAAAATTTGAAAGTGTGTATTATCCTTCTTAGAAAAATAGAGATTTATAGTATTTCAGTGCTTGTTTACAATTTAACATGTGTATTCTCTAAAGTAAAAAAACGTCACATTCCTCTCCAGAATATAGTAAGAACTATCTCACGCAAAACTGAATACATATGAAGATCCCAAATCATCCATGCACCATTTTAGGTGTCTTGTGCACATCTTTAATGCCTTGTGTGCATGTTTTTCATTTTTTCGCAAATCTCCTCTTGCGCCCAACTTTAATCATGAGCACAACAATATTCATGCGTGAAACTCTATTTCTTTTTCATACTCCCCTTTACATAAAATTATTTTGTGCCTTAGAGATTTGGATTTCTGTAAGTGTCAATCACACCAATTGTGAGGGGTTCAAATCTTATTTATATACCTCGTCGACCCCTATGTGCAAAAACCCCTATGTGTCATGCTAGATTCTAGCGCATCGTGAAGAAAACCATTTGATGACGCATTGGGTTCATAAGCCTCTTTCACACTAACCTAATCTTTAAAACACTTTTTAAATCTTTCTCTCACTTCATGCCTTTTCCATTTTTCGATGTTTGTACCGAAAATCATGACTTTCACACAACCTTCCAACATCCATTGAATCATGCATGCAAAAACAAATATTTCTTGCATGTATCTACTTTAATATATTTTTAACTTTGGATCATATAATTCTACTTTCATGCAATATACTATGCCATATACAAACTTTTATGCTTCATCCTTTTCCAAGAACCCCAATTTTATCTTATGCACAACTGAATACGTACGAAGAACCAATATCTTTCATGCATCCTTTTATGTGTCTTGCACACAACTTTAATGCCTCACATGAAATATTTTCCTTTTGTCATGAAACACCTCTCGTCTGCTACTTTAATCTTTTGCGTAACCCTCTTTTTATGTGCAAATCTATTTATTTATCACACTCCCCTTTACATAAAATTATTTCTTGCCTCAGAACTAAGGATTTCTCTAAGTGTAGCGTACACATAATGTGAGGGGGTCACCTCTTATTTACAGACCTCATCGACCCCTGCGTGCAAAAACCCCAATGTTTCACCGAAGATTTTAATGCATCATGCAAAACCCCATTTGACTTCGTACTAGGCATGTAAGCATATTTCACGCCAACCAAATATTTCATGGAAATTTGAAATATTTCATGCACTTCATTCCATTTACATTTTTCGATGTTTGGACCTCAAATCATTTCGTGCTCGAAATTTTGGTATTTGTGAGCAAGATTGAAGGGAGGTTGGAATGTTACGTGCAATTCATGATTTGAGGTCCAATATTCAAAAAAAGGAAATGGAATGAAGTTCACAAAAGATTAAAAAATTCCATGAAATATTAGGTTGCTGCGAAAGAGTCTTACACACCCAATGCGACGTCAAATAATGTTTTGCGCGACACATTAGAATCTTTGGCGACACATTTGGGGTATCTACATGCAGGGGTCGACGAGGTCTATAAATAAGAGGTGAACCCAAAACATTATTTGTGCTCGGCACATAAAAAATCTAATTTTGGAGGCATGAAATAATTTTATGTAAATGGTAGTCGTGAAAGAAATAGTGTTATGCGCAAGAAGAGGGTTGTGTGTACGATTAAAGATGCGTTCAATAGGTGTTTCCGAACAAAAGTCAAATATTCCATGCGAGGAATTAATGTTGAACTCAATAATCCTTAATCGGTGAATGGGTGATATTGGTTCTTCATACATATTTATTTGTGCATATGATAGCTCTTACCAGCTTCTTGGTAAGAAAGAGAATATTTTTACTTCAGATAACACACCTATTCAATTGTAAAGATGCACTAAAATATTATAATACTCTACCATTACTAATATGGTTCATAAAAACATAATAATTGTTTTCTAAGTGACAAACGAGTGTAAGGGTATATAATACTCATTGTATTCAACATGAAAGGATTTTTTTCTAATGGTTTGTGTGGTACTGGAATACTTCAGTACTATACCAAGGACATAGCTACTATTTATTAGTAGTAAACCTTTTAAGTATTTTTCTCATATGGTTCTGTGTGTTCAGTAGGGAAGAAAAAAATTAATAAGAGGAGAATTATGTTTCAAAAATAAGGATATAAAAAGAATGAGATATCCCTTATCCCCCCCTTTAGTGATAGTTAGTTCTGGACTGGGAACTTCAATTGGTATTAGAGAAACTTGTTCCTTCGTTTGTTCTTTGCTGGTGTTTTTAAGAGATGTTTTGATGGAGAATATAAACTATGTGAGCAATAAAGGGATTCCAATATTTTATAATAGGAATTATCATATCTGGAATGATAGAATGATGTCTTATATTTTGTCTCTTGAAAAAGATGCTCTTGAAAATAAAACATATGTATTTCAAGCTATTGTTGAAAAGGTTTCACTTACACCCAAAAATTAAATGAATCATGTGAATGATGGAAGATATAAAAATAAATTACTCTCATCAAATTCTGAGAGTGAGTATTTACGATCAAATGATTTCACTACAACTAAAGGCATCTAGGATAACATGATGAACATCTATGAAATAAATACAAAAGTGAAGAAGGAAACAATAAAAATATGGAGGTTGAAGTATGAAGACATGAAAATGGGAGAATATGAATAGATTGGGGACTTATTTAATAGTTTTAATGAAATTGTCAGTACAATCATATTTCTTAGGGAAAAGTTAGAGGATTATATAGTTATTGAAATGATCTTGAGTATTCTACCAGACATGTATGATGCTAAAGTGCCTTCTTTAGAAGAGAGAGACTATGAAACATTATCTATAGATGATTTTTATAGAAATATCATTACGTATGAGATGATAAGATAAAATACTATAAATATCAAAACAAAAATCAAATAGACAAATATCATTCAACGATACAAAGAGAGAGAATTTAATGAAGACTCTTACTGAATATGATGCCGTTGAATCTTATTTTTCATATGAGGTATGTAAATTTTTGGATGATATTTAACATTGTTTTATAAAAATGTGAAATGAGGTATATGAAAATACACAGGAAAACATCCATTGAATTTTTTCGAGTGTGGATAAATTGGTCACTTTTGGCTAACTGTCTTCAAAATAATAAAGTTGAAGATAATTATGATGATGAAAAAGGTACAAGAAGGTTTTGGAAGAAACAAACTCAAAAAGATAAATATTTTTCCAAGGGGAAGGATAAAATGTTTTTCAAATAAAAAATAATAATTTTTTATCTAAAGATGATGAATATGAAGATAGTGAATATGAAACTGATAAATCATTTGCTGATAAACCTAGAAAGAATAACATTATTGCAGTAGTGAATAATGAAGATTACTAGAGAGAGTTCTAAAGAATAAGAAACTAAACATGAATATTAATTAGAAAAAATAGTTGAAAGAATGTTTGAGGAAGATCAAAAGGATTTAGTAAGAAAAAAGAAGTTGATAAATGAAAATTACACATTAAAGAATCAATATGGGTTTCCTGATGAGAAAATAAAGATGAAAGAAAAGATTGATGATTTGATAAATTCTCTTGAGAATTCAATTAATCACAGTGATCAAATTGATGTAAAGATGAAGGATAAAGAAGAAGAGTTTGAACTTGTCCAACAAAAATTATCTAATGATAATGAAATGAATATCAGTTTTAAAAAATATATCTTAGATGTTAGTGAATGTTCCGGTAACAATGAGCCAAATAAGGATCCACAAAAGTTACCTTTAATGGTTTAGAGGAAATACGGAACTGGTTCTTATAAAAACAGGACCGGATAGGCCATGTATGTGGAAAAAATAAGAAATGCCTAAAAATCCCAATTACATAAAAATCCTAGGTCCAGAATGAATCAAACTACTTCTAGTTATAATAAGTATGAACAGAAATATGAGTTGAAGAATAAGAAAGTTACAATTGAAAAATGGAATGTTTATGGTCACAATATTCTATAAAGAAGGTTGTTAAAAATCATGTTCACAACTCTAGTTAGTATAGAAGTTTTAGAGGGAAATATTTATTCTATGATTACTGCTAGTATTGTGGTGGATTAAGACACAATTAAAACATTTTTTGGTTCAATAAAAAACATTACTACTATTCCACAAGTTTTGGAAGACATGGATTTAGGGGGAGTCTATCCTCTCAAAAATGGAAGTACGAGATGGTGGAACAGAAGAAATTTGAGAAGGGAGATGTGAAAGTTGAAAATAGGTTCCAAACATTACAAACTATTTGTGAATGTTGTGAACAACCTGGAAATATTTATAAGGGATGTCATGTTCTGTTTCCATCACAACTAAAAGTTCATAACAAATCTCAGATGTTAGAGGTGAATAATGAAAAGAAAAAACACAAATCTCATATTGTTGAAACTTCCATGAAAGAATAAAATGAAGAACATCAATGGATTCTTGATAGTTTGAATTCCTCTCATATGACAGGTGACTTAATGATACTAAATAATGTGATATACTTCAGTTAAGGGAATGTAACATTTGAAAATTATGAGTCTTCGAGGATCAATAGGGTTGGATCGGCCATCCTCAGGAAAGAAAAAACAAAACCATGAAAATATTATATTTTGATGGACTAAAATACAGTATGTGGAGAGTTTCAAAACTCTATAATGAGGGAAACAATATTATTGTCAGAATATATGGATTTTTTAAGATTAAAAATAATGGAAATATAGTAACAAGGGGCCAACATGCAAAAAGGAATTTTTTTCCATGTTTGTGAAGTGAAGAACTCATGTTACAGGGGTATGTTGGATGAAAATAAGTTATGGCATAAAATGCTAGGAAATATGTGTAATCAAAATATGTACCTGTTATCAAATGAGGTAGTGTCTGAGATATGACTGATTTTTTAAGAAGAAGATATTAGTGTTGCACAATTTTGGAGAAAGGGATGATTAAAAACTCTATGCATAAGAGTGTAGAAATTTTTCAAAATGACCCTTAGAACTCATAGACTTAGATATATGTGAACCAATGAGTATGAAATATTAAAATGGAGATAAGTACTTCATTAATTTCATTGATGAATTTACTCACATTAATTATGCTATTTATATGATACATAAGTCAGATGATCTGACAATGTTTAAGAGTTTCTGGTGGAAACAAGAGAAAGAATGAGAGTATTTAGTGATGAAGTTGAGAACAAATAATGGTTGTGAGTACAAGAATGTGGAATTTTAATGTTATCTAGAGATGTTTGGAACTATACATGAGTTCAATTCACCATACAAACCTCAAAAAAATAGGGTTGCTGAAAGAAAATATTGATGTCTAGTGGAAAATGGTAGAGCTATATTAGTTGAGCATAGTCTTTGTCATTAGTATTAGAGAAAAGAAATGGGCACTTTTGTGTATATTCAAAACCAATTTTTATATAGTAAAAACTCAGATATTTCTCCATACAAAATGTTCTATAAAAAAACACCTAGTATGAAACACATTAGAGTTTTCTGGGGCCCATTCATTATAAAGAATAAAGGTGGAAACCTTGTAAATTTTTATAAATGAAGAGATGATGGAATTTTTCATTCCTATGCTCAAGATGGAAAAGGAAATAGATGTCTCCACACATAAAAATTAAGAATTATTGATTCTTTAGATGTAAAAGATGTTTAAAATGTTGATAAAAAATCATTCCTATGCGGATGTGGAAGTTGATCAGGAAAGATAAGATTTTGTGAATGATTATGATAATGCTGTAGACCATGTTAATTTTACTCAAGAAGAGGAATCCAAATAAAAATTCTTGAGTGATGAGGATGGAGTTAGAAAAATATATACTAGGCTGAGGAAACACGTGGAGGCTCATAACATTATTGGTTATCAACATTGGATAGTTTAAACAACTTGAACAATGAATTATATAACACATACTTCGCTTTATTCGAAAGATGATATGAATGATGTAAATGAAACATTTGAGAATCCAGAATTGTAAGAAGACTAGTTTGGGATATACCTAACACTAAGAGGGGGATGATTTAGTGTTTGGGAATCAATAAATCAATCCCAACATTTTACCACTGTACATCTTGACGTGTTAGGATCTTGATTCTTCTATTCTCTTTTCCATGTCGCCTGCAATAACTGAAAGCCGTAAAAATATGCACATTATATTTTTACATGTTTCACAACTAAATACGATTAGTTACGTTATTTACATTCATGGGTATGATTATTTCATTCATTCTATACTATAATGTGACATTATTTTAAAAGAGAGTGGCTAGGAAAGCAATCCTCTAGCCAGTGTGAGTCCCTACACTTTGGAGTGGGGTGGGAAAAAATCCCATCCCTGGACTTGGGATAGCCTAGTCCAACTTGCAGCCTTTAGCTGGTTCTTTATAATTCCTATATAGTTAGTCTTATTCCTTTTTGATAAGTTAGGTTCTTTTATTGGTATTATTTAGTGCTCTTCACTTTATTACTTACAAAGTAGTAGGCAAGCAATTTTTCTTTCTTCCTTTCTCTTCTTCTCTTGTGCAACACCAACTGCACTAGACTTCTACATTATTCGTATTAGTGAAAAAAAAATTCACTAAAAATCATTATTTCATTAGCTATAATAACATACATCAATGTGATTATTCAAACACTGAGGATCCACTAACATAGCATCATCTGAATTAAACTACACTGAATAATTGTCATCCTTCAGTTGGGAATACTATGTTCTTATTTTTCTCTTCTATCTCTATGACACAGTATAATAAAGAATATTAATGAAGTTTCATTACCTCTTTCGTAAATTCTAAATACCAACACAGGAGTGTATTGATATACTACCTTCTTTCATTCGGGCATATATGAATTTAGTTTCACATCTTTTTCTTCTTCACTTTGCAAAGCACATCAAGAGTGTTAAACACGAGTCATGTGAGCGTCATTCTACTTCTCTTCATGAAACCGAATGGTCACGGTAGTTACTACTCCGAAAAGTCATATCGAGAGTTCTATGAACCTATCAATGTTCTAAGGGACCAAAATATTTCTTGCACCCTCTTTTGGGAGACATCCGCGCAACATTATTGACTTGAACACAACATTTAACTTTTGTCATGGAAGACCTCTTGTACGCAGCTTCAATAATGCACACAAATCTCTTCTTGAACACAAATCTATTTATTTTGTGCAAACTCCTTTTCTAAATATTTTTCCATGACTTAGAACTCAGGATTTCTCTATGTGTATAACTTATTTGATGTGAGGGAGTAACCTTTTATTTATAGACACCTTAGAACCCTTTGTGAAAAAATCCCTATATTTCGCGCAAGATCTCAACACATCGTGAAAAACCCTAATTGACATCACATTGGGCATGTAATTATCATTCACGGAAACCTTATATTTCAAAAACTTCTTTAATATTTCTCATAGTTTATTCCTTTTCCATTTTCAATGTTTTGACCTCGAAGCGTGCCTTGCGTGCAACATTCCAAACATCCTTTAATCTTGCGCATAAAAACCAATCTTGCGCATGAAAGCCAACATTTCATTCAATCCGCTCCTCTTCTAGACATTTATTTTTGGATAATGGAACTCCACTTACAAAAAACATACCACGCCACCTTCAAACATGCGTGAAATATCCTTTGCGAAAAACACATTTCTTCATCTCCCAATTTTTAGTCCCTAAAAGTTTGCAAACACTGGAAAACTGTGGCACCGTAAAACGTTCTTTTGTGAAACATCCAGATTGTCTGTTCCTTTTTCATTTCCCTATTCACTATGTAACATACCAAGGTTTTCTAAAAATAAATTTAAAATGCTTGAAATTTTGTTTAAGGTATATATTTATAAGTATCCTTTAAACATAATTTTATTTCTTCTATGTTTTGAATTTCAAGAAACTGTCATCTACAATTGTGTTCAGTATGTTATTTAGAGTCTGATGGAACAAACTTGTTTTTTTGGTGAATAGTAACATGCCCTTATGAATAGTAATATGAATAGTAATATGACCTCATGAATAGTAAATAATAATATTATTTTATTTTCCCATGGCAATAGGATAATGGGATCTTAATTAATTTTCCAATGTCACATAAAACTAATTGCACTTCAATTTTGTTATTTTTCGAATTAACTGTGACCTTATTTAGAAATTAAATTAATAATATTTAGAAAATTATTTTTGAAAAATGGAGTTCATTTTTGAATTCTACGCATCGAAAAATGGTTGGGGTAAAGTTTTGGTATTTTTCTGAAACTCTTGAATTTTCGGTGAATAGTGAAATATGGTAAAATACCGTATAATCAATTTATCCGTAAAAATGCAGTATTTATGACATCATAAGTGATGCAAGGCCACTTGCTTAGAAATAACATGATATTATCACTATTTAGGGCCACTTTATTTGAGATTATTCATAGTGTTGATAAAAATATTATAATAATAATTAAAATAATCTAAAATACCTCCCCTCCTCCACTATAAATACCACCCTCACTCCCCTCTTCCTATCACACCTCTCAAGCCTGGAGAATTGTCTAATTTCTTCCAAATTCCCTCCCCAATCTTCTTCTCCACGTCCTAGAGCTGCTGGTCTCACCAAAAGACCAAAATCAAAGTCCTTAAGAAGGATCTCAAGGAGAAGAGATCAAGAGGTAAACATCCTCTTTCATTTTCATTCTTTCCTTCCATTTTATGTTATTCTCTTCCTTTCCCTTTGTCTATTGTTGGGATATTTCGTTTAATATTTCCCCTTACTGTCCAAATTTTGTACGATTGATGAGATATTCCATTCCTCTCATCAATCTTGTTTTTATGAAATTTTAAGAGGCGCCGTTAGGCTGCCGAATTTTTTGTATGAAATTTCTCATGTTTTCTTCATTTCAAGATTCCCTTCTCTTCGTTCTTCACCCCCTATTATCCAAGAGGAATGAAATCTCCAGAATCATGTATATTCTGGATGTTGTCATGTTTATGGAAAATTACAAATCATTTTTCCTCTCCTCTCTCACTTATTTAAAGAATCAAAAAAACATTGTCCATTTGTGTCGAATTACCGATATCGTGGACGATGTATTTTCAATCTCCATTAATTCTTTCAAGTCTGGTCATGAAACCATTTATATGGTTGAACCAGGTTATAATATATGTTTTATGAATCATATAAGGTTCTTGAATTCTTTTTTACTCATGATTCAAATTTATAAGACTAAATGAAGTTGTAATTATCAAAGAACCACTTAAATTATCTAAATGAACATAATTAATGTTTTAACTTATAAATCATCATCATATAAAGCACCAAAGTGATAAATGGTATAATTTATGGTAATGGAATTATGTAAATACTACTCCATTCCAATTCTGGATTTTCACTTCCAATCAACAAGAAAGATTCATCATGAACCGATTGTGAAAATCACAAAAGAACTCACCCAAAATAATGCAAGGAACAAAATCCTAACAATTAAGGGGTAAAATGAGGTTATGAAATGGCCATATAAGATGTTATAAACATGAAAATATTTCTGTAAAGTACTAATAACACTCTTTTAACCATTATACAGGAGGTTTAAACAATTTTTAAGTAATACAAGCCCAAGGTAAGGGAATTCTTAACCCGATTTCCATTCTTTGGGTTAACCTTCTACTTTTTAATTTATGTGCTATTTAAATTGATTGTGTGATGGGTTCTGTTTATATTATGTTTCATTATGTGTATTTACAGAGTATATACATATTCCATCCACTCTATTAAGTCTCACTTCAAGTATATGATGTTTATAAGGTACTTTTCTTCTAAAATCCTCTTTTAAAATTCTGTTTTATAAGATACAAAAGCAATGTTTTATGCTATTGTTTATGTTGTATGATTATGTTTTGGTTATTGGGAATTGTTTATGATGAAGGGTGGGACATATATTTCCCTCCAATGCATTGGGTATGAGTAAGTTGGAGGTCGGCCGTATGGTTACTCCAAGTGTAACGGTGATGGTTACACAAAGTAAGGTAGCCGTGAGGGTTACAAATTTTAAGGTAGCCAAGATGGTTACAAGATTATGTAAGTAATGCCCCAACATACCTATATGATTATAATTATGTTTGTGTGGATCTTGTGTAAATCTCATGTTATTCTAAGTAAGATTTTATGGGTGGAAAGCATGTCTTTTAAAAATGTTTTCATACGTCATGCGTATTCATGGACTAATGTGATTTTTTCCTTCTTTTTCATACCTTACTGAGCTTTTGTGCTCATCCCATGTTTTTAAATGATTTTTCACATGTTAATGATGCGTAATACAAGGAAGGAAGACATGTTAAATGTTGAAGAATTGTCAAGGAGTCTTGTTTTGTGATTTAATGTTTTATATTCTAAGGATAATGGAAACTGATTTTATGGTATCCACTATGTAACAATGTGTAATGTTATGAATGTTTTGTCATTATTATCTAAAGCTCTAAACTTGAAAAGATCCTCAATGTATAATGAAGTGTTTTCTTAAATAAATTCAAGATTATGTATGAAATAAGTGCGGGTCCTTATAGTTGGTATCAGAGGTCGGTTTAGACAACTTTAGGGATTAAGAGTTCTTGTGAGACACGTGGTTAGTCCCTATATCTATTATTTCAGTTAAATCCTTGTTTTATAACTTTTTTTTTCAGGTCAAGTAAAGTCGGTTACGAATGGAAGGAGAAGGATCTCAAACGACATTCCTATCTCTTCCTGATGACATGCTTGAAATAATTATTGCAAAGTCATCTTCGGATGATTGTGAAACTTTTTCTAGCATACAACTCACTTGCAAGCAGTTTTTTGAGATATCAAACACCTACTCTATACCTCGTTATCATCGTGGATCATGGGTTGTTTTTAGACAAATACTATTTTCACAATATTCACATAATTTCAATAAAGTTAAATATTATCAAGGTATTTTCAAATATTTTACCTTATCACAAGAATTTGAAGCATATTATGATTTTAAAAATGGTGCTGAGGAAGGAGACCCTTGTGCAACCTATTTATATTTGCTTTTAAACTATAGTCTCACATCACATACTTATGGTATTTTAAAAGGACCAATAATAGAAAGTTTCAACTCAATTTCGGTCCGACTATTTTATAGAAATCATGTTTTATCAGATGTTTTGGAATTATATGTCATACATGATTATTTTCCAAAACTGTTTTTCTGGGAACACCCATATGACCCATGTTGTACGAGGTGTATTTGGATGGAGGAAGCAAATGATTTTGAAGGATCTCTAAATCATTGTTGTAATGCATGGGACTTCTACCTACGCGAACAAGATGACGATGAAACCGAGTGGAAACCTTGATCAAGGTACCCCTAGTTGTTTAATAAGTAAATAAAATTGCGAGGACGCAATTTCAAGAAGGTGGGGATAATGTAACATCCCAAGGTTTTCTAAAAATAAATTGAAAATGCATGAAATTTTGTTTAAGGTATATATTTATAAGTATCCTTTAAACATAATTTTATTTCTTCTATGTTTTGAATTTCAAGAAACTGTCATCTACAATTGTGTTCAGTATGTTATTTAGAGTCTGATGGAACAAACTTGTTTTTTTGGTGAATAGTAACATGCCCTTATGAATAGTAATATGAATAGTAATATGACCTCATGAATAGTAAATAATAATATTGTTTTATTTTCCCATGGCAATAGGATAATGGGATCTTAATTAATTTTCCAATATCACATAAAACTAATTGCACTTCAATTTTGTTATTTTTCGAATTAACTGTGACCTTATTTATAAATTAAATTAATAATATTTAGAAAATTATTTTTGAAAAATGGAGTTCATTTTTGAATTCTACACATCAAAAAATGGTTGGGGTAAATTTTTGGTATTTTTCTGAAACTCTTGAATTTTCGGTGAATAGTGAAATACGGTAAAATACCGTATAATCAATTTATCAGTAAAAATGCACTATTTATGACATAATAAGTGATGCAAGGCCACTTGCTTCGAAATCACATGATATTATCACTATTTAGGGCCACTTTATTTGAGACTATTCATAGTCTTGATAAAAATATTATAATAATAATTAAAATAATCTAAAATACCTCCCCTCCTCCACTATAAATACCACCCTCACTCCCCTCTTCCTCTCACACCTCTCAAGCCTTGAGCATTGTCTAATTTCTGCCAAATTCCCTCCCCAATCTTCTTCTCCACGTCCTAGATCTTCTGGTCTCACCAAAAGACCAAAATCAAAGCCCTTAAGAAGGATCTCAAGGAGAAGAGATCAAGAGGTAAACATCCTCTTTCATTTTCATTCTTTCCTTCCATTTTATGTTATTCTCTTCCTTTCCCTTTGTCTTTTGTTGGGATATTTCGTTTAATATTTCCACTTACTGTCCAAATTTTGTATGATTGATGAGATATTCCATTACTCTCATCAATCTTGTTTTTATGAAATTTTAAGAGGCGCCGTTAGGCTGCCGAATTTTTTGTAAGAAATTTCTCATGTTTTCTTCATTTCAGGATTCCCTTCTCTTCGTTCTTCACCCCCTATTATCCAAGAGGCATGAAATCTCCAGAATCATGTATATTCTGGATTTTTTCATGTTTATGGAAAATTACAAATCATTTTTCCTCTCCTCTCTCACTTATTTAATGAATCAAAAAAACATTGTCCATTTGTATCGAATTACCGATATCGTGGACGATGTATTTTCAATCTCCATTAATTCTTTCAAGTCTGGTCATGAAACCATTTATATAGTTGAACTAGGTTATAATATATGTTTTATGAATCATATAAGGTTCTGTAATTCTTTTGTACTCATGATTCAAATTTATAAGACTAAATGAAGTTGTAATTATCAAAGAACCACTTAAATTATCTAAATGAACATAATTAATGTTTTAACTTATAAATCATCATCATATAAAGCACCAAAGTGATAAATGGTATAATTTATGGTACTGGAATTATGTAAATACAACTCCATTCCAATTCTGGAGTTTCACTTCCAATCAACAAGAAAGATTCATCATGAACCGATTGTGAAAATCACAAAAGAACTCACCCAAAATAATGCAAGGAACAAAATCCTAACAATTAAGGGGTGAAATGAGGTTATGAAATAACCATATAAGATGTTATAAACATGAACATGTTTCTGTAAAGTACTAATAAAACTCTTTTAGCCATTATACAGGAGGTTTAAACAATTTTTAAGTAATACAAGCCCAAGGTAAGGGAATTCTTAACCCGATTTCCATTCTTTGGGTTAACCTTCTACTTTTTAATTTATGTGCTATTTAAATTGATTGTGTGATGGGTTCTGTTTATATTATGTTTCATTATGTGTATTTACAGAGTATATACATATTCCATCCACTCTATTAAGTCTCACTTCAAGTATATGATGTTTATAAGGGACTTTTCTTCTAAAATCCTCTTTTAAAATTCTGTTTTATAAGATACAAAAGCAATGTTTTTATGCTATTGTTTATGTTGTATGATTATGTTTTGGTTATTGGGAATTTTTTATGATGAAGGGTGGGACCTATATTTCCCTCCAATGCATTGGGTATGAGTAAGTTGGAGGTCGGCCGTATGGTTACACCAAGTGTAACTGTGATGGTTACACAAAGTAAGGTAGCCGTGAGGGTTACAAATTTTAAGGTAGCCAAGATGGTTACAAGATTATGCAAGTAATGCCCCAACATACCTATATGATTATAATTATGTTTGTGTGGATCTTGGGTAAATCTCATGTTACTCTAAGTAATATTTTATGGGTGGAAAGCATGTCTTTTGAAAATGTTTTCATACGTCATGCGTATTCAGGGACTAATGTGATTTTTCCTTCTTTTTCATACCTTTCTGAGCTTTTGTGCTCATCCCAAGTTTTTAAATGATTTTTCACAGGTTAATGATGCGTAATACAAGGAAGGAAGACATGTTAAATGTTGAAGAATTGTCAAGGAGTCTTGTTTTGTGATTTAATGTTTTATATTCTGAGGATAATGGAAACTGATTTTATGGTATCCACTATGTAACAATGTGTAATGTTATGAATGTTTTGTCTTAATTCTCTAAAGCTCTAAACTTGAAAATATCCTCAATGTATAATGAAGTGTTTTCTTAAATAAATTCAAGATTATGTATGAAATAAGTGCGGGTCCTTATACACTACATACCATAACCATTCGTCATATTTTATCATGAAATCCTCTATCATGATTTATATCCTTTGATCAAACATCTTTAGCATCGTCAGGTTTTCCATGGAAAGTATAATAACTTCCCGGTCTTCCATGAGTATCTTTCCATCCTGTCCAACTTCTAAATGAATGGAAGAAAATGTACTCCCCCTTCACTTAATAGGGATTTTATGATATGTTCACATTACTTATGATATTTGTGAAATACATATCATCGAAGGAGAATATGATTTATAATGAGAAGTACTAAAATTTAATTATCATCCAACAACATCAATCCTTCCAATCAAAACTATATATAACTGTCATCAGTTTTCATCTCCCTTTCCTTAAAAAGGATTCGATCGCAAGATCTACTAAATTATGATATTTTTGAAAAACATATCTGCAAATCATCATCTAAATTCATGTAAATATGTAATTTATGGCCATCATAGAATTCCAAGCTCTTCCACACCCTCTCTAATTTTTTAACGATCATTATCTAATGAAAATCCTCGTTCCTCTTCAATCATATTTAGATATATGATACTTCTCCATTCTGCTCACATAATCCTCAAATGGAGGATACTTCTCCATTATTCATTATTATAAACAATGTTTCACCTTTGACACATGTTCATTGAACTTAGGATCAGTTCAGAAAATTTCTAAATTTACATCATGGAAAATTATTGAAGCATGACAAACAATGCTATGATCACATAAAATTATCTATAAATCCTTACTTTAGTCGACCTTTTTTAACAATGGAGTTCTTTTTTATCTCCTTCTTCATTTTGACCAGCTTTGACAACAGTTGACCACAAATACAATCTTCAAACACAATGTGGTCCCAACAAATGGGTTCAAGCTATGAATGAAGAGATTGATTAGATAGAGAAGAATAATACAGGTGACCTTGTACCAAGTCTAGAAAATAAGAACATAATTGGTAGAAAGTGTGTTTTAGGGAAAAAGATTAATGAAGAAGTTAAACGAATAAGAAAAAAAGAATGATTGGTTTGCAAACGGTATTCTCAAATTGATGGAATTGATTTTGAGGAAACCCTTGATCTAGTGGAATGATTAGAAAAAATCATAATCTTTATTGATATTGCTGCACAACGTGGTCAAAAATCATTCAAATGGATGCAAAATACATTTTCTTGAATGGTGACCTTGTTGAGGAAGATTACATTGATCAGCATTGTGGATTTTTTATTCGGAAGGATGAAAGTTATTTGTACAGGTTGAAGAAGGAATTATATGGGATAAAATAGGCTTTAAGGGAAATGTATTCTAAATTAGATACTTCCATGGGGAAGATGAATTTTAAGAAATTTAGAGTTGACAACAATCATTACATCAAAGAGTTTCATGAGTTTTCACTAATAGTAACTGTTTATGTTGATGACAATATCATTGTTGGGAATGATAAAAGATCATCTGAGATATTTTCTAAGGATATGAAGAACTTATTTGAGAAGTCCATTCTGGGAGAAATGAAATAATTTCTTGGGATATAAATTTCACAAAAAAAGAATCACAAATTTCTATCACAAGAAATTTATGATAAGGAACTTCCAAATATGCTTTGAAAAGAAATATTTAAATTTAGTGTACACACCAATTTCAATGTGAACCAAGTTTTCAAAAGATACAAAAGGTGAAGAAGTTAATCAGAAAGAGTTTCAAAATCTGATTAGAAGTTTGTTATATTTGACTACCTTAAGACCCGAAATCGTCTATGCTATTACATTATGTGAATGATTTCAATGAACTCATAAAGAATAAAATTTTATTGCTAGAATAAGAATTATATAATATATAAAAGGCATAAACAATTCTTGAATAAGGTATGATGGCTAAAGAAATATTGATCTATTTTGGTATTTATATGCTGATTGGGCAGGAAATGTTGAATATCAATGATCTACATCTGGTGGAGTTTTCCTTCTGGGAAAATGTTGTGTTAGTTGGCATACCACAAAACAGAATTTAGAAAATAATATCATAACTGATGTTGAGTGTGTTGCTACTACTCCAGATGCAAATCAACTAATGTTGATGAAGACATAGTTGAATGATCTACTTGTTCAAGTGAAGATACAATAGCTCTTGGGTGGTGATATTCAAAGTGAAATAAATATTACAAATAATCTGGTACAACATTTTCATTAAAAACACCTTGACATAAAGTACCACCTCATCATATAGAAAGTGGATAAGACTGATTTGAATGTGGAGCACATTTCTACATTGAAATATGTTACTGACATATTCAAAAAACCATTACCAAAGATACCATTTCTTAAATTGATGTTGAACATGGGTGTACAACCTCCTTCTCATCATGATTGAGGTATGTGTTTCTATACCCACTCTCGTATTGTCCTTGGATAGTGTTCTTAAGGGGGATAATTGGTTTATAAATCTATCCTTATGATTGTATGAATAAAGGGAGAGTTGTGGGTTATATTTGAATCCAGCAAGTAGGTCTGTAAACTATTCTAACTGTTGGTTTCAGTTTTTGAAGGAAACAAAATCCTTGAATTATAGAAAATATGAAAAACTGAAAAATCTAAAGAAGATTGTTGAGAGAAAAATCTTGATGTAAATTTTGTTATGATTTTTATAAGTATGAGGATAAAAAATTATAGTCACTACATTTTAATATCATGGTTTTTCTATAAATAATTATTATTTACTGCAATGATTTATCTCACATAAGAATATAATTGTTCATAAATAATCCATTTCATGAGGTTACAAAGTTCCGTTATTTATTAATCATGGTTGACAACAAAATACAACACTCTATAATAGAAAACTCTCCTTACAACATTCTCTATCCAACATGGTCCCATAAACATGTATGGTATAGCCATCTTGAAAAATTCCTTAGATCCCAAAACTATTAAACACCATATGATACAACAAAATACCATTTCACAACTAGGCCTAAAAAAATGTTTCCCATATTTTCTTCCTTTGAGCCTCAATATATAATAAACCAGAGACCACACTACCAAATCTTATATAATGGTATATCTCATGGATCCATGTCGTAGCTTGGACTGAAATAGTTGTAGAAACACCATTTCCTGATTTACCCACCAAAATCCTTTGAAACACCTATGTCTCCTCAACTCCAAAAAACCCATTAAGGGATGGTCTACTGGGGTTAAGTCCCTTACACAATAAATTACGGTAAATGTTGTTTAACGATAATAAATGATTTTTAAAAAATTTAAAAACTATATAAATCCTATAATGAATAATTTGAATGGAAATCTTTTTATACTATCACTATTTATTCATTTATTTTTTAATTGTAATTTTTAAAACTAATTTCATGACTCCTAAAAAGTAAAACATTTGTCATAGTAGTTAATGGTAAACATTGTTAATTAGGCAGTTTAACATAAAGGTAATGTTTTTATTGACACCAAAAAATATAAATTTTTTTATATGGTAATATTTAGATCTTATAGAACTTATATTTTATATAAGGTCTTTTGTATCACTTTTACATTATTTATAAAAATATTATATATAAATATTTCTTGTATTTACAAGACTTCCACCCACTGCATTTATTAAATAGAACCAAATTTCCTCTCATTATAACACATAATGAGCCATTTAGTTAGGAAAATATCAATTAAAATACCATAGTCAATCCATTTAATGAATTATATATTTCATATTCTTTCCCTTTTACCAACCTATCAAGGGTTGAGGTGCAAGTTAATAGAGGATTCAAAACAAGTGGTAGAAATAGAAATAGAGTTCATTTATTTTATTTCTTCTTCTACCGCCGAGTCCAATTATATATTTAAAAAGATTTTATAATTATAAAATAATAATAAATATGTTCAAATTGTTATTATGTGGATGGAAATTTTTTACACTTCTCATTTTCAATCCAATGGAAAATTTAATCACATCTGTCGCATATGTGTAGAATACCACCTCAATGAAGGGAAGTGGTTCATTTTTTATTAATGTTTTACAAGGATGATAATAATACTATATTTAGTAAATATATATTCTATTTGTGATATATTAATGAATATTTTATGGTGAATTATTATTAACCATTATTTCAGTATATATATCGAAGAGTGAAAACAACATTAGTGAATACATATAGACTACCAGCACCATGATGTGATGTTATTTATTTTTAAACACCACATAATTTGGTTGGTTATTATTTTGGATTTAACAAATAAATATTTTATTAAAAATATGGGTATTATTCTATTAATATAAGATATTATATACCATATTAGTCTTCTATCCAATGGAATATTACAATGTCTCTGAAGGGTCCATCATGACCACTACCTCCGTGAAGTGATGCGATTAATTTTTCATGCATAACATTAATATATGTCTACAAAATTAAATTTATGTAATAATAATGAGAATTATAACCTCATTAGTATAATAATGATTGTGTAAAAATTATACTTTTACCTCGTTCAATATATTGATGTTGTTTTGGGATTATGAAACAGAAAACCTCAAAATATTTGATATGAACATTATAGATTTATTAAAAAAAATTTAGATGATAATAATAAAAATAAAAGGGATTATTATAAGGTAATAAATATGAAAAATATTATATATCAAAAAAATAAATAATGAATAAATATTATATAGGATTTAAAGAATGTACCCATTGAGTTCGACTAGAGGTAAGGGATTTATCATCTCAATTTTTAGTTTTGAGAGTTAATCCATTAAAGAAGCCTATTTTATTTTTTTTGTTCATTTAATTACAAATTAATATTTTTCATTTTTCATTTTATTAAATTATTATTTCATTCTAATCACTTTAATATATCCTCCTTTAATATCATTTTGATTCGAATGTTACAAATTTCATAGGATATTATATTTAAAACCAATTTTTAAAACAATGTTATCTAAATCATTATATTACATCTAATTATTATGTAAAATGATTGAAAAATATAATTAAAATATTTTCAATGTAACTTTTAACAATCACTCACCCTTTACGATGGGGTTTTAATGGAATCTTTGGATCATTTTTGGAACTAGTCAGCTTTGACTCTTTAAAAAAAAAGTTGTTTCCACAAATTTGACAAGAACCTATTTAACCACTATGATTTCCATTATTCATTATAAATAATCCTATATATGTTTGAATTATTATTTAATGATGATACATTTCCCATTTTTAATGATATTTTTAAATATTTAAATAATTTCAAAAGAAAATTTCATTTCTTCTCGTTTTTATGTGATAAATAAAATGAGTATTTTATGGGATGGAATACCAATATTATATCTTATAAATTTGAATTTCAAATTTTTCAAATGATTTTATTTCAACATATTCTAAAAAGTGAATATTATTATATGTTTTTATTTTAAAACCTGACACAAAGGCATTATTAATGAAAGTACGAGAGGGGAGTGAATGCACTCCCTTATAAGAAAATTTATATTATGTAATGACTGAGTCCATTAAATTCCCTTAATGTATTTTAAAATGTGATGGTGTTAATTTATGTAAATCACTCTTAAGATAATATTGATGAAGTTAATGAATAATATGAAGAGAAATAGAAATATAATATATGTTATTTCTAAATCAATCCTGTATAGATCATGTTACGTGATTCCATGATGAATGTATGATGATAGAAATTTTCAACAAGTTTTTATATACATTCAAACGAGATTTCATTGAATTATTTTGAGTTTAGAAGGTAAATAATGATTTTATGAATAAATCAGAATTTTATGATTTTATAATGTTGAATGGTTGTTTTTATGGAATTTTTTAGAGATTATCATTTTTATCATTTAGATTTAATAAAAATTATTTTATAAATTCTTATTTCATTGAAGACTATTTTATATGTAGGTAAATAATTATTTTGAAACAAAACATTTATGATATAAAATAAAACTTACTGGTTTTGATGAATTTTAAATTTATTAAGGTGTTTCAACTATTTTGATAAATTAATGAGCTTTTTATATTAAAACAACATTTTCAAAGGTTTTCTACCAGGCCAATGGTTGAGTATGAACTATTATAGAGTATAAATATAAAAACGGAATATTTTCCTCGAATAAAGGATTAGTTTCACGAATTAAATAATGTTATGAACATAAGAATCTATTTTTTAAAATAATCATTGGGTAGATGTTTCCAGTTTATTATTTACGGTTTTTTAAAAATTTTAGAAACCATAAATCTAAAAGTTCATCAAAATGTATTAATGTTAACACCTTTTTATAAATCATTTATTCATGGGTTCTTTAAATAACGAAACATTACTATTGGTATAAGAGGAGGGATTTTATAAATTCATAGGTTAAGATGATTTTGATGAGGATATTTAGGAGTTCTATTAACCATTATGGATAAATAAGGATAAGGTTAATCATAATATTAAATACATTGATTCCACTTTTTAAAATTTATATGAAATGCTTTTATGATGATTAATGCTATTTTGGGGTATATATATATATATGGGAATAAAAATCATGAATTTTACTTTATTATAGAAAAAAAATTCTTTTATAGAAGAATGATTTAATATTTTGTGGAAATCAGTTGAAGGTTATTGATAAAATTAAGGGTTCATGTGATCATTAATGTTGAGATAATTATGGTTAATTTGGATTAAAGAATTAATAAATTTTAGGAACACATGTTTTATCCTATAGATATCCACGAGATTGAAAACGATTTGGTAATTATTTAATTAAATATATTTTTAATCTATTTATAATATTACGTACATTATATGATTAAAAAAACTGAAATTATTTTTTAATGATGTGATTTTACTTTAGGAATAAATGTTATTTATCTTTTATAAGAATGTATTTTTATAGTTCTTTAATATTGATTCAGTTAATATATATAGGTGCTTCACATATCTTAGATATTATATGACTAAAAAATACATATTTTTTGTATTTTAATTTAGGAGTTATTAATTCTGTTGGGAGATAAATGTTAAATTGATCTTAGAGTAATATTTGATCTATTTTTTCTGATTTTTGGGTTTTAAACATGGCATGGAATATTTTAATGGTATTATGATTAGTTATTTATGGAATGATTGATGCTAAAAATTTGGTGTTATTGTTGATGAATTGGATATTAATGTAGTGTTTCATCATATGAATGTTTATTCATATTACATATAATCATAACAATTTATTTATATTTTTACGGTTAATTAATAGATTAGAGTAGTATGAATATATTTTTATCATTTTAGGGATATTGTTATCCATTAGATGTTGAATTAAGTTCTTTTTGTATAAAAAATTCATCTTGAATATTCACTTATTAGATTATGTCATGAGAAATAAATGGAAACTAATAAAAGAAAAAAATGTATGAAATTACATTTCTGGAGTGTGAATTAATCAAGTACATATATTTTTTAAAGGACTATATTTAGTTTATCAAATAATTTCTCAAAAATAAAATTTCGTATGTTGATAGAAGAAAACTATCAAGGTATGTTTTAATAAAGTAATATAAAATTATGTGACATATAGATATACTTTCTTGCGTGAAATAAAAATTTTCTTGGTCTTGACCAAGAAATTAATGCTCACAGTAATATCTATAACTGGTTTTGTTTCTAAATTATGGTATATTCATTTTGATAGAGCCAAAATAATACATTGAGGTAAAAATATATTTATGTGTGTACATTTTGAAAAAAATCAAAATTTATATTAGTCGAATAATACTACATTATTTATTGTGTGTCATCCACAACATCGATCTTAAATAAACCTTGACACATTACTATTTGATTACTAGTTTTGTTAACTAGCCCTTAGCTATGAAGTTATGAATAGTAATTTCCTTATTATTTATATATGTAGAATATTTTCCTTTAATAAATTAAATAATCAACTATTCAGTGATTATTAATTGGATGTAAATAATGATAATTTTTTTTCGAAAGAATATTTGATATTTTACATATAATTGTTTCTATGTGTGCCATATATTTTGATCATAAGAAAATAAATAAACTAATATTTATATATGATTATGATTAAATATGATTAATATATATGTCCAATTTATTGAATTAATATTTATTTTATTATTTTTATTATTAATCAAATAATATCATTTATATTTTATAATTCAAAAATTCAATATCATTCAAAAATTTGGTTTATTGCATTTTGTGTGAGAGATTTATAATGAATTTCATCCAATTTTATCAATTAAATTTTTAAAACATGATATATATTTTTAATTCATCATGTGATAATAAACATCATAATAAATTATGATATTTTTCTAATAATATTTATTTTTGAGTGAATAAAAATCCCTTAATCTTGTAAAATGACATTTTTAATCAATTAATTTAAATGTACAATATTTTCTAGGATTTGGTTATAAGGTTTTAATAAGAACCATTATTTAATAAAATAAAATAAATAATATTATATCAATTATAAAAATATTTTATTTTGTTAAATGTTTATTTTGATGCTTAAAAAAACTATTTTCATAAAACTATTAATCATTACGTTTATCATACTTATAAAAAAATTTATTTCTTTCTTTTGTAAAAATTGAATAATGAATAAAGGGTTTATCCCTTTGAATATGAGGTTTCAAATATTCTAAATAGGTTATTAATAAGGAATAGATACAATTGTAATTTTTTTTCACCACAGTAATGAGTAAATACATGTAACCTAACATAAAAACAATGTGATAAGGTCTCGAAATCAACAAAAAAATTATTTTATTTTATTTTATGATTCATTCAACCATTACCATCATAAAATAAAAAAATTCATTTTGGGGACGCCTTCCTTTTATTATGAAAATTATATTTTTTTACTTTAACAAAAGTAAATTTAGTATTTCTAAATGTAAATAAATATTTATATTAGATATCATCATAACATGTGATAAATATTTTTTTGATTTGATTAATAGATAAATAAATTTGATATTATTTTTCATGCTTATTTTGATTTATTGATCTTTTAAAAAATATATTTAATACTCTAGGAATGAATAATTAAACTGTAATATTTATTACATTAATTTAGAGATGTGATAGAAATGAAAAATTGATATAATAAAAAACAAAGATTGAAATTATACTTCTGGATTGGAATTAAATTAAGTATGTATATTAATATATGATATTTATCATGATTATAAAATTATTTACCGAATTCATTATTTATTATTAAGAAAGTATCAATAAACTAACACGGTATGTTTTTTGAAACCCATATTGTAGAATAATTCTTATATAGGCACATTCTAATTTTAAATAATATATTACATGGTATTGGATAAGAATGTAATGTCCACGAAAAAACTTATATCTAATTTCATTATATTGGGTGGATAAATTCATTTGGAGGGAATAAAATATAAATATCAAGGTTGTAGTTTCCTTTTTGAGGTATAATGTAAGACCCAAATACTTTAAAATTTTTCTTAAAATAATTCTACATTAAATAAATTGTGGTATACGTGATATCGAGCATAAACAAGCCAAATTATATTATTATTAAAATATAAAAGTTTTAAAATAGCTAATGGTGTGAAGGGTATTAATAGGAATAACAACAATATGAAATAAAAATAGATGTATTCCTTAATGATATATAAATACAACGAATCGTTTTTATTAATTGGTTGGAAATTAGTTCAATTTTTTTTGAAGGTAAACGAAATATTTTTCATAAAACTATTTTCATGTGTTCAATGTATTTTGATCATCATAGTTTAATTTAATTACTATCAAAAAATTATTTGGATGAAATAGTTAGATGATATATCCAATTTAATTAAATAATTTTTTTTCAATATTGGTTACTTTTAATGTAATGAGAATACATTCATTCTATTCATTTAAAAAAAATCTTTCAATATAATTTTTACTCCATTATATACATGAATATTTTAATTAATATCAACCACATTTATAACTTTTATATTAAATATATGATTGAATATTTTAAATTATTATTCCATAATAACATTAGTAATATATTTTGATAATATTACTATGATAATGACTTTTGTGTGAAAGTGAAAATGTTAATTTTTCAAAATTGTTTTTTCTTTTCGTTAAATCATATAATTTAAAATAATTTTTTTTATTTTTTATTTAATTTAATACAATTTACCTTATAAAAAATAGTATATTTAATTTCATGGGATTTATCATTAATTTTTAATTTTTTATAAGTTAATTTTAATGCTTATACAAACATTTTTATAACAATTTTTCACTCTATTGCACGTAATTATATTAAAATTTATTTTTGTAGATTTTTAGAATTTATATTTGAAAAATTAATTTTATTTTTTAATTGGGAGGTTCAAAATTTTTCAATAAATAAATTTCATTATTAGTCTTAATGAATAGTAATCTTAGTAACAGTTTATTATAACGCTTTTGGGTAAAACAATTTAATTAAGTTGATATCCATGAGATAATGTCTACAAATTTTCCAAAACAACATCCATTTATACTATTTTATGTGTTTATTTTTTGAAATATCATTGTTTAATTTAATAATATGTCATTTTGTTCCACATTCAATTGATTAAGAAATTCATATTTTTTTATGTTTAGAAAAATAACCAAACTTCACCCCCTTTCATTAAATATTAATATTTATTTTTAATTTCTATAGAAAAGAGATATATTTTTAATATTTCATAATAATGAATTATTATTTGTTTAGTAATTTATTTTTAATTTATAGAGAAATTATAATATCATTTAATACTTATGTAACACCAACACATCCCCTTTGTAGGTTTTAAAACATCAAATGAATGATTTTAAAAAAACATAATGTGATATGTAATTAAATTATTATAGCCAAACGTGAGTTTAATAGAAAATTATAATATATTAGTGATTGAGAAAGTGTTTATATAATAATCATAATATTAAATTGATTCCATTATAGTCAAAAAAAATTATTATCTAGAAAATATTGTTATGTGGTATATAATGTTATTTTATTAAATCATTATAAAACTAAAAACATATATATTAGTGTATTTGTATGTGAAACTAGATAATCAAATATTTCAGGGTTCATCAATTTTCTACGTGGAGTTTCTTAAATTATAATCATGACTATTAGAGATTGAAAATACTGTCACAATGGTAACAGTTAAACAAGGTTAACGATGAGGTTTAACCAAAAGGTGAGGTTTCAAATAAAACATAAACTTGTATAATATATATATATATGGACATATATTCACTATATATTATGATAAGATTTTTTGGATATATTTTACATGATTAAGGAAGATATTATATATTAATATTTTTTGTATTTACAATATTTCCACCCACTAGACATAAAAAGGGTACAGTGGATAATTTTTTTATAAAACATCATGAGTTATTTATTTCTATCAATATTCACTAAAATAAGTTTGTATATTCCATCCCTATATCTAATAACTTATATTCATTCACTAATATTATCTCAAAAAGGAATATTCCATAACCTAAAGGAGGATTTAAAAAATTATGTAAAACACACAACTGAGATAATTCATTTTATTTCATATTATCTTTTTCCATTTTATATTAAAATATATCTATAATAACATAGTCATCATAAATATTATAATTATTTAAATATTATCATAAAACTATTATTAGTATCCTCTTCAAATTAATGGACAAAGAATGCATATCTCATGTGTACTTATGCACTGCCACTTATACGAAGCGATGTTGTTAATTTTTCCTTTCAATTTGGAAAAATTTTAATAGGGAGATATCTAATTAATATCTATGATAAAATAATGACTTGATTAATGTGAATTATTATTAACCAAATTTCACATCCAGGAGAAGTAGAAAAACTATTTGCATGTACATTAGGACTATTGTCACAATGAAGTGATTTAATTCCCTTTTCACCACCAACACACATGTTTTTTTTTATTTTAGTAATATACATGGCATCGTTGATGTAATTATGATTCTATAAAGATAAAACATTACATAAAATATAACCCAACAATTTTTTGGAAAATGGAAACAACACTCATGTGTAGGTGTGGACTACCACATCCAAAAAAGTAATGTGACTCATTATTCATTTCCACCATTAATGAATATTTCTAAAAATTATTTTATGTATAAATTTTATTAATATAAATCATTTATTATTACATATTTAATTGTAAAATAAACCGTCTGGACATGGTCATCCTTATAAAGTTATTTTGGGATTATGAACCAAATATCCTAAAAATTTATGACAAGAAATTAATCAATAAATAATTATATAAGGTAATTTAAAAAATTATATATAATTGGTTTTTATCACATAGTAACCAAAAATTATTCATAAAAATATTATTATATGTTAATAATATATAATATAATGATTTTACCGGATGAGTGGAACATGATGTATTGTATTTCTTGTCTAAATTTCATTTGGTTGGGACCAGTGAAATTATCACCACAAGTAAATTTTTTGTTTCATATATAGTTACATAGAGATGATTTTATCATTATTTTACTAAATTAAAATTTTTTAAATATTCTTTTATAAATATCTCATTCGGTAACCTTTTGATTCAAATGTTACCTATGATGTATGAGATTCTCATTAAGACTATGATTTAAAATTATGTTATCAAAAATATTTATTTTCTATTTAATGTTCCATTAATATTTTTGAAGAATTTTTTAAACTGATTTTCTTATGAATCATTAAACTATCCTCGACTATTTATAATTGTTTTGAAGATGTATCTTTTAAATATTCTCAGAATTGGCCACTTTTTAATATTTTACCAAAGTAAAAGAGAATTTGTTTAACATATATGACATGAATGAATTCTTCAAACATTATTTAATATGTTTATTATTAAACATGATTTATATATTTAAATGTGTTTGAAGGGAATACAATTTTCTCATTTATTTAAAAAATTATTTTTCAAATATTTTCAAAATAAAATTGAAATTCACTTATTTATAAAGAGATACATGAATTTTATTTTTCTTTAAGTGTGAAACTATTGTTTTTTTGTTTTTTTATAATGAAATTTGAAATGTGAATTTTCTTTTTATTTTATGTTTTTATGGAATGAGAAATTTATTAAATTTTTTGATTTTAAAACATGACACAAAAACACTATTAATACTAGTGTGAATGTGTTGTAACCCAAAAAACTATGGGAAATTTTCAATTATGTTATTGTTGGAACGATTAATGTAACACCCTATCATTTCATCATATATTTCTTTTTAAATAAATATTATTTCACAGATAGATTTTGAAATACACAAACCCAAGACTAAATGAACCAAAATATAGTAATTTATTTTAAATAACCCATTATTTAATAAAAATTAATAAGAATAAAAAATCGAAACTATGTTTAATGGTTTTTGTTAAAGTAAATATATTCATAAATAAAGAAATCATGTTTAATAAAATTATGTGACTTCTTTTAAAAACATATGTTTCCAAAAAAATATATTTATTCATTTTTTAGAGAAAATATCTTATTTATATTTCATTCTTTTGAAAAATTTATTTTGAAAAAAGTATTATTATTTTTGAAATTATCATGTCAAAAGGGTCATAGTGCTAAATTTTCATAATTCTATAAGGACATTTAATTTTCAATGAATATTGGAAAACACTACTTCTTTTTTCAAATATATCATTTCAATTAAATAATTTTATTTGTCATTTTTTTAAATATATTATAATTTAAAATTATCTCATTTATATTATGAATAATCCATATTTTGTTTCAGTGGAAGTTATTTTATGTTATATTTTTGAATTAAATGATTTTAAACATAAGAAAACTTTTTTTAGAAAACTATTTTTCAACACATTTTTCACATTCAATTTTATATTATCATCTACAACTTCATTGAAATAAATTTCATAAAATTTATTACATAATTTGTTTTATTATAATTGGTATTTTTTAATATGTTCATCATATCCATTGGTTATAATGAATTGTAAAAATAGTAAAATTATTATACAATTGTTAGGGAGGAAATAGGTTTACTTTGGGTTTCAAACCCAGATATAAACATAATTTTTCTAATTAAAGATGTATAATAATTTTTTCTAACAATATTTATTATTAATACTATCCTAAAATCAAATATAAATCTATTCTAATCATTTTTTGTGAGTATGAAATTATTATATTTTAGTATTTTTAAAAATTTTAATTGTGTCCTCTAACCCAGTTATAAAAGGATAACCCTCTTTTCTATTATTTATACCAATTTGGCCAAAATTACATGAAAACCCCCTCAAAAAATATCTTCTAAACGTCACTAGACAAAATTATGATGTCCTATCATCCTTAAAAGATATTTACAATGATACTTTAGAATGGATATAAAAAAGTCCAACTGAAGAAGAGGTAATAATTCTACCCAATATATTTAAAATTTTTTCTTCCTTTATCTCCAATAAATTTTTGTTATTAAGAATAAAATAATATTTTTTGTGTCCACAACAAAATGAAAATTTTTTATGACTATGGAACCAACATTATTAACCCTATTTTCCATCAAATGTGATGTGAAAGTGTTAGTCATATTTATGTGTTGACAATCACATGAATGTGTAATTATACTTAATCATTCATCACCAATTTTCATGTTTTGGATGTATGATTGATTTAATGTTTATGAATGATATTTAAAAAATATTTTTTATTTTGGAATTATACTTTCATATCTGAATTCATACATTTCAATCCATTGGAAAATTATATCACCACTCGTGCATTCATGTGGACTTCCACCCTCATGAATCGATGTGATTAATTTATAATTTACTCTTTCAATAGATTATTATATGGATAGATTTAATGAATATATTAGATATAATAATATTAATATTATGATCTCTGTGAGATCCCTGAGAGGGTAAGGGGTAAATCAATGACCACCTTTTCTTTTTAAAAATTCCTTATTTTCAATCAAAATATTATGGTTGGTTAATTCCTATATTCACCATTATTGGGTATCTTAGATAATCCATGAAAAATTATATTAAAAAATATGAGGATATCATTATTATTTATATGTTTTGGTACAACGAATTACTAATTCATGTTTTGGTTAGTTTCCCCAACATGAATTATTCACTATATTAAAAGGTGAGTAGAAATATGATGTTTTTATTCCCCTTATTACATTGCACTTGTACACAATTGTTCCAAACCACCATATCTAGTTGGTTATTCATACAAATCCACCTTCTTACCTAGTGATTAGTTATACCCCCAATCACAATGTTACTATAACTAGTAATTCTCACATGTTTTAGCATTAATATTTAGATAGGAAGATCTACTATAAAATGTTATTTATGATGATATTCTTCATAGAAAAAAATGAGTCAGAAATTTTCATGTAAACTTAAGGTACCATTTAATGAATGATTGTGTTTATACAATACAACTGATCAAATTATATAATCATCTTCTTTAGTCTCATTAAATACTTATTCTTTAATTATTTCTTATCATTGATGAAGACTCTGCCACAATCAAACATGTGAAATTGATGCACACAATATCTCTATGATATATCATGCATGTGTTGAATGGAATTATAATATGATTCTCTATAAAAATTCATTGTTTCTCAATTACATACATCTCATATTGTATCTGATATTTTTACCATGCACATCATATAAATATAAAATAATATATTTGAATTATTTGATACTATTGGATTGTTTTCGTAACGGTTCATGTAAGGATTCTTCAAATACCACTTTAATTATTTCTCAAGTACATGATACAATACTTATATTATTCAAAAAATATAATTAATTATAATTTAACTTCATATTAATAAAATTATTATAGTATTTATCATTATAAAACATCATCAAACGGGAAATCCACCAACTGTATTGCAGAACTCAAAAAGAGAAAAAATATTTTCTAATATCAGAGACATGATTATCCCAAAATTATTGGAAAATAATTAGTGTGAGTTAATAATATGTTTATAGAAATCTAATCACATGATCAACACATCATATTCCCCCGAACATAGTAATCTATTCAAAAGTATGTGATTCTAAAAAATATGTCACCTCACTTTGAAAACAATGAATACTTTTTATACTTCTTATTCGTGTAACAAATTTTCATTTTCCTCATAAAATAATCCATAATATAATGATTAATTAATTATTTGGAATAATCTATACATGTATGAATCAAAATGTTGCCTTCGCTATTTTGGTGGTTTTTCATATAGAAATAATCTTCATCAAATGACCTGAAATTAAATTCATGCATTGTAACTGCATATGCATTCAACTTTTATTAAAATACATTATTCACCAACCTCATAGAAAATTCATAAAAATTGTGATTTCATTGGAAAAATAATCTATCTCTAAATCGAAAACTAACATCATAGTCATAATATATTATTTTATTTTTTGGAAATCCTTCCTTACCTAAATTAAAATATTACTTTGAGCTCTAAATATTCCTTCATGGGAGATGATATTTTATGTAATAATCTCAACCTTCACTTCATCCAAAAATATACATTGCACTAATTATTATTCTGTATATAAATCTATGATTATCCATATTTAAAACACCCATTGATCTTTGGTTGATCGCATAAGTAAATCAAACTCATACCGGGTTCTCATGATTTAGAAACCCTTATTCATATGGGACTTAGTATGAATGATGAATAAGTTGACTGATAGCATAATTAAATGGCTTAGATACATATCATCAGATAGCCCATGATATATTTATATTATTTTTGAGTTCATGAATAATACCTTGAAATGATTAAGCCAGATATCAACATTTTTTATGTGTTCTTTCTAATAAATAAGAAAACCACATCATATAGGAGGCTAGAAACATGTTCGAGATCAGCTGCCCGCCACTTTACCACCCTGTGATGCTTCCCCTACAACAAGGAATACAAATCCTTTGTTCAACCACAATGTAAAATTATAGGGGCCTATACATAATCCCATTATCATAGGATATGTTTCATGGGCCACCAATATTCATTTTGTGTGATTGTTGTTGGAACCCATATTTCCCTGCATTAAGCTCGGCTAGCTCAATGTCTTGGATGGATAATTTTTAGAACTCATAAATCAAAAGTGTTATCTAATATTATCATAATCAATACAAAATTCTAATTTATATACTGAAATAATATACACGAAAAATATATTTATTTTATAGCATTTTACTCATTCATTAGTGAGAAATTTAATGTCCATATTGAGATCCACTTGAAAATCAATATTTGAATGGTTATATTGAACTTGTTATAATTTATTAATTTCAAGATATATAAAATAATTCAACATATTTAAAAGTACAACTTCTTATGAATTAAATATAAACATATTAAATGTATCTAAAAAAATTATATAAGCATCACCACATCACATTACATCACCAAACACATATTGAAAACAAATGAAATGCATGGGTTCAAAAACCGTTCCAATAGAAATTTTTACAATAAAACCAAACAATACATCATGTAAATATGTGATTCATTATACATTTCTCGTTCCACTTATAGAAAATAAATGTGAAGTTGTAACAATTGGTATTGTTCTCAACTAAAACAATGGACCCACATTATTTCTCAAGGCAATGAGATTTTAGTTAGTCAACACTATGTTTACATAGGGAAACACAATACTTATAAAAAGGGCTATGTTATAAAATCATCATGGATATCCTTAAAGAATATTTATTTATAATAATATTCATAATCTCAGCAACATTTTTCAATTAATGAGTTATCTAAGAAACTTTTTCATGATTTATTGTAAACACAACATTACAAACATATAAAAACATTTCAATTACATAAAATATTACCTTTTCATCACATCTTTTTAATGATCCACCCCCCTTGATAATTAATTTTTCAAAAATAATGAATCTTTCCAAGTGTTATAGACATACATAAACATTATTTTTTCTCCCCTAGTGGAATTAAATCTTGGCATCATCATGTAAATTGATGTTCTCAATGATGATAATTTACTTTCCATTAATTAAATAAATGATATATCATATAAAAAATATTTTAAAAAGGAGATACCCTTTGGATTCCAATAAATAACATTCATACTAAAAGTATCCTAAAAATCTATAAAACATATTATATATAGATTTAACATGACATGTTCCCTCTTTAATATATTATTCATATTGATAGATTGATTTTTCCTCATTATTTAAAACATAAGATTATATTTTTATTTCCTCGTTTTTACCAAAAAAATATTCGTGGGATGGTATAATTATCACATATTGTAATGTAACTTCCCCATCTCATCCACACCTATCAAGCATCAAATTTTCAACTCTACACTTATATATGGATACTCATCAACCTCATCTAAATATATCACTAGTTTCATTAAATTTTCTTCTCCAAGATTCATATCGATCTCTATTTATTTGATTAAAATATTGATCAAGATAATTTAACATAAATTTTTTTCAATGTAATATATCATTTTAGTTTTCTCACACAATATACTAGTGACTGTAGAATTTTGGAAATTTAAACATCTCTTCATATTTAATGATTGAGAAAGATCACATGGTAATAAAATTTTCCATTTCTATGAATTATTGCCTTTTAGACCAAAAAATCTACATGTTTTTTAGGAAATCAAAATTTTTAGTATGAATAGATTAAATTAGTTCTTGTTCAGATGATTATTTTTTTGACGAAATATTTCTAAAGTTTATCTATTTAGATTCACCACTCATTCTTTGAAATGACATATCACAGTTGCATGAATAAAAATTATGACCAAATAATCCACAACACGAGATGTATCTTCCAAACTATTATCTTTCATATTGATAATGGTTATCCCATAATGATTTTGGTTTCAATATTTTCATATATTATGAGTGTTTCTAATTTGTAGGTAACATTTAGGATGAATTAAAATACCTTTTATTTATAGAATATTTTTTATCATTTATCACAATGTTTATTACATATTTATTATTCAATCTAAAACCTGTCCTGTAAGATAAAAAACATCATAAAGGTATGTTCTTATTTAAAATTATGGTTTAAATCTGTTAAATTTTTTTAATGGAGTCTTTAACAAATGTATGTGTAATATAATGGTTTTTAGGGGGTTTGGGAAATGAATAAAAATGAAATGGGGCAATCCATTTCATGTTTAATGGTTTTATAATGGTTATTTATAGTCATGTTCACATATAATACTTTCCAATAGCAGGGGTTTATAATTTTTTATACAATTCAAGGGGGAAGTAAAACTATATGGCATGGGATATATGCATTTTGCATGGTTGGTGCAGAGTTTGATAAAATGGTTTGGATCTATAAGTAATTGTTTTATTGTACACCTCTTGGATAGTGGTTGTTGCATGGTTGACACATGGTTTGGAAAACAGCAAAAGAAGACTATACACAAAATTAAATGATCATTTTTTTATGATTTTCACCCTTTGTATTTTAAGTGTTTCACACAATTTTCTGTTTGTTATTCCATTTATATACCTACTAATTACAAAAAATACCCAATACCTCATAAGGATGAATATCCTTCAATTCTAGGACATTTATAGAAACTTTTCTGGATTGACGATTCAAGCGAGTCTACTACTTATTTGTGTATATTTTTAAAATTAGGGATTATAGATTTTTTATTCTTAAATCCATAAAACCATCCTTTTCAAGTAGATCATTGCTTATGTTTCAAAGTGTTTTTGAATGTAGATATATGACTATAGTGGATCATGTGATCATCTTTAGAATCAAGGTAGGTGTTCTAAATGTTATATCCCATAGTCATGAAGCATATTTGTTCATGTGTGGTTGTGATTTTGGTTTCCTCTTGTTTTGAATTTTATGCATTTTATATGATTCTATAAAATGGTATGATAAATTATGAATTTAATTCCTCATGATCCCCATGTGATAAATTGAGATTGATTAGACTTGTCATTATTTCACCCATGGGGTGATCATTTCTCTTGAACACGGAAAATTATGATATTGATCATGGAATTGTAACAATATAATTGTTATAATGAAGAATGATTTGGAAATATTTTTTAAATTATAAAGGGTCCATGGTGTTAGTGTTTATATATGATAATATATATGGTATTATTTTACCATAGGGGGTGGGATAAATGAATTAAGTGATTGTGACCAATTGATCGTGTGTTGAAATTGGAATATGTTTATGACTTAAGTCATAAAAAGTAATTGAAATTTTGATTGAGTAGTGAATTGTAATTTTTATTTAAAAATAATTTTTTTTGGTATATGGTAGATGTGGATAATGGTTAACAGAAGCATGTCCACATGGCATAGTAATTAGGGGTGTTAACTGATTCCCTACTCTCATGGAAAGGGTATGATAGAGGCTCTAAACCCCACCACTAGAATTCATGGGTTAGGTAGTCGTACTGATGCTTTGGCCCATAATGGTTGCATTAGATGACTTCATGGAATGACACTATAAAGAATGTTTGACGATTTGGATGACTGTTCCTCTACTAACTATCCATGGTATGTGTAATAAATTTTTTTATGGGACATTTTCCCTAATGTGTTAGACAACATGATTTACTACCTTATGTATAGTGGCTGACTGGCTTAGGCCATTGTGAAATAAATGGAATACCAAACCCATAGACCAGAACATTCCCACATTTTATTCAAATAACATATTCATAGTTTTTTTAAATAAATTATTTCTTAATCCCATGTTTCACTTTTTGATGATATGATCTCATATGTTTAACATTATTCTTCCTTGATTCATCCCTCATTATGGGTAATGACCATTTATAATTGCTCGAATAATCTTTATGACTAAACATACCACAACACCAGAAGTATCCTCTAAACATTGATCTTTTATATTGATAATATTTATCCTATGAATATTGATGTAACTATCTTTCATGGATTTATTTTGTCTCTTTTTATGAGGAAACCATCAGGATTAATTACTAAAATCATTGTTTTTATAAGATTTTTTCATATTTAACCAATTTCATCTAACATGATTTTTATTCAATCTAAAACTATACTATAAGATCCCATAATACTTAAATATTAATTTTTATTTAATTTTTTGGTTAGACAACATAATTTTGGTAAATTTAATGTTTATTCAGTGTGTGAGGAATATATTGGGTGTTTGGGTGTCAGGACATGAAATAGAGGGAAATTGGGCCATCATATTCCTGTTGCGTAGTTGGAGCATGGTCATTTTTAACCATTCACCTGAACCTTTATAGACACTTTGAGGGGTGCATGGAGTAGAAAACTATGCCAGGGTGAAAGAAAAACCATGTATCTTGGTATAGAGTAATTCCTCATGGTTGGCACACAGTTTTTCAAATGGTGTGAGAGCCCTTGTTAATGGTGTAACTCAGACCCCTATTTAAAATAGGTTGGGCCACTTTTGACAGAGGGTTTTGAAAACCATGAGACTAAACTAATATCCTTAACAAAAATTTGTTTTTATAATTTATCCCCTTGGATTTATTTGATCCACTGAATTTTCGTCCCCAACATCCTTCTTCTAGCCTTAATGATGACCCAAAATGCCGGATAAATCCCAAGGATCAATAACCATATATTATTGGTTGTTTAAAGAGAATTTGGACGTGGATTGAACATTCATGTGAGTCTAGTCTTCCTCTTTATTATTTTTTCAAAATAAGGGCTTATAGATTTTTCATTCTTCATCTGATTCCCTAAAACACTTATTTTCTAAGGGAACATATGTTGGGGTTTCCAATGGTGATCAAATATAAGTCTAAGGCCAAGGTCAAGTATGTTATCATCTTCAAAATTAAGGTAGGTGGTCTTTGATTTATAACCCATAGTCTTGAAGGTTTTTTTGAATGTTTGGACTTGATTTTTATTATTTCATATTGTGAATTTTATTCCTTTGATATAATTTCCTAAAATGGTATGATAAATGTTGAATTAAAATATTCACGATCCTCGTTGGCTCCATTGATGTTGATTAGATTAATCTTCGAGCCACCCATGGGCTGTTCCTTCATCCAAAACATAGTAAATTGTAATTATGAGGTTGGAATTGTTATGATAACGTAGATATCTTGATATATGTATTCGAATGAATTTTTCAATTATCAAATTTTCTAATGGTGGGTTTTTAGACTTTGGAAATTATATAAGTGACTGTGGTAACATGGGGAGTAGGTTATATAAATAATGTTAATAGGAAAAATGGGTCATGGGATGAAATGTGAATATGTTAATGAACTAAGTTATAAAGAGGAAAAATATATGTTGATTGAGTAGTAAATTTCAATTTTTATGTGAAATCATTGTGTTTTGTATTGAGATATGGAAAATGTGTCTAATTTTAAATGGAATCATCTTCACATAGCTTAGTAGTTCTGGGTATTAGATGACGCTCAACTCCCTTGGATCATGTTGGAATCAAGCTTTAAAAAACACCACTTGAATACATGGGTTAGGGAGTAATTCTAATGCTCTAGGACCCTAACAATTGTAGTGGAAGAGTACATGGAGAAAGGATCCAAAAAAAGTGTGATGAACTGAATGGTATTACCAAGACTAGATTTCGATGGTATGTGTAATAAATTTGATTGTGCAATGCTTTCCCTAGTGAGTTATGGAACATAATTTATTACCTTATGCATAGTGGTTAACTGGCATAGGTCATAGTGCAATAAATGGAATACAGAACCCATCGAAAAAAATGATAGGAGTGGTTTAGTTAGATAATCATTTAATAATGGAATATTATTACTACTTGTAAACATGTTATAATAGATCATGTATACACTATTTACGTAGACATTATATTTTTTCGACACTGTTTTTGGTGGACTTCTGAGTTATACTCACACCCTTCTCAGGCCTTCATTTGGTACCCAAGCAAGACTCTTGGTTTCATGTCAGGAAATTATAAAAGACAATATTCTAGGGATTTCAGATGTTTTTGAAATGCATATGGTTGAGGATACCAATTTTGAGTAAGGAACCATTTTGGTATTAATCTATTTGAACTTATTTTGGGTTTCCATCACTTTTAGTACCATAAGTAAGAAATGGGATATTTTCTATTTTAGTGTTTTTTCAAAATATATTTATAAATTGTTAGTAATACAAATTTTTGGTATTTTCATTATTATTTTTTTTATTTTATATTACATCATTAGTTCCTTTATCTGGTAATGAGGGTATATTATCCCTATGTGTTGTATTTTACTGTTACTGCTATTCAGAATCATATGGAATATGGGGAGGTGGGGTTGATGTCATGTGACAACATGGATCATCACAACAGTTTAAGTGATTCTATTATGGGGAAATTAAAATGTGGCGTCAATAGTAGGTTATTTTATATGGTCACATTATTTTCAAATGGTATAATGTATATTAGGATATGAGGGGTCTTGTTTATGAGATCATGAATGTGAGTAGCTAACCCACATATCAGGGGAAACACAAGTACCCAACATGGGATTGTTGATTGTTGTGTGTGTTGTTATGGTTGAAAGATATTTCACCATTGGGTGATGAAAACATTGTCTGATGTGACTTTTTTTATGATATGTGTTTTCATATTGTAATGTAATTAGATTATGAAATCATGGATCATTATTAGAGCTTATGGATCTAAGTGGCAAGCTTCATGATAGGAACACACATGATGGATGTGGGAGACATAATGGGTATTTTTTTTAAAAAAATTATGAGAAATTTAAATCACAGTTGTGTATACTAATGAAGATGAAAATGTTTCAAAAGAATTATTGTGAAGAAATAGTTAAATAATTGTGTTTATTTAATAGATAAACAGGATTAAAATTCATGGTTGTGAGATGATGTGAAATGTAAAGGATGTATAATGAAATTCTTGTGTCCATGTACGTTATTTAACCTATGTAGAACATGACACATGATTTAGATTGTTTTGGGTAGCGTGATAGGTGTGAAAAATCCTGATCGGATAGTGTGAAAAAATTAGGTAAAATAGGGTTAGTGGATAACAATATTTTTTATAAATTATTGATGTTTTTGTTATATATTCTTAGAATGTTTTTTTGTATTATAGGGAAATTCCACCATGAAGACATATGTGGTTGGCAGAAAAGTGGATATAATTGATAATGATCATTCATATATAGAGAAAGATACCCTTATGAAACATGTTAATTGAGGATAGGATTTTTCCAAGATAACTTCACTCATTTTATGCTGATGATGGAATAAAAATAATAGTGGGTTATAATAATTATGTTTGAGATTAATAGAGATATTTAGCTATAGAACCCTCTTACTTTTTCAATGTTGGGTGATCTAGAAAAAGGTGGGTACTGGATAGGGTCTATATACATGATTCTATATCACTTGGAGACTTGTATGCATAATAGAGTCATGATGGAAGCCTTCATGTTGCAGGTTCAGGCAAAGAGGTGGTGGGGAATCTTGGTTCATACTGAACATGTTGAGGGTATGTTGTGGAAGAGATTTCAGGATTTTTTTTTTGGAAATTTACCATCCAGAGAGCATGAGGTAGGATATAAATACTTTTTTTATTATTCTGACTCAAGGTTTTACAATGGTGATGCCTTTATTAGTCCATTCGACAAATATGAAATGTATTATTTCTAGAATTTTTAGTGGATTAGGTAGCCATGGTGAGATGTTTCTAGTACAGAATTAGACAAAAAATTATATCCCAGTTAAATATCTTCTACTTGAAGATGTTTGTGGAGGTGATGGATCTGACCCTTATCATAGAGAGAAACATTAATGAGGCCATTGGTGATGGAAATGTGGTTTCAGTTGGGAGATACTATGGTGATTAATCTAATGAAATGAAGTACCATTTTGAGAGTGTTCACTAGGGAATCAATTGAAAATATTGTTATATAAGAAAATTGGTTTCTCAAAACATTGAATGAGTATTCTATTATTATTGAGGTAGGTCAAAGAAGAATTGGGGCCAGTGTCCCAAGAAATTAGTTTAGGGATGATCATGAGTTAGGTTGGGGCATGTACAAAGGTTCGGTAAAAACCCTCAATAGTTAGTAAATGAGAGATGGTTGAGTCTAGTTCATGTCGAATTAGAGGTCGATTTCTGCATATTAGGAATTTAGTAAGAGCTATACTAGTCATAGAAGATTAAATGGTGGGAGTTAATCTTCAGGTAAATATCATCCATACTAGTAAGTTAGTGTATCACTAGAAACTCAAACTGTATCCCATTATTAATGTGATGGTAAATGTAATGTAGTTTAGTCTACCCCAGGATGTGGTGATGTTGGACTATCTACTGTTCAATATATGATTCATGTATCTTTTATATTTTCTAGTGATATATTTCAAATTCGTGTCTCAAATTATTTTATATATACTTAGTCTGTGATGATGTTAGTTCTAGTGGTGGAATTTTTTTAAGGGGTTGTGTTAATTATTACATTGTGGGGGTGAGTGTAGAAAATATCCTTCAATTTAATGTGTGTTCTATTGAATATGGTGGTTACCATTTCCTACTTAATTTTTTTATGATCAAGATGTCCGATTTTGTTCTGATTTCGGGTTTGGATTGGGTGGTGATGTACCAGAACCAAATTGATATTTCCTATTGTAGATATCATTTATATAAATGTAAGGAGATACATATGTCCATTGTGGATAATGGGACATCCACGTAAAATTATAATGGAATGTTTGGGAGTAGTTGGGTGAACATACAACACAAGTGACAAGTCTTTTTCCAGATGATAGAGGATTAGAGAAGCTAATGCTTCCTCCTATGGTCGAACAACTTCAGGATGTGTTTTATAAGGAAAAAATGGGGCTGTAACTTGAGAGGGATATTGAGTTCCTAAGCGGGTTACTACTGGGACTAGATCCAATTTTTGTTACCCCTGTTGAGTATCACCAATAGAGCACTAATAAAATTCATATCATTTGATGTAAATGATGATTAAATAGTATATTTACCTTAGTTTGTCAACTTTGGGATCTCCAGTTTTTTGACAATAAAGCTGATGGGTCCTTAGTGTTTTGTGCCAATTATAGTAATCTAAATCATATGAAGGTTAAGAAATAATAACATATTCCTTGAATCAATGATATTTTTGAATATATGATAGGTGATTCAGTGTTATGAATTATTGATCAGAGATTAGGTTATCATCGACTAATAATGATAGCTTCTAATGTACTAATGATTTTATTATTAGAGCTGATACACATTTTAAGAGTTTTTTTTGGGATTTAGATCGAATTGAACAATGAACTAGTAGTTTTTATGGACCGAATGAACTAACTAACTCATCATTAAGTCAATAAATTAATATTTTTTTTGTTGACAACATCTTGGTGTATTCAAAGACTCATGAAGATCATTCCAAACATCATGAAATAATCCTTGGTACACTATGAGAATATAGGATATACTCTAAGCTATCAATGTGTCATTTCATGATTGAAACTGTTCATTTTTTGAGCCACATAATCATTGAGGAAGGTGTGTAAGTAGACCTAGAGAAATTACCGATAGCTGTATCAATAGAGTTTCCTAAGAATATTTCTGATGTATGATGTTTCCAAGGATTGGCGGGTTATTGCTGAAGGTTATTCAATGAATTTTCCACTTTGTATGCATCAATATTTTGTCTGACCATTAAGTCATTCATGTTTGAATGTTCTCAGGTATGCGAGAATTATTATCATCAGTTAAAAATATGTTGACTACCATGTAGATTTTAATCATATTTGAGATAGATAAGGGTTATGCCTTGTTTCATAATGATTCTCTTATTGGTCATAGGCTAGTATTAATATAGAAGATCAGGTCATCATGTTTGTCTAAGGAAATTTGACACCCCATGGAAGAAATTACCGTATACACGATCCTGAATTAGCCATAGTGGTTTATTATTTTATGTTTTGGCGACACTACTTATTGATAGAATCGTTAATGGTGTACACCCATCATAAAATCCATATTTATAATTTATCCAAGCATTATATGAATACTCAAAATTACATATGGGTTAAATACTTGAAAACTTATATTTGGAACTAATTTACTTGCAAGGAGAAAGGAATCGTGTTGTGTATTCCTTGAGGTGAATGACTCAAAATCAAGAATTTTGGGAATCCAGATATTTTTGGAGGATAAGTGTTTTCATTTATTAGATGAATATGGTGGTGTGGGATGAGTAGGGTTAGTTTACAATTTCATATATGGTTGTTGAGTCCCCCCTTATGAGTATGATAAAAGAGATATAGTTTTAGAGTCTGGAGTCCTTGAATTTATGTAAATTCATGAATGTGGGGAGCCACATTGTGGTTGGACTGTTGGTGATGATGATATAGTTTTTGTTCGTGGTCATGTTTTCATGCCTACATGAATGATGGAATATTTTATTAATGGGTTTCATTAATTAGAGTGGGATTTATATCCTATAGTCACCAAAAGTTATCATTATTTTGGAAGGAATTATTGATATCCATGGATGAAAAATGTGGTACTAGTTTCATGGCTTGATGATTTACATCTCATAGGTGATGAATATCCATTACCAAATAGGTGGTTTGTTACCACCATTTCCTATTCAAGGAGATAAATGGAATGATGTGATGATTTATTTCATGGACGGTATTCCAAGGACGCCACATATGAATAAATAAATCAATGTATTTTTTGAACAATTTACTAAAGAAACACATTTCATACCGATTCAATAAACCAATAACATTGATTATTTGAGTTTGTTTTATGTTTATAATATTGTGTGGTTGCATGGTGTTTTGTGAATGATAGTCTTAGATAACTATTTTCATTTTTTCTCACTTATTGAAAGGGTTACATAATGTGACCTGTACCCATGTGATTTGGAGTTTGGATTTCCCCCCACAAATCGATAGAAAGTTGGAGAATATTTTATAGGTAATAGAGGGAATGTTGATGGATCATGTCCTAGGATTTCTTGGAACATTTGATAAATAAGTTTTTTATTAAGTTCATATATAATAACTATTTCTATGTGTTGATTTGGATTAAACCATATTAGGCACTCTAGGATATATTGCGTGGAAGTCCTTCTTCTTTGATAGAGGTAGTAGAATCATAGTTATTTTCACCATGATACATGTAAGATTCCTATAAATATGTCCAATTGATTTGTAAATGAATTACAATTTCTCAGAGTAGATAGAAGTCATATTTGATCAGCGTTATACACCTATTTATTTTGTGATGGGTTATTATGTGATTCATCACATGTCTCAATGTATAAGACACCATTAAATTCAAAAACATGGAATGTTTGCATAAATATTATTTGGGCCATTTGATATTATGGAGAGGATCGAACCAGTGGAATATCGATTGGATCTCCCACAATGGTACAATGGAATGTATAATTTTTTTCTATTTTTAAAAGTTTCAATAAAATCACCCTAATCAATATCACATGATTGATTTTTAGGATGTCGAGAATTGGGATGATGAATCATTTTAGGAGAATCTAGTGGAGATCGTGGATTGTAGTGATAGTGTATTATGGGGAAAGACCAGGCCATTGGTTTGAGTTTTTTGGAAGTATGATAATGTTTTAGAAGAAAAATGGGATTGCGAAATGAATATGTGGGCTTAATAAACTAATATATTTTCATTATAAGATTAATTTTTTTGGAAGTTTATCTCAAGGATATGACGCAATAATATGGGGAGTTTATAGGATATCGGACTTTGTCAAGGTATGTTATAATTTAATATTTTTGATTAAATATAATTGTTTTTGGTTAATGGAAATGTAAATAGGTGTATGAGGATGCTATGGGGTTTTCTAAGGGCTTTGGACATGAATTAAAAGGAAATATGGAAATAATTTTCTTATTTCAGGGTTTTTGAACGATTATTTGTAACTGTGCTATAAAAATATTCTTTCCAAGAGAAGAGGTTCGTGTTTTAGTTAATAATGCAATGGGGAAGACAGACCATGCATCTTGAGAGAGTGGTTTTCGACACAGTTGGATCATGTCTTGTTAAATGTGTGGGATCCCAATGTATCTTTTTGTCTTTGAACCCTCTTGGATAGAGGTCATCACATTGTTGGTGCACATTTTGGAAAATCATGTTTTCAAACCATAAACATCATTAAAGGTGTGTTTTTACCATTTCCCCATTATTATTTTAAGTATTCAGAATAATTTTCTTCATCATTCATCATCATCCATCACTAGTGATGACCCTAAACACCCGAGACCTCCCAAGGATCAATATCCTTATATTTTAGATATTTGTAGAACTGTTGGTTTCATATCGAAGCTCCAGGTGAGTCTAATCGTCCTCTTTCCTCTCTATCCATATTGGATCTTTTAGATTTGTTCTTCTTCTTCATCTGAATCCATAAAAAACTCCTTTTCTAGTGGATCCTTGTTTAGGGTTTCAAATGATGCCTGAATCCAAATCTAATTCTATGGTCAATCAATAATTCACCTTCATTATCATCGTAGGTCGTATAAAATTTATATCCTATAATCTTGATGTGGATTTAATCATGTATAGTTGTGATTTTGGTTCCCTATTTTTGTTCATTTGATTCCATTAATATTATTTCATAAAATAGTTGGATAAATTTTTAATTAAAACCCTTAAGATTCAAATGATATGAATTCATGTTGATTAGACTGATCATCATGCCACCAATAGGTGGAGACAAATTTTTGAACATTGATAATTATGATGTTGAGAATGGAATTGTTATGATAATGTAAATATCCTGATATTTGTGTTGAAAATAACGTTTAAATTATGAAAGTAACTAATGGAGGATGTTTCTAGGAATTTATAACCGTATATAGGATTTTTAGAACATTTTTAGTGGGCTATATGAATTTAGGGATTGTGAAAAATGACACATGGAATGAAATGGGAATATGTTAAAGAGATAAGGAATAAAGAGGAATTGATATTTTGATTTAGTTGGGAATTTAAATTGTTATTTAAAATGATTTGTAATATTCTAGGATATAGAAAATGAGGAAAATGGTTAATTTAATGGTGTGGATATGGATTAGTAGTTGTGCGTATCAATTGATTGTCTACTCCCATAGTTCATGATGAAGTGAGTCTATATGAACCACCACTAGAGTACATGGGTTAGGGAGTCTGTGTGGTACTGTAGGCCACTAATAAACACATTAGATGATTACCTGGATTGAGGATCCAAGGTATGTGTGATGAATGGGATGATATTACCTGGAATCACTCTCCATGTATGTATAATAAATTTTATTCTGTTTTTTTTTCCAGTGAGTTAGGGAACTCGATTTATTACATTATACATAGTAGTTGACTATCATAGTCCATTTCGAAATAAATGGGACACCAATCCCCCATAATTTAATGATATGTATGGTTTATTTAGATAAATATTTAATAATGGAATCCTATTACAACTTTTCAACTTCTTATATTAGTGGATTAAAACACTATCTGTTTAGACTAGCAATTTTATAGATACCATTGGTGGTGGCCTACTAAATTACATTCACACCCTACTCAGGCCACCATTGGGTACTCATGATGATTTCATGGCTATATATAGAGACAAGGAAAAAATAATTTATCCAAGGGAATTTAGTATATATTGGGATGTGTATTAATGAGGATCCTAACATGGAGTCAGTACCCACTTGGGGATTCACATGTTTGTACTTATTTTGAGTCTCCTTCTCATTTGTCACTTTTAGTATGGCATGCCATTTTTATCATTTGTTTGGGTTAACAACCCAAATTTGGGAATGGTTGGTAATTCATAATTATTGGTTTTTATTGATTCATTTATTTTATATGTTTTATTATATGGACTTATAATAAAGAAGGTATATTCTTCCCACATGATCTAATATACCCTCACTACTAGTCACAACCTCTAGAATATGGGGAACCATGTTTGAGGTTTGGTGGAAACAAGGCTCAGTGAACCGATTATTAGATTCCAGGATGGGGAAATAATATGTACAATTATAGATAATAGATATTCATTGAATATTATTACAAGCTAAAAAACCAATCTCTATAAACCCTTCATCTTAGTTTCTTGTGATGAATCACCATTAATCTAAATGGCCTTAGTGAATTGGTATCTCATTTTTTTAGATCATTTTGAACATAAAGTCACATTGATCATTTCCAATATAATTGTCCCTCTTTATCATCAATATTTTCACTTATCTTATTCAACAGTATGTCATATTTATCTATATTCAATCTATATAGTTCATTTTATTCAACAATCTTTGATTAATTCTTTTAAATATCATCCTTTTAGATAGGTTTTCTTTTACAGTTTTCATCATTACTTGTTACTAATTCATATTGTTATTATATTACCTTATTTTTTAATTGTTCCTCCTCCATTTTGATGCGTTCTTTAATCTCAACAAGAATCATATCAATTTCATTATACATTGATTTATTTGACTTTTGAGTTTTATAGAATTCACAAGAGTATCTTCCTGAATTTATATTAACATCCATTCTTCTTCAGTTATCTCATCAATTTCATCATCATAATATTTGTCTTTATATATTAGAACTTTTATAATAAATAATTAATATTCTTAGAAGAACATTCATAATTTAAATCACTAATTTTTGATGAAATTTTTTCATTATCTATAATCATCATATTTATCTTCATGAAGAAAACATGATCTTGTGTATCTTCAACTTTCTATTCATAGAAGTATTATATTATTCATATGAGTCTATGACAACAAATTTATTATTGATATATCTATTAAAATAATAACCACTCTAATGGATGCTCTATAATTTTAGTGATTGTTTTCCTTTTCCCTTCCACTCACCTATTTTGAATGTTCTTCGAAATAAAATTATCATATGATTGAAGTATTATTCAATATCCTCATCCTTAGAATCAGTTGATTATAGAATATATTTAACACTACCTTTATAGATTTTAAATGATTAAAAATATCTATTATATATTTCATTATTCTTGAATTTATGTGTTTTTTTTTCATTTCATACTCTATGATAATATTGTGAAGTAAATCTTGTGATATATATTATCTATCATATAGTACATAAAACACTTGATCGATTGTATCGGGAATGTTTGTTATCAATTTTTTATAATGTTCGAGTCATAAATCTCCTTACAAAACCTCTTAATTCTACTTAAAATTTATCTAATCCAATAAATTATTTTGAAACATCTTCATCATCACACTTTTGGATATCTTCAAATTTCTATCTCTAGAATTTTATATTAGTTTCATTGAATTTATGATTACCATCATATATTCATATTAGTTTATCTCAATTATCCTTGGTAGATTGGGGACACATTATTTTAGTGTATAACTTTCTGAAAAAAAAACATTATAATTTTATATTGAGCCACTACATATATCTACAAGTTCTATATATATGTATAACATGTAAGAGAATTCTCATCATAGGGCTCGAATACCACTATAACTGCATCTATCACTTCTACCACATATGAAAAGATATACGTTATCATAATATTTATCTATCCATGATTCACATGACCATTAGAAAAGAGAACACCCATAATATTTTCTGAATTATTTCTATCCTTAATTTTGATTATATATCATCTTTAATAGATTAAATTTATTGTTCTAATAATATAAGAAATTAATTTTTTTTTAAAAAATTTGAAGGTTACATTTTATTATTGAAAATTTATTATTTTTATTTTAACCAATATTTATAATTAAATAATTTATCCACTCTTGTTATGTCTCTCATACTCACTTTGAATATTGATATAAATACATAGGATTGAACACATTTATTTATATTATTTTTTATAAGAAAACATCTTCTTTCCCAATTGGTCAGTTCCCTAAACATAGTTTCTCCACTTTACCAGAATGTGATTACAAATGATTAATTGTTATGGAACCAAAATAGTAACTAGTTATAGCCTCTAATTCCAATCCTCCTTTAGCATTTTTTTATACCCCCAAAATTATTGTTCATCTCTAGTTATTGGTTAGAATTATGAATCTAATCATTTCACCATCTAGTTCTACCCCTCAACTGCTGCATTCCTCTTTAGATGTAATGATACACTGTTGAAATAACATTATGAAAATATTACTCTATGATCTTTTATAATTAATCATTATCATGTACACATCATATACCTTTTCATGTACATTGTTTTTTATAAAAAAAATCTGATTATATTATATAATTAGCTTCCTCATTATTGTCAAATGATAGATCTTGAATTTATTATTCTAAATGAGGATGATATATCATCGATAAAATTGGTGCAATTTATACATATAATTTCTCAATGATATATAATGTATTAGTTATATTCAATTTTTATCTGATAATATGTAGAGATTATTTACATTTATACTTTTTATTAAACACTCAATTCATAAATTTTTTTCCACAAAAATTATATTACCATTTCATAACATATATGAATAATCTTATACCGTTGGTTTGGTTTATTTATTATTTAAATACTACTGCTTCAAACATAGAGTTAATTGTTTTTTAATTATAAAAAAATATCCTTATACAATTAAAAAAACAATATTTACTAAATTACTTCATCCGTATAATACTTATTATTGTACTTCACATTAAAAAATATAACGCATCATGAAATCCATTTCATCCTTTTTTGGAACACAAAAGGATGAAAACAATATCTACCTCTCTCAATGGAATACTTTATCCAAAATTATTGAAAGTAAATTATTGAGTATCCATCATATTTTTATATGAATCAATGCATGTGATAAACATGTGATATTCTAATAAATTAAATTTTAACACATTAAACTATATGTGTTGTCTAAAAATACATTACCTCTCCCCGTAAACACCATAGACTCACCATATTTCTTGACGAAATAAATTTTTATAAATTTAACCAAATAGAAAAACCTGAATAGAATTTGATATTATTTAGTTCACATACTATATAATTATTTTCATTGAAAAATAATGTTCATTTATTGTGGTATTTTTTAAATACTAGTGTCTTTCATCATGTGACCTCAACTACCATTCTCCCATTGAAAATAAATTTTCATTGAACTTTTCATCACATACTATACTCCCCAACCATAAAGTGAATTTAGAAAAAATAGGATTACATCTAAAAAAGAAGAAATATCCACATAGATAAAACAAATCACAATCTCAAAATATTCGTATAGTTTACAGAAATAATTCTATAGTAGAAATTAATTGTTCTATTGATATGTACATGTTCCCACATGGGACCTGATATATTATGTGATAAAATCAACATATAATTCATTATAATAATTTTATATTCCATTATCTCTACTTGATCATACAAATATACTTTATAATTTTTTTTATGATTTGTGATATCTAAAACATTGCCTATTTTCTAAAAAATATCGAGCTTATGATGATCTCAAATTGAAATAAAACACTTACATGGTTCTTTGGTTGTAAAACATCTTGTATATATAAAATTTCAAATGTAAGGGGAATAATATGATTGATTGATTAATCATATAGATTAAGTAAATTAAATAATAAAACTTACAATATATGTGTATAATTTAAGTGATAGTGAATATTACCAAAAAAGGATTGAATCTATGCTCAATTTTTTCTTTTTCTTCCATTTTTTAAATAAGACTTCTCCATTAAGCCTAAAAAAATGATTATAGTGTTTGATCCTAGAAACCTTGCCTCACCTAGTGAGTTCCCCTATTAAATAACCCTCTATGCCATTCCATAACCATGGTTCCGAGTTATATAAGACCATACAACAATCCACTCTCCATCACTATATAGTCTATCCTAATTATCTCCCTTATGCGTAGTAAAGGCAGGCTCCCACAATAAACTTAGTTAAGCTATTCTGGCAACTTTTAATGGAATTTTTTTTTTCTAGAACTCCTATATCAATGGATTTTTCCAATATTCTTATAATCCAAAAACTAATAAAAATATATATTCTCAAATTTTATTCACATAATGTATATTTTTTGAATGGAATTTTCCACCTACAGTGTAGAAATTTAGTATGGAATTTTTTCAATCCTCTAATAAATCAATATTTAAAAGGTATTCTTTGAATTATTGAAATTGATTTATTTGATAATTAGTAGAATAAATTATAAAATTTACAAAGACATATTATCAAACCTGATGTTTGATTCCATTAAATGAATCCATAACAGTTCATCTAGAATCACCACTACATATTATCTCATCAAACACATATTTAAAAAATATTGAAAACAATTTAATCACTTTGGATAAAAAACATGAAATTCATGTATCACACTAAGTTTTTCTAAAAATAAATATAAATTCATGGAACTTATTTTTAAGTATATATTTATAACTATCCATTTAACATAATTTTTCCATGTCTATGTTTTGAATTTCAAGAAATTGTCATCTACAATTGTGTTCAGTAGTTATTTGGAGTCTATTGGAACCAACTTGTTTTTATGGTGAATAGTAAAATACCCTAATGAATATAAATATAAATATTAATATGACACTAATGAATGGTAAATTTTATTATTATTTTATTTTCCTAAGGCTATAAGACAATAACATCTTGGTTAATTTTTCATTGTGATAAAGAAGTAGTTGTAGAATTAGAACTGTTAATTTTTGAGTTATGTATTCTTTTATTTAAATATTAAATTAATATTATTTAGAAAATTATTTTTAAAAAATTGAATTCATTTTTTAAATCTACACGTCGATAAATGGATAGGGTGAAGTTTGGAATCTTTTCTAAAACATTTTATTTTTCGGCGAATAGTAAAAAATACAATTCTTAGTTTCAGTGTATTAATGACATCATTAATTATATAATAATGATGTCATAAATATGGTAGACTAGTGTATAGTTATATTAGGTGTGAGGTGTCCCAAGTGGCTAATACCATGAGAAAATACCATGGGAAAGCCCATGGTTTTGCAAATACCACCCATGAAGTGTCCCTTGAAAATTATAAAAATAATCCCTCACTTTTCCTATAAATACCAACTCTTACCTACATTGAAATCATTTCCAATTCTCCCGTAACGAAGGTATGGCCTCCTTACCTTAATATTAGTCCTCCCAAGGTTTCCTCAAGCCCCTAAGGTCCCAACCTTCATGTTATAAGGGATACTCTACAAGGTAAGAAAATTCTCAATTTCTTTCTTTTTCTTTTCAAATTCTCTTTTATGTGGTATAATTTTCAAGTTTACATACCATGTTCTTATTTAGTTATTATTATTGATCATACTTATATTATGATTAATTTTTGTATGGGTGGCCCTTGTCCACTCTCTTTTTAATATTTTCAAAAATCATGTTTTGTAGCCGTTAGGCTGCCGAATTTTTGTAAACGATTTCCCAATTTTTCTTTTATTTTGAGTTACACCATTATTTTTTCTTAATATCTACATACCCAAGAGGCATTAATTATCCAGTTTATACTATGGATGTTATCATGTTTATGAAAAATTACTCATCTTTATTCTTATCCTCTACCACTTATTTAATGAATAAAAAACATTGTCCGTTTGTGTCGAATTACAGACATCGTGGACGATGTGATTTTACAATCGATTAATTCATTCAACTATGGTCATGAATCCATTTATATGTTTGAAACAAGTAATAATACATGTTATATTACTCACCCATGGTTCTGGAATTATTTTTTACTCATGGTTATAATTTATAAGTCAAAACGAGGTTGTTATTATCCAAGAACCACTAAAAGGATCTAAACGATCATCATTAATGTTCTAACCTATAAATCATTATCATGTAAGAATTCAAAATGATAAATGTAATAATTTATGTTACTGTATATATGAAAATAATAATCCATTCCAATTCTGGTGTTTGACTTCCAATCGACAAGAATTTCCACCATGAACCACTCATAGAAATAATGTAAAGAATTCAACCAAAAAATGTGCAAGGGAAAAAATACTAACAATTAAGGGTGAAAAGATGTTATTGAATAATCCTATAAGATGTTACCCACATGAAATTGTTTCTCTAAAATATTAATAACACTCTTTTAACCATTATACAGTAGGTTTAAACAAGTTGGAAGTAAGACAAACCCAAGGTAAGGGAATTATTATGATTATATTAATGTTCGCAGTTTTTGTGTGGATATTGGGTAAATATCATGTTACATGAATTAAGTATATATGGGTGAATATCATGTCTTTTGAAAATGTTTTCACACGTTATGGGTATTCAGGGACAAATGTGCTCTTTCATTCATTTTCCGTCCCTTACTGACCTTTTTGCTCATCCAATGTTTTAAATGACTTTTTATAGGTTAATGGATGTGTAATACAGTGAATGAAGACACATTAAATGTTGAAGAATTTTCAATTAGTTGTGTTTTATGTTTTAATGTTTTATATTTTGAGAAAAATGGAAACTGTTTTTATTGTATCCACTCTGTAACAATATGTAATGTTATGAATGTTTTGTCCTAATTCTTTAATGATATAAATATGAAAAGATTCTCAATGTAAAAGGAAGTGTTTTATTTTATAAATTCAAGATTATTTATGTAATAAGGTTAGGTCCTTATTGTTGGTATCAGAGGATGGTTTAGATAACTTTAGGGGGTTGGGTGATGTTAATAGAATACCATAAATGATTTTCACTCTATGTTTAATTTGAAATTTTATAGCATTTAAAGATTACCATGTTGCTTTATCTAGGACATGTTTGTTCAGAATGGTTGTCCATATAAGGTACAAGGAAGATGAAAAGGAGAGGCACCGACATAATGAAATTCTTCCGGAACATCAGCCCAGAATGGTAGGGATTGGAACTGAGCAATTTGTGATTGTAATGGATCAGATAACGCAGGAAATAAATGGTGGTGGAATCCAAGAAAGAGCACCAATATAGGTACAACAACAGAACATGATAGTGGTGTAACATTGTTTGTGACAACATCCTCATTCATTTAATGGATCTTCGGACCCAGTGGTAGCTGGTGGATGGATCAAAGACCTTGAAAAGATATTCGATGTTATGGGATGTTCAGATAATCAAAAGGTAAGTCTTGTCATTTATCATTTTGATGGGGAAGCTGATTATTGGTTGTAAATGGTAAGGAATATCAGGGGTAGAGAGGATTTTGATTCCATAGAGTGGGATGAATTTAAATGTCTTTTCCTTGAAAAATATTTTCTGAAGGTGGTGTGACTATGAATGGAGAAGCTATTCCTAGAATTGAAACAGAAGGAGGAAGATTCAGTGGTTGTGTATGTAGCTAACATCACCTGACTAGAGAGGTATGCTCTAAATTTTATTCCTGATCTCGATAGAAAAATCAACCTCTTTTACTCAGGATTGAATCCAAAGTATCGAAGGGCGTTGGACTCCTGTAAATTAAAAAGTTATAAGAAACATGTCTGATGTGCTGATAGGGTAGAGATAGAGTTTTCTAATGATCATGTGTATTTTGGAAACAAAGAGAAGAAGAGGTCTAATTGGTATGAAATGAGTAAGAATCATCCAAATAAATCTGATGGTATGAAAATCCAATTTCTAGTTTGTGAAAAGTGTGGCAAGAGGCACCCTGGGGAATATCATTGCCGAACTGGGAAGTGTTTTAAATGTGGTAAGTTTCAACATATCGATCGAGATTATAATGAAAATGATCCAAAAACTAATCCTGGTAAGTAGACTGTAAAGTGTTATAAATGTGGTGAAATGGGTCATTATGCAAATTTCTGCCCAAAGAGATATCTGAATGATGGAAAGAATCCAGACTACAAACATGAAGGTGTAGTGAGATCCTTTGTGACTATGTAAGAAAATGTCGGGCCATCCTATGAAGTTATATCTGGTACATTATTTGTTCACTCAGATTTTGCTAAATTTTTGTTTGATACAGGGTTTACACGTTCCTTCACCTATGAGAAATGTTCTGGGAAATTGAAATTATCACCTCATCAAATGAGACCCGAACTTGTTATTAAAACACAAGGGGGAAATATTATAGAAAAGAATAATTATAAGAATCTTTCTATTGTGGTATGTGGAATGAATTTCCCTGAAAACCTCGTTGTTTTACCCTTAGTCGAGTTTGATTTTATTTTGGGGATGGACTGGATTTCTGATTATCATGATAAGATTGAATATAGAGCTAATGAATTTTTTTTTCTGAAATAGTTTCAGTTCGTATACAAGAATGAACCCATACAATTGATAATACATCAAGATATTGAGAAACTATTTAAATATGGAAATGAATGTTATCTTTCTCATATTGTTGAAAATAAGAGAACTATTCAAATTAATGATGTTATAGTGGTAAATTAATACCGTGATGTTTTTCCGGATGAGTTACCCGGTGTCATACCTGATCGAGAAGTCAAATTCATAATTGATTTAGTTCCTGATTCTAAGACAATTTCAAAACCCCCATATCGTATGGATCCAATAGAACTTCTTGAATTGAAAAATTAGTTGCATGATTTTCTTAACCAATGCTTCATTCATCCTAGAAAATCATCATGGGGAGCCCCTGTTTTGTTTGTTAAAAAGAAAGATGGTTCCATGAGAATTTTCATTGATTACAGAGATTTGAATAACATCACTGTTAAAAAAAAGTATCATTTTCCTCATATTGATAACTTGTTTGATCATCTCCATGGAGCTCAGTACTTATCCAAGATTGACATGAGATCTGGATACCATCAACTGAAGGTGAAGGAACACGAAATCCCAAAATTAGACTTTCGAACTAGATATGGGAATTATGAATTTTTTTCCATTTGGATTAACTAATACACCTGATTTATTCATGAATATTATGAATAGAGTATTTCATGAGTTCTTGGATAAGTTTTTCGTGGTATTTATTGATGAAATTATGGAATTTTATGAAAATAAAGTGGATCATGAAAAACATCTAAGGGTTGTTTTTAGAATATTAAAATAAAAGAAACTATATGGAAAATTTAGCAATTGTGATTTTTGGTTGCAACAGATTTAATTTCATGGGAACATTGTAAATAAGGATGGAATAATAGTTGATCCTGGCCAAACAAAAGTAGTTGATGAATGGCCAAGACCCACAAATGTTACGGAGATTCATTGTTTTTTGGTCTTAGCAAGTTATTACTGATAGTTTGTTAAGAACATTTAATAGTTATCTAGCCCGATAAATAAGTTTACACAGAAAGGGGTTAAATTTGTTTGGACAGAGGAATGCGATGATTGTTTTCGAAAACTGAAGATGAGATTGGTGAATGCTCCAGTTTTTTCCCTACCTTCCCAAAATGGTGAGTTTTTCAACTATAGTGATGCTTCATTGAAGGGACTTGGTTCTTCTTTGATGCAGAATGATCAGGTAATTGCCTATGTTTCGAGAAAACATAAACCTCGTGAGATAAATTATCACACACATGATTTGGAATTGGCAATTGTGGTTTTTCATTGAAAATATGGAGGCATCATCTATACGGAACCAAATTACAAATATATACTGACCATAAAATTACTCAGAAGTAAATAAACATGAGGCAGAGAAGATGGATATAACTGATAAAGGATTATGACAGCACGATCAATTACTCTCCGGGAAAAGCAAACAATGTGGCAGATGACTTAAGTCGAAAACATCATGCATCATTAACCATGCTATATCGGGAACATGATCCCTTGATTAATGATTTGATGAAATTTGCCTTAGAATTTGTTGGTGAAGGGAATACATATGTTTTGTTTCAGGTTTCAGTGCATTCTTCATTGTCAGACAAAATTAAGCAAGCGCAGAAGGAAGACATTGAGCTATAGAAAAAGGTAGAATTGGTTAAAATAGGTAAGTTTCCAGAATTCAATCTTGATAATGATTATGTTTTAATATTTGGAAAAAGGTTATTTGTGCCTTTTGATTCTTAGTCGATAAATTAATTATTGAGTGAAGCTCATATTTCTCCATTTTTTGTTCATCCTGGAAGTACTAAGATGTAAAGAGACTTTCGGGAGTATTACAGGTGGGATGGAATGAAAAGGGATAGAGCTGATTTTACCATGAAATGTTTGACATGTCAGAAGGTTTAAGCAGAGCGGAAGTTACTGAATAGGATGCATTAGCCTTTTCCAGTGCCAGAGTGGAAATGGGAGAATGTATACATGAAATTTGTGGTGGGAATACCGAAGACGTCTCAAGGTAACAATGATATTTGGGTTATTGTTAATCGGCTATCAAAGTCTGCACATTTCTATCAATTCAAAATACAATGTATTTAGATCTAAATTCTTGATTGTACCTCATGGTGATTCTCAGGTTAATGGAGTTCCTTTTTACATTGTATCTGACTGAGATCCTTGGTTCACTTCAAACATTTGGAAGGGGCTTCATAAGCCGTTGGGCGTAGAGTTTAATTTCAGTACAACTTTTCATCCTCAATCAGAAGGGAAATCAGAAAGAATTATTCAAACATTGAATGATATGCTTTGATCTTGTCCGATGGACTATCAGGGACGTTGGTATCAACATCATTCAATAGTTGATTTTTCTTATAATAACTGTTTTCATTCCAGTATTCAGATGGAACCTTTTGAGGCCTTGTATGGAAAGCGGTGTCAGACTGCAGCTTTTTGGGATGAAGCTGGTGAAATAATGTTGATGGGGACAGAATTAGTTGGAGAAGTGTCTGAGAAAGTGAGGATGATGCAGAAACACATGATGACAGCTCAGAGCAGGCAGAAAAGTTATGCAGATAATAGAAGGAAAGACTTTTTTTCGAGGTAGGTGACCATTTTTTCCTTAAAATATATCCTTGTAAATGTGTGATACGTTTTTTTAAGAAAGGAAAACTAATTCCATGGTTCATCGGTACTTTTGAAATCTTGAGGAAATTTGGAACAGTTTCATGCCGCATAGCTTTGCCTTCGAGCTTGTTTCAAGTACACAATGTTTTTCATGTTTCGATGTTGAGGATGTATGTGCCAGATTCATCACATGTCTTGATCCTAGATGCAATTCAGCTGGAAGGGAACCTTTCATATGAAGGGAAACTAGTTTAGATTATTTGATAGAAGGGAATAGGTTTTTCGGAATAAGGTAATCCACCAGGGAAAGGTTTTGTGGAGAAACCACATGGTTGAAAAAGCAACATGGGAGTCTAAAAAAGCTATGAGAGAAAAATACCATCAGTTTTTTATTAAATAAATAAAATTGTGAGGACCCAATTTCAAGAAGGAGGTGATAATGTAACACCCCATGTTTTTCTAAAAATAAATATAAATTCATGTAACTTTGTTTTAAGTATATATTTATTACTATACTTTTAACATAATATTTCCACTTCTATGTTTTGAATTTCAAGAAACTATCATCTGCAATTGTCTCTAGTATGTTATTTAGAGTCTATTAAAACGAAATTGTTTTTTTAGTGAATAGTAACATAACCTAATGAATTGTAATATGACCCTAATTAATAGTAAATTTTATTATTATATTATTTTCTGAAGGCTAGTAGACAATAACATCTATGTTAATTTTTCATTGTGATAAAGAAGTAGGGGAAGAATTAGAACTTTTAATTATTTAATTAAGTGTGATTTTATTTAAATATTAAATTAATATTATTTAGAAAATTATTTTAAGAAAATTTAATTCATTTTTTAAATCTAAACTTCGATAAATGGTTAGGGTGAATTTTGGGAATTTTTCAGAATCATTTGATTTTTCGTTGAATTGTAAAAAATACAGTTTTTAGTTTCGGTGTATTAATGACATCATTAATGATAAAATAATGATTTCATAAATATGGTAGAATTTTTTATTGTTATATAAGGTGTTAGGTTTTCCATGTTCCTTATAAAATGAGAAAATACCATTGGAAAGACCATGGTTTTGCAAATACAACCCATGAGGTGTCCCTTGCAAATTATTAAAATAATCACTCACTTTTTCTATAAATACCAACTCTTACCTTCATTGAAATAATTCCCAATTCTACCTTAATGACACTATGGCCTCCTTACCATCATATGTGTCCTCCCAATGTTCCCTCAAGACCCCAAGGTCCCAACCGTCATGTTCTAAGGGTTTCATTACAAGGTAAGAAAATTCTAAATTTTGTTCTTTTTCTTTTCAAATTCTCTTTTATGTGGTATAATTTTCATGTTTCCATACCATGTTCTTATTTTATTATTATTCATGATATTGTCAATATTATTATTAATTTTTGGATGGTTTAACCTTGTCCACTATCTTTTTAATATTTTATAAAACCATGTTGCGTAGCCGTTATGCTACCGAATTTTTTTAAGTGATTTCAGAATTTTTCTTTTATTTTTAGTTCCTTCCTTATTTTTTCATCATATCTCCTTAAACAAGAGTCCTGAATTCTCCATAAATCATGTATAATCTGTACTATATAATTTTTATGAAAAATTACTCATCTTTATTATTATCCTCTCCCACTTATTTAAAGAATAAAAAACATTCTCCATTTGTGTCTAATTACCGACATCAGGGACGATGTGATTTCACAATCCATTAATTCTTTCTAGTCTAGTCAGGAAACTATTTATATGGTTGAACCAAGTTATAATAAATTTTTAATGACTCTCCCATGGTTCTGTAATTCTTTTGTACGCATGGTTCTAATTTATAATACAAAACGAGGTTGTTATTATTAAAGAACCACTAAAAGGATCTAAACGATCATCATTAATGTTCTATAATTATGAAGAATCTTCATGTAAGAATTAAAATTGATAAATGGAATAATTTATGTCACTTGTTATATATAAATACTAGTCAATTACAATTTTGGAGTTTGAATTCCAATCGACAAGAATGTCCACTATGAACCAATCATAGAAATCATGTAAAGAATTCAACCAAAAACAGTGCAAGGGGTAAAATAGTAACAATTAAGGGTGAAAATATGTTATTAAATAATCATATAAGATGTTATAAACATGAAAATGTTTCTTTAAAAAATTAATAAAACTCTTTTAACCATTATACTTGAGGTTTATAAAAGTTGGAAGTAAGACAAACACAAGGTAAGGGAATTCTTGAACTGATTTCCATTCGTTGGGATAATATTCTACTTCAATGTTATGTTCTATTTAAATTGTTTATGTGATGGGTTATGTTTATAATATGTTTAATATTTATAATTTAAAGTATATATACATACTCCATCCACTATATTAAGTCTCTCTTAAGTTTTATGATATTTATAAGGGGATTTTCTTTAAAAATCCTCTTTTTAAATTTGTTTTTACAAAATTCCAAAGCAATGTTTTTAGGGAATTATTCATGTTGTATGTTTTTGTTTTGGTTTTTGGGAATTATTTATGATGAAGTATGGGACATATATTTCCCTCCAATGCCTTGGGTATGAGTATGTTGTATGTCGGTCGTATGGTTACACCATATGTAACTTCGGTGGTTACACAAAGTAAGGTAGTAGTGAGGGTTAAAAATATTAAGGTAGCCAAGATGGATACAAGATTATGAATGTAATAACCCAATATACCTTTATTACTATATTTATGTTCTCATTTTAGTTTGGATATTGTGTAAATCTCATGTTACACGAAGGAAGTATATAAGGGTGAAAAGCATGTCTTTTGAAAAAAATTCATACGTTATGAGTATTTGTGGACTAATGTGCACTTTCCTTCATTTTTAATCCCCTAATATTCTTTGTGCTCATCCAAAGTTTTTAAATGATTTTTCATAGGTTAATGGATGTGTAATAAAAAGAAGGAAGCGACGTTAAATGTTGAAGAATTTTCAAGGAGTCGTGTTTTAAGTTTTAATGTTTTATATTTTCAGCAAAATGGAAACTATTTTTATGGTATCCACTCTGTAACAATGTGTAATGTTATGAAAGTTTTATCCTAATTATCTAATGATCTAAACATGAAAATATCCTCAATGTAAAAGGAAGTGTTTTTCTTAACTAAACTCAAGATTATGTATGTAATAAGGGTGGGTCCTTATAGTTCAAATGGTTAAATGTTATTTACCATTATTTATTACATCCATTGTAAATAGAAAACAACATTCCTGCATAAGTATCAAATTCTGTATCCATGAATGGTGTAATTTGTGTTCCTATATCTATTTTTATAGATGAATCTCTATGAAAAAAATGAATATATGTTTTATTTATATCTATGTTATAATTTCAAATATGATGGAACAATGAAAAATGTATGAGGAAAATAAATACCAAATAGAAATTCCCATGAAGAAAAATAAATTTATCTTAAAGAAATTAGTGTTTTAAAATGTAATTATTATAAATGGGTGTTGAAATTTTATAATATGATCATATATGATATTATAAATATTTATATATCTTTAATAAAATTTTAATTAATGTATGTTTTTTATAAAAGAGTTCAGAGTGATTTTGAAAAATGTTGAAATTATGTTAGGGGATTTATGTTACAATATAATTATTTATGTGGATTATTTGTGATTATGTTTCTGATGGAAAACATTTTGGACACATCCCTCAAGAACCTTGTGAATATTCTCCAACTCAAGTAATTTGTTTAGATAACTTTTTTTTTAATTTAATTCTCCTCATATTAAAAACATAAGAGATTAAAATAATTATTTTAATGAAAACAAACATTTTTTCTCTCTTTGGTCAAAAATTAATTTTTTTCTATGCACTTATTGTTATTAAATTGTTTTTAAGTATGTTTTAACACTCTCATATAAATTTTTAAAATAATTATTACTCTTTTTTAACTTCATAAAAATGAATTAAAACTTATATTATTTTAATTATATGAAAAATGTAATTTTTAATGTATACCAAAATTTTGTAATGTATATATGTTTCAATGTACACATCATGAATAGAATTTTATTCCATCATTTTGGCTTAAACCTTTGATTATTTCATTATAAGGATCCATGTCTGATTCCAAATAAATTTTTGACAAAATATTTTATTAAATTTTATATATTAATGAAGTAATTTCTGAATTAAAAAGGTATTTTTCCAAAAAAAATATTCTCTGTAATATTTTTATGTATTTTTATTTATTTTAGAATAATTTTAATTTACTTATTACTTACAATGGATATGATCCAAGGATAACAAAAATATTCATTCTTTAGATGTTTTATGATTATTATTATGAGTTTTTTGTAAACTCTTATCTTTTATACGAGTTATGATATATGAAAAATGTTTTAGGATCATGTGACATGCATATGAATGGATTAGGATTATGTAAAGGGTTGTATTTGAATTATATAGAAATAAAATGATTTTTTAGATATGGATATCTCATAATATAATAAGGACTGGAATGGGGAGTAAAATAAATTTACTATGGGACTCTGTACACTGTGATAGATATTGGAGTGGACTATACGAAGGAATGGGGAGTCATCCCAATGAAGTATGATAGACCTGTAAATGAACCTTGACAATTAAAATGATATTCAATGAGTATTTATATGTCAAAAAATTATTTCTTATTCAAATGTTATGCTCTTGTAGCACATTTTCATTGATTCATTTATGATTAATGTTTTATAAAAAATCAAAACTCTATGAATGACTTAATATTATTATCTATGATACTATGTAAATTATTTTAAAATATGAAGATAAAGTTTTAATTTATTTATTCTTATGTTATGTTAATTTTATCATTAATATATACCTAAATTACCCTTGCTGTGTATATGATATCACCCATTCTTATGTTTTGTTTCTCCAGGTTATGATGAAATGTTATATGTATGATATATTTAAGAAGGGTACTAGTTATAAAGAATATAGTGAGCTATTATATAGATATATTAGGAACAAGTTGTTAATGTATCCATGTTTCTAAATATACTAAACCAATATGATTTAATAATGGATCAAATAATTATGTGTTGAATATTCATCTAATATGATGTAATATTTATGTATGAAATTTATGGGTCTCTATAGTTATATCCCTCAAATTTTTACATTAAAGAGATGAAGTTAACTGATCTGAGTTTCTCCTAATATAATATTGATGATCATAAGTACTCCTTTAAACTGACAGAGTTAACTTATATTAGTTACTCTTATAAGAATGTTGTAGTTAACTTTCTAGGTTTTTCATGGATGAATGTATAATTCCATAAATTTAAAAAATATTTTATCTATGCATGAAAATTGTTTTAAGGGTATTTTTTTTAATTCGAAATGTTAAACTTGATTTCATGACATAATTGATTTTTAGGATCTTTTTAACATGAAATTATTATTTTCTTGAATAATATTTAATGAAATATTATTTTTTTATATTATTGTATTAAAAATGTATGGTTTGAATTTAAAATAATGTACAGGTAAAATATTATATCAGGGAAAAATTTTATTACATAAAATGGAAAAATACTTATAGGTTTTGTTGAATATATAATTTATTTATGGGTTTTAATTAGTTTTATATCCATTATTTATATTTTTGTTATAAAAAATGATTATAAATATTTTTCACACTAAAAAAGGATGATTAATAACTAAAATGAAATATAAATCCACATAATATAAAATGGCCTTGAACTATGAAAGTATGTCAAGAATGAAACTGGACATTGAATTTAAGAAAATGATTGTTTTGAAAAATGGACATTAGGAGGAGGATTTCACTTCATTCTGTATTTTATTTTTTTATAATTCTCTAATACTCTAATCCATCATGAACCATGAAATGTAATAATGTGAAACCACTATTATAAATCATGTAATATTTGGTTTTTATTCTCTTTGGGTTGTTACATTGATACCTATTTTCTTTAAAAATTTCTCCAAACTAACATTCCAGTGGCCTTATTCACTTCCATAAAAACGGGGTTTACATAATGGATTAAAATATTCGACATCATGGATTCTAATCACTATAAAATATATTTCCATAAGCCTTTTCACAAAATAAAAAATATGTGACCTAAATATTTATAATTTAAAAATAATATACCAATATAAAACTATCCTTTATTGTCAAATTCATAATACCATTTTTTAGGCAACAAAAAGAATGTAATGCAGAATAAATACAAAATTGATATGTTTTGATAGCATGTTTTGGTATATAAGTGTGATAGAAATAAGAATGAGAGGGAAAATTTTCTTTTATTAAAATTATCTGAGATATAAAAATTAATAATTTAATTTATTGGATTAATAAAATTGAAAAATTATTTCACCAATAGGATATGAATATTGGGTGTGTAAAGTGTATAATAAGAAATATAAAGAGATTAAAGAATAGAATTTTATATCTGTTAATATATAAATCATCCTACTACACTCTCTGTATGTCATATAATAGAGTATGAAACCCATTATAATATGACAGAAACATATACAAGGGATTAGGGTAAAATAATTGTATTTTATTGTAGTATCAACTAAAACCCACAAATTTAATAAGGATAACCCCCAAACCTTACTGGCCTTTTATGGGAGGAAAAATAACCTATTCTATTTTATAATATTATCCATTATCGTGTCGAGACATTTTGAAAATATCAATCTAAAACAATGCCATATGTTTTGGTTAGGTATGTGTAACCATGGTGAAGTTTTACGATTGGTAGAACTCATGTGTTTTACAAATATTTTCCGAAAACTATCCACCCCAAAGAATAAAAAATAATTAAATAAAATTGCATGTAAATGTTATGTAGAAATATTATTTTGATCCCTTTGAATTTTTTGAGTTATAAATTGTAGGAAATCAAGAAAATATAGTTCAAAGATGAAAAAGATATCATGAATTTATAGATTCAAATGACGAAGATCTATTTTGAATGCAGTATTAGAATTTTACTTTGAGATTAAAAATCATTAAATTATAATATCTCCCTATTAATTTAATCATAATGTTGTTTCAAAAATGTATCATCAAACCCCATTCAACCATGCATGATCTTCTCTAAAATATAAATCATATATTTAATGAATACTCAAGAATAAATTAGTGAATGTTAATATAATAATGATAATAATACCAAATTATTATAGAGATGGATGTTTATTCATTGATTTATATTTTGTAATTAAAAAACTGAAGAATTATTAAATAAAATTTAAAACATACTTATAATATTTTGAAAATAAATATCAATAAATAAATGTTCAAAGAGACCCCATGATAATCACATAACAAATAAAAATATGAAGTGAAAATTTTATTTCCATTTTTATCATTCATATTTTTAGAATAAAAATACATGAAGTTTTTAATATAAAAACATAATTTATTTCTAGTCTAAAATATTATCTTATGGAGAATAAAATCAATGAAAAAAACATAAAATAAATATATTTAGAATTTAATGCTCATTCTTTGATGTCCATGAATAATACCAAAAATGAAATTGAATACTATTTAAATATGTTTAGAACACTAGAAAAATTCATATCATAGATTCTTAATGATTTTTATGAATTTATATAATCATTAAAATAATTAATATACATTCTATAATAATGAATAATTATAAAAAATTAATATAAAATAGAATGAATGCAGATTTTTATTAGGAGTATTCAGAATACATAAGAATAGTTTAATATAATTATATAAAATTATGATAGAATGTGGCATAAAATTAAAAAATTAAAATTATAAACATTTTTTATTGTAACAATCCACATAACGTTAATGTGATAAAGATATCATGATGTGTATGTGTTTATGGAATCGTTCAAAATGGATATTTTAAAATATATAAGCATTAATGAAAGAAATGTTTAATGGAAAAAATCATATAAAATTAATATTAATTAAGACTATAAAGGTAACAAAAAGTTAAAATATGACATTTAAAGGTAGTATGATAATAAAAATGTTAGGGTAAGGGTAAGATGAAATTGATTTAATGGTATGATATAAATGTTCATGTAAGGGATTTCAGGTTCACTTAAGAATATGAAATCCATGTAAAGATAAAAATAGACAACTTTTTCATGTATAACGGTAAAAACGAATCCTTATATAAAAGAAATATAATATTTGAAAATGTTGCATTAGGGTAAAACAATACTTCTAGAATTTTTGTATGGGTATAAAAAGACATCAATAATTTTAAATACATAATTATGCAATGGAAAATTGAAATAATATTGACCAATGAAAAATAATATATATTTATTATGAAACAATAATCAATAATTAATAAAGGATTTTATAAAATTTAGCAATGACCGAAATATCATTTAAAAAATCTTGACGTAAAAATTATTTTGAGAAATCTTAATTATCAAATTATATATTTAAATAATATTTGTATTAATCAAATTATAAGTAATTAAATTGTATCAAGGATCCACTCCAACATAAAACATAAATCCTTGTGATGAAGGACACATCAATTTTAAAAGGATTATTCTTACGTGAGATATTTTTGAGTTAATCCTATATAATTGCTAATCATTTAGATATTATTTTTTAAATATATGATTAATTCATTTATCAAGGTAATGTCACACAATTATTCTTATGTATGTTAAGACATAGTTTCCGAGTGTTGAGACTCGATATTATTCTTTCGTAGGGGCCCACATGATTTGTAAATATTACTAGAAACACACAATGATACTTTTATATCACACATTTTGAAATATCAATCATAATAGATGATTTATAGTTCTGGTGTACACCATGAATTATCTATCTTCCATGAATACATTTTGGATATTTTTAATTATGAAATATAAGGAGAATATTTTTCTGTCTTTTCTAATATAAATTGAATAATATGATTTATATTTTTTTATAAATAATTAAAAATGTTAGTTTTGGATAATAATTTATTTATAAAGATTTTAATAAATAAATTAATTTAGAATTTATTATAAATAATTAAGAATGATTTAATGTGATATTTAAAAAATAAATATTCCATTGTATTAATTATTTATATTAAATAAATTTTCAAATTATATTTATTGTTTTTTAATTTAGATGTAATATTTTTATTTTGAAATTATATGTGTAATTTATATCGTGTTTACAAAATTCTAAATACGGGAAAATAAGATAAATGTGTTTAGATAATTATATTAATTATTTAGATTTTCTAATTTTAATTAATCAAATTAAATATGTTATTCACTAATTTAATTATACCATATCAAATTCATTTTCTATGATTAATTTGATGAAGGTTTAAATAATAAAAAATATTTTCCATTTTGATTATGTAAATTTTTTTACATTATATAAATAAATAAATTTTTTATATTATATTTAATTCCGTATAATGAATTTAAATATAATATAAAATATTAATTTGAAATAGATCATATTTATAATTAGTACAATGATTTTACAATTATTTAAATCATGAATGTTTATAATATGGGTCTAAATAATAATTTTATTATAATTCACATATTATTGAATTGGTCAAAAAATTATTCATGTTTAAATATAAATATTGTTTATTTATTTGAATATTATCTACATTATTTATATATGTGAACAAGTTATAATTTTAATACAAGAATTATATAGTTTATAGTGTTAAAAAACATGTATAAATTTTTATCCATGTATCTAAGGAGGAACATTCTATGTAAGATAATTTATTTCATTTTCTTTTACCATGATAGCTGATTGTATCAGGTTATGAACTTGAATAAAGAAGTCATTTACAATTTAAATATATTTTGTTTTATAATTATGATGTAATTTGGATATCTATTGCATAAAATATATATTGATAGGTTGTCTATAGGTCATACTTCTAACCATCCAGAATGTTTATAACTTTTAAAAAAATTAGGGATGCTTATTTGTCACAAAAATGTTCATCGTGTGTGGCTTTTTTATTCCATATTATTATAAACCTTTCCATTAAAATGTTCCAATTATTTACTCCTTTGATATAATTTTATCTTTTTGACAATAGATTGATTTTAATTTTTGTTAGTAACACAACCTTTGAGTTGTGTGATGAGATAATGATCAATATAGTGTTATAATATTGATTTGACAGAAGGAATAAAATTCCAAAATAAATATTTATAAGGGTATATATTATAAATATCATACATTTCATATAATTTTGAGGTTAAATACAATTAAAACTACTATGTTTTAAATTAATTTCAAAAAAAACACATGCCTAGGACTTAATCATCTAACTATGTAGTATCATGAAAAACCTTTTTGGTAATAGATTATGTTATGTAAGGCATGGTGGAGATTGAAAATACATAGAGTTAGAAATCTAAATAGTACCATTTTCATTAGGTTACCCTTACATTAGAAACACTTAGAAATGATTCTATTGGAATGGTGTTGAGTTGTCCAATTTTATGAATTTGGAATCATGTAATATGTTTAACCATCCATGTGTTGTATATGATATAATTTAAATTATGGCCTACCTAAATAACTATGTTTTATGATTAATAATAAATTAATATATATATATTAATATACATATATTGATTGTGGACCACTAATGGATATGATGATATATTTAATGGTTAAAAATTTTCGTGGTATTAAATATGATTAAAATCATTATTTAATTAATATAAAACATTATATCAGATGATAAAATCTTTTTTAATAGATAAAAAACATCATCATCCAACTTGCCTTTTTAATCATAGCATATAAAATATTTGAATAATGCAAGAAACAATTTATAATTAGATCTAATGTCGGAATTTTTCTTATGAAAGAGAATCTTCTTTGGGTTAGAGAAGCCCATTTCCAAGAAACTAAATATTAATTTTTTAATAAATTAATCATAATAATTACCAGAATCATATAATAATTAAATCATTAATTCAGTATTGTTTTTCTGTTTGTATGTGGAATTTATCATATTTTCATCGATGGAAATTTCTTAATAATGTGAATGAATTCATGAAAAATTTAAATGATATACTAGAATTTATTTTGATAGTTAATCAAGGTCCTATAATATCAGGTTATTTATGTTTTATCAACAATACTAGTGGATAAAATATAAAAATAGAAGAAGATTTATTTATTTTAATTTCTAAAAATTAATTTATGAGTTGGAGGTAAAGGTCATGGGAAACAACATTTTTGATTAGGTAGAACGAGAAATTAGTCCATAAGATGTTGTTTATAGAACATATAAATTTGAATTTATAAATAAATGGAATTCCCATAGTAGGTATAAATGTCAGATAAAGTAGTTATATACTTTTTAATTCAAAATTATTCTAATTTTATAGTTTACAAATGGTTTAAGCAAATAGGTTCCCATGATTTGGGATAAAAATGATGAATTATGTAGTTTGTAAATATAGGATTAATAAATGTTTTGTGGAATAAATAACATGATTGTAAATTAATTTTATCAAACAAAAATGGATAAAAATAACTGATGTGTGTTATTAACTTATATTTATTATATGATAAGAGAATTTTTTTAATGAAAATGTGTTGTGGTAACCAATATTTAAGGATGGTTTTAATGAACATGGTCTTTAATTTGTTAGATTCTAAAATATATCAGAAAATGTGAGATGAATAAAAATTATTTTACTGAATAAAATAGCTTATCTATAAGTTGGATAAAATATAATGGATATTATCCCACCACCTATTAGTGGAATATTTTAAAGAAAGAAATCCCCATTTTTGAATAATCGCTTTAACACATATAAGACCATATATGATCTAAAAATAACAGTTTCTTTGATAAATATCCAAAGTAATTTAGAATTTATTTATTTCTCAAATAATGTTATTATTCATCTTAGAATGATATTTTAAAGATTCTATAATAACTATGTGTGTAAGGAGAGTATTTTTATACTTATAGATGTTAAAAGTTAAAAAATATAAAATTATACAGGTTACAATTTGAATTTAATTTCACTTGATATCCTATATAAGTTTATGCTATTTCTGTTAAAATAACTATAAAGTGTTGTATTATTTTCTATATAAATTGAATATAAAGTTATATTCTAAATGATTTTACATTGTGTTATAAAATGAATAATTTAATGTGATACATTAGATACTATGATGACCTCCATGAAATATTTTGATGGATGAAATCTAAAATAATGATGAAGATAATCTTTAAATGATTTTATGTGGATAATAATAGACATTATCATTATAAACATTGATATTGTGATCTTAAGAAGTTAGAATACTATAATCATATATTTTATCTTTAGAAATATATTTCTAATGTCTTACCATTGTTTATAATTTATTTATAAAAATATATTAATCAATAAAGTGTTTGGTGGATGTGTGATGATGGAAACATAGTTATTTTTAAGGAATTACAATGAAATTTAATGATTTTAAAAAAATATTGAAACCAAAAAAATTCAAAATCATGTTCAAGAATCCTATCTTATACGATATTTTTTAAATGGTATATATAGTATTATAAAAGAAACATCAATAAAATTCATTTTTATAATATTTTTCATGTTATGAACCAAGAAATATCCACATTATCATAATTTCACACAGGAAGGATATGTTTGTATATATGAATATTTCATGTATTGAAATCACAATAGAACAATTAATGAATGAGTGTTTCTTATTCATAAATAATTTATGTAATGAAAAAATAATTTTAATGGAAATTTTATGGTTAGCGTTATTAAGATTCCAGTATTAGGATTCAAGAATTTCTTATGAGGTATAAAATATGTTTGGAGAAAAAAATTACTTGATGTTTATAAAATAGAGTGTCACACACTATCTCTTAGTTGTATAAAGGGTGAATGGTTCATATTTTTATTTCTCAATAAGATATTTTTGTGTGATACTTAACAAAAGTGCCCTTATATTTTAAAAACATTCTTATTTAATTCATGTAGATTTATCTAATATCGGGAGGATTGGTATTTTTTAGATCATGAAATTTACTTGAGTGCGAATAATATGATATTTATCCTCTTATAACATGTGTATGAAATATGGGCCCTTCATTGTGATAAATTAAGGCAATATAAGATTATAACTAGATTACAAATATGATATTATTATCTATTGGGTTTTGGGAATGTGAGATGATCATCCAAAAAGCCATTCAACATGCGACGTACTCATTAAACATGTGGGTGTTTACTCCATGATATAATACTATATGAGGATTATATAAAGTGTAAGAACCCGGATCTTATTTTCAAGTATGTTTTTCCTTTTTCTAGAGTTTTTGAGAAAAAATGAGTTTCTGGAATGTTTTTGAAGTGCACGACGTGTACTTTATGAGTACACGCAGTGTACTTTATGAGTACACGCTGTATATGTCATTTCCATAGAAGTCAGTGTGCTGTCCGTTTCATGGATACACAAAACAGTTGTGTGGGGTGATGTGGAGGCTGCCTAAAGTAGAGTACGGGAAGGGCAAGTATACACCGGGTACTCCAAAAGTACACGCCATGTATTTTTTTCATTAAACGGACCGAAGTCGTGTATAATGGAATGGGGTTTCTTATTCTTTCGGTGAATCATCCTGAAGCACCCGTACGATGCCGAGACTTCCCTAAGCCCCCAATCGCACATCCATTCTCTGAATAGACCACTGTTGATTGTGTTGGAATCACAACGGTATGCTCTTCCTTCTTCTAGAGCATCATTTTCCAATTCCTCCCATTTTGAATGTAATCGGGGGTTGAATGATTTATTCATTTTAGTAGATCATTGAATCTTTATGGAGATTGAAGCTTTGTTGTTCAAGTATATTGATCTCCTTCACTAAGGTATGTGGTTTGTGCCTTTCTGTAGAACGTTTTTGAATATTATGTTCAAATTCCACCAATACCCTTGAACAGGGTATTGCGTGTTTACTGTTTTTCTCCATTTTTTTGCCTACTTTACTTATATGCCTGATTGGAGGTTATTGTTTGTGAATAAGGTAATTATCTATGCTTTGGATGTATTTACCATGAATTTTTTGCCTGTTTTGGACCTTGTGTCTAGTTTGCCTATTGGAAGTTGTTTCCTTTTCCATGCCTAGTATTGTATGATGGTATGACTATAGTTCTAAAGTACAGATATGCCATAAAATGCTATCTAAGTAGTTCTTGAGGTTTACTTTGTCCATCACACGTACTATACATGATTTACATACACAGGGCCATGAGAAACTGTTGTATAGAACATAGGGAGAATTGACGTTGAGGGCTTCTCCAGTGTGCCTTTATAATTAAGATGCGAGACCATAGGGGGAATTGACTTTTAGTGCTTCCCCATAGTGTATATAGTTCCTCAACGTGGGACATAGGGGTAATTGACGTTTAGTGCTTCCCCAAAGCGTATTTAGTATGATTCGAGACTATATGGGGAATTGACGGGGAGTGCTTCCCCAGATAGTCCATACTTTAGCGGAACCAGAGGGGTGAGACTATTTGTGCTTCCTAGAGGGTTGCTTATAATTGATAGGTATAACTAGAGGATATATGATTTGGGTATATCATAGAGGGTTAACTTTTTTGTTATCTATTCTTCTATTTCATGTTCTGTGGTTTTTTGAATTCTTAAACTGTGGATTTTTTACTACTTAGTGCTTCCTTGTTCACTACATTTTGTACTATTATCTTCCATATACTTACGGACTGTTAGGCACAGTACTTTTTGTGGTTTCCTACTGATATTTAGTCTCACACCCTGTTTGGGCCATGATTTTGTGCCCAAACAGATTATATTGCTGCAGGTATAACAAGGGTAATCACCCTTCGACATATGGTACTTGATTGCATTGGAGAATACAATATGGTTCCAAGCCGAAGCATAAGATGATGAGGAGTTTCTCATCTATTTTTATTTTGTAATTTGGTTTAGTACTATTTTCATCATTGTAACTTGTTTGGTAGCTTTCCTAGATATATGTGTATCATGAATCATTTATATATATTTATGCTCTATTTGTTTCATTATTAGTCTTCCACTGTTTATTGTTGTTGGATATTTAATACTTCTGCTATTGTGTGTTGTTTACATATGTTGTGTACTCTACCAAGCATGGAATAGTTTCCCCACTATCACACACAACACACTCGATGTTATTCTGTAGCCTCTGGTGTTTTGGTAAAAGTGTTTGAGGCCATGTGACCAACTGGGCACGGGGCACCTCTGGGTGGCTTCCAGAACTGGGACATTACAAAGTGGTATCATAGGGATTCTTTTCTCATGACTTACTGATTGGAGCATATATCAAGGGATAGGATACAATGGGTACTTGGTAATAAGTTATTCCTTAGAGTATCTTACCCATGTACGATGAAATTCCATTCTACCTCGTTAGAGAAATTTTTTCTGGTTTTCAATTGTACCGTTATTTTGATTTTAATAGTTGGGTTATTTAAGTGTTTTGTGTTGTTACCGTTGATGTTATTGAGGTCCTATTTCAATCGCAACCTAAGAAGATGAGGTTGTGCCATCTCATGCATTATATACACACATATTAGAAATCACATTCCATGAATTCATTCCATGACATTTAGGGTGCATTGGAAATTGTATGTTGTTTTGATATATGATGTGTAGAATATGCATGATATTGTAATAAATGATTTAAAATAATACAAGCTTTCAATAGTTATTGATATGTGTAAGGTCTTTTTTGAATGAATGCCAAATTTTGGTTCTTGAGGTGTTGTGGGCCCTCATTAATTGGAACATGGTGGATCATTGACTTGTTTCCCTTGTATATGACATGTATAATATTCCAATATTTGATTAGCAGGGAGTAGGACCCTTCCCAGATGGGAATTTTTCACCTTAGCGATAGTTTTATGTGTTTTCTAGGTTCTTGAGTAGTTTCAGAGGCGGCTGTCTCAAAAAACTGAGAATACATGGCATATACTTTATGAATAAACACTGTGTGATACATAACCATGTGACTGACTGTGTGGATAGGGACACGAGAGTTGTGAAAAATTGAATAGGAACATGTCATGAATATTACGTACACGTCGTGTTGTAGTGACCGTGTGTGTTCCCGTGTGACTAACAACCCAGATGGATGAAACATAGGAAATACACGTCATGTTCTGATTTCACACGCCGTGTAGTATAATCCAAAGAACCTGGCCATGTATCTAACAACACGGGTCGATGGAGACTTTTCTTATACACGCCGTGTCCATCTTTAACATGTTATTTTTTCTGACCAAGGTACCCGACAGTGTCATGAACAACAGGGTTCATTGTTATCATTTCCCATACACACCATTTTAGGATTTTACACACCGTTTAGTCTGACCTAGGTACCAAGTCGTGTCACGAACAACATGGGTCAGTGTTATCCTTTCAGTTACACACCTTCTCCGTCTGGAACATGCCGTGTAGTTTCAACCATGTGTCTGGCCGTGTCACTAACATCACATGCCATGTGATTCTTGTCATGTAGACGTCGTGTCTTCCTTGAACACTCCGTTTAGTCTTATCTTAGGAGAGCCGTGTGGATTAACCATGTAGAAGGACCTGGGAAGGGGAAGTGGATTCAGGTACACACCGTGTGTTTTGAGAACACGGCGTGTGTTTGGGGTGTTACAAGAACAGTTTAGGAAAAGGTATACTCCCATGTGAATGACCTCAGGGAACATTCCATGTAGGTAGTGTACACTCCATGTAGTAATGTTTTGTAAAACATGAATGTTTTCTTCTTCTTGTTCTCTTATTACACTCCTTGTTTTTAGTCCTTGATAATTCTAATCTAAGGTGTCCGTTTGACCTTGCTGAGTCATTCCATTGAGACGTCTTCTTGTTGTATGCCAGTTGACGAGTGGTGATCGAACACCATACCTGGCTGATCAAGGGCCACCTACGGATCCTCCTATTGTGCCAGTCATGGCTCCGAAAATTATACTTGTTATCGGTGATGATGCATTGTTCAGGGAGGGCTTCATGAGAATGATGTAGACTATTCAGGGAGTGCCCTCTCATGCCCCGTCGATGGATGATTTGATGTGGGTCTTCCAGCAGCAGCATCCTCCCATATTCTCAGGGGACGGAGGACCTCAGGATGAAGATTCATGGCTCGAAGCCATTCTGATGAACTTTGAGAATCTAGAGATGCTTCCAAAGAAGAGATTCAAGCACTCCATATATATTCCATGGGATTCTATGGAGAGATTGTGTTATGTGATCTCAATGGTGATTCATCAGTAGGTTATGGCTTAAGAGGAGTTCCATTGCATATTTTATGATTACTTCTCTTCGGAGACCCTGAGGACCAACCGATCCCGGGTGTTTATGAGACTTGACCAGGATACTCTTTTTATCATGGTGTATTCCTCCCGCTTTACCGAGCTGCAGTGCTTTACGCCTTTTTCAGGAGGTTATTAGTTATTCATGGAAATGATGATCGAGGATGGTCTGAGGTACGACATCAGATCACAGGTGAAAATATTCCATTTGAATTCTATCACATCCATCAAGAATGAGGTGCTGATCACAGAGCATAATCTGAGGGATTATAAATTTGTGAGCCACGAAAGCTATACATCTGGGGTTTTCATCCCTCCTACTGACAGTAGGAAGAGCCAAATGGAATCTTCGCACGGTGATCCAAAGAGGTGAGACACGTCTTCTAGTAGCCAGGTAGTGTGATACAAGTGTGGGAGAAGCAGGTATTCAATGCTGCTTTTCCAAAGAGACACGGTGGATTTCCGATCATGCGGAGAGATTTGTCACCTTCATCTTTTCTGTCATATCTTTTTTGTAGCAACTGGTTAAAGGGGTTCATCTATGACTCCTCGTATAGGAGACACTCCCTAGTTTTTCACCTTTATGGAAACTGGAGTTCTTCCAGCCGTTCATGCCAAGGTGGAGGTCACGACCACGGTTTTCAGTCACTAAGCCACCTGTAACCGCAGGTTGGATCATCATAGAGTAGTCATGTTGGGTCACAGGGCTGTGGAGATGGCCGAAATTTAGCAGTGGAGGAGACCCATCAAGAGCAGGATCCCAACCCATCTATAGTTCGAGGTACGATCCTAGTGGCCTTGGTTTTATCATCATCTTTATTTGATACTGGTGCTACAAATAGATTTTTATCTGTCACTGTTATGGAGATCCTTGGGCTCAAAAACTTTTCTTCTACTGATGTTTTGACACTAGACACTCAATTCAGGAAAAGAAAATATGGTGTATGTTTTTGAAAGGAGTACCCTCTTGAGGTTGGTGGTTGTAACTACCATTAGAATATTTTTGTTCTAGAGATTACTGACTATGATGTCATTCTCATAATGGACTAGCTAGTTCCCTTCCAAGAAGTCATGGACTGTCATCACCGCAGAGTGAGTTCCATATCACCACAGGGTGGATCATTTCTTCATAAGGGTGATTTGGATGTCCAGTCGAGTCGATCGGGTCCATAGCATCATGGTTTGGGAGCAGTTACAACCCAAATTTCTAGTCTTTATATGGGGAATACCTATTTAGACATTCGGAAAGTGGTGGATAGTTTCAGAGATGTCCTTCCAGAGGGAATTTCATGTTTTCCTCTAGAGCATGAATTAGACTTTTCTATTTATCTTGTGCCAGGGGTGGTATCAGTGTCCTTTCCTCCTTTTAGGATGGCCACACCTGAGTTGTAGTACATCAAGAAGAAGTTGGAGGAGTTGTAAGAAAAGGGTTTCACCTAACCCAGTACATACCCATGTGGTTTTCTAGTATTGTTTACAAAGAAGGAAGACATTACCGTTAGGATTTGTATGGACTATCAGAAGATGAACATGGTTACGGTCATGAACCAGTATCCCTTGTAGAGGATTGATGATCTATTTTCTCAACTTCAAGGAGACCGAGTGTTCTCGAAGATTGACCTAAGATCTGGTTTTGATCAGTTTCACATTAGACCATCTGATATACCTCTCACAGCCTTACATAGTAGGTATGGTCTATATGAGTATAGGGTTATGTTGTTTTTTCTCACGAACGCACCTACAGTTTTCATGGCATTGATGAACTGAATGTTTCATCCATACTTGGATTCCTTTGTGGTTGTTTTCATGGATGATATCTTGGTGCAGTCTCACAATCGACACGACCATGCTACCAATCTTGATATCGTTTTGAATACACCGAGGGAGCATCCGTTATAAGATAATCTCTCCAAGTGCCACTTTTGGATGAACCAAACTCACTTCTTGGGTCATGTTATCTTAGAGACAAGAGTGTCAGTAGACCTAGAGAATGTGAGAGCAGTAGTCTCTTAAGAGTAGCCTAAGAATGTCTTTGAGGTGAAACGTTTTCTAGTGTTGGATGGATACTACAGACATTTAATAAAACACTTTTTAAACTTAGTAGCACCACTGGAAGGTCTGAACAAGAAGGGTGAGAAGTTCTTATGGTCAGATTCTTTTGAGTCAGTCTTTCATGAACTGAATGGGAGGTAGACTTTAGCACCAATACAAGTCTTTCTAGATCCAGTAAAGATCTATACCATTTATTATTATTCTTCAGGTATCGTGCTGGGAGTAGTTCTTATGCAGGGAGATGGAGTCACTGTGTACAAGACTCAGTAGTTGAGGACACATGAGAGGAATTAACTAATGCATGATCACGAGTTGGTACATGTTCTTCATACCCTACGCTTTTGGGAAAATTATATTCTTGGAGAAAACATTTGTGGTTTTCAGCGAACACAAGAGTCTCAATTACATCTTTACTCAGCGTGATATGAATTTGAGACATCGATGATGGGTTGAGTACCTTCCGTATTTTGAAATTGATCTTGCCTATACACTGGGGAAAGGAAACGCCGTGGCTGATTCTTTGAGAAGGAGTACTTAGATACAGGAAGCTTTGGATGCCAGTAGTATGTGGCAGCTTATGGCTGTATTCTCCTAGATTCATTTGGGGGTGCACAATAGAAAGGGTTAGACCTTTATTTATTCTATAGATGTTACCTCTACACTGCTTGATATTGTACGAATGAGGCAACTATCTGATTCGAAAGGCCAAGTCATAATAGAGAGTGTGTCAGGAGTGGACCTTATTCACGGGTGGACCATAGGCGAGGCTGAGATCCTGTTCTTCCAAGGATGCATATGGGTGTCGGTACATATAAGCAAGGAGGTGATGCAGGACTTTCATTCCTTAGTTTGGGCAGTTCATCCGGGTGTCACCAAGATTTTCATGATCTACACCATCAGTACTGGTGGATAGGTATGAATACGGATGTTACTGGTCTCATTATGAGGTATTCCTCGTGTCAGTAGGTGGAGGCAGAGTATCAGCGACTAGCATGGATTTTACAGTAGTTACTCATTCCCGAGTGGAAGTGGAATGATGTCTTGATGGACTTCGTGGCCAGTTTACGGAGGTCGCCTCAAGTAATGACGTAGTTTAAGTTGTCATTGACAGACTCACAAAGGTTTCACACTTCTTTCTAATCAAGGAAACTTTCAGTAATGATGATCTGCAATGGTTGTACATCCAAGAGATTGTACGTTTTCATGGAATTCCACACTCCATTTTTTTAGATAGGGATTCATGTTTTACTTCTCGGGTCTTGCAGGGGATTTAGATGGTTTTGAGAACAAAGGTACATTTGAGTACAACTTACCATCCCCAGACATATGGCCATTCCAATCAAACGATTTAGGTGCTAGAGGAAGTACTATGATCAGGGATTCTGGATTTTGGTGGTTCTTGGGGGAAGCATATAACTCTTATTGAGATTGCATACAATAATAGTTTTCAAGTGACTATTTTTATGAAAACTTATGAGGATTTGTACGTAAGTCCATACTGGTCACCTATATGTTGGCTGGAGGCAGGAGAGGTAGCTTTGTTTGGACCTCTTCTTGTTCAAGAGAACACATAGCAGATAGAGTTGATTTGGAAGAGGATGGCTACTACACAGTCTCGTCAAAAGACTTGGCCTGATCAGCAGAGATGACCTATGGAGTTCGAGGTTGGGGATCATGTTTTTCTGTGTGTCACATTGAGGTTGGGACACAAGAGGATTAGAAGACAGTGTAAGCTTTTTTCGATGTACGTAGGGCCATTTGAGGTGTTGGAGAGTGTTGGGCCGGTTGCCTATCAGTTTCAGTTACCTCAATGGTACTAGGATATGCACGAATTCTTCCATGTTTCTGAGCTCCGATGTCACTTTTCTGACCCGTTGCATGCTTTCCAACCTAAGGAAGTCGAGTTGGAGGTGGTTGCATCTTTCGAGGATAATCCTATCTGGATTTTTAATCATTGCATGATGGTTATCTATGGCAGGTATGTTCCTCTTGTACAGGTTCTATTGCAGCACGAGTGAGTACAGGACAAGACTTGGGAGAGGGAGGCTGATGTACGATCATAATGGCTGGAGTTATTTGGGGTTTCTTCTTCTACGCCACACTTGGGAAATTCAGGGATAAATTTCTTTAAGTAGGGATGTTTTTAAGAACATGAATCTTATTTTCAGGTATGATTTTCCTTTTTCTATAGATTTTGAAGAAAAATGTGTTTCTGGAATTTTTTGAAGTACAAGTCGTGTACATTATGAGTACACGTCGTGTACATAATTAATGCAGGTGACCATGTGATGGCCATGTCATGTCCACACACACAGTCATGTGGGGTTACATGAAGTCTACCTAAAGTATAGTACATAAAGGTCATGTACAAGCCGTGTACTCCAAAATTACAGGATGCATATTTTGTTTTTTTCATTAAACAGACCTGGGTTATGTCTAATGAACATGGGTGTCTTCTTCTTTTGCCGAAACATCCTGGATCACCCGTACGGTTCCGAGACTTCTTTAAGCCCCAAATTGCACATTCGTTCTTTGAATCGACCACCATTAATTGCATTGGAATCACATCAGTAGGCTCCTCCTTCTTCTAGGTCATCATTTTCCAATTCTTCCTCTTTTCCATGTAATCATGGGTTGAACATTTTATTAGCTTTCGTAGTTCTTCTACATTATATAGATATTAAAGCTTCGAGGTTCATGTATATTGATATCCTAACATAGAGGTAGGTGGTTTGTTCCTTTCTGAAGAATGTATTTGATCTTTATTTGAAAATTCCACCAATACCCTAGAATGGGGTATTGCATGTCTACTGTTTTCCCCTATTGTTTTACTTCATTAATTGTATGCCTAAGTGAAGGTTATTTATTGTGAATAGGGAAATAGTTGTGCATTGAATGTATTTCCCATGCTTGTTTACCTTTTTTTTACCATTGGGTCTAGTTATCCTGTTGGATGTTGTTTCCTGTTCCATGCCTAGTATTGGAGGATTGTATGACTATAGTTATAATGCGCGGATATGCTAAATAATTATATCCAGGTAGTTTTGAGGTTTACATTGGTTTTTATGTGCGCTATACTTTCTTGAATTACAACGGGCCATGAGAAACCTGTGTTTAGACAATAGGAAGAATTGATGTTGAGGGCTTCTCCAGTGTGTCTTTATAATTACGATGCGAGACAACATAGGGAAGTGACATTGAGTGCTTCCTCAGAGTGTCTATAGTTCCTGAACATCGGCCATAGAGGGAATTGGCGTTGAGTGCTTCCTCAGAGTGCCTTTAGTACGATACGGGACTATAGGGGGAATTGACGGTGATTGCTTCCCCCCGAGAGTCTATACTTTAGCAGAACTAGAGGGGTGAGACTGTGTGTGCTACCCAGCGGGATGCTTATACTTGATAGGTAGAACTAGACGAGATATGTTGTGGGGACTTCTTAGAGGGTTACCTGTTGTGTTATCTCTTGTGCTGTTCAATGCTGTGTGGTGTTTTTAATGCCTAAACTATGTATTTTTCACTACATAGTGCATGATTTTTTACTTATTTCTGTACTTTTTCCTGTCATGTACTTACTGATTATTAGGAACAGATCATCGGGTGGTTTCCTACTAGGATTTAGTCTCACACCCTATTTGGGCCATGATTTTGGGCCCAAAAACATTATATTGATATAGGTATACACAAGAGAAATCTCCCTTTGACTTCAGGTACTTGATTGAATTAGAGCTCAAGAGCATGGGACCAAGACGAGGCTTGTGAAGCTAAGGAGTTTCTCATATATTTTTATTTTTCACTTTGGTTTAGTGTTGTGTTCAGAATTTTGACATGTTTGGCTGCTTTCTAAGACAAATGTGTGTCATGCATCATTTATATTTTTTTACTCCAGTTGTTTCTTTATCAGTCTTCCGCTGTTTACTACTATTGGATATTTACTGATTCCTCTATTGGGTGTTGTTTACTTCTGTTGTGTACTCTAACAATGTGGGAATTGTCTCCCACTATCACACCCAAGGCCCTCACTACTAGTTGGGAGCCTCTAGTGTTCGAGGAAATGTATTTGAGGCCATGTGACCAACCAGGTACAGGGAGCCTATTGGTGGCTTCTAGAACAGGGGTGTTACATATAGAATATACATACTATTTCTTCCATTAAATTATGATTTTGTTGAAATAGAGATCATTTTAAAATGAAGACATTCATATTATGTATCTTATGGGAACACACACAGAGATACATTAGTTTAATTGAGAACATTATATATCCCATTGTATCTATATCTTATGTAATGACTTACTAGAGACCACTCTTTTATTATATATATAAAGTCACATATTTTTAGTTGTTAAGAATGAAACTATTTATTGTGGAGAAAATTATTATTTTTTACTAAATGTGGATTGAATTTGTTTAGTAATGAAACCCATAAAGTTTTTTATAGTATATCTAAATAGTTTTTTCTGGTTATTCAAAAGGTAATACATATGACATGATACATGGCTATTTTTATGAATACATTATAAAAATCCTTTTATAATATATAGGAAATATTTTTGGATATGTTTAAAAAATTTATCTATATCACATAATATATGGTGAAATGTTTCTAAGCATGTGAGAAATTAGTGAAACAAGTGTAATGAAAGTGATATTATATAAATCCTTGTATCATAAGTATATGATATTAAGATGAACTATTTTATAACAAGAGTAGTTGAGGAATATTGAATGGAACAGTATACAAATTATAGGTGTATTATAGGAGATACCTCACAAATCACTCTATAATATCATATTGTAGAGAAGATGAGGTGAATAATCATTAAGAATTAATATTTTGGGGTCCTCCCATTGTTGAAATAAATGATATAAATTTTTACCCTGATTAAATTCACGGGGGAAGCATTAATTTGATGAATTATTATAAAATAAGATTATATTCACTGATTACTTATTGTGAATTGTTATATTCAGGAATCAGGAGGAGTATCTATTTGTATTTATATAAAGGTGAAGTCTCTCTGAAATGTTGATCATATATTCATACAAAAGATTCTATTAATTCTACCTCTACCTGATTATCTCTCTCTCTCTCTCTCTCTTCTTAATTTATTTTCACTATGGGATAATAGTATATAATTAAAGGTATGATAGTACCATCATTGGTATTAGTAGATCATATATTCATGTGTATTCACTATATTGGAGGGAGTCTGATGGATACCCGTATGGGATCTTCATTGTGATTTTTTTGAAGTCAAAAGTCTAAGAATCCATGGTGTATAGTACACATTATTGATTCTTAACATTTTATTTTGTATGAAATCATCTTATAATTAATTTAATATAAATATTTTTTTTCCAATTCCTTTATTATATATAGTTTTTAATTTTTAAACACTCCCTTGAAATAATTTACTTATTATCACCATAAATTGGATAACTAGTGGTGGTTAACTAGATGGATGGAAACATTTAACATTAAATCATTCAGGGAACACCCATAGACATGGAATAATTTTTTGTTAAATTTTTTTAGAATATTGTGTGTAAGAGAAAAATAAATACGATGGGGAGATATTTTGTTAGATGACAAGAAACATCAAAAATTATTTTGATTCATTTTTACTCCTCACTTATGTGAGTAATATTAATCTCATAAATATAAATATTGTTTATAAAATAGATATGTTCATGAGGATTAACAATCATTACATTATATAAGATTCTTAATCCTTGTTCCTAGTTCTAGAAGTGCATTCATCGTATCAAACTCACAGAAGATATAGGATAATCCATACCACAATACAAGATAAGGATCCACAACCACCATTTCTTGACCTATTTTTAGTACTTACTGACCAAGAAATTAACTAGGGTGGATAAATGAAAAAGATATATGTGTACAATGATCAAGCCATTTTTTGATGACAAACATAGTCATATATGAGATTACACCTAGATAATGCCTTGAAAATCATCTGACCATAGTCAAACACATATAAGACAATACCTTTCTAGGAAATTTTTTGGAATCATCATTAATAGAGAACAACATACATCATTCCATGTGGATAGCTCAACCACTATGACAGCCACACATTATATTCCTATTTCTTCACTAGTTATTAATCCAATATCTTATGATATATTATGTCTAATAATATAATATTTATGACATAATAGTGAATTTTTTCAAGAAGTAGGTTGATCTTGTAGCAAAGTGAAACATCCCATAGGGAATAAATCCATCCATAACTATAAAAAAGTTATATCATGAACTCTTATTTCAGACACAATATCCATTTTCACTCAATGATAAATAAATTTTGGATTTACAGTTACATTTAAAAATTGGACAGCAGAGCAAAAAAGTAAGGTAATTACTCCATCATCTTTTCAAGGATCCAATAAAAAATCAATCCTTTTAGAATAGATAATACATATCATGAAGAAAAAATACTTATATGATGAAAATATAATACATGGTTAGTATTTTAAGAGAGGGAAATAATAATAATAGAAGAATAAGAAGAAGAAATATATATATGTGATGAATCATAAAATTAAAATTTTCAATAAATTGGAATCCTATGAATTATGGAATATTCATTGATCTAGTCACTAAAAAAAATTATTGGCTAGTTATTTAATCTCATTACCTTTTTCCCTAGCTATAACCAACCCAATTGTTATATAAATTTCACTCCCATTGAGAGAAATTACTGTTTTACAAGTAATAATATTAAATTCACTTATATCACCATTGAACATTATCATCATTCTATAATGGTCTATTATTTTCTAGTTGACTGTATATATTTATCTACAACCCAGATTGGTGTAGGTTGTCTCTCCACCCTATAATTCTTTAACATTTATACCATCCACTAACTCGACCACTCTTAATAGTTGGATGATCATTAGGATAGATTTTATGCTCATGTATTTATGAATAATCAGAGGTTTTAGGAACAAATTTTGGGCCATCAATTAAATTTCATTCTACCAATATTATCTTTATCTAAGAATGAAAAATGAGATAAAATATTGGGTGACCCATAATTTATTTATAATATTTATATTGTACATATATATCATTTTATTTAAATATTATTGTACTGTTATATTTTTATATTAATAATGGAATGAATGGTAACAATTTCAGTGTATGCCTTACTATTTAACTAACTTCTATTTTTAAATTCAGGATAAATATTCCAACTCTCACCTATTTTTTGATGAAACATAAATATTATAGTATAATCCCAAACTCGGTTATATATTAATGAGTTCAAGGATTAAATATCATATAAGTTATTCAAAAAATATATATAGTGCAAGACTGTTTTATGTTAGAAATCACACTTTTTACTATATCAATTTAATAGTAAGTGGTGAGTATTTATGTTGTCGGTGGGGATTTTATGGAAAGAAATTTTTCCCTAAAATAACTAATATTACAGATATTTTTGGTTAGAATATTTTTTTACTTGAGAAAATATAGATAATGTGTGCGTATGAAATTAATATTTTCTATATGATATTCTTGATAATAAAGTACATGTTGTTTTTGGTTTATAATCATAATTAATGATTAATTACATTTTCGTTATGTCTTATTTTTCCAAATTATTCCTTAATTTGATAATTACATATCTTCTGTTTGGTGATTTGATTATCTAATTTAAATTACACATTACTATGATGTATTTTAATACATTTACTCATTCACTTCCTTATATAATCATTCATGAGAAATTATCAGGATATTAATTAATAATTGAACTTTAACATTTAAGGATTCCATATAATTAGTGGCAATAACCACATTGAAATGATTGAGCAAACATTAGATATTCATTGATCCCTTTTTACTGTTTGAAGTAAAATTATAAATATATTGTGTTAAACTAATAGAATCCATGAACTAATATTTACAAAATATTCTTTGTATGTGTCCTTATAGGCCCATTTTCCATAGAATAGTGGATTATTACATGATTTAGTGATTCATTGGTCTTTTTCTATCAAAATTGAGAGGATTTATGGTTGAATTATTCCCTGATAGATATGGAAATATAATCTAAGAATATACTATATAATCAAAACTTCTTTTTAAAATCCATATATGTAACAATTTAGGATTCCTATATTTTTAATATGATCATTTAACACCATCAATTGACTGAGAATGTTTTATATATGATTTTTCATTTATCCATTCCCCCATTAGTTGACATATTTCACTATATTATTAAATCTACACAGTTGGACACTCTAAAATTTATCCACATCACATGAGGTGGTGGGTGTTGTGGAGTAAAACTCATGCCAAAAATTTGGGATTCCAAAATATAGCTACAAAGGGAATATAAAACCCATGTAGTTTGGTTCTATTTAATAATAAAATTATACCTTTTAAAGTTCATCGAAAATTACTATTGCGATGTATTTGATGTTTGTTTATCCATTACAAATGTTGTTCCATTTATTTTTTCATAATTGGTTTAATTAATTTTATGATATAAAAACCAATAAAATATTTTATTCCCGTTATATAATATAGGATTAATACATATTATCAGTATTTTAATGTCATATTTAATGAAAAATTTCCAAAAGATTCCTACTTGTGCATTAATGTGAGAATATCTTAGTAGGCCGAGGAATGAGGGATTATGCCTGAGAGACCCCTTCTAAAATGAAATTATACTTGGATAGCGGCCATTTTTTACCCATAATATCTATGATGGTAATTGGGAAGTATTGATGGATGAATGGAAAAATGAATTATATGAAATAGTTGAAATATGGTTTATACCTAAACTAGATTGAAAACATGTTGTATATCAGGAAAATTTATAAGACAATATGATGATAAAAATATAGTTTAAACTATGGAAATTGGTTTAGAAAATATTGGATGAGAATATTGACATAGGATAGGTTCTTCAAGTTGAATAGTAAAATTGATACTTGTTATAAATGGGATACAGAATTTATTATATCATTACTACCCTAGTGATTATAATGAAAAACAAGTTATATATTTTTTATATTATACATACTATCTTTTTTCATTTATATTCATCATAAAAACGTGACTAGAAAGGTGTGTATAATAATATAATTACGAAAATGTGGAGTTTACAGAGCATGTATAGGTGGTGTAGGCTTTGTAGTATTTTGACGAGGGTGAATAGGGTCGAAAAAGTTCAATAAGACCATTAGGGAGGCCTAGATATTAATAAAAGGAATATTTTTTGGGTAGGGGATACCTAGTGAAAAATATTACATAGATATAGATAATTATAATGTGGTTAACATGTACTTATATAAGATTTCATTTTTTCTATGATTTTACATTTTATAGAAATTTGTTAGCTTTAAAAAAGGTATATAATTTTAAGGCTTTCCATCACATTGGATTTATGGGCTCTAGTTTCCTCCATTAAATTATTGCATGTGAACCTTCTCAACAAGATAATGTGGAAATGGTTGTGAGGTTTGTATATAGAGGATACAAAGCCATTAAATTTTTCATAAATAGTATCCACCTTTAACATAGTTTTATTTATAGTGTATAAGTGGTTGAATTACATGAAATGCTATCTTATGTAGCATTTACTAATAAAAATGATGAAATTTATTAGAGTGAGGGTTGTTAAAAATATCACAGTCCCCAAAAATTAATTTCATGGGGTATTTTTATATGTAAAAACCGAGGGATTATGGATCATGAAAAGTGTATTATCATCCTCTTAGAATATTGGGGACTATATATAAATTCTTAATTTATATCGTTAATTATTTCATTGTTTCATAGAGTATGGTATCCAATTGAATTATCCACATCATGTTTATTAATGATGAAGATTGATGCATTAAATCTTGTGTCTATAAACGGGTAGTGGTTGCAAAGGAATCCTAGTATCAAACCACACATTATGAAGGATCGTTAAATGGGCTGTCAGATATGAATGTATGAAGCTATAACTATATAGATGATGAAGGCCCATTAAAAAGCCTATTTGTCACAAGGGAGTCTGATAGGGTTATTAAAATGATATAAAACTACACATCGAATGAAATGAACTCAATGGGGTTCTACCACTGCACCATAAAAGAATTATCAAGAAAATAAACATCTAGTGGACACATATTATGAGGTAGAGAATATGATTATTATGACTATATATATCATTCATGGTTAGCCACCACCCTTTATTTGTGAATGCATGTATGTTTTGTCAAAATTATCTTATTTTTATCATGAAAATGTATTTATATGTTAGTCAACATTCATACAGTACCCCCTTAGAACTGTACCTTTTTAGAAAAAAAATATGATTATTTTTTTAGGAATACATTCACTTCAATGTAAATTACTTAAGATCTACTTTATAAGGATATAAAAATCCCACCTCATCCTTAATAAAAAGGTTTTCAAGAGTGATTTTCCATTTATATTAGTACAAAACGGTATTCCACTTATTATAAACAAAATTTTTATGAATAGTTTTAATCCTATAAAACCACTCTGTATATGAATCAATTTACTGATTACATAAATATTAATCACATATAATTTGTGCAATGAACCATAATTATATGTATGTAATGTGCGAATCCTAAGAAAAATTAATACCATTTTGACGTTCTAGTTTCCAATATTATATGTGAAAATAGAAATTATTGATTTTTTTGTTGAATTTCCATATTAAATTATATTTCTCGTAAAATATCCAATTAAATTTATTAATTTATTGCATGTGTAAATTGATATAATATATAGATAATAATAATCAAGTATATATTGGACCACCATAGAAAATAGGATCTCTTTTGTTCACATTATTATTATTCAACCAGAGAACCTACTTATCAAAGAGCTAATGGTAAAAAAACATTAAGAATTATAAGAAATCATAGAGGCCACCACAAAGGGATTTTATTATTGAATGATACCGATTTTTCTATATTCTTGCTAAACTAAATTCATTCAACATAATAAATCACCAGATATTATAAATTAACTCTGGATAATATGTCATTAATTTGATGTCATTATAAGGATACATTTATTTGAGTAAATTTTTACTTTATTATATTCCACAAAAACAAAATTATGATTTTTAAATTTGGGACTATAAATTCATTGTTATATATTACTCCTCTAAAATTATCACAGATAACTGCTTATATAAAAATAAATGATATAATCAACTCTATTAAAGAAAATTCTGGATGGGAAAGGAATTTCCTTATTATTTCCCATAGAAATATATGGTTATAGAATAGGAAATCATTAAAATTGGAATATATGAAGTAGTAAAGGTATTATAATAATTCCACTAATACAATTAATGAATTATTTCTTAATAGATTTGTAGATTTAAACCTAACATGAAGAAAATCCATTTGGTAAACAGATATATTATATTCATTCTTTAGGATGTGATCATGATTATCAAATATATGATATTGGTAGATATGTATAAATATCTTCTATTCTTGAATAACATTGGATGACATGGAGTAGATGCCCCCAACATTGGAGAAAATATTATAACTAGTGAGGGAAATTGTTGAGAACCTCCTCTCAGGCATCGATAGTTCATTTTACTTTAGTTTTGAGAACATCATACTATAAAATGGATAGAGAATAAATATAAAGATGCAATAAAATTTTCCAACCTGATAGGATAATTTTTTTTCTATTCTCTTCTTGTAAACATTGGATGAACGATGATATAATGAGTGGGGCTGGGAGAAGTCTCTTGGAGTGAAACCACAAAATTTCTTAATTACAGTCATCGATATGTTGACATTTTGATATATCCATCCACTTTATTAGGTATATAATGATGTTGGGAATAATATAGTTCTAACAATATCATATCTTCCAAAGATAATAAGATGAATATATGTATGGGGATATTGTCCATATTCTACCATTTATTAGCGAATGCCCATAGTGATGGGGAATAGTTATAAATTATTTTCCATGTGTTGGTTTTTTAGGGTTCTATTATAAATGGTTTTTATAGCTTTTATTTTATCAAAATCAAAACCATCCTAGGTTTTCAGTTCTTTTTAATCATGAAAAACATTCCTACGGTTCGATTAATCTTCTTGTGTGAATGAGACCTCACACTGATTATAAAATTTTATAAGACCTTTCTCCTTACAACATTAAAATCTTAAATATATGTATTTATCAACAACCCAAATGGAATTAATGAACTATTAGGTTTGATAATGACTATACAGTAATATTATATGATCCTAAAAAAATTCCTCTTTATGATAGATAAAGAATGTATTCACTAAAAGGGGATCTAATTAGGTTAGATGATGAATGGATGGTAATGTAAAAGTGAATAATTTTCATTATCACATCACTATACTGTAATAAATATTCATAGGTCCATTGGATGTACTTTTAATGATTCGAGAATTGATTCATCCCATTTTTATTTCCATAGTAATGTTAAACTAGTTAGCGTGGGTACAGTTGTTGGAACTCTGCCATCACTCAGGGATGGTACAGAAGATAAAACATATATATATCCATTTTAAAAATTATTTTTTTAATTGAGAAATTAATGAATTGAGATAATGGTCCAAGTCATTCCATAGAGGAAAAAATGACTTCTCAATGGAATATAGTTTATACATTCTAAAAAGAGGCATTCAATATTTCCATGAAAGATAATGGTAATGAAATGTTATACCCATTCATAAAATAAAATGTTTTCAAAAATATGGAAACCAATATAGAGTAATGTGAAGAACTTATGGTTGATGTTTGAAGTCTATTAGAAAATACTGAACAAAAAATTAATTCGTGCAAATATGATATTATAAGTGAGTATGTTACATTAAAATATTTTTTTCATTCACCTAAATTATGAACCATTTTTTCTTTTGTATGATAACATATTTTAAATTGGTGAAAATTTTTCATAATATAGATTAGGTGATGATCAAATAACACCACCATAGCCTATTATGATTTATTTGAATATGGGGCTCCTAGAGAACCCATACAAAAGTCATCTCATGAAAAATACCCATTTACACTGACTAGTGAAACAATTATTGAAAGAATAGTTAACATTTCAATAATTGAAGGTAAAAATGAAAACATATACTATATAAATTATAATACTAAATAGTTAATAAATGATTTCTATACTTATTACACTGTCATATTTATTACAGGTATAAGGCCAAATGGTTATTTCTCTATAATATTTGTTACATCAAACAAATATGGATGAAATTTATTTGGAACAAATTTTTTCTATGGGAATTCAGTTACTTCATCTCTAGAAGTTCTAGTTTTAGAGTATATTATAATCCCTATAGTAGAATCTTTCTCAGACCCAATCTAAACAACATTTCAATGGGAATAGAAACAATTAGTCCAATGAGCCATTTGAAGTCTAATTAGATAGAACCAATTCAATGAGAAATAAAAAGAAATTACATAACCTAAATCTCATGTTAACCACACAATTATGTAAAATATTTTATTATGTCCATAAATATACCATGAAATATGAAATAATCTACAAATGGAAGTGAGATCAAATATTGAAATTGAATTTCTCGAGAGTAGAATTACTCACACAATCTACATATACAAGGGTTGTGGAACTTTAGGAAGGATCATACTCAACCAATATGGTGTAAGAAAAAAAATTATAAAGGAATAAGGAGACATAATTTGATTCCATTTTAGGGAACTATCCATAGATGAATAAATATTAGTAACATATAAATGAATATATGATGCATATAGAATAATGGAAAATGATATTGTCGCAACATCAATGTTGTTATTCTAGGATGACGGTTTTGAAGCAATACAGGTTGATAAACACCCAATTGTTATTTATAAATTAATTTGACCACAGGATAAAATCATAAAATCAATATATTTTTCTATTTAACATAGTAAAGTTGCAATTCTCTCTATTTTTTTGAATTCTTATAGAGTGAATAGAAACTTTTAATGCTCCTCCCTTTTTTTCATTGATTAAATGATAAAATTATTATACATATTAAATTGTTATATTTATTTAATAAAACACTAATATTATTTCAAATTCATAATATAATCTTGATTACTTATATAATTACATCAAAATACATTCCAATGTAAATTAATCTATATAAAAACTATGTGAAAATGAATTCTCTTATATAATAACGTGAAATTAATTATTTCATATTGAAGATAATTTAGGAATAAATAATTCAACACAGTTGTTTCTCAATGATGTGTATTTTAGTTCCAAATTTATAGATAATATTCCCCAACAATAAGACTATATAATCCTTTTAGATAATATGTAAAAGTCATTAGATTTCATTCTAGACTTATTCATCTAGATTGATATCAGAATATTTGGGTTAGATCCAACATACCATCAACATGGACGAATAATGGTCCATATGTATATGATTTGGGGAGCTCAATATAATGAAAAATAATTATGGTGGTTTGAATAAGTGAAATAATTGTCTTAAATGATTCACATACCCCGATATCACACCGTTATGATTTGTTTCACAAATCATATCCATCAATATTTATGGGAATTATGACAACCCATATATTTCATTCAGATTAGTTCATTGTTTAATTCAGAATGATATACTTTATAAAATATTATAATATTCTTTGTCAGATTTTCTTTGTTTAATTATGCATATAGCATTAACAATTTAAATAGAAATAATAACACATAAAACAAAAAATAATGAAATCCCTTATATTTCCCTAATGTTCTAAAATAATATAGAATGACCTGGGAATACACATAAGAAAAGGGTGAGGTAAAAATCCCACTAAGGTAATAATCAATGACAAAAATCATGTATCTAATACATGTGAGTAAATAGTAATATAAAGGTAACATATGGGAGTTGATAATCATAAATAATAATATTGAATCATGATAAATGTTGATAGAATACCTGAATCATTTGAATGTGGAAATAATATATAACGTGTCGTCATATAAATATTTAATGACTAATATACAAGAGTACGTATAATGGAGTTAATAGGATAACTTCCCTTTAAAAAAAAGGAATCTAATGAGATAAAAATATTACCTATTTCTTTGGAAGGATATATAATTATTGACCCACCCATCATATTCACATTATGAACATACATATGTATTCCCTATATATTATTAAACATAATGATTTCTTTCATCAATATTAATACCTTAATTAATATCCGTGGTTTATATACCTAGAATTGTAAAATCAATGAATTAAATGTATACCTAGCTGAACACCACTGAGTGGAAATAGGGTTGAGTATTCACTTCATTACTAATTGCCTTGAAAATATTATAGGATAATTTTGGCAACATAACAAGGGTAAATAAAGACTCATTTATGTACATAAATATAATTAAATATGAATCTAATAACCTATAAATCAGAATAATAGAAAAAATTATTTGTAAAATTATATCCCAATTAAAAAAATAGGGAATCAAAAGGAAAAATATAAATAAAGTGATCAGATAAAGGCGAGAAAGAGAGGGTCCCTAACATTGAGAGCTTGTTTATAAAATATTTTCATGAGCATTGAAATATCATGGGGTAATGTTATAGGTCTCTTGAAAGGGAAGGTAAGTCATAATTAGTTATACAATGGATTTGAGTAATGAGGAATAAGAGGATTGGTTAGTTTTTATAAATAATAACAGAGAACCATTTAATAATTTCTAAACGTATATTTTAGAATGTATACGATAAACTAATACAAAACATAATACATAAAATGGGTTTTCCCCGTTGTTTCTCCCAAAATGGATTTTATTTCGTTATTTTCTTTGGATATGGGACTTAAAATAATTTTCTTATTGATGTGGAGGTGAATCATGTTTATAAAGAAATTATTTTAAAGCCATTAAATAAAATATAGTATTTGGAGGATTCATTGAGGGTTTATAAAAATTATTAAATAATGTAGAAACATTATTATAATATATAAATGTAATACTGGTCTTGGATAACCTTTAAAATATTTATTTTACTACTTTTATTCTTTTATTATGTGGTAATACATACAATACAATTATACAGTATTCATTTTTACACCAAAGACCTACTATCTTTAATTTATTTGAAAAATTAACTTTTGGATAATTACAATGACCTGATATTAGAAATAATATATAATCTTCTAAATAATTATCTAAATGTTAGAATAATAAATTTAAAATAAAAAACCCCAATTTATTGATATAATATGGCCTTTTACTCTTCCAATTTTCTAACCATTAAAAAATTATATTTTAGTTAAATATTTTATATTATTATTTATATCTAATAAATATTATATAATAATAATATTTTATAAAATTATCATTCAATTTTAATAATTATTAAATTCAGAAAAAAGAGTGATTTGATTGAAACTATGTATTTCTGAATAAAGGAATTTGTGTTTCTTCATTTGATAATAATTTTTTTCACCGACATATTATTTAATCACTATAAATTAATAATAAAATATAAATATAATTTTTAATTTTTAAAAAATGAAGTCAATAAATTTATAATTTTTTCTTCTAGATACATATAAATAATTAAAATAGTTATGACTTTAATGGTAGGGTGTACAATGGTGAAATATTAATGTGGTGGTCTAGTGAACATGGATTGTGTTGTGATATAGATGAGAATGAAATTCTACAATAAATGGATTCGATAATGATTTTTATGTTGAATCTTAGTTTGGGATTAGTCAATGGAAAATCCTTGTCATATTATTTGCCTTAGATGCTCTGAAAAATTGGATTCTTAGTGTATTATTCATCTGGTAAAGTCCATAACTTACATTTTCTATGTAAATTGGATTTTTTATAACCATTCATATAGAAAATGTCTTTTGATCATTGTGCAATGAATATTACATTAATGGTTAGGATGTTTAATGGTATTTTAAATATGTTACAATATAAAAGATTAAATTCCTATATAACCCTAGTAGATCATGATTTTTTCTATAACTTCATTCCATAATAAATAATTTACTTATTTAAAAATGTAATTTAATTAATAATTTCTAAGGTAGTTATATTATTTCCCACTTTAAAAATTTCACCCATTAAATTTCATTTATTCTTTAAATAAGATTAGGGTACAATTATATCAACACCTCTTCTAGTTTCCATGTATATTTCTAAATCCTATGGCTTGGCCTCAAAAATTTGACAAGGTGAGTTTGCTAGTTTAACAGAACCATGTCCATATGATGTAATATATTTACCAGATGCTCCTCATATGAAATATCATTCTCTTATTTTACCACATATGGATTTATTAAATGTGTGGGGTATGATATGTGTAGATACCCATATCTTGACGTACACGTACATTACATTACATTTGCGGAATACTTAGTACATAACAAAAAAACACACACAAGGATCGTAATAGTTTAGTGTATTTGGAAACTCGGAACGTAATCTTCTAATCGTGGTGAAAGATCTTCAATATCTCCCATAAAGATCTTACATTTTTTTACCTAAAACCTTTCTTTATATCCTGGGGAAAAGAAAACATAAAAGGGTGAGCTCAAATGCTCAGTAAGGGTAAAAAAAAGAAAAATCAATCACATCATATTCATAAGAACATAACTTTTGGAAATCTTAACCTGCAAAAGAGAGCATTATTTCATAACATGGGATAAATCATATTAGTGAAATGAAATCCCAATAAGCATAAAATAAAAAATGAAACTTTGTGGAATACACACATAATCATAGAGAATCATTTCGTATTAGTCATTACTCATTACCAAGACTATCTTAGTGGGCAAAGTCCCTTTCTGAATCGAGTCACCCTCGTTTCAGTCCTGTTTCACTGAACCGGTATAACCTAATATTCCAGCCATGTCTATCTCATGAGATATGAAATCTTTACCCAATGAATTGGAGGGAGATATAGGTCCCACCCATCTTATAATGAATCCTTTCTTATGTGTGCCACATAATCATAAATCATACATCATCGCATAACACATGTAACAAAAATGGGATTCTTGAAACATCATGATATCATAAAACAAATCATATAAGGTAAATGACTTCATAAAATAATTTCCTCAAAACATAATCAAATCAATTTAATACTAGGGATAAAAACAGAACCCTATATTATCTTAGATGGAAAATAATTTTGATAAAACATTTGAACTCCATTCTTGAGGAAAATATCCTTTCTACTTCAAAAACACTTTTCTTTTCTTAACATGTCATAAAATTATAAACTAAAAGAAGTTCATTTAAAATAAACTTGAAAACTTTTAAAGTAAGATTTTTGGAAATAATGTTTTAAAAATCCATTCTTGCCGTATAAGATAAAAAAACATTCTTCGTACTTTTGTCGAAAAAGTCAAAAAGTACCTCGTACGAAAAACGACAAAAGATTCCTTTCATATCTTTTACTAAAATCTCACCGAAGGATAAAATTGGATTTAACTATTGTAGAAGGATGGAAATAATATTACATATTGAGGAAACATGGATGTGGATGATAAAATACACCCCAGTAAATACTAAAGTATAAACAATCTCGGATAAAAAATGAGATTGTGATATTTCCCTTACCTTAGGTCCGATTTGCTTTGTACGTGTCCGAAGCTCCTGTATAATGGTTTAAATAATGTTATTGACTTATTCCAGAATTATACATATTGATATGATATCATATATGGTCATATTCTTAGCTTCTTAGTAGTAATATATCATTGAAACTTGTTATTTGGGTGTTTATAACTTTTTCTTCTTATGCGTGTTTTGTCAAATAAATTCATATTCTTTTCGTTAGGTTACAGATACCTCATTTCCAGAATGGTATTAGTTTAATATATATCATATTCATTCATTCAATTCATTTATATAATCAGTATGAAATGAAGATCATGTAGAACGAGTCGCATCACATCGTGGAGACGGTATTCCGTACGTACGCACGAGTGATGATATCATTCCTATGATCATGGAATTGTATTTATGTGTATTTATACTGTTTCAGTATCAATATCACTTTATAATAATCATATATAGTTACTCATTACACCGTTATACCCATCCTTGTAAGGTGATGGTGGAAAATAGAGTACACCACGGCGTGGAGACGGTATTCCGTACGTACGCACGCGCGGTGATTTCATTTTTCCGTAGGATGGATCGAATGTGAATTAGGGTTGTTTCATATTTATAATAACATATAAGTATGTAAGTAATACTGATGTTATTACTTTATCATGAAACAACTAAAGAAGAAGAAGTTGAAGAAGAAAGAAATTGAAAAGATCGGTAATGGATATTACCTCTTCTTTGGAACGCCTCTTTGAATCCTCCACTTAGGAACTAAGATTGGTCTTTGAATAAGACCAGGAACTCTAGGATTATTCTAGGGAAGTGGAGAGGAGAAATTGTCAGGGTTTGGCCGAGCTTGAGTGCTCAAATTGGTGTGAGGAGGAGGGGGAGGAGGTGCCCTTTTATAAGGGAGGAGAGGGGCATCTTAGGAATATCTCAAAATATTATTTTATATTAAAGTCAAAATAGGTTTATAATGGTTCCAAAGGGTCTTATTTCGAAGCTAAAGTTGGGATGGGTCGAAATCCTATCAACCAATAGTATTTAGACAAGATTAGGTTATTATTTTAACCTTATCAATTAGATTTAACTCTAAGTTAAATAATTTAACTTTTACCGTGTCTTTTTGTTTTCTTACACTATATGGTTAATACACTTACTATAACATGCCAAACGAACCCAAAATTTTTTATTATTAATATATATATCCTTATCTAAGTCATTTGGCCGAACCTTAGATTTTTAGGAATAAAATAACTATTAATAATATAATATTTTATTTAAAAACTATTTTGTGTCAATTTTGACACTATTTGATATATGATTTTTGTGAAAGTCATAAAAGAATTATATGTTCGATCCAAGTTGATTAAATCAACACTAAAATATCATAGTAACCTAGAAAATTAGTGGAATTCATAAAAAGTCTCAAATTACATTTATTTTGGTGTTTATAACATCAATTATGTCAATATTTCATTAATAAGATAATTACTGCGTCATCATTGTGTCATAAATAAATTAAATTATTTAATGTCTAAAAATTATAAATAAAATAGCATCTTGCAGTAAATATTTTTAGCTTTCTAATGAATATTTATAGTCAAATTTATCTTATGTATAACCCCATATTTAAAATTATTTACTTATTAAACTTTGATTTTAACTATTTTAACCCTTCTTTAAATAAATTAATAATAAATGTCCTAATCTAATCCAACTAGACCTAAATAGTCATATTTTATTCCTAAGTTTGTTTTTGGTCGAATTACACTTGTCCAATAGAATTAGGACATGTGTTAGGGTAATAATAATATCATATTTACCCTTATTTACCCTATTTACTATTAACCGTGGTAAAAAAAAGTAAAAAGTTACTATTCACCAAAAATTATTTTCATCTCATTGAACCACATTTTAGTCCTTGATATTAACCGTGTCTGTCGGATTTTCGAAATTCCATTCACAGAAGCGGTAAAATTATGTTTTATGCAAAATTCAGTTTTTAACCTACCACTTAGTGGTTTCACTATTCATCAAAAATTGAAAGTTTTCAGAAAAGTACCAAAATTTCACCCTAGGCTATAATTGATATTCCGAATTCAATAATGATTTATATTTTAATAAATTCCCAACATATAAGTTGCATTAATTAAATTTATAATTAATTTCCGCTGTCACAACAAATAGCGTGTTTTTAAGAGATAATAACTATCAAAAGATTGACACTTGTTTATAACTGGTTTAAATGTGAAATTACATCCAATGTCCCACATTGTATTAAATTGTAAAAATATATTCTAAATATACTTTAAAACCACTCAAATTAATAATTTATAACTATTAATTATTTCGATTGAAAAAGTTGTTTTTAATTAAAATTTAGTAATTTCCACTATTCATCAAAATATGAAAGTTATCCGAAAATTACCAAAATTTCACCTTAGGCTAAATTCGATACTCCTAATCCATAAATGAAGTCCATTTTGAAAAATAAAATTTACAAATTTTCAAAAAGTGGTTATTACTATTCATAACGGCTAGTTTTAATAATATCTTAATAGCATATCGTGTTTAGCGAAACGTGGTGTTGCGTACAACACACACTATCGTGGAAGGTCGCGATTGCGTGTAATTCAAGCCAGGTCAAAGATGTGTGATGTGAAAGCTCCTTTTGGTGTAGCGTATAACACAAGACATTAATGAAATTAAAAAGAATATTTTTCATAAAATCTCGGGGTGTTACATTCTACCCCCCTTAAAATGAATTTCGCCCTCGGAATTCGTCGGGGTTATAAATGGTTTACTATTCGAAAGTTTATTTAATCGAAACCCACATCGTAAAAAAGAAATACCAAAACCAATCTTTAAAAACAAAAGTATGAAACGTAACAGTTACCCAAATAAACTAATCAATGGGTTTCCACATAGGTGAAAATATGGATATGGAAGAGAAATCTAACCATCATGTTCTGATGGAGAGTGGTAGAGAACATGGCTATGGAAAATCCAGCAATCACAAATCCATAAATTTGTGACGATCTAAGGTACCATCTAATTCATCAGATATAAGATCACTAGGACAACATTTTTGGTTTTCAAGATCGTTTCCCTAAAGTTAAAGAATTTGAATTAGAATAAATACTTACTTTATTTTGGTACAATCTCACTGTTGTTTGTGCCTTGAACAATTTCCACTTCATCTCTTAAATAAATGAAGTTGAATTTGTTATTCGTGAAGTTTTAGCAGATCATGTGATAGAATGACAGGTCATTCCAACTGTCTCAAACAAAAGGTTATCAAAAATTATACACATAAGTCGATCTATAGTGAGATTAATCATATATGGTTCCTAAAATGGACTTATGCTTCTTATATCATACTTCTTAATATAATAAAACTAGTTTCTACTAAACAGGGACTTCCTGTAGGCCAGTGGTAGGCGATAAAGGCCAGTCGCACTTCAGTTGTGGGTTCGATTCCCACATCCTTGTCCGACGCGATGGGCTGTCGCCCGTCCTGCAGGTTGTCCTTTTTCTAAAGCTATATTACTATAACATCCCATCAATAATATCAAAAAACATTTTATCCCAACTTATGTCCAACATAATCCATTAAAATCTTTAGGCTCATCCATAATACTTTAGTACACTCTCATAACATAGTGAAAACGATTACCAAAGATTTAATACTATCGTTGATCCCCATATATCATAAGATATATCTTGTTGGTCACATTCCAAACATTCAAAGGCCTTAATCTTGTACTCTCTTGAATACCCATTGAACCTTATTGAAAACATGAGTGCTGTTAAAAGTTAACTCTTTCCACATACCAAAATCCTCAAAATTCTATATACTCAAACCATGATATCACTTAGTCCTTATATCAATCATGAGCTCATGAATACAATCAAACATCTTATTATCTTCTTATCCCTTCATTATGCTCATATCATCTGTTTACCAAAAATATCTCAATCACTTTTCATGGTTACTGGTACCATAAAATTATTGAAATCCAAAACATAAATATTCCAATATTCCACGATACTATATAAAACATTATTTAGGAATCCCATTACATAAACACTGAATCATTCCACCACATCGTTGTCATATTCAACGTCACCAATAGTGATCGCATGTGACTTACCTTTATCCTTTGCCTTAAGCGGTTGCTCATGTCGATCATCACTAACCCTTGGATTAGGGCATTTATTGGCATAATGTCCCATCTCCTTGCACTTGAAACATTGAAGTGTTGGTGGTGCGTTCTCTACAGTCTTTTCTTTATTCACATCAATAGAAACCCTTTTTCCATTACTTCGACACTCAGCTGCTCGATGACCTTCTTTTCCACGCTTAAAACATTTTCTAGTCCCTTTAAGACAATCTCCACCATGCTTCTTTCCACACTTTGAGCATAAGGAAACATTCATCTTATTTTCACCATTATTCTGAGATTTCTCCTTGAACTCCATATTTCGTTTCTTGTCAAAACCCTGAGATGGATATGTAACACCAACTTCCATTTCTACCTTGATAGCACAACGTACAATTTCTTCAGAGCTACTGAAGTCTCTTATAGCCAATGCCCTTCGAAGACTTGGTTTTAAGCCACTGAAAAATCGATCAACTTTACTTTTAGGTTGGATGATAATTCCAGATGCATACCTTGCAAGTCTTATAAAATTCGCTTCGTATATACCAACAGATTCATCATCCTTCTGCTTCAGCTCAAGAAACTCTTTTTCCATCTTTGTTCGAAGAATACAAGGGAAATACATACTGAAAAACAAGTTCTTGAACTCGTCCCATTCCATGGACTCAATTTCATCTCTTGGCCTCGTATTCATGATAAGATTCCACCATCGATCAGCTTCCCCTTCCAAACGATATACTGATAAGATGACTTTATCATGTTCAGAACATTGAAGAACTGAAAATATCATTTCAGTGGTACTGATCCATTGTTCAGCAACAAGTGGATCAGAAGTCCCACTAAAAGAAGGTGGACGTTGCCTCATGAAAGACTCAATAGAATATTGTTCCCTTATCTGCTCATTTGGAAGTCCAGAATGATTCAGAGCTTGTGTAAGTATAGCAATAAGATTTTTCACTCCATCTCCCATAACATTTGTTTGTTCAGGAGGGAAATCATTGCATTGTCCATTTCATTGATCAACATGGTTCCTTCGGGTTCCATCCATCGTCTAAAACCCAAAAAGAATAGCGTGAGAGGCAAAAATCATGCTAGGGAAAACAACATAATAAAGGGGGAGTATCCTCAATATCTAACTTCTTAGGTTAAATTCTATGATCATTACCATAGTTACAGGACTGTATCCTATACGTATACTTATCCTTAGGGACATCCCTAGACAAACCTTATAAATATCTCTAGGGATCTCACTAAAGTTCTTGCATCCTAGTTTCCAAAGGTTGACTAAACCTTTCCTCTGATACCAACTGTAGAGACCCATATCTTGATGTACATGTACATTACATTACATTTGCGGAATACTTAGTACATAACAAAAACACACACACAAGGATCGTAATAGTTTAGTGTCTTTGGAAACTCGGAACGTAATCTTCTAATCGTGGTGAAAGATCTTCAATATCTCCCATAAAGATCATACATTTTTTTACCTAAAACCTTTCTTTATATCCTGGGGAAAAGAAAACATAATAGGGTGAGCTCAAATGCTCAGTAAGGGTAAAAAAAAGAAAAATCAATCACATCATATTCATAAGAACATAACTTTTGGAAATCTTAACCTGCAAAAGAGAGCATAATTTCATAACATGGGATAAATCATAGTAGTGAAATGAAATCCCAATAAGCATAACATAAAAAATGAAACTTTGTGGCATACACACATAATCATAGAGAATCATTTCTTGTTAGTCATGACTCATTGCCAAGACTATCTTAGTGGACAAAGTCCCTTTCTGAATCGAGTCACCCTCGTTTCAGTCCTGTTTCACTGAACCGGTATAACCTACTATTCCAGCCATGTCTATCTCATGAGATATGAAATCTTTACCCAATTCATTGGAGGGAGATATAGGTCCCATCCATCTTATAATGAATCCTTTCTTATGTGTGCCACATAATCATAAAACATACATCATCACATAACACATGTAACAAAAATGGGATTCTTGAAACATCATGATATCATAAAACAAATCATATAAGGTAAATGACTTCATAAAAATAATTTCCTCAAAACATAATCAAATCAATTTAATACTAGGGATAAAAACAGAACCCTATATTATCATAGATGGAAAATAATTTTGATAAAACATTTGAACTCCATTCTTGAGGAAAATATCCTTTATTCTTCAAAAACACTTTTCTTTTCTTAACATGTCATAAAATTATAAACTAAAAGAAGTTGATTAAAAATAAACTTGAAAACTTATAAAGTAAGATTTTTGGAAATAATGTTTTATAAATCCATTCTTGCCGTATAAGTTAAAAAAACATTCTTCGTACTTTTGTCGGAAAAGTCAAAAAGAACCTCGTACGAAAAACGACAAAATATTCCTTTCATATCTTTTACTAAAATCTCACCGAAGGATAAAATTGGATTTAACTATTGTAGAAGGATGAAAATAATATTAAATATTGAGGAAACATGGATGTGGATGATAAAATACACCCCAGTAAATACTAAAGTATAAACAATCTCGGATAAAAAATGAGATTGTGATATTTCCCTTACCTTAGGTCCGATTTGCTTTGTACGTGTCCGAAGCTCCTGTGTAATGGTATAAATAATGTTATTGACTTATTCCAGAATCATACATATTGATATGATATCATATATGGTCATATTCTTAGCTTCTTAGTAGTAATATTTCATTGCTACTTGTTATTTGGGTGTTTATACCTTTTTGTTCTTATGCGTGTTTTGTCGAATAAATTCGTATTCTTTTCGTTAGGTTATAGATACCTCATTTCCAGAATGGTATTAGTTTAATATATATCATATTCATTCATTCAATTCATTTATATAATCAGTATGAAATGAAGACCATGTAGAACGATTCGCATCACATTGTGGAGACGGTATTCCGTACGTACGCACGAGTGATGATATCGTTCCTATGATCATGGAATTGTATTTAAGTGTATTTATACTATTTCAGTATCAATATCACTTTATAATAATCATATATAGTTACTCATTACACCGTTATACCCATCCTTGTAAGGTGATGGTGGAAAATAGAGTACACCACGGCGTGGAGACGGTATTCCGTATGTACGCACGCGCGGTGATTTCATTTATCCGTAGGATGGATAGAAGGTGAATTAGGGTTGTTTCATATTTATAATAACATATCAGTATGAAAGTAATACTGATGTTATTACTTTATCCTAAAACAACTAAAGAAGAAGAAGTTGAAGAAGAAAGAAATTGAAAAGATCGGTAATGGATATTACCTCTTCTTTGGAACGCCTCTTTGAATCCTCCACTTAGGGAACTAAGATTGGTCTTTTAAGAAGACCAGGAAATCTAGGATTATTCTAGGGAAGTGGAGAGGAGAAAATGGCAGGGTTTGGCCGAGCTTGAGTGCTCAAATTGGTGTGAGGAGGAGGGGGAGGAGGTGCCCTTTTATAAGGGAGGAGAGGGGCATCTTAGGAATATCTCAAAATATTATTTTATATTAAAGTCAAAATCGGTTTATAATTGTTACAAAGGGTCTTATTTCGAAGCTAAAGTGGGGATGGGTCGAAATCCTATCAACCAATAGGATTTAGAAAAGTTTAGGTTTTTATTTTAACCTTATCAATTAGATTTAACTCTAAGTTAAATAATTTAACTTTTACCGTGTCTTTTTGTTTTCTTACACTATATGGTTAATACACTTACTATAACATGCCAAACGAACCCCAAATTGTTTATTATTAATATATATATCCTTATCTATGTCATTTGGCCGAACCTTAGATATTTAGGAATAAAATAACAATTAATAGTATAATATTTTATTTAAAAACTATTTTGTGTCAATTTTGACACTATTTGATATATGATTTTTGTGAAAGTCATAAAAGAATTATATGTTCGAACCAAGTTGATTAAATCAACAATAATATATCATAGTAACCTAGAAAATTAGTGTAATTCATAAAAAGTCTCAAATTACATTTATTTTGGTGTTTATAACATCAATTATGTCAATATTTCATTAATAAGATAATTACTGCGTCATCATTGTGTCATAAATAAATTAAACTATTTAATGTCTAAAAATTATAAATAAAATAACATCTTGTAGGAAATCTTTTTAGATTTATAATGAATATTTATATTCGAATTTATCTTATGTAGAACCCCATATTAAAAATGATTTACTTATTAAACTTTGATTTTAACTATTTTAACCCTTCTTTAAATAAATTAATAATAAATGTCCTAATCTAATCCAAGTGGACCTAAATGGTTATATTTTATTCCTAAGTTTGTTTTTGGTCGAATTACACTTTTACAATAGAATTAGGACATGTATTAGGGTAATAATAATATCATATTTACCCTTAGTTACCCTATTTACTATTAACCGTGGTTTAAAAAAAGTAAAAAGTTACTATTCACCAAAAATTATTTTCATCTCATTGAACCACATTTTAGTCCTTGATATTAACCGTGTCTGTCGGATTTTCGAAATTCCATTCACAGAAGCAGTAAAATTATGTTTTATGCAAAATTCAGTTTTTAACCTACCACTTAGTGGTTTCACTATTCATCAAAAATTGAAAGTTTTCAGAAAAGTACCAAAATTTCACCCTAGGCTATAATTGATATTCCGAATTCAAAAATGATTTCTATTTTAAAAAATTCCCAACATATAAGTTGCATTAATTAATTTTATAATTAATTTCCGCTGTCACAACAAATAGCGTGTTTTTAAGAGATAATAACTATCAAAAGATTGACACTTGTTTATAACTGGTTTAAATGTGAAATTACATCCAATGTCCCACATTGGATTAAATTATAAAAATATATTCTAAATATACTTTAAAACCACTCAAATTAATAATTTATAACTATTAATTATTTCGATTGAAAAAGTTGTTTTTAATTAAAATTTAGTAATTTCCACTATTCATCAAAATATGAAAGTTATCCGAAAATTACCAAAATTTCACTTTAGGCTAAATTCGATATTCCTAATCCATAAATGAAGTCCATTTTGAAAAATAAAATTTACAAATTTTCAAAAAGTGGTTATTACTATTCATAACAGCTAGTTTTAATAATATCTTAATAGCATATCGTTGTTTAGCGAAACTTGGTGTTGCGTACAACACACGCTATCGTGGAAGGTCGCGATTGCATGTAATTCAAGCCAGGTCAAAGATGTGTGTTGTGAAAGATCCTTTTGGTGTAGCGTATTACACAAGACATTAATGAAATTAAAAAGAATATTTTTCATAAAATCTCGGGGTGTTACAATATGTACTTACTCAAGATGGATACATGGAACACATCATGTATTTGAGATGGGTTATGTTGGAGTGATGATTTATAGACCATAACAATGATACAATCATGGATCTTCAAGAATATCATATATTTTTGATGAATAATTCAATTATTCCAAAACCTCCTGAAACTATTCCATTGAAATTAATAAAATGAACACTTTATCTCTAACCTAAAACACTATGTCTCATTGATGAATGTTTTCATTGATTTTATGCACAATTTTATTTTTATTTTATATGAAAATATTCATTTTGAACCTTATCTATGATTTCATTGATCAAATAAGATTAAATCACCTAGTACTCTTCAACATCATTTTATCATTATTGAGTCTAACATATCTTTCCTTTCAAATACTCTGAATGTGAAATTTTAAAACTATAATAAATAGTTTTTTATTTCATAAATCCATTTGGGGATGTTTTATTATCCCAATTTCTTTGTAAATCTATTTTACATGATCTCAGAATGTGCTCTAGATTTTGACTGGTTCTCTCAGACCGACAATCCTATTGAGGTGATAATTAGTGTAGAAGCAGAATTTAGTTTCCAATGTATGTTGAAGGATTCTATAAAACCTCAATGTAAAACTATGATCTGGATTAGATATAACAGAACAAGAAAATAAAAGTATTGTTTCAACTTCTATTAGGTATATGATGATGACATATTAAAGAGATAAATCATATGTGATAGCTATGAAATGTGTTAACATGGTAAGGATATAGAATTCTAACCAAATGAAGTTATTAGAATTAGGCATCCTAGGTATTCCTAGGATGAAATAATTTTTTTTTTCTATATTGGTATGGGAAATTGTTGCATCATACCCATCAAATTATTTTTTTTTCAGCATTGACATTGTGGCATTCCAAGCATTGTGAAACAAATTCAACAATTTCATTCTTCATGTCATCCCACTAGAAGTAATTAATCAAATATATATACATAATTTTTATTCATGGATTATTAAATAAAAAAGAAAAATTAAAATCATCAAAAATATCACTCTTCATTTATTCTTTTTATAGAACAGATATACAGGTTCGAAATCATATAAATTAAACATTAATAATGTTTTTGTCTTAGAAATATGGATCCTTTTATGGCAGCACCACATAATCCTTATCAGCCCCATGGTTTAGATTATGATATATTTTTTAATATTCATATGTTTAGGGTAGGATAAATAACCTTTTATTATTTACATTTCCATCCTATGAATTTTTGAGAATATTTAATCCAATTTTATTTTCATCATCAATAGTGTAGTTGGATACTTTATGCTCATTGTATTTACACTATTTTCTCATTCTCATGATGATAATGGACTTAATAATCAAAAGCCCATATCTTCTCTGACATGATTTATTGGAAAATGTAGTGATCCTTTTGTGTGAATAAATACTTGAGGGTTCTATGATCCATATATATGGCATACTTCTTCCAGTAGAGAAAATGTTTTCAAATCTTCATCATGAAGATCACTACATCTAATTCTGAATCACGTGTTGGATAGTTCTTTACGTGGATATTTAATTAGAGGATGGTATACAATATAATGTTTTTAACAATTAATATTACAAAACCCAACCCTTTTTTGGATGCATAACTTTAGATTATATTTTCTTTGTCATTGGTGGGTAATTTGATTACTGGTGTAGTGATTAACATCTTCATTAACATGTTGAAGCATTCTTGACATTATTCATTACAAAAAAATCACCCCCTTCCAATTTATATTTGTAATATAGATTTAGATTTGTGAGAGGGTTTTATAAAATAAATGATAATACACAGATAATCTAACGAAAATGCAGTTTTTATCCACATTTGTGAATAACTAGTCTCCAACCAGCTGATCAAATAGTTTATAAATCCATGGAATATAATACTTTTTCATTATTATGATTTATTATGTTCTGATAATTAATAGAAATGTGTATAGAGAGATTATTATTCATCGATAAGTGAACCAGTAAACCCCATAGTGAACAAATTTTGTGTATTAACCAATTATACATGTTCTATTATAGTTTATTATTTATCTCATCATATACAATAATGGCCATTTCTTATTTATTCATGAATATTGGAAGAGAACTGGGTATATGTTTGATTGAAAACTATAACAATCGAGTGGAAATAATAATGGATAATTATTTAAGAAACACATTGGTGAATTAACATACAATATGAATGTCACCATGTATTATCTTTTCCTTAGTCTTAATCACATTATATATACAAGAATTCTTAAAATCCAATAATATCAATTAATTAGGTGATATTTCTAAATGAGATTCATCATTCTTCTTATACATGTGTATAATCAAAGGTGTATTTTCAATTAAATGGGTAATTTACTTCTCTCATCAATTTATGTAAAAAAACAAGGAAATATAATTCATGCTTAGAATTACATTGACCAATTCTAAAGCGAGTATCAATTAAATTTTGGTAAATTTATGCCCAAATTTTTTTCAGTGGATTTGTTATATACTTGGTATGAAATAATTTTCCTCTTTTTTATTTCCATTGATAACTATACTATCATTATTTTCTTTGGTGTTTAAATAGTTATACTAATCTAGAGTGACATGAATGAATTCATAGAAAAAAAATCAAATAGTAACCTAACTATACATGAACTAATAACTACAGTATCTGTCCCCACATAATTTTTGGGATCCCCCACATAAATTTTTATGGCTTATGATAACTCTAATGACCCCAAATTTTAAATAATATATTTTTCTTTGGATTGTGAGTTATTTTAATTTGTACTCAATGAAAATATATCCTTTATTAATGTTGTCTGCATAATTAAAATAAGACAACTGGGTTTCAAATGTTATATGACCACTAGTCAATATGACCATTGAAAATTGTACTATTAATGTTATGATTATTATATATAAATAAAAATGATAATGGTTAAATAATACATAATGAAGAGTTTATGGCCTTATCTATAAGGTTCTATACATACGAATCCCATTTGTCAGATAATGGGAAGGAGATAACATCATTGGGATTTTCTCTGGACCAATCCCAAAATGAGCTTCAACATGTTATGCTTGAACTTAACCACATTTTGGAGACGTTCAATCTGATAAAAATTACCACTTGGGCAATGTTCTCTGAGAAAATCCATGATTCTATCACTCTTACACACATTACGATTTGGTCATATGCATGTGTTATTAGGGGATATGTAATGAGGGCATATTTACTTTGCGTAATGATTTTTGTATAAATAAAATTTCTATTTCTTATTTGGGTAAAATTTTTGAATTTCAAATGTCAAAATAAAAAATGGATGAATTTATAGATGTTTTTTATTATCGATGAATATAAAAAGTGTATTTTAAAATATGATTTTACAATTTTAATAATTATTAATGTGAAAATATTTTCAAAAAAAATTCTTATATAATTGTGATTAGTAATAAATTTATAGTCTAATAAGATCAGATTAATTTTGGGTGAATAGTAAATTATGAATAGTAATATGACCATTATGAATAGTAATGTGACCAATGGAATAGTAAACTAACTTAATAATGTATAAATATAATTTAGGCACCATGAATGGTAATTTTATGTAATAGAACAAATAAATAACTTTTTCAGAGATTATTAGTTATGTGTTTGTATATTTTAGGTTAATATTTTATTTTACTTAAAAATTAATATCTCAAAATATTAAAATAATTTTCATAATATGAAGTTCATTTTTGAATTCAGAGCATTGATATTATGTTAAAGTGAATTTATTATATATATTTTTTTGTTTGTTGGTGATTAAAAAATATATAGTTTTGAGTCTTGGATTCTTTAATGACATCATTAATGATGTAATATTTCTGGTTGACTTGTTTATAGTAAAATATGTTATATAGTGTCCCAAGTGGAAAATACCATGGAAAAATACCTCGGGCAATCCCATGGTTTTTCAGATAACACTAATTAGGTGTTCCTTGGATATTAATAAAGTATTCCCTCACATTTTATATAAATAACAACCCATTCCTTCATACCATTAATTTAAATTGTTCTTCAATTAAGAACTGGTCTTTTTACCTCCCATGGAGTCTTCCCAAGGTTCCCTCAAGCCCACCAAAGTCCCAACCTTCATGTTTTTAAAGTTACTATTCATGGTAACAAAACTTTTCACCTTCATTTTTTGAGTCAACATTTCTTTTATGATATATCTTTGAATTTACTATATCATATGTTGGGGTATGATATTTCGTATCCCTCTTAAAGTAATTTGGATTTCCATATGACTATATTCACTTTTTTTCTCTGATCAATTAATTTTCTAATTTTTTATGTGACATCATTTTGATGCCAAATTTTTTAAAAATAAATCACATATTCTTTTTTCTTTTATGTTTCCTTTTCATGTGGTATGTCATTAAAATATCTATACCATTATCTAATTTCTATATTATTCTATCCATATACTTTATTATGTGTTTATTTATGATTCTTTGAACCCTTTACTCTCTCTTTTTAATGTTTTCTAAAACCATGTTATATATCTGTTATGATGGTGGAATTTCATCTAAAAATATCTCTCTCCTTTTATCAATTTATTCTATAATATTATTTATGTGTATGAAAAAACATATTTATTTTCTAGGTGTTTTCATAAATATTTAAAAAAATGATATTTTTGATTCTGTAATTGGAATTCAATAAACCCTCATTCATTTTCCATGGATTATAAATGACATAACAATCATGATTTTGAACACTTTTAAAATGTCATGATTTGGAAATAAAACCCATTTATTATATTATATATGATGTATTTTGGAAATATTTGATTATGATCTAAGTGGATCACATGAAAATAAATAAATATTAATGGTTAACCCTTATAGTGCTCTAATTAATTGGTTATAGAATTTAATCGTTAGAGTTTACAAGTTTTACAATACCTCGGTGAATAACCTTGATAAATTTTATGACAAATTGGGGATGATACATGGTTATATTCTTATGAATTTCTAAATTAAATTTTATAGCCACGTTATCTAGTTATATTTCATGTCATTATTATTTTTATATGCCTCTTTATCCTTTATTATTTATCCAATGTTTGTATTGATACATCTTATGTTCAAATGTAAAATGTTCCACTTGTTTTCCTTAATAGGGATTTTGTGCACCCTTTACATTGATGTATGAATCTAGGTAATGAGATGAAGTAATTTTTTTAGTAATAACATTACATGATGATTTTCAAGGTTATTAAAAGTTTTTTATATTTTTTAATCTATTATTTACCTTTTTCCAACGAAACTAGACTATAATAATTCTCTATGTATAATATTTAATGAAAAGACATGTAATAAAAAGGAGATATTCCATAGTCCGTATAAATGGATATATTACATATTTAAAAAAAATCAGTCTTTAAAAAATATAGGAGGAACTATATAAAAAATATTAAATATATGAAAAAAACCTGGTGTATTGGTGAAATTTTACGTAAGTGGTTCCCAAACCAATAAACCATGGTCTGGATATGAAAAAATGGATGTGGATGTGTCACATATATACCTATGAGTGAAAACTCAAACAAGGAGTTTTGGGGTTGACCTGGGGTATCCGGGTACATGAAAATAGGACTTGATGCACTCTTGGTTTGAAACTCCTAGGGGATATGTTTGACTAATCAAATTCTTTTTATGAATCATTATGAATGATTTATTGACAAATATAATTGTTTTTAAATACTAATATGTCTACGCATAACATTTTAAGACATAATCTTCCATTATAGTTAAAATATTTGTAAATGAAAAAATCTTATCACTATGGTTTTATTGTTTGAGATAATGGTGAGAAACCATAGGAATCATAGAAATGGTGATCATAATAGAACATGTATTTATGACCCTCTGATGGAAGCTAAAATGGAAACCATCGGGATAATGATGAACCAACTGACTCATGTTATGGGAAATAATGTGAATGAATCTAAGAGACTGATTTCACAATGAAGGTAACAACATTTTATTGAGTCCTTTATGCGTTAATGAGTACTATACATTAGTGGATCTACAGACCCAATGATTTATGAATAGTAGATCAGCTCTATTGATATGATCTTTTATGTGATCCATTTTTCATGAATAAGATATGTTCACCCTTGTGGTTTAAGTCATAGAGGGATAAACTGATTTGTTGGGGGAACTTATTAAAAATAAGTGGCCAACATTTGAGTTTCAAGCTACGGAGTGGGAACAGTTCAGATGGATCTTCCTCAATTACTGTTTCCATCATTCTATGAGAAAAAAATGTAGAAGGTGTTTCCTTAACTAAAGAAGAAGGGGAATGAAAATTTTGGAACCTACAAGATGAACATCAAATAATATACCACTACACCTCATGCTATGTCATGGATCCTAATGGGAAGGATGATAGATTCTTTGGTGGACAAAGACCTCATATATGGAAGAATCTTACCAATCAAAACTTTGATAATTATGATGAGATTGGCTTGAGTTATATAAAAGTTGAAATATTGTTTAGTGAGAAGTAGAGGTCACATAAATCTATTGAAATGTACATATTTAGTGAGAAAATATTGGGTAGGAGCATTGATCAGGTAAGAGGGGGCATGAAAGTTCCACATCCCATGTGTAATAAATGAAGGAAAAAGAATTTAGGGAATTTCCATCTCAAGCGATGTATGTGATACAAGTGTGGAAGATATGGCCATATCATGTAGAACTGCATAGTGCGGTGAAGCCTCATCATCCCAAAACTTATAGAAAAGGTTAGATGTTTCATGCCCTACCTGAAGTCCCACACTCTAAGTGTAGATAACATGGTCACTTTTCCAGTAATTTTCAAAATCTGAGGGAAGTGGAGGGGAATCACTATCATCCTCAGAAAAGGCCAAGGGAACAACGTCATTATTTTTCTATTACAATGAATAAAGATGAAGCACAAAATGATATTATTTCAGGCACTCTAGTTATTCCCTCAAAGATTGAAAGTAATTTGTTTGATTCTTGTTATATGAATTCCCTTATTTCCTCCATATATAAATATAATTTTAAACCTACATTTGAATTTAAAAAAATAGAGGTATTAGTCAAGACACCTAGTGGGATTATCCAAACATCATCAGTGTTTATAAACTCTAGTATTTATATTTGTGATCATAATGTTATAAAAAATCTAGTAGTTATTCCCATTCATAAATTAAAAATTATAATAGGAATAAACAGGATCTCAAAGTATAACGATAAGATCCAATGTAGAAGAAAGGAAAGATCAATTGTATTGAATGTAATAACTATAGTTATCTTCGAATTATAGATATTTCAACATGATCACTATCTAGAAGAACCTCATACATTCTTTTTTATACAGTTGATCAATGAATAATAAGAAGGAAATGAGTGTATTAGGATATAAAATGTCCCCATCATCAAGGAATAAATTGACATGTTTCCGTTGGAGTTACATAGACCACCCATAGAATGGGAGGTAGAGTTATTCATTAAAATATTACATGTATCTCATCTGATTTCAAAGACCTTGTATAGGATGGTAATTGTGTAGTTGGAGGATGTAGAGACTCGGGTTTTTGGCCCTGTCAGACTTTGGAATATTTCTACGAATAATTCCAGAGCTAGGCGCGAAGACGGCGTGCGATTCCGAGGCCCGGTGTGCCCGGAATTAATTTTATAAAAATATTAAGTTTTTTTTAACTATGCACGTGGCGAGGGTGTGATATCTCCTAAACGGTACCTCAGAACGGGAATATGAGGGCACGGTTGCGTCCGGAACGTGCCCTTTACCCTAGGCGGGGTGTAAACTTTGCGGGCGCGGGCCTGCGGTGAGAAACGCCACCAGAGGCGTTTCCGTAAATAAGTGGCAAGTTTGTGTGCGAGCGTCGGCTCAAATAACTTCTGAACGGAGTCTCGGATGAAAAATCTGAGACCGCCGTTGCGTTCAGAATGGCGCGTTTACCCTAGGGGTGACCTTACTTTTGTTCGCATCGGGCGTCGGGTCCGAGGCTGGTTTGGCGCCGGCGGGCGGCTGATATAAATATCAGCGCCCCCCCCCCCCCTTTTATCGTTCTTCGTTGTTCTTCGTCGTTCTTCGCCGCCACTCTGCCGAATCGAGCAAATGGAGCGCCTACGAGCTCAGAATTCGACGGCGGACGTTCCAGGAGTGCGCAGCGGAAGCTCGGGAGCGCGGATCTGAGGCAGAACGTCGGCGTTTCGCCCGCGAGGTAGGCGGTTTGAGTTTTAATCCCCGATCCCGTTTTTGATGCGTTTTTCTGTAAATTGAAGCCGTAGCAGTGTAGATCGGGTCCCGAGGGTCGCGTAGGCGCCTTCGGATCGCAAAACGGACCACCGGGGTGCCCCCGGCGGTCCGCGGAAGATCCGCCGGCGCGGCACCGGCGCGGCGGCGCCGGCGCCGGCGGCCCAGCGCGGCGGAGCGCCGCCGGCCAGGGCGGGCCGGCGGCGGCGGCCGGTCCAGGCCGGCCGGTCCGGCCAGTTTTTCGCATACGGGGGTCTTTAAACCCCCCGTATCTTGCACCTCGGGAGTCGGATTCGCGTGGCGTTTGCGGCGACGTGACCCTGACGACGAGGCGAACCCTCCGGTATGGGTTCGAGGGTTTAAAGGTTCGGGATCGTGGCCCGGGAGCGAGAAACGTCGTATAAAATAATATTATTTTATTATTTTACGACTTCGGGCCGTTGTAAATTCTACCCGGAGCGTCCGATTGACGTGCCGTCAGTGGCGTTGAGACCCTGATGGTACGACGGACTTTTTGAGATGGTTTCCGGGTGTTGGGTTTGCGAACGGGGTGCGGGCCCCACGAGGCCGTGTTTTGGCGTTTGCGGAGAAACGCAGCTTTTGCACCAGGAGTCCGATTTTGGCAGATGAATAGTCGATCCTGTGTGTTTTTCCGAGAGGATCGCAATGGTGCGATCCGTTCGATGAGTTTCGGAATCCAGGCGTGGGCCCCACCCGAGCCGGCCTTCGGTGAATAGTACCTTTTTCACCGGGTGTCCGTTTTGGGCGAGTGAGTAGTCGATTCCGCCTGTTTTTCCGAGGGGATCATCGTGGTATGGTCCGCTCGATGGGTTTCGGGATCGTTGTGTGGGCCCCGCACGAGCTAGCTACGGTGAATAGTGCCTTTTTCACCGGTGCTCCGTTTCGGGCGAGTAAGCAGCCTATCCTGCGAGTTTTTCCGCGTGGAATGCGATGGTGGCTTCGGTTTTGGCCTAGGAGGTGCGCAGGGTGGCGTTGTGGCGGGTCGCTCGGGTTAGCGACGTTTGGACCAGCAGTGGTTGAGGGTTCTCCCTTGGTTCGTTCCCACGAGGGTTCGTGTGGCATCACAACCTTCGTGTGGGTTTGTGATCCTCTCGTTGGGATGTTTAAACTGTTAGAGTTGTGGTATCCCTCCGGTGGGCCCGGAGTGGATCCTCTAGCATCTTTACCCTAGATCGGGTTCTTGGTATCGCTGTGACCGCTTATTCACGGGCAGCGATCCCCTATCTAGTAGGTTAACCCCGTAGGGTTTGTGGCATCATCGGGAATATGATCCCCTACGCGGTGGGTCGTGCATAGTAGGGTTGTGGCATCGTCGGGTTTACGATCCCCTACTCAGCATGATGTTTATAGTAGGGTTGCGGCATCGTTGGTTATACGATCCCCTACTCAGCGCTTGGTGTCGGTAGGGTTGCGGTATCGTTGGTTTTGCGATCCCCTACTCAGCGCATGGTTACGGTAGGGTTGCGGCATCGTCAGTTCGATCCCCTACATTGCGAGTTATACCAGATAGGGTTCTGGTATCGTCGTGACCATCTTTATATGGACGATGATCCTCTATCTGAGTGTGGAGCTTCTGTCGAGCGCCAGATCGGGTTGTGGCATCCCCCAGCGGATCCTGGGTGTGATCCCCTATCTGTGAGAACTACGTATTCCAGATCGGGTTATGGTATCCCCCAGCGGACCCTGAGAGTGATCCCCTATCTGTGAACTACGCATTCCGGAGTGGGTCTTGGTATCCCCTAGCGGACCCTAGCGGTGATCCCCTATCCGAGGAGTTTGGTGGTTGTAGTGTTTCAGCGATGTTTCCTCAGTGAAGCTATCCGACGAGCGTGGTCTCTCGGGCGAGCGTCTGAGATGTTTGCGAGTATCCCGATGGAGTGTATCTCTCGGATGAGTGTCATCTGGCATGACAGTGTTCGTGGTGTACTCTCCTGGTTGGGACAGTTGCTGGTGATGAGGTCGGTACCTCTTGTGGCTTTGTGGCGTGAGCTGTGTATATCTGGATTGTTCAAGGTGTATGTATGGGCATACACCTGAGCTGAGCTGAGCTGACTAGTTGTGTTTAGCCGAGGATGGTCACGGGATGGAGTTTCTCTCTCGTCTGGGTTCCCTCTGGCTGGGTTGAGCGGACTGTTGCCTTCAGTTGCTCCCTTGGGTTTTGGGTTTTTGGGGTGCCTACTGAGTATGTTTATACTCACCCCTGCACGGGCTTTGCCCGCACATGTTTGTGTCTTGTGCAGACCACAGGCCTTTTGATGGAGTCCCAGGAGGACCCGGAGCAGGCGGAGCTTTGTGAGCGAGTTGACCGGGGTGTTTACCGGAGCTGTGCCGAGCGAGATTTCCGGCGGGTGTTTGTGGCAGCGTTCCCCTTCTTCAGAGCAGGTTGGACGCGCTTTGTAGTTTCCTTTTGGTGGGCCCTGTTTTGCCCTTGTACTTTTGCTGTTGCACTCTGGTTTGGGATAGATTGTATGCATGCATTTACATTTCAGTTTCTATATCTCTGCATTGTTGCATGGAGGTGTTTGTGGGTGCGTGTGTACAGGTACCTTAGGCTAATGCCTCCCATGTGTGTGATAGCCTACTCGGTGCTAGTCGCCAGCCCCTGGCCTATTGGAGGCGGGCTTGGGTAGTCGCGGCTCGAGCCCCGTTGGGTCGGGTCGTGACAGAGTGGTATCAGAGGAGGTTCCACCTTTGGGATCTCAGAGCGTAGCTGATCTAGCTGTGAGTTGGTTTGGGTTGCATAGCGGTAGTGTTAGGGTGTTTCGAGTTCGGCTTTCAGGACAGGGACTCCAGTGTTGGTGCGGCGGCCGACGTATCCATACACCAGGACTCTGATAACCTGCCTTTCGACTCGGGACATTCGTACACTGGTCGCGGGGACATCATGGTACATGCATCATATAGGACTGGGCTTTTGGTTTTTCCTTGTCCTTCTTGAGTCAGCTCTCCAGATATACTCTTTGACTGTGGTGTGTCTTGAATGTATTTCAGGATGCCTCCACGACGACAGCCAGTGAGGGTTCCGCAGCAGGATTGTGCTGATGACCCGCCCCGTGTAGTGGCTGTGGAGCAGGGCGCAGGTTCTGAGGTTGCACCTCCTGGTGGTCTGCCAGTTGAGCCACCACCTGTCGAGCAGCTGGTTGTGCCGGCGGTGCAGGACGAGGTTGCACGCAGGCTGAGTGCGTTGCACGAGTTCCAGAGGCAGCGACCTCTGAGGTTTCGGGGTGATCCAGACCCCCAGGCAGCTGATGACTGGCTTGAGGCAGTCACCCGAGTTTTCCGCCTAGTGAGGACACCTCCAGATCAGATGGTGGTCCTAGCGGCGAGCCTTCTGCATGGTTCGGCCGGGCGATGGTGGAGTTTGGTGACGCAGTCCCATGACGAGGAGACGCTCACGTGGGCAGAGTTTGAGCGGCTCTTCAGGGAGGAGTTCTATCCGGTGATGCTGAGGTCAGTGCGGATCCAGGAGCTTCTGCAGCTTCGACAGGAGAGCATGACTGTGTCGGAGTACTCAGCGAGGTTTACAGACCTGTCGCGCTACTCCCTGGATATGGTTCGAGACCCGTTCTTTAGGGCTCGGACCTTCGAGCAGGGCCTACGCAGGGACATCCGAGCAGGTGTGGTTTCCTTGTGCCTGCCCACCTATGCTGGAGTACTGGAGCGAGCGCTGGTGGTGGAGAGCTTTCTGGCTGAGCAGATCTCTCCTGTTGGTGATGGGCACGCGAGAGCTGAGACTTCGTCGGTCGGATCGGCATCTGGTAGCCGACGACAGACTTAGGGGTCTGGACGTGGCCGACGTTTCAGGAGGCGACCCCAGGATGGAGGATCTGAGCCTCAGGGCTCACAGGGCTCACAGGGCTCGCAGGCCAGTTTTGGTCAGCCGCAGGAGAGGCGGTGTTACGCTTGCGATGGTCGGGGACATCTTGCTAGAGATTGTCCGACCCGACGTGCTGCTGAGAGGGAGCCGGTCGATGGACCGCCTTGGCAGAGGCAGCGTCTCGAGCAAGGAGGTCCGCAGGGCGGCGGACGTGGTGTCGGAGCTGGTGCAGCGGGTGGCGGTGGTAGACAGTACCAGTTGCCACCACCCCCACCCCCTGGTGGTCCACGCCCAGCTCAGGGAGCTGGTGGTCGAGGGAGAGGACAGTTGCATGCCCTGGAGGCAGTCGACCCAGAGGCACCACAGATGGATAGAGGTACGCCTTGTGTCTTTTCTACTTACTGCAGTAGTTTGTCAGACACTGTTTAGCGGTACTCTTTCCTTTTGTTGCTTGCTCGAGTTTTGTTCAGGGCGTTGGTAAGACCCTGAGTGGTTGTTTGTTGGTGAGCTCGCTGGTGTGTGAGACCCAGTTGAGAGTCCAGTCGCTTTCCTTGTGCTTAGGGCTTTTCGGGGACGAAAAGTTCTAAGGGGGGGAGGATGTAGCGACTCGGGTTTTTGGCCCTGTCAGACTTTGGAATATTTCTACGAATAATTCCAGAGCTAGGCGCGAAGACGGCGTGCGATTCCGAGGCCCGGTGTGCCCGGAATTAATTTTATAAAAATATTAAGTTTTTTTTAACTATGCACGTGGCGAGGGTGTGATATCTCCTAAACGGTACCTCAGAACGGGAATCTGAGGGCACGGTTGCGTCCGGAACGTGCCCTTTACCCTAGGCGGGGTGTAAACTTTGCGGGCGCGGGCCTGCGGTGAGAAACGCCACCAGGGGCGTTTCCGTAAATAAGTGGCAAGTTTGTGTGCGAGCGTCGGCTCAAATAACTTCTGAACGGAGTCTCGGATGAAAAATCTGAGACCGCCGTTGCGTTCAGAACGGCGCGTTTACCCTAGGGGTGACCTTACTTTTGTTCGCATCGGGCGTCGGGTCCGAGGCTGGTTTGGCGCCGGCGGGCGGCTGATATAAATATCAGCGCCCCCCCCCCCTTTTATCGTTCTTCGCTGTTCTTCGTCGTTCTTCGCTGCCACTCTGCCGAATCGAGCAAACGGAGCGCCTACGAGCTCAGAATTCGACGGCGGACGTTCCAGGAGTGCGCAGCGGAAGCTCGGGAGCGCGGATCTGAGGCAGAACGTCGGCGTTTCGCCCGCGAGGTAGGCGGTTTGAGTTTTAATCCCCGATCCCGTTTTTGATGCGTTTTTCTGTAAATTGAAGCCGTAGCAGTGTAGATCGGGTCCCGAGGGTCGCGTAGGCGCCTTCGGATCGCAAAACGGACCACCGGGGTGCCCCCGACGGTCCGCGGAAGATCCGCCGGCGCGGCACCGGCACGGCGGCGCCGGCGCCGGCGGAATCCGGCGGCCCGCGGCGGAGCCGCGGCTGCCGGCGGCCCAGCGCGGCGGCGCGCGGCGGAGCCGCGGCGGCCGGCCGCCCAGCGCGGCGGCCCGCGGCGGAGCGCCGCCGGCCAGGGCGGGCCGGCGGCGGCGGCCGGTCCAGGCCGGCCGGACCGGCCGGTCCGGGCCGGTCCGGCCAGTTTTTCGCATACGGGGGTCTTTAAACCCCCGTATCTTGCACCTCGGGAGTCGGATTCGCGTGCCGTTTGCGGCGACGTGACCCTGACGACGAGGCGAACCCTCCGGTATGGGTTCGAGGGTTTAAAGGTTCGGGATCGTGGCCCGGGAGCGAGAAACGTCGTATAAAATAATATTATTTTATTATTTTACGACTTCGGGCCGTTGTAAATTCTACCCGGAGCGTCCGATTGACGTGCCGTCAGTGGCGTTGAGACCCTGAAGGTACGACGGACTTTTTGAGATGGTTTCCGGGTGTTGGGTTTGCGAACGGGGTGCGGACCCCACGAGGCCGTGTTTTGGCGTTTGCGGAGAAACGCAGCTTTTGCACCAGGAGTCCGATTTTGGCAGATGAATAGTCGATCCTGTGTGTTTTTCCGAGAGGATCGCAATGGTGCGATCCGTTCGATGAGTTTCGGAATCCAGGCGTGGGCCCCACCCGAGCCGGCCTTCGTTGAATAGTACCTTTTTCACCGGGTGTCCGTTTTGGGCGAGTGAGTAGTCGATTCCACCTGTTTTTCCGAGGGGATCATCGTGGTATGGTCCGCTCGATGGGTTTCGGGATCGTTGTGTGGGCCCCGCACGAGCTAGCTACGGTGAATAGTGCCTTTTTCACCGGTGCTATGTTTCGGGCGAGTAAGCAGCCTATCCTGCGAGTTTTTCCGCGTGGAACGCGATGGTGGCTTCGGTTTTGGCCTAGGAGGTGCGCAGGGTGGCGTTGTGGCGGGTCGCTCGGGTTAGCGACGTTTGGACCAGCAGTGGTTGAGGGTTCTCCCTTGGTTCGTTCCCACGAGGGTTCGTGTGGCATCACAACCTTCGTGTGGGTTTGTGATCCTCTCGTTGGGATGTTTAAACTGTTAGAGTTGTGGTATCCCTCCGGTGGGCCCGGAGTGGATCCTCTAGCATCTTTACCCTAGATCGGGTTCTTGGTATCGCTGTGACCGCTTATTCACGGGCAGCGATCCCCTATCTAGTAGGATAACCCCGTAGGGTTTGTGGCATCATCGGGAATATGATCCCCTACGCGGTGGGTCGTGCATAGTAGGGTTGTGGCATCGTCGGGTTTACGATCCCCTACTCAGCATGATGTTTATAGTAGGGTTGCGGCATCGTTGGTTATACGATCCCCTACTCAGCGCTTGGTGTCGGTAGGGTTGCGGTATCGTTGGTTTTGCGATCCCCTACTCAGCGCATGGTTACGGTAGGGTTGCGGCATCGTCAGTTCGATCCCCTACATTGCGAGTTATACCAGATAGGGTTCTGGTATCGTCGTGACCATCTTTATATGGACGATGATCCTCTATCTGAGTGTGGAGCTTCTGTCGAGCGCCAGATCGGGTTGTGGCATCCCCCAGCGGATCCTGGGTGTGATCCCCTATCTGTGAGAACTACGTATTCCAGATCGGGTTGTGGTATCCCCCAGCGGACCCTGGGAGTGATCCCCTATCTGTGAACTACGCATTCCGGAGTGGGTCTTGGTATCCCCTAGCGGACCCTAGCGGTGATCCCCTATCCGAGGAGTTTGGTGGTTGTAGTGTTTCAGCGATGTTTCCTCAGTGAAGCTATCCGACGAGCGTGGTCTCTCGGGCGAGCGTCTGAGATGTTTGCGAGTATCCCGATGGAGTGTATCTCTCGGATGAGTGTCATCTGGCATGACAGTGTTCATGGTGTACTCTCCTGGTTGGGACAGTTGCTGGTGATGAGGTCGGTACCTCTTGTGGCTTTGTGGCGTGAGCTGTGTATATCTGGATTGTTCAAGGTGTATGTATGGGCATACACCTGAGCTGAGCTGAGCTGACTAGTTGTGTTTAGCCGAGGATGGTCACGGGATGGAGTTTCTCTCTCGTCTGGGTTCCCTCTGGCTGGGTTGAGCGGACTGTTGCCTTCAGTTGCTCCCTTGGGTTTTGGGTTTTTGGGGTGCCTACTGAGTATGTTTATACTCACCCCTACACGGGCTTTGCCCGCACATGTTTGTGTCTTGTGCAGACCACAGGCCTTTTGATGGAGTCCCAGGAGGACCCGGAGCAGGCGGAGCTTTGTGAGCGAGTTGACCGGGGTGTTTACCTGAGCTGTGCCGAGCGAGATTTCCGGCGGGTGTTTGTGGCAGCGTTCCCCTTCTTCAGAGCAGGTTGGACGCGCTTTGTAGTTTCCTTTTGGTGGGCCCTGTTTTGCCCTTGTACTTTTGCTGTTGTACTCTGGTTTGGGATAGATTGTATGCATGCATTTACTTTTCAGTTTCTATATCTCTGCACTGTTGCATGGAGGTGTTTGTGGGTGCGTGTGTACAGGTACCTTAGGCTAATGCCTCCCATGTGTGTGATAGCCTACTCGGTGCTAGTCGCCAGCCCCTGGCCTATTGGAGGCGGGCTTGGGGAGTCGCGGCTCGAGCCCCGTTGGGTCGGGTCGTGACAGAGGAATTAATGATAAATTTCCAAGATCTCATGGAAAAGGGGTTTCTATGACCATGTGTTTCTCCTTGGGGATAACCTATTCCCTTTTTGAACAAGAATGATGTATCAATGCAGATATGAATTAATTATAGAGAACTTAATGGGGTCAATGTGAATAAAAAAATACCATCTTTCTAGAATTGTTGAATTTTTTCACTATCATCAAGGGGATAAATTCTTATCTAAATCTGATATTTTATCTGGTGATCATCAATTGGGGGTGAAGAAATAAGATATGACAAAAAATTCCTTCTGATCAAGATATAAGAATTGTGATTTTATTTTTATTCCCTTCAGGCTGACTAATTCACCATCCATTTTTGTGGATTTGATGAATATAGTCTTTACAGAATACCTTGATAACATTGTGGTAGTTTTCATTGATGATATTATAATATATTCAAAATGTCTTGAAGGGAATGAGTATTATGTTAGGGTTATTTTTAAAACTCTAAGGAAGGAGTGGATTTTTCTAATGTTCAGAAAATGAGAATTTTAGTTACAAAAATTTTCCTTCATAGGGAACATTGTAAATAGTGAAGGAATCAATGTTGACCCTACAATGAAAAAGGCCGTATAGATATGGAATTATCCGAAAAAAATAAATAAGATTCATAGTTTCAATGGATTATAATGATATTATATGTGTTTTATGGAAAAAAATCAAACATTATAATTCACTAAAAAAGATAACTCAAAAAGGGGTCATGTTCATTTGGGAAACGATGGGTGAGGAATGTATCCAAGAGATGAATAAGTGATTCGTTAGTCCACAAGTGTTAAGTCTTCCTTAATGTGGAGAATGATTCATTATTTTTAGGGATGAAACTCTGAAATGTCTTAGATGCGTCGTCATGAAAAATGAAAAATTCATTGCTTATGCATCTTGGATGTTTAAGACACCTGAGCAGAATTATCCTACACATGATCTTGAGCTGGAAACTGTTATTTTTTCACTAAATATATGTAGGCACTATATTTATTGGTAGAAAAATGATATATACATAGACCATCAAAATTTTATGTATATTTTCACAAAAAATGAATTGAACATGAGACATAGGAGATGTCTGGAACATCATCAAGACTATGATTGTTTAATTCAGTATCATCCCGGAAGGGAAAACAATGTTGCTGCTACATTAAGTAGGAATATCCCCATTGTTCTATCCATGAAGAGGATTCAAAGATATCCCTTGATCAAATACCTATTGAAAATGTACATTGTAATTATAATCGAAGATACATTATAAAGCATATCCTAAATGATTTATCAACCGTCATTACTAAATAAGATCAAGAATGCTCAGAATGACGATCCTTTATAAGGGAAGAAGTGTGAGGCTATGAATGATTAATGTTTCTAGAGTTAAATATTGATTAAGAATGTGTACTAAAATTCTGTACAATACTATGTGTTCCATCTATTCCGGAAGTAATGATGGAGATGATGGATGAAGCTCATAACTCTACTTCTCCTATACATCGAGGAATCATGAAAATGTATAGGGACCATCATTTAATTTTTTGACTACATAATATGAAAAGGGATATCTCATACTACATTGAAATGATGCTAGTTTTCAAGCATGTGAAGGAAGAGCGATGACTTCATAAAGGGGTTTTACAACTACTACCCATACCAACATGGAAGTTGGATAACATCACTATAGTCTTTATCACTAGTCTCTCGAGAGCATACAATGGAAACAATGTTCTATGGGTTATTGTGGTCTGTCTCACCATGACTTCCCATTTTATCTCAATTCGGGAAAATTTCTATCTTGATCAACATGCCAGGATTTATGTGAAGGAAGTGGTAAGGCTACATGTATTTCCTCATTCAATCATATCTGTTGATGATCCAAGGATCACATAAAATTTATATATAATTATTAAACATGTTTTGTGTATCATATTAAATTATAGTGTGGACTATCACAAAAAATTTATTGTCCAATCTAAAATAATTATTAAAACACTCGATGGACTTCTGAGAACATGCTCAATGGAATTTAAGGGTTGATGGAATAAACATCTCCCATTGGATGAGTTCCCTTACTATAACAGATTCCACTCGAGAATTCAAATGGAACCTATAAATCTTTATATGTGATGGAATTAAGAAATCCTACTTATTGGGATAAATCTGATGTGATAATGATTCTTGGGCCTCATATTGTAAAGAGATGACCAAAACAGATCATGCCATCCCATAATAGATTATTGAAGCTCAATGTGGAGAAAAATGATCTACTCTGAAAACCATCAAATGGACATGGAGTTTTATGTTGGTGATAAATCCTTTATTAAATTTTCACATTTGAAGAGACTCATGAGAATTTGGAAGAAAGGGAAGCTCATCCATAGGTACATTGGCCCCTATGAAATCCTTGATCACATAGGAGCAGTGGCCTACTTGCTTCCACTTCCCCCAAATATAGCATATGTTCATGGGGTCTTCTACTGATTCCTCTTGAGGAAATACATAACTGATCGTTCACATGTACTAAATACAAAGGTGGCACAACTGGAACATGATCTTTCATATGTGGAGCATTCAGTGGAGATCATGGATAATAGAGACATGGATCTACTCAACAAGACTACTTTCCTTATTAATGTCTTGTGGTGGAACAAAAAATTTGGAGAAGCTACAGGGGAACCACATGAGTTTATGTGGAAAAAGTTCCCACACATTTTCTAATCAGAGGGTATGAGTTGAAATTTTGGAGACAAAATTTCTTAAGGGGGGAAGACTGTAATAACCAGAACATTTGAATAACATTTGTTTCCAAAAATGGTGTATTAATTAATTTTGTAAAAAAACTAAATCCTCTTGTTAATTAATTTATTTTAATTAAAATAAGACATCTGGGATTCAACTATTAAATGACTGTAGTAATCTACATACATAACACCATGATTATTATTTATAAATACAAATGATTATGGTCAATTAAAACTGAAATAAGATGGGATGGCCTCATCTAGTGGACTCTGGCTATATGAAGCCCATCTGTATGAGCATAGAAAGGAGGTAGCATCAAAGGACTTTTCTTTAGACCAAGCCCAATCCATGATTCAATATGTTAAGATTCATTGTAATCCTAGTTGGGATAAGTTCAAGCTGATATAAAGCACCACTTGGGGATTGTAATCTAATTATATCTATGATTCTATTAGAATTGAAAACCTTACACTTAGGTCCTATTTAGGTTTTATAGGAGGCTATGTAACAAGGCCTTAGTTACATTGTATAATCCTTTTGTATAAATAATTTTTTTATTTATTATAATGGTATTATTATAATTTCAAAGGTCAAAAAATATAGGATTAATTTTTAAATGTATCACATTATTAAAAAATATAAAAAAATGGATTTTAAATATTTGTTTTATACATTAAGTAATTAATAATTTGAAATGATATCCAAAATAAGTCTTATATAGTTGTGATCATTAATAAATTTAGAGTCTCATAAGATAAAATTAATATTCAGTGAATAGTACATTATGAATAGTAAGATTTCCATTATGAATAGTAATATGACCTATGTAATGGTAACCTTACTTAATAATGTATAAATAAAATTTTGTCATCTTGAATGGTAATATGATATAATAGAATGAGGAAATATCTATTTTTAAAATTATTAGTTATGTATTATTATTTTCTTATGGCATATATTTTTTACGTAAATAATAAATATGTCATCATCAGAAAATTATTTTCATAAAATGGAGTACAATTTTTTGTTTATATCATCTATAATAGGTTAGGGAGAATTTATGATATTTTATATAATGTTTTGATTTTCAAGAAATATTAAAAATACAGTTTTAGTTTTAATGTGTCTAATGTCATCATTAATGATGTAATAATGATGTAATATTTCTGGTCGATTAGGGTATAATAAAATATTTTATGAGGATTCCCATGTGGCTAATACCAGGGGAAAATACCATGGACAAGATCATGGTTTTGAAAATATAACTAATGAGGTGTCCCTTGGAAATTAATAAAATATTCATTTACTATAATATAAATACCAAACCATTACTTCATTATCATAATTCAAAATTCATCTTCAATAATGGCATGGTCTTTTCATTTCCTAAATATTCCTTCCAAGGTTCCCTCAATTAACCTAAGGTCACAATATTCGAGTTTTTGAATTAACACTTTAATGTAAGTGAATCTTTCACCCTCCATTTTTTGTTAACACATCTATTATGATATGTCTTTGTAATTCCATTTTCACAATTTGGGGTTTGATCTTATGTAACCATATTAATATAATTTTTATTTCCATATGATTATATTCCCTTTTTTATCTCATCAATTCATTTTCATAATATTTAAGGGATGTCGTTATGCTGACGAATTTTTAAAAAAAATAACAACTTCTATTTTCTGTCAAGATTCATTTTCATGTGGTATATATTTCAAATATCCAAACCACAATCTTATTTATATTTTATTCTTTCACTATAATATATTATGAGTTTTTTAGGTGTGGTTGACCCTTTTACCATTTATTTTAATGTTTTATAAATCCATGTTATATAGCCATCATGTTTTATAAATTTCACCTCAAAATCACTCCCTTTTCTCTAATGAAAATTTATTATTTTATTTATTCTAATAGCCAATCCTATTTAGTTTATAGGGGTAATAATAAATACATAAAAATGATATATTTTATTCATTAATCCAAATATATAGAACCTTTATTTCTTTTCCATGGGTTATAAATGAAATAATGAACATGTTTTTAAGTATCTTTAATATGTCAGGATTTTCAAATGATATCCATTTTATTTATTCTCTATGGGGTTTTTTTGAAGTGTTTTATTATAATATACATGTATTAGATAAAAATAGAGAAATATTAAGGATTTTTCATTAATATCACACCAATTTATTATGTAATTAAATTAATCTCTCGAGATGACATGTTTTATGATATCTTGTTGAATAACCATGGTAATTTAATGACACCTTGGGGATGAAACTCTATGATAATCTTATGAAAATCTAAATTAAATGTTTTAGAAAAAAATTAAAGTTATGTTTCATTTTATTATTTTTGTGATATGATTCTTTATAATTAAATTATGTTATATCCAATGTGCTTATAGTTATTTCTCATGTTTAGATGTAAATTGCTTCACTTGTTTTCCTTACATGGACTTCTTCTCACCCTTTCATTTCATTTATGTATCCTCGTTATGAGATGATGTAATTATTCATACGATAAACTTTTCAAGACTATTTTCAAGGGTATCACAATATTTTTATATGTTTTTATGTATTGTGTACCTTACATATAATAAAGAAGACATTAAAAATCACCGGCTTGTAAAATTTATTGAAAAGATATGTAATAAGAAGCCGTGATTCCATAATAATTCATATACAATAGGCCCTGGAGGTTTTTTCCTAGATAAATTCAACAAACTTTATCTTAGTTTATTAATTTTTTTGTGTTATTTTTCTCTTCAATTAAAACATTGGTCAATATATTGAGTGTTCACTTGAGAATTCCTTTAATCCAGCATATTAATGGTTTCTTCTCATTGGTAACCACTATATCGATTTACAGTGACCCAAGAATGTCATTTATTGATATTAAAATCTTTTCATGAGTATTCATTACATTTCATAAAAAATGCATGAGGACTATAAAATTATTGTGACTTTTGGAACCTATAACATAAACATAATAATTCAAGAAAGATCATAAATGTCTATTATAAAGAATTTCCCTCTTTGTAATCATACACAAATACCATTTTTCATATCATAGGGAAACTAAACATATGAATGGGTGATCCTAAATGTATAGTTAGGGTGAAAATGAAGATTCATAAGAATAACATATTCATAATATTATTAGAACATGATCATATCATTTGAAAACTCTACCTTTCATAAAATGTATAATAAATTTGTGTCATGGGATAATGATTGGATGTTCATAAGACATGAATCCTAACGGACTCAAAGAACAAGATCAATGAGAACTTAACATAAGCAAATTGCATAAAATTTTACATAGAAAATTAATCATAGAAAATATTTTCTATAATAGTCATGGATCACTACAAAAACCATCATATCATATAATGTCTTTTACTAAACATGGTTAACTCCTCATTCCATGACTATCCTATAGAATTGGTTTTTCTCCCCATTCTATCCATATCTTATTAAAATAGACTCACTCCCTATTACATCCATGTATTACTGAACTGGGTAAAATCATCATTCTTGTCCAATCTTACTGAATTTGGATCACTGCCAAATCCCAAACTATCTATATTATAATATATAAATTCTTTCCCAGTACATTAAAGGGAGATATAGTTCCCACCCATAATGGTTAAAACATAATCACAATCCTTAGTTGTGTCATTACAACCAACACATAATAAAAACATAAATATGTGTTCCATCAAAATAATAAAACATTCATTATTTAAAAACCCATAAAAAGAAAGGTGTTTCATTAACATTTCATCATTTTATCAATACATAACAAGTGGAAGCAGAATCATTCTTCGGGTGAATTTAATCATAGTATAACTATTGGAAGAGAAATGGGGTTCATAAACATATTTTCATCATAAATAAAAACAACTTTAACAAAGAATAATAACTCTATAAATGCTTCAAATCCCTATTAAATCACACTGAACCTCAAATAATTTCATTTACGATTGAATAAAATTTTGACATACTACTTGGGGCCTTTCTTTAGGTTACTAATTGATTCATGAAAATAAATTATTAAAAGATAAAATGTTATGGAAATACATATATTAAAAAATAAACATTACGACAAATAAAGGATTATTTTAAAAATAATTTTCTTCAATTTTTTCTTAGAATTGTTATTAATAATTTAAAAAAAATTCAGTAATTTTTGAAAACATTTTTTTTGGAAAACATTGTTTTAAATAAAAATAAATTTCCTTAAAAAAAGTGAAATTAAAATATATTTTCTAATTTTGAGTATCAATGATTAAAAAAATTGTACTATTATGTGAAAATATAAAGAATGACCAGTGGTGAAGAAAATTAATAATGATTTTTTGGGGGTACATCATTATATTTTAATATTGGAGACTTAATCATAAACAATCATGACAAATTATGAGATTGTAACATAAAATCCTGAAAACTTTGGTTACAATGATTTTTAAGCCCCCAGATGAAAAAAAATAAATTGAAACATAAAATACCACAAGTATAAATAAATTCATGATATTACATGTCAATGGTTTTGTATATAAACCTCAGCATAGAAAATAGGTGCAGAACATAATGGACATCACAAAGAATACATATTAAGATGAAGGTTCCTTACCAAATTGGTAACCATTTAACCATAAAATCAAATAAAGTGATATACTAAAAATTAAATGTATATAAAAGTAATTATAATTATAATCATTTTAAGATACCTTAATGGGTAGTATATGTACCACAAAAAAGAAAAAATGTGGTCAAAAAAACTTCTGTCTCATTAAAAAATAAATGTGAGACGAAAATACCATTACCTTAAGTTTTAATACCCATATTATCATTCAAACATCTTGTATAATAAATATAATTTTATTATACATAAATTAATGATCCAGATTCATATATATAAAATTTATTTTGACATTATAAGGATCTATTATTATAAGTTTATTAAAAATGCCGCTAAATGTTACATTTTGGGTACTAACTGATTTTTTTTCACTCATGTTTTGATTGTTAATGTTTTTAGTCTTATTGCATTGATCATGGTTTCAATATATCAAAAATTTAACAATTATATAAATATAATATATATTATTTATATATGTATCTATATTATTTGATATTATTTAGACATAAAAAATATAATGCACAGTTCGTTGAGATGGTAGATTGTACGTATGCATGAACGTTATTCCAATTTTCTTGTAGGATTAAGATAATGAAATAAAAATAATATATATATATATATTATTATTCAATATTAATTTCTATGTAATAAATGTCACTTATTTTTATTAAACCCATCTTTAATACTTTCCTTGTAAAGTGTGAATGAATCACATCAACTTGTGAGGTGGTAATTAGTCGTACACATGAAAGACGTTATCAAATTCACAAAAAATAGAGAGTGTGATGGTATGCGTGATATAATTACTATATAATACAAATAACATAATAAATATAATATATAAAATCTAAACCAATTATTTTGACCATCCTTGATAGGTGGTAATAAAAAAATGAATTAGATCAGTTTCACTGGCGATGGTCTATTGTACACATAGATGATAATTTCATAACCAATTTGATGGAATTGGATATGGATTATGTCATGGACATAAAATATAAACATATTAGCATTTGAAACATATTTATATTATTATATAATAAATATATAATAATAATTGGAGAATATGGAGAATAAAATTAAATAAAGATTCTTATTGAATAACATTACCTCTTCTTGAGGTATTCTCATTAGTTTTCCTCTAATGGATTCCAATAATTGATTTATCAATAGAAAATGAATTATAAAATGAGTTATTAAAACTATTGATGTTATTTTTATTTTTATTTCCCTATCTATATTGGTGTTAAGGTGCTAATATTGGAGGAGAGTCAGTGTCATTTTATATTTCAGGAGGATTTTTATTTTTTTAAATACCCAAAAGTATTCACTATTGAGGTGTCAATATCAAATAAAGTGGAAAAAATTGATTATTAATGGTTTTAAGGGATTATTTGTTATAGATAAACCAATATTAATGTTAAAATACATTTTTAAAAAAAAATTACTTAACTTATATGTTTACATATTTTTACCAATATTATTTCTCACTATTATAACTAGTCCTTTTTTCCTAGATAATATATCCTTAAAGACTTAATTTAAATGAGCCACATTAGATAATTTATACCAAATTATTTTAAATATTACATCAAATTGTTCTAAAAAATATCTTATGTTAGTGGAAAATTAATTTTTCACAAGCTCGTGTAAAGAGATAAAAACACAGTTTTATCGATAACCATGATAATAATGTTTTCACTATTTAGTTGTCAATATATTAATTGTAAAAGAGAATTTGGTATTTTAATGGAACATATATTATATTTATAATATTTTAAAAATATCTTAGATTAATATATGGATTTAGGTTATCTAAAACCATTTAATAAAATATCATTTATTATAATATAACATTCCAATCAAATTTCAAAGGATATATTTAATTAGAAATAAAAAAACAGGAATATGATATAATTAAAATATATATTTTGTTAAACAATATATAACATTATACAATCATATAAAAAATAATTTATCAAAACAATTCATTCCATTTACATCACCTTTTATATTTTTAGTATCATTTATTTTATTTAATTTTAAAAAAAATGATTAATGCTTGGGAATTTTTATGAATATAATATAATTGTTTTTTCTATAAGAATTTAAAAAAAATTCATGACCAAAATAACTCATTTATATTATAAAATAACTTCAATAAAAAAATTATAATGGTTTTTTACATATCCCAATGATTTATTGAGATAAAAAAATAAGGAAGGATGCTTTTTTCTCCATTACATGAATTATTATATCAGTTAGTTTGAAGGAAATGTTTCCTAATAATCATAAAAATACAACCTAAGGTCATGATAATAGAATTAAAACCATTCAATTGGTGTTACAAAAATATGTTTTTCATTTTTACCCTTTATCTTGTTTAAAGCATTGGTAAAACAAATTTTTCCATAAATGATGAAAATAGTTTTTTTAATATTTTTTCGATTAATTTTCGTTAAAAAATATATTATTGATTAAAAATTAAAAAATTATTGTTATTTATAATAATTAGTCATTTTTATAAAATTATATTCACCTAGGAGGAAAAAATCAATTTAAAATTAATCACGTAGATGTGATGAGAAAAGAAGTATTTAAAGCGAAAATTCTCAAATGTTTACAATGTTTTTATATTCAAATTCATTATGATATTGAATAAAATGACATAAAATGTATAAATAGATATATAATTTAATTGTGTAAAATTATATGTAATTTAAAATATAATTTACTTTCCTAAATTAGTTAAATTAATAGATAGTTTTGAATTAAAACGTTGTATTTTTTCTTATTTATCAGAAAATGGAAAATTTCAGAAAAACTAAAAAAATAAAAATAATAGAATTGTAAAATTATGATTTTAAAAATGAATTTAATTTTATAATATTCATTTTATAAAAATGTCAAAAAATTATATTTATTCTTTTTCCAGATATTACATAAAAAGTATTATGTTGAAGGATAGTATTTTTTGAGGAAACATATAAAGACATTACTGAAAATTAAATATTTTATTATGAATTTATTATATTTTTATAAAAAGACCAATATTAATATTTAAAAAATTGGCATTAATATTCATATCACAGTGTTTAACTTCTGGTTTACAATTTTTACATAAATAATATATCATGGGTTTGTTAAAAAACAGTGTTTGATGTAACAAATGATAAGAAAGTCTTGCACCTAGTGAATAAATAACATGGTCTTTCATGTAATGAATTATATCAAATAAAAATAATTTGTTCCCAAATAACAATTCATGAAAACTCTGGGAGTTATATTTTATCGCAATAAAATTAATTTTCTCCACAAAATTCATCAATGTCATTTAATGTTTAGTAACATAATCTTACTTTAATAGAAATACGCATATTAAAAAGGGTTTATAATTTTCATATTAAAAAATAGAATTGGATGTCAAAAGGTAAACTCAAATAAAAGATAAAAGGATTCCAAATATTATAAAAATCATGAGAAGTGTGAACATAGACAATGAATGAAAAAATAACACTCATATTCTGATAAAGAGTGATACAGAATATAACATGGAGAAAGTTAATGTTCAAAAATCCATAAAAAGATGATTGAAAAAGGTCATTTATATCATACAACTGATGATAATAAGACAACATATTATTTTTAGTTCATTTTCATATGTTTTAATATTTTTCATGACAAAATATAAATATGTGATATCATTATATTTCTTTCGCCCAATCTCACCTCGTGGCTATGCATTAAAAAATTTACACTTAATCTCTTACTACAAGTAATGAAGTTGACCATTTTATGCCTGAATCACTAATATATTATCTGATCAACAAATAGAACGAAAATTTATTCCATCTATCTTTAGTTATCATCCAAAGTAAATTGTTATCACAGGTTGTCCAAAATGAAAAATATTCATATGGTGAAATAATATATGAATCTCTAAAATTTCATTCAAATTTCAATATGGAAATTTTCATAAATGGTTATCATTTAGAACCTAAAGAAAAATGAAAAAATAGTATAAATAATGTCCATAAATTTCTTATAATAACTTATCATTGATCCCCCATGAATATCATATTGTAGCTCTTGGTTGTCACACACTAAACATGTGAATAACATCAACATGTATTCTCATAAAAATGGAAATAAACTGAGTTACTATAAAAACATATTTAAAACATACATCATTTTTCCTTACTTACATAGAACATTGAATATTTGATATATTATATAAATCAAAAAATGTAGTAAACTTTATCCCTGATAGCATAAACCACATTGCCAATAAATCATTAATTTTAAATAAGGCTATCTGTACAATACAATTTACATTAATCTATTAAAACATCTCTTTATAAAAAAATAAACCCCATTTACTGAAATTCAAGAACATATTAAAGTTTATATTGACTTAATCACATGTTTTCCATAAAATATAAAATTTCCATCAAATCAATTTTCTCTGTTATCAGCATTGCTTAAAAAAATTACTTAATATCCTTAATGAAAAAAATTATACATATCAATCCTTATATAAATATTAATAACATATTATTATTTAATCCCAAAATAAATATAATTTATTCATACCACTTTCTTATGAAACTAACAACATGGCATCATGATCTTCTTTTACAATGCATCTTTCTTTTCAAATGGAATCTCTAATTTCTTACTCATTAGAAATATTACCATCACTCATAAAAGCGTGACTTTTTTTCAATGTATTTCTAATTATAGAATAAATTTTTTAAATTCCCATAATATAAACAATTAATACTTTATAAAATTAATGATATCATAGGGGGACCAATATCTCCATGAACTGTGTATAACATTTCATTTTACCTTTATAGTTACTTCCTTTGTGTCCTTCTTTTCAACAGTAAAACATCTTCCGATTCCTCAAAGGAATTCACTTGGTTGATAATTATGATATCAAAAACACTTTTAAAATTGAATTTTCATTCATCTAGGGTCTCCATTAATTGAAATATAAAAAATCATTCCTTATATTCATTGGTGATACTTATAGTAAGATAATTTATACATTGTTAATCAAGTTTAATAGATACTAATTATGAAAAATCATAATTGCTTTTACAGCACTCCCCATCCCATTTGATTTATCATTAGATAATTATTTGTCACACAGACCCTTAATAAAAATTACTCGGGTTATATCCATCATCTAAAACCAAAATCATAGTGGGAGGAAAAATAATTATAATGGGGAATCATATATTCGGGAAAAATTACTTATCCGATGTATATATATTGCCACCCACATTGATCTGTGATATATTTTTTTATTCATTGTCATCATCAATTTATATGATTTGTGAGGGAACATAAATAGTTTGTGATTTTAAAAATTATGTGTTATTGGAGTTAAAAACAATGATTGAAAAAAGGACCATTGTAATGCACTTGTTACTCATTGAGTCTAGCCCAATAAATTATTTTCCGTGTCATTAAACCTCCATATATTTGTTCATGATCCGCAAATAATTTTAGTATCAATATAAAGATATAATTTCTAGTAAACCACACACACTAAAATTTAACAATATTCACTAAAACATTCATGTATATTAAGTCATCATTAGACATATCCTAAGAGACTTCAATAGACATATAAACATACATACACCTAGTGATATCACTAACATTTTCTCATCATGATTCAAAAAAATAAAATAAAGATTTCATTTTATGAAAATTTTAGAGAATAATAGTTTCTCATGTGTGGATATTACATATTTTTAGTTGAATATTCATTACATTGTAAAAACACACAACTTAGGACAATAATTGTTTAGTGCCTTTGGATACTTGTAACATAATCTAAACAATTCAACAAATATCATCAATGTCTCCTCTAATGATCTTCCATATTTTTTCTCCTACATAAAAACAATTCATTATAACCTGTGAAAATGAAACATAATAAATAGCAGAATCAAATGACCAGTAATGGTAAAAAATAGAAATACATAACAATAACAAGAACATATGGGTATGGTAATATCTTAATAACATTTGAAAACCCTACCCAACATAAAATGTATCATATACATTAGTCATTGAATAAATATTGGTATTTTATAAGAAGTGAATCATAAGTTGATAAATGAACATGTGCCATAAGTGTATAACATTTCCATAAGACATAGAAATTATGGCACACACATAAGCATATAAAATAATTTCTATATTACATAAGGATCCACATCAAGGCAATAAATGTGGAAAAAGTAATTTATTGAAATGGATTCACACCGCATTTTTGCACTATATTACACTACCAGGTTCACTCCCCATTCTAGCCTAGTCATATAGAACCTAGTTCAATCCATGTTCTTTACCTGCCTATTTAATGATATAATAAACATTAAACAATTCATTGGACGTACATATGTGTCCCACCCATCGTTTTTTTAATTTATATACCATACATGGATGTAATGTAACAACCATACATTTTTATATAATTACCACAATCACATAATAAAAATAAAAAATATATGTTCTACAGGATCATAAAACATTCATCATATCCTATCACCTAAAATGGAATGGGATTCATGATACTTTAATAATTATATAACATGGATTCATAATCATTTCATTCTTTTACCAAAACATAGCCCCTCAAAAAAATGATTTACTTGTAATTATATTATAATGGTATAACCTATGGAAGATAATCAAGTATCATAGCAGTTTTATCATAATAAACACAAACCATTCAATAAATGAATTAGAATGGTATCCTTGAATAATATCCTCTATAAAGAATAAGTAATCTTAAATAATTTCATTCATGATATAAAATAATTTTGAAATATTACATGGGATATTTCTTATGGAAAATTTATTTTCATTAAAAATAAAATTATAAAACATTAAATAAACAAATAAATACTTTTATTTGAAAATAAACATGAAAAATATAAATTATTATTCTAAAAATCATTTAAAAATATATTGATGAAAATATCATTTCAAAATATAATTTAATTTTTATAAAATATATGATAAAATTATTTGAAACTATGTTATTGGATTAAAAATAGATTTGTGACAAATCATTGGAATCATGTTAAATTTCCTTAAAAACATTTTCACATTTATTTTTATTAAAATATACTAGTGAAAGGAAGATATTACATGAAAATAACATGAATAAATTTAAATTATGAAAATTTTGGATTATTCTTGGGAGGTGATTATGATATTTCAATATGAGAGACTTAATGATATGAAATCTTGATAAACGATGATCTTGTTACATAAAATCTTTTCACCTTTGGTAATAATGATATATATTCCCTTGAAGTAATAATATTAAATTATACATAAAATATAATGAGGATGAATAATTTAATGACATTACATGTTAAAGGGGATGTATATGATCCTCATAATATAATATGTGTGTATCACATGACAACCATCTCCAAGAATGGAAATTATGACAAAAATAAATTATTGATTTGGTAATTTTGGAACTATAAACCCAGAAAAATATAGATAATAAAATGGATATATATGTAAAAATATAATTAAGTATAATAATAATAATATTTATTCATTTTATTTATATTCACCACATAAAATAAAATATATGTTCAAATTGGCATGTGTCTCGTAGAAAACAAAAGTGAGATGAAAATCACTATACCATTAGACATAACTCAAATAATATTTGTTGAAACATCATGAATAATATATATATATATGAATTTTAAAAATATATTAAAGAACCATATTCATATATCATACCATATATTATTTTCCTATTACCTTTTATTAAACGTTTGTTAACAATTCATGTAAGAGTAAGGTTTTGGTTAATTAGCGTAATTTTTTATATATCTTTTTAGTTTTGATATGTTTAATCCTCATAATATTAAAATGGATTGAGAATATAAGGAATATAATAAGGTATATAATATTAATATGTATTCTATAAATATTTTTTAATTGTAATCCATAACATTTATGGATAGTAAATAATATTCACTCTTTATAGAGACAGTATGTCGTACATATGAAAGATTGTTGTTTCAATTATCTCATTGGATTAAAGAAAGGAAATGAAATAATATATATATATATATATAATAATTATAGAATCATTATTATTTTAATATTTCTCAAATTTTTAATAAAACCATCTGTAATACATTATATGTTAAATGTGAACTAACCACATCACCTCACGAGGTGGTAGTCTTCCATACACCCAATCAATGACATCATATTACATAAAAATGGAGAGTATGAAGGTATTTTTGATATAATAATCCAATAATAATAATAATAATAAAATCATAAAATTTATATATAAATTGTATATTCATAATTATGATATTTTTTTATAGGTGGTAATAGAAAATCCATTGACATCAGTTTGTGAATGAATGTCGATAGTGCACACGACTAATGATTTTATAACATATTTGAGGGATTATGAAATATTTTATGGTAATTAACATAACATAAATAAATATTAGTATATGTATGATACTTAGGATATCATATAACTATAATATAACAATAATTGAATAAGGTGGAGAATGAAATAAAATTAATATGTCTGTTGAATACCATTGTATCTTCTTCGAGTATTCTCTAGAGGTTTCTACTACTGATTATAAAGGGTTAATTTTCTCCATAAATAAGCATTTTCTTATAATGGGATATATGTATTTATGTAGTTTGGTTTGGAATTTTCATATCCAAATATGGTTGAATATTTTTATAAGGGAGGAGAGTGAGTTCTCTTTTATAGTTGAGGAGGAGTGAGATTTTTTTGTAAATAATGAATATTATTCACCATTCGCATTTCATATTTAGTGAAAGTGGCTAAAACATTTATCATTAGTGGGGTTTATTCAATTAATTGGTTTATAAAATCCTCCATCACAAAATATGAACATATTATACACACATTGTTCTTTATATTCTATATTTTCTTATTTTTTTATTTTGGTTTTTCAAAATTGTAAGTAGTCTTCTTAACAATGATAATTTCTTCTTTATGTATTAATTAAAAATACAATTAATGGATAATGTCATCAAAATAATTATAAATAGTAATAATATTCAATTAAATAAAAATAATTTTTGTTTTGGAAATTAATTTTAGTATAAGTTCATGTAATGTGGTAAAAGAACATTTAAAACCTAACATTGATTACAATTTTTTTTTGTATTTAGCAGTCAATACAACCATTAAAAAAGAATAATTGGCCCATGAATGGAAATTATTTGATATTTATTATCATTTTGAAATCAATTTTCAAAATATTGTGTTTTTATTTATTTTAAGTCATTTAATAAAATATCATATATTATAGTATATCATAATGTAAATTTTTAATATTACTCATTTAATGCGAATAAAAAAATCCTATAAAGGTGGAATTAAAATACATAATGATTAATTCAATGTAATATTATGTAATTATCTATAGATATAATGTATCATAATAATTAATTTGATTTACTTATCTTTTAATATTTTTAATATCCTTTATTTTATTTTTTTATTAACAAAATAATTACTGTGTTGGATTATCTGATGCATATCTAGTAATTATATCAACTCTAATATATATAAATATATATAAATTTGCATGATAAAATAGTAATTTTTAATTAAAAAAATATCTATAAAAAATATGATATTTTTTCATATCCCATGGATTTATTGATATTAAAACCAATGATGGTTCCCTTTTTTCCTTTTCTTCACTATACTTATTATATAACTCATATTTAGTAAAATGATTCCCAAGACAAATACAAATCGATCATGAGGTCATAGTGGTAGAAATATGTCTAGCCTATGGGTCGTTGAAATTTTATGGTTCATTTTAACCCCATATCTTATTAGTTTAACCTCATATATGATATTTTTCTCCTTAATCGCTGTAAATAAATTTTTACTATTTTACTATTTATTTTAGTGAAAAATTATGTTGTACGTGTTAGAAATCATAAATTACGATTATTAAAAATATTGAATCCATTCTTTGAATTTCTATTCACATAATTGGGAAATATTATTTGAAAATTAATCCCATGGACGTGATGAAAAAGATACTTTTAACGATAAAATTATTAAACATTTACAATTTTTTTATATCCAATTACAAAATGAAATTGATTACAATGACCCATATATGAATAATAGATTTATTATTGAAATACATATACTTTAATAAAAATTAAATATATTATTAATATTTATGTATAATTTAAATTAAAAGTAAGTACTCAATAAAAATTCCCTATTATTCATTATTCATCAAATATAGAAACATTTCAAAATATATAGAAAGTTTACCCTTAGTTTATTTTTGAAATTTTTGGATTCAAAAATAAATATTATTATAAAAAATTATTTAATAAGACTAATAGAAATAAATTTTATTATTGTTCATAAGAATACAAATATCATTTCGTAGTAAAATAGTATTTATGAGACAAATAATGTCATTACTAAAAACTAATTATTTTATAATAAATATTTTTCATTATATAAAATGACTTGAATCAATATTTTAAAATAATTTTTTACTATTAGTATCATTATTTTTAATGTATTGTTTATAATATCCACTTTAATAATATATATGTTATTTTTACAACTTATTGGTGTGTGTTCCCCAAGATCAGAATGTGCTTCTTGTAGTGCAAGATTAATATGGTGATTCATGTAATTAAATATATCCATGAAATTTATTTTATTTTGAAAAAATATTCATTAAAACAATGGGTGTTATAGGGTTCACATTCCACCCTAAACATTAAACATTTAATTTCAACCTTTATAAAAATTATGGAATGCTTCATCCCACACTTTTGACAACTTGGATTTTTGAATTGTTTTCTCCCATGAGAAATTTATGTTAAACTTCCTAAATAAAAATAAATTATTCAGTTATTATCTCTAAACCCATGAGACCCTAATGATTAATTGATATCAATTTATACTTTTAGGAATATCAAATTATTTCCTTATAGATTTAAATGTCTCGATTCAACAATTATTCTTTTTTAGGGTAATCTTTAACCCACAAATGAAGCGATCAACTATAACTAAAGGAGAAATACAAAAGGTGAGAGGAAAAGTTATGGATATAGATATCAATGAGATGGGGGGTGGGAATTCGTATTGGGGTATTTTTTAATCAAATTTCAACTTTTATCTCTGTACCTCTTGACCTATTGGCATGTTGAATATCTTATTCTGTTTTCCCTATCGCATTAAATAATAAAATGAACTAAAAATATGTACACTATATTTTTACAGGGTTCACCACTCAAAAAGAGAAGATACATCTTTACCATGCATGGGGATGACCATTTCATGGAATATCCACTATTATGTGATATGATATTACATTTTAGTGGCTAGGAAAACAATCCCTTAGCTATTGTGAGTACATACACATTAAAGGGGGTGGAAAACAATCATATTCCCCTAACTTGTGATAGCCTAGTCTGAAATGAATCCTCAAGATGGTTCTTTATACTACCTATGGAGATAGTATTCATCCATATTCAAAAGGTAGGTTCTTCTATTAGACTTATTTAGTGAACATCACTAGATTACTTGCAATGCAGTATGCAAGCAATTATTCATTCTTTCCTTCTCTTTTTCTCTAGTGAAACTCCAACTACAGTAGACTTCATTTTTCTTCTTCTTATTTCAACAAACAATAACACTAAAAATTATTTTCTATTCCTGGCTTGAACCACATACACCAATGTGATTATTCATGAAATTAAAAAAACTCCACATGAAATCATTTGAATCAAACTATCCTGAATAATTTTCATCCTTCAGTTGGGCATACCCTATTCTTCGTCTTCTTCTCTTCATTCTCATTAACACAATATAATAAGGAATAACACTGTAGTGAATTAATCTATTTCTTCAATTATAAATACAATTCCATGAGTGTATCAGTATACTTACTTCATAATTTGTGCTGATATTAGTTTAGTTTCACATCTATCTCCTCATCAAAAAAGCAACAACACCCCTGATAATAGTGTATAAAAAGAATGGAAGTAATTAGTGTTCACCTTCGAGCAAGAGAGATCTCCAATGATCATACTCTTCATGCAGAGGATGCGTGATTTGTCTTCATAGAACAAGGTATGGTTTATTGATATATCTTCATGAAGCACTACTTGGGTGGGTATTCACTGGTTGTGTACTCATGTGATCTCATTCACAAAACACCGCGAGGGATTGAGAAAACCAATCGCTTTATTGCGCTTTCTTCTTCACAGATAGGGTGCGGTTATTTTTCTTCAGAATAAACATCATGAGTTCATAGCACATGTAAAAGGCCTGTGGTACCCTAAAATGTTTCATCACTGGCTTTTAGCACAACACACTCTTTTTCGCACAACACGAGATTTTTCACGCAAGACTCTATTTGTCATGCAACACTCTTTTTTTCATGCAGCACTATCTTTTTCTGCAAACCACTTCATCTTTTTGTGCAGTACTCAGTAGTAAAAGTTTTCCACGTGTCATAGCTCAGGATTTGTCTAAGTGTCGAGCCTTAACAAATGAGTGGCGGTCAATTCATATTTATAGGAAGTTTTGACCGTACGTGTAAAACACTAATCCACACATAAAAACCTATTAATGCACATAAAAACACATTCACACATTATCATATTTCCCTCATTGCTCTAAATTTTCATGCACCTCATGCCCTTTCCAATTTTTGAACATTGGCACTCGAAAAGCATTTGTGCGAAAAACCTCATTCCACTATTTCATACACCACGCTAATATTTCAAGCAACCTTTATTTTTTTCACACACCATGCAAATATTTCATGCACCACATTCCTTTTTCATGAACCACAACAATATTTCCTGCACCACTTTCCTTTTTCGTGCACCTTCCTTTTCCAAAAACACATATCTTCATTTTCTGATTTTGAGGCCACAAAATATAGAAAACACTGGAAAATGACGCCTATTTAAATAAATTTTTTGTGCCGCCTCCAGATTGTTCATACCTTTTTCATTTCTTTTTTCACTACATCCCTTATCCATTCTTCAGATTTCATCACAAAATCCACTATTGTTATATATATCCATTGATAAACTATATTTAGCGTTGAGAATATTATAATTGGAAGTACTGAAATATCCCGATCTTCCAGCAGCATCATTCCTTCTAATCAAAACTGTATATGAATGGTATTATCATTTATCTCCCTTTACATCGTAATTCATGAATCAGAAGTTCTCCTATGTTATGATATTTTTGAAATACATATCAGTAAAGCAACATATGGGTTTTCACCATCGTTCATTGTTATAGACAATATATCACTATTGATACACATTCATTGAACATAGGATATGCTCAACAATCTTCTAAATTTTACATCATGGAGAATTTCCCAAGAATGACATCCAATGATATGATTGCATAACAGTTATCTAGGAATATATACATCAACAGATCTCTATTAACATTAGAGTCATTAATCTCATTCTTTATTTTCAAAATCATTAACAACTGTTGACAAAAAATTAAATCATCTTACACAAAGTGGTCCCAACAAAGGGATGAGGAATATCATTAATGTTTTTTGATATTTTCATCACACACCCTAATGGACTCACCATCATTTTTATTGAGTATAATTTAAACCCACTATGTTTTTTTTGTGATGGAGTGAGTGGAAAATATTTATCAAAAAGAATTTTCAATAATTTTTTCCACTCCATAACTTCATTATCTTGTTTAGGATATCTTTTTGAACAACATAAACCCTTAATAAAATTATTCTAAAATGTTATAAAAATCCATGATATCATTTTCTTACTTAGAGTATTAAAGAGAAATTATTATCTTTTCATTTTTTTCTTACCCACTTTTCCATTATTTATGGACAACAATATTCATTGAATGGTTGAAGCCTTTGTAAATTAACATACTCAATTGAAACATTATATTTCATAGTGAAGGTATGTTTTTTTACCCATATTCATATTTCTATTAAAAAAATGAAAAAATTGAGAAATTATTTCCAGGATTTTCTGAACACGTACCGCCATCATGTAAGGAATCTTATTTGGATTGTCAATACATTACTCATCACACTAATTGATAACTCGGATACATCTATTTTAAGAGATTATCTAACATAATGTAAAAAATAGGAATGAAAAATTTTAATCTATTAAAAAACCAAATTTAAACCATCAATATTAATGGGATAACTCATAAATGGTATATAATCCATAACCTCTGATTTTATAGGTTAAAATCAATGGTATCCATGATCTATATCATAAAATAATGTATTATGGTCTTTTACCCCATTAAAATTATTCACAATGAGCTTTTGAATTTACCAAGGAATATCCCACAAAGTGATTCACAGTAAGAGCCCATCAAGAAATCTTCATTATTAACAATGTAATGATATATCCCATATCAATTATCCCTTTTCAGGGTTATTACTCTTATGTACTACTATTCAGTTCCACATCCACTTATCATATATAGAATGTGAATTATTTGATATAAAACCACTTACAATATACTTTAATAAAATTTAGGTATTTCTTCCATTGTTTTGTATTATCCTTAATTATTTTAATGGATTTGTCTAATCATAATTTCAATAAATAACTATAACATTATATTTTACTGTCATATAAATACTATACCATTTATACAATTAATTTCAAAACATTTTCCGTAATTATACACTATGTAAACCCCTAGAAGATCATGATGCCATGTTTATTTGGTAACCAGGTATATTCTATAAATTCTTGAAATAATAATACAAATATATATACTGAAACTGAAAAAAGTTTCATTAAAATTTTTTGATCATCTAAAATTGTATGATATAACATGGGGGAAACAGAAGAAAGAGGTGTGCACTATACACAACAATGGAATAATTAAATCATAAAATGATTAATTTAATACATGTGATTCAAATATAATTTTAATGTAACATAAAATGACTGATAATGAAAAAAATTAACGTCTAATCATGAGAAAATATGATAACAATAAGAAAAATGCAAATGTGGAAACAATATAAAACATTACATTATAATAAAAGTATTACCACCTAGCCCATTATTACTCATTAATAAATGATTTAAGACATATATTTGAACATAATAAGATTTATAATATCTATAGTTCTACCATATTTAGAACTTAGGAACATTACATGACAAACTATAACATTAAATACAACATCTTTATTTAAAACATCTTTTACCTGACCATAACATTACATCATAACTAAAACTGCAGGGGATAACAAAAATACGTACATAAAAAGGGGTGATCTATATGCCCATTATGGGAATTAACATGGAATAACATGAGTATAATAATACTTTTTAGACAAGGAATATCAATGATTCCCGAAGGAATATATATATAAAGGAATGATATAACATGATAATCATAACCAAGAAATTTGGTAACAACTTAAAAAATGTGTCATAATCAAAATGAAATTAGGTAAACCCTAGTCCCAACATAGTGGAAAAAATTAACATAAGAAAATTAGGTTACCACTCTCCCAAAATGACACATCATGATACTAAACATTACCCTATGTGTTGGAGTGATATTTGGGCACACCACTCATAGTCATTTCAATCATGTTATTAAGGTTCCAAATAGATCATATATCAATGATTCATTCAAAAGAATCATTTATTCTAAAATAAAGTAACATAAAATAAATAAATGAATTTCCACAATTAAATGTATATTTTCATAAAGGTGAATACCCATGATACAAGAATGGGTAAGGTAATCACTAGATGATGATTTTGGCAGGGAACATTATGATGCATTTTTGATAGCATAACGAAATCATATAGAAATTCATAAAACGGATTTATGAGAGTGAAATGGGTCTCTAATCATTTTTATATTTAATGTAAAGTAAGGTGTCCATGGAACATAATATCCCAATATATTAAATAGAATTTCAGATGTTATAATATAAGAGAAGTTCATTTATAGGAATGAAGAGAGAGAAATCCATTACCGAATTTGCGAATGGTAACAAGTTTATATAAAGGATAAATAATGGAAATTGATTGTGTAAGGACGATATAATTATTTATAAATCAAATTTAGAGTAATGGTAGTATGTATAAAAATATCTCAACATATGAAAATTTAAATTAAAAGTCATATCACAAAAGGCGACCTGGATATATGAGGTCTATGAAAGATCACATAGTTGGTTGTGTGACTCCAAAGGATTCAGAGGGGATTTTTGGGTGTTCGAGTCTCCCTAGGGAGAATATAGGGAGCATGGAGAAGTGGGTTGGAAAGCATAAAATAGTTTTAGTGAATGTAAATGAAATCAGGTGTGGGTTTATGTCGGTAAAGAGTGGGATTTCATTAGTATTTTGGTTTTGGAAACTATACAATAAAATATTCAAAACCACAAACCATCACATGGTTTTTTACAATGGTTTATAGAAAAGGGGGTTGGAATACAATATTTTATAAGGTAAAGGGTCGATGATATTAAAATACTTCCAATTCTTATGTTGATTTGAGTCACACATTCACAGAAATGATTTTAAAATCTTAAAATATATTATCTGTTTTGGAGGACTCACTAAGGTTTTATCAAATAAATAAAATAAACATAAAATTAAATTATTTTATTGTAATACAAATATTTTTTCTGAATATCCATTTTATTGAATTTATTATGTAATTATGGGTCTATTATGATGTCATAAATTACACAGTATATTTATACGGTATATCATTTTTACCAAAGCATTCCGATGTCTCAATTTTTTTTGAAAAACTCACCATTGGAAATAATCGATTTCATGATTCAAAAAATAATAATAATTTTATCATAATTGATTTCTATATATTTAAATTTCAATTCTAAATTAAAAACACATATTTATTGAAAAATGATGGGTTTTTAGAAAAACAGTTTTAAAACCATAATAAAAATTAAATTTGACATATTAAAAATTATATGATAATTTATATTTAATATAATTAATTTAATAATAATATTTTATTATAATATTATATATATCAAAAAAATTTAATTCATTAAAAATATATTACATAATTGAATTTGTATATTAATAAAATATAATATTTGTGATTTAAACATCATTCACAAAGTAAAAATTAATAGAATCAAGTAATATTAATTATTTTATAAATAAATAAGGTACAAAATCATAATGTAAGGGTCTTCTTACACATTCATTTATTACACCATCATTCAACCTAAAAGTAAGATGTGTGATGGTGGGGATTTCATGTTGTTGATTGAGGAGCATGGTTTGTGTTGTGATCCCGATGAGCCTGAACATCTCCCAAAAATAGTTTCTCTCCTTCTTATGTTGTTTCTTCTCAACATGGTATTGTACTAATGAAAATCCCAAAAATTCTATCTCCCTTGCGTGTTTTGATAAATGCTCTTTATAGGGTATGATCTTATTGGTTGAAAAAATCACTTTTTTTCTATATCAAAAGGATTTATCAAAACCCCATATATATACCTATCATGTGATCAATGTTCAATGGTTATTTTATTAACGGAAATGATACTTAATAGTCATTTAAATCCAATTGGATATAATAAATCAAAATGTAGTGCACGTATATTCTATATCCATAACACCTTTAATTAAGTCAGAATAAAGATAATTCTAATCATAAATGTTCCTGTCGTTACAACCTTCCCCTCTTAAAAATTTTCACTGGAAAAATTTTCTTTTCCCACACTAAAATATATAAGCATAACTCTTCTTCATCACTTCCTCCAATTCCCATGTTTCTTCCTAAATCATGTGGTTTCACCACATCACCTTGACAAAAGGGGTATAATCTTATTTTTTATAAATATTTCGCTTAAATATAAGATCTTTACAAAATTCTATTTATAAGAGATGTCATTCCCCAGTGCTACCACCTATCGATTGAGTAAATTTTATGGGTCTGATATGAACATTGTCAAGATAGATACAAGGAATACATAATTTTCTTGAGATAGGTTAGGTGGGAGGGATAGTCTGTCGGTCAGTGCTTCAAGGCATTCAAGGAAATCAAAAGTTTTGATGTACCTTGGACTAAGCTTTCCCTTCATTGAAAATATCACAAACCTATTCCCTAGAGTTATAAAGAGTACATCAATGTCTCCAACATCAAACTCTTGGTGATGTTTATGATTGTAAATCTAAATATTTTTCAACTCTAATAATCTTTCATGTGATGATGCATAGTCTTAACAAAATCCAAAATTTCTTCATCCATTTATAGACCTAGATTTTTTTTACCCCTAAATAATCCCAACTTTTTGTTTTTCTTCACGTCATCCTATAAAGGGATTCATAAGGAATCATTTGGATGCTTAAATGGAATATATTGTTCTAAGAAAAATCCACTAAAGAAAGATGTTGGTCATATCCTTTTTTTAGGTTCATTGAGTAAGCTCTCAACCTGTCCTCTAGTTTTTGAATTGTCTTCTCAGATTGACCATAAATACAGGAATGATATGTTATAATAATGTTCTGCTCACTATTTTGAGCATATGGGAGATGTTTTCAAAACATAGATCAGAATCATGGATCTTAATTGGATACAATCCATTGTGGTACTCCATATACCATCAACATTTATCTAATGTATATTTATCACAATTTATCCAGTAAGAAATACTCTTGAATCACAATTAAGTGTTCATTATTTGTAATATGCATCCCCCAAAACCTAGATAGCTTTGTTTCACATGGATTCCTTTTGAAGTATGATGAAAGTGTCCATGGTGATTTTTCCAATATCCATGTCAGTATGGGTAATGGTTGCATCATACCCTTATACATTTTACTCTCAGACATCACTATTTGACATACCTTGAACATTGATGTATATTTTGAGATCTCATTCATCATGTTATCCCACTAATAGTGAACCCACAGATTTCAATACAACATTCTATTTCTTGGTTGAATGGGGAAATTCAAACTATGAGCATCATTAAAAAATTCTTTCATTAACTCCTAATTTTCTGGAAAATATATTCTCAATCAATATTTCAATATTCCATTCTCATTAACAATTAAATCCAAGGATTACCCTTCTGTGATGGTTTCCACATTATTCTGAATTCCATAATCATCTTATTTCTCATGCTTTAACCTCTGCAAAAGAGATGGTTGAGAAATAAATTTTGAAATGATTGATGATCTTACCTTCTATATTATTCCCATGCCCATATTCATCAAATCTTAGAAGATTTTAATATATCAATTATAATAAATTATATAGTATATCTGATCCCTTTCTACATAGATCATCTTCCACCTAGTTTGATATCCACATATACTAGTGTATTGAGAATGAATAGTCTTGGATGAGATATAACCATCATTATTTGTTCATATTCATCTCTTTATGTTAGAATATTTATATATGAGACATTCGTGATCTGTATATATTTAACATTTCTCCCCAAAGAGAAAATGCAGCCAGATTATTACCACAATTATCACTACATCCAATTAATGATCACGTGTAGGATAGTTTTGCTCATGAATTTTCAACTTACATAAGGCAAATAAAATTATGTTTTCATCATGAATCAACACATATCCCATTCCCTTTTTCAAAGAGTCACTAAACAACATGAAAATCTCTCCAATTATGGGTATTGTGTGCACTATTATAGTGATATGACTCATTTTCAACATCATGAATCTTTAGTCACAGTCATCATTACAAGAAAACATGACTCTCATTAGAGTAAGCTTTTTAGAGGGTTTGAAAATCATTGGAAAACTCTCAAAAATTGGGGATAATATCTACCAAACCCATGGATTCTATGGATAGACCTCAATGATGTTATCCTCATACATCTATAAATTTCTTTTATTGTGGAAGGATTTATATATATCCCATTACTTTATATGAGGTGCCATAATAAATATACATCATTCAACAAGAACTAAAACATGCTATAAATTTCATATAGATACTGCATTATCAAGGTCTTAATAATTATTCTTAGATGATCCTCATGATCCTTCAGGGATTTTGAGTATATTATAAAATTTTCTATTAAAACTTCCACAAACATGTCAATATAATATATAATTACACTATTAATTATGTACATGAATATTTCTTTAGCATTAGTGTGTCCTACTTACATTATTATGAACTCATAATTCCAATAACATATACAAAATGTAGTCTTGGGGATATCCACCTTCTTTACTCAAACAATGAAATATACTGACCATAGATCCATCTTGGAGAAGTGATTTTCAACATGTAGATGACAAAAAAGTCATCAAATCAAGTAAAATGATACTTTTTCTATATCATGTTTTTTGAGCTAACGATAAGCAATCCAAAGGCGCATTGACACATCCATCTTCTTGATGAAGTGGAATGGTGCACCCCATGATGAAACACTTGGGGATATAAAAACATTATCTATATTATTTTATAGATATTTCATCAGTGCCTCATGTTCCACAACACTCATCTTATTTGGATTCATGGATATTAGAAAAATTCCATGTATAAGGTTAACATATAATTCGATTTCTCTAATTAGGAAGAAGACTAGTCAATTAATTGGGAAACACATCAGGGAATACCATCACAGTAGGAATGTTTTTTAGGACTGTTTGTCCATTAAACCCAATCATTTAAGTCAGATACAGTTGGTCAAAGTAAAATAATATGAATTCTTGAGATATAGGTTCTCAATAATATTTATCATCCTCATTAAACTTAAATAGAATCGGGTGGCGATTCACGATATGTAGAGAAATTTCCCACTCATGGAATTTTATGTTTTCTCTATATTGGGAAATCCAATCCATTCCTAGAATTGCATCAAATTTGACAAATGAAAGTATAAAAAGATTCATTAGGAAGTAAAATACCCAGTCGATGACATATGAGGAGTTATATTAATGGTATGAAATACTTTCCCCATTCTCCGTCTTCCCTAACATCCCTACTCTAATTATTTACGGTTGTGTTTGATTTTTTACACTAAAATTTCGCGATATAAAATAATGTATATATTTATAATAAAAAAGTACACACTCTATTTATGAATGAATAACCATAATATCTTCCACCACTTTGTTGTTTTTATTCACCCTGTTAGTGATGGATGAAATCATTCCTTTGACTCCTCAGAGGTTGTTGGTTGCCTCTGAAATCCCTTGTATTAGCAAATTTGATCACAAAAAACCATGGACCCTTATAATTGTAGTAATGAAAAATGTGTTAAGGATTTACTATATTATTTTTTTCCACTATCACATTGGTGGGATTCTTCTACCATAAATCATTTTCTAGGTTCCCTTCTCTTCCACACCCAAGACATTTCCTTATTCCCCTTAGGCAATTTCTAGGTTTCTAATTTCCGCACCAATGACAAACATGGTGCAAGAATTTATTACCCCCATTGGATTTATCCATAAAATAACTATAATTAAAGTTATCTTTTAGCTTCATAACCCTATGATACCTATGATATTCTCCAATATGCATATTGAATTTGTGGTGTCATCAGACAATTTCTTTTTAGTTATCAATGTGATTGATTGAGAATGCATTTTGTAGGATATGCATTATCCCACCAAAGAAGAGGTCATCCTTGGATTATGGGGTAATGAAAAAACCAAAGGTGTATCATATAATTTTTTTGAATTTTTCATCATCTTCCCAGACATATTTTTCATCTTTTTTATTGAGTGTAATCAATTCAAATTCCTTCAAAATATGGGCAGTGTAATTAAAATTTTATCAAAAAACATTTTCTGAAATTCCTTCGATCAATCCCTCAATATTTTTATTCTTTATCAATTTCCACCAATGATTATTATATCCATATATATTATAAATATATGGAAGAACCTCAATTTTATTAATCATTGAAGGATATATAAGATATTTTCATTGGAATTGATCCATTATTCTGTGATTATGTTATCACATGGGCCATTGAATGTCAGAGGACATTGTCACATGATGCCCTTGACCATGAGTTTCTATCTCTTGGGGGAGGGTATCTAGTGATATTATTGGTAAAAATTCTTAATTATAACTTTATTTTACTGAGATAGCATTATAACAATGTTTTTGATTCCTTCTCCCATCGGGTTCGAGATCACATTGCAGAAATCCTCACACAACCATTTTCATCAGTTTTTAGAAAAATTCCTCATATTAACTACCACTAGCTAGAATAAAAGTAAAATTAGTGATGGTGATATTAAAAATTAAAACAAACTTAAGGGGATTAAATGAACTTGAAGGGATAACTTATAAATTACATTAATCTCCTTGAATTATGAGTTTCTATGATTCAGTATAAGTTATCCATGACACACATCCAAACATATATTATAATGGGTATTACGTGTGTTCCCATAATAATGGTTCATAATGAGATTATGAGTCTACCAATTTATATCTTCATGGAGTGTTGACCCAGGAGTGGTGAAAGAGCCATTTTGGTGTACTAGTTCTTGTTCATGTCCATCTTAGAGTGGCATTTTCAGATTTCACCCTTAGATACAACAGTTATATAGGAACATATACATGTTCTTATCCAAACAGGGATGTATTTTCATGATAAATAACTTTCTGTATACTCAAAAATATTTAGGGATGTTTTTCTTATAGATTGTTTTATCCGTGTGGATTTTTACAATGGTTTTATATTCATAAACCCCAAAATAACTAAACATCTCCTATTATACCAACTATAACAACCATTTTATTTATAATATATTAATACAGGATTTAAAAACTATATTTTCTCTAAATAATACTTAGATGATAGATAGGTATAGTTTTTTGGGAAAATTATGAAAATTACATAACTACATTAAACATGTAATACAACATCATTATTGATGAATTATTTTTCATCATTCTTAAATTCCTTCATACATAACAATGCATTAGATAACCAGAGGACATACATAAGAAAGGGTTGAGATATAAATCCCATTACAGGAATTAATATGGAATAACATGAGGATAAAAATACATGTTAGAAAAGTCATATTGATGAGGAAGGAAATAACAATGATATAAAGTCATGATATAAGATAATAATTTTAATATACAATTGTGGTAGAAACATAAAACACCACATAAAAATGAAAAAGTAATCACGGAAAACCATAACCCAACATGGTGTAGAAATATATCATAAACGAATCAAGAAAAACCATGTCCAAATATGACATATCATGATAATAAACATTTCCAAATTCATTGAAGTGCCCTCTGGGTGCACCTTCTATAATCATTCTAATGTCATTCTTAAGTGTTCCCCATAGATCATATAACATAGATTAATTCAAAATCATCATTTGTTCCATGATAAAGTAATGTGGAATATATATATCAACGTACTCAATCAAAAAATATATTTTCATAAATTTGAATAGCCATGATATATGAATTGTTATGGTATTCAATACATGAAGATTTTGGAACGGAACATTGTCGCGTAATTTTGGCATAATAACAAACGCCACATTGAATTTCATAAAATGGGTTGATGAGAGAGAAATGGGTGTCCAATAATTTATACATCAAATTGATATTAATGGGATCATAGAACATAATATCCCAATATATGAAATGGAATTTAAGATGCATAATATAAAAAAATCATTTTGATGGGATTTAGGATAGATAAAGAACTTAACGAATTTTGGTATGGTAACAGGAGTATATAATGAACCAGGTATGGAATAATTAGAGTGTAAGAAAGATATAAGTATTTATAAATAAAATTTATAGTAAAATTATTTTTTATTAACATATCCCAAATTTGGAAAATTTATATTAAATGGCATATCATAAATGGAGTTCTTGTTAAAAGGGGAAAGTGAAAGACCCCTTACATTGATGTGTGGTTCCAAATGATTTAGAGGAGTTTATTGGGAGCATGGTGAACTATGGTAGTAATCTAGGGAGTAGAAAGATGGGGTTGGTAGATATTCAAAGAATTTTTAGTGAATATAAATGGATGTATGGGTTGGATTATATAATAATTTAGGGGGGTATCTTTATTGTTTACGTTTTGGACACTACAATTAAATATTAAATACGCCAAATCATCATATTGTTTCCTCCCCTATATTCAAGAGAAGGGTATTAGAATACATTATTTAATACATTCAATAGCCTATTATAATAAAATTATTCCCTTTCTTACGTGGAGGTGACTCACACATTCAAGGAAATAATTTAAAATCATCAAATATATTAAATTTTTTAGAGGATTAACTGAGGCTTTATAAAATAAAGGAATAAACATAAAAATTTTATTTTAATGAAAAACATATATTTCCCATAATATCCCTTTATAGTAGTTATTACATTATTATTGGTACATTATGGAGTCAAAAAAGACCATGTATATTGATACATTGTTTAATTTATAACTAAAACTTTTATTGACTCAGAAAAATATGAAAAATACACCATTAGATAATCTCTCCTTCTTGATTCAAAAAATAATATACATTTTACCTAAAAATTTCCTAAATAAGTAAACATTTAGTTCTAAAATAAAAAACGACATTTATTGGAAATTGAAGGGCTACGACAAAAATAGTTTTTAACCCTTTATAAAAATTACATTTCACTTTGTCTAACTTATATGAAATTTTATATTTAATAAAATTAATTTAATAATATTGCATCATTATAATATTATTTATTTGAAATTACATTAATTTATTAAAAATATTTATCTTAATTGAATATTCATTTTAACCAAAAATACTATTTGTGCATTTAAAAACCATTTTCAATGTAACAATAATAGAATAAAACTATATTCATTATTATCTAAAAAATTTTATGTATAACCTTAATTATAGGGACTTGTTACATAAACCTTTATTACACCAAAATATACCCTAATAGTATGGCGTGTGATGGTGGGTTTTCATGTGGTCGTTCGAGGAACAAGGTTTTGGTTGTGATCTCGATGGTCTTGAACTTCTCTCGTAAATAGTTCCACTAATACTCATGTTGTTGGATCTCAGTTTTGGATTATTCTAAGTAATATCCCAAAAAAATATATATTCCTAATAATCTATGATAAATGTGCTTTATAGGGTATGATCCTACTGGTTGAGGCCATCACATCCTTGGTCTATGTCAAATGGATTTATTAAAACACTATATTTATATAGTCATGTGATCACTGCTCAACTGATAAATTATCAATGTACTAATGATTATTTGTTACTTAAATCCAATGCAATATAATAAAAAAAGGATTTCATGTGTTTCTTATATCTCTAAGATAATTAATTAAGTCAAAATAAATTGAATTTTATTCATAAATGATTGAGTTGATACAAATATTCATGTCAATGGCCAAGCAATAATTTCATAGTTTTCATTGGATATACACACATGAACCATACATGCAATATCATGAGATTAAAATATTACCCATCAAATTTTCAGGTAATATTATTCTAGACCCACTAATCACATCCATATCATGTACATGAATAACTGTTTTACATAGATCATACATATTACTATGTTATTTTTTATATTAAATTCCATTTTTAAATTGGTAGGGAGATTCAAAATGATTTACCCCAGCAATACATTATAGGTAAATCTTGGTGAATATCTTTTATAGAAAATCCTTATCTATATTCACATCAAAAATGTTTTTCATGGAAAAATCATTGGATAAATATCGTAGTAAAATGAGTGTTTGTAAAGATTCTTGGAAGGATTTAATGGGAGATAAATGTGTCTCACATCCATATTAAATAATAGGTGCTGTAAAATGGATTTGTTAAAACATATCCCAGAAAAAAAATTGGGAATCAAAAGGGATAATTTAATGAAGGTTCGTGAATATAGTGGATATGAAGAGGATATATTACGTTGAGGGGAACTTATAAAGGATTTGTATGAGATTATCAAGTTCATAGAGAAAATTAGATTGGAAATAGGGAAGGGAGGTTGGATTAAATTCATGCAACAAGGTAATTTAGTGAAGTGTAATATGAGTTTCTGTTTCAGTTTTTATAAAATTAGTGATTATTCAATATTATTTTCAAGAAATCGGTTTTAGACTTTATATGATACATTAATCCAAACCAAAAACGATCCAATCACTTTTTCAAGGGGTTCTACCACTTTGGAATGGATTTAGTTATTATATATAGATAATAACCAAAATCCATAAAAGAACATCCTTGGTGTTGTGGATGCGATTCATGCTTTAAAAAAATTGATATTGTATCATTAAAAATACAATATTTGTTTTGGAGGATTCATTAAGAGAATATAAAATTTAAAAAAATTTATCAAAATAATCATATTAATAGGGATACATAAATTTGGTCTTGGATTTTATTTATATTATTTATTAGGTAACTTAATGTATTTTATGTTGTCATAATACTAACATTATAATTATAAATTATTTATTTACTACCCCAAATATGTAATGTACAATAAAATTACAAAAAAAATACTTTATATACTTCAAATGTTATGATTTAAAAAATAATAATTATTTTGTCAAAATGATTATCTTAATTTCAGAATTTAATATTTTTAATGAATATCAATTTTTATGAAAAATGATGGGTTTTTATAATAAAATATTTCAGATCCATATAAATATCATATAATACATTGTAAAATTATATTATCATTTATAATTTAAAATATTTATTTACAAATAGTATGTTTTTATTATATTATCTATTTATAAAAATTTATTCCTTCCATCCGAGGGAGTGTCTTAATGAGAACTATATATTTATAAAAAATACAATTTTTGTTTTATCATATCAAAATATAAATTTTATTAAAACATTTTATATAATCATTAGTATGTAATAAAAAAATATAAATGTGATAATTTATTTATCAAAACATAAAATATTAAAATTCATACTATTAGGGTGAAAATATATAATTCTTCATTAATATTATCTATTCATATTGGGTAAGGGGTACAATTACGATATTTTTTGTGGTAGTTCGAAAAACATGAGTTGGGATTGATCCTAATGATAGTTAACTTATCCCATAAATAGTTTCACTCATGTTTTATTTTTTAAATGTCATATCGATTTGGTGAAGGTAAAATACAAGTGATTCTATTTCCCACATAATCTTAGATAATTTGTCTTATAGTGTATGATCGTACTTGTGAGGTTATTTTTTTAGTTGAATGTGTTAATTGGATTTATCAAAAACTATTATATGAACTAATCATAATAATAAATTTACATCTACTATACTATAAAATATTATAATTCAAATTTTTTTATTAATTTCAAAATGATATATATTATAACTACCCAAAATAATAGAAGTGCTACATCTATTTTATATAGTTTTATTTCTTTGTAAGGAATATACTCATTTAAAAAAGAATTTCATTCTTTAATTTTTTGGTCATTATAAAAATTTGAATATTCTATTACATCTTCATAGATCAAAAATACTAGGGATTATAACATGAATTTTTATAGAGAAATTTATTCTTCATTACAAGAATTTTTCCTTTTCTACCACAATACCGAAACATATTACTATTCATAAAATGTAAGGTGTAGAAGTTAGACACAAGAATTTTTCTGAGGTCACACTTTACATGTTTTTAACCTCAAATGCATTAGGTATTTTCATTTTAAATGAATTAATTTTTTCTAAATCCATAAAAGGAACCATCTTAGTGAGCATAGACATAATTTTTTCAAAGGATTATCTATGTGGGTTTTCGTCATTATTTGTATCGTTACTTTTTTCCGTTCAAAAAGCTAAGGTATTACATGTTAGACTAAAATGAGTTTATATTTTTCAAATATATTAGAATAATGGAGTGAATAATTATATGTCTTTATAAGAGGAAATCAAATCTAACATTATTTATGATCACATTTCCATTATAGACAATCATAGAGGGGAGGTGCATAGGATATAAGTTCATGAACCATGAACCAAGGATAATATTATAGATTTTCCAATTGAGGAATAATAACCCTCAAATATAATGATGATATTTTTACTTACACAACCATAAATAATATATACTCACCATTTAAGGTCATAGTACTTACAAATAATCTTTCATTTTATTCTTATTCACTATGGATCACATTTATTGAAATGTTCACCATCAACCTAATGAAAAATCTTTAGATAACATGAATAATAATTAACCTAATATATATGATTGGAATTAAATAATGTAACAATATAATATGTTTTTAAGAATTAGAGTAATACATTGTTTATGAAATAGGGGATGGTGGATAGTTCAAATAATAAATTTATTTTGTTGAATTTCGATGTGATGAGATGGCAATAAATAGGCTTGGATAATACATGGCCATATAGGAAATCAATGCAGATTATTATACTATTATATATTTTTTCTATGGAATAAAATTTAACACATTTAAATGAATTGTTATAAAAATATAAATGATGAAGTACGCCGTTTTTATCAGATATTATCTATAATAAAAATATATTCCTTTTATTGGTTATTGTACGTTTTTGTGTGTGGAAAACCAGTCATTACTATGTGAATATGGAATTTTGGAATCAGATATACTTCATACCATTATACCTTGGTGATTCTTATTATTTATTATACTAAGGATACAATGTAGGATATATGTAAAAGAAGTGATTAATTGAAATTTTAATGGTCAAATTTGAGATAGTACAGTGTTGTATAATCATAATATATTGAAAGAGAAGGGAACTGGAGGAGTTTGTGTAGAAAAAACATATTAGGAAAATTTGATACCACAAAAAATAAATGAATTAACATGAATCTAGAAACATATACTTATGAAAATAAGATTCATCATACATGTGTGGGAAACCATATTAAGCAACAGACATGAATGTATATTCCATAAAAAATATGATGTGGTGGACGATATTTAGAAAATGTGTCTAGGTTTGAGATAAAATACATTTACATCAGTTAGTATCCTATAAAAATTTTAATCAAGCTGAAAATATAGAGGTCCCACTGTAGACATAGACTATAAACATTTGAAATTGGAATATGATGATCATATTTTATGAATTTTAAGGTAAAAATTATAAAAATTGATGTAAAATAAGATACTAAGAGGTAGTGGTATAATATATTTCGAGGATAGCCCTAGGAAAGGCAGTATTGGTTAAATTTTATATCCCTCATTAAAAGGATTTAAGATATACATAACTCTTAGAATGGGTATTTGAATTTATTGGGAACATGTTATGGAGAGAAATAAAATTGTTGAGTCCTTGGATATTGAAGAGTACCTAATGTATGTTTATAAGGTCCAACACACTAGAATAGAGTGAGGGAATTAGATGAAGTAGATTTATGGCGGGGCCAAGATTATATTTTTCGAAAACCCTATGTATCATTTAATTACATTAATATATATATATATATATATATAGCACTAGAAAAGGGTTTTCTTATCCTAGTAAGGTGTTATTTAAGGTAACCTTCTATGTAAAGGGAGACCATACAATAATATCTCTTACAAGGATCAAACATTCAGATAAGAATGTGTTTTGAGAAGTTTTTTATGTAGTTTATATTAATAAAAAGGACCATATGAACCCCTATTAAAATTATTTTATGTTTATCATGAGTAACCGTACATTTATAGATAGTGTTATATAACCTCCATCCACTATATTCATAGTGTATGCTCGATTAGATTATAATTTTTGATAGTATATGTTTATTCAGTCGTTTTATTTGACATTGAGGGTTTATTTCTAGGTATTAGCATTCTTTTCATGTCAAATACATAATTCCCCTTAAATGATTGATCATAGGTAAAACATCTTTTTCAGTAATAATATAAAATGTGTTCAGTATACATGATGGTTATTTGTAGTTTATAAACTATTTTCATAATTTCACTCAATCTAATCATGTTGGTATTTGGGAAATTGTATCTTCAATATATTGATTAGAAAAAAACTAAATGAGGTGTAGGAGACATAATATTAATGAGAAGTACTAATTTCACTCCATATAGTAGAATATAAATTGGCCATTCATGGATGAACAAGATTATAGGAACCTACTATAACATATGTACATAATACATAATTTTATCTGAATTTTTAATATAATTTAAAATAAATCTCACCCCTGAAAAGATATGCTCTATATATTTGGTGATTTGAAATGTAACAAATTAATTTGAATAATTTTCAAAAATATCTCCAATTTATAACATTCACAAGGGATTCCATTCCTATCATAGCATACACAATACTCTTCTTAGAGTCCTGAGGAATGGAAACATAATAAAGGGTGATCTCGACCACGTAATAAGGGCACACCATTATATATATAAATTGAATATGATATGTTGGCATAATATGAACCTGAGGATATGATAACCTAATCCATATAAATTACTATAATATAATGAAATCATACCAAGTATATCATGGATCATAAGTCATAAATCATGAAATTAGCTTTCAAACATTAATTGAATAGGAATGTGTAATATTGATGAAATTATCACAATCCAAAACATTTTAATATTATATATCATTTAAAAATAGTGTAATAATTTCAAATATACAAAAGCATATAAAATGAAATATTTTTCAATGTTCACCAAAATCATCAAATACTTGATAAATTCTCATAGTGGATTGAGTTCACGCCCCTTTCCTATAAACATAGTGGACATAGAATTATAGTGAATTTATTTCACATCCAACTAGGTTTAATTTCATAAAATGTGATATAAATATTTACCAAAATTCATTGAATGGATATTTAAATTTGTAACCACTCATCCATTAATGAACATTGATACGTATGTGTGTCATTTGAATATGAAAACATTCATAATGACATAATATCTAAACTACTACATGATATACAAATTGGATCCATAAAAATATCTAAAATATATGATCCTAGGTCATCCATAGAGAAAACACAGACGATATATTTATAGAATATCTATTTTGAATCATTAGAAATATCAATTTATAGTGAAATAGATTAAAAAACATAATATGAATATTTAAACAAATTAGAAAAGAAAAATAAAATATTTTAAAATATCTAGAAATATTTATCATTAAAATGAAATAATGTTTTTAGGAAATTTATTTTGAAGAATAATTATGTAAATAAAAACTATATTGATGAAAAATTTAAATTTTAATTAAATGATTAATAATGAAAATTGAATAAAGATGAGGAAGAATGAGAACACTTTGTAATACTCTAGAAGGTTTCTTCTCAAATTTTATTTTAAAAATAGATATTAATAGAAGAATACCATATGAAAAAAATTATGGATAAGGACATCGATGAAAACATTTAAAAATTATGTATATGGGGAAGAAATATTCGTTATAAAATATAATAGAGAAGGTCAAATACCATTTATGATAATCAATTTTAGTTGAATTATTATGCTGAAAGAGGTTCAATTGTAAGGATTTACTTTAACCCTTTAAAATAGACTAGGAGAAGAAAATAAAAGTTGTTTTATGGAGAATGAATTATGATCTCAAGAACAAACATCCTAAATCCATTTATAAAAAAACACTACATAAACTTTGATACTTAATGATATGGATGTGGTATAGAATTCATTCAAATTAGTTAATTTTACTTGAATATTAATTACATATAATTTAGAGACCCCATCCTTTTAAACATATCAATACATGAATTTATGCATTATAAAAAATCATATTAAAATAAATGGATTGCAATGTCATGTGTCTTATAAGACTAGGTAAATAAAACTGAAAACAAGGGACTAAATAAAACATGTATTTATATAATATTCATAATGATATCCAAGAATTCATTATACTCATGAATATTTATTGGATAACCTAAGGATATAATAAAAAAATTGATGAGATAAAAATAACAGTAATGAAATAAACATATGAATAATGATTTAGTAGATATCTTAGATTTATTGACATAATTATAGAAATGGCATGGAACATATGGAATTAGAACATATAAAAATTGGATCATATAAGCATGGATTCATAGTAATGTAGTTGAAACATAAAAACTAAAATTATCATGGGTCAAGGCTCATTTCACAAAGTGGATAAAAAGTCATGGATAACCACCAATACCATTGAGCATGGTAGTGTGATTCAAGGTTAACCGCCAAGATCATTGCACATAACATCTAATGAGACTAAAATTTACCCAATGAATTAGATCACTATCTTTCCATACCCATAATAACATGTTTATTAATATATTTTCCACACAATAAATCATAAACAATAAATAATACATAATCATAAGGGAACACATGGAAGGAAATGGGTATCTTATTCATGTCATAAATCAAAATAATTGGGAGAATAACAAAAATGTCCATAAAAGAAAGGAATGAAGAACATATCAAAAAATTTACAAGGGTAAATATTATTATATTGTTTTATGTTACTTCAATGATATGTGATAACAGTTTAAAATAGTATTTGATAAATTTTAGCATTAATACATTTTAGTCTGTTTTAAGGAAAATATTATTGAGAATTTCAAATAGAAAAGGGAATAATATTTTATCTAAAACCTGAAGTGAACTAAAAATATTTTAAAAATAAAAATATATATTTTATAAAAAAATGGTGGAATAAAATAGATTATATAGTTTTCGTGAAATTATATTTTATTTTTTGAGGTTCCTTGATAATAATTTTTATATCGGGATGTATTGAGGAGGGAACCGCATAAAAACATGTATATCCCTAAAAGATAATTAATAGAGGACTTTGATACATGATTTTTGTATCATGTAAACTAAATATATAATATTTATATAAAACAACACATATATATATTTCGTTAAAAATAATGATATAGAAACATGAAGGAGTAATGGAAGTTTGTTTATAATCCCTATCCTTAAGAATGATGGTGTCCATCATATGATCTTAAGGTCCAAGATAAAAACACTACATTCAAAAATTAATATTTAAAAACAGACTATTCATATAATTTATTTATTATAACTCTATAAAATTTCATTAATGACATTTTTTATGGATTTAGAGGGTCAATTTCAATGTTTGGGAGCATTTATTTCATTTGTTTTCATGATTTGTTTACTTATATACATGTAAGGATAAACAGATAAGATAAAAATAGTTCTAAAAAATCGATTTTGTAGGTTAATTTTTATCATAGAAAATATTAAATGGTTATATAATTCATTTTTTTATTTATAGTGATGTTGAATCATTATATAAAACATTAATGATAACCATTTTCGTCAATTGGCATTTTTTTATCATAGTAAACACATTTTTATATATAAATGAATATAATGTGAACAATGGATTATAAAAACAAAAATGAGATATAATAATTATATATTAATATTTTCAACCAGAAAAATGGATTCATGTGTAGAATAGATGATAGTAAATCAAATTGAAAACATGTCATCCTTGAATGTGATAAAATAACCCATCTCGGATTGCATTTTCATTTTTTTGTATAATAGGGGGAGGAGATATGAGGAAGAATTATTCAATTATAATAAAACAATTATAATAAATTTACTGTATTGGAGTTATCACACTATTCTTATGAGGAGTGGTGAGGATAGAAATTTATAAAAATGAACATGAATAGAAAATAAATGAAAAGAAAAGAGGAATTTACCTCTGGAATATGTCTTTCTTGGGAGCCTCTTAAGGTATTTATATTTGTGTTTTTATGAGAAAACGATATCCTAAAGATTTTATTATGACTTAGGGATATATTTTATAAGACTTTGGACCAGGAAAAAGGCTTCATATATGTGAGGATAAGAGGTAATTAGGGGTGCCGATTGTAGTGGTGGATAAGAGGGGTTTCCCATTATTCTAATCTTTAGTTTAATATTTTTATTCCAGACTAGGAATATTATTGATTATTTTGACAAAAAATATTAATGTGTGTATGTGAGTTTAAACTAATGGCCATTCACAAAATCCATGACCCACTCATGATGAAAATATTCATTTATTTAGCATTTATTATAATTATAATAATTTACTATTCAAAAAAAATTCAAGTACTTTAGAAAAATCCATAAAATTCTCCCAAATTATATTTCAATGTGTAGAATTAAAATTTGATATCCATTTTAAGAAAATATTTTTATAAATATGAAAAACCTAATTTTTAATTAAAACCATAATTTACATGAAAAATAAAAATTTAAAATTAAAATTGCTTTTCTAACACATGAAAAAATTAATTAAGGTTATTTAAATTTAGTTTATAATCATAAGTCATAAAAATAATTTTCTAACATTAAATTTTATGAAAATAATATTTTTTTAATATTATATTATTCATAAAATTGTAATTAATTATAAATTACATATATAAATACCGACACTTAATTAATATTTTTTAGAATATTTACTTACTTATAATATGATATTATTATACCATATTTTCACATATATTATTGATAAAATTTATTTATAATTTCATTAGTGAATATACAAGTCCATTTTTGAGTTTACTACTCATATGGGCCATATTATGATTATAATGGTCAATCTAATATTTCATTGGTATGTGCTCCTTAACTTATATATATACATTTTGTTTCACTCATTCTTCATTTATAAAGGTTTTATTGTGTTACATATGTAATATTATGTGATTATACAATATGATATTATTATAATAATGGATTTCCAATGATATAATATTAGGTCATTATATTATTACCCCATTAATAAATTTCTCCATAAAAATTTCCATTTACATTTTAAGATGTAAATAGTAGCATGCACTTTTCCTCCATTACTTCATCCAATTCCCATGTAGCGTCTATGTACATGTTGTTCCTCGATAAATCAATTATCATGTGAGTAGCCTTTTTTTGGAGAACTAATTAGTAAGATCCAATATCTTCAAATCATAATACCCGTAAGAAAGATCATTCTCCTAATGTACCACCTCTGTAGAGTGTACACCTGAGGGGTCTAGTATGTACTTCTATAAAAGGAATACATGGAATACATCATGCACATTATCAATGGTAGGTGAAAGTACTTTTCAATAGGCCATAACTCTAACATGATATTGAATCTCAAAAGAGACTATGAACTTAATACATAGATTTCTTTTATTCCATAGCTTTATGTTCTTCTTCCATGGAGATATATAGAGGAATACTACGTCTCTAATATTGAGCTCAATGTACCTTCGCCAATTATCTGCAAAAATAAACTATCGACTTTGGGATTCATTGATGTGATTTGTAATTCTTTTCTCCTTTCCCACCATCTCATTGACCATTTTATAACCTATAGGCTTAAACTCAATGACTTTATCCCAACATTCTACTGTTCTGCACCTTTTCCGATAAAGGGATTTGTATGCTTTCATTAGGACGCTAGAGTGTAAACAATTGTTGTATAATAATTTGAGAAGTGGAATATGTTGGTCCCACCATCCTTACAAGTCCATATAACATGATATCAAAATATATTTAAGTTTATAAATAGTTTACCTAGATTAGCCATCATTTTGAGTATGATAAGTTGTATTGTTGTTCAGTTTAGTGCTTTGACATTGATGGAGACTTTTCCCGAACATCGAGGTGAATCTCGAATGTCTATCAAATACAAAAGATAGTGGTACTCCATTCAACCATTACACCTCTTCATTATATATTAGTGAAATCTCATACAATAAGAAGTACACTTTAATTCCCATAAATTGAGACACATTTGTAAGGAGATCCACAATGACACATATAGAATTTTTTCCTCTGGATGTAATAGGATTTCCAGTAAAAAAGTTCATGGTTATGTTCTTCAACAAAAAAGTTGTTATGAGTAGTGTTTGCTTCTATCCATTATAATTTTACCTTTCAACATTCACATACTGACATACCATGCACTTTGATGTATAATCAAAAATATCCTTCTTCATATTGTCCCACCAAAAATTCTACTCGAGATATCAATATACCTTTGTTCTCCCTAAGTGAATATATAAGGTTGAGCTATATGGGTCATTTATAATCTCATTATTTATCTCTAGATAGGGTGGTACATGTAATCAATACTGAAATACTACAAATCGGTCCTTGTTAAACCTTAACTCAGAGGATTTCCCATTTCGGTTAGTTTCCACACATTTCAAAATTTCAACATCATTTAAATCAACATTCATTATTATCTATAGGAGGAATGGGTGAGAAATAAATTTAGAAAGTATTGATGATGTTCCTCCCAAAATTATTCCCTTGACCATCCTCTACAAATTTAGGAACATTTTATGGTTTCTAATCCTAATCATTAATAAATATGCATTCTCCTTTTTACATAGATCTTCCACCACCTTATATGATTTACCTATATTTTAGTGGGTTTAGGAGTCATAATCCATGATGAGATTAGAGAATCTTTAATGGTTCATATTAAGCTCTTTCTATGTGAATATATATTTGTGACCCCTCTTATCATTATATATCTTTCACTTATCCCAATTGAGATAATGTCACCAGAGTTTCAATGAAAATATCATAGCCTCCAACTCTAGATCATGAATCAGATAGTTTTGCTCATGAATTTTCATATTACATTAGGCGTAGGTTATCATTATATTTTTTTCAAATCAGAACGCAACCTATTGCATTCATTGAATCTACACGAGACACCCCATAGTGTTCTCCCATTATCGAGAGTGTGAGGATTTGTATAGTGGTAAGTCACTTTTTTGAGCTCCTTTAATCATTCCTCACATTTTTTATTCTAAAATAATGAAACTCGCTTACTTGTTATCTTGGTCTTTAGATTTGAAAATCAAGATAAGTTCTTCATAAATAATTAATAATAATTAGTTAGACCCAGAATGCTATGGATCATCATTATAGATGTTTTCTTGGGTTACTCGTCAACTGCATTTATCATCAAAGGGTCCATATATATTTATTTTTATATATAGAACACACCACAAAAATGTTAGTTATTTCATCCATAACTCATATTTACCATACATTGAAAATTATTTCACCCTTACCAATGTCATCAACATGTTAGTCAAATTCTCCTAATGTTCCCCCTTTCTCATGGAGTAAATTAGAATATAATCATTAAAGTCTACCAAAATTTGGTTGATGTAATTTCTAATGAATTTATTCACTAAATCCAAGTATATTTCTAGAGGAATATTGATTTCAATGGTCATAAATATGATCTAATAGTGTCCACAACTCATTTGAATTGTAGTTTTCTGAATTTCTTCCGTCATCACATTTAATTTGAGATATATTCATTGAAGGTCCACCTTTGATAAATAACTAACCCCATGTAGTTGTTTGATGAAGCCATCTATCTGAGGCAAGGGATATGTGTTCTTTATCGTGATTTTATTGTTTTCACAATAATCAATGTAGATTCAAATTGGTACATCCTTCTTCGTAACAATGAAATTGGTCCACCCTGTGGTGAAGCACTTGGGCATATAAGACCCTTATCTAGATTCTCCTGTAACTGTTTATTTAACTCTTCTAGATCAATAGTGGGCATTCTATTATGTGTTGTTGATATATGTAAGGATACATGAATAAGTTCAATTGTTAATTCACAATCTAGATATGGAAGAAGACATGAAAATTCATTAAGGAATACATTAGTGTAATCCCTCACAATGGGCATATCTTCAAGAATTATCATCTCATTCAACTCAATCATTAGAGAAAGATATCCTTTCTCAAAAGGAATCAATATCCACAAATGGAATGAATATTTCTAAGCATATACATCTAACTCCTTACACTTGAAAAGGAGTAGAGTATACTCTGGGATGTGAAGAGTGATCTCCCATTCCCGATATTTTATATTTTCTATGAATAATTATAGCCAATACATTCCCAAAATTGCCTCGAACTCTACAAAAATAATGAAGACATGATTTTTTGGGAGGTTTAGTCCAAAACAATTTACCAGGGAGAAGTTATTAAAATTTAATATAATAATTTATCCATTATCTAACAATATAGAAAACTCAAAATCTAAATTTTACATGGTGTTAGAATAGTTCTACTAACATGTATGATATGAAAGAATTCATATATGAATAATCAAATAGTGCATTATCTTGAATGAATATATTGTATACCTATCACCACATTGTTGTCTAGTACCACAATAGGATTAGTGATAGAATAATCCCTCCATTGTTTCCTTGGTGGATTTTGTGGATTGCTTTCGAAACCCCTTGTGTTAGAGAAAATTATTGCATATTTCTCATGTTCCTTGCTATTGAAACACTAAACTACAAGATTATTGTTGATATAAAACATCTTTTATTATTCCACAATAGTGGGACTCAACATATAAATTCGGTGGTTTTTAGAAACATGTCCCATTATTCCACATTAGAAGCGATCCTTTGATACCATTAAAAAGTTCACAGGATGATTTTTCCCACACTTTTTACATGAAAGATGTTCAATATTATTTACCTCATTGGATTTATTTTTCGGACCACCCCTATTAGAATTTATTTTTTCATTTTTTTCATCAAGACTGTGTGACTATTTAGAGTATATGGTATCCATTTCCACCTTCAGGGAACAACATAAAATATAAAAATAAAATTTTAAGTCTCCAATTGAATATACTTTTTATAGACTCAGCTATATTCCATTAATGAATCGATCAACATTGCATTAAATGTTCATGAGAATGCTTATTCGATGTCTTTTAATCCTTGGGAGTTTTTTATCATACGACATGATGGACTCATATTCATTATTATTAATTTTGTGGAACTATAATTCTATCATGAAGTAGAGGGTTCAGAGAAATTTTTTATTAATTTTTTTATTGAATTCCCCCTAATCAATAGAATCAATTTATTCCTAGGTCTTTGAATTCTTAATAAGTGTCCACCACTGATAAACTAACTCATCCAATCAATAGAGCACTATCATGAGTTTCTCCTCTTCTGAGAACTAGCAAACAGAGACTAACTTTTCAATAGAGTTAATCCAATCTTCTGTGAGGTAGGGATTGGAAGATTCACAAAACAAGGGAGGCATTTTCCTCATGAAGGATTCAATGGAAAAAATCCATCTCATTGGAATAGGATTGAATTCCACTTAATTAAATATAGTATTAATAACATGATCCAACTGAGAAAGTATTATCATAAAGTTTTTATCAACACTTCCTATCATATTAGGAATATCATTATGGTAATCATCACACTGCCTATCAAATTAATTGTTTGAATGTGTTCTCACACTTATTTCCATTAACTAAGAAAAATAACATATAATTATTTTGATGGAATAATTTATCTAATATGTATAAAAAAGGAAACATTATACATAAAAGGGTAAAATCATAAATGGAAAAGGGTATCCTAACTATTTATTCCTTATGATTCAATATTCGTTATCAAGGATCAATTTACTAACATATATTCTTATTTTCTTCTCTTTCATTTTCTCATAATAATCGTTCAAACTAATATTTTGAAATTAAAAAAGAATTTCCCTGGGAGATTCAAACATGGAGTAAAGAAATACCCATTTTCATGCACTAGTACTCGTTGGAGTCATGATCAAAGCGGTGATTTTTGGTTTTACCCTAGATACATTTGTGCCAGAACTACCTCAACTTGTTCATTTCCTGACATCGATATATTTTCATAATAATACAATTTCCGTATGCTTACTGAAATATTGGGTTGTTTTATTATACTTAGTCACATACTTAAAAGTTATTTCTAATGTTTTCTAATCCTAATACCAAAAAATAACTATAACATTTCATCATACAAATTATAGATACCCTATCCTTTTACATATATCATTACATGAATTTATGAAGAATATATCATTATATTAGATTCCAAGGATGGTAATATCTAGTGTAGTGGAAGACTAGGTACATAAAACTGAAAACATAGAACTAAATCTATCACTTATTTATTTAATCTTCATAAAAATATCATAACTTCCATTATGATCATGTATCATCATTGGATAACCTGGTGATAACCTGAAAAAATGGATGACATAAAAATACTATATGGGTAATAAATATAAGAATAATGCTTCAAGAGATGGGTTAGTAGGCATGTAATTATAATATAAAATGGCATGGAGCAGATGTAATCATAATAAAGAAACATACGATAATATAAAAATGGAGTCATAGAAATGTGTAATCAATGTAAAAAAAATGTTAGCACAATAATAGTCTTGGTTCCTATAGGGAAGCACATGTCAATGTTAACCACCATGACAGGTGCTGATAGAATCCCAAGTCAAGGCTAACTATTATGACTGTTGCACATAATGTCTCATGAGAATAAAAATTACAAAATTAATTGAATATATATCTTGTATAACCCATTATAACATGTTCATGAATATGTATTACACATGAAGAATCATACATAATCAATTATACATAAACAAAAGGTTACACATGGAATGAAATGGGTATCATAATCATGTCATAATGAATAATAAATGGGTGTATCATATCATACATAAAAATTAATAAGGTAAGACTTGTATATATAATTATATTTAATGTCAAATAAAGGTGATAATATTTTAAAATAGTTTTTATGAAATTTTATCATTAAATAATTTTATTGTGGTTCTATGGAAAATATATAAGAGCATTTAAAATAAAAAATATAATATTGTATTATATAAACCCATAAATGAACAAAGAATTATTGCATTATAAAAATAAATGTTTTACTGAAACAATGGTTTTTTAAATGATTTGGTAGAGTTATCTTGAAAATGGATAAGAATTCTGGATCATCCCCTAAAATTGGTAGGTTTATCGGGAAGTAATGAGATGGGAACCAGCTAAAATCATGTATATAACCTAAATATAATGATTAATATATCTCAATAATATTTTCTGGATAATGTAAAATTATTTATAAGTTTTACTTAAAATTAATATATAACATCATTTGGGTAAACAGAAAGATAAATAAGCCTGAAGGATTACTAGAGGTTTTGGTTGAATGCATTAACATAAGTATGATGGTGTCTTTCTCATGATAATAAGGTCCTGTATAACTAAATTACATCCATAAATTAAAATTTTAAGAACCTATTTTTCATTTTATGTTCATTCATGACCTTTTTTAGGGTTTAATATATTCAATTTCATTGTTTGGGGCCTTTGTTTCCCTAGATTTTGGGATTGGGTTACGTATATTCATGCAAGGATAAACATGTAATATGAGAGTAGTTTTTTAGAATTTAATTTTTTTTATTTTTCATCATACATAATATCTCATGGTTATAAAATTAATTTGGTTATTTGGAGTTTTGTTGATTCATTATTTAAAACTCATATAATAACTGTATTTGTTAATTGGTGGGGTTTGAACACATTGAACACATTTTTCTATTATAAATTAATATCTAGTTTACAAAATAATATAGAATAATAAATTAGAAATAATACTTATATTATAATGTTTTTAAAAAACTAAAATGGATTCATGACCATAATTAAAAATTATAAAATAAATTGAAATCCATTCGTCCATTAATGTGATGAATTAACACGTCTCGGATAGTGTTTTCATTTATAGTATAACTGGAAGGAAGGGAGAGATAATGATGAATTATTACACTAGAATAAAAAATTTCCATTACATGTAAGTTATTTTAGTCATCACACCATTTTTATGAGAATAATAGAGGATATAATGAAAAAAAATGAACATGAAAATGAAAAAAAGAAAATAAAAGAGGAATTTTCTTCATGGACATATATTCCTTTGCAACCTCGTTAGAAGAAATATTTTGGAGTTTCCAAGAGATCAATAACTTCTAGACATGGGATATGGTCTTACGGAGTGATTTTGTTAGATGTTTTACTAGGAACAAGGCCTGAGATATGAGATGAGAGGATGTAAAGAGGGTGGTATTTATAGTGGAGGAGAGGAGGGTTTTTCGATTATTTTAATAATTAGATCAATAATTATTCTAAAATCTATTAATAGTCATGATTCATGTGACAAAAAAAGTAATTAGATAATATGTGTTCTACCCAATTTCCATTTACATCATCCATGACTCATGCATGTTGAAAACAAATATTTTATTTAACATTTATTGCATATTATCGTATATTACAATTCACAAAAATTCAAGAATTTTAGAAAAATCACAAAAATTTAATGTAACCATTTTTCAACATGTATAATAAAAAATGAATTTAATTCATGGAAATAATTTTTCAAATATAAAAATTTAATTTTTAATCCAAAATCACTTGTTACATAAAAAATTAAAAATAAAAAATTAAAAATGATTTTCTAAAACATTTAAAAATTAATGATGATATCCTAATTTTATATTATAATAATAACTAATAAAATTAATTAGTAATTAATAAATTTTATGAAAATAAATTTTCTTTTAATTTTTTAAATTAATAATAAATTTGAATTAAATCTATATGACTTACCAAAATACCAACACATAGTTTATTTTTATTAAAATACTTACTAATGATATGTTATAATTATACCATATTGTCACTTATAATATGGAACGAATTTATTTATACATTCATTTGTAAAGTTACTATTAAATTGTATAGCTTAATATTCTTAAGGTTCACATTACCATTCTGATGGTCAAACTACCATTTCATCTATATAGGTTCTTTATCATCTAGAGATACCTTTTGTATCACTTATTATTTATATATATGGTTTTTATTGTGTTATATATGTGTTATAATGTGATTCTAATATAAGACATAATTATAAAAAGGTTTTTCCATTGATTAATAATTGGGTCATTACGTATTATAATAAGTTACTCTATATTACTCATAGGCTTATTGTCTTTAAAGAATAGATATAAATCTAACTACAATTATTGACATTCATCAACATCTCCAAAAAATACTCTTCACATGGGTTACCATTATATTCATATTATACATAACTATATTACATATCATGGGTAATATAAATATTATAATTGGTGAGCTATGATTCTATGTATGAACAGGAATGAGTTCCAGCATTTGAAGAAAAATAGAGAGCAGAAGATAAACATTTGGGTATGATAATCTAATTAATATACTTTTACATAACTTAAGTGAAATCATGCCTATTTAAACACTAATAATCAGTCATGGTTATTGGGATAAGTAATTAGTTATAAAAAAAATTAGTCATTAGTTAATAATAAATTAACATGACTTGGGAAAAATGCATAATATAGGTTTATTGAATGAATATGATCAAGGAAATATATTCAAGTATCAAGGGAAAACATAAGGTAATTTACCCCCTAATTAGGCCATTCATTTATTTATAATATTATAGTCTTTGGATAAAAACCCTTTTATATTATTGGGATTCAACTTACTACCTATATTAACTTGGTCACGTGTTAACTACATGTATTTCCATGGGATTCGGATGACCACCTAGGCACCCTTTATTTTAGGATGAAATCACAATTAAAATTTTTATATTAACGGATATGAAACATAACATATTGAATTTGATGCTATAACATACATAATAAAAATATAACGATATTCTATACATATGTGTGTCAGATGATAATTAAATTATATATATTTGTATAATTTAATAATTTACTTATAAAAAAGAATATGTTATAATGAATAATGTGACATACCATAATTTTAATCAATCCATATAATTAATATAGATGAAATTATTGTAAAATGTCCACAATGAATTATGATAAACAATATTGGATATCAACAATTTTAGAAAAATAATTTTTATGAGAATTAATATATATATATTTTTTTTAAATAGAAAATATGCATTTATTTCAAAAAAATTAATTTTCAAATTGATATTCATAAAAGAATTTGAGAAAATTTTACATTGGAAACCCTTAAAATATTAGAGAGGAAGCTTCCTTATAAAAATTGGTTATAAATGTAGGGATATGGATTAATGTTGAAAGCATTAAATAAAATAATATTATTTTCACACTTTAGTAAAGACTCAAATTCAATTTAAATTATCCTTCCCAATGAAATAAAGAATATTCATTATTATAATGAAAGTGATGTACATTGAAGAGTAAATTCAGAAATAATATAAGTAAAGATAAGGATTAAAATGAAAATGCATACTGATATATTTAGAGATATATTCTTGGTCAAATGAATATATAAAATATATTTTCATTAAAAGAAGAACCTTAGTTAAATTATGAACCAATTAATTGGAAAGTTGTAAGATTACAAATAAAAACCATAAATAACTAAAGGATTATAAAATATATGTGTTATATGAGATAAGTATCATATAATTTACCTATATGGTGACTCAATCATAGACAATATTTAGATAAAAACGATACTAGAATAGAAAACCATTACTATTAATCTTAACTTCGATGAAAGCGCCATATCCTCATGATGAATTATCCATATCTTGATATGGTTTCCATAGAAATGAATTATTTTGGCATCCTTCATAGAATGGGAAGTTAACAAACATCTAAAAATTATATGTGACCAATGAAATGATTATATATTCAATTCATTAATGAATGAGATGAGTGGTTTTTAAGGGATAATAGAGGGTCATTTTATAAGTGAATTTTGTCCTGAATTTCATGTAGAATTCATTCTTAATCTATAATATTGTCATTTTAAATGTAATTTGAATAAAAATTTACAAAAATGGATATGGGATGTGTATTACCTAGAAAATCCATCATCTACACATTTAGAAATAATGATATGTAATATTTAATGCATTTAGCCCATAGTTATCAACTTTTTACATTCTTTTACCTATACCGTGGTAAGTTAATATTTTCCTCTATATCTTATTTTAATTCATATTAATTTAATTAAACTCTATACATAGTTTTGAAAAGATTATATAAGAATTATGCTCCATTTAATCTGATTATATTATAAAAGATGCGAAATTTTTCATTTCAATGAAAACATAAAATTTATAAAAACCAATTTTTAATGAAAAATTTATTTATGACATTTATATGGGTTTATTTGTTTTCCCTATAAATTAATAATTAAATGTGGTTTGATTTATTTTTATTTATTTAAAACATAATTTTTGGTTCACCATTTAAAATTAACTATTTTAATTTATTCTGTCAATAATACATAATACAACAAAACAGTTCTTGGAAAAAGTAACAATTTTAAACAATAAATAATATTAATAAACTCCTGAAACAAATAAAAATTCATTTTTAGGAAGATATAATAATCAAATAATTGTTATTAATATATATCATTAAATTTTATAAATATATCAAATAATTTTATATTAATAACAATAATAATCAAAATAATATTGATAATAAAATGAAATACATGAAACAATATTTTGTTATGATTACATATTTAATTAACTGTCTTATTTTTATTTCATTCAAAAATTATGTTATTTTAAATTAAAAAATTATCTTCAGATATATCCAATTATAGTATATTTAGAAATAAATTTTTCAATCACCATAACCCAAATGTACATATATATAATTAAAAAATTTTAATATATATATATGGCAATACATACATTAATATAATCATTAAAAAAATTTATTCACTTCTTTTCTAACATGTTTATAATATTTATAATGATTTTTCTTCATTACATTTTTATAGTCATAGGTATGATCTTCAATGAAAATTGTGAGAATAATGGTTACATTTTTGTGGTAATTTTATTTACTTGTGGATTTATTTATGTTATAATTTCCATAATGATCATGCATATTGCATTTCACAGTATATCAATATTTATATTATATTTTAATATTTTAACTTAATGAACGAAATTTTTTAATTTATATAAATTGTTTTGTTAAATATATTATTGAATATAATATTTACATAAATAAAAAATACATTTAAAAATCAATGGTTGTTACACTTTACCCCTTTAAATAATTCCCCCCATAAAATTTCATTACTCTGATGAAAAATAATTAGAGTACAAATACCTCATTTTATATTTAGGTTCCCACATTAGTTTATCAACCTTTTGATTACCCTAAAAAACTTTATCTATGTTAGTTTTCCTATATTTTATTTCATTATCTTCATGATCCTAGTTCTTTCATGTTGTTTATAATAGAAAAAATCATGTTCAAATTTTATACATTCTGAGGTTAGTACATGTGATGGATCTTGTATATAGTTTCGTAAAGTGATACATTGGACACATCATACACCTATGAGTGCATGTGTGGGAGTGCACTGTGATAGGATATTGTCCCCACATGATAAAGAATCATGAAGTGACCAATGTATAAATGGATTATATTTACCTACCTAAATAATTTTATTATAATTTTCAAAGGAGATATTTCAATAAATAAGTTATCACCAACTATAAACTCTAAATATCATAAAAACTATCAACATATATCTTTTATTGTCGTGGAAATGTTTTAACATGATCATGAATAGTTTAAATAATAGTTATTATTTATTTCGATAAATTTATTTCCATATGTTTACCCCCTCTAAATTCATAAAAATATAATAGAGTTATATATGTATTTACATTAATGTCCTCACATACACCCTTTTTAATGGTAGAATAAAAACTAATATTATAAGGGAACCAAATAAGCAGAAGGTTTTGATGCCAAACATATAAGTTTCGTTTGATTTGTTGATGATGTTATCACTATTGTAAAACCTATTGGTGAAACATGTTTATTTTAATAAGAAATGTCTTTGAGTGGTTGGATAATGTTTTAGTGGTGTTAGAGTATCCTCAAGATCATTTTTAGTTGTTTCAAATTGATTTTTATTAAATTATTTATTATATTACATGATTTTTTTTCAAAATGATATAAAAAATTAATTTTATGCAATAGATATTTTGTTAGTTTACACGATAATTCATCAATATAGTAGTTAGTTACTAGTGAACATGAGACTTTTGATATAAAAAAAAATAATTGATTGATGTGGAAGAAAATTGTGACCATTGAAAAATAATTGATATATGAATAAGAATTTTATGTGTTCCAGAATTTTTTAAATTGATAAATAATGAAAATGAATCTCTCTTTTATGGATTATATTTTAGTTTTTAATTGGATATTTTAAAAAGGATAATATAATTTTTCCTCTTTGTAATAGATTTGAGATGCAATTACGATAATTATATACTTGTATGATAAACCACATAGTTAAAAAAATTTATATACTATACACTATATATGATGATGAATTTTCTTGAGTTTTTCTATATATCATGGGCTCAATCACAACCATGATTCGATCAAATTTTCAAGAAATTATGGAATGGTATTTTTTGATAATTATTGGGATTGGATTTCATTAAAATTTAAAATTTAAATATTCAATGTTATATTTTATGATTATTTATTATATTTTTAGGGAGAATTTAGTCTAGATTATTAGTGTAGGAAACAAGGATGGACATTAAAATATATATATATGAAATTTTTTTTCTTAAAAAATTTGCTATAATAAATAGAAAAAATGATAAAATTTTAATCAAGGAATTATTAGATAGGCTGATAAAATACATTATCAATGTCTATGAATTTGAGAATTATATCTACCTAATAATTTTTTAATTTATTACATATTTCTATAAAAACTATTCCTCTATATTTAATCAATATTACAATATATAGAAAGAAAAATTATAAATTTTACATTCATGATCTCATCCATTAATTATAAACTAGGGTGAGGATGAATAATATGGGGAAACATAACTAAATTTCTTCTAGAATTCGCGGACCATCTAGAAAATTATATTCAATTTGACATAGAATAATTGATTTATATAATGATGATATGATTATTTCAATAGTTAGGTTGATATATAAAAGGATGGTGTTTCCAAAATAATCAATTCCATTAATCTATAGTCAAATTAAATGTTCAAGGATTTCACCAGACCATAGTTTATAGAAGCTTTTTTATATAATATATAAACATTAAAGGATGTAAATATTCTTAATATTTCATCAACTACATTATTTTTGATAATCATGGACTCATAACAAAACCCAAAATGGGAAAGGCATAGTATCACGTGTTATGGTTGAACCTTGAATGAAAACCATGTATTCTTTTCTATTCAATTTATTCTTACATATTGTTAAGGAAGACCTATTGATAGTGGATCAGGAATCAAACATTTCATAGAGTTTTAGTTCATAACATAATATAATTTATAAATCATAGAACAACTAATTCACACTACTACCATTTTAGGGGTGTATTAAATTATATGGATACTATATTTGGTATTAGTTCCAGAACATCCCCATGAGGTCATACTATTTCTAATGATAGTTATTGAAGGTCAGATTTTTATGAATAAATGTATTGTCCCCCTTTACTAGAGGAAACATTATCACGGTTTGGAGAGTCAAAATTTTCATTTTCTACTCTAATAATGGTTGGAAGTATGTGATTTTGCTACTATAATACATCAACCGACTATCGAAGATGCATCTAAGACATTTTTTGATAACTGAAAAATTACGTGCAATGGAAAAGAAAAAAATTATATATATTCATCTATCTAAATAGTGTATTCTCAAAGTGATGTTGTTGAATACAAGTGAAGACATACTAGAAAAACCCATGAAATTTTACAAAGGAATACTCAACATCAAAGTATTCAAATTTATTGTTTATTTAGATCAGTTAAAAGATGTCAGAATGGATGGATATGAAACTATTGATTAATATTTTTCCATGGTAAATGAAATTTTTATTTTAATTACACTCTCTTAGGTAGTTTTGAATGATTAAAAACACATATAGGTTTCTAACAATTTATTTTTTATATTTTTTATTATTTACAAATTTTATATCTTTTATATAGGTTTTAGAAAATTCAATGTTATGAATAATAAAAAACGGTTGTTTTTGGTGTCCCCACCAACAAGTGACAATTGCTAACCAGTTTGTAACATTATTTTCCAGGTGGTACCAAGATAAAACATCTTTTCTATCTACATTCTATCAGGGTGCTATTTCTATTTGAATACTAAATTTTCTTACCCTAGTGCCACTAGATTTCTGAGGGTACCCATCAACTACCCAATAGAACAATGATAGACTCATATTCATGTTATTTATGGTGGAAACCATTTTCCATAATTTTTCTTATAATAGGTGTATTTCCCCATATAAGCCTTTAGAACCCTCTTAGACTCCAAAAGGCTATAAATACACCCAAAATGGTCCTTTCAAGTAAATATTTACTTAGAGAATCATTATAGAGATCATTATGTATTATTTTCTCACAACCAAGCTCTATTAATCTCTTGAATCTATTGTATATATTTCATAAATTATATAATTTTTTGTAAAACATCTATGTGGTAGGGAGTTTTCTTCATTATGAGATAATATAAAATTTAAATTTTATATTTCATTTTATTCTTACATTGTCCTTATAATAAGGGTGATTTGGGGTTCAATCCATAACTATCAAATAGAAAGTGGTATTTTGGGGTTTTTAGTACTACAATGTAAAGTATTTTATCTAATTATTGTAAATGGTTTCCTTACAAAAAAAAATCTAAAAATGAAGGGGTATTTTTCTTTATTTATCCATTATCAATAAAGTATTAAACTAAAAACTCTCACGGTTACAATAGGGGAAAATATATATGTTTCCTTTTTAAATTATTGTCAAAATGATTTCTCAATAGATTAGGATTTTGCTTTTTATTTTTTTAATTATAGTTAACCAAATATATTATTTAATAACATCTAATTAAAATAATAAAACATAAACTAACCTATTATTATTTATTCAATTGTTTTAAATCCCAAAAATAGCATTAATTTATAAATTATATTAAAACGAAATTCACCGTCATTTTATCATTTTAACTCAAACTAACAATAGCAATCAATGGGTATAAATTATTTTAAGAAATATATATAGTGTGAATGAATGATCAAAAGAGTGTGTTATATAAATATAACTTCAATGGTTCTCCATAGGGACACTCTATGGGTTGATCCACTTATTTTTTTAAACTCAATGTGGTTATTGGAAAACCTAGTTGTATTCATTCCTTATAAGTATATGATATCCCAGTAGGATATTTATATGGAATATCCCTACCCACATGAAAGAAAAAGTGAAAATGGAGTCCCGATTATATAACAACATTTCATTTTGTTGAAAAATCTATAAATTCCCCACATTTCATGTTAGATTCAAATGAAATTTATAGATTATACATATATGTAACATATCAAAAGGTTTATAACCTATTATAATTTACATATACATGTACCAATAAAGATAAGGATAGTATGATTTATATGAACTGTTGATATTTTAAAAGATTTATCATGAATCTTCAATTGTCTATAATTGAAATTTTTTCCAATTTCACTAATATTTTTAACAAGAGGAATTAATTATGTTATGATATTTAAAATTATACACCTATAAAGATGAACATTATTGGTATATTATAGTATTTGGGAATAAAACATAACCACAGTAATAAAATTAAAAGGGTATCAAAAACATGATTGTAATATTACACATTAGGTCACTCATGGCCTATGTAATTACAATGAATAGACTAAAATAAGAGTAATCCAAGTTCGTAAAGAATAATAAAAAATTTCCACAAAATAGAATAATTAAAAATCACTTATAAGAGAATATGATATTGGTTATCATTCCAAGAATATGTAAATTGTATTTATGAATAACAAGTGAAACCACTATTTGAATGAGGATAAGAAATAAAAAATAGAGGTATGATTATAATAATATAATAAAGGGGTCACATAAAAATGGTCTATCCAAATAACAAAATGAATATGAATATTTTGAAAAACAAAAACACCATTATGGATTAAACGTTATGTGCATTTTATGACTCCCACTACCAATTAAAATCTAGAATGGAATCCCAAAGTGTTTAATGTATGACATTAAGGTATTCCAAAAGTTAAATTCAACAACATATTATTTCTCATCAATTCACTTTAATTATGATTATTTAAGATATTAATGAATCCAATTAAAAAAATTATTTCATAATCATTCCTCTAGTTTAAATGAACATTAATTGAAACAAAATCTAATTGTTATTTAATGGTAACAATTATTTACTAAAAAAGATAGATTAAATGGAAAAAATTAAAAACAAAATAATTTTTCTCAAGAAATTTTGATGAAAAAAGAGGAGATTCAATTTGATGTTTTAATAAAATTAAGGTCTAAATTTTTTTAGATGATATCAAAGGAAGAAACCAATAAGTCTAAATGAATAACCTATGATCAAGAAATAATAAAATAAAACAAAAGTTCTTCAAAAACTATAGGTTTTCTATGAGGGATCTCTCATTATAAATATGTAAATTATTTATAAAAAAATGAGCATATCATTTATGTATGTTATTAAAAAAAGGCCTTGTATGGGATTTCTATATAAATTAATTTCTCATAAAACAAATATAAAAGAAAAAACATTACAAATAAGTTATTTGTTCCAATACAAATTTTGTAGAATTTTTTTTGTTCTAAATTTTGAATAGAAAATCAATTATTTTAAAAAAGTTTGTTTTCATAGAATATTCATAAAGATATATTATTAATGGTTTAATTTGTATATATTCTGTGGATTCTCAAATAATATGTATTGTTACTTTACTATATTCAACCATATTATAGACCGTCATAGAGGTAATATCGCCTATAGAAGAGAATCAAGAAGTAATATCATCTACGTACCAACCATTATATTTTCAAACTATTATTTAATTATTTTTTATTTATATGTTAAAGAATTTGTGAATAATTTTTTTAGAATTATAAAATCTTGTGATAATTTATTTTTAAATTTCATTTAAATATGATGTTTTAAACGTTTTTATTCTCACAGAAGGAATTTATTTTTTGTTTCAAGGATTCAAATTTTTATTATTATTAGAAATCCCTTTTAATAAAAAATTGTAAATTCCTAATTGCCCAATATATTGATCCACATATTTAAATTGCATTATTTTTCATTTTATTACACACTCAAAAGTAAAAAAACCCAAGAAAAATTATGTATTAGATTTACCATAATTTCTTTTCATGAATTAAATTTCATATGAACCACGCTAAAATATAAAAAAATTAAATTCATTAGTTAATAAGGGTATCAAATTAGTAGATTTGAGTAAATAATATAGATCATAGGTGTTTAGCCTCACAGACAAATTTATAGATATTTGGGAGAGGGCTCGTCTTAGTCTAGGATTATTTTGTCAAATAGGGAGAAGATAGTGTATAAATATTTTCTTAAACATTTTATTTTGATAAGATTTATCCGTATATTTATTGGTATATTATTTATTGTGAAAATGTGGATTTTGTTTTAGGTGTAACATTAATGAATTAAGGTGGAGAACAATTTTTCAATTACCTAAAAATTTAATCCTACTGAGTGAGGTATTTTTATAAAGAACAATAATCTAACCTATGGTGTAATTCTAATATGTTTTAATTTTTAAAAAGATGTGATTTATTGAATCTTATTTAATAATTTTATTTTTAATAAAATTAGATGAAATTTTTTCATATGTTATGAAATATATATTATGGGGGTAGATTGAAGTAAACCATAAATTGTTGTTGATTTTTTTAGTTAACACAACTAATTGTGGAAAATGGTAGATTTCTTATGATTTGTTTTTGAGTTAATGGATAATTGTTTATAAGTCTCAATGAATACTAAAGATCATATTATGTGGATAAAAATTTAACTAAATCCATAATCTATTACTCTTAAAATGAAATTCTAGAAATGTATATTGAGAATTATCCATTTTGAATTTAATTTTGAATTATATATATGTAATAATCTATAAAATAGTTAGATATTAACTTTTAATAAATTTATATAATAAATAAAGGGTAATTAATTTACAAGGATGAAAATTATGACCGTATTATGAGATTTTATTTATGCAGAAAATGGTTAAGTGAGCTAAAATTTATTAAATTAAAATTTCATATGATGAATGATATTTTAACATGTTTTAATGAATTTTTTCTATATTGAGAAGATTTGAGTTTTTAATTATATATTTTAAAAAATGAAAAATGATTTTTTTTACATTTATTTAATTTTTGTTGCAGATATGATATTTGACTCTTTTATGTATTTCACACACACATGAATAATTAGAGAACTGGTGACTGGATATTATGAAATTTTCTTTCATGTGTTTAAAAATATAATGGGTCAGTCAAAAAACATGGAAGATGTAATGTTTCTTAGAGGATTTAATATTGATTTAATGATAGTTTTTGTGGTGGGATTTCATGTAAGTTTTGAATTAAAATATTCTAAATTATAATTCATGAATGGTTTCTCTATTTTTAGGGAAACATTGACTAGGATAAATGGTATATCCTTAAATGGAGGTGAATTAAAAATATATTATAGCAATAATATTTATTTTCATTGTGAAAATTTGTAGAGAAAAAATAATAAATTTCAGTTATCAGATTCTCAGAGAGTTTAATACAATGTTGTATTGATGTTTTCAATTTTGAAATGTTTATTGACCTTTATACATATAAAATACATATATAGGTCTAGGAAATGTCATTATGAAATGGTTTATATTTACACATTATATTAGGGTTGAAAAATACATGTTATATGATGTACTCTCTCATGATATAAATTTTTCATTTCAAAACGGTGAGAGAATGATCAATTTATTTATTCATCAATCTATTTGTTCTAAAAATTGAGGATGTTCTATAAGAGGATATTATTTTTGGTTTATAATATTAAAAAATCATATTTAATTATTATTTCATTCATTATAGGGGAGGATATATTATATGACTATGATTCTATAATTCAAAACTCGAATCAGCTGTTATTGTAGTAAAAATTAATAAATGTCACATTCTATTAATTTTTACATGATTTTCTGAAAGCATATCCAGAGTCATAGTGACCCTAGACTAAGAAACACATTATTTCTTCATATATAACAAAATTTAAAAATTATGAAATTTAATTATCTTGATTTTTAATACTTTAGAAGATTATATACCTTAATACATCATCTTAAATGATAAAACAACATCAAGTTTTTCAAACTCCACATAGTGATCCTAACATCAATAAATGTTATAAAAATTAATAGTATACCATGGGAATGAACATAGAGGTTGAGATATAGTGAAAAATATCGAAACAAATAAGGTTTTATAGAAATCAAAATTATTCAAGAGGCATTAAATGATATCATAAATAAAATGATCATAAGAATGAAAACATAGATAAAGGAATTGAAAGCATAAGATAACGAGATTATATGATTGTTAAAAAAATCATAAATTGTGAAATCATAAGAATAAGTAAATTATATCCTCCAAAAAAAAACAAAATATTGGCTAATACCATTATACTAATTGTATCAATTGGATATGCACCATCATATTGTAGTGTTGTTAGGCTAATAACATGGGAACCATGCAATGATTTCTTAGGAAACTTCTCAGGCACTTTACATTGTGTGGTTATAAACCCACCCGTGTACTATAAATGAAATCTAATCCTATATTAACATTTATAAATGCAATTGAGGTATGAAATACACCCCTCCCAACATATTTGGGATTCCATAAAAATATATTTGGCTTAGGATTAATATTTTCACACCAAATAAGGAATATCATGAGTCGTTAATACTACTCAATGTTTTAGGAATATATAATATATGTACCCCTAACATCATAAGATAACATATATCATAATATTTACATTATTATGTGTTCTGAAAAAAGGAAATATAAACCATGAATAAATTATATGAATGTTAAAAGATTTTATAATAAAGTTGGATTCAAAATATTTCTTTATATAATAATAATAGAATATATCATTTAGGTCCCCAAGAGATAACAGAATTAAATAAATTTGAATATTAATTATATAAAAAGGTATTTAGGACATTAAAATTATGTTCCATTTTAGAACATTCTGAAGATTGATCTAGTGAGGAATGAATGAAAGTGAACTGTGATTGTGAAACATTGTTAAATAAGGAATTTATATTCTAAAATAATAAATAATGCATATAATTTCACAAAAAATAATTACAGTAAGGGTTTTCTCATAATATATTTATGATTTTTATAACATATTAGTGGTTTAGAAACATCTTATGGGGGTGATGTTTTACATGGAAGTGGAAATATAAAATATCACTTTAACCAGTTATACATAAAAGTGCATATTTCTTAGGGAAATAAAAATATTTATAACACAAGAAATTAACTAGATATTTGTCAAGGAATATATTTAAGGGACATAAGATGAAAATATATAAAATTTCATAAAATTATTATTTAATAAAAATGGATAAAGATAATTGAATTTGTAGCTGATATGTTACAATGGAGGTACCAAAATATCCTTTTTATGTCTTAAAAAACTATTTTGGAAATCCCACATCATAAAATAAAACAATTAAACTATATTTTGAAAATAAGATAAGATAAATAATATTTTAACATTTTAAAAACAAAATTATATTTCTAATTGAAAATAAGAACATCAGAGGGAAGAAAAATCATTTACTAATTAGGGGAAATCATCATTTAATTGATGACATTTACTATTAATATAGTTTTACTTGAAAACTGATTAATAGTCAACAATAAGGAATTACAGAATCAAAATATTTTCATCCATGATATAAAGAAGGTAGAATGTGATACCCTAAGTTATAAAAATATTTTCATTTTATAATAGTTTCTTATTATTGTGCATTATACAAAAAGATAAACTTGCTCTACAAACAAGAACAGATTATTATGGGTTACATGCATGACCATGTTTTTCCGCCTTTTGTCATCCAACATAAAATAAATCAAATTTCTAAAAGTTTGTAAAATTTTATTTTTCCAAATAAAAACCATTTATTAATTTAGATGTTCAAAATTTTCGTAAGGTGGATTTTTTGTATTTTTATGAGAAACGTCATTTTTTGATGAATACTATAAATGACTACAAATTAGTTAAAAAATATCCTTTTCATTTAAATAATGATTAGTTCCAAATTATATTTTTGAATTTTTATAGATTCAAAATATGTCAATAATTAATTTATTTACACAATGAAGTTCAATAGAATAATTTTAAATTATAAATTAAATATAAAAACATAACAAGTGTTTAACATGTTTTCAACTTTCAAAACCCTTTATTTCACCCCATCTCTAGGATTAGAGTTATTATTAATTTTTCCACTTCATGATTTTAATTTTTAAAATCCAATATAAAAATTTGTGATAAATATGATATTTTTTTCTAATAAGATAAAAATAAATTTTTAAAAAATAATAATAGTGGATGTGATTAAAATTATTTATGGCGATTAAGTTAATATTATGTTTAATAAGGGAATAAACCATAATCGTATGGACCAAAATGTCTTGGAAACATATACAAAATCTATTTCATGCCAATTATATGACCATATACCCTCATGGATATAATTTTATGGGTTATTGAGATATTATTAAATATAAATTCTCTATAAAAAGGTTATGTAAGGGAAAAGACAAAAAGGGATCTTTCCTGAACTTTAACATATATGAAATATAGAATATGTATGAACTATAATAATTTAGGTTATACATGATATTTTTGATATATAAATGTGGTAATTTTATCATAAAAATTTTTCATTATTTTTTAGAGAAGATTTAGTTACATAAAATTATTAATAAATACAAACATACTAAATATTTAGTTAATAATTAACTAAAATAAATGATACTATAAATAACAAATTGAGTGAATTATATTTCTTATTAAATTTTAAATGACTATTTCTTGATAAAAGGAATTAATCAAATAAATTTTAATTCAAATATTCTTTTGATATTATAAAATTTAAATTATATAAATAATTTCAGAATTGTCATTATTGTTATTTTATAATGAATATTATTTTATTAAATTATTTGAAATTAATTAAATTTTATATTCTTAGAAATTATTTTTAATTTCTATTATATATTATATATGTTCTATTAATAGATTAAATTATCTTTTATAATTAAAATATTGACACATTTATTGTAATGATGTTGTTAACACAGTCTGTGATTAAATAGTATTTTAGCATGTCACATGCACTTCTTTTAAAAATTATTTCCATGAAATGGGTTTTTTATTTATTTAATTATATATAATATTAATATTTCACTAGATCTATATTATCCAATAAATACAAATTTATTTTAGTCTTAATGGTAAAATTCATTCTATTAGAAAACTAGATGCTTTAATAAAAAAATGATAAAATTGTTGAATATTAGATGTTATGGAACAAAATTACTAAAATGGACACATTATTTGTGTGTATGAGGATTTTTTCAAAAATTAATCTCAATTACTCATTTGGTTTTCCTTTTTTAGCTAAAACGGGTAAGGTAGACCACCCATTAATGATTACCTTTTGTTATATGTAATAGTTTCACACCCCATCTACTATAAAAAGACTCATCTCCTCCCACTTAATTATAACTCCAAAAAATAATAGGTTCTCCAATACCTACACAAATAGTCTCCCAAATTACTTAATTCCATTACAAAACCCCCCTTGGGTGATAATTAAATCTGAAGAATCTTTTTGGTGACAACCAAAAGGAGTTACATGATTTAGAGGTATCATCTTCTCTTCAAATCTATAGTTTAATTTTCATTCACCACAAAATAAAATATTCTTATTCTATAATTATATAAAATATTATAATAAATATACTGGTATGTTTATATGTAAAACTTTTTACCTACACATATACACACCTCCATCTTACTGGTAATAAACTTACTGTTTCTCTGTGTTATGAACTACTTCCTAATCAAAAGATGGTTGTCCATTTTTCCCATAACACCTATCACTATGTTCATTATGATTGAAACCCCAATTTTATATGATATATTTATATTTATAATGAAATTATTATTATGTAATTTCTTTTTTTATCATACCTTTATTCATTCTATCTTGCATAAATATAGAAATTTTGTTTGAGTTAGTGTTGACTACTCACCCCTCAAAGCCATATGACTAGTTCATACTATACATGGAACACATAAAAGATGGTTTTAATAAACATATGGAAAATATGTAACATTTATAATTAATTTTAATTATAATATAAATATATATAATTTTGTTTTAATTATTTTAATACAATAGATAAATGAATTTAGCATTCATCCATACGTACGAACTACCATTACAATGAACAGTGCACTTAATTTCTAATATATAAAGATTATAGATTATTATACACACATATATAATGATTATATATGATAATTAATAAAATTTTTACATTATGTATAAAATGATACCATGATATAAATAATGAGAACAGAGAGTAAGAATTTAAATAACTACTTTAAACGGGAAATTAACTACAAAAATAGTGAAATTAATGAAATTGTGTTAGTGAATAGGTAATAATATTTAATGATATGTTAATATATAATATTATAAATATGATTATGGTTATGGTATAAGGTATTAACATATTTTAACCCAATATACATAATGTTAATGACCACACACCAAAAGGACATTTAAGGTAAAGGATTTCGCCTCATTTTATTGTCTATTGAGACTAATTTTTGTTGTACACCAATTCACTTTTATTTGGATTATATACTGAAATTTGAAATGTTATATCATGAATATAATTATTCAAATGATATTTTTTTGTTCAATTTAATGCTATGGGAAATATGATTTAAATATTTCAATGTGGGTAGGGACACATTGGATTATTAAAATATCACTTTTCCTCAGGAAAGTTCTAATGTCAACAACAATTTTTTTACTTATCCTCTTATGAGTTATTATGTATAAATACCTTTTCATTAAGTAAATTTGATAAGATACATAATTTATTTTCTATATGATGAATTCTTTGTACTCATAAGACATGGGTGGGGGCCAGTTATTAATATCCCTTCGATGCATCGATAGTTTCATGAGACGAATCACATAGAAAAATAAAATATGTTATTTCCATACATGTTATAAACACAATTGTGAAGGGTCCTGATGGAAAATGTATCATATAACGAGGAAACATGGGCTCCAATAATTAATAATTTCCTTCATTTTGATTTAGTTATTACTCATCCATGGGATTTTTCATCCACATATTTAGGGATACATTAAAAAATAGTTTCAATCATTATTCGTCAATGATATTTTATGAAGAAATATCTATGGATAAGTTTCATTCTATGTTTATTTATTTATATGGATTGAATTTCATTTTATTACCATTACATATTCAATTTTTATTTTATTTATATTTAATGTCATGTATTTTCACTGAATTACCTTTCCATATTAATTTTTCCCTATCAATTAATTATTTCATCTTTTTAATTACCCTTAAAATGCACTTGAGATCACGATTTTTATATATATTTTCCACTAGATATAAATAAAAATATATCAATAATCATTCAAGGATGGTGTTTATTCAATTTTATTATGTATCATGACTGTATTTTCTATTTATTTATATATTATCTGTATCATGTATGTAATATGGAATTATAATAATTCTAAACTGATTGGTCCTTCAAGATTTTATTCCTTGTGACAAAGCCAAGGTAATAAAATAATTCATCCGTGTTAGGCATCTTGGGTCAAATTTATAAAGTTGTTATCAAAGGTAGTTTAGTAGTGACCTTGTAAAAATATTAAAAGAACATAGATTAGTGATCACAACCATCTGTTATACATTAAGGGTAAGTATACATGAACATCCTAGAATATTTGTAAGGAAATTTTTATGCAGCTATTCCTAGAAATAGATTCATTTTTATATGCTATATGTGGATGTGGGTATCTCATAGATTTACCATAGAGTTATAACCCTGATAAGTTATTATGGGACAAACTCTGGTAATCCTGGTAAACAATAGCGAGCCATACTATGAACCTAGTTTGAAACTCCCAACGGATATGATTTGGTTAGTTCACAGTGTCATTAACTACCATTATGAATTACTTAAAATTATTTTTGTCCCCAAAGTAACTAATGTTTATGATTCAAGAATTCAGGAAACATAAATTTATGTTATGTTCTATACCATATTTATAGTAATGAAATTTTCAGAATTTGGATATCTAATCCCTTATATTCCTTTTTTTAGAAATGGAGCATAATAGAAGGAATATGAACTCCACCAATGCATTTGATCCAAATTAGGATCATATCATTCATTGTCTTAAGGGAAAATTTCAAAGGTAGATATTCTCATATGTATTATCATCATATGAGGAAATAATATCATGTGTTAATAAGATAGGTAATGAATGATCCAAGACCTATGGAATATAAGGGATACAGTTGAAGAAGAGTTTGGAAGAGAAACATATGTATAAAGGGAATGAGGGAAAGAATAAATTTCCCATATGTGATAATTAAGGAAAGAAAAACCTTGTTACTTTATAAAAATAAATGGGATTTTTCTACAAATATGGAAATTAATGCCATTATTCTTTTGAATAAAAGAGAATGAAACATGTTTTCAATGTACAATGATAAAACCTCAAGGAAATGGGACACAATGAAAATAAATGTATCATGTGTTGAGGGAATATTCCCAAACTATTAATAATTCAGTTTCTATTTATTATAAAATATTTATAAATTTTTTTTTCATAATAATAAAATTACATTGTTTAGAAAACAAAATGCTTTAATAAAATCCCAAATAAAAAAATGAGAAATCATAGAAATTATCGAACCAAATTATTTAAATTCACATATTTTTGTCTGGAAGAGGATTTTATTAACCTTTTCTATCCTTTAATCAATTATTTTTTCTCTTTTAGGCTCCTTTTCTAAAGTATATATCGTATTACTAAATTCCTCTTTGAATTTATAAGAGTTCCACTCTGCCTCGACAATAAAAACCCTCAAATCCCCCACTTAATTACACCTCTCAATTCAATTTGGATAATCAAATAATATCCCAAATAGTATTCCAGAATCTATCCCATCCCCATTAATACCTACCTTTGGTTTTAAATAAAAACTATTTATCCCTTTGGTTCAACCCAAAAGATGTATCACAATTACGAGGTAACATATTCTATCATGATCATTGGATTCATTTCCATTCTCCACCCACTCCAATATCATGTTTCCATTTTTATATAAAAGCAAAAATATCTATATAAAAAAATTAGGTTTTTAGGTAATAGTTTTAACCTAAAATAATAGACACCACTATCTAAAGTTTAATGAACAAACTATTTCTGTGTACAGTGTCCTACCACCTCACTAAACGACTATTGCAGAATATTCCTTTCAAACCAATCAAGGTGGAAATTATGATAGAAAATATATTTATATATGATATATATGATATTTATAATGTCCTTATAATTATTTAATTCTTATTTTCAACATACCTTTATGATTTTTATATTTTATAAATATGGTAATTTCATTTGAGGATATGTAGACTACCGCCCCGTCAATATGATAAGACTAATTCTTTCCATACATAAAACATATAAATATGTTTTCAATAAAAAATAAAAAATATATAACATATATATTATAATTTAATTATAATATATATATATAAATTATATTTCTTTATTTTAATAAAACTAATAAATTAAATTAGCATTCATGTGTACGTATAACTTACTGTCTCCAAAAATGATGCATTACATTTCTAATATCAAAAAAATTATAGATTGTTATACATACATACATATTGAATTTATATTTTATTTAATTAATTGTTTAAATTCTTTTTATAGTGATACCATGTTCTCATTAATGAGAAAAACAAGTACTAAATGAATACTTACTTGAGAATTCATGGAAATTGACACACCTAATTGTAAAATTATTGAATGAGTGTTAGTAAACACCTAAAAAATATTGTGATAAGTTAATTTATTATATTATAAATATGAGTATTGTTATTGTATATAATAGTTACATATTTTAAACCAGTATACATGAGGATAATATCAGACACCAAAAATAAGGTTACAGTTAGGTATTTTGTCTCATTTCACTTTCTATTGAGACTTCTTTTTGTTTTGAACAAATAAACATTAATTTGGTGAATATATATACATTTTTGATGTTATATAATTAATATAATAATTTTCCTCATATTTTAGGTTTCGTTAAATTCAACATGAATTATTATTTAAATTTTTTAATGTGGTATGTGACTCATTAGATTGTTTAAATATTATTTATCCTCAGAAATAATTTAATGTCAATAACCTAGCTGCTAATTATCCTTATATAAAGTATTAAATATAATTACATATTCATTAATTTTATTTCACAATTTAAATTATTTATGGATTTTTATGAATTATTTGGACATGTATGACACGATTGGTCCTAGTAATGGATAACCCCTTGGTTCATCAGTAGTCTCATCAGATGAATCACTTTTCCAAATCTGATGGGTTTTCACCCTACATGTTGAAAACCATTTTGTGAAAGGTATTTATGGTAATGGTACTATATAAAATCGAAAAATGGAATTTAATAAATTATCATTTTCCCCATTTAGATTCTGTTATTACTCATCACTGATATTTTACGTCCACATATCTATGTATACATTTTACAATAGATTCAGTCATTTTGCATCAATGATATTTTTCATCGACATAACTATGGATACATTTTATTCTAATTTTATTGATTTAAATGTAATGATTATAAGTTTCAAACAATTTGATTATTATTTTTCCTTCTATAGTTATTTATTTAATTTTTTTAGTTAATCACATTGTCTGGTTAATTTATTTCAATTTATTATTTATTACTTTTTATTTAATTACTGATAATGAGAATTTGACATCACGCTTATTATGTTTATATGAACCAGTTTTTGAAGAATAAATTTTTTAATATCAAATCAAGGATTCATATTATTCCATTTTATTATGTAACATGGTTGTCTTTTCTTTTTCAAAATGTATTATAGGTATCAGTTATGTAATCACTTTTCCTTAACTACTAAACTGAAAGGTCCATTGGAATTTAATTCCTTACATCAATGCCAATTTAATAAAATAAAGAACCATATCTGGGATTCTGAGGTCTGGGCATTACATAAACTATATGAATGGAAATACTATAATCAAGGGAAAACAATATAACTGATGAAGTCATATTGAGTTCTAAAGGACCCTTAATGCTTTTGCAATGTTTGAATCAGAAGTCATCAGAACCTAGAAAATTCATGGTTCTATAAATACCATGATATAAATCCATGACTGTGAAATAATTCATACCATGTAAGTATATACACAATTGAAATATTAAATTAATGCATAACATTAAAACATATATCAATGTAGTGATATTGAGAAAAAACAATTACGACTTAAGATACATTCAAATAAAACCCCTTAAAATATATTAAGCTTTATGATGATGTTAAAATACCATGAATAATGGTAATTAATCATTATATATATTGCATAGGTATTATACATAGCATTTGAAAAAAATATGCATTAAATAACAAGTGTTTTAAAGAAGGATATTTTGAGAGGAATCCATTACAATTTCCAGAAGCATTATGCACTTCAACTTAAAGTCACAAATATTTAAATTAATCTCATTATATATACCTAATAAAACCACACTCCACTATATATTATCTTCTAAATTCAATTTATTAAAGTATTTTTATTTATAAAGTAGTTTTTTATTATGTTGGTTACTCGGGCTTATTCAGTAATTTTTTTAATGAAACTATCTGGTTGTTGACCATGGTCAAGGTGATGTAAAATAATATCATAATCTTAAAAATTATTGACTTTTATATAATTTATATTTTTTATGGATATTAATTATTCAATTTCAATGGTTTTCCCAAATAAGACCAAAATTATAAATGGTTCCTTAAAATGTAAATTTAACAAGGTCAAGCTTAATATATGCATTTATCATTTTTACAACATGTATATTATCATATATTATAATTATATGATGATAATGGGGAGAAAAATATCATTTTTTAAATTTCAATTTTATTTGATGATGTACAATTGAACAAGTTGTTCATGGAAGAGGTAGTCCACATGGACTCCTGATGATGTGTTCATTTTTGAAAAGGTTTTAAAAGAATGTAAAAATCTAGAAATTACATTAGTATAATAATATAAATTAATATTAATATTATTTTTGTTATCATACAATAATATAAAATTGTGGTTTTGGGTGATATAAATTGAATGGAATTTAGAATGTGTGGTCCAAAATACGACCACTCACTTTGGCTGATCTCAATAGGTTACCAACTGTAGGAACCATTTCATGGAAATTGGGAAAGACCAAGGATTTGGAGATGTGGGAAAAAGGATGGACAATGACAATCAAAGAGTTTAATCTGACCAATAATATTTATAATTGGGGGATAAATTAGGTGGATGACTCTTTTTAAAAGTGAAGAAGAGTTCACTTTTTTAAAACACATTATATATGAAATTATATCATCCAATTATTCAATGCCCAATAATCCTAAAATGGACCAAAATGGAATATATATATATATATATAAATATATTACCCCCAAATATTCAATATTATATGTGTTTTAATATTTTTTATCCACTCACATAATGGTTTAACAATTTTTAACCTGATTTACCCACACCACCATAAATCCACTTTTACACTTAGAAATAATTTTTAATAGTAATAATTCAAATTAATATTATTTATTAAAATTTATTGCAATATTTTTAAAATTTAAATCATTTTCATTATTTTATATAAATTAATTGTAGTACTAGCGTATATGATGTGAATGATACATTTTTTTTTAAAAAAACTAGTATTTTAAGAAAATGATTTCTATTGAAAAGAGAATTATCATATTTATTGATTCCATTGTAATTAAAACATTTATTACTATTTAATAAATATTGAATTATCAATAAAATAAGTTTAATGAAGCACTTATCCATGTGAATATTTTCTAAAATGAATCAAACAAAAATAAGGTTCTTTTAGAATATTACATAACTTTTTGTAAATGTTGAGAAAACGTATTGAATAATAATTTATTATTTTTGAAATAGCTAGTTTAAGTAAATAAAATATATTATGTATATAAATACTAGTTTTACAATTATTATTTTTATTCTTTTTCAATAATAACATAAAATTCATAATATTAGTAAATTCGATATTTTTCACTATTCCCCTAAAAATTTATCTCATACAAAAAACTAACCAAATAAAATAATTTCATTATCAATCCAAAAAAATGATACTTTCTTCAAATTAATGTTATATTAATTATAATATAAAATTGTAATTAAAACAGTAAAATATACTAAAAATTGGCTCTTTCCGGAAAATCAAATTTTAAAATACTACTTATTTTTATTATTAATTTCTCCAAAGCTCTAATAAATATAAAAGTAATCAATAAAAATTTTAATTTATTAAAATTATCATTAAATAATAAAATAAATATTTTTTCAATAAAAATTCTACTACAAAAACATGAATATTCTTGAATACAATATTGAATTAAAAAACCTTATGTAAAATATACTGTATATAATAATATATTTAAATATATTTATTAATTAGGTTAATATTACTCATACATAATAATTTAATGAATATGTTTTAATAGTTTAATCATATGGAAATTTCATTTGGTTCTTTGATTCTTATTAAAAACATATCAAACATAAATGATTTAGATTATGGGAAAAAATGTTAATATCTTGGCCCATTTCAGTAAGGATGTTCACTATCCCACAATCATGATCACCATTTAATTAGTAAGAATACATGTTATGAAACTCAATCCATACATAGAAAAGAAAAGTATCTTAAAATGAGGATGAATATTATAAAATTTCATTTATTCTACTTGATTATTTTTAGTGTAAATTTCACATGATAAAGATATATCGATAGTGGTTAAAAACTATATCTATAAATGGGTCATAATACTAAAAGTAAATGAAATTATAAATAAGTGAACCATTAATTTAACGCTCATAATAATGTATTAATTGATCTTGGAACAAAACCCTCTGTTGAAATCCATTATATAGAATCTCATCAAATATTATATTGATTAAATTTACAGTTTTAATTGAATATTAGTTTTTAGATGATAGGAAATATTGAATACCAGTTTGTTATACTATAAAAAACATAGAATCCCAAAATTTTTGATGTTAACCATATATCTCTTTCTGATACAATCTAAAGAGATGCTCTAAAAAACCATTTCAATTCCTTGATGTATATATTTTGAAGTTTTTTGATTCATAGATTTCATTTTATAGAATTTGATTTTAAATAATTTTAAAATATATCATCCGCTTCCAATTAAGAAATATATACATTAAAATTCATTAAAATATATGTGACCAAATCGACGACGATTCTTTCCAATTTATATATTTTTATGTGTAATTGTTTAATCCACCATTATAATATATTTTCCTCCATTATCATTCATAATTACCAAGAATAAAGATATATAAATCTAAATTTTTTATTTTATCCCACCATAAACGATTCTTGAGATTTTTATACAACTATGTGCTTCTCTGATGAAAAGATAAAGACAAGCCATAAATTTTATCAAATAAATCCTTATGTTACGGAAATTATGGAACCCATTTTTATTCCTCAAATTATATAATTTTATAATTATCAATGTTAAACTCTATAATATTCCATAACTTTTCTATAAATCAATTTATTTTTTCTACACCCTCTTGATATTTACATGGAATGATGGTTGTGTAGTTACTTTTGAATGAGAGTAAATACCCCTTCCCATATTATTTCATAGTCCACGCTATAAAAATTTATAAGTATTTTGTATTTTTCATTCATCACCATATATAAGGTTTCATGATCCTTTCAACTCTGTGGATTGGATACGTTATTTTCCATCCAATGGTGGTAATTTCACCATCAATCAAAAACCTTGATCATATCTGATCATCTCTATTGTTTCACATTCAACACATATTATGTTAATATGTACCTTAAGATATTATGATGAATTTATATTTTACATTTTTCTACAAATATATAATTTCTCCATATTTTTAATGCAAATATTACTTCTTGTATTTCTAAATCTTACATCAGGTAATTTTTATGAATCATTAATTAAAATCAGTCATCAACTACCTCCTTTTAATTTCATATTGTTATTGAGACAAAAACATTATTTTATGCATCACTATACGTTAAAATAATTTCTTCATTATTGGGTAATGTGAAAAAAGGTGAATTTACATACCTTCTCTTGAGTTACATGAAATTTACTTAACATTTATCGATCTATATCAACAATACTATATATTAATTTGGGTGAAGTATTAGAAACAATGATAAATTTAAAATAAAACATGGATACCGTGTATTTATGTAAAAATGATTGAATATATTTCATAATGGTTGGTTATTTCAAATTCTTAATTACCCTTATTTTAGACGTATTCATTTATATACCCAATATTATGATCACATAACCACTGATTGATAATTTATATAGCCATAATATACTCTTGAATAAATTTTCCTATAGAATATCCTTTCTAAAGTATCATAGAGTAATTTTGAACAGATATTCATGATCTTACATGACTGTGAAATATATTATAATATCATATATAAATACTATCAAAAAATAAATGAGTTAACGAATAAATATTATTTTCAATAGAATCATACAGATAAAACATGAATTCATATGACATAGTCATGCCACTATGAATTGAAATTGTCTATATCTTACATGAAAAGTTGTATTGGTCATATCAAATCTTTTCACACTTAATTGGTGATATCCATGTTTATAATCCATAATTTATGTGTATTGATCCTCCCACATATAATGAAATAATTTATCAATACATGGCATATAATACCTATTGTTGATCACGATTTTGTTATTTTCATGATAGTCAATATATATATATATATTGATACATATCTTTCCATGAAAAGTATAACTGTTGTACCCCATGGTAACGAAAATTAGAATATAAAAACCTTGTTTAATTTATCTTCAATTTTATTCATTAATTCACCAAATTCAATTGGAGATATTCATTAAGGTCAATCCATATTAGTGATTACCCTTATATGAGTCCCAACAAAAACTCAAACTCGAATTCTAGGGGAATTATAAGGAGTTATTTAAGAAATGCACTAATATAATCAAATAATTATATTGTCTTAAATGTTTATTTCTATCCAAACCATTTTACATAATTTTGATTCATGATTGCGTACTAAGAACCATATAATTGTTGTAATTTCCATTAGTATTTCATAGTTATCCTTTCACTTGTAGATGACTATAGTTTTATTTGGGACATGAAATGTGACTTCCTGACTCATGGTTATTAATATATGACCAATGTGATGAGATCCAATCAACTATTATAATCACATATGATTCTACTAATGTGATAATAATATTATTATATATATGTATATTTTCCAAAACATTAATAGAAAAGAGTTTGAGACATGTGATTCAATCAAAACCCCACTTTGAGTTTTTACTAGTAATTCAATAGAATACAATTTTAGTGGGTATTTTATTCTATTATAATATTTTATAAATAAAAATGAGTGGCTAGAAAAATAATTATGCAAAAAATTCAGATTATTACTGTGAAATAACTATAAATTTTACAAAATCATTTTCATGACCCACTTCAGTAGTCACTATTGAAATGTTTTTCCCATTGTCGCTGAGAATACAAGGTTTCTGACATTTTCTGTGATCTTCAAACATTAAATATGTTAACATGATGGGATAACATACTGACACATTATAATTGATTCATTTGATTTTGGTTAGTGAATTTGAATGAACATTTTTTTCAATCATTTGATTAGTTACCCACTTAATATCTCCTCAACATTAATATTCTTGCTGAATTTCTCCCAAAAATAGTAAATATTTACATATCTCTTGGATATAGTACCACCATTTCATATTTACATATTTTTAACACACATTAAAATAAATTATAATTCCAAAATTGGATTTAACCTAAGACCCCCAATGAAAATAAATATTTCTCTTCTTTTCCCAAAAACCATGAGTATAATAACATTATATAATCTCTATTTCTGTCATTAGATTTCATAATAAAATTTCATTATAGCTAAAAATGACACTTATAAAAAATACCTTTTTGATACCCTTTTTAAGGAACTATAGATATGATTAATATTATTTTTATAGTCAACTATAATAATAGATGTTTACCTTGCATGTTTTGTGATGTCTTGCAAGTCTTGTGAAGTGTACCAAAAATACTGTGATGTTTTTTTCATTAGTACCAAAGAAATTATCTTACATTTTTTCATATTACCGAATTATTTCCCATTTTATATGTTTGAGTTTGGGGAAATATTTATTGAAAAATAAATTCCTGAATAACTCTAATTTCATGAAGACTGTTTTATTCCCTTCCCTTGTATTCTTAATGAGAGTCCAACACTGATGAAATTTACCTTACAAGTGAAAAATTAGAGAATAAATAATTTTAACAAACTATGAACTAAATAATGAATATTATATTTTTATTGTTTGTAAATTTCATGGATATTTTTTTGAAGACACACTAAAGTAGGGAGGTCACTTCTATTTAAGGACTAAATTTTAATTTTTTCAGTCATTTTCACATTTTATTCCTCAGTATTATTTGTGTTTTTGTTTATAGCTTGAGTGAGTTGGGTGAGGTTGCCAATGATATTTTTCACTCTAACCTGCATCCGGTTTGGTTTCCTATTGGGTCAATATTCACATTATAAATTACATTTATTTTTATCTATATTGATCAAGTATCCATCAGCAAACTAAATATAAAAGTATTAGTGTGATTATCATGAATTAATAATTAGGTGATGTATTTAATATTTAATGAAAATAAATTGAATGATGTTATAAATTATGAATCCATCATTTTTAACTGTAACATTTTGGACTCATACAACACCAATATTTTTTCATTAATGTTTTGTAGGATCTTTCATCATATTATTTATACAATAATCTCCTAAAATGACTAACCCCTAGTCTCATACCAATGGTATATTCACAAACACACACATATGAATACTGTTCTAGAAACACATACATTATAATCGATATCTTAATAATTGAGGTGACCCAAGAATAACATACATAAATATTATTCCATATTACATTAATATTGATTACATAAAACATTAATTAACATCTTAAAACCAATAATATTAGAGTCTTTTGATACTAGATATACATCTAACATAATTTAAAAATACTCTTCAATATTTCCCTTAAATACACATCATATATAGTACCCTTCTAGATAAAGAATATATAATATTATTAATTATAACATTGGGAATGTAATGAAAATATTTTCTAATATAAAATGTTTAATATGGGTAATCATGAGTTTCATTAATTGAATATCATAAATAATTATAATATTAGTATAGGGGGAATGAAAAAATAATCAAAGAACATGAACCTATCAAAAGGGAAATCATACCCATTCAATATTTGATTATAAATAATGGATATTTATATATGTAATTAGAAATAAAATAAATATGTAGTAATGAGTCAATAATATATGATCAAGACATAATAATAGTACTTAAGATAATAAGATGGAAGAAATACTTTCATGGAGATAATAAATTGTATAAAGATAAACCATAAGAATATTAATCCTATAAAGAACATGGTTATACACCAATTCATAATGTAATATTCTTGGTATAAACACTGGTGTACATTATTGGGATTGTTATTACCACCCATGCACCCGTAGCATTCGGGTGATAACCCATGTACCCATGGACTTGGGTTGGTAATCAATGAACGATTGGGATTAGGCTGACTACCAGTGTAACATTTTGAGATCATGTTGTTTAAAAAATTACCTAAAGAATAGGAGGGGTATAATTGACCCATCCAATAGATAATGAATTTATATAAATATTTATTCCACATGATAATGGAAAAAAATCATATTACTATCATATCTTAATTTAATAATGAAAAAATGGGAATTAGGAGAAAATTAACGTAATATAATCAGAATCCATCTAGGGAAATAATATAGACGGTAATACTGAAGTATATATCCAAATAAATAATAATAAGGAATAAATGTTGTTGACATAGATGAGGATCAATTTTCATATGATCATTATAACATATCAATAAAAAAGTGAAATATAATTTTCTTTTATTATATTATAGTTTAAAAAAATAAATTCAAAAAATAATTGAAATATATATAATATTTTAATCATTGAAAAACTAGTGGACCTTACAATATAAAATGTTGTTATAAAATTTATAAAAGGCTTCCAAATTGAACGTGATATAAAAAAAGTTCAAAAAATTGTAAAGAGATTAAATATTGGTATAAACAAACCATACTAGAAACATTAATTGAGGATTACATTTTTAAATGATGTCAATATTTTTAAGAAGACCTAAACCAATCATATAATAAGACATAATAAAACACAAAAACAAAATAGAGAATATTGTCATGAATGCTCATTATTATCGACAAAACAATGTGATATGTTTAAATATTATTACAATAATAACATAAGGTAAATTATGAATCAATGAATGGTAAAATGGTAAGAACATATGAAAGAAAATATTTATAACTTTATGAGAATAAAATAAATGGGGTTTAAGGGTGATATATCATTCAATTTTTTCTTGTAAAAATTATTTAATTAAAATTATTTATTTAATAACTAGGATGTAAGATTAAACACATAGAATTATTCTTGACATTGATGAAGGTTCTTCTACCTATTTATGAATTCATCCGTAATTGAAATAGGATCCTTCGGAATGAAATATTTTGGATTCAATCTTGGAATAAAAAGTAACCTAATTTATTATAGAATCATTGTATGATGAAATATGTGTATACCTTCATCAGATAACTAAATGGTTAGAGTGGATTAGAAGGGGTATTTTCTAGGACAGTTTATATAGTTGTTTTTCATCACATTTTAATAAAAAAAAAATTATTTAAAGTATAAGGATGTAAATTTAAAATTAATATCGACAGAAAGTGGTAAATAATGAATATATGATAAATTTAGGTAAATAAATCCTTTATCGAAAAATTTAGAGATATGGGTTTATCATATTTTATGCCTTTAGTAATATGTTTGAACCCATTTTCCATAGAATAAATTTACATTCTCAAGTACATATTTGCATCCATATCATATTTTTACTCAAAAAAGTGAAATTAAAACCCATACCAATTTTCAATGTACTAATTAAAAATTTTGAAAAAACATTAAATCTAACATCATTTATAAATATGGGAATGATATATTTTAAATGAAAACACAATATATAAAAATTTATTTTTATATGTTATTAACATTTTATCATTTAGGTTATTAATTATTATTTTAAATGTAGATCCAATTAATTTATTGTTTCACAATATTGTATACATTGGAGCACGATACTCTATCAATAATTTAAAATTGATAATTTTGATTTATAAAGATATAAATACATACTATCGAAAAACTATTATTTGAAATATCTCATTTTTATCATTATATATTTTTAACAACATTATATTAAAATTAATATTTATGATAGAAATATTTAATTTAATTATTATATTGGAATTAATATCTATACTTTAATTTGATAAAAAATTATTAATTATTAATTAATAATAATAATCTATAACATGGAAAATAATATTTTATAATAATTATTTAATTAAATATTATGTATTTATTTTAATCCAAAAATTATATTGTTTTAAATTACACAACATAATAATTAGATATAATGAATGGAAATTTATATAATGAACATATTATCAAAGATAACATATATAATGGTAATATTTCATTCAGTATATATCCTTAAAAATATTCTTAAGATCATTCGTCCTACTAATTTAATTTTATCACAATATTTCATTACATTTCTAATTAATTTTCTCGTTTACACAGTCATAATAGAAGGTATGATCATCAATAAAAACCATTGGGAAACAATTACCTACTCAATGTCTTTTTATTCCCCTATAGTTTTATTCGTCTTTTAATTTTATTAACAATGTTTCATATTACATTCTCATAATGTATTAGTTTTTATCTAGTTTTAAGTATTTTTATTTAAATAAAATGTAGTGAGGTATCATTTATTTTAATATTGTGTGTAAATCAAGCTATTCAACCAAATATTTATTTGACATAAAACTTGATTGTAAAATCATCGGTTGTTACAAAGAACCAAAACATTCTTCTAATGTAAATTTAATCATAAATTATATTGAATAAAAAGTCATATAAATAATGATACCCCTAGTCCCAACATCCAAGAAAGTGATTTATACATATATATAGAAACCCAACCATGTTAATAAATGATTTTAGAAACTTATTAATATCTATTATCATTTATAAATTTCAATTATAATAAATTATTAAATATATATTAGTTAGGTGATGTTATGTTTCACTATCATATGTCAATAATCTCCATTGGTTAGTACAAGTTTTCTAATGGTAATACTAATCCTCATTTAGTGATAAAGATTTTATAATTAATAGATTTTTCAAGGTGGTGTAATAAATATTTTCTAATTATTTATTTAATCTTATTTTCTTTTAAATAATATTATGGGTGTGGTTTTCAAAATAATAATTTACAATGATTCTATTGTGTGAAATTCACTAATAATAATGACTTACATTATAATCCAAAATGATATTTTCATAACTTTTCAATAAACACATTAAAATAATAAATTCATCATTAATATCATGTATTATGATAATTAACATTTACAAAAAATATTCTTATTTATAAAAGTGAAGTCAAAATTCTATCTTTTATATTTGTTGTTAAAAATACCCCTATAACAACAAGTTATACTAAAGAACGGGTATGATTTTATAGTTATATAATAGTAATATCATTTTGAAGTAATATTTATTTATATACTTTAGAATACTTATAGTATATAATGAGATTTTAAAATTTAATTAATTTCATGAATAAGAACTCATTACTTATTCTAATGAAATCACTCTTCTCACAACACACTCCTACCAAATTAAAGACAATAGACGCATATTTTGAAACAATACACCAAAAATTCGATATCAATTTAATAATTCAAATTAATTAATTAATAAATAATGGGTAACGTTGTTTGTTAGATGTAATATTTTTGGTGTGTTATTAGTATCATTTCGTGAAAAAAACCTCCTCAACGTGTAATGACACCATTTTAAATTAAACTACATAAAAAATAGAACCATTATGGATATAGGTCATGAATTATATCATCCAAAATGATTAGAGATATTTTTATTGACGTGTTATTAATTTACCCATTAATATAACATAAATTCCTAATTAAATATATATAATCTACAGTAATAAATTTTAAAAATAAAATTGTGAACATGTAAAAATAGTTTTTTAAAATATTATTTCACGCAATAAAAGTAACATTATTCTTACTCCCTAACATATAATAATAATTATAAAAATATTAATAAGATTGTTTGAATAAAAAAATTCATTAAAATTCATTCTTTAAATAGGATAAATTAATATTTTTAATGATAATATATAATATATAATGAAAATAAGGGTTTTAAATAACAAATTTCTCATTAACCATTAATAAGTGATGCACTCTTTATTATAACTTATTAATTTTTATTTGGAAGTTATATATTTATTTAACTAATTATTCATTGAATTATGTAAATCTATACTAATAAAATATTTCATATTGAAGGTAAATATCATTTTAAACAAATAATATACTAAATAAAATTAATTTCAAGTATTATATTTTTTCACGAATGAATTAATATATTTTTTATAGTGATTAAATGTAAACTATTTTATGTGTAACAAAATATTTACTTCTCACTATAAAGTAATCAATATTACTTTTGAATAGATGAATACCCAATGACAATATACCCAATTACAATATATATAATGATCATACATCTAATGAATATATATATATATATATATATATATATAATAGTCATTTTAGAGTATTATATATAAACCTACATGTTTCACTAAAAGACATTCATCATATTGGTTTACTTATCTCTTGAAACAAAAATTTTATTTACAATGTTTTTTATTCATTCCAAAGTTATAATTATGGGTATGATATTAATGGAAAACTATGACAACTGATTATTTTATGTTCATTTCATTTTATTTAATACCGGTTTTATTCCTATTATGTTTTTCTTAATTTTGGTTAATATTTAATTATCATAATTTATTAATTTACATCTTTTTTTGTATTAAATTATATTAATAAAATATATCAAGTTTCATTTTAGTTTGGCTTTATGTGTGAAATAAGTAATTCAAAACGTAATAGAAAAAATTGTATGGTGTTTTATTCTACACCATAAAATAATATTACAATTTAAATTTGTTTTAAAAATGTAAAAATGAGTTTTTGTCTACCAAATATCATATATTCCTTCGCATGAAGATTCATTAAAAATATGGTATCTCTAGAAAACATTATTTTGGTTAATGAACTTATTTGATAGTAAATTTACTTAATGAATCAATATGTATACCAGTTGTTTTCTAAAAGAGAGGTCATGTTATATCTTTAAAAACTCTTAGTTCTATATATGATATGTGTCAGGTTTGCACTTCTTCATATTTTATACAAAAAATAAATTAAATAGTTGGAATATTTTTAATGGAAGGTAATGGTTATAAGATACCACCCACATGATCAAGGAATTCTAAGTATCCAATGTATATATGGTTGTGATTCCCTCATTTTTAAATCCAAATTCTATATTCTATGATCATATTTTAGGGGATACATTATTTATAAATTCAAAATATTTATCTTCTAAATGAATATCAATATATATTCTTTTGAAATTCAATATTTATGCTGCTTCTTTGATTAGTTTTAATATTTTTGACATCTATTATAACATATAATTTTTCCATAACTATCAATATCTAAAATCAACCAAATTTTTTGAGATTAGAAAAATATTTTTATTTATATCCATGTATGGTGTCATTTAAATTCAAACAAAAAAATAGGTTTTATACAATAACACTTCTAGAAGAGGTTATTGATCCCAACCACCATTTAAATTCATCATTTATGATATTAAAATGTTTGCAAGATTTTCATAGTACTTTTTGATTGACTATCTATCTATGAATGATAATATAATATATCTAATATCTATATCAAAATCTTATTAATAAATATCTATAATTTCATTAAAACATGAATCCAAATCAGAAATAATTTAGTGTGTTACTGAATAAAAACTTACTACTTATATAAAATATATCTTGGTAAGTTGATCAAGTATGAAATATTCATGGGAAGAAATGAAAAATTCTTACTTATTAAGGATGATAGTGTAAGTGGAAAATATAAATCATGATCACTATATATTTTCTATTGAGTGTCTCTCTTACATTTTCCTTTTTATCAAGTCTCATGTCATGAATTTTACCTAGAATATTTTTTATGATTATTGAAAATGAAACACTAAATTTTTTTTTGAACTAATTTTTTTGAATAAATTAATCGTAATTACTCTATTTTATTTTAATATGTAAAAAATTCCATACACATTAAACCTATATGGAATACGCTACACTACACTATATTGGCTTGCATTACATGAAACACGAACTTGGCATCCATTTCAAGAAACACAAAGTGTATAATGTAATATAAAAACAGATATTTCACAATATATTTACTATCTTAAATAATTTAATATATTATATGGATTTTAATGAAAAAAATTTAGTTATCTCATTTCATACAAAAGATATACTTTCTACGATAGCTTACACTATACAAAAGGTTGAATATTATAAGACAATGATATATTATTGAATAATTATTATTCAATTTAATAAGATATAACAGAAAAGTTAAATATGTATATATGAATAATATTGAATTAAATATAAAATTTTATGGATTATATAAATATAAAATTCATTCATGGGTTTCTAATTAATTATAAACGAAACTAATAACCAAGTGAATATAAAAAATTATTTTTATTATTTTCATGCTTCCAAAAGAGTTTTGTCTTAACAAAATAAATTAATCACATGTATTGAGTTATATTAATTAAATATATATATTAAATATTCAATAAATTTTTTTAATATTGATTAATTATGTTTCACTGGCATAAAGAAATATTAAAAACAATTTGACACATAAAACAATTGTTTTTATAATGGAAAATTTATTATATCTTAATAGAGAACCCATATAGAGTAATTTTTTTAATCATTAATAAATATAGTATGACAAAATCAAATTAATATTTGGAAGAGAAACCTAAACATTATCTTAGGATGAATATTTGGTATTTTCTTGTGAAGATTCATTTTTAATGAATATGCATAAATACTAATTTTTAGTTAAAAAATAATATTTCATATGATTTATTTATAATGATAAATTGTGATATATATTGGTTTTAAAGTTATATTATTTCAAATTTTTATCAATTAAGACAAGTTATTTCATTGGAATATACCACAATTTGAAATTAACTATTAAAAAATAGAAAATTTTCAAATGTTTTTACATTAAAAACTGACATTTTCTTCTCGCATGCATGTTGAATTTTAAATTAATATAACAACTTTTGTTATTTGAATATGGTAAAATACATTCCATAATTTTAATAAGAATTAATTTAAATGTCTAATAAGTCAGAATTTTTTTTAGAAAAAATATTAGTGAAGGGAATAAAAATTAATTATAACGAATAAGGATAAATTAAGCATAATAATTGACTAAACATTAACCTTATGACCCACAACTAACTGTAAGATTCTCCAAGAGATATTTTATGGAAATATTTAGTCTCTATAATCAAGTTAGTTTAATTATTTACATTATTGTTGAATATTTCAATGTTCCTAAAGTGTATGGAATTCCTTTTCCAAAATTATACAGGAGTGCCACCCCTATTCCACTATAGAAGGCCACCACTTCTCCCAATACGTCACATATCTCAAACCGTATAGTTTCATAGATGATATTACAAAAAATAATTAAAATTTCCTTCTAATAGACCTTTAATTCTACATTTTTGAATAAATTCTTCCTAGTAAGCTATTTGTTGTACAACAAAAAGGGTAACCCGATTTTATGGTATTGTTTTCCAATGATATATTTTATCTCATTTAATTACACACTCCCTTTACTATTCTCAATCCATTATTACATAAAAAAATATGTATAATAAATACACTAGTATTTTTTTATTATGATTTATACCTACACATACATACACCTCTTTCTAATTGGTAATTTGCATACTGTTTCTATATATAGAAAACTACCATCCCATGAAATGAAGATTGTTTGTTATTCATTTAAGATCTCTCATGGTGGCCACTATGATGATATAGATATTTATATATATAATTTATGATATTTATAATTTATTTTTTTCTTTCGTATTTGTCATTTATAACATCCCATTATTCTTTCCATCTTATGTAAATACAATAAATTTGTTTGAGTAATTGTGGAATACCACTTCCTCAATGAGATGTGACTCATTCTTGCCATACATTGAATGTTATATTGGATGAAATTAATAATATTATATAACATATATATAATATATATAATAATGTAGTTATAATATGAATACATAATTTTTTTAATTCTTTTAATAAAAAAATGAAATGAATGTAGTGTTCAAAGGTATATACGGCATACCTTCTTCATGAAAGATGAATTTAATTTCATATCTAAAAACATCATTGGTTATTATAAATAAATATTTTCTGAATTATTTTTAACGAATTGGAAGTAAAAAATTATAATATAATGATATATAATAAATCAATGGATATTATGGATATTTTATAAGTTATTAACATATTTTAGACCAATATACATTGGAAAAAACTACACTACCAAAGGAAGGTAAATGTAATGGAATTTAATCTCACTTTTGTTTATGTAAGATACAAGAATTAATCACTTCTCACTTCATTCAACTAGTGTATATAATTTCCATTAATGCATTATATTTTTCTTATACTTATTTTTATGGGTATTTATATATCCATTTTATGATCTTTCTTTCATATGGTTTATGTTTTTAACATTAGCATGTCGGTAAAATAGTTTTGTCTCAATTCTACTTCATTGAGACTCATATTTGGTTATGAACCTAAATTATTTTTCATGGTTTATATATATCCATATTAGATGTTATGTCATGAATCTAATTTTTTCATGATTTTTTAAAATTCATTTAATTTATTTTTCTTACATGGATAGTATGATCCCATGTTACCAAGTGATTAGTTTTTATTGAAGCAGTATAATCGCTTTTTGAGATTATTAATATTTATACTTATTTTATAAAATATTTTGATCCATATCTCATGAACCCTCATGAGTTTAATTATCTTATATTTACTAAAGATATATACATGTATTTTTACCATTTTTAATATATTTCGTACTAATGATAAATAAGAATTTTATAAATAATATCAGACACTATTTCTCTCTTCAGTCACAAATTTTTTATTTAAAAAGAAATGTTTTAAAAATGTTTTCAAATGATCATTGAGATAATTTTCTAGGAATAATGATTTTATGAATTTATCATTGTTTTCATGATTCCATTATAATTTTTCAAATTATTTTCAATGAGAAAGGATATCAGAATGGTTTCAATATTCATTCAATGATTTTCAAATATAATGTTCTCAAAACGTGTTCATGATTTTTTTATATTTTTTCATAGTATTATTAAATTAATAGTTTTCCAAATGATTTTTTTCTGGTTTTATATGTTTTGATGGAATTTTTTTTAAAAAAATATGTTTTTAAAAATATATTTTCCATAATGAATGGAAACATTTTAAAGTTTTTTTTAAAATATCATTACATATAATATCCCATATATGATGTCAACTATTTTATTTTCTCATTCATTTCTAGATAAATTATACAATGCATCCATTTATTTTGGTTATATGAAATTTTAATTATTTAATATAATTATGTTTATGAAACATGAATCCCATTAACATATTATCTATTTATGAATCTTACTTCTTTTCACGTGTGTTGATTATGAGACCTACCTCTTTTCAATAATTAGTGATATGAGTAAATGTTCATGATGCCAATCCTATTTCAAGGTTTATGATAACATTATTTTTTATAATCATGTGGATCTCATATGTATATTTTATTATATATTGGTTTTATTCTATATGTCCTTCCAATGCATTAGGTATTGATGGATGTCACATTAGTACATATATTAATGTTGAACCTGATTTCATGTTCACAATGTTATGAGTTAACCAGATCAAATGTTCATATGTTATAAACAGACATGGTTTTTTTATATACATTTATATGTGATCTTGATGATATTTTCAAAATCTTAAGAGTAATAATTATTATCATTATAATGTTATACATGGACCTATTTTCATATCCAAAGGTCTATGAACTAACCTCATTAAATATTCAAAATGTTATGAGTGAACATTATGTCATGCTGACAATGTTATTCCTAGAACTTGTTGAATTCCATATTTTTATGCATGAACATAATTAAATTTTCACAATGTTATGTGTGAACCTGATTTAATGTTCACAATGTTTTGCAGGGACCTAGATTCTTGTCCATATGGTTATGGATAATACAGATTAAATATTCATAATGTTATGCATCGACCAAATTTGATGTCTATAAGTGAAATTGGGGGGGGGCATATTTCATGTGCTTTACATAATGAGTGAACATGTTTCTTCTTATACATGTTACTAACATTATAAACCAATGCACATTACATAGAGTTTAGGTATTATTCATATGTTATTATTTTGTGACTAATTCTCTTGATTCTCTTATAAACAATGACTTTTGAAATTACATTATTTGTTATGATCTCTAATATATAGGTTGTGATATTGAAATGTTATATTAAAGTTTTATACCCTTTTTTCATATTATTATTACTCATTTTTTAATTTACCTTTACTGGGCATCTAATTTTCCCCTTTCTTAGGATTCCTTTCCCCATGATATAAGGAATGGTTTTAGGTATATTTACTAAAGATGGACATCATTATGGGAGATATTTATGACCATTCACTATGATAAATAATTTTATTTCTATGTTTCCAATGACACTAAACTTCTATGGTACTCGGGAATTTATTTTTATAATGTACAAAATATTCATCTAAAATGTTATAATATCTAATGGACTCACATGTTTTGATAACTCTAAATCCTATTTTGATTATGTGATACCATGTTTCTATTATACAATAATCGTGTTTCATTAATATTCTTAGTTTCTATAATGTATTAAATATGTGATATTAATCTCATTTTTCTCTTATTTAGGCATATAGTGAAAAATTTATCTATGTATGAAAGGTCACCGATAAAGGTCCATGATCAAAATGTTACCAATGACGGTCACTGATTGATATGATACCAACTGTAAGGTCACCGATAAATGACCAATAGAAAGGTCACCAATGAAGGTCACTGATGATGGTCAATGATGAAGGCCATTGATTGAAGGCTATCGATAAATGTCACTAATAGAAGGTTACCGTAGAAGGATACCGATGCAGTGTACTGATGAAGGCTACCATTGAAGCCTACTGTTGGGAAGGATACCGCTACCAGTCAAATGATTTTCACTCTTCTTCTCCATAAATTGTCAAATTCATGAGATTATACAAACGGTATTATTTGGTAAATTTATTGCTTCTAAAATTAATTAATGCTTATTGGAGACATATCATGAGACATTATCTCAGAAAATTATGAGGTATGAGGAGGATCTCACATGTTTTACTGACTCCTTTTGTCGGACCTCAAATGTAAAAGAGAATACCTAGGAAAAAATAAAAAAACATGTTTGTGAGATGGGCAAAAATGAAAGTACATGAGAAAGAGATTACAATCCTGATCAAATTGACCATGGAAGAACCATCTAGCACCTACACTGAGAACCAAAGAGCTTCAAGACGTTCATATTGGTAGAACTTATTAATGTCTAACTTATCTTCTTCAATAACTCTTTCCTAACATTGAAAGTAGAACAATCATTTCTTGAAAGTTATATCCTGGAGTTGCGACACTCTATTTTGAGGAAAACTTCTATAGAAAGTCCCGAACTGAAATTTATTTACTCAAAGGAGTAAAAAGATGAACTAAAAACCCATATATATTTCCAAACACAATCTTATCAAATTATCTCTATTGTGTTTATTTATTTTACATTTATGATAAGTGTGTGATTTTCTGTTACACACACTATCTCTTGTTCTTAAATTAGAGGATACTAGAAATCCTCACACCAATCATACATTATTATTTGATTCCCATGTTGAACATTGGAATATGTTGTTTGTGTCTTGGTTGTGTGTTTATCTATTGAAAAACTATAGTATATGGTGTGAGCCCTGAATTGTTTTTGAAAACTATTGTAAATCTCGATATAGGTTGTGTATCAAGTTATTTATTTATATAAACTACTGGGTGATGTTGATCACCAAGTAGAGAGGATTAGGTCTCGGCTTGAGACTGGACATCTTCTATATCTCTACTGTGCACTATATTTAGAAGCACTCTATTTTGTATATTTTTTATGCTGCTCATAATTTAAAAAATAGAAAACTGTTTTACATTGAATTTGATTGTTAGTTATATCCAATGTTTGTATTTGTTTATTTCAGTAAACCTATTTCAATGGATAATGAAATGTTTGACTCTAATTCAACTTAGGAATAATCACTCTTTGAGAAACCTGTTGACCAAATAAACATTTATATATCTACGACCTTAATTAACTAGGCTATTTCAAATTAGGGGATCATTATCATAATTTTTTCAACAATAATTTTAAGTAGGAACCCAATTCACCACCCAGTTGAGATTTTAAATTGACCAAAATTTGGTATCAAATGGTTTTTTTTATTTCTACCAAACAAACTATTGGGAAACAATTTTTAATAATTTTAAATAGTGATTTTAGTTATATATTAATGATAATAATTTTTTTCTTATCTATGTTTTGATTTCGTTAAATTTAAATTCATCATAGATAACAGAGTAGAGGGTGATGATACTAACATGCCACCATTATTTATCGGTAATAAATATGATCATTGGAAATTAAAAATGAAAATGTATCTAGAGAGAATGGGACCTGAAATCTGGCACACAATAAAAGAACAACATGAATTTCATGTTACTTTTAAGGACACATTGTCTCAAATTACTAATTCTACATATAACAATAACTATAAAGAAATGAATACACTATACTGTTCTCTATGTGATGAATAATTCAATAGAATATCTTCCTGTAAAACTGCTTAGGATATTTGGGATACTTCAGCTATTTCTCAATGGGGAACAACCAATGTTAATGAAATGAGATTAAATAATTATATTAACAAATATAATATTTTTAAAATGAATCCTAATGAACTTATATCTGAAATGTATTTGAGGTTCAATGAAATAGTAAATAGCATGAATCTACATGTGAAACCAGAGGATAGAAAAACCAGATTATGAGGTTGCTTTGATGCCTAGAAGACAGATGGAGAGGAACATCTGTTTTTATCCAAAACTCTTGTGACATAGGCAAGATACCAATGAAGGAAATAATTGGAAAACGTATGATGTACGAAGAATATCTTAAGGTAAAAAATGAATAAGATAAAAAATATAGGGAGAAATCTATATCATTCAAGACTACCACCTCAATGAGAAAAAACAAAAAAAAGTTATAGCTCTTGAAGACAATTCCTCTAGTGAATAGTCAGACTCTCACAATGATGATAATATGGATCATCATTCCAAGAGATTCATGAAGATCTATTGTATGAATAAGGTATTTTAAAAATAATACTACAAAGGAAGATATGATAGTAAAAGACAATGTAAAAAGGATATAAAGTAGAATGACAATACAAATGAGATAGTCTGTTTTGAGTGAATATGAAAGAGACATGTGAAAGGTTATTTTCCCATGAAGGTATTTAAGATTAAATATGAAGACATAGTCAAATGATATAAAAAGGATATGAAAGAAACATGGAGTGATTCATGAGAATGCTCCACTGGATTTGACACTTTTAATATTCAAAATAATAAACAAAAAAAACTGTGTTTCTTGACAGAAACATATAATGTAACACTCTATTCTACTATGCGTAATACTTATTATTCTGGGAATTAATGTAAATCGTATAATGATTAGAATATGAAAAAACATGATATTTTTATGTACTTTGGAATGCTTGAGGATACCTTTAATGAACTCGATGATAAAAATGAATTGTAAAAAAGACAACATACTTTAAATGCCAATTATAAGATTGATTTGGATACTTAAAAAGAAAAATGCTCTTAGATATTAAAGGAAAATACTGAACTTAAATTATCATAAGATAAATTAGAAAGAGATCAAGAGATATTTACAACAGGTTGTGATACCATGAGTCAGTTTCTAAGAAATTTTTTTTTCTAAAATAACCAATGGGTGTAGGATATCAACCAGGATAAAGAAGGATTATTAAAAATAAATTTGTTCCAAAATCTGTATCGTTCACTGCTAGTACATGTTCTGGACCATATTTTGAGAAACACTTCTCTAAGGCACCTAAAACATTATTCATGTCCCAAAACATATCGGTTGGTTATAGGAAAACTATGAGACAAGTATGGGTACCCAATGCTTTATATTCCATCCTCTGTAGTCCCATGAAATTGTTGGTACCAATGTTACCCTACAATTAATTTTTTTTGTAGGAAAATGGTTTAACGAGATCTTGTAAGACTCTATGGTACTAGGATAGTGGATGTTCAAGACCTATGAAAATAGGCTATTCATCCGTCAAAATCCTAAATTAAAGATGATGGTGGACATGTCACATTTGGTGATAATTCCAAAGGGATGAATGTTTTCATAGGCCAAATTAGTAACCCAAATACTATATTAAATTCAAAATTACTTTTTATAAATGTGTTTAAGTACAATTTACATAGTATATCTCAACTGTGTGATGATGGTTTTAATGTTTTGTTTGAAACTAATGCATGAAATGTTTTTAATTCTAAAAATGATTTAATATTCCCTACTCATAGAAATGAAAATGTATATTTTGTTGATTTAAATTCATTAGATAAGAAAAATGTTTCTTATTTTAATACATTTTATAAGGAAACCTGGTTATGGAACAAATCATTACCGAACATCAATGTGTATTCACATAGAAAGCTAACCAGAAAACATTTAGTTAGCCACTTAACTAATTTGGAATTCCCACATGACAATGTTTTTAATCCTTAAAAAAAACAACACAATGTTTCAGTCAAACCAATGAAATATGATTCTACTTCACAATCGCTTGAGTTAGTCCACACGGATTAGTTTGGACTAGTAAGAGATTCATGTTTAAATGGAATGAACTATGTTTATGTTCATGAATTTTTTTTTTCTAGATACACATGGGTATACTTGTTATCACATAAAAGTAAAGCATGTTCTTACTTAATTAAATATTTCAAGTCTTTAGAAAATCATAGTGGATATAGAATTCAGACATTGATAAGTGATCATGGACGTGAGTTTGAAAATTGTGAATTTGAATATTTTTTCTCAAAAAAACGCTATAATAAAAATTTCTCCGCTACTAGAAAACCTAAAAAATGTACTTTTATAAATACGAAATAGGACACAATAGATATATCTCTAACTATGTTAAAATATTATAATCTACCTATCTATTTTTGGGTTGAAGCTGTTTATACAGCTTGTTACATCATCAATAGAGTCTTAATTGGACATGTTCTTATGAATACCCCTTATGAGATATGGAATAATATGAAGCCAATGGTTAGTAAATTTAGAGTGGTTGGTTTTAAAGTCTTTTTACTTATCACTATGGATAATCTGGACAATATTGATTCAATGTGTGATGAAATAATATTTCTAGGTTTCTTAATTTATAGTAAATCATATTGAGTATTCAATAAGAGAACCTAATGTGAAGAAGAATCAGTTGATATCAAAATTGAAGAAATTGATCCACATAAACCCAAAATATCAGAAGAACATATTGAGTATGATATGTCAATTATGTACCATAATGATTAATACAATGAACCCTTAGTAAAAACAACTTTTTATAGAATGTTTCCTGATTCTGAGCATGGTGAATTTGAACCTATAAAAAACCATGAAAAATATAGTAAAACTATTTTTATAGCTATTAAAACCCTAATGAATCATTATTTAGATGTTGTAGTAAGTAATCTAAATAAAGGAACATAAATTAGAGATTCTATAAGAAACCTGGTTGAACATTAAGATTTTGGTTCACATATTAAACCCAAAAATAAAAATGATGATATCAATGACTAATTTTGGGTAATTTCTATACAAGATGAATTAAATCAGTTTGAATGAAACAAAGTTGTGAATTAGTATAAATAACTATGGTCACATTGACCAAGGCACTAAATGGCTATTTATAAATAAAGTTGATGAATCTAGAAACATAGTTAGATATAAAGATAGACTAGTTGCACAAGGATATAGTCAAGAAGAAGGAATACACTATGAGGAAAAATTTTCACATGTGGCTAGTTTAGAATTCATTTGAATACTTCTGGATTATGTAGCTCATGTTAATTTCAAACATAATCAAATGGATGTCAAAAGTGAATTTTTATACAGGTATATAGTGGAAGTTGTGTTTGATGATCAACCATTGGTTTTTAAAATCCCCATTTTTCAAATAATGTCTTTAAACATTCTATATCTCGATATGGTATAAGACAAGCTCCAAGTTCTTGGTATGATATACTTAGTTCTTTTTTTTATTTCTAAAGCTTATACTAAAAGAATATTTGAGGCTACTCTTTTTATTAAAATTATTTTTGAAGATGTTTTAATAGTAATAATTTATATATATGAAATTATTTTGGGATCCTCTAAAAATTATTCACGCACTGATTTCTCGAAAATGATGAAATATGAATTTGAAATTTTTTTAATGCAGGGTCATAAATTTTTCCTTGGATGTAAAATATTTTAAAATTTAAAATGTGTTTTTCAAAATCAAAGTAAATATAATAAGGATCTTTGGAAATATTCTGTTTCTGATATCAATTAATGTAGTGATACACCTATGAGTACCACTTGTAAGATGGATGTTGATGAAACTGGTAAATTAGTTGATCAAACCAATTATAGAAGTACTATTGGGAGTCTAATCTATCTTAATACTAGTATACCTGATATTATGTTCAGTGTATGCACATGTGCTCATTTTCAAGCCAATCCCCAGGAGTCTCATTTAACTGCTATTAATAGAATTTTTTAATATCTCGAGTATACTAAAAACATAATAATATTTTCTCTAAGAGGACAATCATTTGATTTAATAAGTTATTTAGGATGCTGACTTTTCAGGTTGAAATTTATATAGAAAGATAACCGCTTGAAAATGTCACATTTTTGTCATGTCACTAGAATCATGGTGTAGTTTGAAAATAACATTGTTGAATTTTGTACTACCAATGATGAATATATAGATGCTGGTAGTTTTTGTTCTCAAATTATGGGGATGAAATTTAATTTTCTAGTCTATGGATATAAATACCAAAATGTCTCTATAAACAGAGATAATACAAGTGCTATTAACATCTCTAAAAATTCATTATCTCATGCTAGGATAGAGCACATTTTTTTGAGACATCACTTTTGGAGAGATCATTATCAAATAGGTGATATCAATCATGAATTCATTGGCACTGAACATAAATTAGTTGACATATTCACAAATACATTGAATTATGAGAGTTTCAATTACATAAAACATAATTTTTGTATGATAAACTGTTATGATAAAAATTTCATCGTTGGACATCACCACAAGGACCTCACCATTATAACTCGATGTTGAACCTCACATCAAGGACTTCACCGTTGAACCTCACCACTAGGACATCACTGATGGAATTCACCATTAATAACCTCACCTTTGGACCTCTCCATTAGAAACCTCACCATTGGACCCCACTGTTAGAAACCTCCCTGTTGGACCTCACTGTTAGACATTAATGTTAGGAACTTCACCGTTGGACCTCACTGTTAGAAACCGCATCGTCAGACCTCACCGATGGGACTTTATGGGTAGTCATTCTTTTCATGACTTAATGTGTTTCTTTTGGAATATGAAATGATTTTAGTATAACTTATTTATTTTTCTTGATTTATTTTTTGATCCCTAAATGGTAAAAATAAAGTACACACTACTTTTCGATCCACTTCTCTCAAAAACCTTTTTCTCCCTAACCTTATAACCTCAACTTCTACTGAAACTATCGAACCGCATCAAATCGAAATGGAAATATTAAAGAGACAGTTGGTCAATTATAAAGGAGATGTGCCAAATCCTAAGAGACCTCGAGCTGGGTCTAGTAGTGGAATCAAGGTAGTGGAAAATCTTCTCAGTCGACATTTATAAACGATGTAAATTGTCGTTGAGAAGCAATTATTTTCTGAATGGCTACTGTCGAGCTTGTATTTAGTACTGAATGCACTTGAAGCTCAATATTGTGTCAAATGCTATTCAAATAATGACGGACCATTTTACACAAATCTAGTTAAGGAATTATATGATTCTCAAAAATTAAAAAATTCTGATAATGGGAACATAATGCCTTCAAAGATAAATTGAGTAAGTGTGAGATTCCCTTCTGTTGAATGGGCTACTTGTTTAAGAGTCCCACCTAAGGGATTTTGGATTACTAATCTGGAGTGGGGCCTCCAACTTCTTAGTTATTATGTTATGCAGAATCATTGGCTGAACTAACTGGGAATTGGATCCCTAAGGATTTTATTGCTATTGAAATGGTAGGATAAGACATGGTTCTGTTTATGTTTGTCCAGCATGTTTTGAGTCCCATGAGAGGGGAATTTTCTACCTTTAAATATCTGGAAATGTTTCTTTTGTATCTATTGAAGCATGGGTAGAAGATTAATCTTTATAGGATGCTGATAATTCAATTAGAGGATATGAAAAAGCCCAGTTCCAAGTCCAATTATTTGTTTCATTCCAGACTAATATCCTTGATGTTGAAAATGAAAGAAGATGCTGAAAATAAATAGGAATCATTTTTTATGGGACAAATTCATCATTACCTAGATGATCTGAATGTTTATAAACATCATACAGAACCCTTGGAAAAGAAAATGAGTAAATTATGAGGCTTATTTATATGAATAATTAAATATTGACACTCATTCTACTAGTCTTATGTATAAGAGAGGCCCTGGTCTATAGCCTAATGATGTGGAGACTGTATATTCATATGAAGATGAACAGGTTGTTGTTGTAAAAGAAATAAAGTATTCTCTTATAGATGAAATGAGTGATCCTGACCTTCCATCATGTTCTCCTTCCAATACTATATCATTTGGTGAGCTTATCCCACCAAAAATATTTACTATAAGAGAGATTGTCCTATGGGATATTGATGATGAAGAAACTAGTGATGAAGAAGGGAAATGCAATGTCTTAAGAGACATTAGAGATTCATTAGAGGAGGAAATGAAACTAAATCTTTTCTTGATGAGTTTTAGATAGATGTTGATGAAAATGAAGAAGAATGGCTAAGTCTCAGCCCTCTAATAGGATATACATAAATTGTAGAAAGAGTAAATGATGTTTTTGTTTATTTGGATGAAGCTAGAATTGTAATGGTAGTAGTTTAATATTCTATTAAAGAAGTTCCAGTGGCCTCTTATGTTGATATAGTTTATTACAGAAATATAGCTAAGATTAATACAAATAAGCATGTTAATACTCCATGCGAGGAGTAGGAACTAGTTGACATAGGTTCGGCTGTTTTAGCTCATGGAATAGAAGATCAGTCAGAAGACCCATGATTTATGGTCTTGGGTATAGACTATGGAGACACTAATGATGACAAGCCTAACAGAAGCCCTCCATTTCCTTTTTCCTCAAAGACCACAATTATATAGCCATTAGTTCTTCTTCATTGAGACTATGTGAAGAGGATGATTTGGAATCATTAAAATCAGATTTGAAGAGTCACTTTGATGTGAAATATATTAATATAGATACAACATTGGCACAAAATAAAAAAGATGTTGCATCTTTTTTAGAAAGAGTAATTTCTACTTCTCACTCAAAATTTCTAAATGAAGTAAAGGATTGTCTGAATCATTTTAGAACCTTTGCAAAATCTAAAGAATATGTGAAAAAATATATTGTTATAATAGGCACTTATATGGATATAATGGTGTAAGTGGAAAAAGATCATAGATATGATAAAAGTGTGGTTCAGTAGATGTTCACTATGTTTTAGGACATTTATAAGTCAATAGAGGCATATGTGAGTTAATAAGATGATGATGTGAAAAGGATGATGAGTGGTCTAAAAATAATTTTTAAGGAGGCAGTTGATTTCACAATGGTACATCTGTCTGCATCTTCTTCCTCTTTAGCCTCTCCTCCTATTGATCTAGAATCTTTGATATAGTTTGTTAGAGAATAAGTGCAAGAGGTCTCTGGTTCTAGTACCTCAATCCCTCAGTCTATGCATAAGGTCATTTCCATTACCAGAAAAATTCATTATGTTCTGGGATATTATCTAACAGAAGTTTCTCAAGATCATAAGGCCATCAAAGAACAAGTTTATTTCAATTACAAAAGGTTGTAAACTAAGCATCAGATTAATGGTGACTAAATGTTGCTATTGGAAAACATTAGAATCCCACCAATCACTCAGACATTTAAGGGTCTTTTTTGTAGTACTAGAGGGTTTAATCCATCCATAGATAAATTTATTTAGAATAAGGATGATTTTATCGTGGCTATGAAAATATGATGATGCATTATTATGGATTTTAAAATTCTTCTTTTTCCCTTCATCCATGTGGACTGCACACCCATTGTTGTTCCTCTAGCATTACATTCTTCTTCAGCTGCCTCAGGCTTTACCAGTCCTTCCCCGTTGATGACTCATGCACATGAATTTAGAAGCATGACACCTAAGATTCCATAGATATCTACTCACTCCAGGTATATTGATGCTTCTATCGCATCTCTTCCTAAACTACTCACTCCCATACCTAGGCCTATCCCTCCATCTTCTGGACCTAACTCTTCTGCATCTGAAGACAATGCTCCCTTGGACATATCTGATCTAGATTGATTTTTGGATTTCATAATTGATATGTATCTTTTTAATATTTTTTATATTATAATCTTGAAATAATTATAATGAATTCCCTTTTTATATCTTTATGTAATCCATTATTTTTGTTAATCACAATGGGTGAGAAGTGTAATGTTAACTTGAGTCATTAAATACACAATAACCATGGTTCAATTTTAATTTTACTTATACAGATCTCTGATGATATTAGAAAATGTTATTAACCCTGATTTAATAATACATACATCTAAATATTCACTGACATAATTTGTGATTTAAAAAAAGGGGGATATTTTTGGAATCAACTATTTTGATAATCCAAAATCATGATTCCTTTATGAGATATTCACATTTCTATTATATGATAATCATGTTAAATTAATATTGTTATCTTTTATCAACTAATGACTATATAAATTTAATCTCACTACTCTCATGTTTATGTATACTATGAAAAATGTATCTAAGTATGAACTTTCCCTGATTAAGGTCATCATAGAAAGGTCACCAATGAAGGTCATTGGTAGAAAGGTCACCGATAGAAAGGTCATCAATAAAGGTCACATATAGAAAGGCAACCAATGAAGGTCACCGATGAAGGTCATTGAAGATGGTCATTGATGAAGGGAACCAATAAAGGTCACTGATATAAGGCTACTGATAAATTTCACCAATATATGGTTACCATTGATGGCTACCGATGCAGTCTATAGATGAAGGATACCGTTAGAGACTGTTTTTGGGAAGGCTGCAACTACTAGTCTACCGATTAACACTCATATTCTATATATTTTGTCAAATTATTAAGATTATTCTAACAGTCATCTTTGGTAAATTTAATGCTTATGAAATTAATTAATGCTGATTTAATAAATATCAAGAGACTGTATCTGGGTACAGTACGAGGTATGAGGAGGATAGCATGTGGATTACCTATTCCATTTATAAGAACCAAAATATAAAAGTGATGACCGAGGAAGCAATTAAAAAGTGTGTGAGAGAGATGTGTAGAAAAGAAAAGACATGAGAAAGAGATTACTCACTAGATCAAAGAAAATAAGGAATAACCATCCATCACTTACAATGAGAACCCAAGGGCTTCAAGAAGATAATTTTAGGAGAAAAAACTCAAGACTAACTTATGTGCTTCATCAACTCTTTGAGAACTCATGAAACAAAACACTCATTTCCTGAAAGCTAGATCCTAGAGTTGTGAAACATTATTTTGAGGGTAACTTCATGAGATATAATAAAACGTATATTTCACCACTCTAAGGATTCAAGAGCTAAACTAAAAAAACATAGAGCATTCTAAACTCAATCATATAACATTTTCTATATTGTGTTCTTTTTATTCCTGAGAAGTGTTTGTTTATCTGTTACACACAAATTCTCATGTGCTTAAACTGGAGGATACAGAAAATCCTCATAGCAATCATATGTTATTCTTTTGTTTCCCATAATGAACTATGGAAGAGGACATGTGTGGCCTGGTTGTGTGTTTATCCCAAAAAATTGTGGCATAGGGTGTGAGCCCTAGATAGTTTGTGGATACTATTTTAAATAACATTTCATGGTGTTTATCATGTTTAATATTTATATAAACTTTTGGTGGAAGGTGATCACCATGTGGTGAGGATTATGTCTCAGCTTGAGAATGAACCTCTTGTTTAACTCTACTATGCACTATATTTTGTAATACTCTATTTTTTCTATTTTTCATATCCTCATAATTTCAAAAATAACAAACTATTTTACATTGAATCTGATAGTATTTATTGTTTAGTGTGTGTATGTGTTTATATCAGCAAACCTGGTCCAAAGGTTGAGGAAGTGGTTGAAACTGATTAAACTGAGGTCTAATCACCCTTTGAGAAACGTATTGACCAAATAATCATTTATATCCGTACTACCTTATTTAACGTGTCATTTTCAAATTTGGGGATCTTTATTATAATATTTTTAATAGAAATTTAAAGGAAGAACTCAATTTACCCCCTCCCCACTCTTGAGATTCAACTCCGACCAACAATATCTGTGTGTGTTCATCCTGGGTTACTATACTGGTATCAAATGGAAGGATTAGTCAATAATTTCAAACTACAATTAAAAAACCCTAATGATGTTCATGTGGGTATTTCTAACAATATTTATAAGGTTGTCTGTATTGATAAGTTTGAGGTAATAGAAAATTATAGGAAATTGTCATGGAATTTTGGTAAAGGATAGTTTGAGGGGTTTCGTAGAAATATATGCCAATGTGGACAATAAAATTGAATGTGGATCTAGAATAGATTTTCCTTGATATAAAAAATCAGAATAGATCATCTGAGCCAACTCCGGGTAATCTCATATGTGACAACATGAGTGGATTCACATCTTGTTTGACACTCAGGAGGGTTTTTCTTTGGGAATTCATAAATTATTTATAAACCATTATGATATATTCAAATAAGAGTTTGGTATGAATACCAATAGATTAACATAAGGATTCATAGATTAAATAAAATATTCTTATAATTTTTACTAAATATTAGAAAATATTTATAATTAATATGGTCTCTATCTGTGATAATTGTTACAGACATTATGATTTTTTATTTTAGTCAATGTTTGGATGCTGAAAGAACCATGTTAATGGGGAATGAAATGAAAAATGAAATGGTTGTTCAGTAGGGAAATATAATACTGTGATTTATGAAATGAGAAACCTCATGATGATCATTTCCAATTCTATAAATCTTGGAGGACAACCTACTAAGAAATGAAGGGAACAATAGTCCATAAATTAATTCATTGGGAAACACCCCTTTTATTTAAGTGGTTCTTATAAGGACCCTTCTATAATCATTATTTAATCTTGAGTGAAGTCAAAAATTTAAATTAATTCACATAAAGTATGTCTTAAGGATTATAGATTTATATAATTATACCATAATACAAACTTAACAACTCAAATATTAAATTGTAGACACTTCTACTCACTATCTATTTTTAATAAAACAATAAAAATATTTAATAAGAAACAAGGTTACTATTATGAAAAAACATCATAACATTTCATTGATCTCATACATGACTCTATTATTCATTAAATTATATTAAAAAAATTCAAAATGTGGTTGGAGAATAAAAATCATAGTAAGGGATACACAAACAAAGAAAAAATTAATACTTGAGAAAGCAAATAAACCAGATATATTTTATAAAATAGTAATAATTTTCTCCTTTAACATGTATTAAATACACTTCAATAAATATATGCTCATTTAATTCCATTTTTTATCAAAATACTACATTAAAACCCATATAAAACAATATATAGCATATAAAGGTAACTTCTAAGTAATCATACTTAAATGGAATAACTATATGGTTGATTTCCACACATATCACTAATAAAAATGGAATAACCACACTCCCAACATCGTTACCCAATTTATATTTAGTTATAACATAAAAATACATCCTAAAATTCTAATGGAAGCACCCATATTTGGTTTATCATGTAACCACCCATCATAAGTTTATCACACAACCACCCGTCAAATATTTATGTACCATTATATAATCATAATACATAAAATATTACAATTTTCAACTTTTCACTCATAAAATTTTATTTGAAATGAAAGGAAATAATTTCAAGATATTGATATAATCAATCGACTTTCAAAATTATTATTAGTACCAAAAAAACCAAAAAGGGAATATGAGTTCAATTTTCTATTTAAAAACTGTAATGATTATAGAAGAATCCAAATATCAAAAAACAGTTATGGTAGTAGAGAATTCATTATAGCCGCAAGTATTTAAAAAATATTCCTTTTTTATTTATGAAAGACTTTAAAATGATTCATATAAAAATATTACTTTTTAAATCAATTGAATTAATTATAAGTCAATGGGGTTGATTAAACTCATTATAAGAGAAAGTTGTGTATAAAATCAAAGTATACCTCAATAAAAGGATATTGAGAAGAAGTCGGTTACCTTGTTTTCGATTCGTCATTTATGTTCCATAATCAACCAAAATTATAAAAATTGGTTAATTTTTACTCTCTTCAGAATGTTTTAATTTTTAGTATTTCTTTATATAATTAATTACAATTGCAAAATATTTAGTTAATTATATGAATTCATGTCAGTTGTTTTGTCGGTATTCGGTAAATTAGTCAAAAATGAACATTGTTTTATATCACTAGTACGGTTCGGTCATAGTGCATTAATATCTAGAATAAAATTAATTATATTACTATCCATTTTATATATAAATATTTCTGTTAAATCTAACACTGATGTGTGGTTAATAAAACTGAACAATGTCATTATCATGGAGATGGTAAGTCATACGTACAAATTAGTAAAATTTTCCTTTTTTCATTGATAATTATGGAAATAATGCAACTACTATTTCATATATACATAATTATAATAACATTAATATCTTCAATATAATAATTTAAATATTCTTATATATATTATAGAATAGATGTGGTGAATAAAAATGATTCACATTGCTTTGTGGTGGTGATGTTTCAAACACATGCATGGAATTAAATTTTAAGGTACATGGACTCTAAGAATGTAATTGATTTAAATTTTTTATATATTGATTAATATTTCATGAATATCAAATATAAAAATTAATTACATCTTTATACGTTCTAATGTGAAACGTTTCTGTAAAACTAGTAAAATCGGTTTGTGGAGGTTATAGTTCACAGCTACGCTCGAAAGGATAATTATTTTCGAATTTAATAGAAGATGATATATTATAGGTTATAAATTAACATAATTACATATCATTATATTGATGAATATAGAGTATTATTTCAACTTGGATGTAGAATATTTGAAGTATGTTTAATAATAAATAAAATAGAAATACATAAATAAAAATATTTCTTTTCTTTTGAATAAGCACATTCTTTAACATATTAAAACCTCTACGAAGGATTTTATTACTAAATTAAGGCTTAGATAATGTGGTTAGAGAATCTAAGTAGCGTTTTGGGTAGGTCATGTACAAAACAAAATGTTTTATAAGTGTGTTTAATAGATCGTAATGGGTGGCTTTTTATTAGAGACAGGACGGGAACCATTGGAATTATTAAAATTTCTATATTAATATTAATTCCATTTCGATTAAAAATGGGTCCAAATTCATTTAGTTTGAATATAAGATTATTATGTGTCAGAATTTAATATTCTAGTAAAAATTTGACATGTTTTTGTAATTATCCAATCCTTATCTATTTGTTTCAATACTTTTTTAACTCTAACCATTTTATCATGTAATCTACACTTAGAGGGTTATAATAATTACCAAATCATTCCAAAATACTAATGAATGAGTTATTAATTACAATATTATAGGTATATAAACATATTATCTAGATATTATATTATTACAAATTTTATATAATTTAATTAAATATTTTATATTTTAAAATATGGAATATGTAAATTATGAGACTATTCATTACATAAATTTTTTAAAACATCATAACATTATTATTTAATAAAGTATACATTAACCCAACCCTATCAAGACATAGTCGTACATATAATTATTATATGGAATCAAATATTGCAAATAATATTTAATTTGATATCATTAATATCAATTATTGGTGCATCTTTTATTAAATCAATTACAACATCTTCTTGGGGTCACAATTTAAATTAATTATTTAGCTCATATAAAATATAAACAAATTACCATGGTTTAGGTATATTATTATATTTATAAGGACCATTTTCTATCTCATATTTCATATATATTACCACATATTAATATTGTTTACTAAAAAGATGCATATTCATGTCATATTTAAATTTACATTCAATTTAAGGTTATAAACATAATAATCACACCCAAGTGGGTTCCAAAGGTCACAATTATGGACAATGGATGGTAAAGGTAAAAAATAATTCCTAAAATAATAAAAATACAAGTTTTATGGTAGGTTTATTGTAATATAATATTAAATTCTATATTAATTAATCTATTTACTTTCACCCCTAGTAAATAAATACTAATGCTACTATTCACCAACAATTATTTTGATCATTCAAGACCTAAATTATTATACTAATTACAAATATATATATATATATATATATATATATATATATATCCATTTTTAAAAATTAAATTAATATAAATAGATTACTGAGGTATGACACTAATCTCATTTTATGGATCAAGAAAACATGTTTATATGTATAACATTCAAATAGTCACATAGATTATCTACTTAATTGTAATTTAAGAAATCATCTGAATAATTACATTGTATTGACAGATAAGAAATCATTTAATTATACCTTAAATAAAATAAAATGTATAATATAAGATTTCAAATAAATTAGATGAAAAGGAAGTTGAATTAAAATTTAGTATTTTTCACTATTCCTTGAAATATGAACTTATTCATAAAAATAAAGAAAATTAATCCTATGTAAATTTTGATGTCCTGATACCAAATAATAAGTTTATTTTTTTAAAAAATAACATATAAATGTAAAAAACAGTATATATAATACGGTTTCTGCATCAAATGGCTGTAAAACTAAATTTTAAATTTATTAGATTATTTTATGCTAAAAACTGGATTTTTATTCTTAATTGAAGCATCTAATATTTATTTTAGGGTTGTAAAATTTATTTGAAAATCATTTGTAAAAATAATATAGATAGTTATTTCCATTCCCTTCAATACGACGTCTAGATGATAACTACCATTTAAAATAATAAAATTAATAATATATTATTTTTTAGTATAACTAAATCTTGGTATAACATTTCATTTTGCCGAAACTCTTAAATGTGTGTTCAGTACACTATTAGACATAGTGTCACTATAAAGATTAAATCAATATTTAATTCATATATATTAATAAATATGAAAAGGTATTGTACTAAAATTTCCTAGGTTGTTACATCCTTCCCTGCTTTTAGAATGTGCATCCATGTAATTTTATTCACTTATAAAATAAGTGTGGGTATTTATCCATCATTGAATTTTAATAATACCATGTTTCTTTTTCAACCATATGGATTTTCCAAAAAAAATTGTAACATGTTGGATAACCTTATTTTGAAACACATGCACTCTACAATCAGGAATATAGAATTGCAATTCTTTGTAAGAAAAATTCTCTTCCAACAGAACTACTTATAGAACCAAAACATGATATAGATACAGAATATACTTTCCTAATAGTGAGACATGAAAAACATTTTCTACCAATGAAAGATATAGATTTAAATCCACTCACTAAGAAATTGATTCAACATTCCATAGGATTTTATGAGGACCAATAAACCATGGACTCATCTTCCCCTTCATAGTAAAGGACATAACACATTTCCATGGAGAAAAATTGAGAAAGAAATGATCACCTAACTCAAAAGAAATATATTTATGCTGATTATCCATGCATTTTTTCTACAAATTCTATTCTGTCGTCATGTTTTTTCGAATCATCTACTCAATCTATACAATTTCCTCTAAAACCTTTTCTTCCAATAACTTTCTTTGACCCACTTAATCAGAAAAATCTACATTTCCACACTAATTTTTGTTAATGCCTCAAATGGTGCAATATGTATACTAGTATGAAACATCTAATGATAATAAAACTAAATGAAAGAAACTTGTTGATACCAAAAACCAATTTAATCCATTGAATATTCATGTTTCATATCCATCAGTGCCTAGATTATTCATCCTGACTGTCTATATGATTGAGGATGAAAGGATGTATTGAAATTTAATTTAGTAACCAACAACATCTGAAGGATTCTTTAAAATAATGATGTAATCCTTGGAAAACGATCAGATACAATCGAGAAGGAATCTCTATTAAACAATACTACCCCATTAATATACAATTTGGAATGTTTATCTCGATACAATTTATCTTGAATATGATCGAAATGAGATGATTTAGTCAATTGATCAACAGTAACCTAGAACACATTATTACCTCAAAAATTCTTTGTTAATCTGAATATAAAATCTAGGGACACATTTTCCTTTTTCCTCTCTTTAACTAAAAAATTATATAGCATCCCATTTTTTAACTGTCACTCTTATTTATCCTATTGAAAAATAAATCATCTCTGGGTAATGTTAGAAATATCTATTTTCATTCAATCCCGTTGGTTATACTCCTGAATGTATCTTTACATCATAGTGATTCTAGGATGAACTAAAAATAGATAACAATGAGCACCACATAACAAATCATTCTTAAACTATGAACCACAAGGAACATATAAGTTCTTCGAAAACCTAAAAACAAAATATTTATTGATGGTAAAATTGTGTAACTTACACTTCTTAACCAATTATATTATATTCTAAAACTCAGTATCTTTCTTATATGCTTTATTTATTATGTTTGAGAGAGATGATTTCAATAACACCAACTAAAATTCATCGATTTTTTAACCAAAGAATATTATTTGAAACATAACACTATTAATGAAGCATTTATTTTTTGAATTAATATATCATCCACAATATTTTATTTTCATGGATTTTAATGAATAACATTATCATAATCCCTTATTAATTCCTACCGTATCTTCTGTCTCGGTTTCAATTATTTATAATTTAATATATAATTCAAATTTGTTTTATCAATATATATTTTACACTTTATGACATAAAAGAGATGCCTCGATGTTTATAATGTGAAAATAACTGCAGTTATTTCCGAATAAAGATTATAGTAATTTAACTCTTGTGGTATTAACTAATGTGAATTATAATAAAATACATGATCATTCTATATTGATAAAAACAATTACTTTTAATGATGAATCACTATATATTATAGATTACCCATTATAAGAATGCTAGATGAAAACTGGAGCACTTACCAATCTCATTTTCAGTTCCTGAAAAAAATCATAACATTATATTTTCCAGAGGCACTTATCTCCCTTACATGTTAACATAGTTAGTCAGATAGATAATTCAGAAAATATTTTAATATACCTTTTTCAGTAACCTATTAATACAAGAACAATACAAATCTCTATGATATTGGTAGGCCTTGGCCACTCTTTGACAAATTTTGTTTTATTAGGGTTAATAGTTATGTCATTTTTAGAAACAATATGAAAAAAGAATGATTTTTTTTTCAAACAACATCCAATGCTACTAAACATTAAATATATTTTCTATTATTTTAATGTTTTCAAAAATATCATTAATTGACTTTAATATTCCTCATGGATTTTATAATATACCAAAATATGATCAATACATACAACCACAAACTAATCCAAAAACTGAAGAAATGCACCATTAATGATATTCATAAATATTTTAGCTGTATAAGATAACCCGAATTTAATAACCACAAACTCATAATTCCCATATTTCTTTCATAATGATGTCCTTAAAATTTCATCCTCCTTTACCTTCAGCTAATGGTACCTGAACGTCAAATCAATATTCGAAAACATCGGGCTCTTGGGAGCTTATCAAACAAATCATCTATATGAGAAAAACATACTTTCATTTACTAGGGATGTTTTCAAAAATACATAATGAATATAATGTCTCATAAAACCATATTTATTATTTATGAATAAAATAGGATCACCCCATGGTGAAGTGCTAGGTCAATTGAAAATTTTATCACGAAATTATTCTAACATTTTATTCAATTCCAACAATTCAACATGAGCCATTTGATATGTCGGTTTATAAGATGGATACACATTAATAATTATGTTAATAGTAAATTAAACATCCCAATTAAGAATAATACCATAAAATTAATTAGAAAAAACATCTTTAAACTCATTCCCTACTAGAATTTCACTAATCAATACAATTTATTAATTATAAAAAACATGAACTTGATATCATTCATGAATATATTTAATCAATATATATGTTTCTTGGTATATTATATATGTTTTTAAATCATGGAATAATACCTTATTGGCTTTTAAATCAATTTCATCAGGATAAACTAAAAGCCAATCCATACCCAAAATGATATCAAATTCTACTAGTGGATGTTCATAAATATTTATAAGAAAAACCATACCATTAATGATAATAAGAATTGTACCATAAATGTTGGTTTCATTAATAATTTCACCTGAATTTTTTTCCACAATTTCCATATGAAATTCATGAGGTTATATTTCTAATTTAATTGAAAATATCATAAAAATAATTTATTATGAAAATATATAGTGAAATAGATTTTGTAATATTTTGAAAAAATCGTAATATAGATGTCATAACTTCATTTTAAGGTCCCACATCAATTGTAGTAGTGACAAATTATTTTTCCATTCTATTCTACATATGATCATGATGGTTTCTGCCCTAGAAAATCATATTTGGACACAAATTGGCATAATTCAATAAATCATTACATCTTTAACATCTTACCGCTGACTTTTCATTTCATTCATGATCATGTTACTTGTAGTCATGAGAAATATGACTAGTATTACCACATCGGTAGTACTTCGCAGACATTGATATACATTTTATAGGATAAATTTTACAAAAGTTATCAAAACATTGAAATATCGTTTTGTTACATCCAATATTCATTGATGAATACTTTCTAATTTCCTAAAAAATAGATATATTCTTTTTCGTGTTTACAAGAAAGAAAACGATCACTAAAAAGGTCCATTTCTACATTCTCAGAACATCAGATAAGTTTATCAGAGATTTAGAACTCATGAGAAGCAAATTCCCTTTTATATTTCATCATTAATCCTGAGTAATAACCTATTATTTTACTATGTGTATCATGGATAAAATTTAGGATGTTCCCTGACAAGAAGGTGAAAATTGCATCATATAAACCCACAAAATATTCCTAATTTTATCTCAGTTACAATAATAAATTTTCTATGCTAAGTCAAAAAACCATAGGAAAATATTTATTGATAAGGATATTTATAAATTTATCCCATTCAGTGTAATAAATATCTTTACATAAAATGATATTACTAATCATCGAACACCACTGATTGACTTCTACTTCAACACGATAAAATACAAGACTAGCCTTTTGATTGTCTAAAAACCCCCTTATATAAACATTATTTTGTAGTCCTTTAATCGATTAGATAAATTTCATAGGGAAATCCAATCAAAGAAATGAATGGTGGATGTTTCCCCATGAAATTCACCACAACCAACATATTCCAGAGTGGTTTATCTGGTTGATCTCAAGCATAGACTCCCCCACTATTTATCATCTAAGTCAAAAAATCCATCACTACACAAACTATTCAATTCTGATTCTGACCTTCGGAGGATTCTTATTTCGATGGTTTTTTTACTCTATATTACTTTCCATCATAGAATCATGTTTCATCTTTGAAAATCTATTATGAACATACTTATCATCGATAAGGTATCATGGTAATCATAAAATTTAATTTCCTTTTAATTTTAACATAAATTAAAAAAATATGGGTTCTTTATTAAATATATTCTAAATCCTAATTTTATCTGAACTATCTTCTAATTACTAATATATGGACCTTGTCATATATATTACATAAGCATCATTTAAGTCAATAATTTTAATTTCATTCAAAAAAAGAATACTTTTAGGTTTAAATCATTATATAATTTGGATATAACTCATAACTAATAACTCAAATCATACAAAGTAGACAAATCTACTAAATATATATATATTTTTAAAAACATTATAAAATTATCATGGTTTCCATTCATGTTTAAACAACATTAATTTTCCTTGATCCCATAATTTTCTTCATTATTCTTTAAATTCGATGAAAAAATTCCTAACTTGGGTTGAGCATAAAATAATCAGTAGAGGATACACAATTACAGAGAACTTTTATTATTTTGTAAAAATGTAAATCATGAATACTTTATCATAATGTAATTATTTTCACCTATATGAATTAGTAAATATAATTCATAAAATTTGAGATCATTTCTTACTATTTATCCTATTAAATTATTAACATAAAACTAATAGAATGAAATATGTTACATGTATATGTAACTTGATTTATAATCATACTTTAATGGAATTATAATATAGTTGACTTACACACATATCACTCTTCCAAATTGAAAATCCATGGGTGTAACTTCCTCACCAAATTCCTTGAAGGTTATAATGAAACCAACCATCCTTAGTTTATCACTATAACACATGACTTTGCTATATCATGTATCCACCAATATTTGGTAAATCACATTACCACCCATCAAATGTCTGAGTAGCATTATATAATAAAAGATATCATTTATCAATATTTCAATCATAAAATGTTATTTGAAATAAAAATATTTTCTTTTAAAAAAATTGAAATATTCAATCCACTTTCAAAACCATTTTCTTTACCAAAACACACAAAAAGGGATTACAATATTTCTTTTCAATCTAATATCATTAAGTCTTATAGAGTAATCCAAATATCAAATAATGGTTATGGAAGTAGAGAAGATATTTTCATGACATATGTTAAAAAAATTAATTGTAGTCATTTTGTAATGAATGTAAAATTCTTTATATAAAAATATTCCTTTTAAAAATCAAGGAATTAATTAAAAGTAAAAGGCTTTTATTGTAATAATTATAAAAGATAGTGGTGTATAATAGAAAAATATGCCTCTATGATAGTAGACTAAGATGATTTCCCTTGCCATGAGTTCAATTAAACATGTATGTTCCTTGTTCTTCTGAAATAATAAAAACCTAAATTTATACATTCTTCTGAACTTTTTATTTATGATTCCTTTTATATCATTAATTACCATGGTATAATAATTAATTTATTATTTTATTGCATGAAAGACTTTTTGTCGATATTCAGTAATTGAGTCAAAAATGATGATTGAATGATGTCACTAGTCCATGAGATCATTATTCATTCATATCCAGAATAATATTCGTGAATCTATTATCATTTGTAAACATAAATTATACCTTGAAGTCAAATCATGATGTGTCGTTATGAAAAATGATCAATGTTATAAAAATGGAGATGGTAAGCCGTATGTACACATGACAAAAGTTTACCCTTTTTTCACTGATCATTATGGAAATAATGTAATTATTATTTTAATTTTCCAGAAAAATTCATAATATTTTTAAAATAAAAATAATGATTTAAATAAACTTATTTATATATTATGTATGTGATTTAGTGACTAAAAATGATTCACAACATTTCTTAGAGGTGATGGTTTACACGTACGCACAAGCGATATTAGCGTAATTATACAGATGGAAATGAAAAACATAATTGATACATTAATACCATATATTTATTAATATGTATTGAATATATAATAATAACATTAATTTAATCATTATAACCCCTCATGAGAGACGTTCATGTAAAAAAAATTACTCCTCTTCATGGAGGTAATATTTCACATGTACACATGAATGATTTATTCCATTCTCATTTAATGGAAGTGGATATGTATTTATGTGATGATATTAACATACTAACATAATAGTATGTTGAAGATATATTATTTATTATTTCATATTGGAATGAAAATATTTTAATGTTGTTTAAAAAAATAAAATAGAAATACATAAATAAAAACAATACCTTTCCTTCGAATTAGCACCTGTCATTACACATTAACACCACTATGTTGGGTGTTATGCCTCAATATAGAATTATTTAATGTTTGGACGGATTCTAGTATGGGTTGTGGGTAGACCATGTCTGAACTAAATTGTCTTGGAAGTGTGATTAATATAGGGTAATGAGTACCTTTTATAGAATATTAAGGGTGCACCCTTGAAATTATAAAAAGTAATAAATTAATATAAATTCAATTTAGAACCAAAATGTGTATAAACACATGTTATTCAAAGATAGTATTAGTATGGGTATAAATATAATCTTAAAATAAAAAATAGTCACATCTATTTATTTTATTATACATTTTGTTTTGTTCCAACCCCATTTAAATCTTACCATTTTATCATGTAATTAAAATGTAGACAATTAAAATAACTAAAAAATCATAAAAAATGACAAATGAATGAGTAATTAAAAATATTTTTAGTTTTATATAAACTATTGGACTGAATATTATATTTTATAAATTTTATTTGATTTTATTATATATTTTATTTAATAAAATATGATTTTTTCCAAATTTGAAACTATTAATTACATGACATTTTTAAATGTCATATCAACATGATTACATCAAGAAATATATAATAACTCAATACTGAAATTCCATAGGAATACTGAATATTCATGGATGTAATAAAATATTTAAAAATATATTTATTTTAATATTTCTAATTTAATTTATTTCATTCGTTCTTTAATAAATATATTACTACATCATCATTATGTCATAAATAAATTTATATATTTAGTTACTAAAAATTATAAAAAAATTACAATGTTGTAGGTAATATTATTTATTTATAAAGACCATTCATATATGAATATATCACTTACATAACCCCATATTAATTTTTTTGTATGAACATAGATTTTTATGACAGATTTTTCTTTTCTTGAAATTAAATGTTATAAATGTCATAATCACACCCAAGTGGATTCCATTGGTCAAAATATTGGAAAAGGGATGTTCAAGGTGGATAATAACTCATATAATATGATTATTAAATGTTTTAGGGTAATTTTATTATGTTATATAATAATTTTAACAATAATTACCATATTTACTTTGAAACTTGGTAAATAAAACAGTAAAGTTACAATTCACCAAGAATTATTTTGATCATATTGGAAAACATGATTCATAATGAGTATAGCCATGTATTTCTATTTATGAAAATTTAATCCAAAAAAGTGGGTAAATTAGGTATAACACTAATCCCATTTATTTATTGAGAAAATTTGTTTTTTATGTAAAACATTAACAAGATCACACATTCATTCTATATTATTATTTTTAAATAGTATCTAATGAACTACATTGCATTAACTGAAAAAACCATAATCTAATTTTAATTCAAAAACATGTAAATTGTAAATTTATCCAATTAAAATAAATTACCTAAAAATAATGCTTGAATTAAAATACAACATTTTTAACTATTCATTTAAATAAGAAACTAATCTGAAAAATACAAACAAATTCAGAAAACGATAATTTTATTTTCATAATTCAATTTAATAGAATTATTTAATCAACGAAGAACTTATAAAATTTGAAAAAAATTACTTAAAAATGGTTATCTATCAATAGTCTGTAGAACTACCTTTTAAAAATTTTAGATTATTTCTTTGTTATAATTATATTTATTATTATTTTTAGATTTGAAAATTTATTGGAAGAATGTTATAATATTTAAAAAACATATATAATCTTAATATGTTTGTTTCTTTTCATTCCATAAAATACAATTTATAAGTGCTAACAACCATTTAGAATAATAATATAATAATTTTTCCTATAACTTCGTCTTATGTACAACAAAGGATGTATGGGAATACAACTGATGTCTGCCCAGTATACTATCATACATAACTTCAATGATAAGGTAAAATCACCATATAATTCATAAATATTAATAAATTTGAAAATTTATTATTATGTAATTACATTGTATTTTACTGTTATAATAACCAATTAGTTGCAGAGCAATTGATTAGTACCATTGAAATGATAGTTTATGTTCTACAATGTTCATATTATAAAAAGATCATGGGAGGTTTTCTATTATCTAGAACGTGAGGAAGATCAATGGTTGAATCTTAGAAATAATTTTAGGTGACATGATGATATTAGATCTATGTATTTGGATGATTTCAATGATATATTTTTGAATAATTAATTTCCTCATATTCGTTAAATGAAGATGCAGAAGGAATTCAAGGAGCTTAATCAGAGGTATGATGAATCTGTTGGTTAATATGATGAAAAATTTCAAAAAACATTAATGTACTATTTTGGTATTATAATTCATTCTAAAATTTTTCCTGATCAATTTTTCAGTGGTTTGAAACCAACTCTCCTATGGTTGTTTGCAAAAAGTTACTTTGAATCCTATGAATAAATTGTTTGATTTTAACTAAAAATGAGAATGGAAGTAATAAAATATCTTGTATATGGTGAGAAGAAAATAAAAATGGGATACCATGGAAAATATAATGATATGTCACATGGAGAGAAGAAAAATCTTAAAATTCACAATTTCTAAAACTATGGGAATAAACAATTAGGCATATTCCCGGAACAAAAAGAAGATGTATCATCAACAGGAAGCCTAGACATCGAGAAAATAAATGTCGATGGGGTGGAAATAGGAAATTAACTGATATTAATATAGAGATATCTCAATAGAATGAACCAACCACACTTAATTGTTTGAGGTACAATGAGTTTTGGAATTATGAAAATAAATGGACCAAACTATGGGCTAATATTGATGATAAGACCCAATAACCACTGAAGATGAAGGAAATTTTGAAAGTTTATGAAATCACAATGAATGATGTAAATCCTGATTTTTAGGGAAAGCATATGATTGTCCCCCATTAGCTAGGAATATCATGTTTTTTATTAATAAATACCATGAAAATATTATTTTTCATCCTCCAATAATGTTTCATATGTAATTATTCCTCTATATAGATTTTGGAATAATAAAATCAACATCAATGTTCTATCGGCGGAAGGATATACCAAAGTGTCCAATAAATGTTCTTTCGATAAAATATAATTTCTTTAGAAGTGATTTATATTTTAAAATGGTTATAAGGTTATTAGTTTATGGATTTAAATATTTCAAAAAAACAAATTATGTTTTAGATATTAGGGTATCATATGACCTTTTGGGGATTTATTCATTTGGATAACAAGTTCTCTTCACTATGTAATGTTGTTTACTAAAGATACATGGGATGAATTATTATGAATCCTATGATCCATTATTGTTTCTAGAATTGAAATTTCCCCTTTCTTTCATGGAATAATAGATTAAGGGGAAATTTATCAGGGAACAAAAAAATGGTGGGACTATGATAAGATTACATAAATATTTATTCCCATGTAAATCTGTCAATCATTTTGATGATTTATAAAAAATAAATATGTTTTCATGTTATCAAAATTTTGATTATATAAATGACATTTTTCAATCCTCAGTGGGTTCTATAATTTTTAATTTTAACTTTCTCATAGCCACATTCTCTATCACTCCCCATTGAAACATCATAGATTGATTTCTATTTCATGTAAATGTTTTCTCATGCCACCAATGTACTCCTATGTGGAAACCTAATTATCTGTTACTTTGGGTAATAATTATGTTTTGAAACTTTCTTTTTAATAATGTGTTTTATTATTCATTTTAAATATGTGGGATTCTATGAAAGGAACATTCAAATATAAAGACTACGATAACCCAAAAAAATTTCTAGTGTTGAATTCATTTTAATGATGGTGAAATTGAACACCCTTAGTTTTTGTGGAAATTTTTTTTGAAAACAAATTAATTTTCATTGGTGTATTTAATTGCACTAATTACAGTACTATTTTAACATAAAATTAACTTCACATTCACTACACGTCACAAACATGGTATGCATTACATAAAACATTTACTTTGCATCCGTTACATGGAACACCTATTATAAACATGAATATAATAACAGGATACATTAAAAATTATATGATATATTAAAATATATAGTCTATTATATGGAGTTAATGAAACCACACCTAGTTATATTTTATTACACACAATAGAGGCTTTCTTCATTATCATACACTACACACAAGACTGAATATTACAAGACCATAATATGTTATTAAAACATTAATATTTAATATAAGTGGCTATAACCTATCTCTTTAATCCATTGATTTGAATATTATTAACTAACCGATGAAAATTTTTGTTCATATAAAAAAATTAAATCATGGGTTACCATTATTTATAAATTAATGTGTTAACCAAATGAATATAAGAAAATTATTATTATAATTTTCATGATTCAAAGAGTTTTTTCATTAGAAAATAAATAATAAAAATTAGTGAGTGATTTTAATGAAATATAAATTTTAATTATTCAATAAAATATTTTTTTCATTTATCCAAAAATTTTTATTGGCATAATAAATTAAGAAGCCCAATTTCAAAAATAATACCATTATTTTTATAGATGCAAGTTTACTGCCTTTAATGAAGAATATAATTTCAATCAAAATTTTGAAAAAATAATAATTTTAATATGTCAATATAAAAATAATCATTACTAGTGAATCATTAAAATTATCTTTGTGTTAATTTTACCTATTTTTCTTTGATGGTTCATATTTTAATGAATATTGAAAAACACTAAATTTAATTTCAAAACCAGCTTTTCATATAATTTAAATATAAGATTAAATTATGTTTTAGATTATATTTAATTTATACATTGATAATATGATTTTAAAATAATCCTAATTAGTTCATTGTAATCAATTTCTATATGAAAATAAATATAAAAATATAGCAATATTTCGATCATTTTTACTTTAAAACCCCTTATTGTCATCCTGCCTACAGGATGAATTTTAAAATAATATTCATCCACTTTTTCATTTGAAAATTGTAAATATGGATTCCATTTTTGGAATAATTACAATTTATTTTGGAAGATAATACAAAAAAACTTTTACAAAAAAATATTGGAGAACGTGATAAAAATTATCCACAATAATTATTAATAAATTAACCATATTAAGGCACCACACCATAACTTAAGGACCCAAATGACCTATAAAACATTACACGAGTTATTGGATGGCCATTATTAAACCCTATACATCAACTTATCTAATTGTTTCAACTAATTTGGAATCATGAAATTTAAAAATCTTGAATGGATTTACTTTTTCAAAATAATACATGATTGCAACTCCTCCTTCACTGTAAAAGAATATCACGTCTCCCAAATCCTAAAACCTATCAATGAATGTATGTTTAAACAATATATACCCATGTTTCTTCCAAAAATATCTCCCCATGAATTTTAATACATACTTATGGAATAAATTATTTTGAGGAAGCCCTTTGAAAAAAAAAACAACAAGATTTACCCAATTTGATGGAAATATTCCCCAACATTCTATTTTATTTAATATTCATTTACACTCTATGTACTATTATCCTTCCAGGAATAATTAAAAACACCATTATCTAAATATAAAACAATTTTTTGTGTTATAATTTAAACCTACACATACACACACATCCATCTAAGGGGTAATAAATTTATTGTTCCAATGTATGGAGAACTATTGCCTCATGAAATGATGATGCTTCATTTTTTATTTACCACCACTAATGATGCACATTATTATTTAAAATATATTTATATATGATATTTATTATAATTATGATTTATTTTTTATGATTTATTTTTTATTTGTAAAATACCATTATGATTTATATATTGTGTAAATATGACAATTTTGTTTGTGAAAGTGTGGACTACCGCACCCTCAAAGTAATGTAACTCATTCATGCCATCCCTCAAATGTAAAAAATATTGTATTAATAAAATTATTTAACCTATATAAAATAGATATTATACAGGAATTATAATGTACATATATCATTTACTTCATATTATTTTAATGCAACAGAAAAATGAAAGTAGGATTCAAGCATACGCCTCCCGTCTCCATGAATAGTGAAATTCATTTCTTATCTTCAAACACTGTAGATTATAATAAATAAATATTTACTGAATATAAAATATAAAAAAAAATTGGTTAAATTATGGAGGTGATGAAATAATGTTCTATGTAATATTATAATAAAAAAACAATTTAAAACATACTTTAGATTACAAGGATATTTAAACATGAATAAGTGAAAATAATAATATATTATTGATAAATGGGAATTAAGACATTATAATAAGATGATATTAAATAATATAAACATGGTTATAGATCTTTTATAAGTTATTAATACATTTTGAACAACTATAAATGATAATAAGGACTACACATCAATAGGATAGTTAAAGTAAGGGTTTTTCATGTCACTTATATTTCTGTGAGATATATGCCTTATTCAACAATCACATATTTTTTATGGTGTATGTACTGAATATTAATTCATTATATTTCTATTATTATTTTTTATGTGTATTTACATATCTATTTTATGGTAATTATTTTATTATGTTTATTTTTCAAAAGAAAACAAATTAGCAAAACAACCATGTCTAAATTTGACTACTTCTAGAATCATGTTTGGTTATTCACCTAAATTCATTTTTGAGGTGTATATAATTCCATATTACATGATATATATATTTAATATAATTATTTTAATAATATTTTAATATTCATGTAATTTCCCTTTCTAACATGTATATTATGATCCAAAGTTACCAAATGCTTAGAGTTTATTGAAACAATCTCATCACTTTTCATGATTATAAATGATTGTAATTTATTGATGAAATATTATGATCCATATCTCAAGAAAACGCATGATTTTCCTTTTAATATGATTATTCATGATATATCCATTTATTGGTACAATATTTATATTCTTTTGTAATTATGATAAATAATATTTCTTTTTTAGAATATATTATCGTATTTCTCTCTTCAGTCAGAAATTTGTTTTATTTTAAACACCTTGTTTTCAAAAACATTTTGAAATGATACATGATGAAAAATTTCAATGAAAACGTATTTAAAAAATACTTCCTTATTTCTAGCTTTATTTATATGTTTTCAATGTATTTTTGATGAAAATTGTTTACAATTTTCTTTCATTATTCTTTTTTATGTTTTCTTGTATAAGGGATTCAAAACATTTTTAGGAATTTTATAAATGTTTTAAAAGTTATTTCAATGAAATATATTTCATAATGTCTCAATATTATTTCATATTTATTAAATTAAAATTGTTTTCAAACAGTTTTATGTCCATGAAAAATTAATTTTCCTGAGGAAATCATATTTTCCACAAGAAATGTTTTAAAAAAACATTCCAAATCATTTCCCATCTAAGATGACATATTTTTTTTACTGATTCCCTTATAGGGAAATGATTCAATTATTCCATTAATATTATTTATAATAATTTTTAATGTTTTATGTAATGATGTCTATGAAACCCACTTCTATTTCAATTGTTATATGCTTCTGAATTCTTCATCTTCTAATGGGTGGTTATATGAGACCTACCTTTTTTTAATGGGAAATGATATGACTAAATATCCCTGATTCCTATCTCATTTATTTTGTTATGATATGATTATTGTTTATAATCTTGTGGATCTCATATGTATTATATTTTTATGTCTTTGGTTGGATGTGTATGTACATCCAATGCACTGGGTGATGATGGATGACATATGATTAAATATGTTAAACATGAAACAGATTTTAAGTGCACAGTGTTATGTGTGAACCAAATTACATGTTAAAAATTTTATGTATTTGATGTTTTTCTTATTCATGAGTTTATGCTTTTCCATTATTAAATTTTAAAAAAATTATGATTGAATATTGTTACTTTCACAATTTTATGCATATACGTAGTTTAAATCTTCCAAAATTAAGAAGATGATCTATCCCTATACACCTCATCTTCAACAAGATATCCATTGGTTAATATTAATTAGAGATATTATATATTTGAATAAAAACTATATAGGAGAAATTCATGGTTTCTTGAGATTCCCCACTCTGAATATCAGATATTGAGAGTTCAATGAGAATCTGAACATTATTTGTTCCACCTTGGATGAAAATCCTTCATGTATCATTAACAGAATTGTGATGAATTCTAATCTGGAAAATTTATATTGAAATGGATCTTGGTATGGTAATTTCTCTACTAAAATTGTCATAATACCCAATCTATATCCACTCCTCAAAATTAATGTGGAGAAACCTTATGGTGTAAGGATCCCCCATCAATGTTCTAGTTCCTCCTTTTGCATGTTCAGAAAAATTACTTTCCATATTATGAGAGCATCCATCATAGGGGAAAAGTATTTATTCACAATGTATATGCTTCTATGAGTCGAGGGATGTGTCTAAAAATCACATTTTTTCAACAGTGATTGGGTGAAGTCAGTTTGGGGTGTGTATGACTAGTTCTAAGGGTGGTCTGAACAGGATTGTTCAAGTGAGTTTTTCTGTCATCATCGGTTCCATGGTTGATACAGACATGCTGCTAAGAGAATGGAACGTTTTTTAAACATCACAACCAGTTTCTAGATTATATAGTTGTGTATAAATGATAAATTTTCTTAGTATTATCCGATAACCATTACATGCATCATCATCAAAATTATAAATTTAATTCTGAACCATCACAATTTTTGGAAATAATTGTTAATCTCCCCTTCACTAATGCCTCTGATTCCTTCACACTCCACCATAAATAATGGAACTAAATCTTAGGTTAAATGGGTTAAATGGAATGTTCATTCTTGGTTTAAAATATTAAATATTTATGTATCATGTGGTATTAGATTTATGCACGATTGTGAAGTGGTTAGAGACCCCAATGTTTTAGTTATTACATCTTTTCTAGGATTCTTTGGGAATATTAATTTTATTAAATCATAATCACATGATATCATTATAGGATTAATATTATGTAAAAATAGAAATATTACTATTTAGGATATAGAGACTAATTCGTTAGAAATCCATAATGAAATTTCCAATAAAGGACCTATTACTTTTTCCATTAAATACTCTATAATATGATGAAAATGGATACAGAAAAACCACATGACCATTATTCATATAGGATGGGAGGGAAATTATATTGTAGGTTATTTTCCTATATGTTGGCCCAAAATAATTAGAACATGGTCTTTTCTGGCCTTGGTTCCTTCCCCCTGAGGGTACAATACTTTTTTTGGATGATACTCATGGAATCTATTACTTCATACCCCCTTAATTTTCTTTTTCTATTAACTTCATAAATTTATTCATCTAATAAAATAAAAAAAATTGTTTTTGAACCAAATTACATGTAAAAAGTTTATGTGTGAAACTTATCAAGTATTCACAATGTTATGAATTGACTTTTTTTCATGGAAATAGATTTATGCGTGAACTAGATTACGTGTTCACAATTCTAAGTGTGAAATTGATTAGATTTTAATAATTTTATAAATAAACCCAGTTTTATACCCATAAGGTTATGCATGAACCAAATTAGATGTTCAAAATATTATGAATTAACCTAGTTACATGTCCAAAAGTTGATTTGGGGGCTTGATTTCATGAACACAATATAATGAGTTAACCTATTTGTTCATATACATGTTCAAAACATTATAAAATAATGGGAATTCCACAAATTCTGTGTATTATGTCTATGTTATGATTTCATGACTTATGATATTAATTATTTTACAATCAATGTATTATTAACATCCAATTATTGTTATGAGATCTAATATTAAGCGTATGATCTGAAAATGTCATGATCATCTTCCATAACCTTTATTCATGTTAATTATCCTCATTTCCTTTATTTACACATACTGAGAATCTTAACTCAACCCATTCTTGTGTTTCTTTTCCGAAAGTTATGAATAATGGTTTATGTAGATGTATCAAAGTTAAAGAAATTTATGGGAGATGTTGATGATCTTTCACTATGATATAATGTTTTTTCCATGTTTGCAAATACACTAAACTATTACAGTACATGGGCAAGACTTTTTATTAATATATGGAATATTCATCTAAAATGATGTAATTTCCATGATTGTTAAGACTGGATATCTATAAAAGTATCCACCCAAACATATAAATGGGTTCATCAATCACCTATAACTCTGATGCGGGAATGGTGGCCACTTACATTGGAAGACCCCATCCTCACTAGCACACCAGCAAGAAAATGTTTCTATTAAAACATTATTATCTTAGTATATCCAATTATCCTAATATTTTTCTCTTATGGATTATCCCACACAATTTTTTAGATCAATGCTAATAATATTTATAAATAATTTACCACATGATAGTTGAGGTATTCAAAAACGATATTAAAGAAATTATTCATTTACATTTATGTCTAATGTTGGAATAGTTCGAGCCTCCAGAGGGTACTTGTCTCCTCGCATCAACAACAGTTTAGAAGTAACTATAATTTTTTTCATACTAGATAAGTTGAAAGAATTATAATCAAAATGTTTTTTACAAGAACTCATGTGAACATCATCCTACACTAGAGGCCTCTATCAAGAAACATGGTCTTTTGGTAATGATATAAAGACATTATATCCTATATCATAAAAGAGACTAATAGTGGAAATTATATTCAACCAATCATCATGAAATAAATTAAATGACACTATATATACAACAATGATTTTTAATGAGCATAATCATTTAATAAAATATGAAAATTCAAAAATTTACGAAAAATAAAAAAAGGTACAATAAGACCTTTGGAGGATATATCATTTACCAAAATTATGAAATAAAAATAAATATAAATAATAACAACATGGTCTGGAGTGTTAAACTAAACCTACGTCCAAATAAATTAATTTAATCCAACATAACAATCCATCACTTGTCCTCTTCCTTCTTCTACCTATGATCATGATGTCTTCTTGGGTACCTATATACTAGGTACACCTCATATGGTTGTGATTAAAACCCAATAGTACACCACTAATGGTATTTATACATTAACTAGTATTACTAGTGAATCCACAAAGTGATATTCCAAGAACACTCAAATAAATAATGGACTTTCAATAAAACAAACCAAAATATATTCCCATGTTCTAGTGTAACAATTAGAGTCAACATTATAGTTATAAAATCCATTTGTCACATATTATTACCTTATATTTAACATAAATATATTATAAATATAACTAGATTATCAAGAAGAATATTTTCTATGGATGAATATGAATATAAAACATCATCGTGAAGGTATAATAAAAAATTTAATCTTTATAATGTGTGACTAGAAAATTTTGAGCTCCTAAAACGGAACTAGACAACCTTGAGAATACATAGAAAAAATGTGTGATTTAAAAAGGTGAGTGTTGGAACAATGATGATAAAAAAGCATAAAATATGATTCAAATTACATGATTAGATATCCCAAAAGAGAATGATAATGATTAATAACATGGGATAATAACCTAAATAACATGGTATCATATGATCATAAAAATATGAATGATGAAAAAACATATAACAAGACATAAGAATCCATCAATGATAAGAACTAAGACAACATCACATGGTGGGAAAATTCCGATCATGTATTAGTTTTACTCTCAAATCACATATATAACATCCCATGATAGACAACCATTTTCCAATGCATTGGAATTTCATCTATGTTCACCCATCTTAACATGTACATTCTTATGTGTGCCACCAAAGGAAATAAATCAAAAGGAGAAAAACATAATAATTACTCATGGGGAAACATGGGTTTCATACTAATGTCTGATATAACAACAAAATGATATTTCATAATGAGTTACAATAGAATAATGAATTAAATATTTTTTACTTCATTATAAGAGTATATAATAATATGTCTCAATATATTTTTTAAATTTAGAATATTTATTTTTGAGAAATGGTAGTGAGTTGGGTAATTACATGACCAGTAAAAATAGTGTTTTATGGAATCCAATAATGAATTATAGAGATAGAATAATTATGAAATTGACATTGAAAAAACACGTTAATTGTAATCGTTTTTCCCTAAATATTGCATTATTTAATGAAATCATTAATGTGAATAAAGTCATTATATGAATGTTACAAAAAAATATTATGAGTTGGAAAAGTTTCATATATTTGGTTTTGGATTTAAAGATGTTATTTAGAAATAGACACATTGCATATATTGGAATATTTTTATAAAACAGAATAATATAGATATAAATTTTAAGAAAATATATACAATGTTTATAGTAAATTCATTTAATAAAATAGTGATAGAAGAAGAGTTGGAGAGAGAAATGTCCCACCATAATGAAAGAGGTTGTTCAAAGAGAACTCATAGGTTATGTTCCAAAATCAATATGTAAATGCTGATATGTTTTTTTGAAAATCAACTAGATTAATTAATAAATAAATACAGAACCATTCACAACAATATTTTGTTTTGTGTATGTTTTTTTCCTCTATGACCTTTTTAATGTGATATAATATTTTTTATGAATGCATTTGTTACATGATTATTTATTTTTGAAACTCATGGGTAACTATTAATTTTCACTTAAAATGGGAAAACAATTCGATAAGTTTAGTGAAATGTTATTAATTCCCTTAATAATATTAAATTTACAATATATCCTATATTATTTTAAATAGTAATAATTAACCTAGTAAAATGTTAGTATTATATGGTAATTTAATTTAGGTCATTTTTTTCAGACATTAGCACCCTAACAAATTTATGGTATGTTTTTATTAAATAAATTTGAGTCATAGCCAATATTTAATAAATCACTAAGTTTATTTGAAAAAACACAATGTTATTTTGGAGATAGTCATAACCTATCAATTGAACTAAAATTTTCCACTTGTGTGTTTTGAATTTTAAAAATCTGACAAACATGGTTGTGTTTAGGATGACATTTAGAATCTGAGAGAATTAAAATAAAATTTTGTTAATAGTAACATAACCTTATGAATAGTAACGTACCCTTATGAATATTAGCTTACGGTTATGAATATTAATATGACTATAATTAATAGTGTCCACACCCATGAATGTATAAAAACATTTAGGCAACTTTAAATGGAGAGGAATAATATAAGTGTTTATAATTTTCGATTAAATAAAGTATTTATTAAAAAATTTAATTAATAATATTTATGAATTTTTTTAATGGACTTTATTTTTTTATACTACACATTAATAAATGGTTTGGGTGAGATTTTGGGATTTTTCGTGTATATTAAAATACATTAAATTATGATAATGCTAAATACTAGATTTACTACATTATTGGTGATGCAAGGATGTTGTAAGCGCACTAGATTCAAAATCACACTCTATTATTACAATTTAGGATCACATGAATCAATAATAATCAATGTCATGAGAAAAATATTACAATAATAATCAAAATTATGCAAAATCCCTTCCCCACTCCACTCTATACACCACCCCGCATCCCCTCTCCTCCAACCCCACTAAAGCTTCATGTCATGCCTATATTCTTCCAAATACACATACAAAGCTCTTTACCCACGTCCAAGACCATCTGGTCTCACAAAAAGGACAAAAACAAAGGTCTTAAAGAGTTTCTCAAGGAGGTGTACTCAAGAGTTGAACCTCTATTATCTTTTCATTCATATTATTTTTAAAGATTTATTATTTTGTTTCTCACTTCTAAACTCACCTCATCCAAATTCCATGATAATTACTTTACCTTACATGTACTGGATTTTAATTTTTGTAATGTAAAATTTCATCATAATATCTCTTTTTCCCTTCTTTTATAAATTAAATTCCAACACAGTCCGATGTGTGTTTATTTATCAGTATCAAGAAAAATGGGTTTACAATTCTCATTACTATCTTCAATAATCATCATGAAATATTTTCCATGGTTGAACCAGATCACAATATATGTATTTTATCTTTTTATGTGTTCTATAAATATTACAGATTCTTAATATAGAATAATTTTACAAAACATGTTTTTTCTGAACAAAAATGTCACGTCAAATCCAAGCGTTTTTTAACTCATGGAATGAGTCATCCTAATGTTATATAACAAGAATCATTATAGGATAATTTATATCTATTAAATTTCACTAATAATTTATATTAAGTATTTTGGATGTTTTACCACATTTCGAAAAAACATCCATTCGTGAATACATGTAAAAAGATCATGAAAACAAAAGAAGAAAATGATACCAAAATAAAAACATTGAATCTATTAAACCCATAAAATTCCATTAAAGAACCTGATAAGGATATAAGATATCAATTACATATTTATTATTTTATTTAATTATTAATTAATGAATCTATGTTTGATTATTCAGGTTGTTAAGAACAATGAGGAAGATATTCAAGAATATTGTAAGGGATCCTCTCTCTCAATTTTGTTCAAGGATCCACCCTATTTTGTAATCTTTTATTTGTGATACCTAATGATGGATTATGTTATCTAACCTCCCTATACATAATTTAATGTATATATATATAATGGGATACCACTTTACATCTCATTATGCCCTCCCAAGAATACTTGGTACCATGCCGAAATGTTTGTAAGGGGTTTTCTCATCTCACTTTCAATTCTATGGTCTTTCCATTGTTAACCTCTTATTTATTATATGTTTTATAGGTTTACTATAATTTGGTATTTATTATCATGATTCTATTTATATTCATGGTATTCTCCGATTCATTTGGTTGTTATTATGTTTTGGTCATATGGCTCAATTAATTGCAACATGCTAATGAGGTTTGTCAAAATTTTCACATCATTATGACATTCTTAGTATTGTGAACAAACTATTTATTATGTGGTGTACCTACTTCCCCTTTGAGATAACATTTCTAATGAAATTATATTCCATTTAAATTTCCATATTCTCATACCATGGGTATGATTTTTTTCTAATTTGTACACCATTTTTTACATATGGTATTTATTTTGAATGTTGTTTTAACTGTGGAAATATTGATGAACCTATATCCTATATCATATACAGATAATGTAATGGCATATTTATGTTGTGTGGAATAGAAGTATAAATAATTTAATGGTCATTCAGAATAATATGAGGCCCTCTACAGCCCCTCGATGCACCGGTAGGTCTCATGATTCAAATCAGTTGGTGAAAAACCAATGAAGTTTGTTTCCAAAAATTAGATGGGTTTCCAGAATTAATCATTTTTAACGTATTATGGTATAATGTTATGAATACATGATTTCCAATTAATAATCAATTTCTTTATTCTTTATCCATTATTATTATCTATGATGTTTTCACTATGACAAAATTTATTGATGCAGTTTCATTCTCTGTTTATTAATGGCATGGGGATTTAATTTATTCACCATGCTTTATTGATTATATAAAATTCGTACAATTAAATTATTATTGATTCATTATTCCATTATTTTTAAACCTTACTAATCATTCTAGTTCAACCCTTTCATTGTTTACTTTTAATAGGTAATGAAAAAGATATCAATTATTGAGTTCCTATGGATGTAATTTTTATTTTTAGTTATATAATATATTTTATAACTTTTCCCAATGTAATTTGAGATACATCATTGTATATAGTTTCATCAAGACTTCAAAACTAATCATTCTTTGAAGATTTATTTCCTTCTAACTGTTACAATATAACAGTTAATGCACCTGATATGGTATAGAGGGTTTGGGGCATTATAGTTGTCATCAAAGGAAGTTTTGTAGAAAACATCAAAACATGATTCTAAAACTTATATTAGGGGAAAAATCCCTAAGGTTGTATTTTAGGGAAAACATAAAATAACATCCATATATTTTGGTAAGTAATAAATTATGTGAATCTTTCAATAAATACATCCATGTCTAGATACGAGTAGGTAGAGGTCGCTCTAGAACAGTTGTACCGAGTAGTGAAAGCACTGACCATGAGTTTCAGGCTTGACCCATGGTATCCTAGTGCATGATAATGGGAATTGCTACAATCTTTGTGATGGAAATCTCGGGGTATATGCATCAGATAATTTATATTTTTTTATAATAATTTATGAAGGATTAAAATGTAAATTATTCTTAAAAAGGAATTTTTTCTATTTATGGGATTATCATTACATAGGATCCCAATTTATGCTATGTATTTTGTTAAGTTAAAAGTATACATTATGATTTGTACCCTAATCTAGTTTGTTTCATTATTTATAAATGGTGTCTAATTGATTAAGGGGAATCAATACTCATGGGAAATACAGGGATATCCCCAATGAGAAAGTCAACACAGTCAACGCTGGAGAAGATTAGAACATGCCCATATTTGGACAACATACTCAGGTTCTGATGAATAACTATTCCACACCTGTGACTGATCGTTTTATATGGAAAAGCCCCCATCATTCATAAGGACTACTAATGTAGTGGTTTTTGAGAAATGGATCGAGTCCCTTGAAAAGATATTCATTGATTTAAGAGGCAATGAAAATGAAAAGGTAGTACTCTAAGTATATATTATCAATGGAGACACTAATCAATGATGTTCTTTAACTCAGAATACAATGGAGGAAGAAGAAATATAAGATATGGAATGGAGAAATTTTAAGGAAATATTCTTCAAAAAATATTTCCCTCGTGAGAAAATATCCGAAATGAATATGAAATTCATTGACTTAATGAAAAGGGAAGAAGATAGTGTTGTAGATTATGAGGATAACTTCACAAGGATAGCTAGGTTTGTCATAGATTACGTACGTGACCATGTATACAAGGTTGATCATGTCATTGAAGGTCATAATCCAAGTCATTTAAGGGAATGGGCATCTCAAAAATTATCACCATATGATTAAATTTTATCATGTTCCATAAAAACAGAGAAATAATTTCTTAGATCAAATTTTTCAATGGAAACCAAGATAAAAAGAGTGGTACCCTGATAATCAAGGGAAACATGAATCCACAAAGAAGAACAAGCGATTGAAGAAATTACCATTGTGTAAGAACTGTGGAATGAATCATATCAGGAAATGATTTAAAGGAATGTGAGTCTACTATACGTGTGGATAAAGAGGAATATATCTAATGAATGTAAGGGGAAGAACCAATTTGATTCTGTTCAATTAAAAAAATGTAGAGAGATGGGACACTATTTACATGAGTGTCCTATTTTCCAGGGAAACATGCCTAAAAAAGGCCTAGATTGAAAGGGAGTGATTTTGAGATTACAACCACGGAAGTTGAATTTTCTAATGATGTGGTGGCAGGTACATTAATTGTTTCCTAAATCATAGAAAACAATTTCTTTGATTCAGGATCACCATATTCATCTAAATCATCCCAGGTTTCCATGAAAATTAATAATGTTCAATTTGATTTAGTGAAGGAGTTATCAGTCAAAACAGGTAGGGGATGCATCATTACAACAAAGGCATTTTAACTAGTCCCCCTCATGACACATAAAACTGATTTAGTTTCTAATCTTATCATCATACCAATGAATGACTTTGATATAATTCTAGGTATGAATTGGCTATCAAACTGTAATGTGGAGATTTATTTCAAGAAAAAATAAGTTTTAATTTTTTAAAACGGTGTAGAATCGTTTATCTTTAGACCAAAGAACTTTCCATTAGATACTTATCTAGACTCACCCCCAGTATCCTTATTGATTTCAATTATTGGAGAGTAAGATAACCTAATACTAATAGGTGATGAATGAAATCATGAAAATTAATATGTGCATATATTTTAAGAATATATTTAGGTATTTCCATGTAATTACCTAAACATCCTCCAGAGTGGGAAATTGAGTTTTCTATTAGATTAATTCTTGGTGTAAGACCTATACCAAATACCCCCTATAGAATTGTCACTATGGAGTTAGATGAGCTTATGAGACAACAATATGTGTTGAGTGACAAAGTAATTATTTGAACTAGTGTCTCTCCATGGGAAGCCCCAGTCCTATTTGTCAAGAAGAAAGATAGATCGATGAGGCTCGTCATTGATTATAGAGAAATCTATGATATTACAATATATTATAAGTATCCCCTTCCATGTATTTATTATTTAATTGACAAAATTAAAATATATCAATACTTTTTAAAGATTGAACTTCGATTCGGATATCAAGAGCTACGTTTGAGGAAGGAAGATATTCCTATGACAACATTTTGAACCATGTATGGGCATTACGGGTTTAAATTGATTCCTTATGGACTAACTAATGCACCCTCCATATTCATGGATTTGATTAATATAATTCTCATTTAATATCTTTATAACATTGTTGTGGTATTTATCGATGATATCCTAGTGTACTAAAAAAGATGTTAAGTCCATGAGGATTACATAAAGATTATTATGAAAACTCTTGGAATAAATGAATTATATTTTATATTTATCAAGTGAGAATTCTAGTATCAATCCGTTTCATTGTGAGGCTATATTGACTCTATGAATGGAATTATAGTTGATCCTATAAAGACAAAGTCAATTCAACATTTTCCCACACCAACAAACATAACTGAGTTACACAGTTTTATTGTCTTAGCAGGTAACTATCTGCGTTTCATTCAAAAATTTTCCTAAATGTCTAACCCATTAACAAAGCTCAAATGTAAAAATTTATGTAGTTTGGACATCCGAATATTCGGAATTCATCAAATAATTGATTATATTATTATTCAATGACCCAATTTTGAGTCTTCTATCTAGAAGTGCTCGACTTGTAAAATATAGTGATGCATTAAAGATTATACATGGTTGCATCCTTATGCAAAAATGATAATGTTATTTCATATTGTAACACCCTGACCCCAGAAGCCAAAATGTTGGTTCATTATTACACATCATTGTCATGATCACAAATGATCAAGTACTGAATGACTGATTAGTTTAGTACCCTCAAAATCACTAGATACATTCATAATATTTAAATTACATCATAAAATAGAAAACTACAACAACATTGTTTCCATAGACAACAATGAGATCCCATAGTCTATCCCCATATGTGAGTCATAATAAACTTTTTCGAATCCTGGGAAAAATAAAAAAATGAAAGGGGTGAGCTCAGATGCTTAGTAAGAATAACAATATAGTAGAAACTTTCATAAATAAGCATAATCATTTAAAGCAATGTATACAACTAAAAAAATCCATTTCAACATAAAATTATTTATAAAACAGAAAATATATATCAAAATAATGAAATTTATGTACTCAAGTGGATATTATATTAGTCGAATAATCACATTCAATATCTATAGACACTTTCATAATGATGTAATTTATAATGCCAGACTTTCACTACCACGTAATCAAGGCCTTGTTCAAAGACTACAAATAATATTTTGTCAAGGCCTCGTGCCTAGACACTAGATTGTCTAATGAGTCCGACTGATGCATCAAGGTGCTATAGCGAGCTCCACCAGTCACTTACTAAGTCCAATTCATTCCTCATATGAAAATTTTGAGACATAACATAAAAATTTGTATTAATAATAGCATATGAAATGTCAATACCTTTTCTAGAAATCCTGAATGGTATAAAAATAGCACATCCCCAGTCAAACATATCTCATTCAAAAAAATATAGAATATTTTATTGTAATAGATTAACCTCAATCTATAATAATGATAGATATTTACAAAGATTAATATAATCATCAAAACTATTTGAGAGAAATATCCCCCTTTTTTATTAAATCATTAAAAAGTCGCACAATTTTTCAAGAAGTTTTTTAAAAATAGATTTTGGAATCAAAGTGTCTCATACCACTTTAAAACATTTGAACAGAATTTTAATTTTAAAATATTAATTTCCATATAAATAAATCCTTAAAACCATTTTTAAAACATGATCATTAATGAGATCGATTTAGAAGAATAAAATTTTAAAACATTTAAAATGATATTTTAGTTAGAATTCCCAACCAAATGAGAGATGCTTGAATAAAAATAATTGAGGTAATAAAAACATTATAACATCTTTTCAATTATGTATATCATGATATACTATGTTAAATGATAGTATATACACCATAATTAAGTGAATTGTTACATAACAACGAAAAAGTCTCAAGAAAATGTTAATTGAGATGAAATCTCTTATAAACACAGTATCCATACGTTAAGTATAAATCAATGACATAATTATGCGTGAAAAATATAAATACACTCAATATGATTGGATTTGTAGTGTAAATAAATCAGAGTACATTCACGCATATTCTTGTAAAAACAACACCAATGACTTGGATGTTTATCTCAACGAATGGAAATTTAGTTAAGATCAAGTTTATATCAATGACTTGAGAAATTATCAATGGAGTGATTATGTGTATAAAATGTATATCCACCCAAAGAGGAGTTGAAATATCGATATAAATAATTAATATTGATTCCACACATAATATTGGAGTAAAATAATCATTGAAGTATGCGTAAAGCCCACTGAGTAGAAATTGAAATTTGAAATTCCCTTACTGATTTGTTAACTTATGAAACATACAATCCTTTAAAGAAGGATCATACAATTAGGATATAAATAACCATAAATTAATGTCTATTACACCAAGAATATAACCATGGACAATACATATGCCTCACAAAATGAAATCATTGAAAATATAGAATGTATCTCATGGGAATAAAATGTGAGATGAAAAACCCTTACTTCGTTGTAATCAATCGAGTCGTAAGAACATAAGTTAATAACAACCAAATTAATCACATAATACCATGAATATAAATAGAATCATTATAATATATATCAAATGGCGGTACAGAATACACCTCATCTAATAAATAAGTGGAGAACAATGGAAATCTCACATAATTAAATGTAAGACAAGAAACCTCTTACTATGTACTTTTTATTGATATATGGTAGGTTAAACTATTATATAATGGATAAATAATTGTTATTAATTTATAAAATAATCATATACATTAATATTATATCATATATGATCTTTTAATATTTCTTAGTTAATAATATTTTACTATTATCGTTGTTTCGGGTGTTAACCGATTCGTTTTCCTTTATATGATTTGTTTTGTAAGTAGTGTGTGTTAAGAATAGAATGTATCTCATTGGTATTAATAATTATATTAAGTCTTTAAACATTATTTTTCATCATCTAATGAAAATTATTCTTTAATGGATTATGATAGTGAATTAATCTCATCGTGTTAATTGTGACGGTAACCCGTACGTACGCACGGGTGACAATATCATTCTTTTGATTTTAAAATATTATATAATTGGATGGTATATCATATATACAGAATAATTATCTTGTTATATTTATTATTTATATAAATTTCACATCATTATTATTCCCATCAAAATAATAAAGTATTGAATAAAAATTACGCCACGATGTGGAGACGGTATGCCATATGCACGCACATATGGTGAAATGTCATTCAAAGGATAGACAAAATAATGAATATGGTAGTAATATAATTATAATAACATCAAGGTTTATAGAATATATTAGAGTTATTATTTTATAATAGAAACAACAAAAAAAGAGGAAGTGGAAGAAAAAAATGAACTTGAATGTGGTGATAAAATATTTACCTCTTCTCTGGGTTCTTCCTTTTGATTTTATCAAAACGGCTCCAAAAGATGGATTTATTAAAAAAAATTAAGGCCTTTAAGATGAATGGATAACAATTTAAATGTTATTCGGGAAAATTTTGGCTGATAAAAAAGTCATTGAAGGTGTGAATTTGAGGGAAGGGTGAGTGCCCTTTTATAGGAGGGGTGGAGGGAACCTTAGGAAAAGCAAGAAATATTATTTTATAATAAAATCATTTTCTATTTCTAATGGCTCAAAAGTATATTATTTAATTTATAAGGTGGGTATGGGTATAAAACCAATCTAATAATATGTTTTAGTCCAGTTTGAGTTACTATATTAACCATAACTGTAACATTTAACTCTTAGTTAAATAGTTTGACATTTACCATCTCTCTTTGTATTTTTATATTATATGGTTAATAAACATAATATTTCATTAAACGAAAAAATTAGTTTATTTCCAAAAATGTAGGAAAAAACATTTATTTGGATACTAATAATATCAATTATTTTAATATTTCATTAATTAGGTAATTATTGCGACATCACTGTGTCATTAAAAAATTAAACTATCTAAAGTCTAAAAAATATAAATAAAATACCATTATATATTAAATATTATTATTTATATAATGAATATTTGTGTTTGAATTTATCTAATGTTTAACCCTATATTAAAAAGGTTTTAGTTATTAAAAATTGATTTTAACTCTTTTAACTGTTCTTTGTATTAAATAATAATAAATGTCCTAATCTATTCCAATTGGACCAAAGAAGTTCATATTTTATTTCTATGATTTTTGGTCGAATTATACATATCCAATAGAATTAGGACATGTGTAAGGGTAATAATTATATCATTTTTACCTTCAATTACTCTATTTACATTTTATCATGGTTAAAATAAGTTAAAAGTTTCTATTCACCAAAAATTATTTTTATCTTATTGAACCACATATTACTACTTTATATTAACCCTGTCTCTATGATTTTCTAAATTCAACTCACCGAGGCGGTAATATTATGTATTCTGTAAATTTGAAAATGCTCCAAGGAGTTGGGTAAAAGACGGTGAAAAGTTCAATATATATTTATATATATAATATTATTACTGTAACATACCAATTAAGTAATGAATAATATATATTTTTATATATGATTATTTTAGAATTAGATAGTGTTTAAGAGGCTTAAAATGTGAATAAATCCAATCTTAAACATGTAATTCGCTAATATTTTTAAAAGATTGTTTTACTGCCTTTTGATTGAAAACCAATTTTAAATCAATGTTTTAAAAAATTTATAAGCTCTATTTGTCAAATAATCTTATTATTTATGATTGGTACATTGTAATTTACTTTGGATAAATTTTTGTTATATTTCTGACAATGTTCATTCTTTAATGAATAGTGAAAAATACTGCATTTTACATGAAAACTGCATTTTCATCTAATGTAATTATATGGATATATTATCTTTTTAATTGGTTTTAATGTGTAAATAGAATATATTTTTACCAATTAATTCAATGGTGGTCATTGGGATTAATTTCACTTTTGAATTGGGCATAAACAAGTGCCAAACTTTTCATAAATAATGTTTCTAAAAAACCCTCTCTTTGTTTTGACAATGAGAATTATTTTTAAATTAATTATTTCGATTTATGTGTTTGTAATTTGGTTAAATGGATTACATATTTTGAATCAGAATGTCCAAATTCTGTAATCAAGACTCTTTTGTTTTTTGGACATTATGAATAGTAATGACTGTAATTATCTTTAATTATCTTGATTAATTAGTAATTAGATATTTAAGGATAATAAAATAACATCATAATAATAAAAAATCACCCCAACATGTGTTTTAATGATACTGTTTGTGTCATGTCCGACGATGGGATGCCTTGTGCCATACTTGGGGACCCCATGGAATAACTTTTGTGTTATATTGACTTTTTATCTTTTAATTTTTAATGAAAGTTAAATATAACAAAGAATGTATCACCTGATTAAAATATTTTTACTTTTGTCTACAAAAATGATCTATTAGACAATAAATAGAAATTGGAAAGATAAAAATATTTCCTAAATCATAATATATTTTTTATAATTTTTAGACATTAAATAAATTAAATTATTTATGACATCATGGTGGTGCAATGATTACCTCATTAATGACTGATTTAAATAAAATGAAAAGATAATGTAAACTCTAAGACATACACTTGTCAAAGACCTATTGTATGAGTTTATTTCGAACCCTTATCACCTTATATTAGAAATACATCAATATGGTACCTTTAAAATCTGAATATCATTTGAAAATAAAGTAACATTGTATACCTTTCCAAGAGTGCCCATCCTCTCCTCTTATAAATGGCCCCCACCTATACCACCTTACCCACACCTCTCAAGCCTTTGGCTCTGCCGACCCCTGCCCATTTTGTCTCTCCACATCCCTATCTTACTCCTAGAAGCCTCACCTCAGGTATAAGTCTTTCCAAGGAATCCGTTGAGATAAAATCAAAAAGTGTTACCCGTTTTAAAGGTAATGTCTTCTCTTGTGTTCTTATGTTTTATTTTTCTTCTACAACCCCCTAAACTGTTTTTATTCCTTTATTTTGTAACAACACAAGTATATTAAATATACTATGATGTTTTTATGAGATGTATTAGATCTACACTTACACACACCTTCATCTAATGGTTAAAGAGCATACTGTTTCTGTGGATGGAGAATTTCTGCCTCACGAAACGAGGATTGTTCTATATTCTTCTAACACCTTAAAAGGTGGCCATTAAGATGAAAATTTATTTATATATGATATATAATAGGTTTATTTTTTCCTTAAGCTTCTATATTTTTCATTTATGTCATACCTTTATGGCTTCCATTATGGGTATATGTGATATCTTGATTTTAGGAAGTGCGGACTACCGCCCCCTCAAAGTGATTTGATTCATTAATGGAATACGTGGGATGTATAAAGGATTGAGTTAATGATATTATATATGAAATTATAATGGAAATATAATATACCTTTATGCAATTATGATTCCATTCCATAAAATACAAAATAGAAATGAAAGTAGCGTTCATGCGTACGTACGGCTTACCGTCTCCATGCATGGTGCATTTCATTTCTTACCTCTAAATGTTATGTAATATTATAAATGCATGTATATACTGGATATATATGATATATATGATATCTAAATAATTAATATAACTGTTGATATAATGGATACATGAAGAACTTGTAATTATAAAGAGTTTATTTTTGACTTAAGTACCAATGATCGACAAAACGACCGTTATTAACATAAATAATTACATAGTGTTCATAACATGGTAATAAGTGATATAAAAAGAATAATGAACATGAAAAAGGTTCTTATGAAAGTACAAATTAACTCATGTTTTTTATTCAGGAGAATAAAGAACGATCAAGTCAAGTTGGACATGAGGTAAGGGACATTGTCTCAATCTCCTTTCATTGAGGCACATTTTTTATACAAAACTTTATTTTATATGGTGTAAAAACCACTTTTACTTTTATGTCTAGTCAAAAGGAATATTTTTTTATACGAAGTGTTTTACTAAACGACAAAAGGAATGTTTTTTTGTCGTACCTATGTGGCGACAACGACTTCTCCACCGCCGTGACCATTATTCGAGCTTCGGCTTCCTCTACAAGCCATAACATTTTTTAAAATGAAAAATAAATACCATGTTTTACTATTCTTTTATTTTGGTATTGAAAACGGTTTTCATAATGTTTTTATATCAATGTGTTGTATTGATATCTTGTGATTGAAATGTGGAAAAGTTATGTTTCTTTTATGCATGTTTTATGTGATAAGATTATGTTATGGTTCTTGGGAATTTTAATGAAGATGGGTGGTTCCGTGATATACTAAGGGCGGGTGAGCCCGATATATCTCTCCAATGCATTGGGTAACGTGAAGGAGTTAAAAGTTATGTTTTCTCCAAATAGATTTTTGGAATATTCTATGACGGGTATTCCAAAAATAACAATGATGGTTACGCCCTATGTAAGAATGTAGTGAATGGATCAGGTTACCTTTATGTATTATGATTTCAATGATTTATTCATGATTTAATGAGATATGTTAAAATGATTTTTTTTATGAGTAATGTATGATTTCATACATGGGCTAATGTTTTCAATTCATACTTTTATATCCCTTACAGAGATTTTTATGCTCATCCCATGTTTTTGAAATGTTTTTTACATGACTTAATGTGGAATAGGGTCAAGGATGGGATCAAGGAATAGTCATGCTATCTAAAACATGTAACTAGACATGTTTCTTTTTAAGAGTTTTTATTTTATGGAATCTTAGTAGAAGTGTCATCTTTGTAATATTTTGAGATTTAATAGTTATTTATTAATTCTATAAAACTCTAAACCTGAAAATATACTGAATGTGAATTATTAATTTAATTCAATATTAAGTAAGGTTTAAGGCCGAGGACTTATAGTTGGTATCAGATATTTCATTAGACAACTTTATGAGTTATAAAATTGTTAAATTATAAATTAATTTATGTTATGATTGAAATGATATAGCATTTAAAGATTACCATGTTTCTTTGCCTAAGATATTTCTGTCTTAAGAATGGGGTTTCATAGAGGAAACAGAACAGCTTTTCTAGGATGGCATAGAGAGGGAAATAACCTTTCAAAACAGTATCCTGAGATGGTCAGAATCAGAATTGAGCAGTTTACTATAGTGATTGCTCAGTTGAATCAGGTGATAAATGGTGGTAGTGTTTATTGATGATATTTTGGTGTTTTCTAAAAGTAAAGAGGAGCATGAAAGTCATTTAAGGGTTATCTTGCAAACCTTAAAAGAAAATAAACTGTATGGAGAATTCAGCAAGTGTGAGTTCTGGTTACAAAAAATTGCTTTCCTTGGTCACATTGTTTCAAAAAAATTGCATAACTGTTGATTCTTCTAAAACACAAGTTGTTGATGAATAACCAAGACCTAAAAATGTAACCAAGATCTGTAGTTTTCTTTGTTTGAGAGGTTACTACCGAAGGTTTGTTTGAAAAATATCACTGTTATCTAGTCTAATGACTAAGCTAACTCGGAAGGGTGTTATGTTTATATGGACAAAAGAATGTGATGATTGTTTTTATGAGTTGAAAAGAATATTGGTGAATGATCCAATTTTGGAACTTCCTTCCTAGAATGGTGAGTTTGTTATATACAATGTTGCTTCGTTGAAGGGACATTGATGTGTCCTTTTGCAGAATGATGAGGTAATTTCATATGCTTCACGTTAGTTGAAAAAAAATGTGGTAAATTACCCTACACATGACTTGGAATTAGCTGCTGTTGTTTTTGCTCTAAAAATTTGACGGCATCATTTGTATGGAGTAAAGTGTGAAATATATACTAATCACAAAAGTTTAAAATGTGTATTCACTCAGAAAGAATTGAACATGAGACAGAGGAGATGACCAGAATTAATCAAGGATTATGATTGCACAATTCATTACCATCCGGGAAAAGCAAATAATGTGGTTGATGATTTGAGTAGAAAAAGAAATTCTTCATTAACCATACTACGTTTGGCAATAGATCATGTTGTTTTTGATTTGATAAAATTTGGAATAGATGTTGTTGGTTCAAGAAGTTATTCTATTTTGTTTCAGGTATCAGTGAGATCATCTCTATCAGATAGAATTATGCAAGCGCAGAAGAATGACAGTGGGTTGTAGAAAAAGGTAGAGTTGGTTCAGAAGGGTATGTTTCCTGAATTTAATATTGATAATGATTGTGTTTTGAGGTTTGGGAAGAGATTATGTGTTCCCGGTGATTCACAGTTGAAGAATTAGTTTTTATGTGAGTCTCATAGTTCCCCGTTTTCAGTTCATCCTGGCAGCACTAAGATGTACAGAGATCTTCGGGAGTATTACTGGTGGGATAGAATGAAAAGAGATATTGTTGATTTTACTGTGAAGTGTTTGACTTGTCAGTAGGTTAAAGCATAGCGACAGTTACCGAAAGGTATGTTTCAGCCTTTACCAGTGCCAGAGTGGAAATGGGAAAATATATCCATGGAATTTGTTGTGGGATTATCGAAGACATCTCAAGGTAATAATGCAATCTGGGTTCTTGTTGATCTCTTGAATAAATATGCTCATTTCCTTCCTATTCGAGATAATTTCTCTCAAGATCACCTTTCTATATTGTATCTTAAATATATAGTTAGGTTTCATGGAGTTCCCCTATCCATTGTATCCGATCATGATCCCAAGTTTACATCTAACTTTTGGAAAGGACTTCAGAAGTCGTTGGGTATTGAATTAAATTTTAGTACCGGTTTTCATTCTTAATAAGATGGGTAGTCATAGTGAACAATTCAAACATTGGAAAATATGATACATGCTTTTTTGATGGAGTATCAGGGAATTTGGCACCAACATCTTTCTTTGGTTGAATTTTCATATAATAACAGTTTTCATTCCAGTATACAGACGACACAGTTTGAGGCATTATATTGGAAGCGGTGTCGAACTCCAGCTTTTTGGGATGAAGTGGGTGAAAGGAAGATGATGGGACCTGAATTGGTGGAAGAGATGGTAGAAAAAGTTAAATTGATTCAGAAACACATGAGATCAGATCAGAGCAGGCAGAAGAGTTATGTGGATAACCGGAGGAAGGATCTATCTTTTGAGGTAGGTGATCATGTTTTTCTCAAAGATTCCCCGTGGAAAAGTGTGATGTGATTTGGTAAGAAAGGAAACCTGAGTCCAACTTTCATTGGACAATATGAAATTCTGGAAAAATTTGGAATAGTTGCTTACCGAGTGGCTTTACCTCTGATTTTATCTCAAGTACACAATGTTTTTATTGTTTCAATGTCAAGGAAGTACTTGCCAAATCCATCAAATGTTTTGAGTCCAGAGGTAGTTCAGTTGGAAGAGAATCTATCTTATGAGGAATAACTTGTCTAGATTCATGACCATAGGGAGAAATGGTTGTGGAATAATGAGATTCATCAAGTAAAGGTTTTGTGGAAAAAACACATGAGCGAATAGGCAACATATGAATCTGAAAATGCAATGAGGGATAAATACCCCCACTTATTCGATATGTAAATAAATTGTGGAGACACAATTTTCTAAACGAGGGAAGGATTTGACATCCCATATAATTAATGAATAATATTTATTTTTATTTGTGTCTATTTATAAATTAGATAGTGTTTTATAGGCTTAAAATGATAATAAATCCAATCTTAAGCATGGAATACACTAATATTTATAAAAGATTGTTTTACTACCTTTTGATGGAAAACAATTTTTAAATCAACCTTTTGAAAATTTTATAGCCTTTATTTGTCCAAATAAACTTATTATTTGTGATTGGGACATTTAAATTTACTTTGGATAAATTTTTGGTACTTTTCTGACAATGTTCATTTTTTAATGAACAGTGAAAAATACTACATTTTAAATCAAAACTGCATTTTCATATAATTTTATTATATGTTTAGATTATATTTTTAATTTGTTTTAATGTGTAAATAGAATATATTTTTACCATGTAATCCAACGGTGGTCATTGAGATTAATTTCACTTCTGAATTGCGCATAAACAAGTGCCAAAATTTTCCTAAATATTGTTTCTAAAAACCCGCTATTTGTTTTGAAAACGACAATTATTTTTAAATTAATTACTGAAATTTCAGTGATCTTAATTTGGTAAAAATTATTACATATTTGGAATCAGAAGGTCCAAATTATGTAATCAAGACTCTTTTGTTTTTGGACATTATGTATAGTAACGACGGTAATTATCCTTAATTATCCTGATTAATTAGTAATCGGGTAGTTAAGGATAATAAAATAATATCATATTAATAAAAAATGTCCCCAAAATGTGTCCTAATGGTACTTTTTGTGTCATGTACAACCATGTGATGTCATGTGCCAAACTTGGGGACACCATGGAATCACTTTTGTGTGATAATGACTTTTTATATTTTTATTTTTAAAGAATGTTAAGTATAACAAATAATGTATCACCTGAGTAAAACATTTTTATTTTTTTTCTACATAAATGAACTATTGGAATATAAATATTCATTTGAAATATAAAAAAAATTCCTACATCATAGTATTTTTTTTATAATTTTTAGACATTAAATAAATTAAATTATTTATGACATCATGATGGTGCAGTGATTACCTCATCTATGAACAATTTAAATAAAATGAAAATATAATGTAAAATATAAAACATACACATTTCAAAGACCTATTGGATGAGTATATTTCGTACCCTTATCACCTTATCCTCGAAATACATCAATGTGGGACATTTAAAATCCCAAAATCATTTGAAAATAAAGAAACATGTTATACCTGTCTAGAGTGCCCCTCCTTTCGTCTTATAAAAGGCCCCACCTCTACCACCTTACCCACACATCTCATGAATTTTTCTAGGACAAAACCTGCCCATTTTTTCACTCTGTATCCCTATATTACTCCTAGATTCCTCACTTTGAGCATAAGTCTTTCCAAGGAAGCCTTTGAGCTCAAATCAAAAAGAGTTACCCGTTTTAAAGGTAGTGTGTTCTCTTGTGTTATTTTGTTTTATTTTTCTTCTCCAACCCCATAAAATCTTTTTATTCATTTCTTTTGTAACAAAAAAAGTATCTTAAATATACTAGGATGTTGTTATGAGAAGGATTAGATCTACAATTACACACACATTCATCTAATGGTTAAAGAGCATACTGTTTCCGTGGATGGTGAATTTTTTCCTCACGAAACGATGAATGATCAATATTCTTCTAACACCTTCAATGGTGGCCATTAACATGACACTATTTTTATTTATGAAATATAATATGTTTATTTTTTCCTTAATCTTATGTATTTTTCATTTATGGAATTCTTTTATAACTTCCGTTATGGGTATCCGCGATATCTTCATTTTAGGATGTGCGGACTACCGCCCCCTCAAAGTGATTTGATTCGTTAATGCCATATGTGGGACGTATAAAGGATGAAGTTAATGATATTATATATGATATTATACTAGAATTATAATATAAATCTATTTAATTATGATTCCATTCCATAAAATATGAAATAGAAATGAAATTAGCGTTCATGGGTACGTACGGCTTACCGTCTCCATGAACGGTGCATTTCATTTCTTACCTCTAAATGTTATGTAATATTATAAATACATGTATATGCTGGATATATATGATATATATGATATATAAATAATGAATATAACTCTGGATATAATGGATACATGAAAAACTTGTAATTATAAAGAGTTTATTTTTTGACGCAAGTACTAATGGTGGACAAAACAACCGTTATTAACTTAAATAATTACATAGTTTTCATAACATGGTAAGAAGTGATATAAAAGGAATAATGAAATAGGAAAAGGTTCTTAATCAATTATTAATTAACTCAAGTTTATTATTCAGGAGATTTAAGAAATATCATTTCAAGTCAGACGCGAGGTAAGGGACTTCGTCTCAATCTCCTTTCATTGAGGCATATTTTGTTTTATACACAACATTATTTTATACGGTGTTTAAACTCATTTTAATTTTTATGTCTAGTAAAAATGAATCTTTTTTTATACAAAGTGTTTCACTAAATGAAAAAAGGAATATTTTTGTCGTACGTATACGGTGACAACGACTTCTCTCCTGCGGTGACCATTATTTGAGCTTTGGCTTCATCTACAAGCCATAACTTTTTTTTAAATGAAAAATAAATACCATCTTTTACTTTTCTTTTATTTTGGTATTTGAAATGGTTTTCATAATGTTCTTATATCAATGTGTGGTATTTATATCTTGTGATTGAAAAGTGGAAATGTTATGTTTCCTTTATGCATGTTTTATGTGATATGATTATGTTATGGTTCATGGGCATTGTTATGAAGGCGGGTGGTTCCGTGATAAAATAAGTGTTGGTGAGCCCGATATAGCTCTCCAATGCATTGGGTAACGCGAATGAGTTAATTGTTAAGGTTTATCTAAAGAGATTTAGAGAATATACTGTGATGGGTATTCCAAACGTAACCATGAGGGTTACTCCATACATAAGAATGTTATGAATGCCTCAAGATACCTTGATGTCTTATGATTTCTATGATTTATTCATTATTTGACGAGGTATGTTAAAAAACATATGTTTTATGAATAAAGTATGATTTCATACATGGAAAAATGTTTTCATTTCATACTTTATTATCCCTTATGGAGCTTTTTATACTCATCCCAAGTTTTTGAAATGTTTTTCACAGGACTTAATGTGGAATAGGGTCAATGATGGGATCAAGGAAAAGTCATGCTATCTAAAACATGGAACTAGAAATATTTCTTTTTAAGAGTTTTTATTTTATGGAAACTTTGTAGAAGTGTATACTTTGTAATCTTTTGTGATGTAATAGTTATGTCCTAATTCTCTAAAACTCTAAACCTGAAAAGATCCTCAATGTGAATTATTCATTTAATTTAATATTTAGTAAGGTTTAAGGCCGGGGCATTATAATTAAAAAATTAATCCAATGAATTTTATTGAACATATATAGGTATTATGTATCTCTTTTGATCTAAAATAAATTTAAATAAAATAATTAATTATTTAAATTGAAATTCAGTTTTAAACTATAACTCAGTGTTTTTCACTATTCATAAAAAATTGAATGCTTTCTGAAAAATCCCAAAAATTCACCCTAGGCTAATTATGATATGATGAATCTAATAATTAAGTTCATTTTGAAAAAAATAATTTTAAAAAAAATTCAAAAAGTCGGTATTTCTATTCATAACAGCTAGTTCGATTGGTCGGGGTGTGTTAGAATCTCAAAGTTGCGTATAATGCAAGCTATTACATTATTCAAAGGGAAATGTATTTTACAAGATTTGGGTGTTACATTCTTCCCCCTATTTTAAATTGAATCCTTGAAATTTTTATAATTGGGCTTGAGAAAATATTTTAATGTCCCATATAGAAAAAAGCGTCAATAAAACTATCACTTTAAAAGAAAGAAAGAGAAGTAAAAAGGTTACCCAAGATAACCCACAATAGGATTCCATGTAAAAAACATGGATACAGATATTAAACTAAGTGTCATGTTCTTCATGGAGATGGATAGAAATCATGATTCTGAGAAGGATGGCAACATGAAAACCAAAAACTTGTGATGGGACAAAAAATCTTTTTTTCCTAGTAAGAAAAGTAAAAGGACAACATTTTTGTATTAAGTTACATTTCATAAAGATGAGTAATTTATTAATGATATTGACTAAGGACATAAAGAGATATACATACTTTTTAAGAATAGTTTCATTCATTAATAAATTTCTAGAAATAACTAATTTTTTTCAAATGATGAGTATTCATGATGACTTGGTCACACTAGAAGAGCTATAATCAACATCTAGAGAATCCAATGATCCACAAAGAATAAAGTATATATTTACCTTGCCTTTAGAGATTTATCAAAACCAAAATGGTTAGTACAACATTAGATGATCCTCTAGAAGGATATTCTTTTATAAAAAGAAACATTAGTCTAAATTTCTAAAATTATACAAAAAATACACCAAAGTTAAATAAATACCATTCAATAAAAAATTTTCCTTAAAATACTTCAATATAATAAAAACTAATATTGAAACCCAAAACTTAGAAGAATTTGGTTATGTCGTCTTCCACGTTAAATTGTATCTCCAAAGGGCATTGACAAATCTAATGTATCATACTTAAAAGTAATTTACCTAATCATATATTCTCTGTTATAGGGTAATTATTCCCATAAATAACCCAAATAACTATAAATCCACAATAATAACATAGAAAAAATACACCATTACTGCTCAAATGAAATCCCATAGTATTATATTTTCATTAGGCATATAATGTTCTCAACAGAGTGAACGTCTTCCAAAATAACATTTATCACTAAGTCACCAAATAATTTTCCTATACTAAGGGTATTCAGTTGATAAGAAATAAGATCCCAAATAAAATTAATATTGATCAATAAAATCATTTATCTAAAAATAATTAGTCATGCTAACTAGGGACTCCATGTAGTCTAGTACTAGGTGATAAATCCCAATCACACTCTGGTTGTGTATTTGATTCCAACAGATTTGTCTGACGCGACGGGTTGTCACATGGTCTGCTTGTTGTACTTTTTGAAGGACTATAATTTATTAAATTACCAAAATGAGATTAATTCATCAAAATAACAATAAAATAATTTAACCACAAATGATATCTCATACCTTGCATTTTCATCCCAAATAATAACATGTAATTTCCTAAATCCCAATGATCATATAAAACCAATTGCTTATTTAAAACCATATCAACAAGAGAAAAGATAAATCTTCCTCAAATATTATTTTCACATGAAAAGATACATGGTTACAAATACAAGATAAAATTATTCCAAATTAATCCCACCCACAAGGAGAACTGATACGTTTAAACATTTCATGAACAATTTATTTCCACATAGCTACTTCTTTGACAAAGAAAATATCCTATAGAATTTTTAATTCACTCGGGAAATAGCTAGGTCCACTACATTTATGACAAATGACTTTAAATGGAATCTTGGGATCATTTTTATTTTCTTCCTTAGTACTCTTCATTTTTCATCAGCAATAATTTACTTTATGTCCTTCTTTCCCACACATAAATCATTCCTTTATTCCATTCAGACACTTTCCTGGGTGTCTACTTCCACATTACCTGTATGATGGAAATTTTGGATTCTTTTCTCCTTGGTATCCACTGCTGGTGCTCTTATCACTCATCATCTTTCTTTTCATTGTTGAGTTTGTTAGTCGGTCAATATATATGTTGTTGATCCTATTTTTGGAAAACAGATTTTTCATGAACACAATATCATTTACGCCAATCAACATTCCATTTTGTTTCTCATTTCCACCACCATTCCCACCTTGTACATCATGAAAATGTTTTCATGACTTCCTTAGAATCCAGCACTTGACTAAAACTAGAAATCATTGTGTGAGTAGCAATAGTCATAAAATCATTTAGAGAATATCATGACAAAATATTTTCAATTTGGAAGACCTTATGATTAACCAAGGTCATTTATTCTCATATTATATTAAAATCCTTTAAATCCGTTTGTAATGAAAATGTAAATCATCCTAAGAATAACCCCCGGGAGTGCCATAACCAAGAGTGTACCAAGGCCTGTTGTTATTCACTAGTTCTCATTTGAGTCTAGCTCAAAGCGGTGGTTTCAGGTTTTACACCTAGGTACATCTGTGCTAGAGCCACCTCTACCTACTCGTATCCATATATTGATGTATTTCTTCGAAAACTCACAATATCTCTAAAATAACAAAATTTTAGGAAGTTCATCTATATTAATCATCTAATTCTATCCAAGGGATATGTTTTCTAATTAGAGTTTATCTAAATCTAGTTTCCAAAGTTTGTACTAAATTTCCTCTCATGCCAACTATAACTACCCGACCCCAGAAGCCTATATTTGGTGCATTATTACATATCATTGGGAAGATCACAAAAGATCAAGTCTCAAAAGACTGATTAACTTTGTAGAATAAAAAGCACTATATACATTCATAAGTTTTACAATACATCATAAAATGGAAAACTACAACAAAATTGTTCCATAGAAAACACTGAGATCTCATAGTCTATCCCTACAGGTCAGTCATAATATATTTATTCGCATCCTCGGAAAAATAAAACATAAAAAGGGGTGAGCGCAGAAGCTCAGTAAGGATAACAATATAGCGGAAACATTCATAAATAAGCATAAACATTTAAGACAATTTATAGAACTAAAACAAAAGCCCTTTCAACATAAAATTCATCATAATATGGAAATATAATTCAAAAAAATTCCATTTACTTAGTCACATAGATATTCTACTTTTTTAATAACAAAATGCAATATTAATAGCCACTTTCAAAATGATAGAATAATGTCAGACATTCATAACCACATAGTCATGGCCTCGTGCCCAGACTGTAAATAATATTTTGTCCAGGCTTTTTTCCTAGATACTAGTTTGTCTCATGAGACCTACTGATTTATCAAGGAGCTATAATGGGCTCCACTCGTCACTTACTATGTCCAATGCATTTTTCATATAGAAAGATTGAAAATTAACATAAAAATTCGTTTTAAAACTAGCATACAAAATATCTATAATTTATCAAAAACAATAAATGGTATAAAAATAGCACAACCACAGTCAAACCTAACTCATTGAATACAATATGAAAGATTTTATTGTAATGTATTAATCTCAATCGAGAATAATGTAGTATATTTACATAGATAAAAATTATCATCAAAACTGTATAAGAGAAATATCCCCATTTTTCTTGAAATCATTTAAAAATCACATTATTTTTTAAAAAGCCATTTAAAAATAGAATTTTGAATCAAAGTGTCTCATACCACATTAAAAAAATTAAAAGGAATTTAAATTCTAATTAATTAATGTCCAAATAATTAAATCCTTAAATTCATTTTTAAAACATGGGCATTAATGAGAATGATTTTGAAGAATAAATTTTTAAAACATTTAAAATGATATTTTAGTTAGAGGTAAAAAACAAATGAGCATTTCTTGAATACAAATAAATGAGATAATAAAAACGTTATAATATCTTTAGAATAAATTATTTCATGATATACTATGTCAAATGATATTATATACACCGTATAAAAGTGAATTGGTGCATAACAACAAAGAATTCTCAATGGAATTAAAATTGGGATGAAATGCCTTATAAAGACAGTATCCATAGGATAAGGATAAATCAATGACATAATTATGTGTGAAAAATATAAATACACTCAATATGATATGATAATCAGTGTAAATAAATCCAAGGACATTCACACATATTCTTGTAAAAATGACAATAATGACATGGATGTTTAACTCAACGAATGGAAATTGATTTAAGAGGAAGTTTATATCAATGAAATGAGAAATTATAAATGGAGTTATTATTTTTATCAAATTTATATCCACACAAATGGGTGTGTAAATTACTACATAAATAATAAATAGTGATTCCACACATAATCTTGGAGTAAAATAATCAATGAAGTATGCGTCAAGCCCAATGAGTGGAAATCGAAATTTGGAATTCCCTTACCAATTTGGTAACTTGTGAAAAATACAATCCATGATGAAGGATAAAACAATGAATATGTAATTAACCATAAATTAAATTATATTACACTAAAAATACAATCAGGGGATATACATGTGCCACACAAAATGAAATAGTGTCCAATATAGCATGAATCTAATGGGAATAAAAAGTGTTATGAAAAACCATTACTTTGTTGTAATAAATTGAGTCATATGAACTAAAGTTAATAACCAACAAATGAATCACAAAATTCCAGGAATAAAATTCATATCATTATAATGTATAACAAATTGCGGTGCACAATATACCACAACTAATAAATAAGTGGCAAACAATGGAAATATCACAGTATTAAAAGTCAGATAAGAAACCCCTTACATTGTACCTTTACATTGTCGATGGTAGGTTAAACTCCTGTATAATTGTGAATTTTTTTTTAAATTATACAAGAATAATATTAATTAATATTATATCATATATGATGTTTTAATTTTTCTTTGTTAAAAATATTTTAGTATTATCATCGTTTCGGGTGTTAAATGATTCATTTTCTTTTATATTATTTGTTTCATAATTAGTGTTTGTTATTAATAAGATGTATCTTATTCATATTCATAACTAAATTATGTCTTTAACCATTATTTTTAATCATCTAATTAAAATTATTCTTTAATGTATTGTGATGGGGAATTAATATCATCATGTTTGTGGAGACTGTAATATGTACGTACGCATGAGCGATAATATCATTTTTTTGAAGTTAAAATAATATATAATTGGATGGTATATCATATATAATGAATAATTATCATATTATATTTATTATTGAAATCAAATACACATCATTATTATACCCATCCAAATTATAATGTGTTGAATAATAATTACACCATGACCTGGAGACGGTAAGTCGTACCTACGCACGTATGGTGACATGTTATTCAAAGGATGGATAGAATAATGAATATGGTTTTACCATAATTATAACAACATAATAATGTATAGTATATACTAGAGTTATTATTTTATAATTTAAACGACAAATAAATTGGAAGTGGAAGAAGAAAGGAACTTGAAAGAGGTGATAAAATATTTACCTCTTTTTCGGGTTCTTGCTTTTGATTTGATCAAAATGGATCCTTAGGTTGGATTTATGACTAATGGAAGGCCTCTAGGATTAAGGGAGGATATTTTATAGGGTATTTGGGCAGACATTGTTGGAGAAAAATTTCTTTGATGGTGTGAATTTGAAGGAAGGGGGAGTGCCCTATTATAAGAGGGGTAAGGGGCACCTTAGGAAAAGATCGATATATTATTTTATAATAAAATAATTTTAGGTTTATAATTCCTTTAACGTATATTATTTAAAGGCTAAGGATGTTATGAGTCTAAAACCTCTCAAACAATTGGTTTTAGACTGGTTTGGGTTACTATATTAACTTTATCTTTTTTATTTAACTCTTAGTTAAATAGTTTGACATTACCTTGTCTCTATGTTTTTTATATTATATTGTTAATAAACATACTATAAAATTACAAGAGAATATAAAGTGATTCTTTAATGATATAAATATCATTATATCTATTTTTTGACCAAAAGTTATATTTTTAAGAATAAAATGTCAATTAATAATATAATATTTGTTTTAAAAACTCTTTTATGTCAATTTCGACACTATTTGGTATTAGGTTTCTTCTAAATTCATAAAATCATTATTACTTCTAAAAAAATTCATCTAACCAACTCTAATATGTAATTTTAGCCAATAAAAGTAGTGTAATACCTAAAAAATATCAAATTACAATTATTTAGATATTTATAATGTCAATTCTTTTAATATTTCATTAATTTGGTAATGACTGCATCATCATTGTGTCATAAATAAATTAAATTTTATAAAGTATAAAAAATATAAATAAAATACCACTATGTTGTAAATATTTATATCTTTATAATAGATATTTATATTTCAATTTATCTTTTGTGTAACCCTATATTAAAAAAATTTTAGTTACTAATATTTGATTTCGACTCTTTCAACTTTTCATTGAATTAAATAATAATAAATGTGATAATCTAATCCATGTGGACCAAAAAGGTTCATATTTTATTCCTAAGGGATTTTTGTCGAATTATACTTATCTAATATAATTATTACTTGTTTTAGGGTTATAATAATATCATTTTTACCTTTAATTACAATATATACTTGTATACATGGTAAATAAAAGTTAAAATTTACTATTCATCAAAAAGTATTTTTATCTTATTGAAATACATTTTACTCCTTGATATTAATCATGTCCCTCAGATTTGAAAAATTCAACTCATAGAAGTGGTTAAATTATATTCTATGTAAATTTGGAAATTCTCCTAGGAGGTGGGTAAAAGACGTTGAAAAGTTCAATAAAATTTTATATATCTTATATTATTACAAAATGAATCAAATCGATTACATTGAACATATATAGGTATTATGTATCTATTTTGGAATAAATATAATTTAAATAAAATAATAAATTATTTAATTAAATATTTGGTTTTAAACTATAACCCGGTGTTTTTCAAAAATTGAATATTATAAAAAAATTACCAAAAATTCACCCTAAGATAATTTCTATATTCAGAATCCAAAAATGAATTACATTTTTAAAGATAAAATTAATAAAAGTTCAAAAAGTTGGTATTACTAATCATATGGACTAGTTTGATTTGTCGCGGTGTGTTAGAATCTCAATGTTGTGTACAATGCAAGCTATTACATTATTCAAAGGGAATCATACCATGGATGCTTGGGATGTTACACTTATGAATTAAGAGTATTGATGAATCATGGAAAAAATTATCCAACTCATGATCTTGAGTTAGCAGTCGTAATCATTTCTATGAAAATATGGGTATATTATCTCTACGGAGAAAATGTGAGATTTATACAGACCACAAGATTTTGAAATAAAATTTCACACACAAAAAACTCAACACAATGAAAAACAGATGTCTCAAGTTACTAAAAGATTACAATTATTCAATACACTACCACCCAGGAAAGGTGAATAAGGTGGATGATGCATTAATCATGAAATATCACAGACTCCGGACCCAAATGAGGATTAAAAGAGATCCTATATTCACTTATCTTCTAAAGATGGATATGGGAAATGTTATTGAAGGGGAACACCTTTCAGTATTCATATTACATCTAAAACATCTTTATTAAATAAGATAATAATATCTCAATATGATTATGTGAATATACATAAGAAAATTAATGATGTTATGGATGGGAGATTGGAAGACAATCTAAACGAAGAAACAGTTCTGCATTTTGGGAAGAGGTTATGCATCCCATCAGTACCTACGCTAAAAAGTTAACTATTAGATGTTTCTCATAGATAAAATATCTCTATACACCCAAGATTCAAAAATATGTATAGTGATCTGAAAGAATATTTTTGGTCGAATAATATGAAGTTGGAAATTGATGAATACGTGTCAAGGTGTCTTGTTTTTCAACAAGTGATGGAACAGGCACAACATCATAGAGGATTTATAAAACATGTAACTATTCTTTTGTGGAAGTTGGATAACATTACTATGGATTTTTTCAAGGGACTACTGTGGACACCGAGAAGGAATGATTCAATATGGGTAATTTTTGATCATCTCACAAAATCCAAAAACATCCTTCCTAAATGAGAGGATTCACAACATGAGCACCTTGAAAGAATTTATATTAAGGAAGTTGTAAGACTTCATGGTACACCTCTATTGATTGTTTATGATAGAGATCCTCAGATTAAATCAAAATTATGGAATGTCCCTAGAAGGCTTTGAATAGTGAGCATCATATGAGTACTTCTTATCACCCCCAAACTGATGGATAGTCTGGAAAGACTATTCAAACACTTGAAGACAAGCTGATATCGTTCTCTTTTGACTTCCAAGGTATGTGGGATCAATACTATAATTTGGTAAATTTTCCAAAAACAATAGTTTCCATTATAGTATTCATGTTTTTCTATATGAATAATTATATGGAAAAAGATGTCAAACTCGAACATGTTGAGACGAAGTTGGTGGGATAAAACCTATACGACCAGAACTTATTGAAGAGACACCAGTAAAGGTAAAGACAATTAAAGCCCATATTAAATCAGTCCAAACTAGGAAGATGTTTTATGCTAATAACCTAATAAATAATTTGGAATTCTAAAAGGGAGATCATTTCTTTCTGAGAGTATCACTATAGAAGGGTGTCTTAGGGTTCTGTGTGAAAGGGAAACTGAGTCACATGTACATCGTGCCATTTGAAATTATGGAAAGAGGAGGAGCTATAGCTTATAGTTTAGAATTTCCTCCAACTCTATCCAATGTTCATGATGTGTTCCATGTATCATTGTTGAATAAATACATGCCATACCTAATACAAGTACTCACATAAGATGAAATAGAATTGAAACATGGTTTTTTAAACTGTGAAGAGCCTTTTGGGATCTTTCACACTATGGTGTATGTATAGGTAAATCAGAAAACTAGTCTACTAAAGGATATTTGGAAAAACTAAATTATGGAGGAAGAAATATGGGAACCTAAGGATTTTATAAATAATAACCAACCAGAACTTTTTGGTGGGATTTATAAATGAAAAATTCTCCGGATGAAATTTCTGAATGAGGGAATAATGTAGAACCCCAATGATTTTATGTTATGTTTCTATAAAATATATTAGAGTCCTATCCTATATATCATAAAGCAATGAATTCCATAAAGTGCTGAGTTTCTTTGAAATAACACTTTGTTATTTTGGAGATAGTAATATCCTAGCCATTGAACTTAATTTTTCCACTTTTGTGTTTTGAATTTTAAAAAATCTGATATACACGATTGTGTTTTAGAGGATATATAGATTATGATATAATTAAAATAATTTTTTGAGTATTGTAACAAAACCATATGTATAGTAACCTTGCTTTATAAATAGTAACTTAACCTTATGAATAGTAATATTACTCGTATTTATTGTATCCACACCCATGAATGTAAAAATTAATTTTGGCACCTTAAAAATGAAGATGAATAATTTATGTATTTATATTTTTCAATTAAATAATGATTTTAATTAATGTATTAAATAATCATATTTAGGAAATTATTTTTAAAAATTTAAATTCATTTTTGGATTGTACATGTCAAAAAATGATTAGGGTTATTTTTTGTGATTTTTCAAAAATACATGAATTTTTTATGAATAGTAAAATACAATAAATTACGATAAATTCTAAATACTTGATTTAATGCGTCATATGTGATGAAAGGATGATGTAAGGACACTTGGTTTTATCTCAAATTTTATTATTACTATTTAGGATCACATGAATCAAATCTATTCATAGTCTTGAGAAAAATATTAATATAATAATTAAAATAATGTAAAATCCTTTCCCCCCTCCACTATATAAACCTCCCCTCACCGCCTCTTCCACCCACACCACTCAAGCATAAATCATTTCATAAATAAGGCCAAATAATCTTCCCAATCCTTCTCCCCAGGTCTGAAACCTGTTGGTTCCAACAAAATTCCAAAAATAATGGTCTTAAATAGTTTATCAAGGAGGAGTACCCAATATGTGAACATCTCATCCCTTTTCTTTTGAATTATTTTTCATGTTTTATTATTTTGTTGATATAATATAACCACACCAAATAAAAATGTTATGATAATTCCAATACCTTGCATGTACTAGATTTTAATTATGATAATGGACTATTTAATCATAATCTCTCTTTTCTCCTCCTTTTATACAATAAATGCAAACACCATCTGAGATGTGTAATTTATTACACTCAAGGAAGATGAGTTTTAAATTTTAATTACTATCATAAATATTGTTCATGAAAACATTTAAATGATTTTATCAGATCATAATATATGTATTTTATCTATTTTAGTGTTATTTAATCATTACACATTCATAAAATTGAATAATAATACTAAACAAGTTTATTGTGCACAAAACCGCCAAGCCAAATCCAAGCATTTATTTTTAACTAATCGAATGGGCCATCCTCATGGTATATAAACAGAATCATTATAAGATAATATATATCTACATAATGTAAATAATATTTTATATAAAAAAATTTCTTATGTTTAACAACATTTCAAAAAAACATCCTTTCATGAATACAAGAAAACAGATCCTGAAAACCAAATATGAAAATTCTACCAAAACAATAAAATTGAATCTTTTAAACAAATCAAATGAAAATTAATGACCCTAATAAGGATATAAAATATAAACTACATGTTTATTAGGTTATATAATTATTAATTAATGACGATATATTTTATTATTAAGGTCATTAAGAACAATCAACAACACCTGCATGCATATGGTAACAGATCCTCTCTCTCACTTTTGTTAAAGAATCTCTCCATTATTGTGCTATTTTATTTTTTATAACTAATTATGGGGTATGATTTTGAACCTACATCATAACTACCATATTATATATAAATAATTTGATATCACTTTACCTCTCATTATGCCTCCGCAAGAACACTCATTACCGTGCTGAAATGTTTGTAAGGGGTTTTCTCATCTCACTATCAATTCTCTGGGATTTCCATTGTTCGACTATTATTTCATATATGTGGTATATGTGTACTAAAATTTGATATATATTATCATGATTATATTTATATTCCTGGTATTCTATGATTAATTTTGTGTTTATTAACATTTTCTAATACGACTCAATTGATTACAATGTGGTAACGAGTTTTGTCTAAATTTTCACATAATTGCGACTTTCTTAGTACTGGGAAAATACTCATTCTTATGTGGTGTACCAACTACACATTTGAGATAAATAATAAATTGAAATTATATTCTATTTAATTTTCCATATTCTCATATCAGGGGTATGATTATTGTATAAGCTGTATTCCATTTTACATACAGTATGTATTTTTAATGTTCATTTAACTATTGAAATATTGATAAATATGTATCCTATATTCTATACGGATAATGTAATGGAATATTTATATTGTGTGGAATATATGTATAAATAATTATTCGGACAAGAAGTGGTGATTGGGGCCCACTAAAACCCCTTGAGGAATCGGTAGGTCTCATGAGTGTAAGAAACCATATCTTAATTTCAGGTATGTTTTTCCTTTTCATGTAGTTCTTTTGAAAAAGAGGAAAATTGTGAAATTTTCAAAGTACGGGCCATGTACATTATGAGTACACGCCATCTAATTTGATGTCGCTTAGGTGCATGTGGTTTTCATGTCAAGAGTACACACACGGCCATGTAGGGGTGATGTGGAGGCCACATAATGAGGAGTATGGAAAAGCCTAATAAACGCCATGCACTCCAAAAGTACACACCATGTACTTTCTTTTATTTCATTAAACGGACTGGGGTCGCGTCTTAAACCCAAAAATGTCTTCTTATCCAGATTCATTGACTGAGAGTGAGGATATGACCATAGATCCTCTTCGAGATGCCGATCTGTCACCGGTTATTCGAATCGACAACCATCAGTTGCAATAGAATCACAGCGGTGAGTTCATGGTTCTTCTTTGGCCATGTTTCCTGATTCCTTCTCTCATGTGAGTTAACAGAGGTTGAAATTTATAGAAGTTTTTGTATATCTACTTTGTTCTAGGATGATTCACGGGTCGAGGTTCAATTATATCGATCTCCTATAATTGAGGTAGGTGGTTTGTTGCTTTACGTTGAATGTCTTTGAGTTTTTGTGTCAAAGTACCATATTCCCATGGTTTGGGTATCCCAGGTTAGGGATTTCGTTCTTATTGTTTTATTTCCTTAGATTTCTTGTTTTCTTTAGTTTATTTGATAATAAAATATGGTTTTTTTATGATTTAGGTTCACCCTATGGGTGTTATCCCTGTTTGGTCGTTTATCGCTATTTGGCACAGTTTTCCAGCAAGGCAAACCCTATTGAAAATAATAGTTTTCATGTTATAATTGATTGCATGTATTTTCCTACAGTTTATATGATTATTATGAATTATTAGTTTTATCCAAGCAGTTGTTGAACTTACATAGGGATGCTGATAGTCGATTACACGGGACTAGTCTACTCAGGGTAGCGTGAACCTCGTGCGGTAGACTAAAGAGGGATTTGATGATTAAGGTCTTCTCTAGAGATTATGTTATAAATCGGTATCATTCACAGGACCTACGAGAATTTGACATTGTGCTTCCTCAGAGTTTCCTTAGTTACATATCTAGACTACATGAGGAATTAGACGTAAGTGCTTCTTGAGAGATTCTATAGCTATATTTTCAACACCACAGGCGAATAGACAGTGAGAGCTTCTCAAAGTGTTTGTGCCTTTGTATGATTACATGACTATAAGGGTCTGACAGTATGAGCCACCTAGAGAGTCAGTGTGAATATTTTTTTGTTGGTTGTGACGAGTCCACCAAGAAAAAGAACAAGCTTGGGTTTTGTACTGCATTCTGTTTAGGTAGTCTGCTAAGATACCTGTTGTGTTAAATGCTATTCCTTGGGAATATATAGTTGTTTTCTAGATTACTTGGTTGATAATTGAATAATTTAATTAAATTAATAAATAAATGTAAATGGAGATTTGTAGGATTTTTTACTTTAGTGTACTCCTGTTTCTCTCCCACACTTATTTCCATTACTTTTCCTATATTTCTCACTGACAGTAGGGAATAGATATTGTGGTGGTTTTCTACTTGGATGAGTCTCAAAACCTGTTTGGGTCCTTCTTATCAGCCCAAAAAGGTTATATGGTTGCAGCTGTTGATAGGGATTGTGGCCCTTCTACTTCAGGTACATGATTTCTTATTGGAACTGGAGAGAATGGGACCGAGATTAGGCTTGTGATGCTACTGGAGTTGCTATTTAATTTTAGGACTATTTTATCTGTTTTATTTCAACATATTGTTGTGTTTGATTCTTTACATAGATACATGTTCTTGCTGCATCATTATCATCATTACTATATATTCATTTATTCTACTGTTTAGTTTAAGTTATTGTGTGCAGTTACTGCTTCTGCTATTGACTGTTATTTTCTTTCCCTTGTATACCTTCCCAAATGAGGGCATAGTTTCCACAATTACTCACCAGGGCCCTTGATGCTTATCGGCAGACTCTGGAATTTGTGGAAATGTGCTTGACGTCATGTGGAGAACTGGGTACAGGGCACAAGTTTAGTGGCTACGGATTCAGGTCATTACAAAGTGGTATCATAGGAGGTTTCTTTTCTATACTGTTGACATATTGTTTAGAGACATTAGATAGGGATATGACAGAATAGGTAAATAGAAAAAATCATTTCTTGAGTGTTCTAGAAACCGTGTACAAGGAAAAAGCCAGGTTACCTCAAATATTGCAATTTTTTAGTTTTTGAAAATGTTACCGTTTAATTGATTTCACCATTGGGTGGTGGAAATTTTTTGTGATGTTACAGTTTATATTATCGTGGTTCTATTTTGTTGGAACCCAATGAGATGAGGGTATGCCATCTCATGCACCATATAGGAACTTGTTTGAAAAGAACATGTCATGAATTTGTCCATGACATCTAAATATAATTAGGAATTGCATTTTGTTGTGATATAATTCTTGATAGACTATCCATTTTGTTGTGAATGTTGCAGTGATAGAATACCCGTTATGTTGATATGGAATCATTTGTTTAGAGCTTCCTTACCATGAACTCCAAAGTTTGTACTTATAGGTGTTATGGGACCTCGAGGATCAGAATTTGGGGGTTTGTGAGTTTGTTATACTGGTTACTTGTTATATGCATTGTTATGATGCCAATATTTGATTTGCGAGGATTATGGGCCCCCACAGATCAGAATTTGGCACCTTAATGCCAGTTTTTCTGTGTTTTCTGGGCTCCGGTGTTGTTCTGAGGCTACAGTCTGAAAAACCCTAGAATACACGATGTCTACATATGAATACACACCGTGTAGTTTTTAGCCGTGTCACTGACCATGCAAGCAAGGACACTGGGTTTTGAAAAAACATATAGGAACATGTCATGTACTGGTTTTGAACGCATTGTAGGTTGATCTTGGTGCCCGGTCGTGTCTCAAACAACATGTGTCAGTGTTATCCTTTCTCATACACACCATGTCCACCTAAAACATGCTGTGTAGTGTCAGCTGTGCAGATGTCCGTGTAGCTAACCACACAGTTTGTTTGGATTTATTAGTATACAACGTCTCTTAATTGAACATGTTGTGTTGTGTGACCTCGGCACACAGGCCATGCCACTAAAAACACGTGCCAAGTAAAGCTTGTTAGGTACCGTCCATGTATAACATGAAAATACCATGTAGTTTTGTCTGAGGAGAGCTGTGTGGATTAACCATGTAAAAGGACTCAGGCATGAAAGGGAATTCAAGTAAATGGCATGTGTTGGGAAAACACGCCATGTATTTGGGGTGTTACATGACCAGTTAGGTAAAAGTAATCACCCATGTAAATGACTTAAGGGAACACATAGTGTATTCCTTATACATGCCGTGTAGTCATGATTTTAAATTTTCGAATGCTTCATTCCATGTTACCTTATTACACTCCTAGTTTTCAGTCCCTGGTAATGTTATCTAACGTGTGCTTTTGAGCATGCAGAGTCATGGCTCCGAGACATCCCCCCATTGCATTTCCGAAACCAGTCAGTGACTATACGCCTGAAATGGCAGATTAGGGACTACCAGTAATTTCACCTATCGTTCACGACATGGCACCTACATTGATTCCAGAAATTGGTGATGATGCTCAATTCATAGAGGGTTTCATGAGATTCATGCAGAACTTCCAGGGAGCTTAGTATCCAGCCCCATCTTTGGAAGAGCTAATGCGGGGTTTTTAGTAGCAGCATCTTCCCACGTTCACAGGGGATGGAGGACTACAGGCTGCAGAGTCATTTCTATAAGCCATGTTATCCATCTTTGAGCACCTAAGGAGGCCTTCAGAGAGGAGTAAATATAACAACTTATATGTTGTGAGATTCTGCCAAATGATGGTGGGATGTGGTTTCATGGGTGGGGAGCCAACATGCTAGGGCTTGGTATGAGTTTCAACATACGTTCTATGACTACCTCTACCTGGCGATGCTGAGGGAAAACAGAGCCAGAGAGTTCATGAACCTATATCAGGGTACTCTCATAGCTATGGAGTATTCCTCTTGATCCACAGATTTATGATGTTTGAATCCTGTTCTGGGGAATGTCGAGCTGTTTTTAGCGAGGATGTTTGAGGAAGGCCTCAGACTAGACATCAGATCCCAGGATAACATCTTCTAGTTGACTTATATTACTCTGATAGTTAGCCAGACACTTATCACAGAGAATATTTTGAGGGATATTGGAGACGTGGACCAGAGTGGTTCAACTTCCTGGGATGATTTGTTTCAGATAGACAGTAGGAAGCGCCACCGAGAGTCTATAAGAGGTGACCCGAGGAAGCAAGGTATTTCTTTTGGTAGACGGGATCTTCTTTTTGGCAACCAATTGGTGTGATATCAGTGAAGAAGAATCAATTATAAGAAACATCAGTGCCCGAGAGACCCATTGGAGTGCTGATATTACGGTAATATGGGTCATCTATAACTTTTCTGGAATGTTCTCCTTCTAATGGCTAGTGATGGAGGATCAGTTTATACTCTGTGTACAGGAGTAGAATTACCAGTTCAGCAGCAGACGAGGGGATGGATTTATTTAGGTTGTTCAGGGCAGGGTAGAGGTTGTGTATGTAGTGGTTAGGCTCAGGGAGGGTCAGCTAAGGGATCGTAGGCTGCTACACAGGGTCACGGTGCAAGCTAGACTTTTGAGGTAGAGAAGATTTATTAGGATCCGGATCATGTACCTTCTACAGTTCGAGGTACAATTTTAGTAGACTTAGTTTTAACCTATGTACCTTTTCATAAAAGTGTTTCTCATAGCTTTATTTCTGTGCATACTGTGGAAAACCTTATACTTACTATTTATACTTCTGAGGATACAATGACGTAAGACACTCCCATGGGAATTAGAACTGCTAGCGTGCATTACTTTCTAGATTCCCCTCTTGAGGTTGGTGGGTGACGTTATTCTTGGAATCTCTATTTTTTGGAGGTGACATGATATAATTTCATTCTTGAGATGGACTAGTTAGTTCCCTTATAGGCCTTTTTCAATTTTTATCACCATAGGGTGAGTTTCACATCACCAGATGGTAGATCTTTTCTTCATAAGGGCGAATCAGATTTCCTGGCGAGTAGAGCTAGACCAGAGCATCATGGGTTGGGTGGTGTTACGACCCATATTTCTATATTATATCTCAATGACCAGGGGACTTCCCATATATATTTTCTTCAAGTGGTTTATCTCTTTCCAAATGTCTTTCTTGAAGACTTTTCAGATTTTCCTTCAGAGTGACTGGCAGAATTCTCTATTGATCTTGATCTAGGGGAAAAACTGGTATCCATAACACCTTATAGGATGGAAACATTTGCATTATAGGAGGTCAAGATGCAGTTGGAAGAGTTTCAAAGAAAAGGTTTCATCTGATCGAGTACTTCTCCTTGGGGTTCCCCTGTTCTTTTTGCAAAGAAGGCGGATGGTACATTACGGATTTTTGTGGAGTATCGGGAGCTAAACCGGTTGAAGGTCAAGAACCGATATCTATTTCCACAGATAGATGATCTCATTGATCATCTATGATGAGCCATAGTTTTCTCAAGGACCAACTTGATATCCGGCTATCATCAGTTTCATGTCAGACCATTTATATACCTCTTATAGCCTTCCAGAGTAGGTATGGTCTGCAAGAGTATATGATTATGTCGTTTGGTCTCACGAATGAGCCAGTAGTTTTCATGGCTCTGATGAATAGATATTTCCATCCTTACATGGATTCTTTCATGGTGGATTTCATAGATGATATCTTTGTGTACTCTCACACTCGACACGACCATGCTACCCATATTGAGATCATTTTGAGTACACTAAGGGAGAATCAGTTATATGATAAGCTCTCAAAGTGAAACTTTTTGGACAGGCTTGATTCACTTCCAGGGCCATGTCATTTCAGAGACAGGAGTATCAGTAGACCCAGAGAAGGTGAGAGAGGCAGTTATGTGGGATCATCCAAAGAATGTCTTTGATGTATGAAGTTTGGTAGGGTTGGCTGGTTACTACAGGTGGTTTATATAGGAATTCTCATGCATATCAGATCCATTTATGGGATTGAATAAGAAGGGGGTAAAGTATGTTTGTTCCAAAGCCTTCGATTCAACCTTTTAGGAGATAAAGACAAGATTGACTTCAACACTGATTCTAGTTTTGGAGGAGACAGGAAAGAGTTATACAGTTTTCTGTGATGCATCTGGCATTGGGCTTGGAGAAGTGCTTATTCAGGAGAATCGGGTTGTTTAATATGGATCTCAGTAGTTGAGGCCACATGATAGGAACTATCCTTCGACGACCTAGAGTAGGATGTATTTGTTCATGATTTGCGATGTTGAAGACATTATCTTCTGGGAGATAATTTTGTGGTATATAATAACCACAAGAGCCTCAAGTATATAATCACATATCATGACTTGAATATGAGACAACAGAGGTGGGTTGTGTACCTATAGTCTTTCGATTTAGAGCTTGATTATGTGCCTGGGAAAGGCAACGTTGTGGCAGACAGGCTGAGTAGGGGGACACAGATACAAGCAGTTCAGGAGGCTAGTAGTGAGTGGCAGCTTATGGCTCTATTCTTTGAAATTCATGTGGTGGTGCATGATATATAGGGAAAATCTTTTCTATATTCTGTAGCTATTATTTCTACCCTTCATGACCAAGTTCGAATGAGGTAGCTATCAGATTCTAAAGGCCTAGTCATACGGGAATGCGTGTCAGGAGAGGACCCTCTTCCCAGATAGACTATAGGCGAGGGTGAGATAATGAATTTCTAGGGATGCGTATGGGTGCTGGTAGATATACACAAGGAGTAAATGAAAGTCTTCCATTCCTCAGTTTGGGATGTTAATCCTGGAATCTCCAAGATGCATCATGATCTATACTGCCAGTATTGCTGGCCTGGTATGAAGAGGGATGTTGCTAGTTTTGTAATGAGGTGTTCCACCTTCCAGAAGGTGAAGGCGTAGCACCATCAACCAGTAAGGATATTATAGAAACTACCCATTCCCAAGTGAAAGTGGAATAAGGTCGTGATGGACTTTGTGACATGGTTACCGATATCACATCAATGGAATGACACAGTAAGGGTTTTCATTGATAGGCTCACGCATGTTTCTCACTTCATCCAAATTAAAGAGTCCTTTGGTGTTGACGAGCATGGAAGGTTGTACATCCGTGGGATTGTACTATTCCATGGCATTCTAGGTACTATTATTTTAGATAGGGACACCTACTTTACATCGCATTTCTAGGAAGGGCTACCATAGGCTTTGGGTACATAGGTACTTCTGAGTACATCATACCATCCCTAGACAGAAGAACAGTCAGAGCACACAATTCACATTCTGGAGGACATGCTACGAGCACACGTCCTTGAATTTGGATATTCTTGGGAGAGACATATAACTCTAGTAGTGTTTTCCTACAATAATAGTTTTAAAGAAACTATTAATATGGTGCCTTACAAAGATTTGTATGGTAGGCCATGTTGATCACCCTTGTGTTGGTTGGAGGCAGGAGAGGAAACTATGCTAGGACCCCGTCTTATTCAAGAGACCAAAAAAAGGTGGAGTCGATTCAGAAAAGGTTGGCTACTGCACAGTCTCAGCAGAAATCTTATGCTGATCAGCGAAGACGACCTTTAGAGTTCATGGTCGGAGATCAAGTTTTCTTATGGGTTACCCCAATGTTGGGACACAATAGGATCAGGAGATAGGGTAAGCTTTCCCCGAGATACTTCAGGACATTTGAGGTTCTACAGAGAGTCGGGATGGTTGCTTATAGGTTTTAGTTACCTCAGAGGTACCGGGCTGTGCATGACGTCTTCCATGATTCTCAGCTTCAGTGCTATTTCTCAGACCTGTCTCATGTTTTTTAACCCGAGGAGGTTCAGATAGAGTAGGACGTATAATTTGAGGAGCATCCTTCTAGGATTGTTGATCATAGTGTAAAGGTACTCTGTGGCTGGTCTGTTCCTCTAGTACGGGTGTTATGGAAGCACAGACGTGTACAGGAGGATACTTAGGAAATGGAGGCTGATATGTGATCATAGTGGGAAGAGTTTTTTGAGGTTTCTTCTACACCACCATGTTAGGGAAATTTGGGGATGAATTTCATTAAGGTGGGGAAGTGTGTAAAAACTTTAATCTATTTTTCTGTTATGTTTTTCCTTTTCTGAGAGTTTTTGGGAAAAAGATGAAAATGTGGAAATTTTTAATGTACACATTGTGTACTTTATAAGTACACTCCATGTACATTGAAGCTGCTTCAGGCCGTGTGTTGGCCATGTCATGACCACACACATGGCCATATAGAGGTGATGGGAAGCCTCTTAATGCAGAGTATGTAAAATCCAAGTACACGTCGTGTACTCCAAAATGACACGTCCTCTACTTTCTTTTTTTTCATTAAACAGACTGGGGTTGCGTCTTAACCCCAGAAACGACTTCTTCTCTAGCTTCATCAACTAAGAGCATGGTTATATCATCATATATTCTACGAGTTGCTGATCCTTCGCTGGTTATCTGAATCAAATTTCGTTGGTTGCAATAGAATTGCGGCAGTGAGTTCTTGGCTCTTCTTTAGCCACGTTTCCTGATTCCTTTTCTTGTGTAAGTTATCTGAGGTTTATAGTTATTGATTTATTTGCAGATATACTTTTTTCTAGGATGATTAATTGTCCAAGGATCAATTATATTGATTTCCTAGGATCTAGGTAGGTGGATTTTTGCCTTACATTGAATGTATTTGAGTTTTTGTGAAAAAGTGTCTGATTCCCATGTTTCGGGTATCCCGAGTTAGGGAATTTGGTCTTATTGTTTAATTTCATTGAATTAATTGTTATATTAAGGTTATTTGATAATAAAATATGCATGTTTTCATGATTTTGGAACACCACATGGGTTTTGTCCCTGTTTGGTTGTTTATCGCAGTTTGCAAAGTTTTCCTATAAGGCAAACACTATTGAAATTTCATGTTTGCTTGTCATAATTGATTGCATGTATTTGCCTAATGTTTATATGATTTTTATGAATTGTAGATTTTATCCATGTATTTTTTGAACGTAATTAGGGATAATGAAATTTGATTACGCATGACTAGACTGCTCAGGGTTGTGTGAACCTGGTGCGGTAGACTCAAGAGGGAATTGACGATTAAGGGATTCCCTAGATAGTCTGTTATAAATTAGTATCATTGGAAGGACCTAACTGAGTTGGAATTTGTTCTTCCTCATAGTTTCCATAGTTACGTATCCAGACTATATGAGGAATTAGACATATTTTCTTCCTCAGATAGTCTATAGCCATTGTCTCTACCCTCTGGGGGTGGATTTTCTTCAGATTCTTCTTTGCTCTCTACGATGGTTCGTGGATTACACTCTTGCTGTGGAGATGTGCTATGGGATTCTATGGAGCTGTTTTTTAGATATGTGGGTGTTTGACCTGATTCCTACATACTCTTTGGAGCGTTCATGATTCTGTTCTCGGTAGCTCGTTGTTGTCTTGTGGTGGCTTCTTAGCGTTTGAAGGTCGTCACCTGCGTGGTTGAGTGCTATGAGGGTCTATTGAGGTCTACTTCAGTGGTTAGGGTGGTGGATTTGGAATTTTTCCGCGGTTTCATTCATTGTGTCTTTGCGATGTTTTCGAATCACTATTTTTGTTTTTTTTCTGGTAAATTTGGTTCATGATGTGATTCAGATGCGTTTGAATTTTGGAATTTGTGATTCGGTGCGGATCTGGTGTTTTGTTTGATTTTTTTTGAACTCAATGATGTTGTTGATTTTTTCTATGGAGCGGATGTTGATTTTTTGGATGTGTCCTTTGAGGTTTCTCTCCAGTGATGATCGATGATGGTTTGAAGCCGGCTCTCTACTCCGGTGGAATGCATGCCGAATGGATGGTTTGTTCGAGGCAACGGTGCATCACGAGCCGTGTGGTGTACGTCTTATCTGTCAGGGATATGGTATGATGATTTCTGTTTTTAAAATTTGAATTTGAATTTGATGTTGAATTTGGATGTGGTTTCTGGATTTCAGATGTTTTAATGGATGTATATGGAAACCAGATACCCAAAAACCGGGTGTTTGGAAATTAAATAAAAGATTTTGGTCTATAGATATCGTTGCAAGAGCGCAGGGGAATTGATGGTGAGAGCTTCCTAGAGTGTCTGTGCCATTGTATGATTACATGACTATGTCATTGTATGATAATCAGATATAATCCATGAGTTTGGAAGAACATGGAGGTCTTTTGAATATTATTCTAAAGACATTAGGAGGGGATAATTTTAATACAAGTTATAGTAGATGAGATTTTTTATGATGGAATTATCATTCTTGGGTCATGTAATAGATAGAAAAGGGATTTCAGTGGACCCGTCTATGATAAAGGGAATCAAAGTGTGGCCAATGAAAACATATGTAATGAATACCCATAGTTTACTTGTAATTTTGTTGTAATATTGATGAATCCATAATAACTTGTCATCATTTTCATACCCAATAATGAAGATGACTCGAAATGGAGAAATGTGTGTCTTGACTAGTGAATGTGAATACCGTATCAAGGAGATGAAGAACCTGCTTATCACTACACCAGTACTCAGATATCCCAAATGTGGGGAATTATTTGTTGTGTACAATGATTCTTATAATAATTGATTAGGACTTTATAGGTGAAAAATGGTAAATTGACAACCTATGCCTCAAAGAAGTTTGTAATTCATGAGAATAACAATAATACACATGATCTGGAGTTGACAGCATTGATCAATTCATTTAATCTAGTAGCATTATCTCTATGGGGCGAAGTGTGAAATATATATAGATCATTAGAGAATAAAATATATATTCACATAGATGGAGATTAATAAGTGTCCTAAAATATTGTTAGATGTCATTAAGGGTTATAACTTCTCAATCCACTCCCATTATGGAAATAAAAATAATAATAGTGGATGCTATAGCATGAAAGGATTCTTCATCTTTATCAATGATAATAATTTAGAAAGATGCAATCTTCATATACCTATAATGAATGGAATTTGGAATTTATTTGGAATTACCACTATCAATTCTTTTCATATGAGTGCTCAACCACCCCTTGTAGTGAAAATAAATAATTCTCAGAGGAATGATATGGAAATTATAAAAATTGTGTAAGCTATTAGAAATGGGAAATTATCCTTGTTCAGCATCAATCATGACAAAGTCTTATGATTTGGCTCCTGATTTTTTGTACCATATGATAAATAGATAAAGAACGAAGATTTAAATGATGCACATAGCTCATCCTAATATATTAACCGGGGGGAGAAAAATGATATATCGAGATCTCCGAGAGAACTATTGGAGTGACATTATGCAGAAGAAGATCACTAAATATCTGTCAAGGTTCCATTTATCTCAGAAAGTGATGGTTGAAATAAAATTCTATGAGGACGACGCTACCAGTACACATACCAATATGGAAGTCAGACAACATTACCATAAATTTATCACTAGATTTCACAGGAAATTTAGAGGGAAAAATTCTATATTGGTTATTTTGGGTCTTTATATATGGATATTTCACTTTATCTCAATTCAATAAGACTTCTCATTAGATCAACATGCATGAATATACAAAAAAGTATTTTTAAGTCTATATAGAGTTCTACTATCAATATTATCTATTCAAGATCCGAGATTCAAATCCATGTTCTAGAAAAGTAATCAACATTATATGAGCACTGAGCTGAGCATTAGTACAGACTATATTCCTCAAACTGATGGCCAATAGGAGTGAACTATCCGGACATTGGATTTCATGTTGAGAGAATGTTCTATGGTCTTCAATGGATGATGTGAAAAACAATTACCTCTTGTTGAGTTCCCTCACAAAAAAATATCTTCACTGGAATCCAAATGACTCCATATGAATCCTGTTATGGAAAATATGAAGAACAACAATGTTATATGATATAGATAAGGATCATATGGTTCTAAGACCACAAATAATCGATTAAATTGTAGAAAAGGTTAAAATCATTTAATAGCACATTTTGGAAGCCCAATGTTAACAAAAGAGATATATACAAAATCATCGATGACACCATGAGTTTAATGTTGGAGATATCTTATTCCTCCACATATATTCATAGAAGAGGTTCATGATATTTTTAATTAAAGTAATGTTGATTTCCACTTACATCGGTCGCTTCCAAATCCATGATCGTATAAGAGTTGTTTATTATTTATTTACACTTCCACCTACCGTGTATCAAGTAATTGATGTATTCCACTTATCTATATTTAGTATGTGGATATTATATCATTCTCATTTAATTAATTACGAGGTGGTAAAATTGGATAACTATGTTTCTTATGAGGACATGCTGGTGAAGATCTTTGACCCAAATGATAACTTTCTATGCAACAAGAGTACTCACCATGTCCAAGTACTATAGTGGAACCATATGTATGAAGAGGAAATGTGGGCACCAGAAGATGTGATGAATGATAAGTACCATAACTTATTTTCCCCGGATTATTTAAAATATAATTTCAAGGGAAATGTTTTATTAGGTGGGAAGAATGTAACAACCCAAAATTTTATAACTATAAATTCAAATATTTTGACTATTTCATATAATATAATCTCATGAAATAACAGTAAGAACAAAATAAAAATACTATAATAAATTAATTAATTAAATAATAGGTATTCCTATAAATTAATGAACATAAACCAATGTAATAATAACATAATAATTGGAATAGTATTATGACCCCTATGAATATAGAAAAGTTAATATAATATTAAAATCACATACGAATTTGTATATAAAATTTAGGAATACTATAAAATTAAGTATGATATAATTATATCATGGAATAAGTAAATAATTGTTTAAAAAAGTATTTATTAAGTGAATCAATTTTTTATAAGTGATTAATATTTAATTTAAATTTTATGATTAATTTAATAATGTGTATGAAATGTGATTTTCAAAAATTGTATTCAAGAATTAATATTTTGGTGTCATTTAATTTAAATATATTTTAATGAGAAATTATTTAATTTTTAGAAGTTTGATATAATCAATTATAATATTAAAATATGAATATTTTTAATAAAAAATTCTTATAAGATAAAAATAAATATCTCATATATAAAAAATTAATTTCAAATAATTGAGTTTTTTTCAATTCATGATGTTATAAAATTGATAGGGTGTATTTTTGGAATATTTCTAAAATAGAATTTTTTGTAGTGAAAAATAAAATACCAGAATTTATAATATATATACATTATAAGTTTAATATAACATTCTTTGAGATATATCTTATGAAATAATCGTAATATTGAAATTACCTTTATTATTTTCTTATATTTTGTTATAATCTTAAAAAAATCATAGTCTTGAGCCCAAATATTTATCTAATTAAAAAAATAATGACAAAACACCCATCTCCCCCTATAAATACTATCCCTCACCACCTCATCCCCTCACACCATCCAAGATTAATTCCATGTCCAAATTCTACCCATTAAATTTTCCAAGACCCTCCCCATGACCTATATCTCTTGGTCTCCTCAAATGATGAAAAAAATTCCCCAATAAGGTTATTAACGTCGGTAAATTCAACAGGTACATTCTGGTTTCCTTTTCTTTTAATTTCTTTTCAGGTTATTTTCCTAATATTTACACATCTACACGCATCCAAATGGTGTAATAACTCTAGTACCTCATAAAAAAATTAATTTTATAACTATAATAGAATAATTAATTATAAAACCCCTCTAGTATTGTTAATTAAACATCTGTAGGCATACCAGAAGAGGATAAAATTGTTGAGATAGACCCTAAAACCTATGAAAAGATTTCTTTACATTTTTATTTGGTATGCAACAGAAGGATATTGTTCTAAATTTGATTAATTCATAAATTAATGTGGTGATGAACATTAATTCTGATGATACTATAAACATCATACTCTTTTCTAACATGAAACAGATCAGTACACTTCCTTCAAATGTTATGAAACATATGAATAAAGACAATGGTTTAAGAGAAGAGGATGGAAATATTCATGGAAACCAGCACACTTCCGCTGAGGAGGAATCTATAACTGAAAATGCAGGAGGAAGTAAGGACTGCTCTAGATCTATGCCTTCAACAAACACTACAGTCTCTAAGAAGGAGGATCTCAGGAGGTCTGAACGACTTAAGACACCAGTGGCATTGGAAAAAAGGGTTTTTAACCCCAATGGTAAATCAAAATGAAGGTGATATTCTGGAACTGTCAAGGAGTGGCCAACCCTAGCACAAATTGTTCCCTTAGGCTGCTTATAAGAAAGTATAAACCTGAAATTCTTGGAATTTCTTAGCCTAAGACCAGGTCGCACAATAATGATTTTTTGCTTCAGTGAAGGGGTAATTCATTGTTTGGTTCGATTCAAGATTCAAATTATGATAGACTATGGATCTTTTCTCACAATAATGTGGTTAATAGTTTGATTATTTCTCAGCATGAACAATCCCTCACATGCATATTTACCTACTATGGAAGAAACATTATATGTTCAATGGTTTATCCCTCCAATAACTATATTAACAGAAGGGATTTATGGTGTCATCTTCAAAATATGTCCTATTCTATCTTGGACCCTCAGATAATCATAGGGGATTTTAATTCCATTCTTCATGTAGATGAGAATATCAGGTATGTAACAAGTACCACATCCATCATGGATTTCAGAGCATTCATTGATGATTCTAATCTATCTGATATTAATTTGCTGGGTTCTATGTATACTTGGTACAGAGGGCACCTGTATGGCATGAGAGTTAGTAGAATTGATCGTTCTTTGGTTAACATTAATATGATCGAAGCATGGAAGACCATCTCCTGTGTTACTCTTGCACAACATAATTCGGATCACCATCCTATTCTGGTTAATCATGTAGAAGAAAAAGGTAAATTAACTATTAGTTTTAGGTTTTATAATGCATGGACCACCCTTTCAGATTGCTCCTAGATTGTTAGATATACTTGGGCCATAAAAAACTAGAATCACATTCCGCTTGCTTGTGTTTATAAGCTTTGGGTTCTTAAGCAAAAAATGAAGCATTGGATCAGGAATAAGTTCAACCTCTTTGATAAAGAAATTGATTCCATTGAAGCCACACTACATCAGATTAAAGAATCAATTACTCTTAACAACTTCCCTGAAAATGATAACCAGGAGAAGATAGATTCCTCAAAGATCCAGAAACTCATTATGCACAGGGATAACATTCATAGAGATTTGATCAAAGTTAAGTGTCTCACTGATGGTGATAAGAATACCAAATTTTTTAATGCTCTTTAGCGAGATAAAAATTCAACAAGACTCTCTCTCTTCTGAAGGACAGGTATTTCATAATTTATGACAGACGAGGTCTCTCTAATCACATTATCTCCTTTTATTTGAATCTCTTTAATGGTCCCCAAAGAAATGAAGCTTTAATTGATGGAATTATCCCAAATCTGGTTAGAGAAGGTGAGAATAATTTTCTTATCTTCTCTACCATAGATATTGAAATCAAGGAGGCAGTTTTTGGTCTTAAAATGGATAGCTTACCAGGGTTGGATGGTTTCACAAATTATTTCATTCAATTTTATTGGGAATTCATAGAAGAAGATGTTTGCAGATTGATTAGATATTTCTTTTCAGAGGGATCTTTCACTCATGGCCTAAATGCTCAGTTCATTGCTTTAATTCCTATGGTTGAGAATTCAAGTGAAATTGGTCAATTATGGTCTATTTCTCTCATTAATACTATTCACAAGATCATTACAAAAATTCTTGCTAATCGCCTTGCTCCTATTTCTAAAAGAATTGTCTCATGGATCCAGTATGGCTATATCAATGGAAGGAAAATTCAAGATATTCTCATAATTTCCTCTGAATGTACTAATCTCCTTCAAAAGACCACTAGAGGTGGAAACATTGCTCTTAAGCTCGATATCAAGAAATCCTATTATAATATTTACTGCAGATTCATTGGAATAATTCTATAGGGGTTTGGCTTCCACAGTAGATTCATACATTGGGTTCATGTTCTTATCAGATCTACCCATATTTATATTTTGATTAATGGGGCTCAGGAAGGCTACATTGAATGTTCTAGAGGAGTGAGCTAGGGGGATCGTTTGTCCACTATTATTTTTTCAATTGATAAGTATTATCTCAGTCGGCTTATTCTTGATTGCGTTAACAAAGGAGAGATTAAAACAATATGTGCGGCACGAGGTATTATCGCTCCCTCAAATCTCTTATTTTTTCTAATGATATCATTATGTTTACCCAAGGGGATAGAAGGAACCTTAAGAATATCAATTGAACTCTTACGCATTATGAAAAAGCTTCTGGTCGAGATGTCAGTTTTGGGAATTCATACATTTTCTTTGGGAAAAATATCTCGTCTTCATGAAAACAAAGCATGGTGCATGAACTTGTTATAAGGGAGGGGTACCTTCACTTCACATACCATGGAGTTCCAATTTTTCATGGAAAACCCGAGGCTTCATCTTTCACTGATGTTGTTGAAAAAATCAGAAGAACTCTCTCCACCTGGAAAGGTAAGGCACTCTTAATGGAAGAAAGAATATGTCTAGCTAAGCATGTGATTGTCTCTAATATTGGTTACTCATTCATATTGTACCACTGGCCGGCCTCTGTCCTTAAAACTATCAATACATTCATGAGTAACATTGTGTGGAGTGGAAGTATTCTGGAAGAGAAAATTTTAACAGCCCCATGGAACACTTGCTGCTTCACACAGAGTATGTGAGGCCTCAGAATTAAAAACATCAAGCTCTTTAATCAATCTCTACAATATCATTTCCTTTGGCACCTTATCAATGATAAATCTGAGTCCCTAAATTTCCTTAGATTTAATCTTTTAAGATGGATGATAGCAGGAAACATGAATTATATACCATCCTCGGTGTGGCCAGTCCTTATGAAGACTTTCCAGAAAATTAAAGTGTAGTCCCACTAGTTGGTCAGTAGAAGCTCTTCCCTTCAATTCTAGATAGATAACTAGATAGGTACGCCACTGGTTAATAGTGTTGAGCCTTAGTATCTACCTACAAATCAAAATGTCACAATTCATAACTAGCTTGAGCAATATTTCCAACATCCATATCGGATTTTGAACATGGTCTCCTCCTATGATTTTCTCGATGCAAATGACATGCTTATTTTGGAACCGAGATCCAATGGAATTCTAAACTCCAAGTGCTTCTACAAAAGTATCCTTCAAGGTAGCAGTAATAGAGATGTGAATTACAACCATAAATGGCTACTACCATCTCGGGTTACCCTCCTCGGGTGCCTTTATCACAATAAACTGCCTGTGGACACCAATTTGCAGCAGGTTGGGATTTCACTTTGTTCTAGATGAAATATCTACCATCAACATTTTCATGATGTTAATCACCTATTCTTGTCATGTAATATAGCATCTTCTCTATGGAACACGGTCTTCTTCTGGTTTGAAATTCATCTGCCGCACATTAACAACATTGACGATATGTTGCATCTTCTCCCAAGGATCCACTTATCCAAACAGTTGTGTATTCTATTTCATTCTTATTGCACTAAAGTTGTGTATGTCATATGGAAGAGTATAAATCAGGCCCGAAAAGAAAATTCTTAGACTAATATTAGATTACTGCTCTCTTAAATTATGTTGGCGGATCAACAAGACAATATCTCACATGCAGAAAATTTTCACAACTCGGTTAGAGATTTCACTTTTCTGAAAAAATTGAATGTGCAAGGTAATTATCCCAGACCTCTTGGAACCATAAAATTCTTCTAGCTTCCCCCTTTTACAGGATGGATTAAGTGCAATTTGGATGGAGCCATGAGAGGTAATCCAGGTCCTACTGGTTTCGGTTTTGTCTTCAGGAATAATGATGGTGACTTTATGAATTGGGGTCATGGAACATGTTGTATGGTGACGGTTCTAGAAGCGGAAATGATGGATCTCATCAAGGCAGTTGATTTTTCTCAAGGAAACAATTGGACAAATATCTGGTTTGAAAGTGATTCTGTCACAGTTCTTCAAGCGGTTTTAATGGGTCAAATTCATTTGGATTGGAAACTTACTTAGAAATAGATTAAGTTCCTCAAAACGCATGCTTCAATGAATTATGTAATCACACATGTCTATTAGGAATCCAATCAACTTGCTGATTGCCTTGAAAACATGGGAGCCTAGGGAGACACTTGCACTTACCAATACCATACTCCTAATGAGTTGCTCCATATCCTTTACAGAGACAAATTTAAAACTCCTTCCTTCAGACTTTTGTAATCTTTGTTTCCTTTATTTTTAATTGAAGCCTTACTGCTTTATTTTTTCAAAAAAAAATTTAAAAACCCCTTTGATATTCCTTTTATTCTCAAAATGAAAATATCAATTGTAATTTTTTAATTTATCACCTTCAAGGATGATGATTTTTTATTTTACACAAAAAACATCAACGATGCTCATAAAACCATTTCAATAGTTAAAAAATTTCTATTATATGTATTAAAACATTTTTAGTTTTCGAGAATATATATATTTAATTGATGTTAATTTATGAAAAAACAACTTATTTATGAGAAAAACCCACCAAAAATAATCCCAACGATAATCAAAAACATATTATATAATGATTCATCCTCAACCAAATTACCAAATGAATTATTCAACAATTTAAGATTATTTATTTTTTTACTGACTTATAACATAAATTATGGATTCAAATTTCCATTTTACATAAACATACATAATATTATAAAAGTTAATCGATCATTAAATGTTAGAATACAAGCACTCCTGAAAGATGAAATTGAACACCATAACTCTTAGAAAAAGACCATAAATGAACATAATGAAATTATAATAAATATATTAAACATATATAATATTATAAATTAATTAATTAATGGATTTAATTTAATTATCTAGAAAATTAAGATCATGTGTAGAGTCATTTCATATTTAAGTTATCATTCTACCTGATCCTTCAATTTTATTTCTGGGAACTCTTTATCTCTATTTACCCAAATATAATAATTATTTATATTATAATAATTTGTATACATTATGTTTTTAGGTTTCAGGAATCATGAATCTAGATCATATCATCCCACTTTTATTGGGTAACAAGTTTTTTATAAAGGTAACACATTGAATTATGCCCTGTATTCAAGCCTAATTCAAGGGAACCAATCAATTTCTGACCCGCTTCCATGTGCACTCCATAATATATTTTAAGCAAATTTTTTTTATAAGATCAATAATTTTATCGTATAAAACTATATTGGTTCACATATAAATTTATAAAATAAATATTCATTTTAATATTTGAATTTCCTTTAATATTTTCATAAAACCACACTAAAATGATTCGATTCCAATGTTTTGAGAATATTCCTTTTACATGATTTCACATCAGTTGGAAATCACTTCTTAGTATCCATTGTTATTTTTTCTTATGAATATACATGTATGTTTTGAATACATTATTTCCTAGACTCACTTATGATGTACTCATTTTTCTTTCCTTATAAATTGAATATGATACCGATTTCATTCCACGGGTAACTATTATGTTTATTCTTCATGTGGAACCCATATTCATGTATATGGTATAATGGATGTAGCCACATTGTTCTCTAATGAATTGGGTAATATTTAGACTCATGAGAAAACTTGTAGGGAGAAAGAGTGATCTTGATTCGTTTATGAGACTTTTCCACCACGTTTTATAGTCTTGGTTTTCATCTCTGACTCATGTTGATGTTTTTATATGTTTTTTTCCACATTCTTATAATTACATTATTATATACTACCTTGTTATATATGTTATTATTCTTTATGTTTATTCATTTCTCATTCCCTTTATGTCATTATGTTAGGCCTTAAATCCCATGTCCTATGTTTTATTCCTATGCATACTCCACTTCAGGGATTTTTATCTCATCCCATTAGTTCAGGTATTCATTGGTTATGCAATGAAGATATATTAGATTAATGTATGTCAAAAATGATTATGAATATTAAATAAAAGATATTTTTATTTTGGTGTCATGGTGTTTAAATATGTATGTAATCTACATGACACTAAAATTTATGACATATAAAATGTAATTGGATGGTTAATTATATTTAAAATCGTGAAATTATATGTGTAAAAGGACGGGGCCTCTATATTAAACATTGAGTTTAAAAGAACATCAATATATTTCTAAAATAAACCTAATAAATTTTATAGTTATCTCCTAGTTCTTTGTTGGGTGGTTGTTAATAGAACTATCAAAATTATGTAAAATGTTTGGAATCAATCTGTATAAAATTATTTTATCCTTTAATAATTTATTATAAATGAAAATAATAAACCTTGAAAAGTAAAGGACATAATTTAATGAAAAACTATTTTTATCAATGCATAGTGTTTTTATCTTATGAAATTAAAATAATAACTTCTTGTGAATTATTTTAATGAAAATTATATATTATATACTCAATAAAATGTCTTAACATCAATTTAATGATATTTTTTCGAGGAATGAGATGGGAATAAATCATGTTTCATGCTTAAAATGTATTTTACGATGAAACTGTTTGTGTTTTGTTTCATGTACATATTTTAAAATATATTTATTTTAATTATTTAAATTAAATTTTGAATCATAGATATCATTTTAGGAATCATGATAACCCAATTTTTTGAATATTTTTCATTAATATCAAGGCCTTATGAATTGTAACCGTGTAAAAATTTGTCTCCTCAGTAAAGATTAAATGTGGTTAACCTAAGTAAAAACTAAATATTAAGATCAGACTATATAATCTTATTTCATAGTGTATGAATGTAATTTTCATTAATAACCTTATTCATGAAATTTCATTATTTATCAAATAGTTTCCCATGAAAATGTCTGATATAATATTTAAGGGAAAGAAAAACATAAAATGACACTCTCTTTCTATTATATAAGTCTTATGTGTTCATATTGTGATGAAGGAGGGTTGTGAATTAATATTAAAAAAATTTAGCATAATTAAACTATTCTCATGATTGTAATATATTTATAAATTTTAGTAATTTTTTAGTTAAATTAAATTCATTCTAAACAGAAATACATTATTTACCAAATGAATAAAAAAATAAAATAAAAGATTTATTAAACATTAATTGTAATATAGTTTGGGTGAAAATTTGTGTTCAATAAAGTTTATATATACAAATGAAATATTTGGATGGTATAAAATATTTTATTCATATTTTATATTTTGTCTTATTAAATTTCCGTGATGTTAATTAAATAATTCTAAATTGATATAAAAAAATGAAATAATAAAAAATAATTTATTAAATGATTTTATATTCTATAAAATATTATTTTAAGAAATTTTATTTTAATATAATTGAAAATAAGAACCATGGTCTATTTAAGTGTCACTTTTAAATTTATTATAAAATTATATAACCATTAATATTGAAATAATTGATACAAAATCTAAAGATGAAATTGTCAATGTAGGGGTTAATAAATTTATAAGGATTAAAATGTCACTAAAAAGAATATAAATTATATTATATTATTTATATTCACCCAATATACTATCAATTTGAATCCATGTCAATTTGGAATAATTTTTATTGATAATGGAGTTATTATATTTAAATTTATTATGAAATTCCAAAGGTTTCATCGCCCTCCCTTATAAAAGGGTGCCCACATTCAATTGTTTACTCCCTGTTGAGACTTCTACCTTGAGAAACCAGAAACAATATATTCTAAACATACCTATACCCATTATTTTCGTGATTTTATTCCCAAAATACAAACATTATGATATGTTAGTGGAAATTTAATGGTGTTATTTCAATGAAGAGGTAATCACCTTCATAGACAATGTTCATTTTTACAAATTTATTCCCCTCATATAAATTTTTTATAATTAATATAAAATACTAAATTAAATATCCTAAATTTAATTAAATCCTATTATTATTTTTATTAAACAATAATTATCCACCCTCTTTCTCATCAAATGAAAAGTGTACGTCTCGCCCGTGCTACAAATGGATTATCATTTCCACATTGCGATGGAATTAAATATTCATCACTATATTTTATGGATGTGAATTATTATTAGTTTAATGTTTTAATATAGTAGTTGTGAAAAAATTATTCTTCTATAATTTTTATATAATATAATTCTCCACACATCTATTCCATTGGAAAACTATAACGTTAGAAATGTGGATGTGTGGACTACCACCACCACAAAGAAACGCAATTTTTTTAATTTTGGTTTTACATGTATTATAAAAATGATGTTTTTAATTAATAAATATTATTTATATCATATAATATTGACTCTTAAAATTTAGAAATTTTTAACTTTTATTTTTTTAAATCCTATGAATAGTGAAAATATTGTTCATGTATGCATACAACCAACCATCTCCATCAACGGTGTAATTATGTTTTCTATATATAACATATATCTATTAATATATATATATATATATTGAAATTATAATTTATTTTTATAATTATTATAATTATTCATATTATGAATCCATTATCAATTTAAAAATAAAAAACATCCAAACCAAAGAATTTAAGAAAAATGAAGTTGTTATCACATGGAAAAGTGATTTTAATAAATAATTATTAACAAATGGGTGATAAATTATTATAAGTAAATAATATATTATTTTATATATATTATATTGATTCTATATAAGATTTATAATTATTATATATTTTTTATACAAGAGGTTTTATCGGGTATAAAGGATGTTAGTCCTGATTTATGGTATTTCAATATAACTTTTATTTATGTGAGACACATTCCATATTAGCAAAATTTTTCATTTATATAGTGTATGTACTACCCATGAAATTATTTTATTATTCTTATTATCAAAAAAAATTGATATTCATATCCATATATGGTTATTAAATTCAAAGGTCTTATGATTCAAAAGATGCCATATTTGTAAGGATTTTCAGTTGTAACCTCATCATTTATCAGGATTCTTTATTATTATGTATTGATGATGAAATAATTCATTCATACTCGCAGGAAACTAATTAATAATTTATATTCCTTGGGTACATCTAAATATTACAGTTGTTTCATTTTCAATAAATTTTGTACTCAATATATAGAGGGAGATAATATTTTTATGGAATTCCAAAATTATTTATCTCTTTAGTCAAAAATCATATTCCCACATAATCCTTATTAAAAATATTTTTTCAAGATTTTGTTAATATTATATGATGATTTTTTATATCATCTTTCCCAATGTTTTAAAAGTTTTAATTTTTTAAGGAATTACATTTTTATTTTTTGAATGAGGTGATTTTGGACTATTTACATAAATAAGAATGGAATATTTCCTTTTAAATTATACACCATTAATATAATTAACAAACTACATGACTACTAATAATATTTTTTTCATTCCTGACATGGTTACAAGGATATATTTAATTTAAAACTATATTTTATGATTGTTTAGATTTTATATATGTGTTTTTGAAGAAAAATGTTTACTTACATCAAGAAAATTTAAATGTAAAATTTTAATGGAATTTTACATCTATTATAGTGAACCATAACCTTGATACCCAAATATAATCCCTAATTTATTACAATATCATAAATAAATGGATTCTCATCCTCTTTGACCTAATAGTATAGTATTTATGGTAAATTAGATACATATGTGGAATTATGATAACAATTTAAAACATAATATACAAAATTTATTTTTTTCATTGAGAAATTTTTTAATCATATTAGTTTATCCCGTAATTTCAATCAAAAAAAATCTTGGTATTATATGAAGAACAAGATATATGAAATGAGTGAGTTTATATGATCAAAAAGGGTAAGTGCTCAACAGAAGGTATGAATAAATAATAAACAATCAATCTATAAAGGTAAATAAATAAAATGTACTACATTAATGCAAAATATTTTTCATAATATGTAAGGAATAAATTATTATCAAATAATTCAATATAAATAATCACATGAGATTGAATCATTTCCATAAATATACATACTAATAAAATAATAACTAGGAATATTAATCAATGAATATATAATGATGGAATTCATAATGTCGAGAAATATAAACATAGTGTCATGGACACATTCCAAGACATATTACCATCAGGCCCTTAATAAAATATATTTTTCCAAAAAATGGATGATGCCTCAAAGAAGTACCCATGATAATTTGTCTCATGAGTTATACTAATGAATTGAGGGGTATATAATTATGTACCTAACCCATAACATAATAAGTCAAATTAATTACTCATATGAAATTTATGAAAGATAATCAACATAATAATTCATCTAAAAAAACAAACATAATATATACCCCAACCAATAAACATAATTTAAAACCACACAGTGAAATATGGTTAATGTAAAAAAAATTACATCCCCAATGAAACAAATCAAAAATCATATAGAGAAATAATAAGTAATTTTTGAATAATACTAATCCCCAGTGTATCATAAGATAAATATTGGGTTGATGATGTTCATGAATATAAATAAAAAAATATCATTAAAATTATCGTTGAGTTATATTACGATTTCATTTTGAAAATACCACTAAAACTAACATTATAAAAATTTTATGAAAATATTTTTCATAGAAAATAACAATTGAAATCATATAAAATAATCATTAATATTTTTTTGTCAGGACAATATAAAATTTAGTTCTTGTATTACACTTTCAAACATAGAATCCATCCACATTTTAGGTAATATCCAAATGAGGAGTGTTTTAAAAATGACTTTAATATTCCATTATTTTATTTAAAATTGAAAAATGTGTAAAATTTTATTTAATTAATAATTTTTAAAATGATAAATTAAATTAAATTTTTATTTTATAAAATATGGTGTTTGAGGAAAATGAATTTTTAACGATGACATAATTAATGTAAAAAATTTTTAATAATATTTTAACAATAATTTAATGTAAAAACTAACGTAAAATGGTACTATTATCTAAAAAATGTATTTAATTAGTAATTTATAACAAAATATATAATTATTATGATTGAAATATCAAATATTTCCCAAATAGTGCCATGAAAAAAACATCCCCAATGATATTGTAATGTAATCCCTTACCAATTTGGAAGCTTATTAATTATAAGACCCATAAAATAAATAATTTTAAAATAAGACATGAAATTACAAAAAATAAATTGATTCATGATATACCATATCGAAAGATTATGTATATATATCAGGAAAATGAAAAAGTGGTGAATATGGCACATGTCTCTTAGAAACAATGCGTGTCAAGAAACCTTTAACACTTTTCTGACTTCGATTATATGTTTCTAAACATACTATATAGTAAAAATTGGTTAATTAAATATACATTAATTAAAAAAAGTTATATATCTAATACAATATATTATTTTCATCATGTATATTATCACATGATTATTTTAAATTATTACTTATAATCACTATTTAGGGAGATTCTTCCATTATTTTTCTTGTTGTGTTCTAGTATAGTAATGTTGGTATTAAACATTGATAGGTGATAAATAATATAATTATTTTAAAAATTGATATAAATATCATATTTTTTAATTATATATTTATTTATCTTAGTCTATTAATGTTACTTATAGAAAATGGACTACACGGTTTGTGGATATCGTAGGGTGTTCATATGTATTAATGTTCTTTCCATTTCTCATAATGGATATAATGAAAGTAAAATAAATATTTATTAAAATTTATTGAATAATTATTATGTTTTATATATCATTTATTTTAATAAAATACATCCTTATTATCATCCACATAAAAATAAAATGAAAAACATTACATATCTACATGGAGTTGGAAGTCCGCATTCACACATGAGCAACATTATTGATTTCCATTATGTTATTTGGTAACAAGTTTTATGTTATATTGTGTTTAAATAACTATTTTAATATAATAAATATAAAATATATTTATTATCTTTTATCGTCACTACATTCAATTGAAATTCAGTTTAAGAAATGAATCACATTACTTCATGAGGCGGCATACTGTAATACTGACAAGCGATGTTAATTTATCCCTTACAGATTGGAAATTAAAAGGTACCTGTGAAATAAAAATTCAATATGTACAAAAATAATATAAATACCCTATATATATGTTAAATCTAACCTTACATCTCTACGTTAAAAATGGTAATAGGAAATAAACTACATCGATTTATGATGTGGCAATCTGACATTAACATGATCAGCGACTTTGATTTCTATTTGATTGATGTGGATATGAATAAATATTTAAAAATTAACAAAAAAATATTATTATATAGTAAGAAATGGTGTTAATATTTTTTAATATTTTTAAAATATTATAAGGACTTATAAGATGATGAAAAATTAAAAATCGTAGAAAAAAACATTACCACTTCCACGAGAAACCTCTAGTTTATTATACTAAAATCCTCAAAGACAAGATTTGTTATTTAAAAATGATTATTCGAAGTGTTTAGTTATGTATTTAACAGTTTTGGGTTGGTATTAAAAGACCCAAATTTCTATGATAGTTTTAAAGGGGAGGCGGGTTGTTGGAATTTTTTTAATGGGGGAGTGGTCACCCCTGGTAGTTTAAAAAATAATCCATTACATTGACATTCTTATCCAAAAAAATCATCAAAAATGGAAAATTCTCAAAAATATATATATTATAGATTCTAAATCTAGACATACATATATTTTACAATATTTTTGGTCATTATAACCATTATCATTTTACATTAAGCCTTATTAATCATATTTTTTTACCTTAATCTAGACATAAATCATATTTTTACATTAATCTAAACTATTAATTTTTCACTATTTTATCTATAATAATGGAAAAAATATAACATTTAATAAAATTTAAATTACATTGATTCACAATAGTTAATAGATTTTGAGAAATTCAATTCTCCCATGTGGCATAATCCAATTCAAACTTATACATGCAAACGTATGAACAAAGAAGGCTTCTAAAGAGAAAATTCCTATTAATATAGAATGTCATAACAAAAAATATTAAACATGAAATTGATTACAATAAACAAAATTAGTAAAATTTTTATATTTTATATATTTTTTTACTTCAAATATAATATAAGATATAATTTATTATTATTTATAAATTAAAAAAAATTAATTCAAATTCTATATTTATCACTATTCAAAAAAGTTAACCTTTTAGAAAATTCTTTTATAATCTCCCATATATATTTATTACATGTATAACTACAAAAATTATTTTATTTCATCAAATATATATTATAAAATTTATAAAAAATGGTATTAAATTATTCTTCCATAGCATGAAAAATCTTCCATTAAAAAGATACAGTTTTTCGGAAAACATTTTAGTACTAATAAAATGGTTCTTATTATATTTTTATTCAATAAATAACAATTTAAGTTTTTGTATACATGTGTATAACCTATGGAAATCAATAATATAGGTTTTTGAATTATTACTCTCCAACATAATTACTTGTCTATAGTTGTATTTTTTAAAAAATAATAACATTTTTGTATAGAGTTTTGTATCATTTAAAACCAACATTTCATGAATCAGAAGCAATATAAAATTTAATTTCATTAAAAAAAATAAATAATAAAATATTCTCTTTTATATTTTCGTTTATTTTTTGTATCATCTTTAATAAATTCTATAAAAAATGGTGTTCCTGTTTTAAAATCTAAGTGTGTTACATTCATGATAGAATCCAATGATGTTAATTATTTCTTATAGGAGGTATGATAAAATGATATCATTATTATTTATTCATTTGATGGTTTATGATTATTATGATAAGATTAACATCAAACCTATTTTCTTTTTATGGGCTATACAATTAAGAAATGGTGAACAATTTATAAGTCCTTTTTCTTTTCCACAAGTTATACTTTGATTAATGTATTATGAATCCAATTTCCCTTTCAAGGATTATGATATGATGAAAAATTTATAATCCTATTAACAAAGTAATTATAATTTTCAATATTTTATGGATGGGATAGAATTATATATCCCTCAAAATCAATGTGTAAGGATCAATATCTTAGAAGATTATGTACACTTAAATAGGTATTGAACCTAGTTCAATGATGGGCTCTGTCCAATATGATAATCCTTGGAGTGAATCTTTATTACCCAGATGGTTTTTAGAGTGAACTAAATCCATTAAAATATCTTTTTATGTGATCTTTGTACACTAATAAAATTTTCATATATTTATATTTGTATGCCATAAAATTATGTGTTATGAAAATGTTATGCTCTAATAACTCATGTACTTCGATTTATTTATGATTTATGTCTTTTTAACAACAAATAATTATTCTATATATGAAGATTGTGATATGAGATATATTGGTTATGGAATTCAAATGTTATTATATTGTTCTGATAACATTATGATCATTTTATATTTAAGTGATAACTTATATCTCCCTTGTTTACCCATACTAAACATTTGAGCTCACTCATTATAATAATTCATTCCCATGGTTATGAATAAATATATTATGTATGATATATCCAAGAATGGTGATTATTATTAATAACTTATTAGTAGTCAATACAATTATATTTTGTACATTTTATAAATATATTACTTTCCCGTTATACTTGATCTATAGGGTTTTGGTGGTGATTATTTTTTATACATTAAATGTTAATATAATTATATGTAATATATATGTTAGAAAATTATGTTCCACTATTTCTTGTATCAGAGTAAGGATTTTCTTACATTGGAATCTAAGCTGATAAAACAATACTGAGATTCCTAGTTATAGGTTTATGTATATTATTTTATCATTATTTTTTTAATAGTCAATGATTTATTATATTAAAATTTTGGTTTCATAAACTATGATAAATATATTAAGATTCTGATATCCTAGCAATGTTTTTTTTTGTGATTGAACAATATTATTCAAGATTCATGTCTTTCATGAAACCATTTTTTTAGTATTGGATTATATATTGAACGATAATGTTTAAGAGGTAATATGAAAGATTAAATTTTGAAGAACCTTATTTGATCTTTTATAGAGTCTCCTAGAATAATTATTCTTATCCTAAATGATTATATTTTGAGTTTTGAGTGAAAAACCATAATGGTTTAATGGTTACATATCAAATATATGATTCATATAATATTTAATTTGTGGTAATGTTGTCCCATAAAATCTTATTATTATCCATATGGTTGAATTTTTGTTATCTTAACCATATATTGATTTTGATTAGATAATGGTAATATATGATTCCATGGATGTGAAGTCACATTTGATATTCCACTCCAACCTATGATATAATACTGGTTAGATGATAAATGTGAACTTCTAATTGGAATTTAATCCATTTTACTCATCTTCATTACTATTGAAAATAGATTCCTTTCTCGGATTGTTTGGGAGATAGTTAACATAAATGATACACCAATTGTGTGGGAGTTTTTCAACAACTTTTTAGACTGGTATCCAAGAATTTCCCAAAATTGTACCATTAACCACTTAAGATAACTCATTCAATGTTCTAAAACTATTTAAAATACTCCATATAGAATGAACTTGATTGATTTGTAGGCATTGAAGAAGATACTCTAAGAGAAAATTCAAAAGTATTTTACGGGAAAAGTGCATCACCATACTGTTTAAATGTTGTTTTTTCTAATATGAAATATTGGTCATTGTGAATATACATTGAATATTAAGATCTTAACAGGATAATAATTTAAAATACGTATCTTAATTCTTTTATATAGGATTTTTTGAGAAACTATTTTGATATTAATAATTTTTCAAGATTGATCATCATTTTTGATATCATCAATTGAGGATAAAGAAGGAGGATATACCTAAGTCAACATTTTCTAAAATTTATGGACACAATTAAAACATGGTAATTCTATTTTAAATTACTAATTACCCTAACTAAATCATGTATAAAATGAAAACAATTATTATTACCTTTATCAATATTTGTTAGTATGTAAATTAATAATCTGTAAATATTCAATGTGAAATGTTGAGCATGAAGATCAATTAATTAATTTTTTGATGTAAATAAGGATAAACTATCTGATAAATAACTAATGATTCAATTTAGGATAAAAATGTTTCACATTTAGGTCATACAATATCAATAGTGGGTATATTGGTCGATCCATCAAAAGATGATGTTTCTAATCCTTGTCTTAGAACAACAACTATAACTATTATCCATAGTTTTATTTTTTATCTAGATATTATGAACATTTTGCAGAGTATGTTTTATGAATATTTAATCCACTCAACAATATTACTTTTAAGGGAGTCAAGTTACTTTATACAACTAAATACATTGAATATTTCAAGCAACTAAAAAGAAGATTAGTCAGAGAACTTGTGCTTACATTACCCTATAATGTATAAGGGTTTGTAAAATATATTTACTGATCAAAAAAGAGAATGAGATTAATTTTCATATATAATTATATAGTTATATCGTCAACCTCATGATAATGGATGGTCCATTGAAAAAATTACCTAACTATCATTTGGAATTTAGTCATAGTAAATGTTGTGTTAAAAGTATGGAGAAATTATATTTGTTGGGAAATATGTGAAATATAACAAAAATAAAATATTAAATTATAAATTTACTAAAAAATATTTGAATATAATTGTAATATGATAGTTTGAGACGATTAGATATTATCAACAGATCAATAATTCACAATTTTGGGAATGCGAACGATGTTGTTGAGGCTCTGAATTGAATGAATCATGCAAGCTTATATACGATGAAGTTATAAAACGATCCAATAATTATGGATTTACAAATGTAGGTTATGTAAATGAATAATGAATGGTAGAAATAGTACCATTATCAAATGAGTATATAACCATATATCTAAGTGAGGACTAAAGAGTATAAAATGGAAGATTTCGAGATGTAGACGACTATTATAAAAGTTTCTGAGATCAAAATAGCTTATAATGAATGATAAGTTGAAAAATAAATGACTGAATTTCTTCAATAACATATATGCTAAAGTAGCTATTGTATGTTATCCATAGTTCATAATTCTCTATTCATCTATGAGTTATGATGTTGTATAGGGAATTGAAAAAATTTCATCAGTGGGAACCAAGAAAAAAAGATTCCATTAGGGATGTATGATGGTACATGGTATGTTAGTATGTTATGTCTAATTACGTAATTATAAGGGTATGATAGATCCATTACCTACACCTAAATAGAAATGGGAAAACACCCCCATGTATTTCATAATGAAACATTATAATATATTTAATGGGAATAATGAAATATTGGATGTGGTCAATAACTTTAATATGTTAGAACACTTAATATTTATCACTGAAGATGTAAGGACCTAACCTTAAACATTAATATATCTAGAGTTAAAGAAAGAATTCAAATTTAGGATATTTTTATGTTTAGTGTTTTATTGAATTAGATCATAATAATTACATGACATCTAAAAAATTACAAGGTTGACACTTCACCTCATTTCCCCTTTTTTCATAAAATAAAAACCGTTAAAAATAGACATGTCTAGTTCCATGTTTTATACAGCATGAGTTTTCCTTGATCCAATCCTTGAAACTATTCATCTTTAAGTCCCATGAAAAACATTTCAAAATGTGGTATGAGCATAAAAATCTCAGTAAGTGTTATAAAATAAGCAATGAAAATATTAGTCTATCAATACATAAAAATCAAAGAAATAATACTTTTCAATCATTAACATACAACACAAAAGCATATGTTTTATGAATAACACATGGTAATGATAAATCCTAAAAGTAACACCTGGAATACATAATTGAATTAAATTATTTATTTCATAGATACATAGGGAGTCACATTTGGAATACCCATTGGTGTATATTCCTTTAATCACTTAGGAGAAACATTAACATTTACCTTCATCTTTTTATCCAATGCATTGGAGAGCTATATCTGGCTCACTCGCCCTGTGTTTATCATGCAACCACCCGTATATCTAAACAATTCCAAATTACCATAACATATTCATAAACTATATAACATGTAACACCCCAAACTTCCAGGGTAATCTTCTCTTTGAAAAATAGAGCAGAGTGTGTTGTACGCAACCTTGAGTTCTAACACACCACGACCAATCAAAGTAGCCATTATGAATAGTAATACCCACTTTTTGGAAATTATATAAACTTTATATTTCAAAATGGACTTCATTTTTGTATTCGAAATGTCGAAATTATCCTAAATTGATTTTATTGCATGATTCTGAGAACATCCAATTTTTTATGAATACTGAAAAATAATTAAAAACAACTTTTTTAATAAAAATAATTTATAGCGATAAATTATACTATTGAGTGGTTTTAAAGTATAATTAGAATATATATTTACCATTTTATCCAATGGTGTTCATTATAATTAATTTCACTTTGAAATTGGACATAAACAATTGTCAATCTTTTGATATATATTGTTTCTTAAAAACACGCTATTTATTGTGACAGTGGGAATTAATTATAAAATTAATTAATTAAACTTATATGTTTGTAATTTTTTAAAATAGACATCATTTTTAATTCTTAATATCAATTATTTCATAGGGTGAAATTTTGGCATTGTTCTGAAAAACATCTATTTTTGATGAATAGTGAAACCACTAAGTGGTAGTTAAAAAACTGATTTTGCATTTAAATGAATCTTTACAACTTCTATGAATTTAATTTCAAAAATAAGACATAAATTGATGTCATTAAGATGTAAAATGCAATTCAATGGGATTAAAATAATTTTTTAGTGGATAGTAACTTTTGAGTTTTATTAATCGCGATTAAAGTTAATTGGTGAAATTTAAGGTAAAAATGATATTATAAAAATATGAAAATACTTTTACACTTGTCATGACCTTATTGGATGAGTCATGGAAGACCAAGACAATCCATGGGTCAACTTGGGGACCCCATGGAGCCACTTGGGTAAGAAAATGACATTAATAATGTTTTATTTAAAGTAAAAATAAAATTGTCACAAACATGTGTTGTTTTACAAAAACAATTATTACATGGAGTTATATATGTTACCTTTTAGACTATAAATATTAATTTGAAATATAAAAATATTACTACATAATGGTAATTTTTTTATAATTTTTAGACTTTAAATAAATTAAAATTTGTATGACATCATGATGATGCAGCGATTACCTCATTAATTAACGATTTAAATAAAATGAAAATAGAATGTAAAATCTAAGACTTGCACTTTTAAAAAACCTATTTTATGAGTATATTTAAAACACTTATCACCTTATCTTTTAAATATATTATTTTGGGACCTTTGATGTCCGAAAATCATTTCATAATAATGTATCATTTCATGAGTTTCCAAGAGTTCTCCTCCTCTCCTCTTATAAAAGGCCCCCACATCTACCACCTTACTCACACCATCAAACCCATTTGGATCGGCCAAAATCTTCCCAAATACTCTTTCAACTTACCTCTCTTACACCTATAAGTCTCACTTTGGGCTGAAGTCTTCCCAATGTATCCTTTGGCTCAAATCAAAAAGAGTTACCCGATTTTAAGGTAATGTCTTCTCTTGTGTTCTTTTGTTTTATTTTTCTTCTCCAACCCCATAAAATATTTTTATTCCTTTATTTTGTAACAACATGAGTATCCGGAATATAATTGGATGTTTTTATGAGAATAATTTTACTTACACATACACACACCTTCGTCTAATGGTTAAAAACATACTGTTTCTGTGGGTGGCGAATTACTGCCTCACAAAACGATGATTGTTCAATATTCTTTTAACACCTCTCATGGTGTCCATTATGATGAAACTATTTTTTATATATGATATATATTATGTTCTGTTTTCTTTATTCCTATGTATTTTTATTTATGGAAAACCTTTATGATTTCCATTATGGGTAAACGTGATAATTTTATTTTAAAAGTGCGGACTACCGCCCCCTCAAAGTGAATTGAATCGTTAATGCCACATGTGGAATGTAAAAAGGATGGAGTAAATGGTATTATAAATTATATTATACTGTAATTATAGTATAACTTTATATAATTATAATTTCATTCAATTAAATAAGAAATAGATTTGAAAGTAGCATTCATGCGTACGTACGGCTTACCGTCTCCATGAACGGTGCATTTCATTTCTTACCTCTCAATGTTATGTAATATTATAAATGCATGTATATACTGGATATATATGATATATATGATATATACATCAGGAATATAATTTTTTATATAATTGATATTTTACCACATGAACATCTTGTAATTATAATATGTTTTTTTAACTAATGTACCAAAGATCGACAAAATGACTGTTATTAACATAAATAATTACATAATGTTCATAACATGGTAATAAGTGATATTCAAGGAATAATAAACATGAAAAAGGATCTTAAGAAATTATAAATTAACTCTGGTTTATTATTCATGAGGTTAAATAACGGTTGAGTCAAGTTGGACATGAGGTAAGGGAACTTCTTAACCCAATTTTCATTCTTTGGGTTAATCTCCTACATTCAAATTATGTCATGATATTATTATTTCAAATCTTGTATGTGTACTTTATTTATGTATAATTATAGTGAATAAACATTTTAGATCTATTTTATTTAAAAAAATGATCTTTTTAAGGGACTTCATCTCAATCTCTATTCATTGAGACATATTTTGTTTTATACAAAAATTTCGTTTATACGGTGTATAAACCCCTTTGACTTTTACATTTATTCAAAAGGAATCTTTTTATATGAAGCTTTTTACTAAACGGAAAAAAGGATTTTTTTTTCTTGTCATACATATGCAGCATTAATGACTTCTACACCACTGTGACCATTATTTGAGTTTTGGCTTCCTCTACAAGACATAACTATTTTAAATGAAAATCAAATATCAAGTTTTCATTTTCTTTTATTTTGGTATTAGAAATGGTTTTGATAATGTTTTTACTATATCAATGTGTTTTATTGATATCTTGTGATTGAAATGTAGAAATGTTATGTTTCCTTTATGCATGTTTTATGTGATACGATTATGTTGTGGTGTATGATATGTTTAAACATGTTTATATGAGGAATGCATTGGACTTAATAAGTGACGGGTGGATCCCGCTATAGCTCCTCGATGCATCTATAGGTCTCATGAGACAAGATAGTGTCTTGGCACGAGCCCTTGACCAAATATTATTTGTAGTCTTGGCACGAGGCCTTGGCTACATGGTTATGATAGTCTGACATTATGCATTCCATCATTATGAAAGTGGTTTTTGATATTGCATGTGATTATTCGACCAGTAGAATATCAATGTGATTATGTAAATGGAATTATCTCATTTTAATTTTTCCATATTATGTGGAAATTCATGTTTAAAAGGCTTTTGTTTAGTTATACATTTCCTTAAATATTAATGTTTATTTTTGAAATATTCCTCTATATTGTTATCCTTACTGAGAATCTGAGCTCACCCCTTCCAATGTTTTAATTTTTCCAAGATGTGAACAAGTATATTATGAATGACCTGTAGGGATCGTATGATGGGATATAAAGACATGATGTTGTTGTATATTTGTTTTACTTTATGATGTAATATAAGACTTATTAATGTATCTAGTTTTTTCAAGGCTACTAAACTAATCGGTCTTTCAAGACATGATGTTTTGTGATCATGACAATGTTACACAATAATGCACCTACTCTGGGTAGCTGGGGTCGGGGCATTATAGTTTCTATCAGAGGTAGGTTAGTATTAACCTTGGAAGCTAGATTTAGAAATACTCTGATTAGAGCACATAGCCCTAAGATAGACTTTGAGGATTAGTATAGAAGAATATCCCAGAATTTTGGTATTATAGAGATTTTATGAGTTTTCTGAGCAATACATCCCTATCTGGATAGGAGCAGGTAGTGGCGGCTTTGGAACAGATGTACCTAGGGGTAAAACACGAAAACACCACATTGAGCTAGACTCGAACGGGAACGTGTGCATGACAATGGGCCTTGTTTCACTCTTGGTTATGACACTCACGGGGGATATGCATAGGATTATTCTAATTTTCATTAAAAACCATTATGAATGGTTTATGAGTATATACATCCTCAAAGAAAACATTTTTATGATTATGGATTATATCCATAAATAGTTCAATTTATGTTAAGTGTTTTTCAAGTTTGTTATAATGTATTTCGATTCATAAACAAATATAGTTTATAACATTGTATAGAAATGGCGCCTAATGGAAGGAATGAAAACCGTATCAGTGCACGCACTCCATGTAGTGATTTCCCTCCTGCTTAAGATAATTATAATGGAGTTGGTGATACAACTGTTGTTGATCATCTTATCACCATACTGGGGCAACTCACTCAGGTAATGTATAATAACCTTACTCGTATGGAGCACCCTGATCCGCAACGTGGAGGATCAATGTTAGACCGCTTAATGAGGCTACAACTGCCAACATTTAATTGGGGTACAAATCCATTAGTATCTAAGAAATGGATAAACACCTTAGAGAAAATATTCCATGCCTTAGGGAGTAATGAAATGGAAGAAGTTATCATGGAAATTTACCACCTCACTGGAGATTCTAATCAATGGTGGTCATTGGTTCAAAACATGAAAGAAGATGAAGAAGTATCTAATATGTAATGGAAGGATTTCAATGATATTTTCCTAGAAAAATAATTTCCTCATGACCATCGAGCAGATATGGAATGTCAATTTATGAGTCTGAGACAAAAGGATTATGGGAATGTCGCAAATTATGAGGTCAACTTTACAAGGTTAGTGAGGTATGATGAAGATTATATACGTAACCCAAGATGTAATATTTATCATTTCATTGATGGGTTAAAACCGTTCCTCCATCGAGACTTAGTCTCATAGACCTTCTCTTCGTACAAAGATATTGTCTCATGTGCTATCAAGGTAGAAAAGGAATTCTCTAAATCTTATCACAATAATGTAAATCAAGAGAAGAAGAGAACGGTGGAACAAGAGATAGATAAATGGAAAAAGGGAAATAATGATTTTACATTATGCGATAATTTTGTGAAGAATCACCCCGGTACTTTCCTATAAGGAATGGGAGTTTGTTATAAATGTGGATAAAAAGGTCACAAGGCTCGTGATTGCAATGGAAATAAAGAAGCTATCAATGTTGAATTATACAATTGTAGTGAAATGGTGCATTATAAAAATGAATTTCCTAAGTGTTAGGAAAACTTATCTCAGAAAAGGACAAGGGATCAAGGACAATCTTATGTTGTTACTACAGTTGAACTGGAATAATTAATGTATTGGTGCTTTTGGACTCAAGGATTATATTTTGGTTATAAGAATAATGTGTTATATATAAGGATTGTACTGCAGTACTTGTTGTTTTCATTAAAGATTTAATATGATGAAGGTAATCATATTTTTAGTATGTGATAATAAGATAATCATTACTTTGTTTCAGGAATCTGATGTTACAATTGATTTTGGAATTTAGAGACCATTTAGAGAATGTCTGGAAAGAGGTATTTTGGATATCTATAAAGGATGGAATGGATTAAGTTTAACATTGGATAGTAATATTTAAGGTTAAAACATTTATGAAGATTATTTTTGGAATATTATAATACTATAGTTTTAAGAAAAGGACAACCTGTAGGTCAGGGGATAAACTGTCATGACAGACAAAGCTACTGGAATCGAACCCACAACCATAGTGTGACAGGCCTTTATTACCTACCACTATCCTACATGAAGTCCCAGGTTATTAAAAAATAGATTTCATAATATAAATGGTATGTGTTAATATTTGGAACCTTATAAGATTAGGATAAATATAAATTTTTTGAGTACTATTATCTTTTTGAGTGAAAGATGGGTTTGCAGTGAAAATTTATTAAAGAATGAAAGTCTACATGAAAAGTATGTATATCTCCTTACGTTCTTAGTAAATCTCCTAAATAAATTCCTCAACTTTATGAACGGTAACTTAAAACAAAAACGTTATCGGTGAATTTTTCCTACAGGGGAATAAATGATCATTTAACCAATCACATGTGTGTGATTTTCATGTAGTTAATCTTTCTACTAATCCTGTTTTATACAACTCTCCACCAGACCATGATGGTTTTTTTCCTCCATATCCATGTTTTCATAGAATCCTAGTATTGGCTATCCCGGGTGACCTTTGTTCTTCTCTTTCTTTCATTAAAAGTTATATTTTTATTAAACTTAATTCTGATGTGGGTTTTCCAAAAATGTATTTTATATTTTCAACCTTTGATATTGAAAGAAAAATTTCAAATTGAGAGGTTGCAATTTATTGAAGGAGGGGAGAATGTAACACCCCAAGAATCCATGGTATGCTTCTCTTTGAATAATAGAGTAGCGTGTGTTGTACGCAACCTCGAGTTCTAACACACTGCGACCAATCAAATTAACTGTTATTAATAGTAATACCCACTTATTGGAAAGAATATAAATTTAATATTTCAAAAGGGACTTCATTTTTGTATTCTGAATATTGAAATTATCCTAACTTGAAATATTTGTAATATTCTGTGAACTTCCAATTTTTTATGAATAGTGAAAAATACTTAAAAAAAATTTTAATCCAAATAATTTGTAGTGATAAACTATAATATTTATTGGTTTTAATTTATAATTATAATATATTTTTACCATTTTATCCAATGGTGTTCATTAGAATTAATTTTACATTGAAATTGGACATAAATAATTGCCAATCTTTTTATATATATTGTTTCTTAAAAACACGCTATTTGTTGTGACCGCGGGAATTAATTATAAAATTAATTAATGCAACCTATATGTTTGTAATTTTCTTAAAATAGACGTCATTTTTTAATTCGGAATATCAATTATAGCTTAGGGTGAAATTTTGGCATTATTCTGAAAAACTTCAATTTTTGATGAATAGTGAAACCACTAAGTGGTAGTTAAAAAACTGATTTTTCGTTTCAATGAAACTTTACCGCTTTTATGAATTGAATTTCAAAAATCCAACATACATGGTTGTCATTATGATGTAAAATGTGGTTCAATGGGATTAAAATAATTTTTTGGTGAATAGTATCTTTTAAGTTTTATTAATCACGATTAAATGTAATAAGTGAAATTTAAGGTAAAAATGATATTATAAAAATATAAAAATACCTTTAAAATTATCTTGAAATTATTTGATAAGTCATGGCCGACCAAGAAAATCCATTGGTCAACTTGGGGACCCCATGGAGCCACTTGGGTAATAAAATTACATTAATAACTTTTTATTTAAAGTAAAAATAAAATTGTCACAAACATGTGTTGTTTTACTAAAATAGTTATTACATGGGGTTATATAAGTTAAATTTTCTACTATAAATATTAATTGGAAAGATAAAAATATTTCCCACATCATGGTAATTTTTTTATACTTTTTAGACATTAAATAAATTAAATATTGAATGACATCATGATGATGCAGCGATTACCTAATTAATTAACGATTTAAATAAAATGAAAAGATAATGTAAAATATAAGACATAAACTGGTCAAAAACCTAATGGATGAGTATATTTCGAACCTTATCACCTTATATTCGAAATATATAATCATGGGACTTTTGAACTATGAAAATCATTTCATAATAATGTAACATTTCATGAGTTTCCAAGAGTGCCCCTCCTCTCCTCTTATAAATGCCCCCAACTCTACCACATCACTCACACCATCAAAGCCATTTGGATCTTCAAAACTATGTCCACATACACTCCCAACTTCCTATATTACTCCTAGATTCCTCATGTTTGGCATAAGTCTTCCCAAGGAAGCCTTTGTCTCAAATCAAAAAGAGTTACCCGATTTTAAGGTAATGTCTTCTCTTGTGTTCTTTTGTTTTATTTTCCATCTCCAACCCCCTAAAATCTTTTTATTACTTTATTTTGAAACAACACAATTATCTTCAATATACATGTATGTTTTTATGAGAAGGATTATATTTACACTTACACACACCTTTGTCTAATCGTTAAAGAACATATTGTTACTGTGGGTGGCGAATTACTGCCTCACATAACGATGATTGTTCAATATTCTTTTAACACCTCTCATGGTGTCCATTACGATGACACTATTTTCTATATATGATATATATTATTATGTTTTATCCTTATTCCTCTGTATTTTAATTTATGTCATACCTTTATGATTTCAATTATCGGTAAACGTGATAATTTCATTTTAGGAACTGTGGACTACCACCCCTCAAAGTGATTTGAATCGTTAATGACATATGTGGGATGTATAAAGGATGGAATAAAGGTTGTTATACATTATATTATAATGTAATTATAGTATACCTTTATATAATTATAATTTCATTCCATTAAATACGAAGTAGAATTGAAAGTAGCATTCATGCTTACGTACGACTTACCGTCTCCATGAACGGTGCATTTCATTTTTTACCTCTCAATGTTATATAATATTATAAATTCATGTATATAATAGATATATATGATATATATGATATATACATCATGAATATAATTCTGGATATAATGGATATTTTACCACATGAACAACTTTTAATTATAAGAAGTTTATTTTTGACTCAAGTACGAAAGATCAACAAAACGATCGTTATTAACATAAATAATTACATGATATTCATTACATGGTAATAAGTGATATAAAAAGAATAATATACTTGAAAAATGTTCTTAAGAAATCATAAATTATCTCTATTTATTATTCAGGAGGTTAAATAATGGTCGAGTCATGTCGGACACAAGGTAAGGGAACTTCTTAACCCAATTTCCATTACCTCCTAGTTTCAAATTATGTCATGATATTATTTTGTCCTATCTTGTATTTGTACTTTTTTATGTGTAATTATAGTTAATACACAAAATATATCTATTTTATTTAAAAAATTATCTTTGTAAGGGACTTTGTCTCAATCTCCATTCATTGAGGCATATTTTCTTTTATACACAAATTTATTTTATACTGTGTATAAACCCCTTTGACTTTTACATTTATTCAAAAGGAATTTTCTTATTAGAAGTGTTTTACTAAATGAAAAAATGAATTTTTTGCTTGTCTTACATATTCGGCGACAACGACTTCTCCGGCTCCGTAACCATTATTTGAGTTTATGCTTCCTCTACCAGCCATAACTTTTTTTAGATGAAAAAAATACCATGTTTTAATTTTCTTTTATTTTGGTATTTTAAATGGTTTTGATAATGTTTTTATTATATCAATATGTTATATTGATATCTTGTGATTGAAATGTGGAAATTTTTAGTTTCCTTTATGCATGTTATATATGACACGATTATGTTATGGTTTGGGTTATTTTTAAACCTGTTCATATGAGGAATGCATTGGACTTAATAAGTGACGGGTGGAGCCCGATATAGCAGTTCGATGCATCGGTAGGTCTAATGAGAGAAGCTAGTATCTTAGCATGAGACCTTGACAAAATCTTATGTGTAGTCTTGGCACGAGGCCTTGGTTACATGGTTATGATAGTTTGGCATTATGCATTCCATCATTATGAAAGTGGTTATTGATATTTCATGTGATTATTCAACCAGTAGAATATCCATGTGATTATATAAATGGAATTATCTCATTTTAATTTTTCCATATTATGTTTAAGTTCAAGTTTAAAATGATTTTTTTAGTTATACATTCCCTTAAATGTTAATGTTTCTTTATGAAAGCTTCCGCTATATTTTTATCCTTACTGAGCATCTGAGCTCACCCCTTGCAATTTTTTAATTTTTCTAGTATGTGAAGAAGTATATTATGAATGAATTATAGGGATAGAATGTGGTGATATAATGACAAGATGTTGTTGTAGATTTGTTTTACATTATGATTTAATTAAGACATATGAATGTATCTAGTGTTTACAAGGCTACTAAACTAATCCGTCTTTCAAGACTTGATCATTTGTGATCATGCCAATGTTACATAATAATGCACCCACTATGGGTAGATGGGGTCATGGTGTTACATAAAAAACCTAGATTAAAGATAAAATTTTCACATCACAATTAAAATATACAATTTCATGATATCAATATAATCAATGCTTTATCAAACAACTTTAAAAATCATTTAAAACATTTTATAAAGATATTTTTGAACCAAAGTGTCCCATACCACTTTGAATATTTTGAACGAAATATTAATATCAAAAAATTCATGTCCATATTAATAAATCTGTAAAACCATTTTTAAATCATGAACATTAATAATAAATATTTAGACGAATAAATCATTAAAACATTTAAAACAGTATTTTATTTAAAGAGTTCCGAACAAATTTTGAGACGCTTAAATACAAATAATTGAGGAAGAACATTAATCAAAACTTATAATATCATAATGAATTAATAGATTCTTGATATAATATGTCAAAGGGATGTATATACACCATATAAAAGTGAATTGGTGTATGACAACAATTATATTTCAATGAATGTTAAATAAATAATAAGTCCCTTACAAAGAGAATATCCTTAGATTACGGAAAAATAAGTTAAATAATTATGTTTGAAAAATAATAATACACCTGATATAAGTTTATTTTAAGGGTAAAACAATAATATGTCATTCACACATATTTATAGCATGAAATAATCAAGAAGTAAAATTTTGTACCAAATATTGGAAATTTGGTTTACATGTTATCTTATAGAAATTCGAAAGACTAACATTGTCACATTAAAATTCAAAAAATTTGATGCTGGATGAAGAATGGGTCTATAAGCACATGGACATAAAAAGTATAGAAATAAGGATATATAACAAAATATCCCAACAAAAGAAATTTTAAATTTAAATGACATAAAATAAGTCATTAACTAAATGAGTACTGTGAAATTTCCACTTATTTTGTAACATATGAAAAAAACAAAAAAGATGGATCATATAATGAAGATATAAATTCCAATAAATTATATTATATTGCATAATGAATAAAATCATAGACAATAAAAACAGCACACAAAAATAAATTCTGACAAACATAGCATTAATCTCATAGTAATAAAAAGTTAAATGAAAACCACTTACCTCAGGTCTGACTTGACTCATTTTTTCATTATTATGCCTAAATAATAAACATATGTTAATTTATTCGTGATTATAAACAATTTTAAAATTTATTATTCATTTAATTTCACTTATTACCTTTCAATAAAATTTATTAATTATTTTAGTTCATATCGGACATTTTGTCGATGTTTAGAACTTTAGTAAACAAATAAACTTTTAATAATTACATATTTTCCATGTGGTCAAAAGTATATTATCTAGAGAATTATATTTCTGATCATGATATAATATATATCATATATATCCACTATATATTTATTTTTAATGGACCACAAAATTTGGATGTAAAAAATGAAATGCACCTTTCCTAGAGAAGGATAGTTGTACAGACGCATGAACACTACTTTCTATTCCTATTCATTTTTAGTGGATTGAAAAATAAATAATTCATAGATATAATATAATCCCAGTATAATATGTAGGTTATATTTGTTACATAAGATAATAAGTTACATCCTTTATACATCCCATGTATGGCATTATCAAGTTATATCACTTTTGAGGGGGTTGTAGTATGAACTTCCTTAAATAAAATTATTGTATTTACCTATTATTGAAACCATAAATATATGATATAATGAAAAAAACAGAAGCATAGAGAAAAAAATAAACATAATATATATCATATATAAATAAAGTTCCATCATAATGTCCACTATGATAGGTAGTTAGATATATTTGAACTGTCGTCGTTTCATGAGATAATAGATCGTCGTCCAGATAAATGATATGTTCGTATCCATTAGATGGAGATGCGTGGAAGTATAGTTAGAATCATTATCATAAAAACAACCTAGCATATTAGGGAAACTAGTGACGTTATAAAATAATGTAATGAAGATAAATTTGGTGGTTGGAGATGTAAAATAATAGAAAATAACATAAGAAAAGACGTAACCTTGAAATTGGGAAACTCCCTTCAGTTTGAACCAAAAAGTTTTCTTGAAGTGACTTTTTCTAATGGTAAGGCTTATAGGTTGAATAAAGAGATCATGAGAGATTATTTGGGATGATTTTGTATATGGAAAGGTGCTTGAGATGTGTGAGTAATGGGTTATAGGAGAGGGATTTTTATAATCGGGGGAGGCGATCCTTATGATCGATTTAAATATTGTTCTATTATATATATATTTTTGTTTCTAAAGGTCCAAAATATATTTTAGTATAAGATAAAATGACAGTTTTATGAAATTTAATCATCCAATAAGAATTCAATAGTTTTTGGATATTGTGTTTATTTTTATAATCATTTTTTAAATAATTCATTAATAAGATAACCACTGCATCATTATTGTATCAACGATAATTTTATTTATTTGATGTCTAAAAATAATAAATAAAATACCATGATATAAGAATTCTTTTTAGATTTTACATTCATATTTATAGTCAAATATATCAATCAAATAACCCTGCATTAATTTTTTTATCAAAATAATACTTGTTTTGGATATTTTTACTTTTACATAAAATAAAAACATATTAGTGGCATCATCTTCCCCAAATGGATTTTAAAAGACACAAATGTCACACATGGACTGTATTGGTCATCCATGAATCATAAAATAAGGTTCAGAAATGTGTTACTATAATTTTATAATATTATAAGATTATTTTTACTATGAAATACCCTATTTACCATTAATTGTGGAAAATAAAAGTCAAAAGTAGCTATTCACCAAAAAATTCTCATCCTATTAAACAAAATTTTACATAAAATTAACATAAATTTTAATTGAATTTTTGAAATTCAATTCACAGTAGTGGAAAATTTTCATTTAAATGAAATAGTCGGTTTTTAACTACTACTTAATGTTTTCACTATTCATAAAAAATTGAAGGTGTTTAGAAAATACAAAAAATTAAGCCAAACTACTATATGATTTTCTGAATTAAAAAATGAAGTCTAATTTTCCAAACTAAAAACATAAAAGTTTCATTAATTAAATTAAAATTAATTCCCATTGTCCAAATAAAAAGTGTGTTTTTAAGAAATCACAACTATCAAAACATTGACACTTGTTTATGTCAAATTTCAAAGTGAAATTATGTCCAATAACCAAAATTGGATTGAATGTAAAAAATATAATATAAATACAATTTAAAACTATTTAAAAATATAATCCATCCATATTAATAAATTTTATTAAAAGTAAGTTTTGAATTAAAATGTTGTATTCTTCACTATTCATTAAAAATGAACATTATCATAAAAATACCAAAAAATTACCCAAAGTAAATTTTGATGTCCCTATTTTAAATAAGAATATTATTTTGTCAAATAGAACATTTAAAAGTAAAAAAAAATATTAAAATAGGGTTCTCCATCAAAAGGCAGTAAATTGTCCTTTAAAAAAATATTTGAATATTTCTGCATAAAATTATATTCATCAAACTTTTAAGCCTCAAAATTTTATTGGATAAATGTAAATTCATTTAAAAAAATGTATAATAATAATAATATGGTTAGTTTAGTTCATTACCTTTAATAAAATTGATAGACATTAACAATGATTTAAAATATTAATCTTATATTATTATTTTTCAATATGGCTCATCATTGTGTGACACATAAGACTTCAGAGAAACCCATTGTTCCCTGTCAAGTAAACCATTAGAAATAGAATCCCCATTAAAATTAAATTAAAATTTATTTCAAAAATAATAATAAATATGAAAATTTCATATTCTTTATTTTCCAGTGATGTTACATCCTTCCCCCTTTGGGAAATTGCATCCTTGCAATTTTAATGTTGGGCTTCGAAACTACAATGAAAATTCCATATAAAGAAAAAGAGTAAATAAAAATATTACATTAAAAGAAATAAAGATAAGTACAAAGGTCACTAGAAATAACCCATACATGGATTCCATTAAAACTTGGATATAGTGGAGAAACTAATTTTTCAGCTCTTATGCAGGGTGATAGAAAACATGATTAGGAGAACGTAAACAACAAGAAAACCACAAATTTGATATGGGTTAAATAGTCTTCAGTTTCCTAGTAGGAAAATTAAATGGAAAACATTTTTTGTTTTATGTTCCTTTACATATAGTATGACAATTTATTTATGAGAATGAATAAGAACATAAGGAATCATAATTACTTTACATTTAGAGTTTCCTCATTTACAAAATTTCTACAAAAAACTCATATTTTCTCCAATCGATGAGTATTATAGATGACTTGGTGAAATAAAAAGTCTTACAATCAAATTATAGAGAATGAAATGATCCATAAAATATGAACCATATATTTACCATATTTTTATATATTAACCAAAACAAAATTGGTTATTTCGAGATCAGATAATCTCTAAAAGTATAATCCTTTATAAATTGAAATACTACTATTAATATCTAAAATTCACCAAAAGGTTCCCAATGTTCAAGAAAAACTATTCAATATACATTTCCTTATAATTATTCATAACAATTCAATATAATATTGTATCCCAGAACTCATAAGGATTTAATCACATAGTCTTCCACAATAAATCATATCATTTATCTCCAAAAACATCGACTACTTTTAATGTCTCATACTGAAGTGTAATTAACGTAATCAATTATTATTTATGATTGGTTAAACATTTCTATAAACTATCTAAACCTCCTTATTTACAATATAAAAACATATATTCTCCCATACTAAAATTTAAACCATTACTCCATGAATAATATCCCTTAGTGTTCTATTTTTAATAATCATATAGTATTCCCAAAAGAGGAAACATCTTCTAAAATAAAATTAATCACATAATAACCAAATCATTTTCCTAAATTAAGGATTTACATTTGATAAAATATACTTTCAAAAAATCCCTTTATTATTGGTCCATAAAATCATTTAACCCCAAAAAATAACTCATACTAACCATGGACATCACGTAGGCTATTTGTTGGTGATAAATCTCAATCGCACTTTGGTTATGGGTTCAATTCTCGTATCTATGTCCAATGCGATGGTTTTTCACGTGGTTTGCATGTTTTATTTTTTCAAGAAATAATATAATTTTACCACATCCAAAGAAAATGATACAAAATCTTCAAAAAACCATATCATAATTTTTCCTCAATGTTTTTCTAATACCGTTCAATTTTCACTCCAAAACTTAATAAAAATTTATCACCTATAAAATAACATTGAATCTTTCTAATAATATAACCATTATGGTCATGTAACTTATGCTTAAATAAAACATTAACCTCTAATGATATATAAACTGACCTAAGATACCAACTATAAGGAACCATTCATAAACATTACTTAATCTTGATTTAAATCAATAATTCACAATGAGGATCTTTTCTGGTTTAGTGTTTTAGAGAATTAGGCTATTACAATTACAAGACATCTAAAAAATTAAAATTTAGGTACTTCTACTTAGTTTACATTTTTTCATAAAATAAATACTTTTAAAAAAATAAACTTGTCTAGTTCCATGTTTTAGACAAAATGACTTTTTCTTGATCCCATCCTTGACCGTATTCATCTTTATGTCATGTGAGAAACATTTAAAAACATGGGATTAGAAAAAAAATATCAGTAAGGATTATAAAAAAAGGAAGGAAAATATTATTCTATCAGTACATAGAAATAATATAATTCATTCTTATCCATATTTAACATACCACACAAAATCATAAGTTTAATTAATAACAAATGTAAATCAGAAATGATAACGATAACTTATGGGATACATAACATACATAAATTGTAGCTTTCACAACTACATAGAGAATTATGTTTGGAATACCAATCCTAGTATATTCCCAAAATCTCTTAGGAGAAAGATTAATGTTTACCACCATCACGTTACCCAATGCATTAGAGAGCTATCTCGGGCTCAACCACACTAGGTTTATCAAGGAACAACCTGTATACATAAAAAATTCCCATGAACCATAACATATTCATAACCAATAAAACAAACATAAAATAAAGATAAAATTTTCACATCTCAATCACAATATATAATTTCAATATGTTGACATAATCAATGCTTTATTAAACCACTTTAAATATCATTTAAAACAATTAATTAAGATATTTTTGAATCAAAGTGTACCGTAACACATAGAATAATTTGAATGAAATATTAAAATAAAAACATTAAAGTACTTATAAATAAATACCTAAACCCATTTTTAAAATGTGGACATTAATGAGAAACAATTATAAGAATAAATATTTAAAACATTTAAGACGATATTTTAGTTAATGAGTTCTTAAACAAATGAGAGACACATAGATAAAAATGATTGATGAATAACATTATTGAAAGCTTATAATATCATGAGAATAAAAATATTCATGATATAATACGTTAAACGGAAGTTTATACACCATATAAAATTGAATTGGTGTATAAAAAGAAATAAGTTTCAATGTAATATAAATACGGAAAAAGTCCCTTGAAAAGATTATATCCTTAGATTAAAAACAAATCAATGAAATATTTATTTGTGAAAAATAAGAACACACCCAATATATGTGGATATTAAGTGTAAAACAATCTTAGGTCATTCACACGTATACATAGAATTAAATAATCATGAAGTATATGTTTAACCAAAATAATTAAAATTTTGTGAAGAAGTTCTCTTATAGAAATTCAACACCCTGACGGTGTCACATTAAAATTAAAAAAATTAGGTGTTGAGAGATTAAAAGGTATATCATCACTCGGAAATAAAATTTATATAAATAAGGTTATATAAGAACATATCAGAAAATAATAAAATGGAAATTTGAAATACACAAAATAAGTCTTTTAATAACAGAGTACGTTGAATGGTTCCCTGACTGATTAGGTAACCTACGAAACATAAAACCACATAAAAGGTTGATCATAAAATGAAGATCTAAATACTAATAAATTAAATTATATTAAAAAATTAATAAAATCATGGAACATAAAAACACCAAACATAAGGAAATAGATTCAAATATAGCATGAATCTCATGAGAATTAAAAGTGAGATGAAATCCTCTTACCTTGTGTCCGACTTTTCACGTTTGTTCCTTCTTCATCATGAAAAATAAAAATAATTATATTAATACGTGATTATGAACATTTTTAAAGTTTATTATTCATTTTATATCAATTATTACCTTTTTAATATAATTATTTATTATTTGAGTTCATGTTTGATATTTTGTCTATGTTCGGATCTTTAGTAAAAAAATGAACTTGTTATAATTAAAAATTGTCCATGTGGTCAGAATTAAATTATCTCTATAATTATATTCATGATTTTGATTTCATATTTATAATATATATCATGTAAATATGTATTTAATATAAACCACTACATCCCGATGTCTGAAATGAAATACACCGTTCGTGGAGACGGTAAGTCGTATGTATACATGAACACCACTTTAATTTCATTTTCATTTTCAATGGAATGAAAACTAAATGATACATAAGTATAATTATAATTAATGTATAATATATTTGTTTTATATGTTTCATTAGTTGATAAATTCCACCCTTTATTCATCTGACATATGAAATGAACGAGTCATATCACTTTTGTGGGGGTGGTAGTCCGCACTTTCTCAAATGAAATTATTGTATTTACCCATTATGGAAACCATAAATGTATGATATAAATTAAAAATACAGAATAATAGAGATAATATGAACACAATATATATATTATTTAAACACAATTCCCTCATAATTCCCACCATGAGAGGTATTTAGAGATATTTTAACAATCATCATTTCTTGATGTTGTAGTTTGTTATCCAATGAAAAAGTATGTTGGTATCAATAAGATAGAGGTCTGTGGAAGTGTAGTTTGAATACGTGTCCTAAAAAACAAAGTATATTGAGGATTCTTGTGTTTTTTTAAAATAATGTAACAAATATAATTTTGCGATTTGGACACATAAAATAAATGAAAAGTAATTAAGAAAAGATGTTGACATTAAATCAAGAAACAATCTTTAGTTGGAAACAAAAGGAATTATTTACATGCCTTATGCCTATGATAAGGATTCTAGGTGGAAGAGAGGGTTGTTGAGAGCTTATTTGGGATGATATTGGATGAGAAAAGGGGCTTGAGAGGTGAGAGTAATGGTTTAGAGATGATTACTTTTTATACGTGGGGGGGAGGGGCTCCTTAAGAATGTTTGAAAATATTATTTTATAATAAAATGATTTTCATTTTCTAATAGTCCAAAACATATTAAATTCAAATATAAGATGACTATGGTTTGAAATAAAATCATCCAATTAGTATTGGAGATGTTTTGGATATTGTTTTAATTTTTATAATCTTATATATATAAATCATCATTAATGAGGTAAAACTGCATCATTATTGTGTCATAAATAATTTTATTTATTTGATGTCTATAAATTATAAATAAAATACAATGATTTAAGAAATATTTTAATATTATTAATTAATATTAATAGTAAAATATACAAATTATATATCCCCACATTAATATTGTTTCTTCAATATAATACATGTTTATGATATTTTTAATTTTACTTTAATAAAATCTTATTAATGTCATTATCATACACAAATAGCATTCACAAAACAAATAATCATACCCAAGGTTTTTATTAGTAACCATTACTCATTTGATAAGGTTTGTTCATTGTTTAAGGTAATTTCATATTCTTATAAAATTATTTCTATCTTGAATTACCAAATTTACCTTTTAATCGCGGTTACTAAAACTCCAAAGATACTATTCACAAAAAAATTATTTTTTCCTATTAAAACATGTATTACTTAACTATAACAACCATGACTGTGGTATTTTTAAAATTAAATTCATAGAAGTGTTAAAATTTTATTTAAATTAAAAAGATGATTTTTTAACTCCTACTCAATGTTTTCAATATTCATCAAAAATAAATTTTTTCGGAAAAATTAAAAAATTCAGCTTTAGGTATATTTGATATTCCATATTCAAAAAGAATGATTATTTTATCAAATTTAAAACATGGATGTGTCATTAATTAATTTAAAATTAATTCCTGTTTTCAAAACAAAAACTGTGTTTTTAATAAATAATAACTATCAAATGATTGACACTTCTTGGTGTCCAATTTCAAAGTAAAATTACTTCCATTGACCAAGATTTTACTAAATGGTAAAAATATAATATAATTACAATTTTAAACCACTTAAAAAGATAATCTAACCATATATATATATATTAAATTGAAAGGATATTTGGAATTAAAATGTTGTATTATTCATAATTCATTAAAAAATAAACATTATAAAAAAACCAAAAAATTTACAAAAATTAAAGTTTGATGTATTGATTCTAAAGGAAAAATTTATTTTTTCAAGTAGATATGTTGAAGTGGTCTAAACTCTATATATAGAGGGTTCTCCATTAAAAGGCTATAAATCGACCATTTAAAAAAATATTATAGAATTTATGCTTAAAATTTGATTCATTCACATTTTATGCATATAAATTTTATTGGATAAATGTAAAAAATATATGAAACATGTATAATAATAATATGGTTTGTTTTTTTCATTGCATCCTATAATAAGGCTATTCGTTAACTAAAATTTAAAATAATAATATTAAATTAAATTTTTTTCAACATGACTCGGCATTTTGTGAAACATAAGACTTTAGAGAAACCAGTTGTTCTGTGTCAGGTATGCCATTGAATATAGAATACCCTTTAAGTAAAATTATTATTTAATTGAAAAATATTAATAAATATTAAAATGTAATATTATTTATTTTCCTAGGATGTTACTGATGATTTATCATTGGATGATCCTTCAAATATATATGTTAAAAAAGTGGTTTGGTATCAATGTTCTAGATAATTATTTAGTGAGATATTGATATAGAGTTGATTATTTGTATGTTGTATCATCCTAAAATAGATAAGTATTATTATATAACCATCTAAACCCTGGAGGATACACTGATATATTTTCTATGGATTTTAAATGTGTTGGGATCAATACCTTCATATTATAAAATTCTCTTATAACAATAAATTTTACTCGTGTAGTCAGACTCATGATAAATCCCACTATGGAAATAAGTATAGAACACTGATAATTTGTAATGACTTAGGATAAATAAATACATTGGGACCAAATATTTTAGATGAAATATAAGATCCATTCAACAACCAATGAAAAAAACCATGAGTTGAAATATTTTTTTGATGAAATTTGTTAGTGCTATCATGAATTTGAAGTTGGTGATATGTTTTTCTGTGAATTTTAAATGTCATAATGTTATGATATTCATATATATGGGAAAGGTGAGACCCAGGTTCATTGGACATTTCATGATAATTGATGTCAATGGGATGGTAGCATATCACTTGGCAGTTCCACTGAACATCTCTAAAGTTCATGATCTATTCTTTATATATATCCTAAGGAATGACATATGTAATCCATTGCTAGTACATAACTCAGAGGGCATACTGCTAGAGAATAGTATTTCTTATAAAGAAAAAACATATATATTTTATTATAGAGATATATTTAAATTTAAAAATAAAAATAAAATTGTTTATTTTCCCGGGAGGAGTTAAAATTATCAAGAAGTTACATGGGAACCTGAGAATGTAATGAAATAGAAATATCCTCATTTTTCTATATCTGGGAGATCAAATTATAGGTGAAAAATATGATTCAAAGTGTATAATGGTACACCCAAAAATTTAAACATATAATTATGATTATATTTTTCTATTAATATATTTTATTACACAAAGTAGTAAATGTAAAAGAACCATGATATGTTTTGAAAATATTATTTTTTAATGTGATAATTATTTTATTTCAAAGGGATTCTCTTGTATGTATAAAACTAACTAAATTATGAAAAAATACATTTTAAATATAATTAAAATAAATTTACAGGATATAAATTAATTAGGAATGAAAATAAAAAAATTTAATTAATGTGATAATTGTCTTGAAAAACATTTTCATATGTTTTTATATTAATAAATTAATGTAATCACAATAATAAAATTATTTAAATATTGTTGTTTAAATTAAAAATTCTATAAATTTATTTAAAATTCATATAATAATGTTTTTCTTGGAAAAAATAATAATAAATCAAATTTAATGACTACAAATGTATTTCATGATAAAAATAAATTGGCACAAATTTATTATTTAATCCATTTTTCTTATTATAAAATTTTATTAGTGTTTGTGGTAAAAGTTTTCACATTTATAAATGTTAAATTGGGGAAATAAAAATTAAAAATAAATGTTAATATCACTATTTTCAACAAAATTATCTTGGGATGTGTTTACATCAATCATTAATATTTTGTGATTGAAATATAAATTTGAAGGGATATTTGTTCATGTAAATTAATTATATAACAATCAATGAAAATATAAATAAAAAAACCACTCTCATTTTTAAAATAACTCTTTGCAGTTTATATAGGGACAAAAAATTTCATAAAATTTTACGAATCATTTTTATCATTAAAAAAATATTTTGATGATGGTAATTTAATAATAATAATAATAAATTATATTATTAACATTAACTATCATTCAACACTGGCACATTATTTATTCAACCTTCAAAAAATAAAATTAATTATTTTAAAATTTTAAAAAGTAATAAAATTTGAGTGAAGTTCTACATTACACGATATTGGTAGTTAAATATGGAATATTAGGTATTTCTGAAATGATTATATTCAAATTTAATAATTGTATCAATATATTTAATGTTTAATAATATTAATAATTAAAAAATTTAAATCAATCATATTTTATGTTAAATAATAGTTTTAATAATAAATTAAAACCAAAAAAGAATATTAACATATATATGTTTATTGGAAAATAATTTACCATAGAATTTTTCATGCTTTTTTTGATTCACTATTCTATTTATGGTATTTTTTTGAACCCTTTAAGATTAAAATATTTGTTACCATAGTTAAGGTAAACAAATTAAAATAGAATGTGTCAATAAAAATCATATTGTTTAAAATGACTCCAAAAAATGTTTATAATTTATTAAATGAAGTTCTATATATTCTATCATATTTTTCATTGAATTAATTACCACTTAGAATAAATTTATTTTAAATGAATTTTTTTATATTTTATGATGTTCCAAGTGTGTCCACTACCTCCCATATAAATGTAATACCCTCTTATTTATTTTTTAAATTAAATAATATCCTATATATTGGAAAAAACCAAAGAAAATATATTATAATAATCCTTATTCATATTATATTTATTCTTATCTTCTTGAAATAAAAGCAATATTTTCCTCAAGAAGCATTCTAAAGGATTTATTTCAAAACCAATGTAATCAGCTTAATTAATTTGTTTCTTTTTTTCATATTCTTATACATCATATAAATAACTGATATTTATTATATAAATAATAATTAAATATCATAAAATTATTAAAATATTGTTATTATTATTAATCAACCATTATTCATTAACTTTCAAATGAAATTGGAGGTGATAGTATCAATCACGAGTTCATACGAGTTACCATCTCCACATAGTGAAAAAGGTCAATTTTCATCACCAAATTGTATGAGTGAGTATTATGAGGGATTTCATATTTATATATGATATTTATGAAATTATATTTCATTTATAAAGACAATATCATATCTAACTTCTTACATTACATTCCACTTGAAAATGATAACGGCTCTCATGTGTGTGTGTAGACTACCACCTCCAAAGATCGATCTGATAGTTTTTCATTTCATTTTTACATGGTTCCTAATAAGGATAGATATGATGAAAATATATTGATTAAATTTTAAAACAATTATTAAAAATTATAGATAAATTATTAATTATATTTATTTCATTTTATCATTCAAAAACTGAAAACAACATTCATTTATACATACAACATACCATTTCCCTTACGAGCAAAATTCAGTTTTCTATCTCCTACATTTATGGATGTATATATATATATATAATATACATGTTTTATATCATTATGAAAATTATATATTATTTAACCAATATCAATTTACTATGAAGTAAACTAAAAAAACAACACACATGAAAAACAATGTTCTAATCATTTTAAACAATTATATTAATAAATTAATTTAATAAAATGATATAAAAGGTTATAAGTTAATCTAATATGAAATGATATATAGGATTTTGTATATAATAATTTTATAATAATTTTATATTTATTATATAGGAGGCTCAAACCCACATTAATGATTTCGGACATGAATTATGAGATTTCTATCATACTATTATTTCTATGAGACACATTCCATATTCACATATTTATAATTTTATATAAAATATATACTACCCATTATTTTATTTTATTATTATTATCATGAAAATTTTGTGATATAAATATCCATATATGGTTCATTATTTTATGTGTATTATGTTTAAATATTACTTATGTTGAAATGGGTTTATGTTATAATCTAATGGTTTAGGGTTATAGTTTATGATTATGTTATGATAATGAAATATTATTGTCTACTGCCCAAGAAACCTATTAGTATTGGTGTAATCTCGTTACTTATATGGGATTAAATTATTTATATTCTTTTTAATATATTTATGTTCTAAATATAAAAATATAACCATTTAATTGAAAATTTAATTTATTTTCCCTTCTATCAAAAATTACATTTTCTTGTATAAAAATGTTTTATAAAAATGTTCTCAAAATAATTTTTAATATTATACTGTGACTTTTAGAATAAATTATTAACCATAAATAAATTTTTCAATATTTCTAATGTAATATCCATTTAATTTTCTAAATAATGTAAAATTTTAACTTTTTACAAAATTATGAAAGAATTATTTTCTTTTAACATGTATGACATGAACCAAATTTACCACCATCATGAACACTCAATGTATCGAAGAACCCTTTATATGTTTCCATGATTTTTTAATGAAAAGTTTTTATATTATATTTTGGTATCTTTTATATATCCAATTTGTGATTTCAAGGATAAATTGGTAATTTTCTCAATAAGATTTCAATGATATATTTTGAAGTAAATTTTCCTCTATAATTAAATCCATAAATTTCCTAATTGTTTACTGTGGAACTGACCAAATAATACAATCCATATTATTTATCTATATTTCAAATGAAAATTATAAAATCATATTTATTAAACAAGTTTCTTTTAAATGACTTATTATATTATGTAATGGTGAAATTTTGATGATATATGTTTCATTTCTAAATGTTATTCTATGATTAATTTTTTATGAAACCCATTTTATTTTTAGTGTTTTAATATGAGGAATGTATTATTATATTATTAAACATGAATGTATGATTATCTGTATGCGATGTGTGGGACATGAATTATATTTACCTAAAATGCATTGGGTATAAAATGATATATCATGAGAATAACATTACATGAATGATTAGTAGACCCATCTTAGAAAGAGAAAATATTAATTTTGATACACTTGGGAGTTAACCATTAATATAATGATAGTATTAAGAGTAAACAAAATAAATAATGATAATCTTGGTATTAATCCATGATTACAAAGGAAATTGTTTTCTCTAATTATATGTAAAACAAAAACTAATGTCTTATGCAAATGTTATGACCTCATAGTTCATGTTATTTGATTTCATTATGATTAATTTTATTTAAACTTATATGATTTATATCTAGAATCATGATTATTATCTTTGATATGTTTGATATGGTTTTAAAATTACATTATCATTTCGTAAACCCATAGGCTATTGTTATATTTTGGTTATCACCATTATCTACCTTTCTCACTTTCCGATCATTTGAGACTCAAATTTGTATGTTTTCTTTCCCTAGGATATGATGGTAGTTATTATATATGATATTTCTAATTAATGTGTTTCTTATGAATAATTTAGTGGAATATGATATAGTTCACTTTTGAAGTGGTTGATTATATATAAATATAGACAATGATACTAGACCTATAATATTCTATCATGGATTATTTTTTTATGTAATGGTTATTTTTATAAATATATATATTTCCTATATATTAAATGTTTGGGATACTATATTTTTTGGTTGGAGTTTTATGTGAAAAATGATATCAAATAGGTCAGATCTATATAAATGAAATATATATTTTTATCTCTGAGGGTGCTACGAAACATGTAGGGTGTTCTGTTGATGGAGTGGTGTAAAGAATGTTTTTTTGGAAGGGAAAACACTGTAAATTTGTTACGTCTATGGTGTTTTATGTTTAATGGGTTTTAATAAATGTTGAGAGTAGATTTTTAGTCTCTACAACCATGATGTATTTTATTTTTTTGATTATTATTGAATGAATACATTTAGTTTATGTATGGTAGGATTAAGATACCCAAATGTGGATATTAGTTTACTATAATTAGGATGTGTCAATACATATGGTAATCAAAATCTATATAATGCTAGAATGGTATTTAGTGTTCTGATTAGGATTTGTTTTGAAGAAAAGGTGAATAAGGTGACCATATAAAAAAAATTTCGGTTATAATGGATAGAAAAACAGTATATACAATGAGGTTAAACCTTATTATATTGATATAGTCTAATGAGTGATCCAAGAAATAATTATGAGGATAGTTGGGTGATAAATGGGTGTGATGGCGTGTGAGTGATACTTAAATTTGGATGATAGAAATCAACTGATTGAGTATGAAATTTAGGGGTTGGGAATTCATGGATTCCATCTGACATGGGAGAACTACCATGGAGTTAGGGGAAATAATTATAATCATGATTTACAATCTAATGGGGTTTTGTAACATCCCCAAATGATAATGGGTTAAATGACTAAATGATATGACTCATGTCAACAAGGTTCACCTTCCTTTTCAGGAGCCTACCTGGTTATAACTCCACAGTTAAGCGTTCTTGGCCTGGAGTAGTGATCAGGATGGGTGACCTTCTGGGAAGTTTCCCAGGGTGTGTGTGAGTGAGGACAAAGCACACTGGAAAGGACAAGTGTTGGCCTGTGGGGACTTTCATTAGTCAGATAACCCATTCAGGCACGTGGGTGGACCCTAAGGTGGGCCCCACGTGTCTGCGAGGGCAACTGAGGGTACCTGGTAGGCCAGGACCCGACGACCATGTTAAGGCGGGGTGTCTGTGCTGTCACCGGGACCCGGTTGTCACATATGGTATCAGAGGCAGGTTCCCTTGTTATTTGGGGTTTCAAGTAGCTTGGTGATTAGGTGTGTCGGGACTCGAGAGGTAGGTGTGGGAAGGACTTCATGAACCCTTGCTTGTCCCGAGACTCGAGTTTCAAGGGGTAGTCCAGGATTTGAATTTTCTTCTTTGGATTGGTATGTGTGGATGAGGGATGACCAAGGAAGTGAGCCAGTGTTACGCGGCAGACTTGCATGGAGTGCGCAGGACCCCGCTACAATGGTTTTGGGTCGCGGGTGTCGAGGTACCCCGCATGCACATGCATAAAGTAAAGCATATATATATATATATATGTGTGCAATTCACCTATGGGTGTGTGTATATATATATATATGTAAATGCATGTGTGTGTGCGCCAAGTGTCAATTCGAGTGGTCGTCGGCAATAATGACATGATTGAGGTAGGTTTCCTATGCCTATGCCTTTAGTTTGAATTTCATAATTGCTTGCTTTCTTTGAAAATATGTTATATGTATATAAATGTTATATTTACATGTTATGAAATCTGGGTGCATTCGCTAATAATGGTTATGCATTTGTTTTGGAAAAATTTAATGTATTACAAATTCCATTTGGACTTTCATAAATTAATTGCATCATTTTAAGAAAGTGTTCAAGATTGTTTTTTTATATATGTAACATGTAGATCATTAAATTGGGATTTCTAAAAGGTTTTGCAAAGAGTTTAGATGATTATATGTCCAAAAGTTAAAACTATTATTTGTCAAACCATAAAGCCTGTTTGGCCCTTTTGGAATGGTTTGTAAAATTGGAAAAACCCCTCCTAAGGCAAACCCCCTTGGTTTTAGAAAATGACTTGTATGTTGAGTGTACGAATACGTGCCTAATATTGGGGCTTATGATTTATGTAATGTGAAAGAGGGGAATGCGCTTAAGGAGGGAGAATGGTGGTGAGAGGTTTAGCGAGTTTTTAGGATAAAGAAAGTGTGATGTTCATTTCTTTTCTTTTGGTAAAATCTCACCACCTTTTTGGAATAGAGCACAATGGTAAACCCGGGTATCTAGGTGGGTGACCAGGACTAGTACGCTAGATGACACAGTAGGGGTCTTTCCCGGTTTGTCTAGCAGGATTTACGCAACAACACTAACTAAACATATGAATTTTTGAGGGTTGTGGTCTTCTAAGCCACGTTTTCTGAGGGTCGTGGCCTTCTAAGCCACGTTTTCTGAGGGTCATGGTCTTCTAAGCCACGTTTCACCGAGGTACGAGGTCTCTAGGTTCCCACTTGTTCTAGATACCTATAGAGATTACCCATAGTGCTCATTTGTGACATGCTGCTTGTGATGTAACTTCCTTTTCAGTGGTTTCATACCTGATGTCTTTTTTGTAAAAATCACATTTTATTCCAAACTGGTTTATTTTCATTTTGAAATGTTAATGCATGCTTGGAACCTATTTTGAAAATGTAGTAAGAGTGAAACGATTTATTGGAAAATGCAAACTCATTACTTAATTTTGAAAAGAAGGGAAAACATTATTTTATTATATCTTATTTTAAAACTGGCATTTTTTTGGATTTCTTTTTAAAGGCGGAGGCACATGACGTGGTTATATTTCTGGCTTTCCTACTGAGCATCTCGGTGCTCACGCCTACATTACTTTTCAGTTGCAGGGTTCAGTCTTGGATCGCTTTTGGGAGCGAGGGCGGTTGTCGTACCGTGGTGATCCGTGGGGTCACCAGAGGTATGTCACGTTTCTTTGTTTATTCCTTTATCCGCTGCCACGTTGTTCAACATATTTTCCTTTAGTTATCTGCTTGTTCAGTTTATGTTTTCCTGTCTTTGTCATGGGCCAAACCGTTCCCATCTGGTTTGTTTTGATGCCCGACACTAGTTTCCAGCACATGGGGATTAGGAACGCCCTTCGGGCCATGTCGCGGACCGGGTCGGGCGCTGGGTCGGATGACGACCCGGCCTGGTTCGTGACAAAATTGTATTAGAGGAGGAACCCAGACTTAAGTGCGGTGCACTGCTTGGGTTGATATGTAGGGCCCACAACGAGGGCGTTGTTCTCTAATGGGGGGGGGGGGTGATTGTAACATCCCCAAATGATAAAGGATTAAATGACTAAATGATATGACTCATGTCAACAAGGTGCACCTTCCTTTTCAGGAGCCTACCTGGTTAGAACTCCACAGTTAAGCGTGCTTGGCCTGGAGTAGTGATCAGGATTGGTGACCTTCTGGGAAGTTTCCCAGGGTGTGTGTGAGTGAGGACAAAGCACACTGGAAAGGACAAGTGTTGGCCTGTGGGGACTTTATTAGACAGATAACCCATTCAGGCACTTGGGTGGACCCTAAGGTGGGCCCCACGTGTCTGCGAGGGCAACTGGAGGTACCTGGTAGGCCAGGACCCGACGGCCATGTTAAGGCGGGGTGTTTGTGCTGTCACCGGGACCCGGTTGTCACATATGGTATCAGAGGCAGGTTCCCTTGTTATTTAGGGTGTCAAGTAGCTTGGTCATTAGGTGTGTCGGGACTCGAGAGGTAGGTGTGGGAAGGACGTCATGAACCCTTGCTCGTCCCGAGAATCGAGTTTCCAGGGGTAGTCCAGGATTTGAATTTTTTTCTTTGGATTGGTATGTGTGGATGAGGGATGACCAAGGAAGTGAGCCAGTGTTAGGCGGCAGACTTGCATGGAGTGCGCAGGACCCCGCTACAATGGTTTTGGGCCGCGGGTGTCGAGGTACCCCGCATGCACATGCATAAAGTAAAACATATATATATATATATATATATATATATATGTGCAATGCACCTATGGGTGTGTGTATATATATATATGTAAATGCATGTGTGTGTGCGCCAAGTGTCAATTCGAGTGGTCGTCGGCAATAATGACATGATTGAGGTAGGTTTCCTATGCCTATGCCTTTAGTTTGAATTTCATAATTGCTTGCTTTCTTTGAAAATATGTTATATGTATATAAATGTTATATTTACATGTTATGAAATCTGGGTGCATTCGCTAATAATGGTTATGCATTTGTTTTGGAAAAATGTAATGTATTACAAATACCATTTGGACTTTCATAAATTAATTGCATCATTTTAAGAAAGTGTTCAAGATTGTTTTTTTATATATGTAACTTCTAGATCATTAAATTGGGATTTCTAAAAGGTTTTGCAAAGAGTTTAGATGATTATATGTGCAAAAGTTAAAACTATTATTTGTGAAACCATAAATCCTGTTTGGCCCTTTTGGAATGGTTTGCAAAATTGGAAAAAACCCCTCCTAAGGCAAACCCCCTTGGTTTTAGAAAATGACTTGTATGTTGAGTGTACGAATACGTGCCTAATATTGGGGCTTATGCTTTATGTAATGTGAAAGAGGGGAATGCACTTAAGGAGGGAGAACGGTGGTGAGAGGTTTAGCGAGTTTTTAGGATAAAGAAAGTGTGATGTTCATTTCTTTTCTTTTGATAAAAGCTCACCACCTTTTTGGAATAGAGCACAATGGTAAACCCGGGTATCTAGGTGGGTGACCAGGACTAGTACGCTAGATGACATGGCAGGGGTCCGTCCCAGTTTGTCTAGCAGGATTGACACAACAACACTAACTAAACATATGAATTTTTGAGGGTCGTGGTCTTCTAAGCCACATTTTCTAAGGGTCGTGGCCTTCTAAGCCACGTTTTCTGAGGGTCGTGGTCTTCTAATCCACGTTTCACCGAGGTACGAGGTCTCTATGTTCCCACTTGTTCTAGCTACCTATAGGGATTACCCATAGTGCTCATTTGTGACATGATGCTTGTGATGTAACTTCCTTTTCAGCGGTTTCATACCTGATGTCTTGTTTGTAAAAATCACATTTTATTCCAAACTGGTTTCTTTTCATTTTGAAATGTTAATGCATGCTTGGAACCTATTTTGAAAATGTAGTAAGAGTGAAATTATTTATTTGAAAATGAAAACTCATTACTTAATTTTGAAAAGAAGGGAAAACATTATTTTATTATATCTTATTCTCAAACTCGCATTTTTTCGGATTTCTTATTAAAGGCGGAGGCACGGGACGTGGTAATATTTCTGGCTTTCCTACTGAGCATCTCGGTGCTCACGCCTACATTACTTTTCAGTTGCAGGGTTTAATCTTGGATTGCATTTGGGAGCGAGGGCGTTTGTCGTACCGTGGTGATCTGTGGGGTCACCAGAGGTATGTCACATTTCATTGTTTATTCCTTTATCTGCTGCCACGTTGTTCAATTTATTTTCCTTTAGTTATCTGCTTGTTCAGTTTATGTTTTCTTATCTTTGTCATGGGCCAAACCGTTCCCATCTGGTTTGTTTTGATGCCCGGCACTAGTTGCCAGCCCGTGGGGATTGGGAACGCCCTTCGGGCCATGTTGCGGACCGGGTCGGGTGCTGGGTCGGATGACGACCCGGCCTGGTTCGTGACAGGTTTTATGAAGAGTAATTTGTTTGAGTAATGTATTAGTTAAACCATAATAAGAAAAATACATAGATTTTCTGTCATGAATCATGGAATGGGGCCCTATATAGTATATAGTGTATTTACAATGATATATATCTGGGAAGAGAAGTATTATGGGTGGTAGGTTATATTGCCTCAGATATTGTTGGGGAATGAAATGGTTTATATTATTATTAAAAATCTATCTTTTTTGAATTTTTCAAAAAATATTAAAATATAAATGTACTCCTATTAATTATTTCACGAAATTGATGAATAGAAATTTTGTTTGAACTATGGGTTGACGATGAGGATTGGGACCACATGGAGGTGTCATGAGTGTTGGAATTTGTTAGGAATTTATCCACATAAATATTCTAATGTTAAGTGATTATTTTCCAATATTTATCATCGGATATTTTTCTCCAGAAGTATATTTATCTAATTAATTGTAATATGTGTATTTTAGAAGGATGTTGGTATTTTTCAGTATTTTCATAATTTTGAAAATTCTACTATGAAAAAAAATATAATAGAGTATGGTGGGAAAATTAATATATTAGGTGTGAGGAGTGAAATAATTTGAATTAAAAAATTTATTATATAAGTTCTATCATCAATAACAATTATCATATATATAGAGAAAAATATGTTACATAGTGGTTTAGAATTTCATATATCGATTTTTTTGTATGAAAATATACGGCGCATGATATACATTACATATCGAAATTTTTTCTGAGGAAAATATAAAATATAAGAAGAATGATATATTAATGATAATTGAAAATAAATTTTTTTAGGTTTTTAAATATTTTACATACCATATTCATTGATATATATTTCTTATCATTGATAACAATTATGTATCAATTTTTGGCTATGTAAAATATATTACATTTGGAAAATTATATTAGATATAGATATTTCTTGAAGGGAAAATTATTATACAGGGGGAATGATATTATATATCAGTTTCTACCTAATAGAAATACATTATGCATTAAGTAAAAATATTATGAATATGATTTTTTAAAGGTTAAAATCCATAATTAAGAGATAAATTAATACTTATAGGGAGATAATCATTCATATTTGGGAAAATATGTTACATATTGAATTATAAAAACGGCTATCAATGTCTGTAAAAGGAAATATATTAATCCTTTTAGAAGAACTATTTATGAGAAGTGTATGATTTTCCAAGTGATCGATATAGTTTTAAAAAGTTAAAAAGATATCAAAATTTTCGGTTTAATGTATTTTTTCTTGATATTTAAAATAATAAAAAATTTATTTACTGATAAATTTTTTTTTTTGAGAATAGTCAAAATAAAGGGAAGATTCCATAGACATCCTCACAATCCTCTATATTACACTAAAACATATCTATGCTATTTCTTACTATATTACTGTGTTGTATGATAAATGTTATAGAAAAATACAAATTTATCACTCCAAATAAATTATTTAATCATTTCTTAGCATATTTATTCACTCCTAACGTGATTTGTTTTTGGTAGGTTTTCAAATCAATTCAATTGGACCATAGAGGATTTATGGTATAATAATGTTTATTTTTTGGATTAGAAATGAATATATTTCGATGTTCATCACACTTGGTTTAGTGAGGATTCACTATAATATGTTGATGCCATTAATTAATCCATTATTTATATTTTCTGGAAAATTGATTAATGTTTTGGAATAAGAAACTAAATATAATTTTGTTTCAATAGGTCAGAGTGAGTACCGAGGGAGGTCTGAACCACATTGAATAATGATGTAACCATGGGAGCCACAAATAAGTGATTTCTTGTTTTTTCCCTAGATATTATTTAGTTATTAGTTTCTGTTTTAATGTGTAATTTAGTTATAATTTTTTTGTGTTTAGTATTAGCAGTATTTGAATGAGTTAGAATCTCAGGTTAATAGATAATGATAGAATGGGATTATATGATCTTTAAAAATAGTTTTGGAGCTTAACTTTAGGTATATAAAACCAATAGAGATACTTCTTCCATAATCATCCACCTATTTATTATTAATTTCATTATGGAAATATGATATGTGGTATAACAACTTGTATGTGAATAATCTAAAATTTAATCTGAATTGTGTCTTGAAATATTCATCAGTAAAAAATATGTACCTTCTTTTTCTATAGTCCCTCTTAGACTAATTTATTTCTCTATTACCGATAAATTAATTGGTGACTATAAATTGTCACCACATAGATTTTCATGAATGTGTGGACTGTTGTCTTAAAACATAGATCCATGTTTTCTCTTGGTAAATAGGACCTATGATATTTGTAAGGCCTCATGAGAATCTGAGGCATTAATTGATGATGGAGGTCTATAAATTAGATAAATATTGTTGGACACATTGTTAGATAATGGATAGTTCTGACCTTTCAAATCAGCCATGTGGGGCACGTAGTGCACAAAACGATGCCCCACAGATTGTCTGTAATAGTGAGATATATGATGCAGGACCATGCAGGTCATAAAGGCTTCCAAACAAATCCATTTTCATAACTTCTTCATATTTATTTAAACTATTACCCAAGCTTGTATGAGGGGGTTTCTATGTAGTTCATAGGGAATAGTTGGGACATAGTTTTTCAAACTATGTGTGAATACTCTGAAAACCATAATTTGATGGAGATTTTTCCAATTTCATCAAATGTTTTAAAAAACAATCTCTTTCATTCATTTCTTCTATTGAAGAGTTCCTCACCCTCTCCCTCCCATTTTGAAATTTTTCCATCCTACATATTTAGATTCATTATTAATCCATCATATGGTATCTATTTTCAATTACATGAACATCGTGGTATCCATAATTATATGATCTCTATTCATCTTGAGTCCTATCATCATATATCATCATATATTTTTTTATATTTTTTGGAAACATATTTTTTCTTTATTTTCTTGTAATTTCTCTATGATGAAAATTTCTCATGTTCTCATTTTAAAAAAAGTGAAAAAATAGATGAGTGATCATCCATGGATATAGGTTATGTGTCTTAGAAATTTTCCCTTAATTTTTTTTTGTTTTAATTGAAATTTCTTATTTTTACACATGCCATAATAATCAATAATTTTATTTAACATCCATATTAACATTTTAATTAATTACCCCATGTAATTTTACTCTCGTGGACCTGTTCTGGACCATTCATGGATATATACATTGATGATTTCCACCCATTTGGGTGTTGTAAATGAAATCATATATTTTCTATAAATGATTAACCAACCAAAAAATCGTCTATGATGGATGGATTGAAATATAGTGGGATTTTCTTTCCTGATGAATTAATTGGTTTGTATTAAAAAAGTGGAAGTTGATGGAAATACTACTCAACATGTTGAATATTAAAAAATCTGAACTATATATATTTTAAACAACCATGGTTAGTTGATTCGAATGTTTATAAATTATTTAGAGGAAATACCTCATTATTTTTATTATTTTACCATGGATATTTTTCATTGGAAAATGGATAAAGGATATTTTGAGAATGGTGTTTCAATCTTCCTAGCATTGGGTTATGGTAGATTCAGCTCACTCTATTTATATTTATTTGGGTAATGGGTATGACGCTCCACATTTATTACCATTATATATTGGGAGTGATGACTCACCCCACATCCTCGAGTGAAGATTATTGCATATTTTAATCATATTAAATTTACTTTTTTTATGCATTATAGTTCTTTATATGCATTAGACAAGTATTGATTCATGGGTTATGTATTAGGTCCACCAAGATACTAGTTTCCATGTATTCGAATATATAATTTCCTTATGTATATAGTGTATGTACATGTATAAATATTAAATATTATTACTTGTAAATTGATACACCAAGTACACCATGACCAGAATTATTCTGAAAAATGCTAATGATGGTAAATATGGACATGTGTTTAGTATGAACATGATCTAACAAGTATTTATTTTCCATCACCTTTTATTAATCATTATACATTCATACATAAATGATATTATTGAAGACTATTTTTTTAGAAAACATTTGTAGTAGTCTACTGAATACATCTTACACTCTACATGATAATCTTCTACATCTCGATTAAACTTCATGATTTCTAGTTTGAAAAGGGAAAGTTCTCTATTAGAGTTTTTTGATCTATTTTTCATATAGAATGGATAGTGGGAGTAGAGGACAAAGTCATGGATCTCTATGTTAGTGGAGATAACATTTGGTCATATTGAATTTTTCATATCATGTTGTATAATAATTATTCCCAATATTTCCAATATCCCCTTATTATATATTAGTATGCCGTGAAATAATTTTTTATATGAAATATCCAGTGGATATGATTATTATTACTAATTGTATGGATTAATTTTGGATGTTTTTTTGGATTCCTTATATTCATCCATTACATATCACATATAATAATTAATGTTACTCTACTCAGATATGAGGGTATATTCTCCCTACTATAAGACCATGGACCCTCTAAAATATTTATAAACCTTTGGGATATGGGGTGGAACACTTGATGCCATGTGACAAACCAGCATGGGGATATATTTTATTAGCTCCGAGATTGGGATGTAATAATGTGGTATTTGAACTTATTTTACCTTTTAACGTTATTTTTGGCAATTATACATACGTCTATGATTTAATAGAATTTGATAATGAGTGCATTATTGAGAGTATCTTGCCCACATACTTGGCACGCCAAAATTTTCTTATATGGGCTATTTGTGATCCACATTTTGTCTATTATAGTTCATAAAATATAAATGTTGGGTGACACACATGTTTTGTGACATTTTTCTTAATGATGTTATTTATATTATAGAATTTTAACCTAGTCTTGATATTACAACAAATTATCATCACAATCTTCATTATAAGCACTTCAGGAAATATACGCCATAAATTATTTCAATTCATGGTTACATTAATTGTTAATTACCTACTGTATATATTTAGTTCTATGATTATTATATATAAATATGTGATAAAATTTTATAAAGTGATGAATAATTGAATTAAATTATATTCTGACAATAATATAAATTCAATTATACCATAAAAGATGATCACAACACATTAATTATATAATTATACCATGTTGTGGGTTCTTTAACATTATGTTCTATGGGATGAAAATATATAACATCATTGGATTTCATGGATTTAAATGGTAATTAATTAATAAATTACTTATCAAAATTCAAAATTGTGATTCAACTTATAAACTCTTTCCTGATGTGCTGTAAGATACAGATACCGGATATAAATACCATGTCGTAGTTAAATTAGTATATAATTAAAATTTATAATTTTATTAATTTTATAACATGTTAATGGTCTGAAATTTAATAATCCCTCAATAAATAATTATATAAATGTGTGAAATCAAATTAATCAAAAAATTAAAATTGAATTGTTACTGCTAAATTGGGTTTGAATTGAATATTATAGTACATTTATCTCTATAAAATGCAAAGGAAAATATATAAAATGTAACCTTTTTTTGTTAACGGTGACCTAGACCCAAACATCACATTAGTAGATGGTTTTTAAGAGTGTCTCTTAAAATCTCAATAACTTATTATGGTGTTCCCATTATCACTGACACCTGGATTTTGGAGTTGGCATAGAGGTGTGACAATTTCTAGAAGAAGGTTATGTAGCTACCACAATATTTTATTGTGTGTTTTTTAATAACAAAATCCTTTTTGGAGGTTTTCATTTGTAATTGTAGAATCATGACACCATAATGTCCTCGCATCATATGCTATAAAGACATGGATTACAATTCTCCAAATGTGGTGGTCCATAAGGAACTAATGATACCTTCAGTAGTGACACCTATGAAACCACATCCTATTTATGATATGGGAACTACTTTTGGGTTCATTAAGGAAATCAATGTATAAAATAGTATAGAAATCGTACTACTCCACCATCCATGAGTATGGTCGAGTTGTCTGAATAATTTTTTAAACTCCATTATCCTACCATTTTGAAGGATGTAATACCTCTGGATATAAATTCATGGTCGTATGAGATACATTATAAACTCATGAATTAGGATTCACCTCCAGAAATGAGGGATAATATCACATATTATACGCTATGTTATTTATCCAAAAGATAGTGGGATATCATTACCCATGAAAACTGATATCCGGATTTGATCTGGAGGTACTTCTATAAGGTATTGAATGACTAATTATTTACTCTAATGCTGAGGGATTCCCAGGATAAAGGGAGATATGTCTGTAATGGTTTGATCTTCCTTTTTATTGAGATGTAGAAATATACACCAAAATTATCTCATGATGATCTTATTGTAATGATGGGATTTTAGGATGGTATGGTATATGAAATCACATCACATTATATTATTTTGTATTTGAACACTATTTTAATGATAATTAACCATGACCTCTCCGCTATTAGGAATTAGGGATAAGATAAAATTGTAATCATGTGGGCCTCAACCCCCTGATCATTCAGTGAATATTATTGTTGAATGAAGTGGTGTTTGGAGTTTTCTTATGGGGTTATCTATAATTACAAAACCCCTCTGAATAACTTCTATCATTTCACCAATGTTAGAATTATAGAAATAAGAAACCCCAATGCATTCGATATCCAATCGAGTTTAAATCATGCAGTAGGAAGGGTCATATTATACCGTTATATAAAATCATTCCACCGGTACCTAGTGAAAGAGTATATATATGTAATCTATATTCTAGAGTTCCAAAAGTAGTATATCTCTAGTTAGTCTTCTAGAAATACACATAAAATTTAGGTATAGGTGGTTGTTGAGGTACAAATGAATCAATCTTATGATATACAACACTAGTAGAGTGGGAATTCTCAAGATAGTCATGTTGTTATATAGCTTTGTAGTATAACCCAGTTTCATATCATTATACTTATGAATGACGATCGACGTTATAGTCCTTCTTATATTTGAGGAACTATTTTTGAAGCAAGTACATTACTGTCTAGTTTATTTGACATAGTTACGAAACAAAATTTTTATATACAAAAATTATAGATAGTATGGGCCTCAATATGTACTAATTTTGTGTCTTCATGACATATGAAATTCCATTGGAAATATGATCATAGAGTTTTTTAAGATGAAAATATTCCCCTTTAGATAAATAGAAAAATCATCATGTGGGTTATTTTCATCCTCAACATGACAGGGTTAGATTTAATTATCAGGATGGCTTGGTAATTTACATATCAATCCCATGTTTTCTATTATCTTCAATGGGTGATGTTCACATCACCCGAGTGAGGATAACATATACATAAGGGGGAATGGTATTCCCATGCACCTCAAGCTAGACTGATTGAGAATGGGAAAAGAAGTGTAATATTCCCTATGAATTTTATTTTATTGGAAGATTATGGGATAATACAAACAAATTTTCCTTCGAATAATTGTTCTTTTCATGTTTTTCTTCCCAATACCTTTTTTGGGCCACCAATAGAGAGAGATGTTGAATTGAAAATCGAGTTTGTATCTAGATTGGCACTAGTGTCGATCCCTATAAATAGTATTAATACTATAGAGATTATGGAGCAATAGCTTATTTCAGAACCTATAAGGTAGATGTTTTATCGAACCCAATTCCACATCATTTGGTTCAATAGTATTTTCTTCCAATAAGGTGAAAGGTACCCCCGGGAATTGATTTTATTGTAGATAAATGATCCAAATTATAGTAGAAAACATGTATCCTATACCATTAATAAAATGCCTCCTTGGTCTAATCTAAGGATATATTATGTATTAAAATATTATTTTGAGGTCCGGATATCACCCAGTGTCTGTCACGTCATTAGGAATACTTCATACTAATTTATGTATTAGGAATGGTCAATATGGGCACCATGAGATGATGTTCAGTCTCACAAATCTGCCAACAGTTTTCTAATTATCTGGTGAATCTATTAATTATCTAGTGTCTGGATAAATTATTTGTATTTTTTTAAATGATATCATGGAGTTTTATTTCACCATAAAAAACAATACCAATGAACATGTAATTTCACTAAAAACACTAAGAGGGAACAAATAATATGAAAATATTAATAAATTCAACATTTTGATAGATAAATATACATTAAAGGGAACATAATTTCTATGTTAGGTGTATTAGTAGACCCATTGATGTTGAGGGTAGTAGTTACCTATGTGTATAATAAGAACATATTTTATATACGATGTGTCATGGGGATATTCTAGTGTTTTATATACTACATACAGGTATTATCACACCTTACGCCACCTGTTATGAGCTTCACCATGATGAGTGTTAAATTTGTATGGTTAGAATCTTATGATGGAGGAATTTAAAAATAAAAATGAATTCTTACATTATTGTTAATCCAAATTATAGTTGTATTAAACAAGACCTTTATAATTTCCTATAAAGTATTATATACCAGTCCAAGAGACGTTTTGATGTAGGATGAGGGAGACTTGGCATATGAGTCACCTTAATAGTTTCCTCGTGAGAGAAATTATCCAATTCTTGATCTCTATGTCATATCTTTTTTTCTTGATTTACACCATTGGAGGAATTGTCTTCTTGGATAGATTTTTATTGGTGTTCTTTGATCATAAAATAGTTAATTATATATTTACACAATATAATCTGAGTTTGAGTCACTATAGGTGGTTTTATTACTTATAGTAATTTTACATTGAGGTTTCATATATTCATGGTAATGGAAAAGTTTTAGTGAATGTTATGAGCTAATGAACTAAGACATATGTTGTTAAGGATGCATTTTAGAGTAAGAGCATATGGAATTTTACTCATAGATTCATTGTGAGGTTTGGGAGAATCACAGTCATACAGTTCTCCAAATGTTTGAAGTTCCCTCAACACTTATTGAATGTCTACATACAAGGAAGAATCTTGATGTTGAGGGACTAGTCTAGTGAGAATTTATCTGATATTTTAATTCATTTCTAGGATCGAACATGTCTGAGTATATGATCATACACATACATGGGTATGCATGGATTTTGGAAAACGTATATGGGGAGATTAAGAAGATATATTTTTTAATGGATTGGGTAGTATATCCTAGTCTTACAACTACATATTGAGAATTACATATCTAGTTTTGTGGTCATGTATGAAATGGGGAATATGTAAATCTATCACTAAATGCTTCATATAATAGTATTTTGTTACTGAACATCAATGACTAGTGGTAATTTTTTAGTCATTTTTTATTCATGAGTGAAAAATGATACGTTGTCTCTGTAGACTTCATAACATGTTTCCTTATAACATCCCTAGGTGATGACATTGTTTTGGTAGTTGTTGACTAGTTGATGAAGGTTTCAAAATTATTACTGATTTGAGGAACCTTCTTAGTAGACTATCTATTGATGATATTCAATAAATAGATCCTATGTATTCATGAAGATCAACATTCTATCATATTTAATAGAAATTATAATTGTAAATCAATATTTTATCCCGGGTAACAAAAATCTTTGGGTACAGAGCTGCCTATTAGCATGGATTATCACTTGTACCCCAATGGATATATAGATTGAATAATTTATGTTTATAGGGGACATTTTATGTCCTTGTCTCCTTGAATATGGTGGTTCATAGGAGTAACATATACACCCAGTTTAGTTTTATTACAATTTTTTTTTATTTTATCAGATTGATGGATCTTTACTAAGAATTATATAGTAGTCTATATAGATCAAATATCTATTGTATAGCATAATCGTGGCGTCAATTCTTTGACTGTAACTCATCCATGAGACATATAAGAATGTTTAGTTGATTAGAAAATGAATTTTTATTTCCCAGTCAAGTTAGCTATTATACAACAACTGTCATCAATGAAATATTGTGTTTTATGTTGGGGATTGGGATTTATTATGAGATTCATATAGTTTGGGCCATCAAAAAGCGCATCACTTGGTTGAGATATTTCATCAATTCATATGATTGTATCATCTACAAGGGATAATATGTCCAATCGATTACTAGATATCAATAACAAAGAGAAACTAGAACATTCATTATTTCTATCACATTCCATAGCTCTATTGATATTATCTTGACCTGAAAAATGTTTTTTATCCTGAAGAGGATGAGTTCAATGTTGGATATATCATTTAAGAGAACCTAGTGTGTATCATGGGGAATATTTTGAGGACTCCTTCATGAAGTTTAGTTACTATAGTATGAGATCTATTGTGTATTGGAGTACTATTGGATGAGACCAAGGAGTAAAACTTCGATGTACTTGGCTAGTTTCCAAAGATTTTAACGTATGAATCTTATTTCACTCAAAAGGAAAACCCAGAGACTAGTTTCTTCAATGAGGTTAGTCTATAATTATCTAACTATTAGTTATGTTATGGATCATTTTTTGATTTTTTCATCATTTTATATTTATTAATGTTCCATGCATTCATGATAAAAGTCCGAGACACATCCGTGCTTTATTGTAGCCCGAAGCATAGAGAATTTGTGAAACAGTGTGGCCTGCATGGTTAGTGCATGGTTAGGGCACCCTGTGAGACTCAACCATATTAGGAACTCATTACACATCAAGATTTCATGTAGGTATTCTGCAACCATGTGACCAAGGCCTTATAAATATGTAGGTGTTATGTACTTCTATACATAAGAAATTCTCATAGTGTAAGCATGATTAGTTTAATTGTGTTCCTAGCTCATGTATGGGGGTTAATGGGATTTAAAAGGATAATAACAAGGTCTTGGTCTTGTCAACCATGTACCCAAACCATGAAACCCCTTATTTTAATTGTATTTAATGATTTAATGATAACTATTTCAGAAACCTATCCCCTTATATATTCTTTTATAGATTAAAGGACCTCCACCTCCAGCTCTCTTATTGAATTCCTTTACTTCTACATAGTTAGAGATTTTTATAAATCCCAAATCTATTGTTTGTTTTATATGTCGATAGTTATATTGGATATAAAATTAAAAGATCACTAATCTTCTTAATTAAATTATTCAATTATCATCCTATCTTTTTCAATATTTTAGAGCAAGATCATCTTCCATATTTTTATGGAATTTGACATTTTAATTGATTGATATTCTTAATAGACTTAAATGACAAGACATAATGGGTGGTCATCCAATGAACTTAAGGATACAGTCTTTATATTTTCCCTAAAATGAGTATGTGTTTCCTGTTATTTTTCCAATGTGATGCACACATGAATTTTCCACACATTGAATTAAAATATATCTTACCTCACTAAATAATATCATACTATTTTTGTACACCAATGGATCTATTTTATTGAATTTTAGGATTTCTATGTTAATTATTTCAACCAATTATGGTGTTCTAAATTTAATTATATTATTTATATAAATGATTTGTGGACCCTAAAACCTACTATTTGAATTTTCATAATATAAAGTTTGATTTACATCAAATAATGGTTAAAATGAATTAAGCGGTCATCAATGGAAGGGCCACAACAGTTGTCCAATAATGACTAATATAAAGAATATTTAATTTAAAAAAATGGATAGTTTGGTATAATTTCAATACATTATTTAGAGGTAATAAACCCTGATTATTATTAATAAAACATGAATATCGGTTATTGGAAAGAGATTCAGGTTTTTTAGCATGAAATTTAATGTTCCCATATATTGGGTGATTCACATTCTGTCTCATGCCATTTTATTTTATTCAGATGATGGGTATGGCTTTCCATATTTCATAAAATTTAGTTTTTTTATGATGAATCAGACCACTATATTAAGTGATGAGGATGATTTATCAAAATCATATGAGATCCATGGCTTATATCCTTGATGAATTTCATTGCTTGCTAGACGGGTCATGGACAAGTGAGTTATGCCCCTGGACCTTCTAGTACTTAGTATCCATGTATTTGAAAATATATTTCCTCAATTATACAGAGTATATAGATGAATACATATTATGTATTATTACCTATACATGGTTATACTTATCACATTATGATCATAGTTACTCTAGCCTTTTCCCAATAAGGTAAATCTGACCAGGTGTTTAATAAGAACCAGAGATGATTACATTTGAATTTCTAGCATGTTTAATATCTAATTATATAAGAACATTATTATTGTACACAAAATTAATTGATTATTTTATTATCAAAATTTGAAGGCCTATTGAGTTTATCTAAAACCGTACTCAGGGTTCCTTTGGTACATGAGTTGACTTCATAACTATATGTGTTTATAGGGGAATGCTTCCTATTACAAATGCTAGATCTATTTTTAATAGAGCATGGAACATGGGATAATACGACAGATAGTATGATAGTTATACTAGTTCATATTCCTATAGTACAATATTATATTTGTATAGTATGAGGTATATTCTATTGGTCATGTATTTTCTATCTCCCATTTTTTTATTTCACCAGGACATGATTTTTTTTTATATGACTCTGCCCATAGAGTTTTTATTATTAGGACTACATTCATGTTTAATACTCCAAAAAACATTTAGTGTCATTAGATTATTCTTCTACATATCACATTAGTTTTTTACCACTAAACTACTCTAATATAAGGTTATAATGTCCATATAGTTTGAACATGGATGTCAATTCTAGTTAGAAAGCTCCAGTGTATGAAGAGGCACACTTGAGGGCATGCAACCCACCAGTATAGGGGAACAATTTTAGTTGATCATTGGTCGATATGTTACATAAATCTATATTATATGATTTATAGCCTCATTAATTATATTTTAATTGGATTGGGCTGTTTATTTTTATGTATGTATACTATTTTTTTGGAGTTGGTTTTGAGATAAGGGAACTAGTTTCATATTGGAAGTGATATGGGATTTATTCCATTGCTAATGTGTGATTCCAGATTTGTATTTACATTATATCCAACTTGACCATTATTGAGAATAATTAGGATAAGGGATATTATGATATTTGGGTGATAGATTTTCCCCTAAAATTGGAGCTGAGATAGAGGAAATCGTGATGTCTTTTAGAAATTTGAAATGACATAAGGGAGTAGATTGGGAGCCCCTATCTTATGTTGGAAATTTTGACGATTAGTTATTATGGGATTCAGTGGTTACATAATAGTATAAATATTGAGATGTAAATTGGAAGTGTTATTGAGATTATAAGTTACATTATGTGATTTGGGATTAGGAAAGTGTCTACCCATGTGATTATGTTATACAATTATTTTTTAGTGGGATAAATTCCAAAGAATAAAATAATATTCGACAAAAAATGAGGACAAATATAAGCTTTGGGAACTGATGGCATGGTCTGAGTCTAAGGAAGTTATGAAGACTGTTGAGTGATGCTATATGATAGTTATAGGAGAGGATATGCTCATACAGTGTATGATATATATGGTTTTATATTGGAATATCCCCCTTTGAGTATATGATACATTTTTACTAGTGTTGAGGTGTGATGATACCCCTTGAAATTAATATTAATTATTAGATCATGGTTAGATGTGACCCTCAGGGTGTATGTGATATGATGGATATAGGAAGGGATTTTACACCCAATGTGCATGCTACATGTGGTTTTAGTGGTGATATTTATCCCATGAGAGTATGATGTTTTTAAATATGTAATTGGGAATGGTGTGATTTCCCAAGGTAGCATTTAATATGTTTTATGTCTTGATAGGGATACCCACATGTGGAAATACATTTTTTGTAGAAACACTAAAAGCAGGTGATGTAAGTATGGTTGAACTCATGGGTCACCATAGAACTTGAGTATGGATAATGTTCTATATAATTTTGAATATTTAACTTCATTAATTATTCAATGTTTATCACATTGTTAATGATCTTATTTTATTGGTTATGTTCAGGACACTATTGGTGGTGGTCGAATGAGTCATACATAAAACATATTCTAGAATCCCCAGAACCTTTCTAAATAATGATGAATCGTGATAATACCAATTGTTGTGGATGAGTGATAGTAATATAGAGTCGTGCTAAACTACATTAATGGAGTTAGGAGATGACACCGTTCTCAAACTCAAGGCCAAGGGGATATTTGTATTTTATAGTCATTATTTATTTTGAGTTATATATCATCTTCTTACAAGAGGCCTTGTTCTGTTATTCTAGAATTATTTGTAATTTTTAGTAGTTCAGTTATGATAGCATGAGTATTTCCTATATATTTTACCTCTTTTATTGTCATATTATTTTAATATATTGGACTTGATAATGATTTATGGTTTATTATTTTTTTTCTCACCTATGATATAGTCTCCCTATAATATTCTATTGGAAATTTATTTTCAATTGGAAACACCTTGTATATGGAGAGGAACTTCTAAAGAAATGTAATAAACTAATTTACTTATTATAAAGTGAATTAGATCACGAAATAATAAAAAACATAAATCCAAATTAAAGTATAGACATTAGATGTCATAAATAATCCTAAAAATAATTCCTTGATTATATACTACCATTATCATGAAGTTATGTGTAATGGCCATATTATCTCCTTATACTTCCAATAATAATCCTTAATTTGAAGAAACATCCCGAATCAAGATATATATTCTAAAATCCCGCTATTCATGTTGTCCCACTATAAAATATCCTTGAGAATACATTAAAACATTCTAAATCCATTATGTATAGAGAACGAAGGGCCTTGGAAAAAATATATGGGATCCATCAATGATTATATTACTTATGGAGCACTAATTATTTTCTTAAATCATATAATTAGTGATGTCTTGATAGAATTAAATAATTAATGAACTATTGAAACCATAATAATTGATCAATCAAGCCATAAACATGGGCTAGATTATCCTTTTTCTAGATCATCTTCTTGGTGTGTTCATGATAACTAATACAAGCACACATTTAAATATAATTACTCTTAAAAAAGGGCTCATATGTCCTATGGTGATATAAAATAAAATTTAAAACCATTATTCATTTTAACATATATATTCATCATATATTACTCAAATTAAATCTGGTTCATTATATAAAGAATAATTTTATAGAAAAATAGTAATAGTTATGAGTTTTATGAAAAAATAAATAAATAAAATATACGGTAAGACCGTGAATATAATAAGGAAAATCACATCTTTATTAATTAATAATTTAAATATCCAAAATATTGAGCTTATGTCCAATTATTTTAGAAAAATTATAATTTAGATTTGGAATAAATACTCTAATAGGGGATGTAATGGCCAAAAAGAGTTCATAGTTAACCTCTATCCAATATATGAAAATGATAGATTTTATATTATATTTATGATTCCCTAATGCTTGTAATTATTATGGTAACTATTTATTAAGTCCCATCACATGCCTAAAATCACATCATATTTGTCTAATTGGAGAGTAACATGATTTAAATGATGAATATTCTCAAAAACATTCATCATAGAAGAGTTGCACCTATTGAATTACAACAACAAACCATTATTTTATTTCACCAATAATTCAATGAACAACCATTTTATGGGGAATAGATGCTATTTAGAAGTCTCCCACAGATGAAAGAATGGGTGAAAAAATTATCAATGATTTAATTTATATTTATTTTGTGTATGATGATTGTACAATTGACTTCACCATGTTAATGAACCATTATATCATTTTTTATATCAAAATATTTCATGTCATTCCATCACATCATAGATTACTATCATTTATTTTCATCATTTACTTTTGGATTGTAACATTATTCGTATAAGGCCCCAGCCTTAAACCTTACTTAATCTTGAGTTATTACAAGATTACACATTGAGGATCTTTTCGGGTTTAGAGTTTTAGAGAATTAGATCATAAAACTTGCATTAAATTCCACATATAAAAAAAGTGGTAACATAATGATAGTATTCTTCATTCCCATCAATGGAAACACATTTAAAATAAAACATGGATTAATTCTTTACACATCCTTGACTCTATCATCTTATCATGTACCTTTCCCTTGACCTATGAAAAACATTTGAAAAACATGGGATGAGCATAAAAACTCAGTATGGGTTATAAAAAAACATGGAAAGGAAACATGAGTTCATATACACATAAGAATGAAATCATACTTTACCCATAAAACATTGGCACTTTAACATACCTCATAAAATCATGAATAAATCATAGAAATCATAAGACATAAAGGTAACTTGAGGCATTCATAACATTCTTATGTAGGGAGTAACCCTCTTGGTTACGTTTGGAATACCCATCACAGTATATTCCCTAAAATCTCTTCGGAGAAACCTTAACGTTTCACTCCTTCGTGTTACCCAATGCATTGGGGAGCTATAACGGGCTCACCCACCCTTAGTTTATCACGGAACCACCCGTCTTCATAATAATGCCCAAGAACCATAACATAATCATATCACATAAAACATGCATAAATGAAGCATAAAATTTCCACATTTCAATAACGAGATATCAATACAACACATTGATATAAAAACATTATGAAAACCATTTTCAATACTAAAAGAAATGAAAAGTAAAACATGGTATTTATTTTTCTTTTAAAAAAAGGTATGGCTTGTAGAGGAAGCCGCAACTCAAATAACGGTCACGACGGCGAAGAAGTCGTTGTCGCCGCATACGTACGACAAAAACATTCCCCTTTTGTCGTTTAGTAAACGCTTCGTATAAAAAAATATTCCTTTTGAATAAACGTAAAAGTCAAAGGGGTTTATACAACGTATAAAAGAAAGTTGTGTATAAAATAAAATATGCCTCAACGAAAGGAGATTGAGACGAAGTCCCATACCTCGTATCCGACTTGACCCGACCGTTCTTTAATCTCCTGAATAATAAACTTGAGTTAATCTCTACTTGCTTATGAATCTTTTTCAAGTTCATTATTCCTTTTATACCAAGTTATGAACATCATGTAATCAGTTAAGTTAATAATGTTCATTTTGTCGGTATTTGGTTCTTAAGTCAAAAAAAGACTTCTTACACTTACATGTTGTTAATTTGGTCAAAGTTTCATTATATCCAGAATGGTATTAATGATGTAGATATCATATATGTCATATATATCCAGTACATACATGAATTTACAATATTACATCACATTTAGAGGTAAGAAATGAAATGCACCGTTCATGGAGACGGTAAGCCGTACGTACGCATGAACGCTACTTCCATTTCTATTTCATATTTTCTGGAATGGAATCATAATGATATAAGAGTATATTATAATTCCAGTATAATAACATATATAACATCATTAACTTTATCCTTTACACATCCCACATATGGTATTAACGAATCAAATCACTTTTAGGGGGCGGTAGTCGGCACTTCCTAAAATGAAGATATCGTGTTTACCCATAATGGAAACCATAAAGGTATGCCCAAAATGAAAAAAACAGAAGCTTAAGGAAAACATAAACATATTATATATCATATATAAAAATAGTGACATCATAATGTCCACCTTTGAAGGTGTTAAATGAGTGTTGAACAATCATCGTTTCGGGAGGCAGAATTTCGCCATCCACGGAAACCGTATGTTCTTTAACCATTTGATGTAGTTGTGTGAGAGTGTAGCTCAAATAAATATTATAACAACATCCTTGTATATTGAAGATACTGGTTTTGTTACAAAATAAGTAAATAAAAAGAGTTTAGGGGGGTTGGAGAAGCAAAATAAAACAAATGAACATGAGAGAATGAATTAACTTAAAAAGTGTAACTCCTTTTGATTTGAGACTAGAGGCTTCCTTTGAAAGGATTCTGCCCAAAGGGAATCCTCTAGAATGAGGAGAGGGATGTGGAGAGAGTAAATGGGCAGGGGTTGGCCGAGCCAAAGGCTTGAGAAGTGTGTGAAATGAGGTAGAGGTGGGGGCCTTTTATAAGAGGAGAGGAGGGGCACTTTTGGAAAGTAAAGATATATTACTTTATTTGAAAATGTGTTTCGGTTTTAAAAGGTCCCACATTTATATAATTCGTGTATTAGGTGATAAGGGTTCTAAATCCACTCATCCAATTGGTTTTGGACATGTGTAGTTTATAGATATTACATTATCTTTCCACTTTATTTAAATCGTCAAATAATGATGTCATCGCTGCATCGTGATTATGTCATAAATAATTTATTTTATTTAATGTCTAAAAATGATAAAAAAATACTATGATGTAGGAAATCTTTTTAGATTTCCAATTACTATTTATAATCAACAATCTGATCTTTATAACCCCATGTAAAAATTGTTTTCGTAAAACATCTCTTGTTTGTGTCATTTTTACTTTAACATTTAATAAAAAGTTATTTATGTCATTTCCAAACCAAAGTGTCTCCATGGGGTCCCCAAGTTGACCCATGGCTTGTATTGGTCGGCCATGACACAACCAATAAGGTTGGGAAATGCGTCTAGGTCATTTCCTATTATTAAAGAATTATTTATACCTTAAACTACCCTAATTACCACTAATCGCGATTAAGAACTTAATAAGTTACTATTCACCAAAAAATTATTTTAATCTCATTGAACCACATTTTACTTCTTAATGACAACCATGTATGTCGGATTTTCAAAATTCAATACACATTAGTGGTAAACTTTCATTTAACTGAAAAATCAGTTTGCTTGATTACCACTTAGTGGTTTCACTATTCATCAAAAATTAATGTTTTTCAGAAAATTACCAAAAATTCACCCTAAGCTATATTTGATATTCAAAATTCAAAAATGAATTCTATTTTACAAAATTCAAATCATATAAGTCACATTAATTAATTTAATAATTAATTCCCGCTGCCAGAGCAAATAGCGTGTTTTTACAAAACAATAAGTATCAAAAGATTGACACTAGTTTAAGTCTAATTAAAAAGTGAAATTAATTCCAATGACCAACATTGGATAAAATGATAAAAATTTATTCTAATTTAACTTCAAAACAAATTCAAAACATAATATAATCATATAAATAAATTAGATTAAAAAGTAGTTTTGATGTAAAATGCAGTATTTTTCACTATTCATTAAAAAATGAACATTGTCAGAAAAATACCAAAAATTCACACAAGGTAAATTTAGATGTCCCAATCATAAAGGATAAGTTTATTTTGACAAACATAGTTTATAAAATTGTCAAAATATATATTCAAAATTGTTTTTCCATCAAAAGGCACTAAAACAATCTTTTAAGAATATTAGTGTATTCCATGCATAAGATTGTATTTATTTTCATTTTAAGCCTCTATAACACTATCTTAATCATTAATAGACATAGATAAAAATATCTATTATTCATTACTTACTTGGGATGTTACATCCTTCCCCCCTTTAGAAAATTGCGTCCCCACAATTTATTTACTTATCGAATAAATGGGGGTACTTATCCCTCATTGAATTTTCAGATTCTTATGTTGCCTCTTCAATCATGTGGTTTTTCCACAAAACCTTTACCTGGTGAATCACCTTATTCCGTAACACTTTCTCCCTGTGGTCAAGAATCTAGACCGGTTGTTCCTCATAAGATAGGTTCTCTTCCAGCTGAACTACCTCTGGACTCAAAACATGAGATGGATCTGGCATATACTTTCTCAACATCGAAACGTGAAAAACATTGTGTACCTGAGATAAAATCGGAGGTAAATCCACTCGGCATGCAACTGATCCAACTCTTTCCAGAATTTCGTATGGTCCTATAAACCTTGGACTCAACATTCCTTTCTTACCAAATCTCATCACTCTTTTCCAAGGAGAAACCTTGAGAAAAACATGATCACCTACCTCGAAAGATAGATCCTTCCTCCGGTTATCCGCATAAATCTTCTTCCTGCTCTGAGCTGTTCTCATGTGTTTCTGAATCAGTTGAACTTTTTCTGCCATATCTTCTACCAATTCTGGTCCCATCAACTTCCTTTCACCCACTTCATCCCAGAAAGCTGGAGTTCGACACCACTTCCCATATAATGCATGAAATGGTGCCATCTGTATACTGGAATGAAAACTGTTATTATATGAAAACTCAACCAAAGAAAGATGTTGGTCCCAACTTCCCTGATAATCCATAGAACAAGCTCGTAGCATATCCTACAAGGTATTAATTGTTCGTTCTGACTGCCCATATGATTGAGGATGAAAAGCCGTACTAAAATTTAATTCAGTACCCAACGACTTCTGAAGGCCTTTCCAAAAGTTAGAAGTAAACCTGGGATCACGATCCGATACAATGGAGAGAGGAACTCCATGTAACCTGACAATATCTTTAAGATACATACGGTAAAGTTGATCAAGAGAGAAAGTATCTCGTATAGCAAGGAAATGAGAAGATTTGGTCAAGCGATCAACAATAACCCAGATTTCATTATTACCTCGAGATGTCTTTGGTAATCCAACAACAAAGTCCATTGATATATTCTCCCATTTCCACTCTGGCACTGGTAAAGGCTGAAGCACCCCTTTCGGTAACTGCCGCTCTGCTTTAACCTGCTGACAAGTCAAACACTTCACAGTAAAATCAGCAATATCTCTTTTCATTCCATCCCACCAGTAATACTCCCGCAGATCTCTATACATCTTAGTACTGCTCGGATGAACTGAAAACGAAGAACTATGAGCTTCACATAACAACTCTCTCTTCAACTGTGAATCACAAGGCACACACAATCTCTTCCCAAATCTCAAAACACAATCATTATCAATGTTGAATTCAGGCAACTTACCTTTCTGAACCAGCTCTACCTTTTTCTGCAACTCACTATCTTGCTTCTATGCTTGCTTGATTTTATCTGATAGAGATGATCTCACTGATACCTGAAACAAAACAGAAGGACTTCCTGCACCAACAACTTCTATGCCAAAGTTCATCAAATTGTTAACCAAAGGATCACGTTCCAAACGCAACATTGTTAATGAAGCATTACTTTTTCGACTCAAAGCATCAGCCACTTTATTTTCTTTCCCGGATGGTAATGAATTGTACAATCATAATCCATGATTAATTCTAGCCATCTCCTTTGTCTCATGTTTAGCTCTTTCTGAGTGAATATATACTTTAAACATTTGTGATCAGTATATATTTCACACTTTACTCCATACAAATGATGCCTCTAAATTTTTAAAGCAAAAACAACAACAGCTAATTCCAAATCATGTGTAGGGTAATTTACCTCATGAGTTTTCAACTGTCGTGAAGCATAAGCAATTACCTAATCATTCTGCATTAGGACGCAACCAAGTCCTTTCAATGAAGCATCACTGTATATAACAAACTCACCATTCCTGGAAGGTAGTGCCAAAACTGGAGCATTCACCAATCTTCTTTTCAATTCCTGAAAACAATCATCACATTTTATTGTCCAGATAAACTTAACACCCTTCCGAGTTAGCATAGTCATTGGACTAGATAACCGTGAAAAATTTGTAACAAACCTTCGGTAATAGCCCGCCAAACCAAGGAAGCTACGAATCTCGGTTACATTTGTGGGTCTTGGCCATTCTTCCACAACTTTTGTTTTTGCAGGATCAACAGTTATTCCATCTTTAGAAACAATGTGACCAAGGAAAGAAATTTGTTGCAACCAAAACTCACACTTGCTGAATTTCCCATACAGTTTCTTTTCTTTTAAAGTTTGCAAGATAACCCTTAAATGTCTTTCATGCTCCTCTTTACTTTTAGAAAACACCAAAATATCACCAATGAAAACCACCACAAACTTATCCAAGAACTCATGGAAAATTCTATTCATTAAATCCATGAATACAGCAGGTGCATTGGTTATCCCCAAAGGCATTACTACAAATTCATAATGGCCATATCTCGTACGGAACGCGGTCTGCGGAATATCTGCCTCCTTTACCTTCAGCTGATGGTACCCCGATCTCAAGTCAATCTTTGAAAAAAACTGAGCTCCCTGGAGCTGATCAAACAAATCATCGATATGAGGCAAAGGATATTTGTTCTTAATAGTGATATTATTCAAGGCTCTATAATCAATGAAAAGTATCATAGAACCATCTTTTTTTTAACAAATAAAACAGGAGCACCCCATGGTGATGTGCTAGGTCTAATGAAACCTTTATCTAATAAATCTTGCAACTTCTCCTTCAACTGTAAAAGTTCAATTTGTGCCATTCGATAAGGGGGTTTTGAAATTGGCTTAGCATCAGGAACTAAGTCAACAGTAAACTCAACTTCCCGATCTGGTATTATTCCAGGCAACTCATCAGGAAAAACATCAGGATACTCATTTACCACTGGCACATCATTAATCTGAACAGTTCCTTTATTTTCAACGATGTGTGAAAGGTAACATTCATTTCCATCTTTCACAAGTTTCTCGGCCTCTTGATATGTTATCAAAAGTAAGGGTTCATTCTTGTAAACAAACTGAAAGTATTTCTGAAAAGAAACTTCTTTAGCTCTACAGTCAATCTTAGCATGGTAAATAGAGAGCCATTCAATACCCAAGATAACATCAAACTCTACTAGAGGTAGAACAATAAGGTTTGCAAGTAGGTTCTTTCCACAGATAAGGATAGAAAGATTCTTATAAATTCTTTTTGCCTCAACATTTCCCCCAGGTGTTTTTACCAAAAGTTCAGGAGTCATTTCTTGAGATGGTATTCCCATTTTACTAGAAAAGGTTTCAGAGATGAAAGAATGTGTAGACCCCGAATCAAACAACACACTGGCATAATCTGAAAAAACAAACAAAGTACCTGATACAACTTCATTTGATGGCCCGACATCTGCTGAAGTAGTTGCAAAGGATTTCACCACCCCTTTCTACTTGTAGAATAACTGCTTCCCATCACTCAAGCTCCTTGTCGGACACTCGTTTGCATAGTGACCCATCTCATTGCACTTATAACATTTCACTAACTGTAAATCAAATTTTTTCTTACCTTAACCTTGATCCTTTTCAGTGCAATCACGAGCCTTATGTCCCATCTTACCACATCGGTAGCACTTCCTAGAATTCAGAAGACATTCCCCAGCATGCCTTTTGCCACATTTATCACAAACTGGAAACTTAGTTCTCTTACCATAAGACTTTTTTGAAGAATTCTTACCTTTCTCCTGCCACCTCGGTCTCTTCTTCTGCTGGTTGTTATAGAAAACTTGGTCATTGGAGAACTCCATTTCAACCTTCTCAGCACATCGAACAAGCTTTTCATAACTTTTAAACTCACGAGAAGCGAATGCCCTTCGATACTTTGGCTTTAATCCTGAGTAAAAACGATTGATTTTACTATCAAGGTCCCGGATAAAATTTGGAGCATACCTTGCCAATCGAGTGAACCTTTCTTCATAGGCACCCACTGAGTCTTCCTCTTGCCTCAATTCCAAGAATTTATTTTCCATCCTAAGTCGAACAGCCTTAGGAAAATACTTCTCAAGAAACATACCTTTGAATTCATCCCATTCATGATCATCAATCTCATCGGCGTCCCTGATATTTTTAACCATAGACCACCACTGATCTGCTTCACCCTCCAAACGGTAAATAGCAAGACTAACCTTTTGATTGTCTGAACACCCCATGACATCAAAAATCTTCTCCAGTGCTTTAATCCACCCATCAGCTAGCACAGGGTCAGATGATCCTTTGAATGATGGTGGATGTTGCCTCATGAAATCTTCCACCACTGACATGTTCCTCTGCGGTTGATCTGGCTGATCTCGGGCATGGATACCACCGCCATTTATCGCTTGAGTCAACTGCGACATTACTGCAACAAACTGTTCAGTTCCAATTCCGACCATTTCTGGATGCTGATTCGGAAGGTTATTTCCTTCGGTATGCCTTCCTAGCACTGCTTCCCTGTTTCCTCTGCGGAAAACCATTCTGAACAAACATGTCTTAGATGAAGCAACATGGTAATCTTTAAATGCTATATCATTTTGAAAAAAAAAAATTTTGGATAATCATTTAATAGAATTCTAACTCCTAAAGTTATCTAAACCGACCTTTGATACCAACTATAAGGCCCCAGCCTTAAACCTTACTTAATCTTGAGTTATTACAAGATTACACATTGAGGATCTTTTCTGGTTTAGAGTTATAGAGAATTAGATCATAACATTTGTATTACATTCCACATATAAACAAAGTTGTTACATAAAGATAGTATTCTTCATTCCCATCAATGGAAACACATTTAAAATAAAACATGGATTAATTCCTGACACATCCTTGACTCTATCATCTTATCATGTACCTTTACCTTGACCTGTGAAAAACATTTCAAAAACTTGGGATGAGCATAAAAACTCAGTATGGGTTATAAAAAAAACATGGAAAGGAAACATGAGTTCATATACACATAAGAATGAAATAATACTTTACCCATAAAACATTGGCACTTTAACATACCTCATAAAATCATGAATAAATAATAGAAATCATAATACATAAAGGTATCTTGAGGCATTCATAACATTCTTACGTAGGGAGTAACCCTCTTGGTTACGTTTGGAATACCCATCACAGTATATTCCCTAAAATCTCTTCGGAGAAACCTTAACGTTTCACTCCTTCGCGTTACCCAATGCATTGGAGAGCTATAACGGGCTCACCCGCCCTTAGTTTATCACGGAACCACCCGTCTTCATAATAATGCCCAAGAACCATAACATAATCATATCACATAAAACATGCATAAAGGAAACATAAAATTTCCACATTTCAATAACGAGATATCAATACAACACATTGATATAAAAACATTATGAAAACCATTTTCAATACTATAAGAAAAGAAAAGTAAAACATGGTATTTATTTTTCTTTTAAAAAAAGGTATGGCTTGTAGAGGAAGCCGCAACTCAAATAACGGTCACGACGGCGGAGAAGTCGTTGTCGCCGCATACGTACGACAAAAACATTCCCCTTTTGTCGTTTAGTAAACGCTTCGTATAAAAAAATATTCCTTTTTAATAAACGTAAAAGTCAAAGGAGTTTATACACCGTATAAAAGAAAGTTGTGTATAAAATAAAATATGCCTCAACGAAAGGAGATTGAGACGAAGTACCATACCTCGTATCCGACTTGACCCGACCGTTCTTTAATCTCCTGAATAATAAAATTGAGTTAATCTCTACTTGATTATGAATCTTTTTCAAGTTAATTATTCCTTTTATACCATGTTATGAACATCATGTAATCAGTTAAGTTAATAATGTTCATTTTGTCGGTATTTGGTTCTTAAGTCAAAAATAGACTTCTTACACTTACATGTTGTTAATTTGGTCAAAGGTTCATTATATCCAGAATGGTATTCATGATGTAGATATCATATATGTCATATATATCCAGTACATATATTCATTTATAATATTACATCACATTTAGAGGTAAGAAATGAAATGCACTGTTCATGGAGACGGTAAGCCGTACGTACGCATGAACGCTACTTCCATTTCTATTTCATATTTTCTGGAATGGAATCATAATGATATAAGAGTATATTATAATTCTAGTATAATAACATATATAACATCATTAACTTTATCCTTTACACATCCCACATATGGTATTAACGAATCAAATCACTTTTAGGGGGCGGTAGTCCGCACTTCTTAAAATGAAGATATCGTGTTTACCCATAATGGAAACCATAAAGGTATGCCAAAAATGAAAAAAACAGAAGCTTAAGGAAAAGATAAACATATTATATATCATATATAAAAATATTGAAATCATAATGGCCACCTTTGAAGGTGTTAAATGAGTGTTGAACAATCATCGTTTCGGGAGGCAGAATTTCACCATCCACGGAAACCGTATGTTATTTAACCCTTTGATGTAGTTGTGTGAGAGTGTAGCTCAAATAAATATTATAACAACATCCTTGTATATTGAAAATACTGGTGTTGTTACAAAATAAGTAAAGAAAAAGAGTTTAGGGGGGTTGGAGAAGCAAAATAAAACAAATGAACATGAGAGAATGAATTACCTTAAAAAGTGTAACTCCTTTTGATTTGAGACTAAAGGATTCCTTTGAAAGGATTCTGCCCAAAGGGAATCCTCTAGGATGAGGAGACGGATGTGGAGGGAGTAAATGGGCAGGGTTTGGTCGAGCCAAAGGCTTGAGAAGTGTGTGAAATGAGGTAGAGGTGGGGGCCTTTTATAAGAGAAGAGGAGGGGCACTTTTGGAAAATAAAGAAATATTACTTTATTTGAAAATGTGTTTCGGTTTTAAAAGGTCCCACATTGATATAATTCGTGGATATGGTGATAAGGGTTCGAAATCCACTCATCCAATTCGTTTTGGACATGTGTAGTTTATCGATTTTACATTATCTTTCCACTTTATTTAAAACGTCAAATAATGATGTCATCGCTGCATCGTGATTATGTCATAAATAATTTAATTTATTTAATATCTAAAAATCATAAAAAAATACTATAATGTAGGAAATCATTTTAAATTTCCAATGACTATTTATAATCAAAAATCTGATCTTTATAACCCCATGTAAAAATTGTTTTTGTAAAACTTTTCTTGTTTGTGTCATTTTTACTTTAACATTTAATAAAAAGTTATTTATGTCATTTCCAAACCAACGTGTCTCCATGGGGTCCCCAAGTTGACCCATGGCTTGTCATGGTCGTCCATGACACAAAAAATAAGGTTTGGACATGTGTCTAGGTAATTTCCTATTATTAAAACATTATTTATACCTTAAACTACCCTAATTACCACTAATCGCGATTAAGAACTTAATAAGTTACTATTCACCAAAAAATATTTTAATCTCATTGAACCACATTTTACTTCTTAATGACAACCATGTATGTCGGATTTTCAAAATTCAATACACATTAGTGGTAAACTTTCATTTAACTGAAAAATCAGTTTGCTTGATTACCACTTAGTGGTTTCACTATTCATCAAAAATTGAAGTTTTTCAGAAAATTACGAAAAATTCACCCTAAGCTATATTTGATATTCCGAATTCAAAAATGAAGTCTATTTTACAAAATTCAAATCATATAAGTCACATTAATTAATTTAATAATTAATTCCCGCTGCCAGAGCAAATATCATGTTTTTACAAAACAATAAGTTTCAAAAGATTGACACCAGTTTTAGTCTAATGACAAAGTGAAATTGATTCCAATGACCAACATTGGATAAAATGGTAAAAATTTATTCTAATTTCACTTCAAAACCAATTCAAAACATAATCTAATCATATAAATAGATTAGATTAAAAAGTAGTTTTGATGTAAAATGCAGTATTTTTCACTATTCATTAAAAAATGAACATTGTCAGAAAAATACAAAAAATTCACACAAGGTAAATTTTGATGTCCCAATCATAAAGGATAAGTTTATGTTGACAAACATAGTTTATAAAATTGTCAAAATATAGATTAAAAAATGGTTTGCCATCAAAAGGCACTAAAACAATCTTTTAAGAATATTAGTGTATTCCATGCATAAGATTGTATTTATTTTCTTTTTAAGACTCTATAACACTATCTTAATCATTAATAGACATAGATAAAAATATATATTATTCATTACTTACTTGGGATGTTACTATTTGTTTTAATATATACACACGTTATAATTGAATCATTGAATTGTGGGTCTGGAATTATGATGAAGTTTCTTTTCATTGATTTCATGGGTTGGTATATTTAGATATGGTAGAAATTATTTATTTCGAGGCCATTATCATCCAAAATTATAGAATTTTCTTATTATGTTGGGGAAATACCCTCCATGATTATTATAAGATTATCAATATATTGGATGGAAAATATTCTTTCATCAATGGGTTTTATCATTTTTGTTTTTATAGAACATAATTTTAATCTCATTGTCCCCAAAACCATTTGACTAATTGGAGTCCCCGATTTTTATTTCTATCTTTATTGATGAACAATAAAAATTATTTATAGCTACCAAATTCTTATATATGTAATTATTTTCATGTATTAATCCATTAATTTAATGAAAAATATTTCATTTACATTAGATGATTAAACCAAATGAATATAATGGATGTCTAAAAGAGTTTAAATCATAGGTACCAATGGAATCATCCAACATTTTCTTATACTCAATATATTATCCATCCATTATAGTGTGAAACGTTCAGGGAAAATATTTAAGGATTCATGGCATATTAAACACCAACCATTAAATAAAATCTATTAATTCCTTATAGAACATATTCTTAATTATATTACACTATTTACCATCACCACCTTAAAAATAGAAATTACTAAAAAACAGTTTAATCAATTTAACACTAGATAATGAATAAAATATAATTTCTACTAAGTTTATCTACTATATCAGACTTCATGGATTTGTAATATCCACTATTTAAGGGAAGAAACTTACCTATTAAGGGATTGTTGAATAGTTTTTTCTTCTTTGGAAAGGTTGATCAGAAAATATAGTTCATGTTATTTTTTATATTTGGATAAATTTTGGTGTGAAATGAAATCAACATTATACTCCATCCATTATTATGATTTAAATATAATTAGGAAAATAATAGGATTTTAAATTTCATAAATGAATTATGTGGTTAATCAATGTTCCAACTATTAAATAAAAACCTATTGATTAATGTGAGTGTCATATAATAATTATGACTGTAGTCAGTCACCTGGTATGGAAAATCTGTACTATTTTGTCCAAAATTATGGCACCTTCATTTCAACCTATGAAATTGGATTTTCATCCAATATCCCTTTTAGTTAAAAATTATTTTTTGGAATATTTAACCATTAATTATCCTTAATGAATTACCGAACAAAAATTAAGCCCATTTCTAACACAAATAGTGGTGACCCTAAATTATATGAAAAAATGAATTTATAGAAGGTTTTCAAAACCATTTCTATATGTTTCAATTTTAATTTCAAAAATAATTTCAATATACCATCTCTAAATACACCCTATTTATATAAAATCAACCCAATTTAGTGGGTTAAAACAAGTGAATTAAATTACCATAATTGATGTTTACTAAAGAACATTCAATCACATGTAGTTAGTGTGTTATTTGGGACTATTATGATAGGATTTGAATGATCTATCATTCGATTAAAACATAAAAAAAACAAAAAACATTGGATAACACAACATACTTTCCAGGTGGGATATAGATGAATCCTCTCATTCCAGTGCCAAGGGACATGTGTAATCATTGTGGTTTATCACATGAGAGTGTAAAGATCCCTTAACCTGGAAAAATCATACCTCTTGGAGGATAACCGTGATACTTAATTTCTTATATATTAGATATAAATGTATTATATTATTTTTAAACTACTTTACATTCCTTCTAAATGTATATAAACTAATTTATATAAATTAGTTTATTTAATCCATTTGTATAAATCACTATTTCTAAAAAATTATTTCCATCATTTTAAAGTTATTTCCATAATTTGAAATGTAAAGCATGATTTGATTAAATATGATTCTAAAATTCAAAAATATTATATTTTAAAATTAAATTATCCTTATTTTTTTAAAGAAATGATGGAATATTATTATTGAATCCCTAGTGAGTCCCTATTTGGCTTTTACCTCGCACCCTACTTGTGCCTTTGGGAGATTATATATTTGTTCCTTCCAAATTCGAGCATGGGTAAAGCACTATATGAATGTGGTTTTAATTTTTGATCTATAGACATATAGAGATTAATCCTTTCATACATGGGATGTTTGTCAATCTAATTTCTCTATTACATTTCTGTAGTAATTTAGGATTTTTATACCTATTTGGAATATGATACATCTCTCCAACTGGAGTTTTATTTGAATTCATTTTGATTTTTTATCTAGAATATATAATTTTTTGGTGAATTTTAACCTACATTCATGTTGGTTTCTTCTACCTACTAGTCCCCAACCGTGGGGATCGGAAATACCCTTCAGGCTATGTTAGTGTCGGCTCAGTTATCAGGTTACCTGGGTACTTGGGCTGGTTTTTGAAAAAAGTGAATTTTCTTTATTATTAATAATTATATTTTACATGTTAGTTTTTCAAATCCCTATGATATTTAATTTAAATAATGGAAATTAATAATAATAAATTAAAATTGTAACAACTATTTAATAATTAATATATATTTAAAAAAATTCCCAAATGATTAATTATGTAGTAAATATTTTATATTTTATAAATTTTATCTAATATTTTAAATAAATATTATTTGATTATGTAAAATTTATTATATTTTCCAAATATTATTGCAATGAAATATCGGTTATTAATTATTTATTATTAATTATTTATTAATTATTTTATATATTTTATATTTTAATTGGTAATTATTAATTGGTAATTATTTATATTTTTATATATTACCATATAAATCCACACTCTTTCACATACATAGGAAAATATATAGATGAATGCATATATGTATATATATGTGTTGTGACACACACACACAACAATACATGGGATGAAACATCATCACAAAACTAATTTTCTAATAGATGATGATAAACAAACATTGACCTCAAAAAAATAACATTTAATTCGAAGGTTCGTTTGTGCTTCACAAACTATCAAATAGAATCCCAAATGAGAAAATTATTAACATAAAAAATATATTTTGAAGTCACTTCTAATAAAAAATTTAATAATGTTCTATGATTTTTTGAAAATAATACATAAAAGTAAAATGATCTTAAATATTGATCCATGGGTTCTTTTGGATTTATAAACTATCAAATCAATGATAATGTTGTGAACAAGAAAATATAATATATGTGTACCACCAAACACAATATTCATCAGTTAAAATAGGCTAATTTCCCAGAAAAAATATGTTTTAGTTTAATGTAACCTAATTTTAAATGTTATAATGATAATTATAATTTATTTAAGTTGGTATTATTATATATTATAGGTGGAATATTAATTTATTCCTTGTTTTTACAATTTTATAAATATTTTTGTGATCAAATTATACATATCTTCTATTTTTGATGATTTATTTACCAATTTCCCTAATATTTCATGAATTCCCATGGCCATCATAAACATTACATAATGTTTGGTGTTCGAGGGTAATAACTATGAATCTGTGAGTTTATTTACAGATAGTAGTATATATTTATATATGCATTTATATTGATTACTGCTTATTAATTTACATTTTTACATGTATTAATGTAGAACTATGTGTGTATGTAGACTTTTAAATATAGTGATATATATATGAATTAATTTATTTTTCTTAAATTATCTTTATATTTAAATATATTTAAATATATTTATAAATATATATATATATATGCATTTATACATATTTATGAATATTTATATATGTATATATGTATTAATATGTACTTAAATTTATATATATTTAAATATATTTATATATTTTATGTCATTATATATATTGATATTTATATGTATATGTAATGGTTTAGACCCTCTGATTCATTTTATTTTCAGAATCCAAGATATGGATGTCCTTGGATGTGGTTATAATGTAATTAGAGGGTAAAAGTATGATATATAGGAGGAATCTATGTCATAAGGGATTAGGTTATTCCATTGTTGAGATGTAATAGTGTTTTGGATAGTCTAATTATAAAATGGAGGTTTTAGAGGATTTTTTCCATAATACATATAAAATTTCCATATTTTCTTTGTATGAAGAGGATGCAACATGGATATGGGTTTCATATCTTTGTGTTTCTATTATAGGCATGTTTCCTACAATATAGTAAAATAGGGTGTATTTTTTTGAATTTTTTTCATTTGTAGGAATAGGATCACCATATATATAATGATGTGGCATAACTATTTATTGGTAAAAGTATTCATGGTATAGTCTTCACTACTACATCGTGGTCTGCTTATTATATTATTAGACATGTGGTGGTAATACCTACATAATTTTTATAGGTTATTTGAGTAGATATGTTTTTTGTGGTCCATTGAAATTTTCTCACAGTCTTCCACTTTTACTAATACAGTTTCATGGTGTTATAGGATACATCATAGAAATGTGTTTTTCAGATTGGGTATAAAAACCCAAAGCCCATCAAACACTATCAATCTCCTAGAATTTCGATTATTTCATAAGTTCCCCATGTTAATCCCAAATATATATTTGAGACCCATTTCAATATCTTTCAACCATAACCTTCATAGATTAATCCCATGAGGATAAAAATTGATTCATTTTTTACCTTCCTTTTTTCCCCAATCATCTTCATTTGGGAAAAGATATCTAATATGAAAAAAATAATTTTTGTTTTCGTGGTGAGGTAGTAATTTAGTTGTTATGTTATGTGTTATTGATGGATTTATCCCTTTTTTAAATTCTGGGTGGTGGGCTTCCTCCTTAAAAACATTTTATAGTTAATTGGAAAGTATAATTAAGGAAATGAATATTTTTTCACCCTTATAGATGTATCATTAGGGATGTTTTATTATCTTATTATATTTCTAGAGGATGGATCACCATCTTAATAAATATAATGAGTAATTTTAATTGAAATTTTATTTAAGGGGAATGAAATCACATAGTGTATAGCTTTGATATTATTTGTTTTGAGAATATCCTTACATGACGTGTCACATAAAATCATGGCTATATGGAGCATTTTTTATGATGAAAATGAAAATTTTTGTTTCTCCTTTTATGTGTTAATTTTTTGACATTATAATCATTAAATCGATTCTAACTTATATTCATTTAAAAATTTGGATTCATATAGAAATTATTGTATGTGTAATAATTCCCCTTAAATTAAATTAAAATATAATGAAAACCCATGATTGTTCTAAAATATGTAATGTTAATGTGTGATTTGTTGTTTTAATGTGTTATTATTGTGTGTGGGACAGTGGTGATTTGATATGTAGGAGGTATGTAGCCGTTGTGATGAGGAGGTTGTTGTGGTTATGAAATGGTGTGGTCTTCATTGTATGAGAAGGATGGGTTCTGGTGTTGTGATTTGTTATGAATGATTCTAGGTAGTAATAGAACTAATGGTTAATGATAAACCCAAAATGGAATGGGTTGAAATGTATAATTAATTCATGAAATAATACATGATGTTTGGTTGATTTCTTTAACTCTTAAAATTTAAATAAACAGGACTGATAATGAATGATATTAATGAACAAAATGGAAATGTAATGGAAAACAGTGAAATTGGATTAACATTAATAGAAAATATTAAACATTACTTATGGATTTTGGATTATTATGTTCTTTGTAAATTTATATGTCGAAGGAAAACAGTATTATTTAGTGAGGTTTGGTGGTGATTCTGTGACTTGGGATTGATCTTTTTTTGTGACCACATAGGTTGAGCATGTGTCTTGGTATTATATAAATATTTTTTGGTTCATTTTAATTTCTATATTCACCACACCCATGTTGAGCACATTATAATGAAACCCAATTGTTTCACGTGTTTTCCAAAAAACCCATACAGTGAGCTTGAATGGATGGCTACACACTCTTCTATCTTCGATATTCTTGACGATATTGAAATATAGAGTCTTTGATGGGATGAAGTAAAAATTAAACCATGGTGATGATTAGTGATATGTATTATGGTGGGGTTAATGCAATGTTAGAGTAGGGGATGAGTTCAATTTATTTTGTCATGATACAATATTCTTATAGTAATGGTTGCAATGTGATGGATCTTATGTATGAGTGAAGGAAAAGATGTAATTATGGGTGATTAGAAAGGATTTTTTTCAGTGATATATTCTTTGATGAGATGTGATTTCCCATGTGTCTTGAAAGATACTTCACATGCTACGATGTGATGACAAAGCTATCTTTGTGCAAGGTGTAATGTTATTTTTTTTATAGAACAGATGTATAAAAGAAGTATAATATATAAAGATTATAGGTATTTTGATACATCTGAAATATGTTTGTGACGGAGAGAAATAATTGAAAACAAGGTGAGGAGAATATTTTTTCATTTTGTTTAATATTAATGTCATATATGTGGATTAATAATTTGGTGAGCTTACCATAGTGAAGATGTGTTTTGTTATATGCAATTTTTAGGTGTTTTTTGTTCCACTGTTTTTTACTTTTATATTAATGTTATTTTTTCCCATGAACATGGGAGACTTTCTATATGATCCTATTAAATATACTTGTATTCTCACATTTTTCGTAAAATTTTTTTTTCATATTTTCATAATGAATTTTTGGATGATGAATTATATTATTAGTTCATACATTTGGAATAATTCTATTTAACTACTATATGACCTTTATTTTTTGGTATTTATTTGAATACACATGTATCTATTCATTAATATACATGAATTAGGGGATGGTTTTTGGTTATTTTCAATTATATTATGTGTTAGTGTGTAATAGTTCTCTAAATTAAATGTCCCAATCCTTTTTTTATGGAGGATAATTCCTTCCAAACGTGATATTTTTAAACTCATGGTGACCATATCTAACATGAGTCCTTCGTGATGTGGGACACATGAAATATTATATTCTTTCTTCATTGTCGTCTCAAGAGTGTTATATTTGAATTGAAGGTGTTCAGATAGAGTATCATCAATGGGTTTTTAGGTATAAAATGATTACTGTAATTAGTAATAGTAAGGATTTTATTGGTTGATAGGTAAATGTTGTTAGTTGTTCTTGTTGTGTCACATTGGTTGGGAAGAATTACTATGAAATAAGATTTGAGGACCCTCATGATCAAATGTAAGAAACATGAGCCTACGAAATGACCAACTAAGGTATCACCAATTATAGAGTAGAGACCCTATAGATATATATGAAACATGTTTTTGCCCTTATTTTGATTATATGGTTTTAGTAAAGTTAAAATGATCTATATAAATTTTAATTAAATTCAATACAATTGGGATTAGTAAATCCTTTTTTCGATTTTTTTTGGATATTGGTATTTATATATGTGTGATTAAGATTTTGGAGGTCCTGTAGAATGATCGGGTTGATCTCTAGAGGGTTTATCAAATATAGGATGTTGAATATTGGGTAAGGATAATCCAAATTATTTATTGGAAGGTTTCAAGGATTTGTGAGGGAAGTCTCTCTGATATGGGGATAGAGATCTAGAGGGAGGACCGTAAGATTATTTTAGATTGATAAATAAATCATCTACGTACTAGGAAACTGTAGAATTTATTCCAATATGGGGAGGTTCACAACACGCGTTGGATCTATATCATGGACTATGTAAGGAGGAAAATATTCATTGTGGATAATATTATATGAATTTTCTAGAAGAGTTTCATTCATGGACTATAAATATAGTTATGATTCATGATGTTAGATCTCTTATGAATAGGATTATGTATATGTGGGAATAAATAATCATGATCAAGGACATTTTATGTTTCCCATAGATCATATTTCTGATTAAGATTCACAATTACTATGTCTTGAAAAGGCACATAATTCATCTATTTAGTATAAATTCAACTTATTTATGTTTCCAAAATATCTAGAGGTTTAGAAATACGAGTAGGTGATCAGACATTTTCACACAGGAGTAGTTTTAGCATGAGTTGGTAACCATCAGGGTTAGTTTGGGATCAGATTTATTAGTGGAAGGTCTACTATTCTGAGAACATTGTGGTTTCGACCAGTAGGTAGCCGATATTAGCAGCTACATTTTTAACTTTCAAGGTCAAGTGGCTTCTATGATTTTTCATGGAGGTTATTGGGTTTGGGTGATTAACATTATGTTTCAAATTAATGCATCATAATTTGTTCCACATGTATCATAGAGATCATTATTGAATATGTGGTCCAGTATTTTTTCAGCCTCAACAGAAACATCCAGTGAGGTAATCATAGCTGAAGGGGAAACTTGATTATGCTCCACCCAAATGAAATGGGGAAATAAAAGGTTGACCATAGGATATTCACTGACAATAAGGATCTTAAATGAAGAATTTACTTAGGGTTGGCCATATGTATAGAGGTAGAGGTCTTATGAATGGTTATTTTTATGTAGTTGGTGTGTAAAAACTAGATGGTCTATAAATAATTTGAATTATGATCATCTTAATATCTAAAATTATTTTCATTTTGTTAGATATAAGATATTTCAATAAATTCCATTCACCTTATAATGTTCCTTATCTGGGATATGGAATAATGTGGCTTTTGATGCCCCTAATGTTAACTGAAATAGTCTAAACCTAGATAAGGTTTCAGGATGAGTGTAGGGGTTGAAGAATGATGATGAGACAATATTAGTTACACCAGTATAAAATTTGGAAATAGATATAGTTATGTGACAAAATTTATGGAATAAAGTACTAATATTAGATGAATTAAATTATTAAATAAATTTGGTGGAGAGTCATGTTCTGAAATGTGGATGGTGACTATGTAGATTATATAAGCAATTGATGGATTCATGTGGGCAGTTGACAAGTTGGTCACCATCACTCATAAATGGATATGTTGTTTTTAAAATTAGTGGATTGGGATATTGAGGAGGGTACATGGTCTAGTAGTGAGTTTCTTGATTTTTCTACCATGAAGGTTACATTTGGACCCCTCATTTTGTATCAAATTCAGGATATATCTTTGACTTGAGGCTTCTCGGATTACCATGGATCCTAATAGGATAGAACCTGAGAATTATGTGGATTGAGGATCAGATAGATCATCTGATACTCAATGTTTTAATCTAACTTACTGTGTTTCCATGGGGTGATATACTATTAGTAATAAGGACGGGATATGTTAATATGAATTTGGGTATATACTAGAAGATGTTTAATTTGGTGAAGATCAAGATTCATTACACTCTTCTTAGGATTGACGGTATTATCGACCAAATTGAGGGGATAAGTTTTCTATGAATGATATATTGTATGTATATCACATATGTAGGGTATTGGTGGATTATATCCAAATATATTACGTAATATGTAGATACAGGTTCCTCAAGATCATTTTAATTCCATTAAATTTCACAAAATAATCAAATACTTTCTTGGTGCTCCTAAAATATACTATAAATCAATTCAGTTCCACTATGTTTGGAGTGTTTTTTCAAGCTGTGCCTAACGTAGTCATTATTATTGGATAGATTTAATGCTTAAAAATCTCATGGATTAAATTACCAAATTATTTTAACATTGATCTCAACCACTAATTACTTCCCAAGTCATTGTTAATATACATTATTAATTAAAATATGACTGAAAATGGGATGATTCTTTTGAAACTTACTACTATTACAAACCATGTGGATAGGTACATGGGGTATAATAAACCTGTGGTCATTATGGTGAATAATAAAAAAATTTAAATGGGGGACCATAATAATATGAAGTGTAAATATCATGATCACCATACTCGGATAAATAGGAGGATCTAAAGGCAGGGAAAAGAATGGTAGATAGTATGTTTTTCAAGTGGACTGCAAGGAAAAAGGAAGAAGGAATTGACCTAGTTGAAAGGGAAAGCTCAAGGAAGGTTTATTATTTTGTGTTTTTTATCAAAATATACATATTTGGTGTTAGTTATAGATTTTTGTTCTCATATATATATATATATGAACAATGTATATTTTTAATAGTTTCTAGAGGACATGTGGATCTGCGAGCTAATAATGGTGCCCAGCTGGCTGCTCTTTCCTTTGGTGACCTCAAACATTCATTTCTAACTGGAATTATTTTAGTTTTAAAATATTTTTATTATGGACGAATTGTAAAAAATAATATAATTTCTATATCATGACAAGATGTAGATGTTCATATTTTGAAGTTGGGATATAAATATTGTTTCTTTATTATTGAAAACATACATTATATTAAGGAATATTTAAATAATATTCTTGATGTATTTATATGTGAAAAAAATTACCAGAAAATGATAATGAATCATTTCCACATGACCTATACGACTCCCAGGTATGTCTTCATATCCATATTCATGTAAATTGGATGTGTTTGAAATATATATATCAAGATGGTTATTTAGATTCTTATAATATTCAATCACATGAAATATAGAATGCTTGTTTGTACAAAAAAGTGACCAAACCAAAATTCAGTAGATAGGGTGACAGGCCCAGAATTATTCTATGATATCTATATATTGATTTTTATTGATAACTTCTATTCGAATCTATTGGTTATTATTTTTACTTTGAATCATTTAATGATTACATGTGTTTATTTGGTTATGTGTTCTTGATTTGGTATAAGTTTAATTCATTTGAGAAATTCACAGAATTTTTGAATGAATTGGATAAGAAAAATGGAAATAAGATAATGAATATATGATCAAACCATGGTGGTGAATATCTTAACCTATATTTTTTAGAATGTCTATAGGAATTGGAGATTCAATCTATAATAACTCCAGCATACATACCAAATTGGAATTATGTTATTGAAATGAGAACCTCATCCTTATAAGAAATGTTGTCATTAATTATGTGAAATATATATAGTCCGTTATTTATAGGGGATATTAATTAAAAACTAAATTATACACATTATACCAAGTAACAAATTAAAGATAAAAACTGAATTTTCCTTGTGTTATACAGTGGAAAGATACTAATTTTTAAAATATTTTAGTATGGAGTTTCTAGGAGTTTGATAAGGCCTTCATAGGAAACAAACTTGAATCATGGGGCACAATGTGTATCTTTATCAAATATTCCAAGGAATAAAAGGGATACAAACTATAATATCCCTTATATAATATAGTACATTTCACCATACAATCCATATTTTGTGTGGAGGGAGAACATCCACCAAAATATAGTGGATGAAAGATTAAATCTATTGAAGTTGATTCTAAACATTAACAATATTTGGTATATGAAATGATTCCATATATCCTCATGGAATAAGTATTTCGGAGAACATAAGTACTAACTAGGACTAGAAGAGAGGTAAGTGATCAAGAAATATATGTTTTTGTACAAACCAATTATGAATAATCATTATTGGGTGATATTTATGAACCCATACCATACAAAGTGGAAGAATAGAGATCATAATATGCAAGATGGATAGAAGACATGGTATTCTGATATCAATTTCGTGTATCATATCCATATTTGTGCTCTTCTCAATTCACCAATTGATGTAATTTTTGTACGATGCAAATAAATATTTAAGAGAAAACTAGACATCTAAAGCAAGGTAAATTACTATAAAGAGAATCTAGTTTCTAAATGACGTACATGGAGTAACAGAATTGAATAATATCAATCATTTTAACAAGTTTATATGTTATAATCCACCAAAATTATATCTACTACAGAAAAATACAATCACTATGAAATTGGGAAGATGGAAATCAAAACTATGTTTCTTAATGAGAACCTTTAGATGATGTCTATACGACACAACTACAAGGGTATTTAACTCAAGGTAAATGAAAAATTATTTGAATGATGTAGAGATACATTTATAGATTGAAGTAATTATCCTTGTCATTGAACATGTGATTTGATAAAGGTGTAAAATAATTTGGATTCATTAAGAATGAATGAGATCCATGTGTTTACTTGTTGTTTTGGTGGAAATTCATTCATTATAATATTATTATATTTTTATGACATATGACACATTATAAATGACTTTCATTTATTACAATCATATAAGGAATGTCTAAACAATCATTTCTCCTAGATAGTATTTAGTGAAGTAGTATATATTCTAGGGAACAAGATCATCGTTATAAAATCCATAATTCTTATTAAAATATGTCAAATTATATACAATGAAAATACAGAAAATATATTTAATATGGATCTATCCAAGAGGGGATTTGTTCTAGTGTTATATGGCAAACATCATTCAAACAAATCAGCCCACATACATAATAGGAGAAAGGGAGAACATGTAAGACTCAATAAGGTTAACAATATAATCAATCATGTATTCCATGTTGTTTATTGGACATTATGTTAACTATCAATTTTACATATAGTGATGATATCTTGCAGATCTTGGAGAACAATATTAATATACTACTAGGGATATCAGCAATTATCTGATAAGAATTAAGTATATGTTTTTATTGTATGAATGAGGTACAGAGATGGTATCTAATGGATAAAATTATACTAGGTTCAAAATAGATCAAAATTATATAATTACAAAGTATTTATATACTTTCTATCTAAAAAATGGAGCTATGATCTCTAAGGGATCAAAAAAATCACATTTTTTGGATTCTATATTATATTCCATGTTTATAGAAGCTTTTGTGAATCCATGGAATATTTTTGTAAATGAAACACTTTATAGAAGCTTGCTGATGTACCTATAATTAAATATCCTATCACATTGCATCACGATAATTCAGCATCAGTGGATATAGAAAAATTGAAAAGGGAACACCAATTGTCAAAGAATATAATCCAAAATTATAACCCCTTGAGTTACTTTAATCAAAAGGTAGAAGTTATGGTATGAATATAACCAAGGGAATATAATGTGTAAAACTCCATAACTACTGGCTTCTGGAAGTATAAGCATCAGTATCATGTGGGATCTAGTAGAACAATGGTTTTTATGAGTTGGATTTTGTGAAAGTGGGAGTCTCTTGGAATTTATTCCCAAGAACCAACTTTTTTGTACTATATGATAACTTTTATTTATATTTTTTAATATTAATGTCTTGTAATTACATCATTATTACATAGTATGTGATAATGTTCTAAGTGTAGTTTTCATAGAAAAAGGTCACATATGTTCCCACTATGATGAAAACCTTTAAGTACAATGAAACTATTCAAATATATATTATCTATAGATAAATAATATAATTTGAGGGAAACAAGTTATATAGTCAATAAATGAATGAGATTTATGGTAATATGAGGCCCATAATAATATTTGATGCCTTTTGAAATATCTTGAGTCAGAAAATATGCGAACAAGACCATATAGTAGGAAATAAAATTTTATATGGGTCATTGGATGTTCATAACCATGGATGTGTGCATTGTGACTTATTCATTAAAGTTATTATTAATTATTATGAGGAACATAATTTAATGTATTTCTGAAAAACGTGATGATCAATGATTGTTGAGAGGATGGATACATTCAGTGAGTGACATGTAATATTGCATTATAGAATAATATGAGAAAGTATTTTCCCCTATGATCATTAATAAATTTTGAATTCTCAATAATATTGATGGAAATTTTAAATAATGTATACTTTAATTGAAATGGTTTTCTATGGGCATGTTCAATTTCATTATTGTGAAAGAAAGAGACATTGAACAAATAGGTTGATAGCCCCAACGTGAAAAATAAAAAATTGTAAATATTGTGATAAAAGGAATATATTTCAAATTTACTATATTTATAATGTATTATGTCATTCTAGAATTTAATTTTTTCTCTATGGGTTCCTTTTAATATTTCATGATGCTATCCTTGGACATTGGGCTGCTTCACTTAATTCCACTAATAACAATGCCTAGTGGGTTACAAACTAAATGTATCTAGAATCCTAGTTATATAATATATTATTAATAATTATTTAACATTTGAATTAATTATATTCATGCAATTTGATTAATAATTATTCATTTATACTTGATCAAATATATTCTGTCACGAGTTATTCAGAAGAATTTTTTGTGATTAGAAAATTTAATAATAATATAATTTCTATTTTGGGAAAATAATAGTAATTTATTTATTAGTAAATAATGAAGTGATATATATTTATTAAATAAATATATTTTATTCCATTCTTTTTAAATATTATCAAGGAATGGTATTCAAACTTTTTAGTCCTGATGATAAATAATATATATTGAATATTATGTAATTAATCAATATTTAATTTATATTTTTTTGTTTTAGGTTTCCAATAAAATAATTATATTATTTTTATTTTAGAGTTGTATGACCCAAGGTATTACATAAATATCAATGGGAACTTTTTAAAAATATCTATTTCTAAAACCTAGTTGTATTTTATCCCAATTATTTTATTTTTCAGCATAGGAGCGTCATTTGTATTTTGAAAAAAAACAGAAAGAAGATTTATTTCAAACCCTATAGAGAACCCTCTCTATGAAAATACCGTAGAATGGGGATCATTCTTACTTCACTATACACTACCGAGTCTAACTTTATCATGTAGAACTATTTGGAATCAATTATTGTGGAAGTCAAAGGCGAACATCATAAGTAATAGGATTAACCTTGCAAGAACCCAAAGATTTATGAAGAAATGTTAACAGATTTGTATGACACAATAGGATATCTTCTAGATGGAATCTACTATAGATTACAATAATGAAATTACCATACAACATAGATATATTTTACGATCCATCATCCAATAATGAAATCATTGAAGGATTTTCTTTATTTCATAAATTTATTTATACATTATATCTTATGATACCTATACATAGTTATGATGTTCTATCCCTTCTATGTTTTATCTAATCCAAATCCATTTATTAAGGTTTTTATCATTATATAAACATCATATTGTTCATCAATCAAGAAAATAAAAATGAAATGCTAGGAATGACCCATCGCACAAATCTGATGCTCATGGAACCATGACATGTTGGGGACTATACAACCCTTACTAAGACATTTCCAAAGCACGGGATGTCTTTTCACATCCATATAATGCATTAAAGAAAGCATACAATTGTCTTTTCCAACCATAATAAATAATCACAGTAACATAATAATAAATTTACAGGACATATGTTCATAATGTCTCTAAATTACACGTATTAATCCAAACAATATAAGATTCCAAGGACATAATTATTTTACTTCCATGAATTAATGAATCAATTGTCCTATGATTGTCCTTATAATATTATCATATAATTGAAATATATTACAATATATCATGAATTAATTCACTCAAACATGACAAATGAAATCAATTTATTTTAACTAATATTTATTCTCTAATAAAAGAAAAATAAAACACTAGAATATGTCAACATTAACCATCTCTACAGATATTTCTGTAAATAACATCAATATTAAGGAGGATTATATTCAAACTAATAACAAAAAATTACATTCCAGTTATATGATAATATCATTAATTATTAATTGAATTCTTAACATATCATCGGATTAATAATAATAAATTATGGGTATCAAGTACACATTTTTTCTTGAACAGTCTCCAAAAATTCTTTTAATTACATATCATATATCACATTTGTTATTCAGTTGTAAAACTATTATAGGTATTTTTATATTCCATTATATTAGGAGACCATAATAGTCTTTATTATAAATAATACATTTCTAAGATGATGAAATATTATGGAAAATATACCATTGGATGATAATTAGATACAACCCCCAGAATGACTGTATTTTGGTGTGAATAATCTATTAAATTCATTAATGATCATTGAGATGAACCATTAAAATATTCCTTAAATTTCTAGGAATTTATTTAAACATATATATTTTTTATACATTATATCTTATGATACCCATCATATTCAATGTTCTATCCCTTCTATGTTCACAATGTTGAGGATAAGTGGATTTCCCTATATCTGTTCCCTCATAATATATTGCTGCAACAAATATTTCATGAGACCTTATAAATTCTTTTTATTTTCCTCATCCCACATATTTTTTGGTATTTTCCTTTTCAGTTATGTGAAGTGAGAGAATGTTCAAATTATAATTTCAATGAAACACCTAATATTATAATGGTTCTAGTAGGGTCTTATTTTCTATTTAAATATTTTGATGAAGGGGTATATAATATATTTCCCTATTTTTCATAGTTTTAATATTTATTACATTATTATGGGTGTCGAATCCAAAAAGTATTGTTGATATTTTCCAAAACATGAATTTTTTTTTGGTTTACCGTTATATTGTGTTGAAACTATTTAGTGCAAATTGAATCACAATTATAATGGTGATCATAAATGTAGTGTGACTTCACTATTAAATCATCAATGGAAATTTATATTTTTATCAATAAACTACATACTTATATGTTATATACTCTGTTTCTATATATCCCTAACATTTTAAAATCCAAAGGGAATCACTTTATTGAAATATTATCATTTTTTACTCCAATGTAAATGAATTATTCGACATCTACATCCACATGACAATGAATTTTATTGATAAAACCTATTCATGATAGTAGGATATTGATAATTGGTTACGTTATCAATTAGTAACATTTTTATCATGACTAGAATGTCTTAAAATTGGAAAAGATGGTTCAAATGACTCATATAAAATAAATTTTTTTAATTATTAGAACTAATAAATATAGTTTTAGAACGAAGACTAGGATATCAAAACTCTTAATTAAAAGTATCCTTTACATGCATGATAAATTCATCAGTCATTTTGGTTCCATGAGTAATATGCATCGTTCTAACATTCTTTTTAAGCAACAATGCTTATACAGTAACCCTATCAGATAAATATCCAATGGTTTATATGTAATTTAATTTAGTCCTACAAACCATTATGAGTCATTTATGTTCCACTCAATTTTTTTGTGGATTTTATTTAGTACCCAAATTTACATGGTTTTTTTAAAGTGGGATGAAACAAATCTTTCAAAATAATGTCGAAAATATTTTAGGTTGTTTTCCTTGATGAAATCAATGTTAGAAAATGGAATGTATTCTTGTTGTTGAATAGATGATGGAGGTAGGTACTTATCTATATTTATGCCACCCAAATCTAAATAATGATAGGGGTTTTTGGTACCAACTGATATGATGTCGAGAGAGGTAATTTCAACCAATCCCCTTGTTATTAAATATTTGTACGTAACTATAAAAAAAATTAAAGGGTTCTATCAAATAGATTTTAGTCAATCCTATTTTCTGCTAGATATACATGAATGAGATTTTAATGTGCATGGAAAACCTATAAATTTCAACTTTTATTGATGGATTCTGTTTATTAGGGAAATCATATATATTATTATAATAAATGATGGTAACTTCTATATCCACACTATTTTCCAATATTATATTAATATTTAAAAAATCGAGAATTACTACTTTGATGTGATTGATAGGTAATAAAAAGTATTTATAATGACCATGTCATCATACAACCCCTAAGGGGTGGGTTTTTTGTTTAATAATTTACAAAAGGCTTATGATCCTACATTTTATAGAATCCTATGATGATGTGTCAAAACTAAAAAAAACTCAAAATGACAGTTTTCACCATAGGTAATGTTGCAATATCCTTTTATGGATTACATCAGTTATATTTCATAAGAACATGAAACTGTTTTTTAAATGTAATGATATTTTCATTCTATTATTTCATTGAATATATTTTTTATTATATTATAATAAACATAGAATCATATATAAGGTGACGAAACTGAGTTTATCAATAAATATTTTTGAGAGAATTCTATTTAAACATGTCATAACCTTATAGTGTTTCTAATAGGATCAAACTAATTAAATTGTTTGGGGGTATATTGTAAAATATATTTTTTCTAAATTAAAATTATCCTACAAACATTTAATCCATTTTTTAATTAAATCTCTTATTATGTTTATTTCATATGGATCAATTATAATTTTACATAAAATTCATCAACAATAATAATTATAAATAAAAAAGATAAACAGTAATGAATATTTATTATGTGGCTTGGCCCGAATACAAAATATTTCCCATTATGTGTTATTTTATCCCGTCATGGGCCGCCTAACATTATAATGTGTTATCTAAAATGGTTTTTATTTCCCACCCAAGAATAATGTCTCACCACACATACACATATATGATTCACAAATGACTTCTTCATAATGGAATCTCATTGTATTCATATGTGTCACACTAGGATATACCTATATAACAAGAGATACACAAGTTTTATGAAATCACTATATATGTGTTAAAGTGATTCATTTATAGTAATTATTTATTGTAGCTCACTATGTTTGTAGAAGATGATTCTATATCAACAATATGGATATCATCAAACTAACAGAACGTCCTCAACCGCCTGGTGGTCTTCATGAACACACCAAAAATTAGTCTCTATTTTATTTCACCTTCCTAGGTATTTAACATAAAATTATAAACTGGTAAAAATAACTCACTTATCAATAATTTAAATAATAAACACCAAATGATAATAAAAATGCATAGTTGATTAAATATTTCCTGTATTTATCATTATCTTATTTTATTCTTTTTATATTAATTATTCTTCTAATAAATTTGGAATTATTACATGAAATAATATTTATTTATCAACTACTATCCTTCATTCAACATTGATATGAGATTATATTCATCTTCATCCCCAGATCAATTCCCGCTCATTATTATTTAAGGTTAAATTAAATTTCATTTCACTAAACAAAAATATAGTTTTATCAATATCTCCCCTATATATCTCCAAATTATTTATTTTTTTAAAAAATCACTAAAAATAACATAATATTTTAGTAAATTATTAATAATACATTTAAATAATAAAAATCAATTATCATTTAGTAATTTTTATCACATTTCCAAACATGGCAGTGATCCAAAATACTAAATTATTTTTTCCTCATAAACAATTATATCCTATATAATTAGTTGAGTATCTATAAATTTCTCTTCCTCATTCAGTTTATCATGGTCATGTAGATCTTCTAAAAAATTATTTAAAAAATAATTATTCATATTATTTTTCTTAAAATTTCTCACAAAAATTTACAGTTTATAAATTTATCATGATCAATATTTTTGTGGTATGAGAAAGATATTTGTAGAAAAAAATATATGACCACTATCTTGAACATCCAAATCCCATGGAACAAGTACCTATCATCACACTCAACCTCAACATGAATCAATTTTTTCATTGTGATATATAAAATGTTGAATAATGAGTGAAGTATCTATATATTTTATTACTCAATATGATTTCATTTGATAATCATATAACTGTTAATTTATTATATTATCTCTTAGATTATCAACCAATATCTCTGAAAACCCAATTAAATCATAGATCTTAAAATATTCATGTTGTTTCAATCATGTTTGAATAGATCAGGTATCATCATAGTCAATTTCTTCTTCTAGATGATAAAATAAAGGGAAGTTGACATTCATTGTATAGGAATGTATAATTTTTATATATGTAATGTGATACAAATATCCTAATAAGTTATTTTTTATATAAAATCAAATTTATTTAGTTTCCAATTTATATGTTATAGTATTATTCCCATATATTTGTATTCTAAAATATCAATTAATTATAATGAGATCATATACATTAAAATAACCTGAAATTAGTATTCTAAATTCATAAATTAAACTCAAATAATCTATTAATGTCATAAAATGTTGTTACAAAATCCAAAGGTATGCTTAGTCATAGTTTTATACTAATCCCAAAGTTTTGTACTCAATTCCTTTTCCATTTCTACCATATAATAATGTAATACAATTATATGAAAGTTATAATATAGAGGCTTTTGAGTTTATATGATGTATTAATATGCTCTATAATACTAATAATAAAGGCATACAATGTCCACTATGTCATACACTACATTCAATTTCTATTTTTTAACATAAATGAAATCCATTTGATTTTCCATGAATATTTATGGTCAAAACTAAAATATTACGATTAGAATGAAAATTCATATGATGATGGGTTTCCTTCAACTCTAGATTAATAATTCCATATTTTTTTAAATGAAAAAATGAAATAATAAATCCTCCTCTATGACATGCATAAAATATTAAATGATTATTTTGGTTATATAACCAAGGTTTTATCACTTTAAAACCTCAAAATCCATTTTATTAGTTATATATTTCATTAACTCTTAATCATTCATTTTAGAAATATTTTCTCAAAAACATTGAACCTAATTAGCATATTCTATTCATATCTACACACGTTTTCCAAAAAATACTAATTATATTGAAATTTAATTATCATCATTTACATTAAAATTATCATCTAGAAAACCACATATAGTTCCTTCTATATTTGTCGTATGAAATCTCAATAATCAAATCATTCATTAACATTTATAATAACATCTTATTCCATCTATATTTCATCATCATAATACAATTCATTATTCAAGAGAGTGAAAATGAAGACACAGGTCCTAAAAAAATCACAACTATGGGGGACTAAGATGGTGGAGACCAAGAGCATCCCCTCTAATGATATTAATCCTTGTGGTCTTTAACGTTTGTATATTATGGAAAACTGAGCTCCATGAGCCTGGATTTTCAAGAGAGGCTAGATAATCTACTACCCCATTACCCTCCCGCCACATATGAGACAGGTTGGTGATGTTTCCCATGTAGCTAGGACATTTACGTATAATTTATTCAGTAGACCTCAGAATGAATTCAAGCCCTTATATCATGTTGTAAACCAGCTTTGAGTTTGTCTCCAATTCTATGAGGTCCAACCTCCTCTGTCTACAAGTGATAAGACCTGACAAAAAAGCCTTCACATCAACCAATAGCAATGTTCCCTGGACTAGCCAGATCGAGAAATCCTTCATGAGAAAGCATTAACTATAACACATGACTCCCTCCCCACCCCACATGACGCCATTGGGAGATGAACCATCAGAGTTCAATTTAAGGCTTGAGTGGGAGTGTGCCAACAGACCCAGTTACTAGAAGAAATGTTCATTCGACGAGAAGTACCTTGGATAACATGACTATTATAAGGCCCCAGCCTTAAACCTTACATAATCTTTAGTTATTACACGATTACACATTGAGGATCTTTTCAGGTCTAGAGTTTTAGAGAATTAGATCATGAAACTTGCATTACATTCCACATTTAAACAATGTGGTTACATAAAAGACAATATTCATTCTTCCCATCAATGGAAACATATTGAAAATAAAACATGGATTCTTTCTTGACACGTCCTTGACACTATCATCACATCATGTACCTTTCCCTTGATCTGTGAAAAACATTTCAAAAACATGGGATGAGCATAAAAAGCTCAGTATGGGTTATAAAAACATGGAAAAGAAACATGGGTACATATATACATAAGAATGAAATCATACTTTACCCATAAAACATAAGCACTTTAACATACCTCATCAAATCATGAGTAAATCATAGAAATCATAAGACATAAAGGTAACTTGAGGCATTCATAACATTATTACGTAGGGAGTAAACCTCTTGGTTACGTTTGGAATACCCATCACAGTATATTCCCTAAATCTCTTCGGAGAAACCTTAACGTTTCACTCCTTCGCGTTACCCAATGCATTGGAGAGCTATATCGGGCTCACCCGCCCTTAGTTTATCACGGAACCACCCTTCTTCATAATAATTCCCAAGAACCATAACATAGATGTATCACATAAAACATGCATAAAGGAAACATTACATTTCCACATTTCAATCACAATATAACATTTTAGTATTTTGAAATAATGAATCCATACAAAAAGAAACCATTTCCAAAACCATTTAAAACAATTAATAAGGAGAATTTTGAATCAAAGTGTCCCATACCACTTTGAAGATTTTAACATTTTAAACCATTATTATCCATATAAATAAATCCTTAAAACCATTTTCAAAACATGGATATTAATAAGAACAAATCATTAAAACATTTACAGTGATATTTTGGTTAAAGGGTTTTGACCAAAATTAGAGACACTTGAATACAATAATTGAGGAATAACATTTAATCAGAACTTTATAATATCATGAGAATAAATGGATTCATGATATAATATTCCAAAGGACAGTATATACACCATATAAGAGTGAATTGGTGCATAACAACAATGAAGTCTCAATAGGGATGTAAAATGTGATGAAATCCCTTATAAAGAAGGTATCCTTAAATTAAGGATAAATCAATCTCAAAATTATGTGTGACAAATATAAACACACCCAATATAATTGTATATTAAGTGTAAAGCAATAAAAGTTCATTCACACATATTCAAAGGAAGACATATTCAATAACTACATGTTGAACCCAAAGAAATCGAAATTGGGTTAAAACGTTCCCTTGGTAAAATTCGACAGCCTAAACGGCATCACTTCAAAAATTCAGAAAATGAGTTGATGAGAGATAAAAAGGGAATATCATCACTTGGAAATAAAATATACATCAATCAGGATATTTAAGAACATATCCCAACATAATAGTATGTGAATTAAAAGACATAACAAACGGAGTCTTTTAAAATGAGGAGGGTGAAAGGTTCCATTACCGACTTGGGTAACATTCGAAAAGTACACCCCATTGAAGAAGTGTTATAAAATGAATATGTAAATACCCATAAATGGAATTATATTACCAAAGGAGTGTAACAATGGGCAGTACATAAACAACTCAAATGAAATTGTGGCAAATGTGGAATAAATCTCATAGGAATAAAAGTGAGATGAAAAATCCCTTACGAAAACTCGGCAGCCTAACGGCGCCACTTAAAACTTCCAAAATGGATTGATGAGAGGAAATAGGGTCTCTCATCATATGAACATAATAAGTAAAGTGGTATTAATATAAAATAACATCCCAATCATAAGAATGATTAGCTTAAAAGGAATGACATAAAAGAGTGTACTTAAAAAGAAAGAGAGGTGTAGGATCCCTTACCTCGGGTCCGACTTGACTCGACCGTTCTTTAACATCCTGAATAATAAACTTGAGTTAATTTATAATTGTTTAATAACCTTTTTCAAGTTCATTATTCCTTTTATATCACTTATTTCCATGTCATGAACACTATGTAATTATTTAAGTTAATAACGGTCGTTTTAACGATCATTGGTACTTGAGTAAAAAATAATCCCTTTATAATTACAAGTTGTTCAGGTATCCATTATATAAAGAATGGTATTCATGATGTATATATCATATATGTCATATATATCCAGTACATTCATGCATTTATAATATTACATAATCATTTAGAGGTAAGAAATGAAATGCACCGTTCATGGAGACGGTAAGCCGTACGTACGCATGAACGCTACTTTCATTTCTATTTCGTATTTTATAGAATGGAATCATAATGATGTAAAGTTATATTATAATTCCAGTATAATATCATATATAATATCACAGTTCCATCCTTTATACGTCCCACATATGGTATTTAAGGAATCAAATCACTTTGAGGGGGCGGTAGTCCGCACTTCCTTAAATGAAGATATCGCGTTTACCCATAATGGAAACCATAAAGGTATTCCCAAAATGGAAAAAAACAGAAGCTTAAGGAAAACATAAACATATTATATATCATATATAAATATAGTGATATCTTAATGGCCACCTTTGAAGGTGTTATATGAGTGTTGAACAATCATCGTTTCGGGAGGCAGAATTTCGCCATCCACGGAAACCGTATGTTCTTTAACCATTTGATGTAGTTGTGTGAGAGTGTAGCTAGAATAAATCTTATAACAACATCCTAGTATATTTAAGATACTGGTGTTGTTAGAAAATAAGAAAATAAAACGAGTTTAGGGGGTTGGAGAAGCAAAATAAAACAAATGAACATGAGAGAATGAATTACCTTTAAAAGTGTAACTCCTTTTGATTTGAGCCTAAAGGCTTCCTTTGAAAGGATTATTCCCAAAGGGAATCCCCTAGTATGAGGAGTTGGATGTGGAGAGAGTAAATGGGCAGGGTATGGCCGAGCCAAAGGCTGGTGGAGTGTGTGAAATGAGGTAGAGGTGGGGGCCTTTTATAAGAGGAGAGGATGGGCACTTTTGGAAAGTAAGAAATATTACTTTATTTGAAAATGTGTTTCGGTTTTAAAAGGTCCCACATTGATATAATTCGTGGATAAGGTGATAAGGGTTCTAAATCCACCCATAAAATAAGTTTTGGACATGTGTAGGTCATAGATTTTACATTATCTTCTCATTTTATTTAAATCGTCAGATAATGATGTCATCGCTGCATCATTATGATGTCATAAATAATTTAATTTCTTTAATGTCGAAAAATTATAAAAAAATTTCTATGATGTAGGAAATCATTTTATCTTTCCAATGACTATTTATAATAAAAAATCTGACTTGTATAACCCCACTTAAAAATTGTTTTAGAAAAACATATCATCTTTGTGTCATTTTTACTTTTACATTAAATAAAAAGTTATTTATGTCATTTCCCAACCAAAGTGGCTCCATGGGGTCCCCAAGTTGACCCATGTCTTGTCTTGGTCGTCCATCACACATCCAATGAGGTTAGGACATGTGTCATGTTCATTTCATATTATTAAAACATTATTTTTACCTTAAACTACACTAATTACCTCTAATAGCGATTAAAAACTTAATAAGTTAGTATTCACCAAAAAATTATTTTTATCCCATTGAACCACATTTTACTTCTTAATGAAAACCATGTATGTCGGATTTTTGAAATTCAAAACACAAATATGGAAAAATTTCATTTAAACGGAAAAATCAGTTTTTATAAGTACCACTTAGTGGTGTCACTATTCATCAAAAATTGATGTTTTTCAGAAAAATCCAAAAAATTCACCCTAAGCTATATTTGATATTCCGAATTCAAAAATGAAGTCTATTTTACAAAATTCAAATCATATAAGTCACATTAATTGATTTAATAATTAATTCCTGCTGTCAGAGCAAATAACGTGTTTTTATGAAACAATAAGTATCAAAAGATTGACACTGGTTTAAGTCTGATTTCAAAGTGAAATTAATTCCAATGACCACTATTGGATTTAATGGTAAAAATATATTCTAATTTCACTTTAAAACTAATTCAAAATATAATCTAATCATATAAATAAATTAGATTAAAAATAGGTTTTGAATTAAAATACAACATTTTACACTATTCATTAAAAAAATGATCTTTATCAGAAAGATACCAAAAATGTACACAAAGTAAATTTTGATGTCCCGATTCTTAATAAGAGTTTTATTTGGTCCAAAAGAATTTTTAAGAGTGAACAAAACTATATTTAATGACGGTTCTCCATCAAAAGGTGATAAGTGAACCTTTAGTGAAAACTAGGGCATATACACCTAAAATTGAATTCTTTCCGTATTTTAAGCCTCTATCCTTTATTGGATAAATGTAAAAACATTTAAGAACATATATAATCATATTTTAGTTATTTATATCCATTCTCGCGAATACAATGGCTACATGTTAACTACCATTTAAAATAATATTATTTTATTATTAGAGTGCAACGTAAGATTCCCAAGAAACTCGTTGTTGCGTGTTGGGTACGCCATCGAGCATAGCGTCCCCTTTAAAGTCATATTAATATTTTATTCACAAATATGGATAAATATGAAAATGTCATATTCTTTATTTTCCTGTGGTGTTACAACTATGCTGTTGTAGAATAGGGTCCTCCAGCCACGAATTGAGAGTCCTGACGATATCCATTAATACAGTTTTTGTCCTATTGATTTTCCTGTTACTAGTAGAAACCACCCATTTGTGACGAACCATTTTATGTTCCTCAAACATGAACCTACATCCTATATTCAATATGAAGGTACACACCCTTCATTCTGGTCCCTCCTTCCTCGCGCCATTGAACATCTAAAATAAGAAATGAATCTTTACCATACTAGGAATGGATAATTTGGTGATGTAACCAAAGAAAATCCACACCTCCTTCACCCATTACACTTCTAAAAAATATTTGATTCTAAATTTCAACATTATACCACCTAAAAAACACACATGGATTCTATTCTCACCCTAAACCATTTTATATTCTCATATGTGGGCACTGCTCTTTACAGGATCTTCCAAGAAAGAAAATTAAATTTTTCGGGGGTGATCCTACACAAAAGAACATCATTGCACTATTCCCCTAAACCCTGCACGAAATAGACCCGGTGATAATCCATGGTTGTGAAAGCACAATAAGAGTATGAGGAAAATAAAATTTTATCTGGTTCCAAGTTCTCCTCAATGAGCATGAACGTTCCGAGTTTCCCCCTATCCAGCACGTTCGAAATGAACTTCATATGAAGGGATTCCTACCTATGAGATATATTGGTAGCATGGAAGCCATAGAACCAAATAGTCTCCCTACACCAGTTATCATTCTAGAATGATACACCTATTATCTCAATTAACCATCATTAGTGAGGTCTAGGAGAGGAAATAAGGGGACCTATCTCACTCTATAATGGAGATGCATGGTTCTCATGATAATACCATTTCCATGTATAACTAGAATGCATAGACTATAACGCTAAATTTCATAGTTCAAGAAGCTCCCATTCTTGTTTGGAATGCATTCATGAAAGGGTATCACTATGACTCCACACATTAATACCGCCTTCGATGACAGGCAGTCCCATATTGTTCCTATAATCCATGCATCTTCCACCCTCAGGAATCGAGTCCCCTATAAAACCCACAATAATTCTATACATGTTATGTATAACACCTTTAGGTACCTTCATATCCAAAATAACATGGACAAGAGTGTACAAGAGAATGTTGTTAACGAGTGAAGTTCTCCCCCAAAAGGAAAGATACTAATTCTTCAAGTTGAGGATTCTCACCATAATTCAATAAACAAGAGGATAAAGGTCACGAATACACAACCTCTTTAGTGATATTGGGGCTCCTAGGTAAACTATGGGAAAAGCACATTTCTTCATGGCCAATGATTGACTCCCCATGATGTCTTGGCTAGCATAGAATATACTAGAAATAACGAAACTTTTGTTCTCTTAGTTTACAACATGTCTACTCAAGGAGCTATATTCTTCCAAAATTTTATTGATCCCCAGAATAGACCTGCATGAAGCATTAGTGAAAATAATTGAATCATCCTTAAACATGAGATGAGAAATGGATTTATGTCACATCCTTCTATAATATGGATTGATAACACCACTACTGATTCTACAATAAAAGATCTGTATAATAATATACTGGGTGATTATAAAAATTCTTGGGGATATGCGGTATCTTTGACAAAGACCTCACGTTTCATTGAATAAGGCAATGAATTTACTAATGAATGTAATCCACATCCATGAAGTACTAATTAACGAAAACATAATTCAAATATTCCATGAAGTCATCCCTCTACATTCCATAACTCATAATATGAAACTCCAGTCAACTCGGTCGTATGACTTGATCATATCAAGTGTGATCTCCATATACGATCCCTGAGTTTTGAAGTTAATATATCTGATCAGTTCCTAGGACAATGAAATAGACCCCTAGATGAAGCACCCCCTTAAAAAGCCATGTTGTTCCAAGGATATTTAGTTGGGGAGATTGATGAATAGTCGGGTGTTTATAATGAAATAAATAATATTATATAGTACATTCCACATGCCTATCAGGTAAAAATTATCAATAGAAGTTGAATTCCTATTAATGGGAATAAAAAAACAATGGTAGAAAATGTAACATGAGTTAGCAGTCCCCCATCCCCATAGAAACATTATTGGATATATGCAATAACACCATCCTTCACTGTCTCCCATGAGGCTATATAGAATTATACTGAGAACCCATCCGGTCTCGCTGCGTTGTCAGGATTCAATCTCAACATGGCCAAATAAATTTTATCCTCTTGATGGATAGTTCCCAAGGCCTTATTATCATGCGTATAACAAATAGACTGAATAAATTCAAAAACCCCACACCATCTCCCATGTAACCACTCAGATACTGAGCGTTAGAACGAATAATCAAATCATGAAAGTAGGCACTAGTCATCTCCCCAACAACATCCCTATCATCAGAATAGAAACTATCCTCCAATTCAATTTTCAGTTAATCCCGTTTTTCTCATCCCCTTTATACATGCATGAAAAATCATTGTGTTTCGATCTCCTTCCTTAAGCCAGATGTTCATTGCCGCTTCCATAGCCTAGCACTCGTGTCTCAGAATCAGGTCTTCCAGAAGCTCATTAGAACAAAAGAGATACTAAAATAAGATATCTTACCAATCATTTTCGAGACTTTGTTTGATCTAATCGACTTCTTAAATAACACCCTCCAGCTCTTTGTTAGTCATTGAAAAATAAATCTCCCAAAATTGTAGTCAAGGCTTCAGCCTTATATGTTTGTTATGCCAGCCCAACTATGAGGAATATTTAAATGGGACATTCCATGATTCAGAAACCACAACATTATATCTAGAGTTAAGAGACCAGTGCTGATAGAAGCAGAAGTGAGCATATTGGTCCTTCCCAGCAATAAAGTAATCAGGATTGGGGAATGGTCTGATATGCCACGTGATAGATACTTTACCCGTGTGTTGGTGTACTCTAAAACATTATGCATGTTAGCCACACATTTAACCTCATGGATCCAAGACATGTGAACCCCCCATTAATTATTACACCACCTAAACTATTCCATGGATAAGCCAAGATCCATGAGATCCTTTATTGCAATGGATTGAGTGAAGGAGTGTCTATCATTTGTACATAAAGGCTATCTTCTCTTCCTCTCTCTCAGGTCATTCAAAACATTAAAATACCCTCCCTTGAACCATGGATGTCCACCAAGATCGAACTCATTAAGATCATTCCACAGACTCTCACTTTTTAGGGAATCACAACATCCATATATGCAGGTGATAAAGAAGTAATGTGAATAATGGCTAACCCTAATCATGATAATCTAGTAACCCTCTTGAAACAGATCAACTGAAACACTCCTTTTCCAAAAAAATCCAGATATTTTTATTTCATGGTTCCACATTCATTTATCAATGCATTTTTATCCTACTAGAAAACTTGTTGATCTTACTTGACTACTGCCTATGCTCAAGGATGGCCACCAACAAGTCCTTCTATCTAGGAATCACTAATGCCAAGAAGTCTGTTTTTATGAGACCTCCCAAGACGTATTCCCTCAAGATTATTAGAGGTATTATTTGGAAAATAAGCTCATGGGACTATCCCATGAGTGTGTGGTATTCTCAATGTGGGATGCCACACGCCCCTTAAGGTTTATAGAAAATGATCTAGTGAATATTCTTGCACTATTGGATGTAATATCTAAAAGAGAAGAACTAAGTCCTTTAATGCGAGAGAGCGACCAACTCCTAGATCCTAGGTTAGAAGTGTCCTTCATCTTCAAGACAACATCCATCCATTGATATTCTTCTGAAGGAGGAGGATCAGGGTAACAAATACGATAGAAGGGGAGCCTTTGAAGGTATAACCATGAGGTGCCAAATCCAAGGGCCTATCCTATACTTCATGGTCACCTTGAGTCAATAGTAAATCTTTTGATAGAAAACCTTGTGGGACAAGGATATATGATATCATATTGGGGAGATGCCCTCCAAAAGCATAGGAAAGCATCGTGGAATAAAGGAAACTATATCCCGGCAAGGATCAGTACTACCCTCCATAGCAGGTCTAGAATGAAGCCCTAGATTTGTGTCCCCCGATTCAGGTATCATGCCTTCATTAGAAGCATGTTCCTCCTATATGAACATTCCAGAAATATCCTTGTTAGTCACGGATAAATGATCATCCTTGTCTTGAACAATCTTGGTATGGCATCGATGCACATCATGTCGATGATTAAAACATTCCTAAACTCCATGTCTTCGATGAATAAAATGATAACTAAAACATAAGAACACTATAAATAGTATATTGAACCCATGAAAATTATTCATGCACCCGAAGATACATCTTGTCTGGCACTAGAAGGGAATGTTCCAATACCACCAAAATGTGTGCCACATGAACCTTCACACAATGGCTGGTCTGAGGATCAGAGCCCAAGAAACCCCCAATGGAGTATCAAATATCATAAGTAAATCATTTTTTCTAGAATGGAAGCGGCATCCCTGGGGGGGGGGGGGGGGCTGATCCTCACCACGGAAGAAGGACTCTCCTTAACCCGATGGGCTTCCATAAACCACCATGTCATGCAAAACCTCCCCCCCCTGAGCGTGGATCCTATCACCATGACTGTATAAAATCCACCATTGAAACGAGGACTATATAGAAGGATGGCCTATGAGAGACTGAGATCATCGCTGAATCCCAGAGCCCCCTAGATTTCATACAATGATGAAATACAACAAGATGAGGCATGGAAACCCTAAAACAAGAAATAAGGGTGAATTTCATACAATTTAATGCCTCCACAAAAGAATATCTAGGAAATTCTAGACGACCCCAAGATCCATTAATCGATGACTGAGGTAGCCCTGAAGAGACCAACAAGAAACATTAATGGCCGACTTGTGAAGAAGACTCGCACATGGCATCACAAAAGTATAGTCAAGTGGAAGGAAACATGGAATATGATGCCAAAAATGGTGGCCTCCTAGGTATATTTAGGTCAACATCCCCTAGGTGAGTAGAGGTAAGAGCCGACGAGGAAGGGTTTGGATCGAAAGGGGTTGGGGCCTAGAGCGGCGTGGCTGTCCGAGCTATGTGACCTACAACAGTCGGTTTTTTTTTTTGAAATGAACACGACTAATGATTTTATATCAATAATAAAAACATCTAATATAATTTTTCATTAAAATAAAACCAAAATTTTCAACCATATGGTTTTATATCAATTATCCTAAAACTAGAGTAGCCATATTCTCAAAAGAACCCTCACATATTTCCATTTCTTAACAAATATTGGCATCTCCTATAATCATCATGTCATTGAATAATATTTCCAATCTATCATAAAATAAAGAAATGAATTTTACATAAGAAATTAATTATTAAATAATATAATAACATAATAAATAATACTCCTGGGAACAAAAAATCCCCATTTATATTTTTTATTAACCAATCCATCACCATGTAAATTTATTTTAGTCCTATTTTGACAACATATGAATATATTATAAAATGTTTCTCACCCATAATTTAGAGGAAACACATGAATCTATATAGTATTTAAAAGTAACAAATTCTACAAATTTATCATCTAAATATTTATAGATGGATGGACCATGAAAAAATCATATATAATTTTTATACTTAAGTCAACTATATCTAAACGTTGCCCATATATTTATAGAAAATTAATATGATTACACAGAAGTATTGAAGAAATATAAATACACTTATCAGAGTGTCACCAAACATAATTTCATTTTTCAATGGTTGCAAAAAAGTTTTAAAGAAATGTATAAATCTACACTGGACTTAAAAATTACTAGAAAAACTATTAGGTGAATGTAATTGAACATCCCAATTTTTATTAACATTAAATACATCTTTTTGAATAAAAATATAATAGCCATTATAATGATATGATTGTATGTATCAAAATTAAAATTGAATCATTTTTAGTGTAACTCCCCAGGTTTTTTCAATAGTAACAATCATGATAACTTTGTTATAAACATTAGACATAGCTTTAAGAGAATTGTGAAATACTATAGATATATTATTATTTAAATATTACTTTAATAAACTAGACATTAGAGTAGTGGCTATGAGTAGGATTATATACAATATGAAATATATACTATGTTCATTCTCAATTAATTTTTTTTTTGATAAATTCATATAATAAAAGAAGTCAATTGTTAGTAAAGTTGTTTTACTATTCAGAAAAGATGTTTCTATCCAAAATTATTTTTAATATAAGAAATATGATAAATAGTCTGTTATATCTACAAAAATTAATCATTAAAAAATATTAATTATTTGAAATTTTGTGTTAATAATTTGTTAAATTGTTCCCGTTTATTTTTATACATTGTGGTAATTAACAGTAGTAAAATTCATCACACAAAAAATTTGTAAAATTTTGTAAATTTGATTAAAACTATAGGTAAAATAATTGAAGCAACCCTAACACTTAACATTAGGACATTATAATTTTTTAAACCAATTTTTTTCATGAGTATAATAATAAATAATCATTATAATTTATATTGAAAATGGTAACCCATGATTTATATTTAAAAAGTTAATTTATATTTTTTTGCAATTTTAAACTATTTTTCCTTCATTCCACTTAATTGAAATGTTGAAACATTTCATGTAAATTGTGGTTTTTTAATAATTTCTATAAAAATATATTTTTCTATAAATTAGTAAAATATTACCGAAAAGAATAATTACATGATTTTAAGGAGAAAAGTTTTTTAATCCAAAATCAAATATTTTAAAAGAAACTATTTTTCTTATTTTTTTTTGTTTTTTAAAATTAATATATTACACATATTGAAATGAAATATGATAAAATGGATTCCCATATTTGAACTAGTAGGTAAAAATTTTGTTATAATTTCACTTTTTTCATTGATATAATAATGTTATTCTGGTAAAATGTTAGACTATCACAATTTAGTATAAAATGAGTTTAATGTGTATTTAATAGTAGATAATGCTTGATAACATCATAAAAAAATTTATAAATATGATTTCTGAAATTATTTATACCCCATAACGGCTTTATATTGTAATATTTTGTTACATATTTAAACATTATGTTTTTATGATATATATATTAATTATTCTCTTAGTAAATTCCAAGAATTTATATCCCATAACTTGTAAAAGGGGATCTCATCCCCTCTCTTATTCTTTAAATTATTGAACAATATCTCATAAATTCTTAGTCAATATCAAATTATAGAACCCCAACCACATTATAGAGGTTCTATATTAGGTATAATATGATCCTCAGATGGATTAAGGTTAATGCAAAGTTGGATGCCCAAAGATGAGGAATATATTTTATCTCAATTATTTAATTTTATTTTTTGTTCTACCATATTTAAATATTCATAAAACATAATGAAATAATAACAAAATTATCAAAATGAAATATTTTGTAGATATATTAATTTTATAACAAATATCTATCTCATTTTCCATTAAATGGAAAATGAATCCATCGTTCGTGTGTACATTGTATTGCCGCCTTAACCACTGATATTAGTTGTTATACATAACCATCTCTCACCCCAACTTATAAAAATAAATTTATATATATATATAATACTAATTAAATATTTTCTATTTGGGAAATATAATATATCATATTTTTTATTAACTATCCATCCATTGAAAAATGATAACATCATTAATGGGTGTGTATGAATTAAAACCTCCATGAAGTGATGCAATGCGTTTTTCATCACCCCATCATAGGAATGTTATATATAAAGTATTTAAATATGAATTTTTATTTTTATGACAAAATAAAAATTATTTTATGAAATAATAGTATTTATCTTCATTCTCTCTTTTTTTTAAAAAATTGAAGCATTACACATTAATAAGAACCACTCGTCGACTCCTTCATCGTAACACAATCCAAATTTTTTCATAAATAAATGTCATATATTTTTTAAAATTTATAATTAATGTATAGAAATAATAATTTTCTGTTGATTATTAATAGTGATATGATGTAATAATTACTTATATTACCATGGTCATCACACTGAATCCATTTTCCATCTATGAACTGAACGTCCATTAAATACCTGACATAGACTTCCCTAGTTATGTAATTAGTTATTTCAATAAAATAAAATGAATAAATGGTTCATATAATATGGGATAGTTTATGAAATGGTTATTATGAAATAAAATAATTGAAATATTATTATAAGGCATGAGCTAATGGACATATAAAAAAATTATGGAATCAAGTTAAGGGATATCAACTCACATTACCTTCATTGAGGAATATTTTAATATTTTACACCAATTTTCATTTATATAGTGTATATACTAGCTTCTAAAATTTTATACCATGAATCATTTATAACTCACTACATTATAAGATTCAATTCAAAATATTTCATCAAATGGGATTTGACTAGAATGTTACGAATTTTTAAGTGTTTCATAGATTAATATCCATCCAATAGATTATAATTCAACATCATTGACATTATTATTCCACGATTTTTTGTTAATAGATCCATAATGTGATTTATTTTTTAGTTACAATTATTTTATTTAGATTTAATTATATTCAATTAATGAATTAATATATATTGTTTTCACTTGAAACGATTTGATCCTTTATTGTATTTTCTTTGTATCAATTTCATTTGGTCGAGACATGTTTCACGGTATTAACAATGATATCCTTGTGTGTTTTATTTAATAAAACATGATTTATTATTTTGATATTAATTCATTTTTTTAATTTACAATTATATATCATATTATTACTTTATCTGAAATTTTTTATTAATTTCTATAATGTAGTAAAGACATTATGTTACAATATCCATTCTATTTGACAATTTTTTTATTTTAAATATACCGTTTAGGGAAAATTATCTTTTATTTTTTTAAAAAACATGTTTTTTCATATATTTTGGATAGATATTTTGTTTAGATGATTAATTTTATTTCCTCCCATTCTGAATAATGAAACCTCGTGAATTTTTGTGTGTGATGTCGATATAGTATCTCATTTTAGATTGAGATTCCTTCTCCTCCATATCCATGTTATATAAATTTTTTTAAATATTTTTGGATTATAAATATAAATTATTTTAAAATTTGTTTTCTATGTAATTTTTTCTTTTTTGAAACAAATTTTAAATAAAATTCTAAAATGTGTTCCCCTGGTTTTACTTCAGACTATCTTTACAAATCCTTGGAAAGTGTATTTTTCTAAATTGTAAAAACATTAAATGACTATCACACCATATTATTTTCCATTTATATTATAATTCCATTAAATTTATCTTTGGTTATTTTCATAGAAATTACTTCTCCCAATATTATTTTAATGTTTTTAAAATATTTCCCAATGGTATGTGAATATATTCATGTTTTTATGGAAATGATTTATAAATTATTTAAATGTTATTTTCTTCTATATCATCGCACAATAATTATTTATTTGCTTCAATTGAATTTAAATGTTATAATTCAATAAATTTAATCATTGTATGGATTATGATGATTTATTTTTAGATACTTTTTTAAAAATCTTTACTTTTCCATGTGATATCCTTTCTATAATGGAATGATTGTTATTATCATGGGCGTTATATTGAAATGTGAAATCCTATAAATGATTTTTCATGAAAATTATATGAAAAATATTGATTATGATGGGTGATCCCAATACATATTTTATGAATGGTTTATTGAAATAAAACATTTCGAGATGTGAGACATATATAACCTATATAAATAGGTGAGTCTTATATAGCTCTAAAATGCATAATGTAATGTACCTTGTATTCATAGTTATGGAGGGATATAATTAGATATGTTTATCTAATTCATTTAACTAGGATATTGTTTTTATGAAACACGTGAAGATGATTTATAAAGATAATGTCCCAAAATAAAAAAATTTATTATTTTTTTCAATGTGGTATAAATGTTTTGTATGTTCAAGATTTAAAACACATGTATCAAAATTATTTATTTATATCAATTTAGTAAAGTAAAAATAGTTATTTCCTGTATAATTACTAATGATATGGGTTTTAATGGCTTTGGAGACATTATTAAATTATTCTCAAGAAAATATTTAAATTTTTTTATACCGTTATGCTCATATTATGTTGACTAGTGAAAATCAATTTTTTTGTAAGATTTACCCACCCTAATCATTTTTTATCACTATTTCTATGTTTTAAATTTATTAGTTTGTAATGAATAATTTTATGTTTTTTATTCCTAATAAGTATACATGATGTGAAGAAAATTGTTGGAGATGACATAAATATTTGTGAATAATTCATTCATATATCTAAGTTATTATGTAAGAGTTGTGTTCTAGTTTTCTAAAACTATTAACATAAAAGGTCTTTGGGTATATATTTTATCCATTATTCTCTTTGATTTATTATTTTGAATGAAAAAATTTGGGTTACATTGATTATTATAAAATCATGAAATTTATGTATTATTCTTTTTCACATGTTCTGATAGTGTAGATTTTGGGCAGCTATAGTTGGAATCTGGGAATTGATTAAAAATAATAGAAATTATGATTTTAATAATTAGAGGTTAACTTATTAGTTATTGATAACATAATGGAAATTTAATTTCATGGTATACCATAATTTGAGAGGTATAGTCACCCATTGTGATATTTAATGTCATTATATTTTGATATAATTAATGATATTGTTTGAGTTTTTGTGTGTTGAGGTATATATAACACATAGATCTTTCATGTAATTTAACAAGAAGGATTGTTTCAGAAGATTACAATTAAAATTTTTAGGGTATTAGATTAAAGTAATGAGATATCCATCGATGATAAAACATTAATTAATGTTGAGGTTATTTGGTATATATGGTTATTTATTTATGTAGTCATCTATGTTGAACCATGGTTTTTATAATTTGATTTTTTATGTTAAATTATTATATACTATTATAATGGTTTATAAAAATTTGAATTTATTTTATCTTATTCTAACAATTTTAGTTTGGGTAATATTATAAATATAGATAATATAAGATGTTGTCTTTTTTATTCAAAATGTGATAATTTAATATTATTTATATATGAATGTAAAATAGATCTCGAATACTAATTATTTGGTGAAAAACAGAAGATTATATTGAAAATTTCGGTATAAAACACTACTTTTAATTTAAGTATATTTCCTTAAAATCTTTTTTTACATTTTAATAGAATAATTCATCAATTAATAAATGATATTGAATCACAAAATTTATCCTATTAACTCTATTTATCTTGAATCAATGGATATTTTCCAACAAATATGGTATATAGTTTTGTGGTCATCACCTTACTTATGATCTTGAAATTTCTTATGATCATTGATCACTGTCCCCCTCAATAAATATTTGGAAATTAAATTTTTATTTCATGTGAAAATTTTCATTTATTAATATGTTTTTCGGATATTTAAACTGAGTTATTTATTATTCAATAAAACCTTCATATTTCATTTCCCAACATTTCAAATTAATTTTTTATTTAAACCATTAAAAACATGGATTTTCAATAAAGGAGTTTTTCAAATATCAAACCCTTTATTACCATGATAAAATATAAATTTTTAGATTAAAATTTATTAGGACTGTGGGAGATGTAATAACCATTGTTTTTAAAATAATATCATGCTTGATAACATTCTTAACCAAGAAATACCAAGATTTAATAAATTAATAATATATGAATTTAAATTTAACTATAAAACCGAGCTATAAAATTCGTGGATCAGAATTAGATTAACCACAATATAAAATATATATAATATTAAAATAAAATTCAAATTCATGAAATATTTCTTAAAAAAACTAAATTTTTTGTTAGCCCATTTAATTATATAAATCAATATTTCCATTAAATATTATTTTTTATTATTTTTAATGACTCATATAATTAATTTCTAAAACTTATAGAAATTGAATTTTAATAAATGGTTTCTATATTTACAACGAGGATTTAAAAATTTGTTATGTAGGTAGCTTCTCTACGGAATTATTAATTGTTAAATAAATAAAACAATCACATTAGTAATAGGTAAAAGGGGGTAAAAACTAAAAATAGAGCATAAAACATTAAAATAATCATAAAACGTGAATTTATATACTATTATGAGTGTTTTTGGATCAAATATATCTTTATGGATTTAAATAATTTATTTCTAAACATTAAATTGAAATTAGGAACCCATGATTGGCTTTTTTAATGATAAGTTATATATTATTCTTGTAAATTTTTGGGTATTTGAATTAAATGGAATGGTTGATAGATTTCATTAAATTTTGGATTGATAATTAGATTTTTGTATTTTTTATTTTACAACAAAAATAATTTAAATAAACTTTTTTCATGCATTCAATGTCAAATTATTCATACTCTAAAATTGTGTATTTTCCAAAAAATCATTTTTCTTCTATTCTATTTTATATGTCAAATATAATTCCAAATACAAGTAGAAATTGAATATAATAAAATTAAACCAAAATTTGAAATCTGAATTTTGAAATTAAATTTGAAATACCATTATTTTTTTATATATATTTAACTTATCACCATAAAAATGTAATATATAATGGTTAATGGTAAAAATAGTACAAAGTGATATTACTATAAGAATATGTTTTAAATTTATAAAAACCATTTCTAAATGTGTTTGGATGGGTTTATTTCAACGGTTCAGTATCCTATATTATAAATTACAATTCTTTCATTCAATAATTATTTTTATGATATATAAATATTAATAATTTTTTCTTTAAATTTCCAGAATTCCCCTCCCCTAACATTTAAAATTCCTTCACCTATCCTGTATTCCTCGTAGAATGTATTAATATATATACCACTTAATACTTACCCAAATAACTTTTTAACATAACATCCCACATTTTTTAGGTGTTATTCTGGATATAATACAAATCTTATATGGATTAAAATTTCAATAAATGGAGGTTTTTTGAATAAAAGGTCTAACTTTAAATAGGTAATTTTAGATTATATTTGTTCTTTTTACAACCTTAAAATCATAATTATAGGTTTCGAAATTATTAAAAAATATATAAGACATATACTATGAGTATTTTCATGTTAATGGAATAAATTATATACATATCCCCTTTTATCAAATAGAAAATGAATCCATCATTCGTTTGTACGATGAACTATCACACCATGAACCGATGTAATTTTTTTCCATCTCCACCACTCAAAACTTGTTATACTGATTTACTTAGTGTAAATATATTATATTAATAACATATATTATAAGTTTTAATGATAATTTATCATTACTTTTCCACTATCTCTTCCATTAGAATTTTATAATGTTGTTCATGCGTACATGAAAGTAACAACCTCTACTAAGTGATGTGATTCATTTTCATAACCCCATCACATAGATGGTATATATGAAATATTTAATGATATAATATTATATTAATGGAAGAATAATATTTTTTATAATGATAAAATTTTATTTCCTACATTTCAATCATTTTCATTGAAAATTGGAAATGTTACTCGTACATATATATGGAATACTATCTCTATGATTTCAAAATAATTAATTTTTTAAAACCATATTTCATTACTAGTTTAAAAATAATAATTAACATATAAATATTAAAATTATTTCAGGATTTATATTTTATATATGATGGAATAATTACCAATTTGACAAAAATCAACCTAGATAAGTCCATCTGTAACTACGAAATGGACATCCTCAAATCATCTAACATGTAGTCAGCTGATCATGTAATAAAATATTTCATTAACATAATTGAAATAAATTTTTTATTTATAAGGTATTGATCCAATAAATGGTTTTTAATAATGAATATAATTTATATATATTTATTATGTTGGAATAAATACAAGTACATAGATTCTATGGACTGTTGTAGGAAATATAATCTTAATTTCACTTCACTAATGAATATTTTAATATTTAATAACTATTTTATAATTATTGTCATATATACTGACCTTTGGAATGATATATTAAGACTCTTTTATTATTCAGGGAATATTAATTAAAAATTTGAATTATTTCATCCATAGGGATTTGAATTAAATATTACAAATTGAATAAGGTGTCTTAACTCAATTTCCATTCATTGGGTGGTAATTCTAATTCATTGACATTATTATTCTATAATTATATTTAAATTGGTCGTTGAAATTTTTTTTTCAATATTTCTAATCTGTTTATCTAAATTTTCAATTTTTTACATAATCAAAACATGTATTAAATTTCAATTGAAAAGTTGTGATCATTTTTAGGGGTTTTCTTCAATATAATTATATTGAAAAAAATTTACAGTCATTGTCAATGATTTACATGTATGGAATAACTATTGTATCATAAATTAATTTTTAAAATCTAATTCATGTTACAAATGGTATTCAATAGTACAAATCATATTAGTAATTATAATTATTTTTAGTAAAAATTAACCCAAATGGTAATGGATTTATGTTATAATGTCATTTAATTCTGAGAATTATTATATTAAAAATTTATTTTTAGGAAATAAAAGTATCTAATTTTCCATAACCAAATTAATTTTATAATATTTTTAATAGTTAATGTGGTTGACATGGTAAATTTCATTTTCCTATCTTATTAATTAATGAATCATCATTAAAGTAGTTTGTATGTGATACGAATCATGTATTATCATTTAGATAATGAATATTTATATTCCATATCCACGTTTTAGAAAAAATTTTCTGAATTTTAATTAAGGAAAATAAATTATTTTATATAAATATTTTACAATATAATTGATATCTTTTTTTGAAATTATTCTAATGTAAATTTCTCACTTTTCACACATGGTTACCATTAAAATCTCATTAGAAAATATTGAAAAGATTATTTAATTATAATATAGTTGAAATGAAACAATTATTTCACCATCAAGTCCTTCAATTTATTTTAATATTCTTTAATAATATCCCATAGAAGTTTTCAATTAAAATAAGTTTCCCAATACTTCATAGATATAAATAAATTTTTACCCCATAAAAATAATAAATTTTCATGTTTTCTACGAAATGTTGTAAATTTTATTTAAATGGTATTTTCTACTATGTAATCATATTTTATTTAATAATATATTTCATTTGGATTATGATCATTTTATACCATCCATATGTATTATATATATTTCTTATAGAAATGTTTTTAAATAAAATTATCATGGAACTCGTTATTTTTATACAATTTCAAACTGACATAAAGGAATGATTTTTTTAATTAATGGATTTAAGTTTGAAAGTGAAATAAATAAAATGTTTTTTTTCATGAATGGATCGTGGAAATAATTAATTATTATGGTTGAGAAATATATGTCTTATGCAGATTGGTGTTCCATATATTGATTATGCAAAAGGATTCATCGATAAATCTTATTCGAATGGGTGAGCCCCATTTGGATATCCTTTATATTAGTTAATATTCATTGTATTTAATGTAAATGAGGACGTACCTAGTAGTTGAGGTTTTACCTTGGATTCAAAGGGTCTCCAGTTATAAATAATTTTATTAATGAAGGGTTATGATGATAATGTTCCAAGATATAAAAAATGTAAATTTATTCTTGATATGGGTTATAAATGTTTACTATAATCATGATTGACATGAAATTTCTCATTATTATTGATTCATATGAATCATGAATTTTATAATAATTTATGTCATGTTTCATGATTTATGATTATGATTTCGATGGGAATGAATTCCCTTATGTTATTCTTATCATAATGATTATGAAATCGCAGCCTTATGATTATCACTTGATCATTGATGAAATTTATTAATAAATACTTATATTTAATGTCACTGAGTGTTTTATATCACCAATATTATTTTGATTTCCCTAGGTTGTGAGGAATGTGTATAATTATGTAATCCCTATTTTGTTTACAATATTTGATAATCTTAATAGGACATGACCTAAATATTTTTGAACAAATTATTTATGTAACAAGGTTTTTATAAATTAGTATTTCCCATATATATATATATAACAATTAATAAAAACATTATTTGGGTTTTAAGTGATCTAAAATATAACTTGATTATATATTATTAATATGGTTTAAATTGGGTCATAAAATGATAGAAATATAAAGATTAGATTTTATCCCCAGATCTAAAAGTGTAGGTTTTAAGTTCATATATATAGGGAAAATCCACAGTTCATTGTTAATTTGTACAACATATATAGCACCCATTATAAATTTGAAATATCCCCCTTAATGTGGATATCAAAAATCCTTCACAATGTATATTCCCTTCCATAAATATTTTTCTAAATGTAATGGCCCTAAATAAAATTGGGAAAAATTAAAAATGATTATCATTTAAAACATCAGTTCAATATGTTAGATAAATTCATCTAGTCTCACCATAAATTACCTATATATTTCAAAACTACCTTATTTAGAGAATAATGAATGTCCTTAAATTTACTTTAGTAATAGGATAAAACTAAAACTTCTTAACCTAGTAACATTTTTCATTGAGTGTCTAAAATGTATACTCTTATTCATTCTTATATACTTTTGGGTTTTTTAAATCTATATTACATTTGGATTCATGGTTTTATTTTAATTATTTATTTTCATATTTGGTGGAATAATTTTACTTTATTTACATAATATAACTATTATAATCATTTAATATTTCATTGAATTTTTATCCTTTTATATTTGATCTGTCTATAAAAGTGATTATTAGTTTCCTATAATTTATTCTATTTTTTTATTGTGTAATTTTTATTTTTGGTAAATTTTTTCATTTATAATGAATCAAATTCCATCCACTAATAAAATATAATCTTTTATTATAAGGAATTAATTCTATGAATTTATAGGATTTGTGATCTTCCTTCTCACTCCATCTAAAACATTTTCCTTTATATTTGATAATCATTTCATATGAAACCTTTTATACTAATTATAAATTATGGAATTCATAATTAAAATCAACATGACAGTATATATTGAATTTTTATTTGGTCCAAGAATTATTTTAGGAATATTTGGATCAACAGGGATATATGTAAATAACATATGATGTGCAAGTTTCTACCAAAATATATGTATCTTACTTTCCTAATGTGACATATTTGACATCGACTCCCATCAATGGTAAATTAGGAGTGATTTTTATATCTTGATTATTTTATTTAATTCTCATAGAAACCATTATATTAATTTTATTTTCCTTTTCCATAATCTATTATAGAATTATATTTACATAATTACAATAGTTCTATCTAGTTAAAGCATACCATCAGTCAATATTTGATTGTCCTTACAAGTTTTAGTACTCCTATAATGTCACAGGAATCTTAAATAAATTTCTCCTTGGAATATTCTTAATTATATCTAAATTATAATGAGTAGTATTATGTTTAGTTATAGTTATATCTCCCCTTGATTTGATCATTATACCAGTTTTATTTATTGACAAAATTATTGAGAAAAATAATTATTAATATTTCCGAAACTCTAGAAAAACAGATACCCATTGAAAAATCATGATCATTAAATTTTAGTAACGGGTTTCCATGACATTCTAGTTTTTGAAGGTCGATGATTTTTCATAGAAATACCATTATTTTTTTATTCAATTGAGGGGATGTTTTATCAAACATACATAACTCTATTCTTGATAATGTGGAGGCTTTATCTAATTTTTATTCATCTGAATTTTCCCACCAATTCATGGTTTTGAATATGTTTTCTATAAAATATATTAAACATACAATGCTTCATTAGTGAATCTAGACACCTATATCTATGATAATGGGGTGGAGATATATACACATGATAATACACACTCTTTTTCATCTAATCTATTCACTTTTAAATGAAAACACACACTTGATTCTTAAATTGATGTAATAGTATTTATAGATATTTGAGAATATTCTATATGCACATGTAATATAACTTCTAGATTTAGCTTCTTTAATTAAACATTACATTGATTATGAAATTATAATCTACCACTAATGTAAATAAATATCCCAATTCAATATTTTTCTTTATTAGATCTTCTTCATCATACGTTATTGTTATCTCTTGATGTGAATTATCAGGATCGTCCTTCACATTCTTCATCAATAATTCATCATCCTTGAACATTACTATGTCATTATGAATATTATATATTGAAATAAGAAATTATTTAAAATGTAATAATAAAAATAATTATCAAAGAATAATTTTTTAAAATTAGTAATCAATTAGAGAAACGTTACCATGGAAATGTGGGAATGATTCACTTTTCTTTCACATTTCATGATGGGTGTTTCATATTAAATTTTTTTAGGCAATAAATTATAAATATAAAAACTTATACTTTTTTTTGTTTTTTCATGAAATAGTTCCATGATAATAATGGTTTTATCTGAAAAATGTCATCAAGATATTTTTGTATATAATCATTGATATGAGAGTGGTGGTCATCAACTATTATTATCAATTAAAACTCTCCATATATATAATTAGTTCCTTTAATGGGATCCCAATTAATATTTTCAATAAATAAGCACCTAAATTCTTTTCTATCTAAATGAATTTGTTGAGTTTACATCATCATATTATTGTATTACTTGCTTTCATGATTTTTTATTATTTTCCATAGTATTGGTTTAAATTTTGACATGAGTTTAAAAATGAATAAATATAAATTAATCTATATAAAGATCATTAATGATCTAAAAAATATAATTTATTAAACAAAATTTAATTTAGTGGTCAATCAAAAACAGATAAAATTAGATGATAAATTATTCTAACTCCCTAATTGGATCTGTTCAGTCATATGGGGAGTGAAATATGTGTAATTTTTTTCTAGAGAATTAATAGACATATTAGAAAATATTAACCCCTTTGGAAATTATTCAATTTTTTAGTTTGTTATGAAATATATATAATAGTATTATTAAGAAGTTTTCCACCATATATGTGAAAAAATACACAATTAATGGCCCATTGAATTTTTTCTTGGTTTTTTTCAATGATTTACATTAGTGCATAATTGATTTTTCTCACCATCAATTGTTTACCCACTATAATCGAGCGTTGAATAAACTATTTGGAGTTTCACAAAATTTTAAAACATATCAACATGTATACACATATATGATTCTCATATGACCTCTTGATTATATCTTCTCACTCGATTCATTGTGTCCGACTATGACATCGCTACATAACACGAGTCTCATAATTTATATGTATTTGAACCATGTAAATTCATGTGATTAATTTTATATCATTATACAATGTATATCCCCATGTTACATTTGACGATTCTACCTCAATAATATGGATACACTTCTTCTCACATAGAGTCTTCGACCTCAAGAAAATCATCCAGAACACACGTAAACTCAGTTCCTATTTTTTCTTAGCTTTATTGATATATATTAGAACATGATAACCAGAATAACACAACTCACATATTAATCACTTAAGGGCTCAACAACCTCAGATAATACAATACATAGCACAAAGAGCTTCTCTTATGTTCTTATTCTTCTTTTCACTACTTTGTATTACTAATATGGACATAGATTAATGGTACACATCAAATTTTTTCTTTCACATTCTATAACTATAGATTTTAAAAAAATTATATGTATTAAATAAATCATTTTCTTTTTATCTGAGTGTTATTTCTATGTTTTTAGACTATAATGATCTCAATATTTCATTATCACTTCATTATCATAAATTATATTTTTTCATTTTAAACATAGGATATATAATTATTATTCAATATATTTAAAATATATAAAATCTATATGAATCATTTATCATGATTTACGTTCACCTAATTTCTCAAATTTATCATATGTGGTAGTGACCAATGATCTATATGTTTTTTTCTCGTAACTATTATCACATGTACATTTGGAGGTGTACACTTCCTTTATATTCATTGTTATCTTTTTTCTGTGGAATGTAGATATTCTTCATAGATTCAACATGATCAGTTGATCACAATATTATTATTTTAATGTATCACTAAAACATATAAATAAAACACATATCGTGATCGTCCTTTATATCATTGGAAAAAAATTATTGTAGAAAAAAACTCAATAACACATAATCTTGATTATCCACACTCCAGAACATAGCATCATCCCATCTTACTCATTCTCAACATGAATTTAATTTTTCAATATGATATTTATAATATTTAATAATTAAACATTTATATTCATATTCTATTATCTAATTATGATTCATTTGAATGTAATATAATGATATAATAGTGATATTCTCTCCCCCAATCAAATCAAATTTATCAAAAACCATTCTTGAATAAAGAAAAAATAAATCTTCATGATGGTTGGATCATGTTTAAATAACCAAGAATAATCTACATCCCTTTCCATATTCTCATATTAATATTTTTAACATTAATTTTTTTTCATAAATTAACTTGAAAATTATCAAGTAATATGTTCATGTGCAGGGATTTATAAATTGATGCATTCAAATGAATTTTGTTTGATTTTATCTCCAACTAATTTGAGGAAGACATATGCTTGAGAAAATTTATAATATAAGATTAAATATTTTTTTGAGGTCATTATCTTGTGTATAACCTAATTGTTTTACTTTAGTGTGAAACTTAGATTTACTATTTTCATCCTCTCTCATATGATCACCTCATATGATCATTTTCTATGATGTATCAAAGTCGTATTCCTTATATGAATTAATAAAATCAACAGACTTTCCATTTCAATACATTATCTCAATGTCATATAATGACATAAAATTCATAAGAATATATATTATGAAATAATATAATATAGTTAAATAATCTATAAGTAAAAAATTTATATTTTTATTTCCCCTAAGAGTCTTTTGTTCGATGGATTTTATTTTTTTCAACCTCTTAAAAAATTCATACAATTTTCCCTAATTAATTATGATATTGACACTCTAAAATATGATTCTAGAAGTCATTTCATATACAAATTCATTCTAATATGTAGTAAATTTATATACAGTATACATTTAATATTCTAAATCCATATTATTTGGAAAATTTATAATATTTCATAAATACATATAATGAAGTGATAATCTCTAGATAATTCTCAAAGGATGACAATAAAATAAAATGTACAATCCATACATTATACCAAAGTAGCATGATGAATTCATAACGTAGCTTTTTCTGCACTATCAATGTCATATTCATAGACCAAATTCATACAGTAAATGGATTTACCATTTTAATTCCTTATATAAAAGTCATATCATGGATTAAGATTCATATGAATTCATCATTAGAATTTATTAAATTTAATAGTAAAACCACGAAGTAAAAATAATATGTGTCATGATGTACATAGAGTCATATTCTCATTGTATATGCTATTTTTATTCCTTATCTCAAATTCTTAAAATTCTACCTTAAAAATTATGATCGTAACTCAAAGTATTTTCATTCTAGAATTAAAATAGTATCTCAATGTCTTATAATATGCATGAAAAGATACATGATCATGGTATTTTTAAATTTTTCAAATTTAATACAAGAGTCCAAGAATTATTAAAAATGTATTAAATTATTTATTAACCCTACTACAATAATTGTATCACAATTCAAAAATTCATAGATTGTAAATGAACAATTATTTCATTAGATTGGAAAAATATAAAATTATGGATGTTTTTTCCATTGGTTCTAATATTAAACATTCCTTATTCCAATACTATATAAAAGTAATTGAATATGATTTATAGGTTTTACTAAAAAAATTACTATACATCTAATAGGTTTCAAAAACCAAAAGTTCATTTCTCAACTCTTAAATAAAATTTATAATCCATTAGACCATTGATGTGTCCTTTAACATCAAGGGTCTTTAATATTCTCAATCATGATATCCATTAACAGTAACAATAACTTCTTCATAATTTTTTTCTACTACCAAATACTTTGTTCATCATTATATATATTTTATATATTATATTCAAACTAAAAACATATTTAGATGTCTATTAAATGGTGATTGAATATTTCATGGATCATAATTTAGAATTATTGTCTTAAAACCTATACATCAAGATATTAAAACTAAATAACTTATTTTCATTACAAAAATAATATGGGAAGAACTTTGTAAAATTATGTGAGAGAAAACTATAGTCCATCACCCAAAACTAAAAGAGTTGCATTCCCTCTTTATTATACACTATAAAAAGAAAATAAAATCATCATAAAATAAACATAGTCTCATCATTATAGATCTTATAATTGGGTTTTTTCCTCCCATCCTCCTTATATCCTCGTAATAAGTGATTTTGAACTATAATAATGTTGATTAATGAGACAATTTTCATCATGAATTCATGGAATCAATCATCTTTGAGTTTTTGGATATATATGAAGTCGGTATATTCCCTTATATATAATCTTCCATAACTAGTTCTAGATAGGAGATTAATGTGTGGTATTCAAGGGTATATTTTGTATTCTACATTGTTTCTAATGATACCATATCATATTTAAACTCATTATGGTTTGAAATGACTTTTAAGAGATCTTCTATAAGTTCCACTGAGATTAGTGGATAATATGTAATTGAAATATATTTTGATACTATAGGTATATTCATCATCATGTTAGAGTTTTGATACAAAGTCCCTTGAAATATGATATTTTATTATTAAATTGTCAAAGGTATGGAATAATATTGTATTTTTAAGGATGATACCAACCTTAGTTTATAGTTAGTGTTTATTTTTATTGATTTTAGATTTAGTTGAGTTATCCTTTCACTATACCGTGATTATCTACATGATATTTTCCTCCCCGTGTTTTTAGTTTCTTTGTAGGATGATATGAGGAATAAAGGATATAAAATTAGAAAAAATTTCCTATAAATATTTTTGGCATTTTTTCCTCATTCCTTTTATTACAGGAATGAATTTGATAAGGATTAAACCGGATCTCTGGGGGTTGTCTTATGAATATATACATCTACCTCTACATGATAATCCTTTACTATTGGTATAATTAACATTATTTATACATGTGAATTTAATTTAATTATGATCCGTTTGTAGTTTTTTTGAATTTCGTAGGATATGTTTATGATGGGATTGAGGTGATGATTTATTAGGGTAAGAGGAAATTGAAGTGCAACATGTATGAATTGGACATTCAATTCAATCTAGTACCTAGTGGTGGGTTATATAGTACTCCCTATTAAGATAAGCGTTTTTTTCCCATTGGGTGAGTCATGTGGTATCCATTGATTTATTGTTGGGTACCCAGTGTGCTATTGGAAATTTTTTATTTAATATATTTCTATATTTTTTAATTCCATATATGTGGTTTTTAAAAGATGATCCTTATAATTATGAGATCATTAAGAATAATTGTTTATGAAATTTAGTGATATATATCCTGAAAAAAATTCATTAACTTTTAACCTTGAATCAGTATTAGTGGCGAATGTGTTTTGAGACTTATTTGGTGGATTTCCGTCCCATCATGTTATTCATAAAAATAACTTATTTTTATGCAATTTCAATGGGTTTTTATGATCATTTTATTTTTCATAACTTCTTTATATTTCATTGAATATTTGTATTCTTGAATAATATTTTTCATGGAATGGATATAGGTCATTAAAATAAGTATATTTCTTATATTTATTAAGTATGGTGACCAATTTAATTATAAATTACTCATGTATGTGTTTATATAAGAGATTTCAACAACATGGTGATGAAATTATTTTTTTATATTTCTTGTTTTAGAGTATTTTGTATCAATAACTAGAAAGTTGAAGAGTTCTGAATGACCTGATATAGTATAATTTGACATCATTTTGTGTTTTAGAAGTGATATTTCATGCCCCATGGTGGGATATGATGACATGAATCATGTAATTAAATTATACACCTCTAAGGATTCTTCTAGTCATTGAGGAAGATATTGATTAATGTGTTCCATTCAAATATAGAAATACTGAGAAATTATTTATTTGTAGGGTAGGAATGTAATTAGAATAGAAGGTAGGGGAAGAAAACCTATATATATATAAATGGGACTAGTTTTAGATATTATAGGATGGTTTAGTGAAATATTATTGATTCTTTTTTAGTAGGTTATAAACAACAAGAACCAATCTAGTGATAACATAGAGGAGTCAAAGGATTTAGCTCTAGGGTCGTCATAAAATTTAAAAATATTCAATACGAAATTACATCATAGTGAATAAATGAACGAAGGATGCCTTAATCGAATATGGTTGGGGGAGGGGACATATGGTGAATTGATTTAAGAAGGCAATATGTTGGAATTAATATTCTAGTATGCACAAGATTAGGAAATGTAGGATAGTGTTTCACATATGTGTGACTATGGAACTGGTTCTTTATATTTTTCATCAACATCAAGTGTAGTTTTTTTATTCCAAATCAGTTGGAAAAAAATCTCCAGTCTGTGGCCTATTATAAAACACATAAATGAAATATAATTACATTATATGTATTTACATAAGGTTATTTTTTGGGTGACACTCTATCAATATGATTTTAAAAAAATAAAGTAAATTTATGAAAACATTCAAAACATTATGGAAAATGATATCTATAATTAAAAAAGTTTAAAAAATAACATTACACAATAGGAGATAAGGAAGTTAGGTCTGTGATCATATCCTGATGTACTAGACATAGACACATTCATGTTCCTAAACTCTCAATTAGATAATTATATTACGAATATAGATGAGTTAATTATTACTTTTATGACATGCCTATATTAATGAGGTTTATTAATAGAAATATTTAAGGATATGTTCATCTTCATCCTAATCATTAAATTACAAACTTAATTTGGAATATTGGTTATAATTTATAAAATTCATATGATTATGATTCTATTAAATTTAGGATGTGATTGTTTCATGGGATCATTGATTGTGGTGGAAATGTTTTGAGGGTTTTATGTCAACCCCAAAAGTGCATTTACATCAATGAATATTTGTATAGGTTAACATACATAATTTTGACCCTAATATATTTTTTGAAAATTTCATTATTTAATAACCTATAATTTGATATTGAAATAGAATGGTTAATACTGAAATTGAATATTTTATTTTAAACGATAACAATATGACTGCATGTGATGATAAACATGCATTTATTTATTAAGGAATGGGTTAATAGTTTTTCTATAATAATAGTTTTAACATATAAAATCATTTAATTTATTTTTTGACTTTATTCATGTGTTGATATAGTATGGATCCACTTTTTGTTTTTAAGGTGCGGTGTTTTTACTCTAATAACATATTTGATGTTTGTGAATTATGTGCTTTTCATAAATAATGCGACATGGTTTCCAATAGGTTTATCTCCATGTATTATGGGTTAGAATGTGTGTTTTATATTGTTTAACATGGTTAATTTGATGATGAAATTAATGCATACATGTTAAAGGAGACAAATTAATTGGGTATAAATTAGGTAAATATCCTTTACATGAATAATTTTCCATGGATTTTTTTTGGGATTTTTAATGCATGTTATCTTATTTAAATCAAATTTCATGAGTATATATTCAATTTTATTAGTCATGATTTTTATGAACAACGTGTAGGGGAAGGAAGTGAAAAATTATTATCTAATTATGGCATGTAGTGATTTATAAATTCTGTGATATGTCTACGACTAATCATATTGTTTTACGTATATCCATTAAAATGAAGAATTTCTGGGTGCTAATTGAGTACCACAAAATATAAAAATTATCCATGAGGAAATTGATATATGTTATGATATGATATAGAAGATCTGATCCTTTAAGAATGGATATAGGAATGGGTATAATATGGAATAATTGATATTAAAGGGTATGACCCCTAAAATTTTATGGGATGTGAGTGACTGAATGTGGTTGGTACGATGTGAAAAAATAACCCTAGGAGAGACTAAGATATAATGATTAACTATAAGTATTTTTGATTTATAATATATATTATCATTGGAGAGACTAGTTATGAATTATTATTTTTACATAGTCTCACTCACACATATTTTTAGTGATGATAGTTGAATTATTTTGGTTATGGGGTAATTCAATATTTACACACAATAGTTATGTTTGGTACAACATTTTATAATGTATTATTCGAAGTATTGTATTATAACATATGATATATACACACCACATGTGCATAAATATTAACCCCACATTGTTTTATGAATATTAAAGTTGAATTTGAAACAAATAGTTGCTATCTTGAGAAAATTTTAAGCTTATCCCATGGGAATTCAAATTAATCAGAGATGGGATATAAAATTTTCCATTATAGTATTTTTTAAATCATCATATTTTTGTTTTGAAATGTATTATTTACCATTACTTATTGACTTTATTTTTGAATCACGGGATCATGTTGGTATATAATTTTTATTTTTAGGATATATTTTCATATACATTAACTATTCAATCATATTACATTGTTTATTATATATTTATTAGAAAATTTTGACTATTAATGGTTAATATGATCCCCAAATCATATAACTCAACCCTCAGTACAAGTTTATATTTTCTAGTGATCAAGGAGTATAGTTGTAGGAATGTGGAATTATTCTTCGATGTAAAAGTCACACAAGGGAATGACATTAGAAATTGTGGGAATAACCACATCAAAAGAATGTTATTCATCAATTAAAATTTATATAATGTCGATGATGTTGAAAAAACAATCTATGAGACCTAATTTGAGGGGAATATTATTTAGGGGGTTGTTCCTATCATATGAATGGTATTACATGAAAATTAGGTAGTGTTCAACTAGTTTTTGTTTCTATAGGGGGTCATATTCATATAAATTCCATTGTTTATGATTATTATTCCAATTCGTGAATTATTTCATTAATGACTATGGGTTAATATGATTCATGAAAAGAATATGGGAATATGATTATTGATTAGTCATTCATCAATGAAATTATCTAAGGATTTAAGAAACCATATTTTCATACAATCATAAAACATTAGATAATTCTTATATTTTAGTATATTTATTCATAATATTTTATAAAAAAGAAGAAGAAGAAAACATATGTCAAAGGTGTCACATGATATGACAAGGATACATAATTTTCATTTATAATTCATTTAAGTATTTATTTATTAAAATATATATCCTAGATATTGTGACATGACATCAAATGATATTGGAAATGATTTGGGTGATCATTTTTCTGTAATTCATTAGGTTTCAGATCTCTAGTTGTTTATTCTATTATTTAATTTGGGAAACAATGTAAAAAATAAGAAACTACATAATTTAGAATAAATAAACATTATTATTTATACGTTATGTATTTATATTTTTCTTCTACTTATTCATATCATATGTATTTTTCTTGGGATATTTGTGCTGATTCTTTAGCTCCATCATAAGGACAATTGTTAAATTTAATAGGTTTAAGGGAAATAACTAGAACTATTTGTGGTTTCGGATTGATAATAATGAATTAAATTTTAAAACATACATCCCCATGTCATGGTGTTTTATTTAGGGTTATCTTTAATGTACTGATGGGAATATTTTATAAATTATTTTATTTAAAAAAACTCTTGAAATGATCTTGGATATTATAAATGAAAGATGATTATTTAAAAACAATAAAAAAAATTTCTCTATATATATCTTTTATAATTATTCATGTCATATTATAAAGTATTGTTATAAGTAAGAAAAAAATATATTTAACTGAATACAAAGACACATTCATTTCCATTTTACATATAGTTTTATAGTTCAATAATACTAATATTCAATAGTGTTGAGAATAATTAATAGTGGAGTCTCCACCAAAGAATATCTCAACCAGCCCAGGATTATGAATTAAAATATTTATATAATATGAATACATGTCCCTCCAAAATATATATAAAACGCATAAAACATTTCAGTTGTTATTTCTTTTGTGTCTGTAAAATAATAATAAACCAGATATAAAGTATAATATGTGTTACTCTACATCTCTAATTCTATTACAAATTTTGAATCTATATTATTAATGATTGGTAGAAGAGAATATATATATACCTACCAATTATATTGTGTTATTTTGGACTACATTATTATATTTAAATAATTTATATCATTAATCTATGTAGTAATAGAATGAACAAGATATTATGATACTAACACATTAGTTGAAATTTCAGCAAGCACTTTCTTTATAGATTGATTACATTATATTGTTTATATGTGTGGATGAAAAATATGATCGGTTTTACAAGGAAAAAATAAATAATATTTAGTTATTTTTTTCCCAACTGATATATTTGGATCATATTAAAATTTTTATTTGATCTTAGGATGAAAATATAACATGATTAAAGTATCTTTGGTCCAGAAATCATCCTATTAAATATGGTCAAATATATGAGCCATGAATGCTTACAACTCTGAATTATACATAGTGTTTATTTTTTTCATAGCTTGTAAACATTAATATATTTCAATTATAAAATTATGTGTTTATATCATTAGATCTTATCCTTGGAATAAATAATTTCTTCTTATACATATTATTTGTGTAATACATATGTTTCTGTAACATTCCATTTCACCTTAGTTATATCTTCCTAAGCAGATACCCCTCTATGAAAATATTTTATTCAATTATATTGGTGGTTTATTTATTGGTAATAATTATTAATGTAAAAATATAGCAATTACTATATCCTCACCCATATTAGTGTAATATTGGGCTTTAGTAGCTTCAAATTACCTCGTAAGGTCCATGTTACAATCATAATTTATCATTTTTATTATAGTGGATCATTTGTATTTTCATCCTTTAAGAGTTGCTAACATTTCTTTTTGATTCTCCCACTATGAAGTGGTGTGATTATATTCTTTCATAGTGATTATAAGTGAATATACTCCAACATCCATTGAGCGTGATTTTAATGAAGGTAGTGATCAATGAATGGCAAGTGGGAAACATTGTAGATGATGTTATTATTTCGATTCCACTAAGATACTAATCACCAACTGTTTAAATGGAAGATGCCCTAGATTCAACATAAATAGTAAATTTAGAATTATAATTTCATGTATATAGTGTGTTTTTTATGATGTATGATTAACACAATAGTGCTGATATTTTATCATATACTATATTAATGGTAATTTCCAAAGATTAAATATTATTTAAAATTGTTAAAAATGATCCCATGATATAATGAGAATATGATGATACAATAAAATTAATAATAATTATATGTATTATGTTTTATATAAATCATACTATCAAAAAAATTTAATTTCAAACTATATATTATTGGAGGATAATATGAATTTATAGTTCTTCTCATTATGTTCGAATTTGGTGATTTATATATGATGTGATCATGAGTATAGACCCAATAATAGCATCACCACATATTTCAGGATTCATTATATGATATTATCTATGACCATGACTATTGGACTACTAACTTGATATCATTATCAATGTGTTCTATTTGATCACGTACATTGTGGAAATTTTAAAACAATGAAATTGATGTCATGGAGGGGTATGTTTTGTAGGGTGCATGATAGATGGTATGACATTATTTTAATTATAAAGATATAATTTTTCACATACAATTTGTTGAAGTGATATATTGGTCCTAGTTGAGATAGATGGTAAATCCTTAATTAAATCCATGGACTCGGTAGTCAAAGTTAAATCAGCCCTATTAGATCAAAAAGAGATAAATCAATAATAGATGATTAAAAAACAATTTATAATTCTATAGGATAAATGTCATGTTAATGATATTTTATTACAATACCAGGGTTTGAATGATTATTATCATTATAATAACTATTATATAACTCTTTAGGGTCTTTTATAGGCTGCTCTAATCCCGTCCTGGATTGTAAATAATATTTACTACTATTGATATAACGTCTTAGAGGGTGTCACACAATAGCATAATATAGATTATTCCCAAACATTGGACACTATGTATATTATAGAGGTTGGTCCAACCTTGGCGTATGCATTATTTCAAGGTATTAGTAATCACTAAAGAGTAAAAATAATTATTAATATATCAGAAAATAATAATTGGTTTAAATTTATTTATTAAAATTTTTTATAAATATTTAGGAAATTAAATTGAATATTTTTATATGAATGAATATTATTTTAATATTTAATATTCTTTTAAAATTACTCGTATTTATTAGATGAGTTAATGGATATGGGTTTTTATATAATATATTACATATATATTTTAATTACGGAATAATATATATATAATATTTAAGATTCAATTAGTTCTTCATAAATATATAAATTACTTCATATTTAGTAAAAATAAAATAGTTGGTGGTTGGGGAACCTTATCTAGTTATTGAAAACATCCACAATATATGTGTGTAGAAGCTCACTTCTATTAAGGTTCTCACTGAAATATATTATAATCATTTATCTACTTATGTATCCGAGATAGAGAACTTCCCCACATTCTCACAATACAAGTTGAAGGCATGGGATTGATTTGATTGTTGTGAAATTGAATGAATCTTCCAAGATCTAATCTAGAACCCATAATTGAAAGAATGGAATACAAATGTATTCTTCATTCATGTGTTACTGATCATGAGTGGTTTGAATTTGGATCCTTCATTAAATTTCCAATGATGATGAGTTTTAGTTAAATATAAATTGCATCGAATGAGATATCCATAATTTTTTAATTTTTTAATTTTTATTAATCATATAAATTACTTACACCTCTACTGGTGATTTGATTGCCATATATAATGAAGTTATATTACCATAGTGAAAAAATTCAAATCCCTAGTACACCAGATTTTTTGGCATGCCATGATATCATAAATTCTTATCATATGTAACGTGTAAATTTTAAAACCGAAAAAAATATAATTTTTAATTAATTATGTAGATGGATTTAATTCGGTCCAAATGAAATTGATCACACATCAATCCTATTTTGCATGGCCATGTTATAACCATATGAATTTTTAAATATTCATTGAAAACATGGATATTGTAGTTTATAAATTGAAAAAAATATAAAAATATATATATTAAAGTATTTTTTAATTAAATATATTTCCTGCTAATTTCATTCTAAAATATGCTTTCATGAATTCCACCAGTGAAAAAAAATTCATGGTGAAGAGGTTTTCTTCTCATGGATACTTTGTTAAAAAAGTGAGGTCAAGTTATGTTTTTCTTATGGATGATTTATAAATAGAAAAATTCGTAAAAGATAGGGTTTTTTTTGAAATTGATAAAAACAAACATAATATGGAAAGAATAATTGATTCCCATGAATTCCATTCTCATACATCACAACTCTAGTTAACCCACACACTAATTTCATACCTTGATGCAACTGTGACTTCCAATAACAATGCCATGCATAGTCATTAGTGCTCATCGACCCTCTCAAGATGTCTACAAATCAAGAAAGAGTATCCATTTCTGTCATTTTAATTATATATACAACTATGTGACACCCCAAATATGTTGAACTGGTTTTTTATTATACCCATTGATTTTTTTCCACCCTGACCATCCATCATATGATTGGGCTCTTTTGAATGTCAATCAATCTAAACAGATAGATGGCCATCGGGCCAGATCACGATTTTCCCACTAAACAAAAACCCTAGTGTCGAACTATTCACCACTACCAAAATATTTCCCAGCTATGTTTCTCAAGGAAATCAATCCTCTCCATGTGTATGCCGCATCTTCTTCTCTCCAATAACTAGATATCCACCCATTCCCCTAACTCCAGGTGATCTATTACCCACCCCGACCAAGTTTTCATGCCTAATAAGGTGTCCCATGGCTAAATAATATTAACCCCACAATGTATGATTTAGAACCATCATTAGTAGGTCCACCCAAGCATAAATTGGCATATCCATGTCCCTTGACCTAGAATAGCCCAAAACAATGGCAAAATTTCCCAAAATGGGTATATATTGGTTCATCCTGACCCATAATAGGATGGTGGGGGAAATTTGAGCTTCTTATAAATTTAATATAACATAATAAAATTATTAATTTATTTTTTTTAAATAATTTCTTATTTATCTAATTAATTAAATTTTGTTACAATTTTAATTAAAATGATATATTTATTTTTTAGTGTAAGATATTAAATTGTTTTGTAGATGATGGAAAATAAATTATTTGAATTTTATTATTAGCTTAATTTATATTTATGACCCATAACACACACACACAAATATATATAATTGATTTTAGTTTTATGAATAAATTATTTGATATACTGATGGGTCATGAGTAGTGTCTTCCCTCTTGAAAGTCTAGATTTATTTGTTTAACTATTTATAATAACTGTATGTGATGTCTATAATATTAATTTTCTTATTGACAGCCAATGAGTCATCTATTTTTAATCGATATTTATATGGATCGTTCAATCATTTGATATATTTATATGAATATTGTTCTTCTCAAGACACTCTCACATGCATGTAAGTACACTTATATTATTTGATGATTATAATGTAAGACATAGACCATGTCAAGAAATGGTTAAGTATTGTACGATAAGTAGAAAACACTGAACCAAGGGTATGCTGTGAAATAAGTCAAGATGAAAATAAAATATTATAACCATAGTTCATGATTGAAATATTTAGTTTGAAAGGATAAATTTATATTTGATTATCTAGACCATTCATGTAATTTATTTCTATTATGTATTTTTTCCATGTGTAATAAATGTTCATTTTTGTGAGAACACGTTATAAATTTAATATATAAAATTCCTAATGACCCGATGATTATATTCTATAAAAATAATTTAATGTTGTAAGAAAAATAGAATAGAATGAAAATATTTAATAGAATATCATTATAATCATCCTTGGTAATAAACCCCCATAAAAGAAGTATCATGTCACAACCAAAAAATCTCATTAATCATTGAACAATACCAAGTGTACATAGTGTTGGTTAACCAATATTGAGGGTTCATACTATTACTATGGATATCATATAAAGATAATAGGTTGACTTGACTACATTTTATATAAAATAATTATCCAAATATATCTTTTTTAATTATAATAATGAAGAATTGATTAATCCATTTTTATTATTTTTTATGTTTGTAATTCATTCAATAGATGAATGACATGAGAATTAATGTTGTAGGGTAATCTAATGACAATGTAAAAATTTCTCAGTAGTGGTATATCCAAACATTTACAATATTATTAGTGGTTTCAAGGATCTATTCAACTATTATACTCATGTGATATAGTATTCCTATTCATTTAAATAGGGTATCTTGAGTTTGATAAAATAGTTAGAATCATTTGAACAATAAATTAATCAGCAATGTGTATTCCATAATCATGATAAAAGTACTAATATTCTACAATATTTTTTATAAAATGTAATGTAGTATCTCATGTACACAACGATAATTAATGGAGAACAAACCTGTGAAATATATGATGAGACTCTATGAATAGTACACTACATTACAGAAAGTATCGTTATATATGAAATTAATGGAGATAAAGTCCCGACTACCTATTGATCCACATCAGGAAGATAGGATGAGAATAATTATTATGGGAGACTTAGGTATAATTCATATATCTTTTATTTTATAATAAAATAATAAAAATCCAATTTGATTTGAGTATAAAAAATTGTGTAATTGATAACTTCACATGTCGTCTCATATCTAATAAGATTATTATTATAATGTGAAGAAACATATGAATTGGTAGTGATTACACTAGATATGTTTATGTATGATAGATTTATAATGACTTTTCAAAACATCCCATTTTTATATATTTACCATCAAAACAATATACTTTCAATTATTATTAAAAAAATCCATTATGATGAAATAAAAATTCATTATATTTAAAAAAAATGCATCGCTAAATATAGGATAACTGAAATAAGATATAATATTATATTCTTATAGTGAATAAGATTAAAGACAATATGGAAAGTTACAAAGGGAATTATAACACCAAATATAAAATTAGAATAACATTTAATTAAAATGGGATGGTTATTTCACATGAGGATATTTTGTTACTATATATTGAAATAATCCTTATTTGTTTAAATTTATTTAGCTTAATTGAGGAAACAAGTAATCACATTTTCTTATTATTTATTTTCATAAATTGTAACCAATTTTTATATTTAAATCTTGTAAATTAAATGAAATATTCCAATAATATATATCAATTTAAATATAGAAACCATTTAAGTAAAAAATGTTTCAATACATTAGGTGATTTACCTATGTTGCTAGAGAATGATGGTTCCTATGTCAGTGGTTAGAATTAAAAAAATTGAAACATTAATTTTCAAAGAATCTAGTTGAACATTTTTTATTTATAACCAAAAATTAAACCTCATGTTTTCATTGTTAACTAGAAGAAATTATTAATATTTTGGAATAAATGTTAATTATAGTGTCTTATACTCATCTTAATTTTTTGTAATTCATGGTTCATTGGAAATAATTGATGACTATAAAATATTATAATCAGTTATACATTGTTATGGGGGGAAAATTATTTATCAAGAAAACTATGTAGTTTTTATGGATATAACATAGGTTGTTTTAGACTCTATGGATGTGAAGGACTTTGGTAATATGGAAAAATATAATTAATTATTTTTTGATAACTAATCATTTAGTCATAAAGTTAAATGTCAAATCATAGATAATATTTTCATCTACATAATGTTATTAATTCCAAGGATATACCAGTGCAAAATGTACCGCATAATATTCCATTATGTTTGTAAGGATTTTAACCACTAAATGATGCTCCTTTTTGGAATATATGTGTAACTAAAAACCTTATGTCTAAATAATATATTGAAAAATAATTCATTGATCAATATAATGGTCTATGAAGTAATTTGAAAATAGTCATTACCATATCCACATTCAATATATGATGTTATTAAGGAAGAATGATGTTTATTCGTACATATTGATATTAGTCAACATAAGTGTACCATGGAGTAATTCTAAAACACAAATTTCCTTATACAAACAAATATCATGATGTATGTAAAAGATGATTCTATATAGAAACATATATGAATTTTAAACACTTCAATTATTTTTATAGATATGAATTATGAACAATATTCATATCTCATGACAATATGAAAAATATAACGAAAAGTAGATATTTTATGATTCATAATATTAAGTAAATCCATCATGTTATAAGGACATGATTTAAATTAAAAGACTTTGTGAGGACATAAAAAACTCGTATTAAGAAAAACACAATCTTCATCCAAACTATTTATCCTAATTGTTTATACGGATATTACAAAAATGAATATCATAGAAAATAGATACTAAATATAAAGATTATATTTCTATAAAGGGTTTATATATCTATTGGAGATAGTTGGGGATACGTTTATTTGGATTTAGCCAATTATGATGATTAATATGTAGTTATCATATGAAATAATTCAATAAGAGAATGTGGAAATAGAATGTTCTAGATACATTTAAAATGAAGGAATATTATAAAATGTGGTATTGGTTTTGTATTATATGTGACATGTGATACTATATTACTTGATAAAAAATCCATACAAGTACGTAGTTCCTAAGAATCAACTAATATTTATAAGATCAAGTAAAATGAAATAATGGACTCGATGTATCAAAGTTCATTGCCTTATTGTTTTCAATACAATAGTGGGTATCAAATTGAAACAATTCATGGGTGGTAAAATTTTAATACCAATAGTTCTTGATGGGATATACAAACATTATTAGTAAATAATTTATAAAATCACTTCTCATCGATACTTTCTATGATCATTAAAATGGGATTTAAATGTTAAGACCACCAGTTATACTAGGCATCTCTATGATGAAATGTGAATGGTATGGTGACACCATAGAAATCAAAAAGGGGTGTAAGATTCCCAAATTACTTAATAAATTTTATTTATCAAAATGATTATATATCATTAATTAGGAGTGAATTTTTTCAAGTTTTTATAACTGGATAGTGGGAGAGTCACTGTTTTCAATGTAAAATACATTTGATATATGTGGGAAACATCAAATAATTTTTAGAGAGTTTGAAAATACTTAAATGAAATAATCTCTAAAGTGTTTTAATTAAAATAGATACCTAAATTTTATGGGATGTGATCTTATGAGGTAGAACTAATGTTTTATAACACCATTCAACATTACATACACTAGAAATGTATTAAAAATACAATTTTCAATAATTAAAGTGTAAAATTTTAACATTTCTACAGGGAAGATATATCTCCAAAAGGAATTTAAGGGATATAATAATGATTAATGTGGTGAGGTGAAGTCTATACAATTATGTGATGGAGAAATATCATATAACATGTTTTTTATTAGAAACTATATTTCCAAAATATACATTTTGATAGGAAAGGATCAGTTTTATCCAAGATAATTGCATGAGAGGCATTTAGAACTATACATGTTAAGAAGATCAATTACAAATCTTATAAATATATCATATGTGGTGATGAATGGATACTATATTTTTGGGTACACAATTATTCCTCAGGTTAAGTGATCTAATATGATATTTAGGCTAGGTTAATGAGAAAGAAACTCTCATTCAAGTTGGTCATATCCATTCTTATAAATATTGAGCGTGTAACAAGTATTTATAGAGATAAAGAAATAGAATATAATATATAATGATTTGATATAGTTATTTTAATTATTTCTAGTGAGTAAATATCAGTCATTGTACTAACTGTGATAATTATAGTACTAGGTTTATATAATATGTGTTATTTAATAGTAAAAGAAGCTAATATACTAATGGTTATCATCAGTTGTGACATTTTACTCATAAAGGTAAAATCATAGACATAAGAATTTTTATAGAGAGGAAATGTGGAGGGCCCTTGAATATTCTCATAACTCATCAGAAATATGATCTGATCATGTGAGATCTAATTAGGTTTGTTAGCATGTTCCCTCTAGTGCAAGTGGAAATGTTGTAAAAATGGGTTTTCTAAACCCAACATGAATTAAATTTTTCTAATTACCATATCATGTATAGTGTTAGATATATATGATGTAAGATTACTATAATAGTGTTTATATTTCAGCATCCACTATTTAAATAGTAATTTAATTAGATTTCATGGCATAGTAGAAGGTTAGAGTAGTTACCAATATATCAAATTAACCTCGAGATACTATGATTTTAATCATGAACATATGTATTACGGTCTAGATACATCATAATAACTTGAAACAGTATATGTATGACTCTCAGTTTATAGGGGATCATTGGTAAGGTGAATTATACTAACAAATTTCACACATAGTGATCTATAGTTTGAGTTATTAGGTGGAATAAATCACAAATATAAGCAACAGATAAATTTAGTTAAATTTATTGTTCCTATCTATAAACATGTTTATTGGTAAACATTCTTTATATTGTTTTTGTCATGTGTAATTTGATCACGAACATTGATGCATGGAAAAGACTTGTAATTTATGTCATAGAAAGGATGCTTATGTGGGGTGTGTCATTGGTGGTATAAAATACTTTTAATTATGTAGATATAATTTTTCATTTCCATGTTAAGGAGTTGCTATATTAGGACTATCTAATCTAGATGAGAGTACATTTGTTAAATCATTTTCCATGGTAGTAAAAGATAATCCTTCCAGTAAGATTAAAAAAATTAGCAATGAATGGATGATGACAGAAGCTCTGGATCTATAATTATAATATATTTAATGAAAAATATATTATATTATATATTTCATGTTCATATTATGGTTTTTGATTCTATTAATATTTCTTATATCTTAATAATTTTAGAGTGGTTTCTAGAATCCAATCATGGTTAATGAATAATATTTACTACTACCGAGATTATGGCCTTGATGGTAAAACCAAATAGAGTATTCAATTTTCCTCCCTTCTCAGAAGAATACCTATATTAGAATTGATGGTCCCAACTATAGGATCCATGTGATGTCCAATTATTAAAGTTCAATAATGAATAAAAAAATTCATTATTATTGAAGTATATAATATTTGGGTTGAGTTAATTTACTATTTTATTAATGTATTTATGTAATAAAATAAAATAGTATTTTGAGAACCAATATGATTATAATATAAATGTTTCATTAATTATTAGATATAATTGAGATTTGTGTTTACAACTTGTGTTTATCACATAATATAAAAAATATATATTTTTAGTAGGTCATAATATATAAATAATATTTATTATGAAGTTATTTCATCCTAACTATTTATTTATTCTAATTTATTTTTTTGTTTGATATATGTATGCTGGGGAACCCTATATAGCTATTTCTAACATCCACTATTTACGCTAATAATAGATCATTTCCATTTATCTACTCATTACATTGTATTAAAAGCTCCTTTATACTCCAACATCATAGAGAGATATAAGATCTATCTAAGATAGAGATACAAAAAACCTTCACAGATCGAAGGATTGTGATCACATTTATCATAACGACATAAAAGGAAATGTTGATGTAATGTTCTAGATCCCATATTTCTTAGGGATATTTTTGGGCTTTCTCAGAAAATATTATTTTCTGAGGAATAGTGAAAAATAATTTTCTTTTTTAAAATATTCCATTTCATTTAAATATTTTTATTTTTTTATTGTTTTAAACTAATATTAGTTCAATTATATATTTATAAATCTATTTTTATCATTATAATAATTTTCATATTAAATATTAAAATAATACTCTTTTCTCATTTTGTCTGTGGGTTTAATATATAATTAAAATTTTCAACTTATATGAATTAAATTTGTAATAATGCATTACATATTTGAAATAATCATAATATATATCATCTGAAGATATCAAATTGATTTTTCTCCAAAATTAATAGAAAAAACATAATAAATTTTAATCCACAGTTATGGGAAGAATGGATTTTTAGTGGGTTAAACTAAATACATAAGGGTTAAAGGTAATCTAAATGTTTTTAACACCCATTTTATAGCCCTATTTTGACCTTTTATATATTATGATAATGAATGGTCCATTTTAAGTGATTTTTCATTTGAAAAATATGTGTAATGATTTTTAAAATTGCTAGAATGCCCTTAACCACACATATAAAAGGCCAACATCTATTATTTTATTGATACTTCCAAAACTCATTAGTCCAGTGATGTAATTCCAAAATAACATCCTTAATTCCCCTATCACATTCTATAATCCTTATTTATTCATAAATACAACATATGAAGCCATTTTTTATAGACCAAAGTTGTTTTTCGAACAAAATGTTACACCCCAAAATTATCATTTTATTATATTTCTTCATTAAACTCCATGAATTTTTTGTTAAACATACTTATAAAATATAATTTATATTCCATATATTGGCTTATTTTTATTTTTATTTAATGACCAATAAATATATCCTCTATTACCCAATGAGACACTTAATCATCATTCCTGTTTATGGTGGACTACCATATCACGAACTTATATTTTTATTTTTTCATAACCACCTATGGATGATGTATTAAATTATAGAATATATGGTTATATATATATATGATATTTTTGATTTAATTATATTTATTTTATTATCGTATAATATATACCATTATAAAATTCAATCAATTGTAGTACGATATCATTGCTTCTGTGTACAACAGTCTACCGCCTCATGAGGTGATATGATTTATTCAATAATTACATGGATGTTAATCAGGATAAATTTAATGAAAATATGTGATATTTATATATTTTGTATTTTATATTCATTTTAAAAATCATATGGATTATTATAAAAAATATATACTAAAAATACATGATATTTATATCATGTTAAAAATAATTGGTACATTTTATCTATGATTAATATTAGGAGGCCAAAAATAAGAAAATCAAAACATATATAAAAAACAATATACTTATTACTATGTAGCTGACATTAATATATAATTGATAATAATTGTGTAACAAAAGGTCAATTTAAAATCATCTATGATAATATATATATATATAAATATATCTATTATTCTATAATATATTTATCAAAAAATTATATATTTTATATATAATTTTTGAATGGGTAAGTCTTATGTCAAGACATAAGGTAGTGAATTCCCATATCACATTTATTTATTTGTGAGACAGATTCCATATTAACTGCAGGTTTCTTTTATAAGGTGTATATATTGTCCCTAAATTTATATAATTATGATAATAATCATATTTTTATGGATTTACATATCAATTTGTGGATTTCTATTTTATGTGGTGTATAGTTCATAATTTACCAAAGAGGGGAGGGATTTTTGTCTCCAATTTCTCTGTTTGGGATGTAAGTTATGTTACTCCCGTAACTTATTGATGGGGTTTATATACTACCCCTTTTACATGTTATATAATTAATACAATTATATTATTTAATTTTTATATAATTCTTAATTTTATAAATTCATTGGGATTATGATTCAATGTTACCGAATTGGTTATATTTTTATGATACAATCTCATAAATTTTCCTGATTATAAATAATTAATCACCTAATTATTAAATATTATGACATATGTATCAAGAAAATAATTAGGTTTATTAATATCTAGTTATTTCTTGAGAGTAAATATATTTATTTCAATTTCCATTCTCAGTGAACTCAATAGATCAATATAATGTTTTAATATGAATCTCCTTAATTTCACTGTTCCGTCAAAAACCCATTTTATTTTAAAACGATACCTTATAAAATGATTAATTTTTATTACATTTGTAAAAAAATTTGTTTAATAAATATTTACGAATTTTTTACTGTTTATAAAATTCATTATAATAAATATTAATTTTATTTCAAAAAAACCTCATTTAGATTTTATCGAATATTCTAAAGTAGTCTTTTATTTAACATCTCTAACATGAAAAACAATTTCCACACTCTTTCCCATTATCATAATTGAATTTTCCTATATATGTTTTTGGGTTTTTTAAAAAGAATCATATTTTCAAAATATTTTAATTTATAATTTTGTTTCCTTAAATGTTAATGTTTTTTCCTAATGAAATGTTTCATATTACTTTTATATATACAATTATAAGATTTAAATGTCATTTTAAAAGAAACCTTTTTTAAAAGGTATTATGATTTAAAATGTGTTCTGTCAATATAATATGGCTATTTTCTACATGAAATGTCTTACATTATTTTTAAATATACCATTATATTCATTCAAGTTTTTAATGGAAAAGAATTTTCAAATTGTATTATAAAAAATTATATTTAAAAAGTTATTTTCAAAGAATATTTATTTTCATCAATAAATTTTCTATGTAATATTTAAAAATAATTTTCCATATATTATGAAATCATATTACATAGATGATTATTTACACAGGGTATGATCTATGAATGCTATTCTTATTCATTCTGTATATGATCTATATTTATGATTAAAATATTTTCAATGAATCTGTCTCTCCTCAATGGTTTATACCATGATAAAATGAATATAAAGCCCATTTATTTTTGAAGGCTTACTATAATGAAATAATGAAATGATTATGAAAACTAACCATTTCTTTAGGTTATATTATGAATAAATATTTTTGATACCAATTTCATATTATGGGTTATGATATGATCAATTTTTTATGCCCTTGTGTCACAGATACATATGTTACTCATTATGATGTATGGAAACTATTTCTCCCTCCAATGAATTGAGTGAGGTATTATATATTACTTGATAAATATGGATTTATTTCGCATTGGACCTAGATTAGAAAGGTAATTTTTCCTATATGAATGAATTGGGTGAGAACCGTAACTACTATGATGTTTTGGGGAGAGATTTAATTTAACTATGATACATTTTTAGTGTTCCCTAACTACTATGGAAATGATTTTATATTTTGATTTATATTCTAGAATTATATTTCTTAATCTAATTTTTTGGGATAATGGATATGTTCCCTAATTTTGTTATGATTCATGTATAATGAACTTCTAATAATTACTTTATGACTGAATATTTTCATATTTTATATGCACGATAAGGTTTTAATTTGTCATGATCACATTCTGATACACTTATGTTCATGTTTTGGTTAAATTTATCTATTGTTTACCATCACAAAGCATTTTAGCTCACCATTTTTATGTTCCTTTTCCCTATTTCATGAATAAATGTATTCTATATGATATTTCTATGAGTGGTGTTCTTTATAATGATATAATTTGGAGGTGATTTATTTAACATGTGAAAAAATTATCCACATTTAAATGAAATTATTTGGATGTGGCTATAGAACAAAGGTAAATAGTGGTAATAACATAGAATATGGATCATTGAGCTAGACTCAATCATCAACTAGGACAAAATAGCAGACCATGAAACACACATCGATTGAAAATATTAGGGGATAGTATTTGAAAATCATAAACTATTTTTGAGCCATCATAATGGATTTAAATTGATGATAATTATGAATGATATAGAATGAACCTACAATGTACCATATTAAAAAAAGGATATAGAAATATAATATATAATTTTTCAGGGTTATATGATTCCCTACTATCATTATTATTTCATACAAAATAAATTTTAGATTTAATCAATGGGTAGAACCTAAATGATCCACATTAATGATGAGTGTGATTTACGATGCAATGGTTTTCCTCATGTGAAGACAAATGTCATGGAGGATGGAATGAAAATCATTCTTCTATGCTCACATAAATGTCTGATTCCATGAATCATGTTGAACATCAAAACATGTAAATGAAGGATTAATGTTTGGTTGAGTACTTCATGGGGAAACATCCACCTATCATCCATGGATCTGTTGATCCAATAGTTACTTACAAATGGATCACTATAGGTAATAATAAATTTTATGTTTAATAGTTTTTGTAACATAATAATATTATTATGAATTTCTATCACGTGGATGGTTATCCAGATTAATGGTGAATTATAATAAAAAATAAAAGGGATCGTGAATAAATTAACCTAATTGGTATGGATGAGTTCCTGAAATTATTTTGGAATAAGTACATTCTTCATATTCTTTATAATAACATGAAGATAGAGTTCCCTTACATAATGAAATGGGATGATGAATCTATTGGTATATATGAGGGAAATTATACATGACATGTGAGGTTTGGTTTTGGTAAAATAATTCATCCTTAATGTATGGTTAATAAATTATTTAGTGTATTAAAATAGTATATTAATGTCATTAACCTTAAAATAATTTTGTATATTAGAAAATATTTTGTCAATGTTCTATTGTCACACCCTGACCACATATACATATTATTTTATAATTTTCTTAGTCTCTAGAATTTTCATCAATTAACGATTTTGGGTCCAAATTTAATGTTTTTTAAGTCTAGAAATTTTTGTCAGTTTTAGTTTGGTGTAAGGGAACTGTATGGATAGTAGAAATCATGTGGTCAGCCTTGATACTTGTGAATCGACATATTGAATAGACATAATCCACCACACCGTTCACACTTGGGCTCTTGAGCCATGTGAGGTGACCGTACTGTTGCTGAATATTTAAAATAAATTAACTTATGAAAATAAAATTAAAAAATCAGAAAAGAAAAATTAATTAAGAGAATGTTTTAATAATTATATATTTATTATTATTATTAAAAAATATAATGATTTTGTATTAATATTCATATTAAAAATATTATTATTAAAATGTTTTTTATCCCACAAATGGTTTCCCTTCCCCTCTCTATGACACACCCCCCTTCTCATCATATTCGTCCAGTTCCTACCCTTTCTCTATCCTCCCTGTGTGAACCGCCCGATCATTCACCACCATCCTCTAACCACTGTCCACCTCTAGTTTTGACCTTCAATCTAGCATTCGACTAGAGAAGTGGCCCCTTATATGGTCTATGACATTGTCGGTGGCCTCATATACGACGAGCAACCATGCCAGCATCACCCTCCTTTTAGGCACATGATCTCATCGACACCCTCTTCCATCAGTGGTGGATCCCACTCTAACAAGTCTTCATTTCTGACTTTTTCCTTATTTTGCCAGTTTTTGTGATTTTATAGGGTGTATAAGGTTTGAAAAAACCCTACTATAACGTGTTGATTTTGGGCGAAATTTTTCTTAATGTTTATAGTGTGAGGATTGTTCTTTGGGGTGTTATCTCCCTCATATCAGAGTTTTGTCACATTCACATGCTGACAAGGTAGGTGGATTCGTGTGTTTCCATTCCAAAGTATTCCTTTTATGTTTGGAAAGTTATATTTAATTTTTATAAAAGATTCAAATATGCATAATTCTCTCGGGTTAAACTATTCCTCTGATTTCAAATTAGTATAATTTTATAAAAACATTAATGCGATTTTTGGTTTATGATTATATATTTCTATTCTAAATGTCTTTTATTAAGTGCGAAAAATTATATTGATAATTCTTAAATATGATTTTGACCCGTATAGGTCATATAGTAAACTTATTGTTGTGTTTTCTTGTTGAAAGAACATGATAAAAATAGTTTTTATAGTGATTACTTTTCTATTTTGACATAGAAATGACCGCATTTTGTTTGGAAAAACACCTTATGTTCATTACAAATTTAATCAAGCCTTGATGTGTCATTTTTCCCCTGTTGTGTTTTGGTAAAACTTATTTAATATAGCTACATTGAATAATGTGTGACATTGAAATCTTTTATGGAATGATAATTGTGGTTGTTACATTTTTTAAATAATTATATTTGTTTTAAAAAAGGATAATATGTTTTTGAAATTCACTAAGGCTGTTGGGTTTCATCAAAAGTAAATAGGGAATTTTTTAAAATGGGTTTGAGTGGTTTTATGGACTATGTAGGTGTTTTATTATATGTTCTCTCATATATGGATGCACTAGATTCACACACATGGATGTTATTTCAAATGAAAATAACACTTTAATGAGGTATTGTTTTCAAAACAATGGGTTTTCCGAATGGTTTTTAAATGTATTTTTTGGGGAAGGAAAGGTAACATTTTACATCTTAAATTATTTATCAGTTATAAAAATTTCATCAGAAGAAAATGGAAGTGGATTTATTTTTGGAATAAAAACAAAAGATTGATATTAAGTTTGTGGATTTTGTTTAAATGGTTTGGAATAAAGTGTGAAATGAGTTGGAATTTTTTTTGGAAATGGGATGCGGTTTTTGGTTGTGTAAATTAATGATTGGAAATATTATCACATTTATCTTAATGGATGATGTTTTATATTTGGTGACATCTCGGTTATATTTTTCAAGAATTTGATATATATACATATATATAGGGATTATTTGAATAAAGGATATCCCTTTATGTATTATTGTATAGGGAGTCCATGTTTTTTGTTGGAATGTGTGGTGGAATCAGGTAAGGTGAGTCATGCATGTGAGGGCTTCCAGCAAACATAGTATTACTATGACTCTGGGTTCATGGTTGTCGTTTAGAGGATCGAATTATGGTTACTAATCAATCACAATTATATAGGTTTCTACCTTTTATATTAATGATAGGTCGGTTGGGATGTTTCACTGGATTGGATATTTGAGGGATCCATGTTGGTTATAGATATAGGTTCTTCACAAAATGATGGTATGTGGTTTCAAACCGAGTGCAACCAGGGGGATTTTAGGGATTTTTATAAAACTCTCTGGATAATCTTTTATTCATTATTGTTTAATTGTTGTTTCATTTTTTTCATCCCACATTTTTATTATTTATAGAACAGTATGGTTTTGGATGCTTATGTTTTGGGTTGGGAATTTTTTATACATGGTAGTCTTATTTTTAAAATAAATTTGAGTTCTATAGTATTTCTGGAAAAATGGAAAATTTTAGTTATTTAATAAAATTATAAATCCTGAAATTAATTAGTGTATTTCAATCTAGTGTTAATGGTTTTTTGGGATACCAATTCCATGGACTCATTGGGGATTTCCCACTGAGATATAAATCTCACAGCCTACAAATACATTTATATTTCAACAGAACCAAGTTGTATTTCAGGTCCATGTTCTTGGTCAGGTTCTTAAATTAGATTGTCGTGATATAAGAATGCACATTGGTAGAATTTGGTTTCCTCAAGGTCACACAGATATCTGGTTGGTAGTATTTGAGTTGGTTTTGTTCTAGTTTAGTTTCTCTCCCATGAAGTGCCATTTTTTGTAACCCAATTAGTTTATATACTTTTTTTGATCAGTTATTTTATTCAAGTTCTTGTCCAATTTATTCTATTAATTATATAATTTAGGACCAAATCATTCAAATTGTTTTTATGTATTTATGGCCATCACTAGTTTTCATTCTATGGTTATTAGAAACGCCCATAGGGCTATGTTGTTGAATGAGTAGGGTGTTGGGATAGATGACATACTGATTTTGTTTATGAAAAAATGGTATCTAGGTATGAAATTTCTTTTTTGGGTTTTTGTTAGATAGAGATTATGATTCTACTAGCTCATGAGATAGGAAATTTATAGGTAGTTGATCACCACCACTCATCATGATACCTGAGTTACAAGGGGTAGTTTGTGAATGGAATCCTTGAATAATATCTGTTTACTTTAGGATTAAGGGATTAAAATTTAATAATTCTAGTGTAATTTTATGATTCCACATAGAGTAGTGACCTATGTGGAGTCTAAGTAGATGTTTTATTCTCATCCAAATTGCTGATGTTCACCTGGTTCATGGCTCACTACCATGTTGTTGGGTTAGGTATGACTACTTCCCCTTCATCCATTTGTTTATTATAAGTTGAATTTTATTTCAATTCTAGTTTTTGTAAATGTGTATTGAAAATTAATGTGGTTTTATAATTAAAATTTTTACATTCAAATAGTCATAAATTATGATTTTTTTTGGATTTGGAAAGGAAATGTATTGTGTGAAATCCTTGGTTTTCATTATGGATGTTTTCATGTGTTTGTGTATGTGGGAGAAGTGTGGGTTAAAACATGTGTATTGAAATAGATGGATCAACATACAATAGTTCTTAGGAGTCCATGGGTGACTTATTTTAATTTTAAGGTTTTGGAAAATGTTTTTCCCTTGAGAAGTAGATTTTTTGTGAAAATTAGATTTGGTCTTGGTGAAATATGCCTGAAATATAGCGGTTTTTAAAATTAAGTGGAAATGGGAATTTTGAAAGTAGTTTTTTTGGTTTTGTTAGAATTCATTTCACTTATGAGCCTATTTTTTGGATGTCGGATATTACTTTCGATTGTTTTCTGAATTGATTTTGTTTTTTGTTTGTATTTTCATGTTGTTCAGAAAATGCCTCCTAGAAAGGACCCCATGTTTTCGCACGATTCGTGGTTAGTTTTTCATTCTTCTTAAATGTTTCAATTTTGTTGTAGTAATTGAGGTCCATTATAATTAGAGGAGTTTTTTTAAATATATATCATGTCATCATATTAATTTGAACTCTTAAAATATCTGGGGATCATGTTTTTTAGGGATTATTAATGGTCCAAATTTAAAAATATGGGAGTTATTTCCCATCCATCATTGAATTTTAGGATGACATGGGATGGGTTTAAGTCCATTTTCATCCAATAGTTAAAATCTAAGGAGGGGAAGATAATGTGGATGGAAGAGATTATGAATATTCAACAAGGCCAGAAGACGGTGAAGGCTCACGTTGACTATTTAAATGAGTAGGTTTTCTTTTCTCCATAGGTGGCATCATAGGATATGATTAAGGATTTAATTTTCCTTAGTGGTCTTCAACCCATAATCATGGTTTTGGTCATCTATATAATGTCTTTAAATATAAAGAGATTGTGAATGGGGAATTCCTAGTTTATTTGATTTCTAGAACTTGTTGAATATTTTATCTAGTACCTCGTGTTTATTTTGATGGTTCACCATCTAGTGAGGAGTGCATGCTGGAAGAGCCATCCGTTAAATTAGTCATTCATGATTTTTTTGACATATATTTCATCAGATATAATTTTGTAGTGCCATCAATGTGGTTTGTCTTGGCATTCAAAGAAGCATTTTCACATCCCTCTATAGAAGTTCCATCATTGAGGTTGTTTGGGTCGTCTTGAGATGTTTTACCGGAATCATCTGCTAAAAAAGATGTTTTGACCAGAGAATTCTTATTTCAGACTATGTGTTAGGAGATACTTCAATCATCAGATCCCCAGCCATAATTCAATGGGAGAATCTATCACATAATAATGAGTTTCAATGGGAGTGTGTATCCTTGACCTAGTGTTTTCTTCCTTGATAGTATAAAAACATCTAGAGTTTCCACATTCTTTCTTTCCAGATATTTTATGTTCATAGTATTATTCTAAACGATTAATTAACTCATTCTAACACAATCCAAGATATTTTGGCTATTCTGAATGTGTTTTTTCTGAATCACTTATTTTACTTAAAGGGTATTTGGACCATGGATTAGTGGTTTTGGGATTTCTTGTGTTTTTTGGAGATATTTGAATCTTTTGTAATTTATGGATGGATGTTTTCGTTCATTGTTTATATAAAATTCATTTCATGGGTTTTCCATTAGTTTTGGGGGTTTGAAAAGTTTATAGAAAATTTCCACTCCTAGTGGTTTTGTTGTTCATCCATTTAGAGAGGGGTCTTAGTTTATGTTGGAAGTTCCCTCATCCTAGTGTCTCAGTATTCTAGGATTATTAGCAATAGGGTTTTTTTAATAAAGAACTTGTGGTTGTGGTTTGGGTTTTATAATGTAATCATTTAGAGTTTACGTTGGATGTTCCCTTGAATTTGGTTGTGGTGTGGGGTTTTATTGAATAATGGGGAGAGGTCGAGTTAGTTTTTGGTATCCCACATTACTATGTGTCTCTATAGTAGGTTACTCATTTATGTTCTAGAAATATTTCTACAGTTATGATGTTTCCATGTTAGTGAAATTATGGTGGTGGGGAGAACCCTCTCATGTTCTCCATTCATTTTTGTACAATGTTTTCTTTTTTATTGTTCAGGTGTGATATGTGCGAATAATGTTCATCCCATGGTTCCTTGATTCTCAATTTTGTGATCTGGTAAGGACGCAACTTGTGGTTATCCGTTGGTTTAGTGAATTTATAATGGATTAATGTGACCGTTGTAGGGATGATTAACACTCCCTGACCATAGATACATATTATTTTAATATTTTTCTCTATCTAAGGCCTTTTAGTCAATGTCTATGTTGTGGTCCTGGTATAAATTTTTTATATTTGTATTTTTGGGGTTTTGGATTGTTCTTGGGCACCAAATTATTAGTAGAAATAATGCGGTCAGCTCAATTACCTATTTGGGCACTTCTATAATTGATCAATGATACTGCATGGTTCATGAACGGTATCTTGAGCCATTTGGGATAATTGTAAGGTTACCGATTTTTTAAAATAAATAAATTTTAGAAAAATAAAATGATAAATAAAATAAAATGGGAATGGATAAAAAATAATAATATTATTTAATAATATTATTATTATTATCTTTTTAATAAAAATTGTTTATTATTATTGTTATTAATTAGGTTTTTTAATCAACTATGGGTCTCCTTACACCAATCTACATGATGCACACCCCCTATCTCCTACTGTTCATGCAATGCCTCTCCCTTAAATTTCCCCTTTGTGTGCACCACCCCAGCCGACACCACCCTCCTCTAGTCGTTGTCCCCCACCGGTACCAAACTCTCCTCCTACATTTGACCATGCTAGAGAATCAATCCTCTATGGCATGTGAGCATGTAGGAGACCTCTTCCTCGGGCGGTGGCCCCCTCCGATGAGTCTCCCTTTCCCAAATTTCTTCTTTTTTATGGGTTTGCTTGATATTATGGGGTGAATGGGGTATATCTGAACCATAGTAGATTGGGATTATTTTTTTGATCGAGTTTTCTCAATGTCTAGGGTATGATTATCTGTCTTCATGGTGTTATCTACCTCTTCAACGAGTTTCGTCGTATAAGAACACCGAAAAGGTTGGTGGATTCTACTATTTTCCTTTCTGAATTAATCTATTAATGCTTGGATAGTTTAAATTAAATTTTATACATATTTTTCGTAACCATGATTCTCTTGGTTATCATATTTTTGTGTATTAAAATTAGTATAATATATTATAAATTGGGCTCTATGTGATTCTTGGTTTAATATTCTATGTGTATATGCTAAACGTGTTTGATTAGGTGCCATGTCTTGTTTTGATAATTCCAAAATTCTATTTTCATTTATATGTGGCATATAAATGACTTATTATATTGATTTTGTGTAGATGTAAATAGTTAAAAATTATTTTTAATGTTATTCATTGTATATTCCTATGTATACATGAATCCATTGTGTTCAGTAAAATTCCTTATGTTATTTAAAAATGATATAAAGACATGATGTTTCATTTAGACCTTGTTGTGTTTTAGTAAATTAGATTTAATACACAAAATATGATGAATATGTGGCTTAGATGACTTTTATGGATTGCGAATTGGGTTGGAACAAATATTATTATAATTTTATAGATTATAAAATGGTTTACTGTGCTTCTAAAATCAAATGGGGATTTTGGGATTTATCAAATGTAAATAGTGAAATTTTTAAAATGGTTTAGAGTTCATTTTTGGTTAGTCTACGTGTTCCATCAGATGTTTTCACATCCATTGGTGTACTAGGTGGAAAAACATCAATGTGAACTAAAATGATGATGAAACTTTAAGGTGGTGATTTTAACCAAAACCATGGTGTTGGGAAATGTGTTTCTAAATGTATTTCGTTTTGGAAGGAAAATTCACATTTACCATCTTCAATTATTAATGAATTTTGGAAGAGTGTGATAGTGGAATTATATTTGGAATAAATAGGATATTTATAATTTTTTTTGTGAATGGGATATTATGTAAATGGTTTGGAGTTAATTGTTAAAGGAGTTTTAATTTTATATCTTATTTTTTAAAATTTAATTTTGTTTTGGAAGTGAAAATACCTGATTAGAAATGATATTTTTTTCTAAAAATGGTTGAATATTTATATGATGTGACAGTTTTATTTACACATTGAATGATTATACATATATAGGTCACCTCTCTCATATGGATATACATTTATGGGTTATCATATATTGTGATTGTGTTTAGGGTAGGCAAGTGTGTTGGAGGCAGAAAAGGTGAGTGATGAATGTGAGGTCCTCCAACATAAACAGAACTATTACCCCCATGGGTTCATCAGAATATTTTAAAAGATATATTGATGGATTTATATCAATACTGAATTGACGATTTGGTACCCCATATATTGTAGAGAGGATATGCGGTATGTTCCACTGGATTTACTAGTTTAGGGTTTCTAGTTGGTTAAACCATTGGGGGATTCACCACACGTTGATAGGTTATTCTGAACTAAGTACATCATAGGGTTTCATAGGATGCATAATAAATCCCATAGTTACACTATTTTTTATGCTAATATACTATTTTGCATTTTTTGAGCCTACACTATATAGTTATTTACATGATATCCTTTTTTCAACCTCTTTTTATTGGGTTTGGATTAGGTTTTAAAATGGTGGTTTTGTTTTGAAAATTGTGGTGAGGTTAGTAGTATTTTGGAAAAAGGAAAAAATGTATTCATTTATTACATTGTTAAAACCCATATTTTTATAACATTATTTAAAACTACTATAAATGGTTTTCTATTGTAAAATAACTCGATAGATACTTTTTTGATTTCCTACTAAGATGCAAAGATCACAACATACATGTACATTTCAGTGTAAGTAGAAATGAGTTATTTTTATTCTCATATATCATGTTATTGTTCTCTGTCAGATATTAATTATTGGAGTAGAATAAATGGTATATTGTAGTGACCTTGAGATAACATGGAGAAAAGATTGGTTGTACATTATTTTGTCTTGTTTTAGTTCATTTTCTCTCCTCTATAGTAGTATTTTTGTTATAAAAATAGTTCATATATTTTTTTATGATAATTTATTGGTTTCTAATTCTTTTCAAAATTATTCTATTTATCCTAGTATTTTTGGATTAAATCATTCAATTTTTTTTACATTTTTATGCCCAAAACTAGTTGCTAGCCCATGGGGATCCTAAATGACCTTCATGCAAGGTTTCATACCAGGTCCTGTGTTGGGTCAGATGAAATCCTATGTTGGATCATGAAATCTATCATGTTTGATGTGGGTAATGATTTTATGTATTGATATATTGGAATTCATAAGTAGATAAAAATTTACATTATTGGAAATCTTAAATGTTGTAGAGAAAAGAAGATCAGATTTAATTTATGATCATTGTTTTGGATGAGACATAGAGGAAATTTTCATATGAGGACATGCAAATTTTTTATTTTTAGAAGGGATGGTTATTAAGAGGTAAAATTACGAATTAGTATGAATATGTTTACTAATGATTCAAATATAGAAAAACCTCTATAGTTTGTACTACCCTCAATCTTGTTATCTAATTTTATAAAGTATTAGAATTGTGCTAACCGGTGCCCCAATACAATGGTTACTGCTGATGATATCATTAGTCGCATATTCAGCTAAGATATAAGGATAATATAATGAGGTTAATGTTTCTATTGATGGGTGAAATAATTAAATGATGAAAGGAACGTTTAGGACCCATTATTGAAATGATTTTGTCATATTTTACACAATATCAACCAATTATTTAATATCTAAATCCATTAATAAGATCAGTAACACACAAAAAAATTCTTAGATATAGAATAAGTAATGAAATCCCTAAATGGTATGTTAATCACATATCATGTTTATGATTCTTCTATAGTTGTTGTTTTGGAGAATGTTCTTCCTATAAATCTTTTCATTATTCATGAAATATGATGTTATATTGGGTATGAAATATACTTCTATATATAAATACCATATCTATTTATGTAGAATAGAAGTCAAATTTGATATTACAAACTAACTTATAATAATCTATTACTGAAAAAACATGATCATTCAATAGAAGTCATATATCTTTTAGGGTGTTTTAATTCCTATTCAAGAGGGAATTTATTTCAAATTAATAGAGAGAAACACAATGTCGATGACACACTTATTATGGTACATATTTTATGTATTTCGATAAGAGTTCAATATAATTCTTCCAAAAGGTGAATTTAGTTCTCACTAGAACATAATCCTGGTGCAAAACAAATTTCAAATACTCCAAATAGAATAGATGTGATTGAGTTATAAGAATTTCAAATTAACCTCAATGATAACCATGATAGGGGGTTAATTTTTTCAACTGTTTCACTATAGGATATAGATATGATTTTTACTAAAATTAAATATTAATTGATGGTTTGATGTATTCATTGCCTGGAGAGGAACAAGATTATGATCTTGAAAGAGTATGATGATGTTTGTATTGATGTGCTATTTTATCATTAGTGTGAAGATCAATGATTATACATGATTTTCATTACTTTTGGATATCATCAATTGTGAGGAATTTATGTTGAGATTACCAAGATAAAATTAGGAACACGGTATGGAAACTATGAATATAAACAATTTCCATTTGTTCTTACCAATCCCCCCTATAATAATGGAATTAATTAATAGAGCCATAAAATATTACCTTGATTATTATTTTTTAAATCATTATAGAATATATTCATAGATATTTAAAGAGTAATAAAGGGAATGAATATCACTTGATAATGGTACTAAAGAAACTATATATAGTGAATCTAAATGAAAAATTTAAAATAGGTGAAATATGGATATTTTGTTTCATATTTTGGGTCATATAATCTCAAGTGAGGATATATTACTAGATCCATAAATGATATATGGAATTGTTTGTTAGTATAGATAAACCAAAGTGACTATGATTAGAATTTATCATAGATTATTTTGATATTATAGATGGTTTTTGAAGAGTTATTGAAAAGTATCTAATATAAACATCTTTTTATCTCAGACGTGATCTATATTCTTATAGATATATAAGTTTGATGAAAATTTCATGGAAATGAAGAAAATATTTGTTATCTCCCATATCTATTTATTAAATAATTTTCTAGATGGGTTTTTAATCTTTAGTAATGTATTAAATAAGTTAGTGGGATTTATTCTTACATATAATGACATCTTTATAGCTTATGACTCATAAAATTGACGATTCATGAAAAAAGTTAACCAACTCATGATTTAGAGTTAACTATAGTAATTTGTTAAATAATGATTTGGATTCATTATATTTATAATGAAATGTGTGATATATATATACTGATAAAAAATATTATAGTACATATTCATGTATATGGAGTTTAATATGCACTAATTTAGACTGTAATAACAAATTAAATATTCTGAATAATCAATAAATTACTTTCCCATGAATTGATAAAAAGAGTTGTTGCCATTAATTTGATTTTATAATGATATATTATCCCTGTTGAGTATAAATAAGATCCAATATTTTATTCATTTGAATGGAGGTGCATGGAAAAATTGATGTAGGTGGAGAAATATTATCTATCATAATAGAATGTCCAAATAATTTCCAATATAATGATTAAAGAGGTGTGAAAGAAATATGTATAGAGAAAACACAAGGTTATAAATGTTTCCATGTTTAAAATTTATAATTATGGAATTATGATGCTCTAGAAATATTTTTTTGCAATATATATATGATTCGAAGAATGATTTGATAGAGGAATGTCATAGTTCTTCATTCTCAATTTACTCTGGAAGATTGAATAAAAATAGAGATTCAATATAGTATTTATATTATGATGGTATGAGGGGACATATCATAGAGTATGTATCAATGTTATTTTAATGTTAGTATGTTATGGATAATTGAAAAAAGACTAAGGGGATGTTAAATCCATTTAATATACAAGGATGGAAATGGAAAAACATCACCTTGGATTTTTTTCATCAGACCCCCTATGAATCTAAATTTCATAATGTTATATGAGATATAGTTGACTTACTTAATTTTTTTCATACATTATTGTTATTATAAAAGACTTATATATTTTCAAAAATGATATAGTATTCCTTTATGATTCAGTAAGGTTTCATTTATTACCACATTCTATTGGGTCTCATTTAGATCCAATTTTTACATTGATGCTATGTATATAAATTTGATAAAGTATGAATAATATGTAATGTTTGAACACAACATATCATACTAGATAGATGGTTAGGAATAGAGAATAATTGAAACCAGTTATGATATGATCAGATCAAGTTTTATTGATTTATTTTTTTTGGAATCAACAACATTCTCTAGTTGCGTTATAATTCAAAAAAACATTCACTTAAACATTCAAATAGATCCGTATGAAGAACTATATTGAAATTACATTAGATTTTCCATTTTATATAATGTTTATGTAGGATGAAATCTATTGAGACCTTAGATAGCTTATGAAATTGAAAAAAAATCATGATCCATTCAGAACAAAAACAATGAATCAAACAGTTATCAAAAATGTTATGTTGAAAATAACAGACTTGATTTAAAATATGATTTTATTTACATGGAGTCTCTATAAGTTTTTAGAAGATAAAATATATTGATATTTGGGAACGAAGGAATAAAAATTACAATATTTATTGCTCTATTTAAAATTGTCTGTTGTGTATGGAGGGTAGACTATTGGATGGTTCATCTAGTAATCCTCCCTCAATTCCTAGATATGTTATCTATATCTTCCTTGAGGAAGTATATAACTAACCCTTTACATGTAATGAACTCAAAGAATGTACTAAGAGATAATGAAGGTTATTTTGAGGAACAATATGTAGGGATTATGGAACATATATATAATTTTTTATTAAACAAATCCACTCACCTAGTCAATATTTTATAGTGGAACCAATACATTTAAGAATCAATGTGGGATACTTAAGAAATGTTATGATAGATGTTTCCTATTTTGATTCTATCAAAGCATTAATTTTTTAAAGTAAAAATCATTTTATGGTGGTTGAATTTAGGCCCCATTGTGTTGCATGATTTAATCACTTTTTCAAATTAATTTAATTTATATGATATCATGAGTTACAAAAAATTGATTTTATCTTGTGTTACAAGTGACACTATATTTTAACATATATTAAATTATTATTGTTATTATTATTTAAACATAATGATTGTTACCCAGAATTTAAAAATATATGTATATTATTATATTAATAAATAATTTTAAAATATAAAAAATTATTTTTTATATAATAAAAACAAATTAATAAAAATGTAATTAATTTTTAAAAATATAATTATAAGTTTTGAAAATACAATTTTCTCAAAAACAATTATTATTTCATTCTATAAACTATAATAATGTTATTTTTTTACAAATTATAGATATTTAATTTGAAAAAAATTCCTTTTTTTCAAAATATATCTTTTAAAATTATATTATGGCCATTTTTGGGATATTTTTGAAATGATTATTTTCTCGATCAATAGTAAAATATAAAAAATTTTATTCAAAACATCCATTTTAATTAAAAAATTTATAATTTTCCTTTTTGTTTTATAATGGGTTTAAAATAAAAATTAGTTCAATAATATATAAATTAATCAAATTAAGTTCATTGGATTAATTTTAATATTTTATTATGATCCATGCACTTTTTAAAAATTTGACAATTTTTTAATAGGAAAACCTCTTTCTCATAATGTTTATATGTTTAATATTAAATTAATAAATTCTAAATTTAATAAAATAATTTAGTAAAATGTATTTTCTATTTTTTTATTTGATATAGTTTATATTATCTAATAATTTCAAATTATTTTTTGAATCAAATTAATACTAAAAAAATATTTAAATATATTTACCATAGTGAAGGTGAAAATTTGTTTTCCATCTATTAATCTAAAATGATAAGTGTTAACATTGAATGAAAAATATACAAAACCAATTATCTAGGAATATTATGACCTTAAATGTTCATGAATATACAATTTTTCATTTTTAACCATGTGGGCTATGAAAAATAGGGTACCCCTATATCATATCAAAAAATTAGATGTTAATCTATCGTCTCGCATATAAAAGGACACCATACACTACTCATCTCCTCTAAAAAATCAAATAAAATTAGAAAATAACTACCACAAAATTAAATTCTTACATCTAACCCCTCTTCATATAATACTTATATTGGTCATAAATCCATCAAAATAATCTATTTGGACAAACTAAATGTTGTTGTCCTAAGAAGAGGCAACACCCCAAATTGAGGATTTTATTTTATTTTGTTCTCTACCTCCTTATGTTATTATTAAACCATTATGATATAATTTACTCATTATATTCAAGATAATAATATTTTTTTTATTAATTCAATTATCTATAATCATATCATCTTCCATTAAATGAGATAACAAATCATCATTCCCTTGTACAGTGGATTACCACCTCATGAAACAATGTTATTAATTTTCCTTTAACACTTCTCATGGAAGGATATACTAGTTGATTAATTGTATATATATGATATATATGATAATATAATACTTTTATTTAATTTATAACACATAAACCTTTTTACATGTCATTCTTTATAGAATATGAAATGTTGCTTAAGTGCGTGATGAAATACAACCCCATGAAGTAATTCTATGAGTTCACACATAATTGGAAGGAAATAAAAAATATGTTTATTAAATAAATTTATATTTTTTACATAAAAATAATTTAATAAGTTTAATATATTATAGACTTAGATTTATTTGGATCCATTGAAAAAATGGAATTAATTTTCATGGATACATATGGACAACCATCTCCAGGAAGAAGGTATGTCATTTACCCTATTTATATATTATTAATTACACTAAAAAATATATAAATAATATTTATTATATTTATATAATTATTAATAATATCTATATTATCAAACCATGCTTCAATTAATTGGATGAAGAATAAAAAATACAATCACTGAAGAGGTACAAAATAGTTACTACATGAAAAACACCTTTAACAAAAAAATATTAATAAATGAGTAATAAAATGACCTAATAAAATCATATATGGTATGATATAAATATTTTTGTTTATATAATATATGTATAAAAAAATTATATTTATTATGTAGGAGTCTTTATTTTTTATTATGGAATTCAATACATATGGAATGAGGTTACTATTTATTTTTTATTTTTCATTTTGAGACATTAAATATTAATGACATTTCTTATTTTATCTATTGTATACCTATCCCATGAATGAAATTTCTACTTAATATCCATATGTTTTTTAATATTTAAATATCCATATGAGTATCACTTTATAATTGGGTTTATAGTTCAATGGTTACCAATGTGGTATGTTATATTTTGTCTCATGTTTCCTTCTTTTAGGTATAAGATATTTTATGCCCAAATATTCTTCTACGAGGTGTATATACATCCACTTTTACATGATAAATAATTATTGTAATTATTTTCATGATATTATGAGTTTGATTATATTTTATATTTCATGGGTATTATAATTTAGAACATCAATATTTGTAAGAGTCTTATGATAATAATCAACATTTATTAGGATTGTTTATGTTTAAGATTCTAACGATGAAGTGTTATGATCTATTACTCAAAAAAATCCATAATTTTTTAATGTTTTGGTTATTTCATGATAATACATGTCTTCCCATTATTTTATACCATTATATTCAAATTATTTAAAAATAATTTTTTTTAATGAAAACATATTTCATTCTCAGTTTAGTAGAAACACATTTTTCATAAAATACCATCTTTCCTACAAAAGTTTATTTCTCAAAACAATATAAATTATTTTTTAATTTAATCTATACCATTTTTTGAATTTTAAAAGGCCCTAAAATTAATATTCATGTAATTTTCAAAAAAAAATTACTCATCCAATTTTAAAAAAAATTGAATAGAATATTCATTTTAAAATGTATAACATGAATTGAAATTTCTTCCATCGTGATTGTTATTTTTATTAAATATCATATTATAAGTTATCATAGTTATTTTCAATCAAAATAATTTTCAATATATATTTTTTTAGAAATTTTTATTCACATTACAATGTATATTTTCCTCAAGAAATTATTTAAATTACATTTAATTAATTCTTTATATGTTTCAAAGGATATTTTTAAAAAACCACATTAATATAAAAATGTTTTTTCTTAACTAGAAATGATATTTTTCTAATGAAATGTATAAAATGATTTCTAAATAAACCTTTATATATTTGTAATAGTTATAATCAAATATAATTATTTTCTAAATAATTTTATGGATTTTTTGTTATCAAATATAGTTTTCACTGAAAATTTATTTTGATTAATCAATGTTCCATTTTTTTTTCAATATTATTTTCCATATAAGATGAAAACTTTTGACACTACAACTAATTAACTAGGTATATAATTTTTATATACTATTCCTTTTCAATATAGGGATGGTTTATTCTTAATATGAAAATATATTTATGAATCCTTCTTCAATTGTACTTGTTATAAAATTTTTAATGTAATATTAAACCTATTCATTTCTTGGGTTATTCCTTGATTAAATAATGTAGTGATTATGAAACCATTATCTTTTACATAGATTAGGATAAGAATAAATGCTTATTAATGCCATTAAATTTAATAGAATTGGATATCATGAATATTTTATGGTCTTGTATAACCTATACATATGGTTTTTGTTATATGAAATGTGGGAACATTATCTCCCTCAAATGCACTTAGTAATGATTTATATTTGATTATAAATACATGAAACTAAGTGGAGTAAACCCAATTCATTAAGTTACTTCTTCTTATATGTTGTTATTAGTTATATAACTTCACTAATATGTTTGTTTGTGGTGTTAAATAATATCAATATGATATCCATTGAAGTGTTACTTTAAAAATATACAATTGACATTATATGTTTTTGTGTATTATATAATTAGATGTATTTTGAAAAAAATTTCTCCCAAGGATCAAATTTTTTTATGTTTATATGATTTAAGTCTTATTAAATACCAATATTTATTTTAGGACTCGGTATTCTGATCATCTTTATGTAGGGTACTATTTTCAAAAGTTGAAACAAGTTCTTATACTCATATATCAATATTTACTTATGTACATTCCATATTCACCAATAATATTTATATGATCTCCCACTTTCATATATTTAAAATCCCTATTTAATGAATTAATTTATTATTTCTAATATACCTAATACGGGTGATACTTATGATGAACGTAGAGGGAGACTATGTAATTCACATATGATCCAATTTTTTATGATTCCGTGTTTTCAAAAAAATTATACCTTTATGATCCCCAAGAATTTTTTTTATAATTTATTTAATATTAATTTAAAAAATAAATTTCTATGTATATAAATATTGGGTATCTATATTCATGTTTATGAGATGTTTTTTCATTAAATGGACCTTAAATGAATTTACCATGTAAATGGAATTGATGTTGGATTCATACTTGATCAATAATAGAAGGACCACCATTGTTTTTGTTTTCTTGACAATGATTGGGAATAAATATATTAATAAAACAACATTATTTCCATAATTTGGAGGCCTTTTTGGTGGCTAATTTTATTTTCACTATAGGGATATATTTTATAGTTACACTATGGAGGAACACCAGAGCTATTAAATATTGATTGTTTTTTAAGGGAAGGATCTTATTATTAGTGTTTTATAATTCTTTTGGTAGGACCCCTAAAATTGAAACTAGGTATAGGAACTTTGTTATTTCTATATTAAACTTCACCAATAGAAGTCACTAAATAGGTTATCATTAAATTTTATATGGGGAGGTCCTCTATAATGATGATAATATGTAGGATCTTAGTTGTTTATAATTTATCACTAACCAAAATGAGGAACCGTATGGTTGTTGAATTTATAGTATTAAAAATACCAACAACTTCTTTTTTTGGTATCTCGGATGTCCCAGGGAGGAAAAATTGTATATATTCTATAGAGAATATTTAAAATGAAACTTGATATATCATTTTAAATTGTAACTACACAATAATGGTTATTATCCCTCATGTATTAGGTGTAAATTGGATCATTCATCAATTCCTAGATTGACAGGATTTGAGTATTACTTCTATTAGTGAACGAGAACTATCTTCTCATTTAAAATATGTTATCATATTAGGAATCAGGTACATTTGTATCCTTAAATAGGGTATATTATTATAGAATTTTATGTTTTTTCTAACTCTATAGGCCATTTTTAATCCCATGTTCTATATTACATGGGATATGAAATATTATTTCCTAGGCTCCTAGTGGATATAAGCTAAATTGTTTTTAAGATCATGGTTGGTATGATATATCTGTGGATAAATATTTATATTTGTAACAACATGGTGTTTTTCCTCCCCCACCACTATATGATATGTATGGTTTTAATTAAATATATAGAGGGATATTCACCCACAGAAATTTTAAAGGAATGTAGTGTCTTATCTCCCCCTATGGGTTTATCACGCATGCAATATATATAGGTATTAATTACACAATGATTGTGTGGGATGTCTACATTATGATTGATATACTATTTAGCTAGTATTCACTCCCCATGGAGTTCAGTACATAGATATGTATCTATAACTCTTGTGATTGATTCTATCTGGGATCTGGTGTTATGATATACATTATCGATCTAGTATATATTCTACGTGTAATTGAATAGCTATATACAACCAACAAGGCTATTCAATGGATACCCCCATCATAGCTAAAGAATTTTACACCATTCAGTGTATTCACTAATGATTACATTTAATTATAGTATGATATTAGTGGGTGAGAAAAGAAAAAAATTATCCATATAGTTAGACATCCTAAATATGAATAAAGGGTCAACTAACATCTTTAAAATGTTGTTGATTTCACTATTAGTTCCCTATTTTTAAAAACACGTTTTTATTCACATTATTATGATCCTAAATTCCTATGGTTGTTAATAGATAAGATTATTAAAATGTTCTAAAAATAGTATGGATCAAAACTTAATACACATAATATCATATCCTAAAATAGAGGTGTTGTTTTCAAATAAATTATGTATTTAATGTCCAATGAAATGAATTGTGTCAAAATTGACCATAATGATAATATATTAAAATAATATTTTCTTAAAAAATATAAAAATATTGAATGTGAAAAAATAAAATTATATATGTTCAATAATATTATCCATTTTCCTAATATGTGTCAATTTTTATACAATATATAAAATTATAATCCCTTAAGATTAGAAAAAGTTTTACTTTGGATAATGTTAAAATTTGTTAATTAAGGCGTTAAATCAAAATATATGTTTCTTAATAGTAATTAAACTTACCTATATTTTATATATTTATTATATTTCAACCATATACTATGATAGTATATATTTTATTACTATATTGAAGGATTTTGATCAACAATTGTCATATTATTACTTAACTTTTTTATGAAATTAAAAAATTGCTCATCAGATCAGTTATAATATGGTGCATCCTTCCCCACTTATTTACAACACTATGATCGATAATTATCAACATGCCCCTACCAATATATATTATAAATATCCATAACCACATTATATAGGTTATTTTTCACTCCAAAACCATCCTTGGTATACTTAGGATGAGATCCAAAGGAGTTTTTCCTAAGAATAGATAATCAGTTTAATTGATCACTTTTTTTTACTTCTTCATTAACCTCATCAACATATATGATCAGTACAATAAAATAATAAATTAATTATCCTTAATAAATATAAATGTTAATAATATTATGAAACCACCATTAACAACCCTATTTCCCATCAAATGGGATGTTAATGTGTCACTCGTGCATATGTATGACTTAACGTCGTAATGATTCAATACGATTCATTCATCATAAAAAAATTTATATACGGTAATTATTTTTGGGTTAATGATTATATATGATATTTAAAACCAAATTAATATTCTTTAAATATAATATCATATTTACCATACTACATTCCAAACCATTCATAAATGATAAGGTTTCTTGTTTGTAGGTGTGTACTACTACTTCCATGAACAGATGTGATTAGTTTTTCATTTCATATTACTTTTATTATAATAGTATTGAATTTTTTGAATATATATGATTTATATTATATAATAATTTATCCAAAATGTGAACAATTATTTTCCATTCTTTCATTTCGTCATCCAGAATGTGAATATACCATTCATTATTACATATGGATTATCGTTTTCATGAATAGTGTAATTAATTTTTCAATCAATATTTTATTAAATCACTATATATATCTATATAATAATTATATGTGATATTTAAATCATGATTAAAATTCTAGTGATTATGTAACCTTAATCAATTTATAAGGATCAAAACTACATAATCAATACACACATGAAAAATGTAGTAATTATTACATGAAAGATAGATATTAATAAAGAATTATTAATAAATGAGTGATAAAATATTATACGTAAATTATATATAGAATGATAATGAATGTATGGTTCTTGAATACATGTATAGTAAATATATATTTATTATAATGTATTTTTGAACATGGAAAATTGAAATTGAACTTAATGTAATGATTTTCTCTTGAAAATTTTAGATCTATTATACATAGGTTTTATTAACCACATCAAAATTTTATCTAGTGTATAAAATGATAATTTTATATGTAATTTCATTAATCTTTTTTTATTCACTTTTGAAATGGGTTTTTAAAATTATTCCTTCGAATTGTATCATGAATCAAATGATATCCAAGTGTTGAGTGTGTCTCATCACAATTTTACTTTTATGGGATAAATGACACAACAACCACTTATTTACTTTTAGTTGTGTATATGCTTCACCTATGAAAAGTTATATACTAAATATGTTTTTATTAGTAGTATTGAACATTTGATTTTATTTATTCATTGGTTTTAAGATTAAAAATATTCCTATGCGGTATAGGTTTATTTCAAAATCTTATCATTATATAGGATTAATATTTGTGGACTGATCTAATTAATATTTTACTTTCATGTCAATTATTTTTCAAAAATTACTTTTTAATTTTTTTTACTATTATAGACATTTTTTTTAAATTGATTTTGAAAGATGATGTCTTTTTTAACTAATATATTTTAAAGGAATCGCATATAATTTTATGAAAACATTATATTTTAACATTTCATTAAAAAGTGTGTAAGGAATGTTTACATAACATATACAACATGAAAGTAATATCCCAAAATTATGTAAACATATTGATATAAAGATGCATTTAAAATTATATGAGCTTCATTAAAAAAATATTTCGTTATTACTTGCATAGTTTCTATATTATACCAATTGATTAAGAATGTTAAAGGGTATTTTATGGATGAAATTTGATTGTATACTATTTAATGTGTTTTTAACTATGTCAATAGAATTTTTAAATCTTATGTTGGGGATATAATTTAATTACACTAAAAACTCTATTTCCTTTGCTTATTGGTTATAATCTTCACTAGAGGAATGATTTGAAAATCCGTATGATAGTTCTAACAATATGAATAGTTATGGATTTATAATTAATTTTAATTATGTTGTTTTTATTTTTTTAGGAATGAATTTGACATAGAACGTTATGTGATGTTTACAATATAACCAATTTATTCATAATTAGGTCTCATGAGTCAAATTAGCTTTGGGATTTAAGAGTCCATATCTATTTGTGTAGATGTCATTGAACTTATTCTTCATTTTATTCTCATATTTATTTTCTAATTACTCAATTGTTTGATTATGATGTCCACAATTATACATTACTTTATAACGAAATCAGTTATTGATGTTCATGTTATTAATATATTAGAATATTTATGGATATGTTTTTATCCCATGTTATTTATAATATGTGTTATTTTATAATCCATTATTACTTCCATATTATGATCAATTTATTGTTTAAATGGAATGTTTTTTAGTTATTTACCTTTATATATTGTTTATAATAATTTATCCACGAAATATTCCACTTCAAAAATGATCTTACAGAGCATTAGATCTCACGCCATTCCTATATTTCATATTTCCCTAGTTTCTATGATTTGTTTATAAATTTATATTCTTCAATATGCTAGGGGGGATAATGGTTTTATTAAGGAAATTAATTTTTCTATTATATATTCTTAAAATAAAATGTGATTTACAATTATGTGAACAATTTAATAATTCTAATATGTTATTTCATATTTAAGAATTTTATTTCATAAACATACATATAATATAATAATGTAACAACAAGCAATATGCAACTCTCGTAAGATTTTTACACTATAAATACATTATTAGTGTTATTCACCCTGTAATTAATAATCAATTACGAGGATTTAATCCATGAAATTATAAATATTTTCTCTCTAAAGATGGATTCATTATCCAATGAATTATATTACCATTACATAACACCCTTCTTATGTCAAATTTTTTGTGTACCATAAAAAATATATTATAAAAAATATTTTCTTCATTTTAACCAATTAAGAGGGGATCTGATTTTCTTTCATGGAATTCCCCACTCAATAATGTGTTTAAAGATATTATTACCCTTGAAATAATTAATGGTTGGGTATTCACAACATAAACTTATATCATTGTAATGAAATCTAAGAAGATGAAAGTAAGATCACTGCGCGACTGTTGAAAAACATTATTGAATAGTTCTTCTTTGGGGTTTTTCCTTGTATTCTCATACATTCTCATTTCCAATCTATTGTTTGATTTTAATATAAGAGGAACAAACACCGTTTCCCCACTAAAAAATTAATATAATTTCATTTATGAGGGTGAAATGTAGTCCCTCGTTAAAAAGGTATCATTTAGATAACAATTGAATGATTTTGAAAACATGTAAATATTATAAATTTAAAATAAAAATGATAATTATAGAGAAAGTACATGGATAAATTTTGAGATGATTAAAATTCCTTACATGAAAAGAATATTCCTGATATGGACAAGGGAACTATGGAATGTTATAAACTCATTGGAGAGACTATATAAAGGTAAAATGAGATGAAAATCATTCATAATGTTTTTATAGATTAGTTTAATGTGGGAAATGTTGGTATTTATATAAACTGATAGATATTAATTTATTAATCTATAATAATTTTCCCTGTCAATATAAATTATAAGAATATAAGACCATTATCCATTTCATGGTTTTATCCCCTGTTTATAGACATATTGATATTTTTTCAGTCTTTTATTTCTTTAAAAATTATAATTTTAAAAAAATATTTTTTTTGATGAGTAAATTATTATTATTAAATAAATAGAATTTTAATTAAATCCTATAATTAATATATTTAAATTATAATAAATCATATTTTCTAGGAAAATATTATTTGGTCTAGCTCTATATTAATTATTATGTTCTTTGACAACCTTTAGGGTGAAAAAAATACATTTTGTACATTCATACCATGTTTTTATTTTTAACAAAAAAATTAAACTATCCGAAAAAATTATGGTTAATAAATCATGGTTTAATTTCAAAGCACTGATTTAGATATGGTATCGATTTTTTAAAAATAGTATTCTAAAGATGATAATTTTATTTCTATATAAAGAACAAAAAATTGTAATATAATTTTATGAAATCACAAGTAATTCAACTTTATGACATAAAGATGAATTAATTGGGATTTCATAAAAATATATTACCCTTTTTTCCCAATACATAAGGTTTGGAACTATTATTTTACATAAAATAAATATTTGAAAAATGGTAAATTTATTATAAAATATATTATAATAAAATATATTTAATTTCTCAAAAATATGATTATGATTTCATTATAATAAAAAATATTTTATTATATTGAAAACATTAGATCCAATATATTATGATATTTTTTTATTATTTAATAATATACCTAAAAATATTAAATTAAAAATTTATCTAATTTCATCAAAAAATATTAATAAAAAACAATATGAGAGAAAAAATAGTGGGATTTGATAAATATATTAAACATTATCTGTACTAATCAACTTGATTCATAACCCTTTTATAATAATAGTATAATCTTTAATGGTATGGATTGTGATAGTTGTACAATTATGGGGTGATTCAGTAAACAAGAACTGGGAGATTATATGTATAATGTAGAAATTAGAGAATAATTGATTCCTCTCTTGTTTTAGTTATTCAATGAAAACATGTAATTGGACAATGGTGAACCAAAATGTTGCCACCCCTCCCCATATCTTATATATTAAATTCATATAGAATATTCCTACTTTTAGAGGACATGTTATCTCCATTCCACATCGAATTTCTCTCTCCATTAACAATAATATTCAATAATCCCAATGGTCACTCAATAATTTAAATGTTTATAACATAAACATTCCCAATAATTATATACTATAATTTTGCAAGAATAATGTAACAATTAGATCCTAGTGGTATAATTTCTAATGACACAATATATAAACTTCACCATTATCATACACCACTTTAATATTGTACATAATTTCCTATATAATGTTCATAATTTTCTTATTGGTTTTCATTATTCTGATATTCATTATAGGAGTAGTTATTTTCCTGGAATAACATAATCCTGTTGAGTTTACCCATGTCTGTGTGATAGTCATTGAATTTTATATCCATATACAATTCCAGGTTGTCACAGTGATTATTATATAAATATTTTTAATGAATTTTCAAATCATTTTAATTTCCATTTATCATAAAACCTAACAAATATTAACATCAAAACCCTTGATCATTAAAAAAATAAAATCTATAAATTTTGAGATTCTTCATTCAACCACTATAAAAATAATATCTCATATAAAATTTATCTTTATCATGAAAAAATAGTGATTTTATTCTATCATATCTTCTTCAGTATCTACGGTTTTTACTTCAACATTTTCATTTCTCCATATGATTCTTATGAGTTGTTTTATTGTTTTACACAAATCATATGGAATTTAATCAATAATTTCGATACGTTCTTCATTATATGATAGGATATATACTAATTAATTACTATTTTTATTGAGTATATGTGTTGGGTTTAATATACAATTTCATAACATGGACCCATGGATGACATCATGTACAATATATTGATTTAGAGGAAGTGTTTACTGATTGGAAACTACTCCAATAGACTCAATATTTTCAAGAGGTCCAATGTGTCTTTTACTTAATTTCCATATTCTAATAAATAAAATGAACCCCATCAATTGTGGTATTTTAAGGAATACATTATCCCCAACAAGGAATTACATGCCTTTATTATTTTCATCATAACTATATTATTGACTCTAAGAATCATTTATATGTTTCATGATCACATTTATCTTCACCATTATATTAATTACAATTTTTAGTCCCAATAGATTTTATTGTTCAAATTTATCCCCCCCATTATATAATTATGAAACATTTACTACATATTTAACACATAAAAATCCATTAGAATAATTTATTGGAAAATATTGATATTATTGAACAGAATAATTAGAAAATATGGGTCCCAACTCCCCTGAAATTAGAGTGAGATAAATCATAACATGTCTTGAATTGTTTAAAATGTACTCTCACTATGACTAATAGTTTTAGGATGGGATATTATACAATGAAATAATTGTTTATTATAATCATTTTAAAACATCCTAAATAATTTAAAATTATATATTAGATCACTATAAAAAATAATTGATTGTGTTTCTCTTTAAATATTCCCTAATTCATAAATATATTGATCAAAAATAAAATCAATAGGGAAAACATGTCATATTATTCTCAAATAAGTATAATTTTAATCATATTAATGAATATCTATAAAAAATTATTTCCATTGAAGGTATTATGAATGATATAAAATAATTCCCAAGCGGTTACCACGCACATACATAGAGGTATTCATAGTGGTTTTTCTATTCCATTCAAAAGTTATAGTTTTTCCTTCACATACTGATATAAAAAATATAATATAATCAAAAATCCCTCTTTACAACCATTTTTTATTTTTAAAATCTCATATATATTCATTAATGATGGATCTTCCCTGATATATAGACATTTTAGAGCTATGGAATTCATCCAGAATGCCTTTCTTAAATTCCAAAATGGATAGGATGCATTTCCTTATACCAAACATTATCACTACTTATTTATTAGCACATAACTCAGGAATATTTATATATTTTATTCTTTATATATTCCTTTTTCACATATGATCATGTGTTTTTTTATTTATGGTTTTATACTTTAATGTAATTTGTGAAATCATTTTATTTTTTATGATGTACCTTCCATTATCACATCCTTTATCCATATTTGCAGAGTCACTGATCAATGGATCTCCCCCATCATCAAAATTTCTAATACTATAGGACCATTCCTTCTTAATCAATCAAAGTCATTCTTTTCTTTTCTAATGCACTGATAAATAAAAAATCATAGTTTTTGAAATTCTTAAAATATCTCATTGGTATCATGTACAGTCCTTTCATGTGAATATATAAACTATAATATTTTTGTTTCTGTATACATCCCACTTCTACTTATAAATATAATGTATTAATATAATGAATTTTAAAATAAATAAAAATAACAATAAACCAAGGGGTTGATAAATATATTCATGAGGCTTCAACTATCATTATTAATTTCCAATCAAATTTTCATTTTTCATATGTACAAATCTAAGTCCCTTTAATAATAAATCACTATAAACAGAATTCACATTTTCATTTTATCGTAGTGGTTTCAGGGGTTTAGTAATGAAAAACATATTTTGAATTAGTAAATCGTCTTAGTAGTCCTTTTTTTGGATAATCCTATCTACATGTCATATTAACTTGGTTAGTGGATTTCAATTCCCAGAAATATTTCACAAACCATCTATTGTATCCCACAATACTATGGAAACTATATATATTAGTCATAATAATATGAAAAGACAACTCCTTTATTACTGTATTCATTTTTAGGTCAATCACCACCAAATATATTTACTTAATTCCATATGAAAAAGGAACAAAACATAAAAAAATGGGACATACAAAATTAGAGGGGTCATGGGTGTCTAAAATTATGAAGAACTAGAGAATCCCCAATGACTATATCCATGCACTCTGAGGAAGTGAGAGGATACAAGAATATCATAATATCCAATCACTAGAGTAGACCATGGAGGAAAAAACCAGCAACTCTATTTCTCTCCCTCCAAGTAAGAAGAACCTCCATCAGGGTGTTAATAAGAATACGACCCTTACGAATAGTATATGTGATGGACCAGAGTGTAATAATGCTTCCTTGAAGAGGATGATGAATAACTGTGGAATCAATTTCAATGGAAGAGGGAGTAATATTGTTCTCACTTTAGAGAGTAAGACTAGTGGTAATAGCTTTCTCCTCTTCCGATAGGGAATTACTACTTCCAATGAAGTCTGAAAATTCCATAATTGCAGAACAGGTATGGTCTCTGATGATACTGCCATCACGCAAGACCCACATACCACAGAAGACATCCGTTTTGAGTTTGAAGATGAAACTAGGTTGAAACTATTGAACCCAATGTCCTTGGGGGTTCTAGGATAAAGAGAACTTTTTTCCAAAATAAATCTAAAGGAGGGTTCGTCTTCATCATTATTGAAATGAAGAGTGAGACTAGTGACCATGGACAACATTATAAAGATGTGAATTCTATACGATGTGATGATAACCTCATGCCTTTATCGATTCTGAAGTTTCCAAATGTTACAGTGCCCATCTATAAGAATATATACTTTAGTATTTTTTCTCTAATGAAGGTATCAGCACCCATGAACCATGTTTCCTAAAAACCAGTGCCACTACATTCCTAAAACTCACACCCAATAAAAGTGACAAAGACCTCCCAGACCGAACGAGCCCATGTGCATTAAAAAAACAGGAGACCCACATATTCTTCCTAGAAAATAGAGTATAAAACACATCTAGAAACTATGAAGATTCCTCTCCATTTAATTTTTTCGACGGTGGAAATGTCTTGTTTCCTTACGCGCCACAAGAGAAAATTAAGCTTGGGCAGAGCATCCATACAACAAAGTAGATCAACACAAACATCGTAATAATATATGCTCCCCAAATGGTGACGATACACCTTACTAGAGAAAAAACCTGCCGGGGAGGTATAAAAAAACAACATTCTTTGATCATTCTTCAGAACAATGGAGTCAACGATGTCATGCTACATGTCATAAAGAATAGCGTTTATAAACTAAGGAAAAGTGTTGTCTTGATTAATTACTAGTCATTATATAAGTGTAGTTTTCCTTCATAGTGATCACATTATGTTATCTACAATCAATTCATTTCATCATTAACCAATCCTTCATATTGATAATGATAACATGTTTTCCCCATGGATATAGACATGGTAAAAAACACTCTCTAAGAGTTCTTGGTCTATATTTTTTAACTCATTAAATATTATATATTACAATCTATATGGGGTTAATAATATTTTATTAGTTGTATATAGGATATTAATTTATAATTATATTACTCATGTTGGTGGTGGTTATGATAATACTTTAATAAATATATCAGTATAGTCATGAATAAGGGGTATATTTCAAATCATATTTATATTCACTCCCTTTCAGAAAATCACCTATTATTTCTATAAATGATGTTATAAGAGGTGGTTCTGGAAAAAAATCATAATTGGATATCTCATATTTGAAATTAATTAAATGTTGTATAATAAATAATTTTAATATTTTATTAATTTTATATTTAATAACCCAATTATAAATTTAGATCTAGTTTATCCCTAGTACTATTTTAAATTACATAATTTGAATGACCAATATATTTTAAGAAACATTTTACTCAACAATGTTATTAATGCAATCACTAATTATCCAAGACTCCTGAATAATTCACACATAAATTTTAACTAAAAATCTACCATTATAAATGTAGTGTTTAATTTCTTATTACCTGAAAAAGGGAATATAAAATATTAATAAAACCAAATCAAACATTGAACAAAAATTATTTGGATTTTTGATGAGTATACCTACCAATATTTTATTCAATTCCTTTATATTACATATCATTATTAATAAAGTATAAATTTTTTCCTTGGAATTTACTAGGGATGATAGTATTTTACCTCTATTAAAATATGGTTTTTTACGTTGGTTCGTCTATTTTAAATTAAATCCACACATGTCGTATTGAAAAACGTGTTTTTATTACACCATTATCCCTTTAAAATGTTCATATTCAAGAGTCAACTATATCGGTTGCACATGCATGGTCACCACATGAAAATTGAAATGAATTTATATATTCCAAATTATCTTTACAAGTAGCATGATTTTATTGATTTACATTTGTAAGAATATACCTGATTATTGAAGTAATACCATAGTACAAATAATATAAAAATTAATGGAACCTAATTGAATTGCAAATGGAAAACATGTAGTAAAATCTCAAAATTGATGAAGATGTACATGCTATAAAAACATGGTGGATACAATACATGTCAGGAAGTAATAAAAAAAATACAAAACCAAAACATCAAAAATTATACCAAATATGAACATGATCCCCAAAATGGTCAGGACCTCTATTGCTCCAACTCGCCATCTGTGTCATAAACTAAACAACATTTCTCTATCTTGAACATGTACTGGAAAACTAGTATCATCTTATCGGGTACTAATGTTCCATGGTGGGATTAGAAGGGTGTATGTACAATAATGTAATACAATACAAATATTTTCTAAAGTGATAAAGAATTAGTACAACATTTTTTGGATGAAATCTAGGTTTTATAAAGAAAGAGGGTGAAAAAATAATCTTGTTTTATGATTAAAAAAATATAAGATAACCATTTCATAATTTAAGTCCCATGTATTAGCAAACCTAACAAGCTTTCTCTGGTCATTCTAGGAGATAGGCCATAACATTAATAGTTGAATGTTGGTTTTTTTAATTGTAGGGAATTCACTAGTAAAACATTTAGTAAACATAAATCCGATCCTCATTCCAATATTCATGCCCTTTCCATATTTTAGTGTGTATATAGACTCTGTTAGGAATCCCAAAGAAAAAATATCCTATTTACCCTAGAAAATTACTCTATCCCAAACCAATCAGGAACCTTTGTCTATATTTTAGCATCATAGAGCCTCAATCTATCTTCTTAACTAAATCATCACATTGGTTGGTCTAGACCATATGTCCAATCTAACAAGAAATGGAGCCTCAATCTATATTTTAGTAGTACAGAGCCTCATTCTGACATCCTAACTTAATAAATACATTAGTGGGATAAGAAAAGAATTCATTCCTTTTCTCTGGGAGTAGTTACAAGATCTAATTCCCCACTCATACAAATTTCCACATGGATATCCTTCTTTAATCAATAATCAGATTTATCCCATAATCACTTCCATTACATATGTCCCAACTAACCTCTAGAAAAAAAACATTTCACAAAACACAACTCGAAATACTAATTTAATATAAGCTTGAAGCACCCGTTTAATGCATGTGTGTCCCTAATTGATAAAATTATCCATTCTAATGGTTTCCATTTTCATTTCCAACAATTAAAAACATTCATTAAAGAGTTTTCTCAAAAGGGGAACCATTACATAATTTTTAATCATCAAAGAAAACTTCTTTCTGAATCACCATGACACCGACACCTCTTTCTAAACATTTCACAGTTAAAAATAATCATTTCATATTTTGAAACCATAATTGGTTAAGAAAATAAAAAAACATAATTTAAAATATTTCAATAGGATTATAGTAAATTTCATAAAACTATAAATGAAAAATTTTAATTTTCCCATTTTAATAATACCGATAATGTAATTTATCTATTACAACTTATTCATTGTTATAATTTCACTATCTTAATGTTTACCCATTTAGATCACAAAAAGAAAACACAGATTCTAACCACATTTCCAACATACATCAGTCTAAAACTCATATTCCACCAACCTCATTACCTTTATAAAAACCCTAATAAAAACCAAATAATATCCATAATATCATCATACTCAACCACTTAGAACCTAAGATTATGCTGAATTCTAAAACGAAATCATAAAGATGGAGCTCATATGAGCCCATTCAACACGTACCACCAATCACACTATCAACTGAACATTTTTTCGTGATAGTGCTTCCATGTATACACATTATCTCACACCACCATATTCCATATTTGGAACCTAACCCAAAATAATTACTATTAAAAAATCAACACAAATTTCACAAAATACCTTCAATGATTCCCAACTCATCACGCGCAAAAATCTATGAGAACACTACTAGGCACTAGAATCTAGTATTACATTCAAAAACAAAAATAAGGGACACACTTTCAAATTAATATTTATACAAATAACACTTAACCTCAATAAAATCTACCTTAATATCTGAGGGAACATTCCATTAAATCATTAGACTATAGGAGTCTCATAACATACCTTATTTATTCCTAAAACAATACAATGATGGACCATCCATGATTGGTTTTTAAAAAAACACTCACGATCCAATATTGACATGCTTCCATTTTCTCCTACCTTGGGAATATTTTTTCATAAATTATAACACTACCATCTGGCTCACATATAGGATCCATTCCCTGACTTCTGGTAAAACTCATCCTGTAAGGAATCTACTACTCTACATGTCCCCATTGTTCTCTACCGCACCTATCAAAACTCCCATCAAAATATAGTATACCATCGCAAAATTGAATATAATTGATTTTGTTACTCCCTAAAACCCATTCAAAATTTTTAAATACACTTATTATTCCAAAACGTCTACTAAATTTTGTTTATAACTCACCAATTTTGTACATTTTTCTAACTGATTTGAACCGGTCTTGGCCAACTCATCCTAGAAATGACCAACATCATTGTTGGACATACATTAGATCAAATAAACAAGATTCATTCACATCATAAGAAATTTGATGTTCACCTTGAGCAAAATACCCTTGTGTGTGTCTAACATTTAATGAGGTTCTGACACCAAACGACCATTTCCATGTACAATTTTCATGACATAAGATACCCATCATCTATTCACACACAAGAATCCCAGATCAATATTGTAACCACCCCAAGCCTAAATCCAATCCTGTAATTGACCAAAAAACATATGCATGTCCCACCTAGGATTTCATGAGTAACCCAAATGAATGACTCAAAGGTTTTCCGTTATCATGTTGATGCCACCACATCTACTCCACATTCGGCTCCACATATACATAGATTACATATCTCTCCCCACCATTGGTGATTAATTTTCAATTATTCCATCCAGAAAACCCCAACAATATGTATCACTCGTTGATCATAGTGGAAACCCCAAGACATCAACATGGAACTCAAGAATTTCCCCAAAAGCAAGCATCAACCATCACTAGATACCTTTTTATGAGTACAGATTCCACAACATTTTTTGGCATCAGTTTATCTTGAGGGAATCACCCACAAATGGTCGATGGTGTACCTCTCACTATCTAACTATATGTATGTCCCTAAATGGCTATAACCACTATAATTCCCCATGTCCCCAAATGACACATCCAGGCATGTAGGTGTAAATCCTTATCTCTCTCATCATACCAGGGGTACTTTTAAGATATTCGGCTTGATATTCACTATCTAAATGGATGCAATAAATTCATCTATAAATACTACCCACAATCATTCATAACGGATTTCTCCTCCATCAAAAGAATCAACTTCAGATGTTAGGAGTCTTATGATTCCCTTCCAACTGAATTATCTTCAACCCTGGACCACTATAACAGATGTGGTATTTACAACAAACCTGAACTCCACTTCACAGCTCTCAACCATGATCTATGAACAAAAAATTCCTACAACACTCCCTCAACCACAAAAAAATATTTTAACATTACCATTATGACATACAAAGGAAAGTTAATGGAATGTCACACTGATCGAAAATGAATTGTTCTCTCACATTACAAGTGATTCACTCTAGTTTGACTAAAAATGAAAAGCATTTTCTCCCAATCCACCTATTTAAATATCCCAAAAGACATTTTAAATTCCTAGATCATTCACAACAACAAATTATCGATAAAACACTTGAGTTCATGAATATTTTTATAAACACTCATTAAATCTGACTCTAGATTCCATAATTCATTTATCAATCTGTGCAATCAATCGATTACTTTTCCAGCCAGGCCTCCCAATCTATCATCTTTATAGGACATAATAAATCCTCATAGTTCAATTAAGTAAAACATATAATTTTCAAGAGTAATCGCTAACACATAACCTACCTTCCCACTACGTTCACGTTATATTAAAATCTTATTCCAATAATTTTTTCACACATTCATTAATCTACCAGCAAAACAAAATTCCTTTGTTTTACGTAATCATCAATATCATGTCATAAACCTAATCATCCTTCCCATAGAAAAAAACCATACAACCAACCTGAAGATCTCATGTGGGACCCTAAAAAATATTCCAAAGTATAAACTTTCAATTTTACAAATATTTTTATGGAATCCATTGTGCATTGATTAAACATATGAAAACCCACTCGTGCATCAAATTCCAATGAATATCAAACACCAGGCTATCCAACCTCGAGAAAACACTTGATTTTCATAAGACATTAAATTCAAAACTATAACTCGAGTCACATCTCTAAAACCATTCTCCCTAATATTTATACCTTTAAGACAAAACATAATATAAATACCTACATGAGAACAAATGTCAAATCCTATTACATCCACCTATGTCTTATGCACCCAAAACACTATATAACTAATTGTCTCCTCTTATAGGACATCCTAAACGGTCAATTGACTTATAACCTATAATGTAGAGTCATGTATACCAAAGGCTAATGGATCTTCCTCTATGAGAGACACATAAAACCTCAAACAACAAAAATATCATTGGGGGAACTCTTAAAAACGTTATAAATCAATCAATATCTAATATGCCAATGTGACTATGTTGTCTAGGTTTTACAAACAGGGTACCAATACACATACATCATCATTATAATACAAACATCCACATTATGGACTCAATATATGCTCCCACGATCACAGCACCCAAGATTCACCACAACCTATGTACCAAAATTATGGAACCATATAGGGCCTCCAAAAAAACGTCCTACAAGTGTTACCATAGTAGAATTATCGGAAAATATCCCATGAACGATGTTCACATAACCACCAAAAGTACAACATGTATATATCTCTATCCACATATCAAGACCCACAAAATCCTCACAACCAATACCTAAGGTCTCAATTAAAGAAAAACTCCCTACCCGAGCCACACATACACAAGGTCAAAAGACATAACGACTAATAAAAATCCCTAGTGTACCAAAATGTTCCTTTATTTACCATTTCCCCTTATAAATTAAACCTAACAACAGAAACCCCAAGGTTTCACATTTCAAAATATTAAATTTTGTAAAAATTATGTTTTCACAGATTAAAAATCAATTATTATTACCAACTTTTGAAAAAATACATATATTATCCAAGTCCATTTTAAAACATATTTCTTTGAATACCATTTCAATGAATGTTCAACAGTTATAAAATACTGGCTGAAATGTACCATACTAACAAAAAAATCCCATGGAACTACTAATCTCCTGAAACATATGGGTGACCAATCAATCCCATGTTCCTAACAGGATGTATGAACCCACACACCCTCTCTTATTATGCCATACCATGTGGAAAAAAATCATAATTCAAAAAAATCACATCTAAGGGAACAACTCATGGTGGAAGTATTAAATAGCTATAAAGTAAAAAATAGAACGTCTACATGGCCCAGAAAACAAGGGGTTTTCCCTTGTTCATAGAGATATAAGTACTTAGGCACAAGATGATTATCGAGCCCCAATATGATTCTAGTTTTATATCTATCGTTCCCTAAATTGACCGAAACTAGACCCTAGCTCTGATACCAGTTTTTCATTTCCCAACCTAGTATCCACATTATCTGGTGTATAAATTTATTTGATTTTGTGAAATATTTCTATGAATTATGTTAATATTTTTCATATTTTTTATTTAACAAAACACTGAATATAGATTTTTTATATAATAATTTTACGTTTGGCATTAGTTACATTCAATAGAATGTTAATCTCACACCATAGGAAACACATAGATTATAATTCGATATAGGAAACTCTATGTTTGGTTTTAATTTCAAACAATATTAAGTCCATTCAATATTTTACATTACATGCAAGGCATATATTTTACCTATCTGCAAAATAATATTAGTATGATTATTAAATTATTTTTACGGCCACCACCTAGCCTTTGAAATGAATATTATGAATAAGATTAATAATAATATGAAAATATTATTTGAAAATGTGTATAATTTGATTCTATTGGTGGTCAATTAGTGTAAGATAATGTAAGAGAATTTTCAAAATAAATAATTTTTTTTCTATGAATATTATTTTTCTATTCTCAAATAAAATTTTATGTCAATTAGTTAAATAAGAAACTTTTTATGAATGTTTAAAATGATATTTATATATAATATATTCATTTAATATTTTTTACACTCATCCAATTTATTTGATAGATATAATTTAATAATAAATCCAATATTTGGAATGAAAATATGTATTTTTGTAAAAATTAATTATGCCACAATTAAATGGAGAACTCATTTTATATCTAGTTTTACCCATTTAAAATATTTTTTGTAAACAATAAAGATCATTTTTGGAAGACTATGTCAAATATTTACATTTGGTGAATTCTTTTTATTTGTCATAATAATTATAATTTTTGATGAATAGTGAAAAATACCAAATATTAATTCAAATCATCTTTTTAATCTCATTTATTTAAATAGATAAATTAGGATTAATTTACGTAGAGAATAATTATATAAATTATAATTAACATCATTTTATTTATGTATTTGATATAAATTGTATAATGAAATTGGATATAAAAACATTTCAATCTTTTGGAACGTTTCCATTTAAAAACATGCAATGTCGTCCCCTGTGTGGGAATAATATAAAAATAATTTATTAACCTTATGTGATTAAAATTTGAAAAAAATTATGAAACATTTTGAATCATATTAATTTATAACATATAATACATAAACCATTTTTTTGAAAAAGAATATAAGATAAAGTTATTAAAAATAATTACAATGATTAAGATAAATGTTTGTTTAACAATGAACTAATCATTAAACCTAAGGCCCAAATGACATAGAAAATTTTAGGAAACCTATTTTAAATTCTTATTTCATCTGTATATTCACATTGATCTAATTTTTACCATTATGTATCCATTTTATGCGGGACAAATTCGGGGTGGAATTCAATTTTATGAAAATTTAAAATAATGCCACTCCTCGTCCACTATAAAAAGGAACTCACCCTCCCACTTATTCCCACCACTATATCCATTTCCCATACCCAATATATTATCATATATGACCAATAAATCACTAAATAATGGTTATAATCCTTTAGTTTAGAATAAATCCATCCAAGGAATCCCTTTGGTGCAAACTAATAAGTGTTATCCAAAGATGAGGTGACATTTATACGCATGCTCCTTTGTTTTATTTTCAATATTTAGAGCATTAAATAATATTTTTCAATTATTATATAATATAATCAGTATCATAAATATAATTATATTTTTTACACTATGGGTCATGCTCAAACTTAATCACACCTTAATCTAATGGGTAACAAACATACTATTAATGTGTGTGGTGAACTACCACCTCGTGAATTGATGTCATTAGAATAAAACTACCAACTCTCATGTGTTGGAATTACGATGTTAAATATAAGATATATATTATATTTATGATTTATTTATTAATATATTATTATTATTTAAATAATACCCTCATTCATTATATTTCTTATAATTATCAAAACTTCGATTGTGGATATGTGGACTACCACATCCTCTTTGTTATGTGATTCATTCAAAATTTATACAAAATTTATTAAGGATGGGATTAGTAAAAATATATGTTATATAAGACATAATAATTTTAAATAAATTTTAATACATATATTTCATTCACCCATTTTCTTTCAATATGACAATAAAACTTAAACAATGTACAAGAATAATTTGGCCTACCATCTCCATGAACAGTGTATTCTATTTCACATTTATATATTTTATATATTATTATAAATACATATATAAAGAATAAATATGATATTTATTTCATTTTTAATATAATTTTTTATTTAAATAATGGTCTATGTAATATTATCAAGAAAAAAATTCAAAATATTTACAAAACATAATGCTAATAATACCCAAAACATTAAACTAACATGAAATTATTAATAAATAGGTATTATAATGTCACAATTAAATCATATATTGTATTATATATAGTAATTTTTTTTAATTTTTTAAATTTTTAATTTAATTATATATATTATACAATAGTTTTTAACATGTATGAATTCTGTAAATAGTTAAGGTAATATAATTTATTGTTAATTTTTTTTTCAATGGGATACATCCCATATTCCCCAATCAAATCTATTTTGTACTATATATACTAACCAATGAAATGTTTTATCATTAATTTAAAATATTTAAGTATTTCAAATTCATTAATTTATGTTATTCTTTAATGGAAATCATGACTCTAAGGTGACTGATGTAAAAATGTTTTTTCTCATATCAATTTTTATTTCATGAGACTTATGACTTTTTAACCATTCATTTAGTTTATGTGGTGAATATACTGATCATGAATATATTATAAGATTACTATGATTTAATTTATTAATATTTATATATTCCTTTAATTATCTTTCTATCATGGGGTTATTCGTACAATGTTATCAAATCAGTAAAGTAATTCTGTCTCAAATTTATTTCATCGAGATACATGACAAATTATGAACCTATATTATTCATTGAGGTGTATATACTATCCTTATAAATTTTATATTATTAATATAATTATTTAAATTAAATTTCATGGTTAATTTAATGTTTCTCATTCATTATTATTATTATTAATCGTTTCCAAAGTAGTAAAAATTTATTTATAAAATGTCTTCATTTATTGAGAATGTTTTTTATGATACCTCCATTAAAGAAATATAATGACTCATATAAAAAAATATCATTAATTTTTATATTATATAGTTATCTGGTTTATCTCTATGTATTTTTAACATTTTTTAACTCTTTGTATCTTATGATAATTAAGAATGTGTTTTTAAGAAAATCCTATATTATTTCTCCCTTTAGTCAGGAATCTGATTTATTCACAAACACATATTTTCTTAAAAATTATTTCAAAAATGTTTTAACATGATTTTTAAAATTTATTTCTTTATAAAAAATTCCTTTTTTATTTAAAATTCTACTAAATTTATCTTTTTATCATTTTCCAATCATGGTACTTTTCTGAAAAAAATTATCTTGCAAAAGAATTGTTGACAAATAAGAATTTACCTGACGTAATTTCATTAATGATTCAATTGAATGTTTACTAGTATACGTTTTAGTGAAAATTTATTTCCTAATACTCTATAAATTCATTTTCATAATTTTTATTTAAATTGTTTTTTTGTCAAAAATGGTTTATTTGGTTTTTAGAACTCCCTCTATATGATTTCAAGGGAATTTTTTTCTAGATGTTTTTATTTTAAAAATAATTTTTCATAATATATATGATATTTTTTTCTATGATATTTTTTAAACAATTTATCATTATTACTTTTTTTATTTCATTGTGGATTCATAATGATGATTTTGAAAATTATTTTTTTAAGAAGTGATTTTCAATGAAATCTTATTTTCCCAATGATCTACCGAAATCCATCTCTATATGGGATGTTATCATTTCATATATATTTTAATTTACAATGGTTATGATCTATGGAATCCAATCATATTATTTATTTTTAATGGGTTAGGATTAATATGAAATGTTTATTATGAAACTTGTTTCTATTTTATGTGTTATAACATGATAAAACACTTATGAACCTTGATACTTTCATAGTTACTTCTATAATTAAATGATTAAGAAAACTATCTATTTTCTATATGTTATGATATGGTTAATGTTTTGTAATACCCATTTCATTTGATGAGTTATGATATGATGCTTATGAGAACAAATTATTTTTTATGGTTCATGTTGTGATGAATGATTTATTATCTTATAGAATTCATATGTATGATTTCATTATGATATTTGTGGGACCTATATCTCTCTCAAATCCATTATGAAATTATTTATATTTCACAAGTATTATATTGATAGATTTTTTATTAATCTCTTTTCAGTATGATAGGGATGGAACAATGAGTTAACACTATTCAGTAATATACGACTACAAAGGGAAGTGAGCCAAATTTATTAATACTTGGATAGAATAAGAGTGAAAATGTTTCAGTAATACATTGATGGAATAAATAGTTATGATGGTTTTCTAATATCGGTATTGAACATGATGTGAACCTGATTTAGTAATTCATTGTTAGAATGGGGAGTAAACCCGGTTGAGTAAAGAGCATTTACCAAAATGATAGTATTGGGAGAGAACCTTTAATTATAAGACAGTCTCTGGAGGGATCCCATTCTAGTAATTTGGCCTTTGAAATAATCCATGAATAATATAGAAATTATCTTATTTGTTTTTCTTCTTATAAAAATCAAATCTCATGTGCATATGTTTTGATATCATGGACTATTCTCTATATTTCATTATGATTCATGTCTTATGAACTATATATATTTATTCCAGGACTCTTGAATACTATATTTAATATAAAGGGTCTGATATTTTAATGTTAATATTAATTTCTCATACACTTATGATTATATTATGCATTAATATATCCATTTGTTTCCATTAACGTGAAACTCAGCTCATCCCATTCTTCTATTTTCATTCTAAGGAAATGATGAATGGTTTTATGTGGTATTACTAAATTGTACAGTCTTTTAAGGATATGTTCATGATCTTTTAATATTTTATATGATAATGTATCAATTATTCCAAAGGAACTAATCTGTTAGGGTCCTTAGTAACATAGTTTTTTTATTTTGCTTAATATTCATCTAAAATGAAGTAATATCGAAGTATCTTAATTATAGGAAGGTACAATTGGTATAAAAGGTTAGGTTTAGTAAAACATTATGATCAAGGATGAGACACTTTTTTTAGATCCCTTAATATATTTCAAAGGATATATATGTGGTTGTCTCTCAGGACAATCCGATGGTATTATATATTTTAAATTATGTTTCATTATTTGGGAATTAAGTAATTAATTTTTCATGATTGTGTAGTTTTTTTCTATAATATCTTTTCTTCACTCTATGTTATTAAGTCTTAATTAATTTTGTGATCTAGAAGGAATTGAGTTAACATTGAATGTTTCGTTTGCGGAAATTATAAGAACTATAAAAATTGATGTTTTAAATGGAAATCTCATTATGATAATTAGCAATGTGGTAAACATATTATAAATACTACGGATGATATGTTTTTCAAAAAATTACATGTGAATGTTATGTGATGTTCTTAAGGTATTTTTTACATTAAATATGATAAGGATGATTAGATTGAGTAACAATAACATTAATGAAATATTAATATTTCATACATTATGAAATTGGTATTAATGAATAATTTGATGAACCATGTATATTGGTATACGAATAAAGGATGATGATTGAAGTGTATATGTATTGGAATTCATATATTATGTTATATTAATGATGAAGTATATAAGGATTTTTTGTAAAAGATTTTAATTATATATGTTAAAGAATGTGTTAAATGATACTAATGGAAATTCTATATCAAATAACAGAAAAAATTAAAATTTTATTGGGGATGGTAAAATCATACTTATTATAGATAAAAACATGATGACACCGATAACATAAATTGGATAGTATTTATGATATCAAAAATAATAAATTATTTTTTGATAAAGTGGTATATGATAACATGGATGAAGCTTACAACTTCATGGATTTAAATAATATGCCAAATAATATTATGAATAATGAAGAATGGATATTTTTGAAAATGATTTATGGTTATATAGGTTTTACAATGTATCAAGATATTATAAAATATGGGTATTCAAATGATTGTAATGTGACAACTAATATTTAAATTATGAAATGCGTGGAATCAATTATAAGTAATTTTTCAAAAAAATTTGTAACCTTATTTCTAATGTTTTGGTCATCCATATTTCAAATGTGTAATAATGTTAAGCATTTATGGAATCATTTATGTTAAAATCCATGTGAGGTTTTAGAGATTTATGTATTATCTCACAATGAAATAATTATTTCATTCTTTATAAGTTGTGATACTCTTTTGTTTGTGATGTAGAAATATGGTATTACCTATCTATTTATGGATCTCATGATATGTTAATTAATTAGTATTGAAAAATTCACCTCCTAATCTTATAATAAGTGTCAATGTGGACGTAGAACAAGGTAAAACACAATAGAATAATGTAATGAAATATCTTAAGCATATCTTTTTATGGAAATAATTCATCAATGGGAAAATTTTATTGAAATAAATTTTTGTCATATTTTAATATTATTTTATAATATCAATGAAATTCTTTCAAACCACATTGATCTATTTCTTTGTGATTTTTAACATTCTCATAACCATGCAATCTATCAATCTCCATAAAAAACAACAGTTAGATTTATTATCCATATCAATTTTTACAAATTCAACCTTTGTTCTTCCCTGTGTAAACCTAATAATATGTTTCTTTGGTAAAGCATCATGATCACAAGATTATATTTTGAAAGTTGTCATAGTATTTAATTTTCTGATTTGAATTTCTATGAAAGGAAAACTTAAAATTTCAAATCATTAATTACCTAGATGAATCTCATGTTTGAATTTCGTTTCAAGGGGTAGAATGTAACGCCATGAGATTTTGTGAAATATTTTTCCTTTGATTAAGTTTAATATTTTTTATATTTTTCATTACACAAAACATTAATTATCATTTTTTAAAATATAAAATATTTGTTCTTGAATGAAGATAATAATTAAATAAATGAAATAATTAGATTATCTTGTGGAATATTAAAAACATTAATTGGATAGTATTTTACTAAATATTTAGTCCTTTTAATATCACACGTTATAAGAAGGCTACGATTTTACCAATGTATAATATAGTATTAATAAGCTTATTAGTTTTCTATTACAACTACAACCTAACCATTAAAATGAACATTACAAATAAAAATAATTAAAATTTAAAAAAATTATTTACACATTTGTATAAAATGATTCAATTTTTTATAAATTAGTGTATGTTTATGTGTGAACTGTTTGAAAACAAAGAAATTACTTTTCTAATTAAATTATTTTTCTATGTATAAAAACAAATTTATGTCTATAATTTATGAAAACAAATTTTGGTTAAGGATTTCAATAAAAATTTTATTTTATATATTAGATAAACATTTTGTATACTCAGCTAATATATTTTATTTTAATAAGATAACAGTTAATAAAATTTCATTAATAAAATAACGAATTTTTCTTTTTGGTAATTTACTAAATGTAAATATAGAACCAATTTGAAACCTTATTACTAAAAATTTGATAAATTTTATTTTAAAATTTACAATTAATTTTTTAAAAGGTATATCATAATTATTTATTGGTAAATTTTATGCATTTTTCTATGAAATTTCATTTTTTTGAATAGATAAACAATTATTTTTTTTCAAAATTTTTTTTCTTCTAATATATTAATATAGTTAAATTATGTTTTAATTTGGTTTTGAAGAATAGTTAGATAAATTATACATCACATAATGAAATTTAGGTCATTAGAATAGATTTCAAAATAATATTTTATAAGAAAATATTTGTATCTTTTGGAAACCATTTCTTTAAATACATATATTATCATCCTATATGTAGGATAATATTTAAATTAATATCTATCACTTATATTATTGGAATTTATAAATATGGATTAAATATTTTGAATAATAATAATTAATAATTTCTAATATAAATAAGTCAGTTTTGAAAAAAAAAATAATTTTGAAATGATTAAAATTATTATCAATGATTAAGAGAATAATTAGTTTAAAAAATGACTATGAATAAATCATAAGTCCCAAAATAACATATTAAATTATAAAAAAGACAATTTAAATTAATATATCAAACCTATAATCCAATTTATCTTATTTGGTCCACTAGTGGAGGCACATTACTTGGGAAAACATGATTGGAATTCCCATTTCAAAAATTTACAAGATTGTCACTTCTCCTACACTATATAAAAGCATTAAACCCTACCAATTAATCACTTACCACAATACAATTTTATTTCCCCATATTAGAAAAAAGATTCTCCCAACATGAATCACATATTCCTGTAATTCTCATAATTGAAATAAATCCTAACCAGAAATCCATTTGGTGAAAACCAATAGGATTTATCCAAAGAAAAGGTGCCATTATTTCTCATGCTCCTTTGTTTTATTTTAATTATACACCCATAAAACTATTCTTATTCCATATGTATATAATAACATCGTTGTCATAAATATATTTTTATAATTTTATAAGGGCTATACATATACTAACAAAAAATTCCATCAAAATGGTAATGATCATACCATTCATGTGTTTGGCAGACTACTGCCTTGTGAAATAATATTATTTAATTTTACATTATCCACATTACATCAGTGGGAATTATAATATAAACCAATTTTTTTATGAAATATATGATATTAATTATTTATTTATTGTTCCATTATTAATATACAAAAATATACCTTCATGATTTCTATTTTGTGTTATTTTAATAAATGATTTTGTGGATGTGTGAACTACCACATCCTTAGTGTGATGTCATTAGTTGACACATTACATAAAATGTATTAAGAATGGTAATACTAATAATATATTTAATATAATAAATAATAATTTTACTATATAGATTATATATACATATAAATAGAATTTACATTCATTCTTTTAGTATGATGATAAAACATTATCAATAATCATGCTTACGTACAGTCTACCATCTCCCTTAATGGTGTATTAAATTTTATATTTATATATTACATAAATTATTATAAAATAATATATAATTAATATATTTTATTATTATATACTTTATTACATTATTCAAATTATTAAATCATGATCTAACTAAGAGTATCAAGTATAAGAAGTGAAAACATTTTTGAAAAACAACATGGATGTTACCAGAAATGTAACCTTTACATGTAATTATTAATAAATGGGTAAAATAAATTCATAATGAAATAATATATGGTATTAGATATAGTAATATTTTCATATTTTAGATTTAAAATATACTAATATTTATTATATTGGATGTCTGAACGTGTACAAAAAAGTATATACTTAAGGTAAGTGGATTGCATCTCACTTTTTAATTCCATGAGATACATGTCATATTCAACACTCATTTATATTTAGTCAAGTATATACATACTTATGAAATGATATATCATTAATTTTATTTATCCAATTATAATATATTATTTAATTGATATAATTATTTCATGGGGATCATGATTCTAAAGTTAATAAACTAGTAATGGATTTTCTCATTTCAAAATAATTTCATTGAGACGTATACCTTATTAAACACTCATTTATTTTATGTAGGGTATATAGAACCTGTGATTTTATTATATGATTATTATATATAAATTTATCGTTATTTAAAAATCCATTCTATTATATTTCTTACATGGGGATTTTGGTTAATATTCTACCAAATTGGTAATGTGATATTTTTTCAAGTTTCATTCTTTGAGACACATTCTATATCATGCACATATATTTTTCTATGATGTTTTTATGCTTCTCGATGACATTTCATATCATGAATGTCCCCAGTTTTATGATAGTTTACTATTTTTTTAATTTTCTTTATTTCCATAGTATTATGATTCAACATTACTAAGGTGGTAAAAATTTATTTCTACCATATCATCGTTTATCAATATTTTTTATAATTATGCTTCCATTTATGAAATATTATTGTCCATAACTAGAGAAATATGATTATATTTCTTAACCTTTATTCATCCATTATTTCACTATGTATTATTTTCGAATTTCTACTCTTCAATCATAATTCTTTTTTCACAAAATCATGTTTTATAAAAATGAATAATGAAATGTTTTAAATTTTAGTGTAAAGTAAAATTTTCATATTTTATAAGTATTAGTATGAAAGGTTTTAATGCTAATCTATTTTCAATTTTGTGATCGAGGCACAATTCTTGGAATTTTAATGGTGAAAAAATGAATGTTCAGAATGTAATAATTTACTAATCTCCAATTCCTTAAAAATTAATTTGAATTTATACAAAGTCATTATTAAAAGATTTTTTTTCAATATATTCTATAAAATATTAATTTGAATTATTGACGAAAATAAAAATGAATTACAAAAAAAGTTTTCTATGCTATAAAGAGCTCCCTTTCTATTTATTCAAGGTTATCTGTCAATAGAAAAATGTTTTCAAAATGTTATTTTGTCAAATAGAATTTTTCCATGATGAATGGATATTTTCTTCAAGAAAATTCTAAAATGATTTTTCTTGACTGTTATATATTCTTTCATTGTTGTTTCAAATAAAACTATTATGAAAATCTAATATTTTTTACAATTTTAATTTCATGGAAAATTTATAATCCATGTGATATTTCAAAATAATTCTCTGTATGTGAATATATACATTGATATAGTTTATGGTTAATTAGAGAAATCATCTAATGGAACCAATCTTATAATTCCTCTGAATGGATTATGATTATTATGAAACATTGTTTATGTAACCTCTTTATCTTCCATCTGTTATACATTGATAAATTTTTTATTAAAACCACTTATTAATTGGGTTTTTTAGATGAAATGATTATGAAACCTGTATTTTTTTATAAAGGTTATGATATGATGAAATTTTTATGATACTCATTTAATTTTAGTTGTTATCATTCTATGATTATGAATCCAAAATATTTTTTATCATTTATTATGTCAAGGATTATTTTTGATCTTGTGGAAAATATATTTACGGTTTCATTATGAGCTGGGTCAGACCTAAATCTCACCAAATCTATTAGATAATTAATTATATCTCATGATAATGGGTGGGATGGAATGAAGAGTGATATTAGTTTATAATAGAAGGTTTGAATGAGGAGTAAACTCAGATTTGTAATATATGGGTAGAATGGGAATTGAAACTGATTTAGTAATACAAGTATGGAATAATGAGTGAACATGATTTAGTAATATAGAGATTGAATAACGAGTGAAATCAGTTCAGCAATATAGGGCTCTAATGGGAGGTGAATGTTGATATGTAACATTGGGCTTGAATAGATAGTGATCGAGGTTTAGTAATGGATTTTTTCTACTAAGATGGATGTGGGACAGAACCATGACTACTGAGATAGTTTGAGGAGTGAACCCCTTCCACTATTATGGCCTTGAAATTAAGCACATGATATTATGGAAATATTTCAATATCATTCTTTTTTCTACCGCAATCACATTTCTTAGGATTATATTATGCTCTCATGGAATATTTATTCATAAAATTATGATTCATGTCATATTAATTTCCACTATTTATTACATGACTCTCGATTATGATATTGGATATAAAAGGGTATGATCATTTAATTTTATGATCATTTACTCATAAACATATTCTCATGTTATGATTACATGTCACATTTTTACCCTTACTGGGCATCTTAGGTCAGCCCTTTCTTATGATTTCTCTACCTGGGTATTGGAAATTTTTTATGTGGGAGTTTTGAAGGGAAAGAACATTAACGGTGATGTTGAATATATTTCACCAATATATTATATCATGTTACATAATTTCTAAAGACACTATATTATTACAGTCCATGGGAATTTATTTTTTAATTCATTTAATATTCATCTAAAATTGTGTAATATACTGGTATGTTAATCTTGGGTCAAAATTTTGTTCCGTAGTCTGTGACACTACTTGACCACAGGTACGCCACTCTATAAAACAGGGGCTAGAGACTAGTATCATGGGTCTATAGAAATATGTCGGGGGAATATACCCCCAATATCAGTTAAATACCGTAGGAGAAATAATATCAATAAAAAGGAACTAACTTTGAAAAATAAATGATAAACATATACATAAACCCATATGTAACCAATTATAAAATTATATAACAATAATATAGATACACTATAAGTCAAGAATTGTTAGAAATAAAATCCATAACAAAAATATAAATAAGATCTTCCACATGAACCTAATCCCCTTCCCAGTCATAACCACTGATAATCTAATCCATCAGCCAATAATGAAACCGAGCACTAGCATCATATCATTAACATGTATGATAAAATGTGCCATGTATTCTCAATTAAAGAGATTCCATAGTGGCTTGACATAGGTACGATTACAACTCAATAAGACACCAGCAACACTTTTTAAAGTGCCGATCAGTTAGTAAAATAGATTATTCATGAAATAATAGAGAAGATAAAAAAATATGGTGATAAAATAACCATGATTCAAAATGAACCAAATAGATGTGAAACATATAATATTTTATGTCTGGGGTATCAACCAAACAAATAAGAAGGATCATATCATATTTTTATCCTAGGAAATGACCGAAAAGGTGCATTTTCCATTATTAAAATTATGGCATTCAATAGTCAATCAATTAATCAAATTCCTTCAGAACATTGGTTTGATAACCAAGCTATGTCCAAATGTTTGGGAGCATAGTAAATCATTATATCATACTAGACTAAAAAATACACCGATGGGCCTAGGGATTTATTCTACAACAACCTAATTTGGATCACTATTTCCTAAAATAGTATCATAGTGTCTATGTAAAAATTATAAACTGAAAAGAAACATTGGTTAGTAAGGATAATTAGTCCAACCATTGCAAAACACAGGGCCTTAGTCCAATAATTTTAGGCATAAAGCCTCAGTTCTACATCCTAACTCAATCAATACCTAAATGGTCTTAAAGAACAAGTCTAGCCAGACCCATGGGAGTTTATCACTAGTCTAATACCACACTCATACACATTTTCACATGGAAATGATTCATAAATAATTTATCACATTTACATAAAAAGTATATTTAATTATTAATGTCCCAAAAACAACAAAATCCAAAATATTGCATAAAAAATCAAATTACTCATTGAAAATCATCTTCAATATCTCATTGACAACACATGTCTTCCAACTAGAATAAAGTTATGCCTAAATCTTCCATTTCAATTTCCATCCATTCCAAAAAAATAAGTAATGAATTTCTTGAAAATTGGGACTGTGTTTTCATTACGAATAATCATTTTAAATCCACCAAGAAAAATATATTCGAAGTCACATTCAGATCAACTCATCCTTTTAAAAATTTCCCACTTATAAAATCATATTCAACATTTTGAACCATAACTAGATCTTATTTCAAAACACTATAGTTAATAATTTTAAAAATCCTCCATGAAATTTTTTATAATAAAATATATAGCAATTTTAATTTCCCCCTTTACTAGTACCCATGAAAAAATTTACCCATTAGAACTTATTTATTTTCAGAAAGGATGTATCTCATTATTTATCTATCAAAATCTTAATTTTTGAGGGATTTGAATAGACTAATATTTTACAAAATTCCAATATCAAATAAAAAATTCACCCAATGGGGACTAGATATGGGTTTAACACCTCAAACTATGTCTCAAATTTCACTTCATATAAAAATAAAAAAACTGAGTACATTGAAATAAACACATACACATTTAAAGAATCAAAAATACGAAAAAAATTTCTAAGATAACCTACATGACATTCTATAAAAACACCCATCCAAATTTTACACATGAATCGATAAAAATCAGATATAATCAATGAGATGTAGAAGAAATGGGGGAAAAGGGTTAAGAGAATTTGAAGGAGATACAATCAAACACTAATCGTATTCCATAAAATGTATGGAAGCATATTAAATGATTTACCTAAAGAATTTATTCATACCAAACCACACAATATATGCATATGAATTGATGGAGAAACATCCATTGGATGTTTGTATGGTTTTGTTCATTACACATGATGGTAGTGGAAGAATGTGGGAGAAATATTTGGGAAATTTTTTTATACTTGATAGGGAAACATATAATTTATCCATTTCATATGTGGAAGAAAGATAGAAAAATAAGGCTCCAAACATGATTCTCAATCTATTCAATGGGTATCTAGTTTTTGTGGTCTTGCTGGAAACCAAAATGGTTTTAAAAATAGTCTGGTACTGGTAAATCACATATGTCTAAGAGGATCGATCTATAAGATCTCTTGGAGTCACCCTATATAGTTTGAAAACCAACACTGTGTCTGTGAGTCATCTTTTGACTATGTAGAGGCTTGGCCACATGTTTTTCCATAAAAGGCTCACAGTTAGTACTAAGCATGACCTAACCATATATTAAATATTTTAGGACTAGGTCTAATTATTTATATTCATATCCTTTAGAAAACTATTTTTAAATCTCTTAATCTTAAGAATTATTCCACCGCCTAAAACAATTGGAGTTAATTTTTTAAAAAATTACGGTCCTCTATGAATGTTCCAGACTATAAGATAATGCAGTTTTATATTACCGTGAATTTGTGGAGCAATATTTCCATAATTCCATGAATTTTAACACTTTCTACCTCAATGTGTACAATTCATCGAATTCTTATTCACACACTATTCTGAAATGAGTGGGTTTTATTTGATCCCATCAATTTCATATTCAAAATTTCTCCTAAAATTGTCTCCATTCATATATTTATATCACATAGTCCATCAATCCATTTTAATCTCCAATCATAATTTCCACTTTGTTAGAACCTCTCCCTATCTCTTTATAAAGGCCAAAGTCTAAAAATTACAAGGTTTTAAATAGATAATAACTCAGTCCTTTATATAATTGATAAATATTTCCATGAGACTCAATGAAAATGTGGTCATAAGATCATTTGATACTTCTAATGTTCATTTTATATGTTCCCACCAAACCCATATACATTTTACTTATATTGAGAAATTAAATTTATATTTTTATTTAAATAGTATGTGTAACATAGTTACTAGAAAATATATTTTTTAGGAATTATCTATCCATATCATCTTACATATACATATGATTTTGATTCTTGACTAATTTAAACCACTGATCATATTCTCCCTCTAAGAAATATACTAATAATTTTGTTTTCTATCACCTAAAAATCTGAATATCAAAAATATCATTTATATATTATTAATCCATGACTCGGTTAAAAAAGGATTAGAGTGTCCACAAATTTTAAATATTTGTTGATGTATAAAGGATTATATTACTAGTTGATCCTTCATTGGTTAAGTCCGATGAACTGTATAGTTTATGGTATTATTCATAACATGAGAAAACTAATTAAGTATCCACAAGATGTTTTAATCTCTGTCTTCCCATATATTTGGATGTTATTATATTATGTTTCAAGAATTTCCAAAATTTACATGAGTTTTTCTATTTCCATAAATTTATTTCTAAATGAATAAAAGATAATAAAAAATTTATAAAATCTTAAATATTTTTGTAGTAATTCGTGAGTGAGATTAATTTATATATTTTCTATTTTCACACATCTAGGATTAAATTTTTTTTCTTTTATTATTTTATATGACATAAATAATTTTGAAATATATCCTTGATAATGGTTTTAAAAAATGATATGATCTAGAAAATCATATCACACTTCAGGGTCAGAAAGGGTTCTCATTTTGGTTCACACATATGCCCTATATGAATATATTGTTTCTACCCAACATTAATTATTTTGGGTTATTACCCCAAGGTGAATTTGTACCAGATCCTATATCCACTCAATGTCATTCAGACATGGATATTTTTGGAAGAAATTATAATCATTTCATTACTAAAATTTAATAGGTTTCCATTTTTTAGAAATATATATCTTGGTTTTCATTAATTTTTTATAGTCATAATTTATAAAAATAACTAATCCATTATTTGATACTGACTATAGATACCTAGTTTCTTCATAAATTATTCTATAAACTATTTCATTGTTGACTGCATTTGTAAGATATGATGTTGTTAGTCTCTTTGAAAATTGTCACAAAAAACATGAAGTATGTAGATTGTTGAAATATATAAAAAATATTTATTCCACAATAACAAAACCATTATAATTCACTCATATATCACTTCATGATATATGATTTTTTTGTGAAATTCATTAATAATAATTGTTATGAGTAAACCACAACAAGGGAACAAGAAAATAGAACAAGATATAATTTACAATGGGTAATTCATGGACATTAAAAATTGAGTATGATCATAAGTACAAAAGAAATAATATAATATAACTACCATGATTACATAATTCAAGTAATAGAAATAATGAAAAATCATAATAATAATACATTCGTAAAATAATCAGAAAGGGTTTTCACCAAGGTTCCATAAAAAATATTATGAAGGATAATCACTAAGGTATCAGGAAACATTACAAAATAATTATCATATGGTATCAAAATATATTTATATATAGAGATTATATCTTAATATAATTAATTATAGAAATATTTGGGAAAAACATTTATATGTAAAATATTATATGTACAACATATGTCACATAATAATATATTATTTTTCATTATTTTTTCCTACAAAAGTTTTTTGTTGTTTTTATAAATATAATTCCAATGTAAATAATTCACAGTTAAATATGTATATACAAATATATATATATATATATACCCTTCAATGAAATTATGATTCAGTATTCAAAACATAAAATTATGTCTTGGAATATCAAATAATGTTATAAGTTGCAAAAAATACACAACCAAGTTTATGGAATGAGGCTAATCAGTTGGAAAATTAATTCCTTGCTAATAGAAAATCATTTGGATAGTAAATGAATAATTATAAACACATGGAATCATAATATTTTTGAAATAAAATGTATTTCTACATAGAAAGTGCATGAATAAAATTATATAAGATTATATTCCCCCAATTGAAATGTGCATTCCAAAATATTTATAAGAGATACATAGAACCATTAAAACTCTTTGAGAGACAATAAAGCAATAAAATTATATACTATTAATGTTCAGTGTGTTTTAAGAGGATATAAATGGTTATATTTTTGAGTATTTATATACAATAAAGTGGGATTCTTTTTAAATATTGGTACATAGGCATTGAACATCATGCTTATAACAAATAAAAAATTCTCAACCTTTCCATAGATTTATCTAATTGTTTTTTGATATATATGGAATATATTTTAGTATTTTATTTTTTATGAATAATGAAACATATATTTATTTTATTTTCAATGTAGAATATATTATTATTCAAAATATTTTTATAAAACCATTTCATATAATTTTTTATAATTTCATAAAACATTATGTATTTAATAATATATCATTAAGTAAAATATAATAATTTAAAAGATATTTTTTCTATAATATAACATTATAATTCTTATTAGTTGATTTCATTCTCTCATAATAATAGAATCCTTACTATATGTTAAATTTTTACCAAAAAAATTGATTGTTACTAAAAATAATGGAAACATATTAATTAAATAATTTCAATGCCTTTAATAAAATAAGGAAATATATTTTATCAATATAATTTTCTATAAGTGGGAAATTTATGTTTAAAAAAATTATTATATATCAATATTTATAAATTTTTATCATATGATCATATTTTTTAGCATTATATAAATTAAATATGACTTCATTAAATTATATAATCATTAATAACCTAATAAAGAGTGTTTTATAATATAAATATTATGGAAATAAAATTTAATTGAAAAACATTATTGTAATACATAAATGTCTTGTAATATAACAGAAATATATTATAGAAAGATATATTGCTTTAGTTGTATTATATGTAATTGTTTGAAAACATTTTTCTATATATTATGATATAAATTAATAAATTTTTTAATTACTAAGACAGCCAAAATATAGAATTTCATTCCTTTCATGTTTCATTCAAAAATAATAAATGAAATTTAATATCATACTAAAACCCATTTCATTTATAAAATAAATACACAATAAAAATACATACCCCAATATATATTATAACTCCGCAGCCTTAAACCTTACTTAATATTGAATTAAATGAATAATTCACATTGAGGATCTTTTCAGGTTTAGAGTTTTAAAGAATTAGGACATAACTATTACATCTCAAAAGATTACAATGTAGACACTTCTACTAAGTTTCCATAATAAAAAAACTCTTAAATAGAAACATGTCTAGTTCCATGTCTTATATAGCGTGACATTCCCTTGATCCCATCCTTGACCTTATTCCACTTTAAGTCCTGTGAAAAACGTTTCAAAAAACTTGGGGTGATCATAAAAAGCTCAGTAAGGGATACACAAAGAATAAAAACTGTTACATTCTCAAACATCAAGTAAACCATGTATACTCTATCAAAGTAATACCTTCACCTTCATGAAGTAGTAAAAACTCTTCACTGAATAAAGTATCATTATGTACCTTTTTGTAACCAAAGGATTACCATAAAACACATATAAAGAACACATAACATATATAAAGGTAACTTGGGACATAAACATACTTAAGTGGAATAACCATACGGTCGACTTCCACACATATCACTTAATGGAATAGCCATACGGACAATTTCCATACATACTTAATGGAATAGCCATATGGCCGACTTCTATACCCAATGCATTGGAGGTTATAACGTAACCACCCATCCTGGTATTCACGGCACCACCCGTCATATGGTTTATCACGTAACCACCCGTCAAATGTCCAAGTACCAATATAAAATCATAAAACATAAAACCAATATAAAGGAAAGATAACATTTCCACATTTGAATCACAATATATCATAATATAAACCTTTATAAAAACCATTTTCAAAATACATAAAAGAGTATATGGTATTTATTTTATTTTAAAAACATTACGGGTTGTTGAGGAAGCCAAAGACCAAATAATACTCGCGGCGGCAGAAAAGGTCGTTGTCACCGCGTACGTTAAAAAAACATTCCTTTTTTTCGTTTAGTAAAGCACTTCGTAGAAAAATATTCCTTTTGTATAAAAGTAAAAGTCAATGGGTTTTATACACCGTATAAAATAAAGTTGTGTATAAAACGAAATATGCCTCAATGAAAGGAGATTGAGACGAAGTCCCTTACAAATATGGTATCCTTGGTTTAAGGACAAATCAATTACATAATTATGTGTGACAAACGAAAAAACAAAATATAATTGGATATTAAGTGTAAAATAATCAAAGGACATTCACACATATTAAAAGGATGACATATTCAATAACTACATGTTGAACCCAAAGGAATCGAAATTGGGTTAAAAAGTTCCCTTGGTAAAATTCAACAGCCTAACGGCGTCACTTCAAAAATTCAGAAAATGAGTTGATGAGAGATAAAAAGGGCATCTCATCACTTGGACATAAAATTTAAATCAATAGGGATATAAAATAACATATCCCAACATAATAGTATGTGAATTAGAAGACATAACCAAAGAAGTCTTTTAAAAAGATGAGGGTGAAAGGTCCCCTTACCGAGTTGGGTAACTTTCGAAACATACACCCCATGGAAGAAGGGTCGTACATTGAATATGTAAATACCCATAAATGGAATTATATTACAAAAGGAGTGTAATAATTGTCAGTACATAAACCAATCAAAGGAAATTGTGGCAAATGTAGCATAAATCTCACAGGAATAAAAGTGAGATGAAAAATCTCTTACGAAAACTCAACAGCCTAACGGCGCCACTTAAAACATCCAAAATGGATTGATGAGAGAGAATCGGGTCTCTCATCATATGAACATAAAAATTATAGTAAGAGTAATATAAAATAACATCCCAATAACTTGAAATATGAGCTTAGGAGGAATGGCATAAAAAAGTGTACTTAAAAAGAAAGACAGGAGTAAGATCCCTTACCTCGTATCCGACTTGACTCGACCATTCTTCAATCTCCTAAATAATAAACTTGAGTTAATCTCTACTTTCTTAAGAATCTTTTTTCAAGTTCATTATCCCTTTTATACCATGTTATGAACATCATGTAATCATTTAATTTAATAATGTTCATTTTGTCGGTATTTGGTTCTTAAGTCAAAAAAATAGACTTCTTACACTTACATGTTGTTAATTTGGTCAAAGGTTCGTTATATCCAGAATGATGTAAATGATTTGGATAACATATATATCATATATATTCAGCATATACCTGTATTTATAATATTACATCACATTTAGAGGTATGAAATGAAATGCACCGTTCATGGAGACGGTAAGCCGTACGTACGCATGAACGCTACTTCCATTTCTATTTCGTATTTTCTGGAATGGAATCATCATTATATAAGAGTATATTATAACATATATTATATCATTAACATTATCCTTTACACATCGCACATATGGTATTAACGAATCAAATCACTTTCAGGGGGCGGTAGTCCGTACTTCCTAAAATGAAGATATCGTGTTTACCCATAATGGAAACAATAATGGTATGCTAGAAATAAAAAATACAGAAGATTTAGGAAAGAATAAACATATTATATATCATATATAAAAATAGTGACATCATAATGGCTACCTTTGATGGTGTTAAATGAGTATTGAACAATCATCGTTTCGGGAGGTAGAATTTCGCCATCCACGGAAACTGTATGTTCTTTAACCATTTGATGTAGTTGTGTGAGAGTGTAGCTCGAATAAATCTTATAAAAACATCCTAGTATATTGAATATACTGGTTTTGTTACAAAAGAAGTAAATAAAAAGAGTTTAGGGGGTTGGAGAATCAAAATAAAACAAATGAACATGAGAGAATGAATTACCTTTAAAAGTGTAACTCTTTTTGATTTGAGCCTAAAGGCTTTTTTTGAAAGGATTCTGCCCAAAGGGAATCCTATAGGATGAGGAGAGGGATGTGGAGAGATTAAATGGGTAGGGTATGGCCGAGACAAAGGCTTGAGGAGTGTGTGAAATGAGGTATAGGTGGGGGCCTTTTATAAGAGGAGAGGAGGGGCACTTTTGGAAATCATGAAACTATTATTTTATTTTCAAAAGTGTTTCGAATTTCTAAGGTCGCGCATTGATATATTTCGAATATAAGATGATAAGGCTTCGAAATATTCCCATACAATAGTTTTTGGACAAGTGTAGGTTTTAGATATTACATTATCTTTCCATTTTATTTAAATCGTTAAATAATGTGGTCATCATTGCATCATCATGATGTCGTAATTAAATTAATTTATATAATATCTAAAAATTATAAAAAAATACTATGATGTAGTAAATCTTTTTATATTTCCAATGACTATTTATAATAAAAAATATGACTTTTATAACCCCATTTATAAATTGTTTTAGTAAAACATATCATGTTTGTGCCATTTTTTACAATAACATTAAATAAAAGGTATTTATGTCATTTTCCAACCAAAGTGGCTCCATGGGGTCCCCAAGTTGACCCATGGCTTTTATTGGTCATCCATGACATATCCAATGAGGTTAGGACATTTTTCTAGGACATCTAATATTATTAAAGTATTATTTTTACCTTAAACTACACTAATTACCACTAATCGCGATTAAAAACTTAATAAGTAACTATTCACCAAAAAATTATTTTAATCTCATTGAACCACATTTTACTTATTAATGACAACCATGTATGTCGGATTTTTGAAATTCAATACACAAAGGTGGCAAAATTTCATTTAAATGGAAAATCAGTTTTTATAAGTACCACTTAGTGATTTCACTATTCATCAAAAATTGAAGTTTTTCAGAAAAATACCAAAAATTCACCCTAAGCTATATTTGATATTCCGAATTCAAAAATGAAGTCTATTTTACAAAATTCAAAACATATAAGTCATATTAATTAATTTAAAAATTAATTCCTGATGTCATGACAAATAGCGTGTTTTTTTGAAACAATAAGTATCAAAAGATTGACAGTAGTTTAAGTCTGATTTCAAAGTGAAATTAATTCCAATGACCACTATTGGATTTAATGGTAAAAATATATTATAATTTCACTTTAAAACCAATTCAAAAGATAATATAATCATATAAATAAATTATATTAATAAGAGGTTTTGAATTAAAAAACTACATTTTACACTATTCATTAAAAAATGAACTTTATCGGAAAAATACCAAAAAATTACACAAAGTAAAATTTGATGTCCTGATTCTAAAGAAGAGTTTTATTTGGTCCAAAAGAATGTATAAGGGTGATCAAAACTATATTTAATGACAGTTCTCAATCAAAAGGTGATAAGTGAACCTTTAGTGAAAATTAGGGTATAAAAGCCTAAAATAGAATTCTTTCCGTATTATAAGCCTTTATCTTTTATTGGATAAATGTAAAAACATTTAAAAAACATATATAATAATATTTTAGTAATTTATATCCATTCTCTCCAATACAGCGGCTACATATTAACTACCATTTAAAATAATATTATTTTATTATTAGAGTGCAACGTAAGATTCCCAGGAAACTCGTTGTTGCGTGTTGGGTACGCCATTGAGCATAGCGTCCCCTTTAAAGTCATATTAATATTTCATTCAAAAATATGGATAAATATGAAAATGTCATATTCTTTATTTACCTGGGGTGTTACATCCTTCCCCCCTTTTGGGAATTGCGTCCTCGCAATTTTAAAATTGCGCTTGGAAACATCCTTAAAAGTCCCACATCGGAACAAGAGTCGGTAAAATAATCACTTTAAAATAAAGAAAGATAAGTACAAAGGTCACCCGAGTTAACCCATACGAGGATCCCATGTAGAAAAATATGGACATGGAGGAGAAAACATAGGGTCATGTTCTGATGGAGAGTGATAGAAAACATGTTTAGGAGAAAGTTAACCACAAGAAAATCACAAACTTGTGATGGGTTAAATGGTATTCGATTCCCCAGTAGGAAAAGTTAATAGACAACATTTTTGTTTTAAGTTAATTTTTATTGAGGAATTTATTCTTAATCACTTATCATGTTGACTTTCAACTTTTATTAGATTCCTTACACAAACTCATATTTCCTCCAAAAGGCGAGTATTTTGGAAGACTTGTTCACATTAAGAGTACTATAATCAAATTTTAGAGAATCACCTAATCCACAAAAGAGAACTATATACATCCCATATCTTTTGACCTTAACCATAACCAAGACCAAAAAGTTTACTACAAGATCAGATAATCCAGAAAAGGATAACCCATTAGAAAGAAAATCTATGCTTAATCTCTAAAATTTGTCCAACAACACCCAAAGTTCAACGAGGACCATTTGATAACCAATTTGTCCATAAAATTCATCAAAGTAAACCAATCTAAGATTGAAACCCAAATATTTGAAGGATTTAGTCACATAGTCTTCCAAGTTAAATCGTAACAATTATCCCCAAACAACATCAGTTGATCTTAAAGTCTCGTATTGAAAAGTAATTAACCTAATCACATATCCTCCATGATAGGTTAATCATTTTCATAAATAACCCAAAATAAACTTACTCTTAATTCTTAAAATCATATAACCAAAAAGAATCAGTCAAACTAACCAGGGACTTCACGTAGTCCAGTGGTAGGCGATAAATACCAGTCGCACTTTGGTTGTGGGTTCGATTCCCGCAGCTTTGTCCGACGCGACGGGTTGTCACATGGTCTGTGTGTTGTCCTTTTTCCAAAACTATATAATTCTTAAATAATTCCCCAAAAAGTGATAAAATCATAAAAAATGATCATAACATATTTTAACCTCAAGTTTATCTCATGCCTTTCATTTTCCAACATATCATATAATAACCCATAATTACCTCAAAAGTAAGGATCATATAAACTCTAATGGTTACCTTTATAATTATTACCTGAACCTCCACATGGATTGGTCATCTCATACATGATGAATTAAAGACCATACCAAGGTTCAAGTGGTTAATCATGACTCCTTGATAGTTGGTTTAGAATAACCATGAGTTTCCTCATTGAATACCCCATTTCATCCAGTCTCTTAATCAAAGAACCACCACAGTTTCCTTCAAACAAATTGTCACTTTAGTGCCTGCTAGATCCATCCATTCACTAAAAACAGAAATGTCAGTGTGAGTATATCAACAAAACCATCATGTACTAATGAGGAAGGTAAACACTAAGATACACTTACTCATTCACTTTATCTAAAACTAGGACTCTTTCTGAAATCCTATCCATTATGGTACTGTCACTTATGCTTAAAGAATACCCTAACCTCTATAGTTATCTAAACCGACCTTTGATACCAACTATAAGGCCCCAGCCTTAAACCTTACTTAATATTGAATTAAATGAATAATTCACATTGACGATCTTTTCAGGTTTAGAGTTTTAGAGAATTAGGACATAACTATTACATCTCAAAAGATTACAAAGTAGACACTTCTACTAAGTTTCCATAATAACAAAAAACTCTTAAAAAGAAACATTTCTAGTTCCATGTCTTATATAGCGTGACATTCCCTTGATCCCATCCTTGATTTTATTCCACTTTAAGTCCTGTGAAAAACTTTTCAAAAAACTTGGGGTGAGCATAAAAAGCTCATTAAGGGATACACAAAGAATAAAAACTATTACTTTCTCAAACATCAAGTAAACCATGTATACTCTATCAAAGTAATACCTTCACCTTAATGAATTAGTAAAAACTCTTCACTGAATAAAGAATAATTACTTACATTTTTGTAACCAAAGTATTACAATAAATCCCATATAAAGCACACATAACATATATAAAGGTAACTTGGGACATAAACATGCCTAAGTGGAATAACCATACGGTCGACTTCCACACATATCACTTAATGGAATAGCCATACGGCCAATTTACATACATACTTAATGGAATAGCCATATGGCCGACTTCCATACCCAATGCATTGGAGGTTATAACGTAACCACCCGTCATGGTATTCACGGCACCACCCGTCATATGGTTTATCACGTAACCACTCGTCAAATGTCCAAGTACCAATATAAAATCATAAAACATAAAACCAATATAAAAGAATATTAACCTTTCCACATTTCAATCAAAATATATCATAATAGAACCCTTTATCAAAACCATTTTCAAAATACATAAAAGAGTATATAGTATTTATTTTATTTTAAAACCATTACGGCTTGTTGAGGAAGCGAAAGACCAAATAATACTCGCGGCGGCGGAAAAGGTCGTTGTCACCACGTACGTTAAAAAACATTCCTTTTTGTCGTTTAGTAAAGCGCTTCATAGAAAAAGATTCCTTTTGTATAAAAGTAAATTTCAAAGGGTTTTATACACCGTATAAAATAAAGTTTTGTATGAAACGAAATATGCCTTAATGAAAGGAGATTGAGACGAATTCCCTTACAAAGACGGTATCCTTGGTTTAAGGATAAATCAATTACATAATTATGTGTGACAAAAAAATACACAAAATATAATTGGATATTAAGTGTAAAATAATCAAAGGTCATTCACACAAATTCAAAGGATGACATATTCAATAACTACATGTTGAACCCAAAGAAATCGAAATTGGGTTAAAAAGTTCCCTTGGTAAAATTCGACAGCCTAACGACGTCACTTCAAAAATTCAGAAAATGAGTTGATGAGAGATAAAAAGGGCATCTCATAACATGGAGATAAAATTTACAACAATAAGGATATAAAAGAACATATCCAAACATAATAGTATGTGAATTAAAAGACATAACAAAAGAAGTCTTTTAAAAAGATGAGGGTGAAAGGTCCCCTTACCAAGTTGGGTAACTTTCGAAACATACACCCCATGGAAGAAGGGTCATACATTGAATATTTAAATACCCATAAATGGAATTATATTACAAAAGGAGTGTAATAATTGTCAGTACATAACCCACTCAAAGGAAATTGTGGAAAATGTAGCATAAATCTCACAGGAATAAAAGTGAGATGAAAAATCTCTTATGAAAACTCGGCATCCTAACAACGCCACTTAAAACTTCCAAAATGGATTGATGAGAGAGAATAGGGTCTCTCATCATATGAACATAAAAATTATAGTAAGAGTAATATAAAAGAACATCCCAATAACAAGAAAGATGAGCTTAGGAGGAATGGCATAAAAGAGTGTACTTAAAAAGAAAGAGAGGAGTAAGATCTCTTACCTCGTATCCGACTTGACCCGAACGTTCATTAATCTCCTGAATAATAAACATGAGTTAATCTCTACTTGATTAAGAACCTTTTTCATGTTCATTATCCCTTATATACCATGTTATGAACATCATGTAATCATTTAAGTTAATAATGTTCATTTTGTCGGTATTTGATTCTTAAGTCAAAAAAATAGACTTCTTACACTTACATGTTGTTAATTTGGTCAAAGGTTCGTTATATCCAGAATTATGCTAATGATTTGGATAACATATATATCATATATATTCAGCATATACCTGTATTTATAATATTACATCACATTTAGAGGTAAGAAATGAAATGCACCGTTCATGGAGACGGTAAGCCGTACGTACGCATGAACGCTACTTCCATTTCTATTTCATATTTTCTGGAATGGAATCATCATGATATAAGAGTATATTATAACATATATAATATCATTAACTTTATCCTTTACACATCCCACATATGGTATTAACGAATCAAATCACTTTCAGGGGGCGGTAGTCCGCATTTCCTAAAATGAAGATATCGTGTTTACCCATAATGGAAACAATAATGGTATGCCATAAATGAAAAATACATAAGATTAAGGAAAGAAAAAACATATTATATATCATATATAAAAATAGTGACATCATAATGGACACCTTTGAAGGTGTTAAATTAGTATTGAACAATCATCGTTTCGGGAGGTAGAATTTCGCCATCCGCGGAAACCGTTTGTTCTTTAACCATTTGATTTAGTTGTGTTAGAGTGTAGCTCGAATAAATCTTATAACAACATCCAAGTATATGTAATATACTGGTTTTGTTACAAAAGAAGTAAATAAAAAGATTTTAGGGGGTTGGAGAAGCAAAATAAAACAAATGAACATGAGAGAATGAATTCCCTTTAAAAGTGTAACTCCTTTTGATTGGAGCCTAAAAGCTTCCTTTGAAAGGCTTATACCCAAAGGGTATCCTCATGGATGAGGATAGGGATCTGGAGAGAGTAAATGGGAAGGGTATGGGCGAGACAAATGCTTGAGGTGTGTGTGAAATGAGGTAGAGGTGGGGGCCTTTTATAAGAGGAGAGGAGGGGCACATTTGGAAATCATGAAACTATTATTTTATTTTCAAAAGTGTTTCGAATTTATAAGGTCCCACATTGATATATTTCGAATATAAGATGACAAGGATTCTAAATATTCCCATCCAATAGTTTTTGGACAAGTGTAGGTTTTAGATATTACATTATCTTTCCATTTTATTCAAATCGTTAAATAATGAGGTCATCATTGCATCATCATGATGTCGTAATTAAATTAATTAATTTATTATCTAAAACATATAAATAAAAAAATACTATGATTTAGGAAATCTTTTTAGATTTCCAATGACTATTTATAATCAAAAATCTGACTTGTATAACCCCATTTAAAAATTGTTTTAGTAAAACATATCATGTTTGTGCCATTTTTTACATTAACATTAAATAAAAGGTATTTATGTCATTTTCCAACCAAAGTGTCTCCATGGGGTCCCCAAGTTGACCCATGGCTTGTCTTGGTCGTCCATGACATATCCAATGAGTGTAGGACATGTGTCTAGGTAATCTAATATTATTAAAGCATTATTTTTTTCTTAAACTACACTAATTACCACTAATGGCGATTAAAAACTTAATAAGTTACTATTCACCAGAAAAATTATTTTAATCTCATTGAACCATATTTTACTTCTTAATGACAACCATGTATGTCAGATTTTTGAAATTCAGTACACAAAGGTTGCAAATTTTCATTTAAATGGAAAATCAGTTTTTATAAGTACCACATAGTGATTTCACTATTCATCAAAAATTGAAGTTTTTAAGAAAAATACCAAAAATTCACCCTAAGGTATATTTGATATTCCGAATTCAAAAATGAAGTCTATTTTACAAAATTAAAAACATATATGTCAAATTAATTAATTTAAAAATTAATTCCCGTTGTCATGACAAATAGCGTGTTTTTGTGAAACAATAAGTATCAAAAGATTGACACTAGTTTAAGTCTGATTTCAAAGTGAAATTAATTCCAACGACCACTATTGGATTTAACGGTAAAAATATATTATAATTTCACTTTAAAACCAATTCAAAAGATAATTTAATCATATAAATAAATTAGATTAAAAAGAGGTTTTGAATTGAAACAAAACATTTTACACTATTCATTAAAAAATGAACTTTAACGGAAAAATACCAAAAAATTACACAAAGTAAAATTTGATGTCCCGATTCTAAAGAAGAGTTTTATTTGGTCCAAAACATTGTATAAGAGTGATCAAAAAATATATTTAATGACAGTTCTCCATCAAAAGGCGATAAGTGATCCTTTAGTGAAAATTAGGGTATAAAAGCCTAAAATTGAATTCTTTCCATATTTTAAGCCTTTATCTTTTATTGGATAAATGTAAAAACATTTAAAAAACATATATAATCATATTTTAGTTATTTCTATCCATTCCCGCCAATACAACGGCTACATGTTAACTACCATTTAAAATAATTTTATTTTATTATTAGAGTGCAACATAAGATTCCCAAGAAACTCGTTGTTGTGTGTTGGTTACGCCATTGAGCATAGCATCCCCTTTAAAGTCATATTAATATTTCATTCACAAATATGGATAAATATGAAAATTTCATATTCTTTATTTACCTGGGGTGTTACATATATCACCCCTTATCACACTATCATGAGATCTAAGGGTATGATGTGGGATGGTGGTCCTTTAATGGGGTGGTATTGTGAAAAATGAATATTTTATTATCTTAAAAAACATAAACAACTCGTGTAAATTATCTTGTTTATGTATCTATTATTGAATATTTTCATTTGTTGGTTTCAGAGTGATCCCAATGTTTTTTCATCCCTCTAGAGATCTAATAGATGAAAAAAATAAAGGTTGTTCTTTCTGGTTTAATACTATGTTATATCCCTTATAATTTAACTACCAAATGTTATTATCCTAAAAAATATTCCCTATGTTCGCAATAAAAAATTATATTTCCAAAAGTCACAAGCCTAATTATCAAAATAAATTACATTAATATTCATTCATTTTGTAATAGTCATTCAATGTTAGATATTTATTGTCGCATTGTCCATTACACCCTTTATAAATTCCACCATTCACATACATCCCATATAATGGTTATATAACTTGTCATGACCTATCCTCGGGGCCCGTGTCGTGACTACCCCAAGCCCGCCTTCCATAGGTCAGGGTCTAGCGACTAGCACAAAAGGTATAAATCCTGATAACTGGGAAGGAATTTCCTTTTTAAAAGTAAACAAAACACCACAGAGTACAAGCAGATGTAAAACACTAAGTACAAAAGAAAGTGATGAAAGGAAAATGGGGCAGAATACAAACCCAACTGAAAGTACAACTACAGATGAACAAAGTACAACAGAAAGGGACAACAGCTGGAAGGATGGAAGCGGTTTCTGGGTCATCCTCCTCAGATCCTACCTGAAGGGTAGGTACAGATGGCGCAGCTCCTGGATCGTCCATCAGGGATTCTACCTGAAGGGTAGGTACATATATCCTCCACAATGCTCTCACCCGTCAACCTCTTCCGAGTGTCGTCTCGCCGTGAATTCCACCTCCGGATACTGACTCGTTGTGTAGTCCACCTCTGGGTACTGACTCGTCGTGTAGTCCACCTATGGGTTCCGTCCAGTCCTCGAACACTCGGCCTCCATCAATACTACCTGTCGTCTGAAACCAACACAACGAGGTGCGGGCATAGCCCGTGCAGGGGTGAGTATAACGATACTCAGTAGGGACCCCGAGTCCCTCAAGGTCTCACTAAAACCAACAAGGATAACCACAAATATGATCTCAAAAGATAACCTCTACTTAGGTATATGCCCATACATATACCTATGTTATCAAGTAACCCATCTCAATCAAGAGGTAAACAAAAAGGTCAAAGACTCAGCTCAAACAAGGATTTTCATTATCGAAACCGTAACTGCTGAAGAGCCCCTATCTGGAGTGTACAGTGGTCCTGTCATGACTTCGAGGTACTGCTCAGTAATCCAAGTCTCTGAGGTACTCCTCCTGTCGAGTACAGCGGGTCTGCTGCTAAATACTGGGCGCTCCATCTGCTGTGGGTCTGCCACCAAATATAAGGTGCTCCCCCTAATAGCCTACACAGTTACTCTTTCGGTCGAGTACCGCGGTTCTGCATTCAACTACCAGGCACTCCGTCCGCCGTGGGTCTGCCGCCAAATACAGGGCGCTCCATCCACTAGGCTAATCGACTAACTCCAAGTCGAGTCGGTCAAGCAGTCGACAGGTCTCAGTCATCTACACGGTCTCCATAATCCGTATGATAGTCTCCGGGAGGGATCGCTCCACGAGCTACTGGTCAATACTCCCAGTATCACAAAGTACCACGAAGTTGTATCTCAAAGGACCGTCTCGTCATAAGGGTCTCAACACAATAGACGGCGCGTCAATCGGACGCCCGGTCTGTGAGTTATTAACCTTTTTGTCCTAGAGGCCCGGTTGGTTTCATGAGAGATCCAACCCAGCCATATCTCAACTATATCCCGAACTATCATAGGGTATACTCATAGGGACTGTTTCTCAATGAGATCACCAACGCTGCTGACGGTTCGTCAAACGGACGTCCAGTCTGAAAGATATCAGCTTTTCCGTTCCAGGGGCTCGTTTGGAGTTCGGGTGCAATCCAACCCAGCCACTATCCAACTGCATCCAAGACTCGTGATAAGTAAGCCAAAATTTCCGTCTCATCAAGAGGAATTCAACGAGACATATGGCGCATCAATCAGACGCCCGATCTGTGAGTTATTGGTTGTTTCGTTCCAGGGGCCCGGTTGGTTTTGTGAGAGAACCAACCTTACCACACTTCAATGGCATCCAAAACTCAAGTAGAGTAAGCCAAAAGATCTTTCTCACTTAGAGGAATCCACCAAAGTCGACGGCACGTCAATCGGACGTCCAGAGTTCAAGTTATGAGCGTTTCCGCTCTGAGGGCCCAGTTGGTTCTGTGCACGAACCAACCCGTCCGAACACAAAGTATTCCAAAAACTTGAGTGCGATATTTCAAAACGACCATCTCGGTCCAAGGATCGCATCGCCGCTGACGGTGCATCGATCATAGGTCTGTAGCCCAAGTTATGGGTGTTTGATCGGAAACAAACCGAAATGGGGGATCTGGGCGCGGCCCGGCGCGGCCGGCTCAGCCAGCGTGGTCGAGCAGAAGCCGCGGAACGGGGGGGGGGGTGTAGACCCCCTCGCCGTTGATTGAAGCTGGCGGCGGTCTGGGCCACCAAAAATCCTCTGGGATCCCGCGAGGCCGCGGGATGCCTTGTGTCGCACCGCCGCGACAACCCTCGGCGGTTGATTGCTCCAGCGGCGCGCTCAGGCGCCGCCACCTCCTGGCGGCCGGACGGCTCCAGCCGCCGCCCACATTCGTCGGCGGCGCCATGCCGGCGACCCGTGCCTCCTGGTTTTCCGTGGGCCACCGGAGTTGCTCCGGTGGTCCGTTTTCAAAACCGTCTGTGCCGGCATTCATCTCTGTTCTCGAACTTTACTGCGAAAGCTTCAAAATAACCTTGCGGCCCCGTTTGTCGTCGCCCATCAATCTGCACGTCAATCAACAAATCGCGCTGTCCTCGTGGTTCTCTGGCACGACACGATGGCGCTGCGCCCCTTCACTAGGGCCCGACTCTGTCCGCGGATGTCTTCAGGTTTCTCCGACACGGCGCGACGACGTCGCGTCCCTGTTCGTTTTCATGGCGCGGCGCGACGACGCCGCACATTCCTTGTCGCACGATGCGCCGACACCGCTCTATTCCCATTTAAATCCACAAAATAAACCAACAAGGATAAGGAGGAGGGTCGGCCGTGTTTGTGCGGTCCGACCCCCTCTCGTTATTGATAGAAATTGGTCATATTTAATGAAGAACGTCAAGGTAATAATCACGAACAAATTAAATAAATAAACCCCTACAGTTTTCCTACAAACAATAATTCCCAACCCGCATCATATTCTTAGCAGATTAACATGATGTGTAGTTGATCCGCGTTCATTTATTTAGAAGAAAGTAACAAGGGGGTCATTAATATTCACAAAAAATTCCCTACCTCGATGTTGCTTGAACGGAGGTTCGTTGAATGAGGATTCGTTGCAGAAAGAGATGTCATGAAAGAAGTCGTCGTCGGTGTCATGGTAAGAGGCATCGCGGAAGGATACGCCACAGAAGGAGACGTCATCCTCCGAGGAATCCGACGTTCTTCACGTTCTTCACATTCTTCGTGTTCTTCGACGAAGGATATGAAAAAACTCTTCAATCCTTAGCCTTTTTCTCCCCAAGACTCCACCACAAGAAACAAACCCAAAATAAAATAAGCACACCTCTTATTTTATTAACATAACATAACCTTTGAATTTCAACAGTTTGAAATTTAAAAATCCACACCTAACTCACTTAATTAATAACATATCTTATTAATGTTTAAGTTGTCAAGAGTTAATGGTGTGTTGAGGGGGGTTGAGGAATATGAAGGGGTGGGGTTCGTGTGGGCCCCACCACCTTCATAACCTCTCTTGGGAAGTTGGGTAGTTACCCAACTTCCACCCAAAGCATTAAACCACTAAAGGAAAATAAAAATTGTAGTTATTTTATAAAATAAACTTCCACAATAATTATCATCTTCTCTCGTGAAAACGAAACTCCGGAAATGGCGTTCCTAAGCAATTACTAGCGCTATGGTTCCATCGGCACCCCCGGAATTCGATTCCGAGCACCGGTTCAAAAGTTAGAAAAACCCACTCGTCCGTTCACTGAACGTACCTGAGCCAAACATCGGAAAATGATTCCGGGCACACTGGGCCTCGGAATCAGGCGCTGTTATAAACCGCGTTCTTGTAATATTCCAAAGAAAACTAAGAAAAAATTTCCCTTGAAATTTCCGGGTGTTTACATTACTCCCACCTCAGGGCTTTACATCCTCGTAAATCTTAAACACAATCTAGGGATACAAAAGCGGTACTGAGAACACATTTGAGCCTCCCGCTCTCATGTGCTTACCTGGAGATTACGTACTACCAATGAAAGCGCATCCGAGGAATCGACCATCCTCGTAGGATCTGCTCATGTCGATCCTCGATCCCTACCTGAACCTCTGTGGAAGGAAGGAATGATTCGTATCGACGTCTGTTACTACAACAGCTAGTAGTGGACACAGATTGTCCCTTGAATCATTTTTAGAGCCATTGGGTCACACTCCTTCACCGCATGCAGCCGCACTCTTCCTCCTCCCTCCATCTCCCTGAACCTGGCGGGGATAACTAAGGCAGGTGGTTGTTGCATGTTAAGATGTACACCACCTCATGCTGCTCTCCTAGATCTGCCTCCACGTCTTCTGCTCCGCAGACTCATCTCTCCTTAAAGCTTCCTCTTATTGAAACATTTAACACGCTCGAGTCTCTAAGACTGGCGCCGGTTTTCTATTTCTTACTGCAATGTGCAGTCTTCATCCACTCCTGGATGATCTGCACCTTCTTTGCATGTGATCTGGAAGAGCTGCTAAAATTTCTCCTTTGCCGAAAAGAGAAACTCAGTCTCATCCCCTGGATGAACCACACCCATTGCCTAATATAGTCAATCCGGACATGAATGACGCATTCTTGACATGGATGATGTCATAAGGCATCGACGTAACTACTAAGAGATCCAACTGTCACTCTCGCCCCCAAGGGTCGAGTCACACTGTCGGCATTAGTGTGAGGTCACTGGGTCTCCTCCAGTTGAAATCTCGAAAGTGATGTTCAAGTCAAGAGTTTAAACCGGGACCTCTTAGTATCAACCAAACCAAGGGACAGGAAAGAAAACATCACAAATATAAGTGTCTTTTTATTATTGCAGCTCATAGTAAAAAGACACGAACATTAAAACAACATGGAAGTAGAAGTACAAGGGACGTATCCACTAGTTTCGCTCCGGTCTACCTTCTTCCGGAGCTCTACTACCTTGTCCACTGCTCGACTGTTGCTCAAGTACCCACCGCTACTTCTGCCTCGGTGGCTCCTCTAAATCCTGTGGATCAATTGTACGAGGAGTCGGATAGTCACTTTCCAGGTGACCCTTTCCGCCGTATGAGTAACACTGTCTGTTTCTGGAATGCCTAGCTCTGTCCCCACCCCCGGTACCCCGCACCACCGATCCTAAAACCCGAGATCACCCAAATACTGGTCTGGTCCTCTTGGACCTCTGTATCATCTGTCTACTACCCACAGATGACTCGTCTACTGATCGAATAACAGGCGGAAAAGGCAGCATCTCTTGAACACGCTCGGGGTGTAGAGCTACTGGCACAAACTCCACCCTGAAGAAGGTATCGAAGTCTTCCCATGCGAAGGTCATCCCGTCGCAAAACTGGAACATGTGTCTCCACCACCTGCCTGCTACTACCTAAAGAAGGCTGGCAGCAAAGATCACCATGAAGTCTGCATGCATCCCCACTAGCCTGAAGACTCTCACCAGAGCCTCCAGCCAAACCTCACCCGCCTGCGGGTCCGTCTCTCCCCGGAACCTGGGTGGCCTCTAGCGCTGGAACTTGTGCAGCGCACTCAAGTGGCATGCATCTCCTACTACTGGGGCTTGTGGAATTAGTGGCCCAACATATGTTAGTATCGCTGGTGCCTCCGTTGGTGCCTCAACTGCAATAGGGCCCTGTACCGAAGCCTCGTCACTCGACATGATGTTAGTACGCACATCCCTCTGATCTCTAGCTGGTCGTCTGAGAAAAGGCATCCTGAAAGAAACAACGTGACATGGTCAAACTATTATACCTTGTTAGCTGACCTGGTTTGAGATGATATTTAAATAAAACTTCTGGAAACACACACGAAATCAGTGTTTTCATGCACAATGTCGGAAATCAGTTGTCGGGGTCCTAGTGTATGGATACGTCGGCCGCCTACACCAAAACTGGACTCCTTGAACTGAAGACCACACTCGGTACCCTTAACACTATTGCTTCCCAGAATTAAAATATCATAGTTATAAGTTCTTTGGTAGAACCGACTCCTTTGATACCAATTTGTCACGACCCGTCCTCGGGGCCCGTGTCGTGACTACCCCAAGCCCGCCTTCCATAGGCCAGGGGCTGGTGACTAGCACCAAAGGCGTAAATCCCGATAACTGGGAAAGCATTGGATTTTAAAAAGTAAACAAAACACCACAGAGTACAAGAGGAAGTAAAACACTAAGTACAAAAGAAAGTGTTGAAAGGTAAATGGGTCAGAATACAAACCCAACTGAAAGTACAACTACAGCTGAACAAAGTACAACAGAAAAAGACAACATCTGGAAGGACGGAAGCATCTCCTCGGTCATCCTCCTCTGATCCTACCTGAAGGGTAGGTACAGATGGCATAGCTCCTGGATCATCCACCACGGATCCTACCTGAAGGGTAGGTACAGATAGCCTCCACAATGCTCTCGCCCGTCAACCTACTCCGAGTGTAGTCTCGCCGTGAAATCCACCTCCGGATACTGACTCGTCATGTAGTCCACCTCCGGGTACTGACTAGTCATGTAGTCCACCTCTGGGTTCCATCCAGTCCTCGAACACTCGGCCTCCATCAGCACTGCCCGTCGTCTGCAACCAACACAATGAGGTGCGGTCATAGCCCGTGCAGGGGTGAGTATAACGATACTCAGTAGGGTCCCCGAGACCCTCAAGGTCTCACTAAAATCAACATGGATACCCACAAAGAAGATCTCAACAGATAACCTCTACTTAGTTATATGCCCATACATATACCTAAGTTATCAAGTAACCCATCTCAATCAATAGGTAAACAAAAAGGTCAAAGACTCAGCTCAAACCAGTATTTTCATTATCGAAACAGTAACTACTGAAGAGCCCCTCTATGGAGTGTACAGTGGTCCTGTCACGACTCCGTGGTACTGCTCACTAATCCAAGTCTCTAAGCTACTCCTCCTATCGAGTACAGCGGGTCTTCTGCCAAATACTGGGTGCTCCGTCCGCTGTGGGTCTGACGCCAAATATAGGGTGCTCCCCATAATATCCTACAGAGGTACTCCTCCAGTCGAGTACCGTGGGTCTGCTTCCAACTACCAGGCACTCCATCCTCCGTGGGTCTACAGCCAAATACCGTGCACTCCATCCGCTGGGCTAATCGACTCACTCCAAGTCAATTCGGTCAAGCATTCGACAGGTCTCAGTCATCTACACGGTCTCTGTACTCCGTATGCTCGTCTCTGGGAGGGATCTCTCCACGACCTACTGGTCAATACTCCTAGTATCACAAAGTCCCACGAAGATGTATCTCAAAGGATCGTCTCGTCATAAGGGTCTCAACACAACAGACGGCGCTTCAATCGGACGCCCGGTCTGTGAGTTATTAACCTTTTCGTCCTAGGGGCCCGGTTGGTTTCATGAGCAAACCAACCCAGTCGTATCTCAACTGTACCCCGAACTATCATAGGGTATACTCATAGGTACTGTTTCTCAACGAGATCACCAATGCTGCTGATGGTTCGTCAAACGGACATCCAGTCTGAAAGATATCAGCTTTTCTGTTCCTGGGGCCCGGTTGGATTTCGGGTGCAATCCAACCCGACCACTATCCAACTACATCCAATACTTGTGATAAGTATGCCAAATTTTCCGTATCATCAAGAGGAATTCAACGAGACAGACAACACGTCAATCGAACGCCCGGTCTGTGAGTTATTGGCCTTTTCATTCCAGGGGCCCGGTTGGTTTCGTGAGCGAACCAACCCGACCGCACTCCGATGGAATCCAAACCTCAAGCGGAGTAATCCAAAAGATCTATCTCACTTAGAGAAATCCACAAAAGTCGACAGCACGTCAATCGGACGTCCAGAGTTAATGTTATGAACGTTTCCGCTCCGAGGGCCCGGTTGGTTCCGTGCACGAACCAACCCGGCCGAACCCAAAGTATTCCAAAACCTAGAGTGCGATATGTGAAAACGACCGTCTGGGTCCAAGGATCGCATCACTGCTGACGATGCATCGATAGGAGGTCTGTAGCCCAAGTTATGGGTGATTGATCATAAACAAACCGAAATGGTGGATCTGGGCACGGCCCAGCCCGGCAGGCTTGGCCAGCATGGTCGAGCGGACGCCCGGTCTGTGAGTTATTAGCCTTTTCGTCTCAGGGGCCCGGTAGGTTTCCTGAGCAAACCAACCCATCTGTATCTCAACTGTACCCTGAATTCTCATAGGGTATACAAATAGGGACCGTTTCTCAACGAGATCACCAACACTGCTGACGGTTCGTCAAACGGACGTCCAGTCTGAAAGATATCTGCTTTTTCGTTCTAGGGGCCCGGTTGGATTTCGGGTGCAATCCAACCCAGCCACTATCCAAATGCATCCAAAACTCGGTTGAATTATGCCAAAAGTTCTGTCTCATCATTAGAAATTCAACGAGATAGATGGCGCGTCAATTGGACGCCCGGTCTGTAAGTTATTGGCCTTTTCATTCCAGGGGCCCAGTTGGTTTCGTGAGCGAACCACCTCGACCGCACTCCTATGGCATCCAAACATCGAGCGGAGTAAGATAAAAGATCCGTCTCACTTAGAGGAATCCCCCAAAGTCGACGGCACATCAATCGGACGTCCAGAGTTCTTGTTAAGAGCGTTTCCGCTCCGAGGGCCCGGTTGGTTCCGTGCACAAACCAACCCGGCCAAACCCAAAGTATTCCAAAACCTTGAATGTGATATGTCAAAACGACCGTATCGGTCCGAGGATCGCATCGCCGTTGATGGTGCGTCGATCAGAGGTCCCTATCCCATGTTATGGGTGTTCGATCAGAAACAAACCGAAATGGGGGATCTGGGCCCGGACCGGCCCAGCCCAACCCCCCCTGGGTCGGCCCGAACTGGGTTGACCCGACCCGGGTCTGGGTCCGGCCCATCTAGGTGCGGCCCGACTCGGTCCGGCCTGACCGTCCAGTCGCGGCTCGACCAGTATGGCCGAGCGGAAGCCACGGAGCGGGGGGGGGGGGGGGGTGCATGGCCCCCCTCGCCGTTGATTGAAGCCGGCGACGGTCTGCGTTGTCGCCAATCCTCCGGGATCCTGCGCGGCGGTGGGATACCCCGTGCCGCACTGCCACGGAATGCCGCAGCAGGTGATTCCTCCGGCGGCGCGTTCGAGCGCCGCCGCCTCCCGGCGGCCTGACGGCTCCAGCCGCTGCCCCCAGTCGCCGGCTGCGCAGTGCCGGCGACCCGCGCCTCCTGGTTTTCCGTGGGCCACCGGAGTTGCTCCGGTGGTTCGTTTTCAAAACCGTCTGTGACGGAGTTCATCTCGGGTCTCGAACTTTACTTCGGAAGCTTAAAAATAATCTTGCAGCCCCGTTTGTCGTCGCCTGTCAATCCACACTTTAATCAACAAATCAGGCCGTCCTCGTGGTTCTCCAGCACGACACGATGGCGTCGCGCCCCTTCGTCATTGCCCGACTCCGTCCGCGGATGTCTTCGGGTTTCTCCGACGCGGCGCGACGGCATCGCGTCCTTGTTCGTTTTCACGGTGCGGCACGATGATGCCGCGCATTTCTTGTAACACGCCTCCGCGCGATGCGACGGCACCGCGCTATTCCCGTTTCAATCCACAAAAGAAACCAACATGGATAAGGAGGAGGGTCGACCGTTTTTGTGCGGTCCGGCCCCCTCTCGTTAATTGATAGCAATTGGTCATATTTCATGAAGAACATCAAGGAAATAATCATGAAAAAATTAGATAAATAAACCTCTACATTTTTCCCACAAACAAGAATTCCCAACACACATCATATTCTTCGCAGATCAACTTGATGTTTAGTCGATCCACGTTCGTTGATTTAGAAGAAAGTAACATGGGGATCATTAATATTCACAAACAATTCCCTACCTCGACGTTGCTTGAACGGAGGTTCATCACATGAGGATTCGTTGTAGAATGAGACGTCGCGAAAGAAGACGTCGTCGGCGTCGCGGTAAGAGGCGTCGCGAAAGGATACATCGAAGAAGGAGACGTCGACCTCCGAGGAATCCGGCGTTTTTCACGTTCTTCGCGTTCTTCATGTTCTTCGACGAAGGAGATGAAGAAACTCTTCAATACTTATCCTTTTTCTCCCCAATACTCCACCACAAGAAACTAACCCAAAATAAAATAAGCTCACCTATTATTTTATTAACATAAAATAAATTTTTATTTTCCTGAGTTTGAAATTTAAAAAGCCACACTTAACTCACTTAATTAATAACAAAAGTTATTAATGTTTAAGTTATTATGAGTTAATGGTGTATTGAGTGGGGTTGAAGAATATGACGGGGTGGGGTTCGTGTGGGCCCCACCACCCTCATAACCTCTCTTGGGAAGTTGGGTAGTTACCCAACTTCCACCCAAAGCCTTAAACAACTAAAAGAAAAAAAAAATTGTAGTTAATTTATAAATTAAACGTCAAAAAATTTTATCATCTTCTCTCTGGAAAACGCAACTCTAGAAATGGCGTTCCTAAGAAATTACCAGTGCTACGGTTCCATCGGTGCCCTCAGAATTCGATTCCGAGCACCGGTTCAAAAGTTGGAAATACCCGCTCATCTGTTCACTGATCGTACCCAGGCCAAACATCGGAAAATTATTCTTGGCACACTGGAACTCGGAATCAGGAACCGTTAGAAACCGCGTTCTTGTAAAATTCCAAATAAAATTAAGAAAGAAAAATTCTTGAAATTTCCGGGTCTTTACATAACATTCTCGATAATGTCTATCAAATTCATAATTCTTCTCATTATTTTGATATCCTTTTGGAAGGGGTTATTTTAGTGAGATATTTTGACACTTTATAATGTACCCTCAATGTCCAAGGTATTATTTGGTGTAACGACCACGACCACAATATCATGGATATGGTTCCATTCTTTTTTTCATTATAAAAAATTATGCTTCAAATCCAAATGTAAAAATTAGTTATGTAATTTTTGGAAAAATATTAACATAAATTATAGGCATTTAATATTGGTTATAGAAAATAAAAAAATATATATATATAAAAATGAAATGAATTATTTAAATACCATTCTAATATCTCTTATCCATATCCTACAAAATTGAAACAAAATAAGGGTGAGGTCAAATTCAACGTAAGGGTTAAGCATTGAAAATCTATCAAGAATCTTTAAGATTAATCTATATGGAAATATAAGTAAATGAAATAAAATTCAATTTAAACATTACCACTCTCTAGATAATATAAAATAATATCAATATATAAAATAATGTAACTGAAACAAATTCCAATTAATATATTACAAGGTCATAAAATTGTTGGATGAAAAGACAATAAAATTATACCACATAAATAATCACATGAGATTGAACATGACTATTCATACTAATTGAATGATCACATTAAAAATCAATAATTATGGATTTCATAATGATATACACATTAATTATCTTGATATATCCTTATGTTAATTTCTATGAAGATATATCCTCAAGGGAATCAATGTTTGTGGGTGAAAACCCACCTTATTTGGCTGACTGATGCATATCATGATACAACCGCTGAATCAAGGGGCATCCAATAAACCATCCTCAACCCGTGTAAAATATGGTCAATTAATTCATAGAATATAGAAAAGTAAATTTAAAAAATAAAAAATAATCCTTATAACAAATATATATTGAGTAAAGGATAAATATTTAAAAATGTATTCCCAAAAAATCCAATTATATTCCTTCTAAACACCATATGTAATAATGGTATACTGCTTAGGAAATAAACATATCCATGATATATAATACTAATATTTAGGGGAAATTTAATTCCTACATGAAAATGAAAAATGAAAGGTGAAGTTAATGATATTAAAAATGAATCACAGAAAAAATTTCATTTATTTCCTTATTAAAAATGATTATAAACCATAAAAAGGATAAATAAGGATGATATCAACATATTGTAATTGGATTAATAATCAATTATTTAATTAATTATTAGAAAAAAATCATTAAATACATTATTAAGGAAAATATAGTTCTTATTTTATAAACCCTTTTCATTGAAAATCAATTATAAAAAATAAAACATTAAAAAATAAAGAATATTTTCATTTAAATTAATCATTGAGAAATATAAATTAGTCATTTAAAAATATTATTAGTCATGAAGACTAGAAAATTTTTCATTTCAAGACACATTAAAACAAAGAAAACATTTTATTTTTAGTAAAAATCAAATAGGTATTTTTTTGAACATTAATTAAGATTCTGTTGAATATTTTTAACGATTAAAATGGTTGAAAATTACTTTTAAAAAAAATTATAATTTTAGAATCATTTTTGAGAAAATTTTTAGAAAACATTATTTTTGTATTAAAACATATTCTTGATTGAAGTGAATTATTAAGTAAGACGTTCTTAAGAAAAATTAAAAATATATTATGTGAAAAAGTGTGGGAAAATGATATTACTGCCTGAAAAGACCACGAATCATCATATTATAAAAAAATTAATTTTTTTATTAATGAATATTCTAATAATATTTTTGAGTGTATGTTTGAGATCAAGCAAACCTTTTTTAATATGAGATTATAAAGTAATCCCTTATAATGGTAGGAATTTTGAAGTGAAATAAAAAAAATGAATATATTTTGAGTATAAATTTTCAATGCACATAAAATGGTGGTAATAAAAAATAATAAAATAAAAATTCATTAGAATCTTAATAATATAATATTATCAACAACAAGGGAAGTAATGTAACTAACTCAAATGAGATTGGGTTATGAAATTACTTACCAAATGAATAACATTATGTTAAATCCAATTAGATGAAGTAATTCAAAATTGGTAATAAAATAAAATAAATTATGAATTAATAAAGATAATACATAAAAAAGGTGAAGATTATAAATCATTTAAAATATATTAGGTATATAATATTACAACAATGCTCAATAAAATGAAATTCAGAAACATTCAAATACTTCTTGGATTGTTTGAATTTAAATCCCAATAGATGATAAAATTTCAAATTGAAATTTAAAATACCATGAATAATGAATTATACAAGATATTACTAGTCATATGTTTAGTATTTACACCATATAAATGAAATTACATTGATAACATTACAATATGCCTTGTAGGAATTATATTGTAACAAAATCCATTACCTTAGGCTTTCTCTTGGTTGTAAGAAATTAAAATAATGTATATTAGTTTTAATCATATCATTAACATAAAAATATTAATAATTATAATATCACATATGATGGTTTTATAACTTCTCATCGTCCATTTGTTAATAATACATCATTATTTTCATTGTTTCAGTTTATAATAACATTATTTTATCATTCATGTATAGTCATGAATGAACCTATTTCATCACATATTATATATTCCAAAAATCTAATAAAAAATTTTCATGAAATAATTTTCATATTTTTACCAAAATATTACTTATAAAGAAAATAAATAATTTTGTTTATGAAAATTTATGTATATTAAAATCAAGGAGACGTTAACTTTTACACACACAAGGGTAACATTTCCAATTTGTATTTATCATTATAAAAAGGATGTATGAAATATTTTACCATTAAAATATTATCATAATATATTATCTACAATATTAAATACATATATATATATATATTCTTAAATGTGTCTAGATGATAAAAAGAGAGTCACATTGCTTCATGAACGTTGTAGTCCACACATACACAAACAAAGGTATCATATATATGTGTTTGTGAAAATGTAATAAAAGTAAATAATATATATATATATATATTATAATTAAATAATGATAAATAGGTCATAAATATAGTTATTAATTAAATTATATAATATTTATTCATTAACAATAACCTTATTACATTCCATATAAGCAATTAGTTAAAGATGAATCGCATCGATTCGCAGGGCGGTAGCCCGACATACAATAGAGAGACGTTATTAAACATCCAATAGAATATAATATAAAAAATTGATATATTTATTGAATAGAAATATAAACGATTTAAATATCGTATATATACATTAGGTCCATAATTTTAAATTACGTTGATAGGTGTTAATGGAACAAAAATGATAGTCGTTTATGAGGTTGGTGGTCTCTTTACACACAAACAATGATTTAATAACGAAATTAATGGAATTAGAGATGGTTTTAAGACACTAAAATACTATGCATGCTTCTTGGTATATTTAATATAAATATTTTATTTTATATTCATGGTGTAAAAATAATTTAAGGAGTCTAGGAGGGAAACTAATTAAATATAGTTGTTCAAAAATATTACATATTCTTCAGGTATCCAACATAAGATTCCATTATATCATTAAAATGATGATTTTATGACAAAAACGGATTATAGGATCAGGATATAGATGTTATGGACTGATTTGGGAAGGTCTTGGTTGAAACGAAGTTGTTTTTTTGGGATGAAGAGATAAGAGGGGTGACCATTTATATTTGGGGTGAGTGAAACATTTGTAATTTTCTAGTAGAGTTTGGTACAATGATATTTTTACATAATATCAGTTCTTGATAATGAAAACAATTCCATACAAGATGTTTTGAGCTCTACATATGGCTATAAAATGTATGTTTCACATGTTTTGGTTCATTTTTACACCATTTATTTTATGTATATTCACCATATGATCTAATTTTTTCTATAATCATAGTAATGAATTTTAACATCATTCGATAATCATTTTTTTTAAAAATAATAATAACATATTTATACATTATAAATTATCTTAATTATGAATTTTGTATGAACTTTTTTACTCAATTTATATAAGTAGAAATAGTTATTTTTTAATATACATCATATATGTGATTTGAAATATGGTTTTAAAGAAAAAAAATTTAGAAGTAAAAATTATTTTTATTATACTATTTTATATGAAATTAATTCCTAAAAATCGATTAATTGATGTATGGTTGTTTTAATTTAACATTAAAACCATTAAAATATATAATTTGTCTTTATAATCTTTTTAAACCAAATGGATGTTCAATTCAAATTTTATATTTTCAACATTCCTCCAAAAATGAAACTTATATGGAATGGACAAAATAAAAAGAATCGTATAATTTTGGTATTCCTATTTCAAAAATGAATTTATTTTTTTTACATAAATTTTATAAGTGGTAATAATTAATTGTAAATTTTCTTCACATGGAATGATAAAACATTCATTTAGAATAATATTCTTTTTTCAAACAAAACACATCGTTTCTATTTGAATTGATTCTTATCATAATTATAGTAATTATATTTCTAAAAATATATATAATCTATATTTTTCATATTTAATTTAATCCCCATCATAACATAAATTTAATTTATAATAAAAAACATATTATATTATATATTAATGTTTTAGTATTATATTATTTTTTATTAAAACACGATCTTTCTAGTAATGAATGATATCAAAGGAAAAATTTGATGTGTGAAATAAAACATTACTCGTTATTTTTTGAATATAAGGCTAAACATAATGTTTCATGTAATTAATAATTGACTCAATAGTTTTTATAATATATTATATTAATTAGAATTAATTTATTTTAAAATAAATATATCCTAATGTCTTGGGGTGTTACATTTACTTCATAGCTTACTGTTGTGAGTGACATACACTATCAATTAAAATTTTATTCATTTATAAATTTCTGGGTTCACATTCTATACATCTTAAATAATTTTTTCCCTCACAATTTTATCATAATTTAGCATATAAATGGGTTGACATTTGAAAGTTCTTTTGTTGAAAACCACATATAAAATAAGATTTAATAAAATTTACTCTTAATAAGAGATGAAGGGAAGTATGATGCTCACCAAGAATAATCACAGAACATGGATTCTAATTATGATAAAATTGGTTTGAAATGTAAACATCGACTTTGAATAGTAATGTAACAACCAAATATTATTGGAGAGTGATAGATAACATTGATAATAAGAAATTGGTTTATCAGTAGAAATTTATTGACCAGAAAACCATAATCTCAATAGGTTTTAAGAAGTTCACTAATATAATCAGAAATTATGTTAATAAGATAATGTTCAATTCCAAGATCCTTTTAATTGTATTGGGAATACTTTCACAAGATGATATATTTTATTTATTTTATTCCATTTTATATGAAAACATCCATCCTATGTTTGTTTAATAACTAATTACTACTTTATCTATTACTCTAAAAAGTGAAAGTGAATTTCTTATATTGTATTAAATTATAGATCATAATATTTATATAAGAATTATGATTTATTCCATTGATATCCAAATTTAATTATAAAATAATGGATAGATGTTCATAAACGATATGACCAAATCTTCATATAGTGAAGTAATATGTTAATCTTTAAAATATCATCCAATTCCAAAATTAATTAATTTCGTAAATTGATAAACCTATGACACACTGAAATATTATTATCTAAATTATTTGTAAAGAAGAAAAATAAATTTCCCAAATTATATTCTCATTGATCCAAAAAATATGAAATATCTCTTAATCATATCATAGAAAACATGTAAATATCTTCATATTGTATTCTATTGAAATATAGTAATAGGATGAATTTCTCCACACAGATATTGGAAAAATTCATTATTACTTTTTAATTATATAAAATATTGGTTATCAGACATATTTCTTAAAGCTTCAAGTATTTTAAACTCTACAAATAATTGCACAATCCACTATTTCATAATTCATTAACAAGTTCTAAGGTAGTCAAAATGATCCAAATTACCTTATCCATATCAATCAACTCTTTTCCCAGTATCATCATTTCAATATCAAAGACATATTAATGGTAATATTTACCTTATGTAAGAGTTTTAGAAAATTTTCATCTTTTCACTATATAATTTCTCTTAGTCATCAGTTCTATTCATCATATGATTTCAAAGCCTTAACGAAAAATTATTATATTATATTTATTACATATTTCATAATAAAAATGAATATAATATCATCAAAAAAATATCATCACAAAATTTTTCATGGATCAAAATACATATCCATTTTAATCATTACAGTTCAAAAGTATTATTAACATATTATTGACAATGATCCCTTATCCTCATCTAATGTATATTCTCGTGATGCATTGGAAAAAAAATTCCCCATATCACAACTGTTGAATCACTATCCATTGGAAACTATTATATTAAACATAAAATCAATATAATGTTGGGCTTACTCCCTACTATTTAATAAAACTCAACATTGTTTAAAATTGTATAGGGGGTATCTTTCTACAATTCTCAACTGTGGGAAAATATATCATTACCATCTTTAATTTATCCAACTATTTCTCATTCATCATCTTCTTATTCTATATCCCTCCAAATCCATATTACATAGAAAATTCATTCTATATATTTTCATAACATGATACTATTACATCATTTGATGAGAACATTTAAGATTCAAATTCACTTAAAAATGGTGTCATAAACCCATAAAAGAAACAATCAACCTTACTATTTGAAATATGTTAATTAATATGGTTTCCATTCATTCATCTATGTTCTATATCAAAAAAATGTAATTAATTATATTATATTATATAATTATGAAACAAAATATAAAATCCAAAAACAAGTGAAATACAAAAGATAAATTATAAAACTTATGCATAACTAATCTCATAATCTTGAGCATGGTTTTTTGGGGGGATAACAAAATTTTCAAATACATTATAGTGGAATGTAAATATATTTTCAAATATCCCCAGGATATCACCTCGATGTTTCAAACCTGTTTTGAAGTTAGGTTGGATTTCATGTATCGGGTAATGTTCAATTTAAGGAATTTAAGCCCAATGATGTATTTTCTGAGTTATAGCCATTAAGTACATTAGTAACAAAACCAAATCCACATGTAGTATCCAAATATGGATGTATTTCAACAAAAACCACAGAATATGTATCTTAATAAATAATTAGTATGTACATATATAAATATCCTCAAAGTCTATCATAGGGTTATGTTCCCTAATCTATGTTTTACATAACAAAGTTCACATTTTATATACTATGCCTGATCACTTACAAACTATAAAGACCACAAACCTAGTATCCCAATAGAAAATTTTGTAATTTATTACATTGGCACAGATACAAGATTCAAATTAAAATTTGTCAATTAGTTATGTAATTTTTTAAAAAACAAGATATTCACATGATATCCATTTTTATTAGGAATAGAAAATAGAAAATAAAACATAATACATCACAATAGAAAAGGAGCACCATCCTTGAAATCTTATTCAATTATCTCTTCTTCATATCCGGAGGAATGGAAAAATTATGGTTAATATCAAATTCTAAGTAATCGGTATGTAAAGTGAAATTTATCATGAATCAATTAGTATAATTAACATTGCAACTTAAATAACTAAAAGCACACTCCTTTAAAATAACTTGATCTCCATTATAAGATAAGGTAAAATCTATATATAAATATAAATAACTAAAATAGATTACAATTAACCAATATCATGAGAATAATGTTATTGAAATAAAATATGATCAGATAATTTCATTAAAATTTTATCATCCTTGAATCCATCATTTCATATCATATGCTAAACATAACCATTATTATTCTATCATTCATACTGATAATAGTGACCAAATTTACTTCAAAAAAATACAATGTCGAAAGGAATTATTGGATAAATTATATAATAAAGGGCCATTTAGGATTATAGTGTTATAGAATTAGGAAATTATCTATAGAACATGGGGTCATAAAAAAATGGTTCATAACGATCATCATTGTCTACCACTATACCCAAATTTGATAATTTTTCATCAACATCATCCATGTCAAATCCATATAGGAATAGTCCATTTAACATATCTCCTCATATCATGGGTAATATAAAATATATTAAATATGTGGGGATATATTTTTAGTATCTTAAATAAAGTGTGATATAAATAATATCATAAGTGGATAAGAACATATACATGAAACGTTGAAATTAATCCATTCATATCATTGAACAAAATTTTGAGTCATTTAAGAAATCATATATTCTTATATTAAATGAATCATAAAACAATCAATGTATATGTTCCATAATAGTATAATAATGTCATAAGAAATGGGACTTTTGGTATTCATATACATAGAAAATAATTTTTCAATGCCAAAAATTATGACATTCGTAAAATTTTAGGCTTGGTTTATTTATCTATGTATATACATTGGGGTTGGAATGACCCTTGTGTACCATATAGTTTCAGGATTAATAGGATCTCTTTTTTACCCTTTATTTATTAACATATGATGAACTCATGTGGACCTTGTAGTGTCTATATTATGATTACATCCCATTAACCCCCTAGGTACAGGCTTGGGCTTACCACCCATGTACCCCTTTTTAAGGGATTGGGATGAAAAATCTTGTACCCTTCTATTGCGGGAATGATATATACACCAGTTCATCATTTTATTAGGGGCATGGTTTGACCACCCATACAATCATTGATCTCATATAAATTTATCATGATCCAATTAAATGGAGGGTTATATAGGTATTAAATGTCACAAAATGAAAATCATATATCTGTGTTACATAAGAATTCAAATCATTATTCAAATCAAAACCTATGGAAATCAATGTTTTTCATAAATATTTCATCATAACATAAATCATAAAAATAATTTGGTTTCATAAATATAAATATATTATAAACATAAAATAAATATACAAAAATTTTAATTATGGTATTCCTGAATTATATCCATAAAAAATCATATAAACCATCAAATAATGTTACCATTGTTGGGAAAATGTATTCCTTGAAATAATTCTTAAGGAAAATAAATTTTTTATTTTATAAATATTTATTTTATTAAATTCAACATAATTATAAAATTTAATATTTTCTTGTAAAATAATATGTAATGAACCAGAATTTCTATGTAATTTTTTTCATAAACACATTAAAAATTTTACGAGTCCGCAAAAATTTACGGTGCTTGATTTTGAGGACTGGTGTTCTCGGAATCAATTTCAGATGTTTTGTACAAGTACGTTCAGTAAATGTACGAGCATGATTTTATGACATTTGAACTAGTTCTCGAAAATGAAATCTGAGGGCACCATTGAACTCACATCACTGGTATTCACTTAAGAAGACTTTCACCTCAATGGCAGACAGTCGGGAATCAAAGATAGTTTTTGGGTTTTATGTGGAATAATAAAATAAAATAGGTTCATGAGTTATTTTATTTTATTTTTTTTATAAAAACCATGTAGAGTTTGCAGGTGGGGACCCCCACACCTTAACTTCCCATGAGAGGTCATGGTGGTGGGGCCCACCCCAACTCAACATCCATTGGGATGCTTAATTTGGTGGGGACCACCCAAGTTAGAAGCCTCTAGAACTCCCCTCATTAATGAGGGGGAGCCTCTTGCTCACCAATACACTTAATTGTGCCAACCCACCCCAATTATATTAATTAAACCGCATTAATTAATTAAATACCCCATTCCTAATTTTTACCAATGAACATAATAGACAACTTGATCATTTATTTCGTGGGGGGATATTCTTTTTTGGAAAGGAGGACTGTGGAGAAGAGGAGCACTTGGAGATAGAAAGCCAACAAGAAAAGGCTCTCTGATGAAGAATGCCAACAAATGAATAATGAATCTGAGGTATAGGTGTGTTTGATTTGATCAATGTTATTATGGTTCCTCATAAGTTGTTTTATTCCTCTTGAACCACTTACTATCAAACTAATGGGGAGAGACCAGGCCAAACTAACACGGCCCGATTTCTCCTCTGTATTTATTATGTTGTGTTCTGCACATTATTCTTAGGTGACGAACAATGGAACGTTGCAGTTTCATTTCGCGACACAACGATCTCAATTTGAAGACCCAACATCACGATGACCTGGTGGAGGTGCGAAGACGATTGCAGGTGAAAGATCAAACTATACTGGGAAGACCGTTCTTCGACTGTTCTTCGAGCGGGAGATTCACAACATGTTTTCGGAGCTGATCGGAGGCCGAAAAATGCGAGTAATGATTTTGGGTATTTGGGGAAACCATGTTTCTGATGTTTTGGGGTGATCGAATCGTCAAAAGGGAGAATAGGAATCATGGGAGTCACACTGGCCAGAAGCGTCATTTCTGGAAAATTCTAGAATACATGTCATGTACTTCCAAATAACACACCATGTATTTCGAGCTTAGTACAGTTACGATTACAGGTGTTAGACATGCGTCACATGGGGTGTGACCATTTTCACATAGCGTATACTCTTCTCCCACCTTGGAATAGGCGGTTATGTGGGACTCAACGTGTATCCTGGGGATACACAAACACAAGATGATGTACATGATCATGTACTTCACCACATGGCTTGGCAAGGCTAGTGACATGGGATACCCCATGTACCAGTTACACGGGTTAGAGAACACGGGTTGAGTACATGTACGGGCACAAGGCCATCGTACACGGTGTCGACCCCAGTTTTTGGGACACGGTGTGTAACCATACCACACGCTGTGTTCTTAATTTTCTACACAACCACCCTTTTGACATGGGGCATTTCACACTAGCAGTACTCGAGGTCTGACTAGTGGGAGTGTACGTTATTCCAAACCACCATGTACTTTCTTGTAAATGGATTGGTCATCTTGTCCCTGGTGTCATGGACACAATTTGTTTGGTTTCCCCCTATGATGTGGCAGACCTCTGAGATACTTTTTTTCGTGACTTTTGTGGAAGTTGACATATCGACACTTGGAATGAAGAGAGGACCCTCCCAGAATCAAGCATTCTTTGTGGAAACCCTGTGGCTGGATGTGCACATGCATCTATTCCTGGATCATGTGTTGGTCCGACAGTTCTCACTTCTGTTCCTGGTTAATGTGTAGGTCTGACAGAATAGCTGGTCTTGGATCATGTGTTGGTCCGACATCTCAGATAATTGTTCCTGGATCAAGGGTTGGTCCGACAATTCTAACATATGTTCCTGGATCATGTTTTCATCTGACAGAATAGCTGGTCCTGGATCATGTGTTAGTCCGATAGCTCCAACTAATGTTACTGGATCCTATGTGGGTATGAGAGTTCTAACTACTAGTCATGGATCATGCATGGGTCTGATATCATAGATGATTTATTGGCTATATTTGATCATCTCTATCCCTCTACATTAGTTGTATACATGTGCGAGAAGAGTCAATGATTCCTCTGTTTTCCTCATGATTGATATGGGTTAATTGAAAACATATGTATATTTATGGGAATATACCTAAGTAATGGATATCAATTGATTTCATATATTTTGATTTATCCTTTGTGGATTTTGAGAGACCATGAGGGTCTTTATAAGGCCCCAGCCTTAAACCTTACTTAATCTTGAGTTATTACAAGATTACACATTGAGGATCTTTTCAGGTTTAGAGATTTATAGAATTAGATCATGAAACTTGCATTACATTCCATATTTAAACAAAGTGGTTACATAAAAGACAATATTCATCAACAGAAACATATTTAAAATAAAAAATGCATTCATTCTTGACACTTACTTGACACTATCATCACATCTTTTACATTTCCCTTGACTTGTGAAAAACATTTAAAAAACATGGGATGAGCATAAAAAGCATAGTAAGGGTGATAAAATTTATGGAAAGGAAACATGAGTACTTATATACATAAGATTGAAATCATACTTTACCCATAAAGCATAAGAACTTTAACATACCTCATAAAATCATGAATAATTCATAGAAATCATAAGACATAAAGGTAACTTGAGGCATTCATAACATTCTTACGTAGGGAGTAACCCTCTTGGTTACATTTGGAATACCCATCACAGAATATTCCCTAAATCTCTTCAGAGAAACCTTAACGTTTAACCCCTTTGCGTTACCCAATGCATTAGAGATATATATCGAGCTCAGCTGCCCTTAGTTTATCATGGAACCAACCGACTTCATAACAATGCCAAAGAACCATAACATAATCATAGCACATAACTTAAGCATAAAGGTAATATAACATCCCCACATTGCAATAAAAATATAACATTTTAAGATATTGAAATAATGAATCCATTCTAAACACCATTTTCAAAACCATTTAAAACATTTAATAAAGAGATTTTTGAATCAAAGTCTCCCATACCACTTTGAAACTTTTATCATTTTAAACCATTAATATCCACATAAATAAATCCTTGAAACCATTGTGAAAACATGGATATTAATGAGAAATATTTATAAGAATAAATCATTAAAACTTTTAAAACGATATTTTAGTTAAAGGGTTTTTATCAAAATGAGAGACACTTGAATACAATAATTGAGGAATAACATTTAATCAGAGCATTATAATATCATGATAATAAAGGGATTCATGATATTATATTCCAAATGATAGTATATACACCATATAAGAGTGAATTTCTGCATAACAACAATAAAGTCTCAATGGAAATGTAAATTGAGATGAAATCCATTATAAAGATGGTTTCCTTAAATTAAGGATAAATCAATATCATAATTATGTGTGAAAATTAAAAATACACCCAATATATGTGTATATTAAGTTTAAAATAATAAAAGGTCATTCACACATATTCAAAGGATGACATATTCAATAACTACATGCTGAACCCAAAGAAATCGAAATTTGGTTAAGAAGTTCCCTTGACAACCTAACGGTGTCACATAAAAATGAGTTGATGAGAGATAAAAAGGGTATCTCACCAGTTGGAAATAAAATTTACATCAATAAGGAAATAGACTAACATATCCCAACATAATAATATGTAAATTAAAATACCCAACAAAAGAAGTCTTTTAAAAAGAGGAGGGTGAAAGGTTCCCTTACCGACTTGGGTATCTTTCGAAACATACACCCCAATAAAGAAGGACAATACATCATTGATGTAAATACTCATAAATGAAAGTATATTACACAAAGATTAGAATAATGGGATGTATATATACCACTCAATAGAAATGGTGGAAAATGTAGCATAAATCTCACAGGAATAAATGTGAGATGAAAAAAATCCCTTACGAAAACTCGGCATCCTAACAGCACCACATAAAACATCCAAAAAAGGATTGATGAGTTAAAATATGGTATCTCATAATATGATCATAAAAATTAAAGAATGAAGAATATTAAAATAACATCCCTAAACATAAGAACTATGAGCTTAAAAGAAATGACATAAAAGTGAGTACATAAAAAGGAAGAGAGAGGTAAGATCCCTTACCTCGTGTCCGACATGACTCGATCGTTCTATAATCTCCTGAATAATAAAATTTGGTCGAATTATAATTATTTAAGGACTTCCATTAAATATTAATATTCAGTTCATATCACATATTATAATGTTATAATAATTGGTTAATAATGTGAGTTCATATCAGACATTTTTGTCGATGTTCAGTACATGAGTAAAAATCGAACTAGTTGTAAAAGAATTTTCCATGTAGTTATAGGTACATCATCTAAATAATATTATTTATGTCTTAAATATCATATATATCCAGTATATATTCATTTTTTACTATTCCATAGCATTTGGAGGTAAAAAATTTAACTCACTGTTCATGGAGACGGTAGGCCGTACGTACGCATGAACGCTACTTTCATTTTTTGTCATATTAATGGAATTAAAACAAAATGAGAGATATATATATTATAATTCTAGAATGATATCCATAATTTATATTTAATATATTACATATATATCCATTATATATATCTACTTATAATAGTTCATAACATTTGGAGATACGAAATGAAATGTACCGTTCAATGAGACGCTAAGTCGTACGTACGCATGAATGCCACTTTCATTTATTTTTTTTGTATTCAATGGAATGAAATAATTAAGATATAAAGGTATATTAGAATTCCAGTAGGATAAAATATGTAATACCATTAATTCCATCCATTATATGTCCCACATATGGCATTAACGAATCAAATCACATTGAGGGGGTGGTAGTCCGTACTTCCTAAAATGAAGATATCACATTTACCCATAATGGAAACCATAAAGGTATGCTATAAATGAAAAATACAGAATATTAAGGAAAACATCAACATATTATATATCATATATAAATATAGTGACAACTTAATGGCCACCTTTTATGGTGTTAAAAGAATATTGAACAATCATCGTTTAATGAGACAGTAATTCACCATCCAAAGAAACAGTATGTTCTTTAACCATTAGACGAAGGTATGTGTAATTTTAGCTCGAATACATCACATAAAAAAATCCTAGTATATTTAATATACTTGTGTTGTTACAAAAGAAAAGAATAAAAATAGTTTAGTGGGATGGAGATGCAAAATAAAACAAAAGAACACAAGGGAAGACATTACCTTTAAATCCGGTAACTTCCTTTGATTTGATCTCAAAGGATTCCATGAAAGGATTATTCCCAAAGTGAAGCTTCAATGTTGAATAGATGGATTTGGAGAGATGAAATGGGCAGGTTTTTGGCCGAGCCAAAGGCTTGATAGGTGTGTGTAATGTTGTAGAGGTGGGGGCCTTTTATAAGAGGAGAGGATGGCACTCTTGGAAAGTTATAAAATATTACTTTATTATAAAATGTTTTTTGGATTTAAAAGGTCCCAAAAGGATATATTTAGAGGATAAGGTGATTATGTTTCTAAATCCACCAATACAATAGGTTTTTGACAAGTGTATGTTATAGTTTTAACATTATCTTTTCAATTTATTTAAATCCCTTATTAATGAGGTAATTGCTTCATGATCATGATGTCATAATTAATTTAATTTATTTAATGTATAAAAATTATAAAACAAATATCATGATGTAGGAAATCTTTTTATATTTATAATTAATTTTAATTGTCAAACATATGACTTGTATAGCCCCATTCAAAAATTGTTTCACTAAAACATATCATGTTTGTGACATTTTAATTTTAACTTTAAATAAAAAGGTATTTATGTCATTTTCCAACCAAAGTGGCTCCATGGGGTCCCCAAGTTGACCCATGGATTATTTTGGTCGTCCATGACATATCCAAAGAGGGTACAACATGTGTCATGTTCATTTCATATAATTAAAACATTATTTTTTTACTTTAAATTACACGAATTACCTATAATAGCGATTAAAAACATAAAAGTTTCTATTCACCAAAAAATTATTTTAATCCCATTTAACCACATTTTACTTTTTAATGACAACCATGTATTTCAGATTTTTGAAATTCAAAACACAGATGTGGTAATGTTTAATTTAAACAAAAAATCAGTTTTTTAAGTACCACTTAGTGGTTTCACTATTCATCCAAAATTGAAGTTTTTCAGAATAATACCAAAACATCACCCTAAGATATATTTGATATTATGAATTCAAAAATGATATCTATTTTAACAAATTAAAATCGTATATGTTACATAAATTAATTTAATAATTAATTCCCTCTGTCATGACAAATAGCGTGTTTTTATGAAATAATATATATTAAAATATTGATAGTAGTTTAAGTCCAATTTCAAAGTGAATTTAATTCCAATGACCACTATTGGATTAAATGGTAAAAATTTATTCTAATTTCTCTTTAAAACCAATTCCAAATATAATCTAATCATATAAATAAATTATATTAAAAATTGGTTTTGAATTAAATTACAACATTTTCACTATTCATTAAAAAATGAACTTTATCGGAAAAATACCAAAAATTTACACAAAGTAAATTTTGATGTCCCGATTCCAAAGAATATTTTTATTTTATCAAATATAAAACATAAAATTGTCAAAAGGTGGATTTAAAATAGGTTCTCCATCAAAAGGCGGTTAATCAACCTTTTAAAGAATACTAGAATGTTTACGCTTAAAATTGGATTCATTTGCATTTTTAATCCTCTAACATTTTTTGTAAAGAGTAAAAATATTTGACAAAAATATATAATCATTTTGTAGTTAGTTCGGTTCATTCCCTCCATTACAATGGCTAGGTGTTAACTACCATTTAAAATAATATTATTTTATTATTAGAGTGCAACGTAAGATTCCCAAGAAACTCGTTGTTGCGTATTGGGTACGCCATCGCGCATAGCATCCCCTTTAAAGTAATATTAATATTTTATTCAAAAATATGGATAAATGTGAAAATTTCATATTTTTTATTTACCTGGGGAGTTACATCCTTCCCCCCTTTTGGGAATTGCGTCCTCTCAATTTTAAAATTGGGCTTGGAAACTTCATTGAAAAGCCCACATCGGAACAAGAATCAGTAAAACAATCACCTTAAAATAAAGAAAGTGAAGTACAAAGGTCACCCAAGTTAACCCATACTAGGATTACATGTAGGAAAATATGGATATAGAGTAGAAAACAAAGGGTCATGTTCTGATGGAGAGTGATGGTAAACATGTCTAGGAGAAAGTTAACCATAAGAAAATCACAAACTTGTGATGGGTTAAATGGTATTCGATTCCACAGTAGGAAAAGTTAACAGAAAACATTTTTCGTTTAAGTTACTCTTCATTGAGGAATTTATTTTTGAGCTTAACTAAATCATAATGAAACATACTTAATTGTAACACCCCAAGCTTCATCGGTACGTTTCCTTTCGAATAATGCAATGGCGTGCATTGTACGGAACTTCGAGATTTTGACACACCATAACCAATCAAACTAGCCGTTATGAATATTAATACCTACTTTTTGAAATTTTATAAATTATATCTCTCAAAATGGAATTCATTTTTGGATTCGTAATATTGAAATTATCCTAGGGTGAAATTTTGGTATTTTTCGGATAACATTCATATTTTGATGAATAGTGAAAATTACTAAATTTTAATTATAAACAACTTTTTTAATCAAAATAATTAATAGTGATAAATTATGAATTTGAGTGGTTTTAAAGTATATTTAGAATATATTTTTACCATATAATACAATTTGGGTCATTGAACATAATTCCACATTTAAACCAGACATAAACAAGTGACAATCTTTTGATAGTTATTATCTCTAAAAAACACGCTTTTTGTTTTAACAACGGGAATTAATTTTAAATTAATTTCTACCACTTCTGTGTTTTGAATTTGGAAAAATGGTTTCCATATTTGGAATCAGGATGTTCAAATTGTGTAAATAGGTAACTTTTATTTTTAAACATTTTGGATAATTACTTCGGTAAATATTTTATTTACCATGGTTAAAGGGTAAATCCGGTAGACAAGGGTTAAAAAATAATATTATAATAATACTAAATTACCCTAAAACGTGTCTTAACCCTATTGGTTGATACATGGTAGACCATGGGAATCTTTGGGTCGATTTTGGGACCCCATGGATCCACTTGTAAGTGATAATGACACTTTATTTTAATTAAGTTAAATTAAATACAAAAATTATACAAACATATATCTTTTAACAAAACAATTGTTAAATAGGGTTATATATGTTGGATTTTAGATTATAAACTTTCATTATAAAGATAAAAATATTTCCTACATAATTATATTTTATTTATAATTTTTATACATTAAATAATGTAATTTATTTATGACACAATGATGATGAATTAATTACTTTAATAGTGAAAAATTAAAATAATTGATATTATAATTACCCAAATAAATATAATATGAAACTTTTAATGAATTAAAATAATTTTATAGGATAATATGATATAGTAGGATTGAATTAATTGACTTTTTCGAAGTAATCAATCTGTTATGAGTTTCACAAAAATCAACTATTGAATAGTGTCAAAATTAACATAAAAGAGTTCTTAAAACAAATATTATATTATTAATTGATATTAAATTCCTAAAAATATAAGTTTCGGCCAAGAGACTTATATCATGATAGGTTCATAATTAATGTACTACTTGTGGGTCGCTTGGATGTATATAGTAAGTTTATTAACCATATAATATAAAAATTCAAAGAGACATTGTAGAAGTGAAACTAATTAACTAAGAGTTAATACTTAAAGATAAGGTTAATATAATGACCCAAACCTGTCTAAATTATATTGGATGAGTTTTTTTCGACCCATACCCACCTTAAAATTTAAATAATAAACTTTGGAGCCATTATTAACCGAATATGAATTTATTATAAATTAATATTTCTAGCTTTTCCAAAGGTGCCCCTCACCCCTCTTATAAAAGGGAACTCCTCCTTCTCATTTCTTCACACCTTCAAAGCCCTTTGGTTCGGCCAAACCCTGCCCAAATACTATCTAAACATCCCTCAATACAACCTAGAGTCCTTATTTTGATCAGAATGCCAACCTAAGGATCCATTTTGATCAAATCAAAAGGAAGAACCCGAAGAAGAGGTAATGTTTTCACCACCCCTTTTAAACTTCCTTTCTTCTTCCACTTCCTCTTTCTTTGTTATTACAATTATAAAATAATAACTCCAGTATCATATATATACTTTGATTTTATTATAAATATGGTACAACCATATTCATTATCCTATCCATCCTTTTAATAACATGTCACCATACGTGCGTACGTACGGCTTACCATCTCCACGTCGTGGTGTAATTGTTATTCAATATATTATTATTTGGATGGGTATAATAATGATGTGTAACTCATGTAAATAATAAATATAATATGATAATGATTTTTTATATATGATATAACATCCAATTATATATTATTTTAATATCAAAATAATGATATTGTCACTCGTGCGTATGTACGGACTACCGTCTCCACGAACGCGATGAGATTCATTCTCCATCATATCCATTCAACTATAATTATAATTTGATGATTTCAAAATAGTATCTAAGGGAATTATATAATTCTGGATATGAATAATATACATCCCATTAATAATGAATATGGATCACATAACAATGAATATAAGGTAAAATGAACCCGTTAACACCTGAAATGACGATAATTCTAAGATATTATTAACAAATCAATGTTAAAAGAACATATATGATATCATATTAAAGTAAATGATTCTTGTATAATTCAATAACAATTATTTCACCATTATACAGGAGGTAAACCTACCGTCGACCAAGGAAAAAGTACAAAGTAAGGGGTTTCTTATCTAACTTTTAATTCTGTGAGAATTCCATTGATCACCACTTGATTATTGCATGTGGTGTATGTGTACTCCCCATGATCGTATTCATTGTGTAATATACTTTAATTTATGTGTATTTACATCATCATGGTATGATACTTCTTTCATTGGTGTATGTTTCGAAAGTTACCTAATCGATAAGGGAATTTGAGATTTCAATTTCCACTCATTTGGCTTTACACATTTTTCATTGATTATATTACCCCAAGATTATGTGTGGAATCACTATTCATTTGATTATGTCGTAATTTCCACTCCCCATCCTATGGATATAATTTTGATACACATAATCACTCCATTTATAATTCTCAAGTAATTGATATGAATTTTATAAGAGTAATTTTAACTCATTCACCATTTGTGGAGTTAAACATCCAATCTGTTTGTCTTGTTTTTACAAGAATATGTGTGAATATCCTTTGATTGTTTTACACTGAATATCCATTCATATTTAGTGTATTTATATTTGTCACACATAATTACATCGTTGATTTATCCTTATACTAAGTATACGGCCTTTATGAGAGATTTCATCTCAATTTACATTCCATTGAGACTTCTTCGTTGTTATACACCAAATCACTTTTATATGGTGTATATAATGTACCTTGACATAGTATATCATGAATTCCTTTATTCTCATGATATTAAAGTGTTTTTATTACCTCAATTATTTGTATTCAAGTGTCTCTCTTTTGGTTAGAAACTCTAACCAAAATACCATTTTAAAATGTTTTAAAGACTTATTCTTCTAAATCTTGCTCAATAATGTCCTTTTTTTTAAAATGGTTTTAAGGAATTATTTATATGGACATTAAAGTTTTAAAATTAAAACTCCTTTTAAAAGTTTCAAAGTGGTATGGGACACTTTGATTCAAAAATCTATTTTTGAATGGCTTCTTGACAAATGGTGTGACTTTAAAATGTTTCCAAGAAAAGGGGGATATTTCTCTCAAATTGTTTTGATGATTATTTTAATATATATCAACATCCTTCATTATTCTTGATTGAGGACAATGTGATACAATACAATCTTACATATTGTATCGAATGAGTTATGTTTGACTGTGGATGTGATATTTTTATATCATTCATGGTTTGTGGTAAAAGTATTGACATTTCGTATGCTAGTTTTAATACGAATGTTTATGTTATGTTTAAACCTGTTCATATGAGAAATGCATTGGACTTAATAAGTGACGGGTGGAGCCTGCTATAGCTCCTCGATGCATCGGTAGGTCTCATGAGAAAAACATGTGTCTTGGCACAAGGCCTTGACAAAATCTTATTTGTAGTCTTGGAACGAGGCCTTGGCTATGTGGTTATGATAGTCTGGCATTATGCATTCCATCATTATGAAAGTGGTTATTGATAATGCATGGGATTGTTCGACTAGTAGAATATCCATGTGAGTAATTAAATGGCATTATTTTATTTTACCTTTTCTATTTTATACTGAAGTTCAAGTTTAAAAGGCTTTTGTTTTAGTTATAAATTACCTTAAGTGTTTATGCTTATCTATGAAAGCTTCTGCTATAATGTTATCCTTACTGAGCATCTGAGCTCACCCCTTTCAATGTTTTATTTTTACCAGGAATATGATGAAGTAATTTATGAATGACCTGCAGGGATAGTATGAGGGGATATGAAGACAAGATGTTTTTTTTATGATGTAATGTAAAAATTTATGGATGTATCTAGTTATTCCAAGGCTACTAAACTAATCGGTCTTTCGAGACTTGATCTTTCTCGTGATCATGCCAATGTTATGTAATAATGCACCGACTCTAGGTAACTGGGGTCGAGGCATTACATTTGGTATTAGAGGAAGTTTAGTACAAACCTTGGAAGCTAGATTTAGATAAACTCTGATTAGAGCACGTAGACCTAAGATGAACTTTGAGGATTAGTATAAAAGAACTTCCTAGAATTTTGGTATTGTAGAGATTTTGTGAGTTTTCCGAGCAATAAATCCATGTCTGGATACGAGCAGGTAGAGGCGGATCTGGCACAGATGTACCTAGGGGTAAAACCCAAAAACACCGCTTTGAGCTAGACTCGAACAGGAACTGGTGCACGACAACGGGCCTTGCTGCACTCTTGGTTACGACACTCCCGAGGGATATGCTTAGGATAATTTACATTTTTTTACAAACCGATTTAAGTAATATATATATAAGATGAGAGTAAATGACCTTGGTTAATCCTAATATGTTTCAAATTGAGAATATGGTGACATTTTAATCTCTAAATGATTTTACGACTACTGTTACTCACATAATAGTTTCTAGTTTTAGTCAATGGCTGGATTCCAAGGAAGTCATAGTGACTTTGAGAATGATGTACAAGGTGGGAACGGTGGTGGCAATGAGCAACAAAATGGAATGTTGATAGGCGTAAAAGATATTGTCTTTATGCCAAATCAGTTTTCCAAAAATATGATCAACAACATATATATTAACCAAATCCCAGACTCAACAAGGAAGAGAAAGGTGATAAATTATAAGTGCTCCAGCAATGGAGACCATGGAGAAAAGAACCCTCAATTTTCATCATGTAGGAAATGTGGAAGGAGACACCCAGGAAAGTGTCTCAATGGGACAACGAAATGTTTTACGTGCGGGAAGGAAGGACATAAAGTGAAGAATTGCCGAAGAAAAATGAAGAGTACTATGGAAGAAGATAAAAATTGTCCCAAGAGACCATTTACAGTCATTTCCCGTAAATGTAGGGGACCTGGCCATTACCCGAGTGAATGTCCTATTCTATAGGATATTTTCTTGGTCAAAGAAGAAGCTATGTGGAAATAAATGGTTGGAGAAAAATTTAAAAAGTATTAGCACTCCTTGTTGATGGGTTTACATTGGAATAATTTTCTCTTGTATTTTTAACCCCGCAGTTTTCCATGTGAGAATGATATTTGAGGAAGAATTGTCTCTTCTCTTGTGGATATAGGTATAAATAACCATTTGGTTTTATATGATCATTGGGGTTTGAGAAAATTATAAGTTATTATAATTTGGGATGAAAATGCAAGGTATGATATAACTTTTGTGGTTAAATTATGTTATTTTGAGGAATTTATCTCATTTTGGTAATATTATAAAATATGGTTTTTGAAAAAGGACAACACGTAGACCGTGTGACAACCCGTCGCGTCGGACAAAGCTGTGGGAATCGAACCCACAACTAAAGTGTGATTGGGATTTATCGCCTACCACTGGACTACGTGAAGTCCCTGGTTAGTGTGACTATTTTTTTTAGTTAAATGATTTTATTGATCAATAATAAGTTGATTTGGGTTCTTATGCCTTATCAAATGAATACCCTTCGTATAGGAAAATGATTTGGTGATTAAGTGATAAATTTTAATTTGGAAGATGTTCGCTTTGTTGGGAACACTATATTCCCAAGGAAAATAGAATACAATGGGGTTTCATTTATAGATTAATGGTAGATTTTTATCTAGGTTTTTATTGTGGATTTATAGTGATTTGGGTTATTTAAGGAAATGATTAACCTATAACAGGGAATATGTGATGATGTTAATTACTTTTAAGTATGTGACTTTAAGGGTATTTGATGTCATTTGGAGATACAATTTAACATGGGAGACTACATAATCAAATTCTTCTATGTTTTGGGTTTCAATATTAGTTTGTATTATATTGAAGGATTTTAAGGACAATTGATTATTGAATGGTATTTATTTAACTTTGGGGTATTGTTGGTTTAATTTTAGAAATTAAGATTAGTGCATATATATCTCAAGGAATATCCTTTTGGGGGATCATTAGATCATTAACTAACCATTTTGGTTTTGATTAATCTTCAAAGACAATGTAAATATATATTTTATCCTACACGGATCATGTGATTCTATAGAAGTTTATTCTAGCTCATCCAGTGTGACAAAGTCTTCTTGAATACTCATCGTTTAAAAAAATTGAGTTAGTGGTGGAAATTTATTAAAGAATGAAACTCTACTTAAAAAGTAAGTATATCTCTTAATGTTCTTAGTCAATATCATAAATGAATTCCTTGTCCTTATGTAATGTAACTTAAAACATAAAAAAATGTTGTCCGTTTATTTTCCTACTAGGAGACTAATGGTCATTTGTCCCAACACAAGTTTGTGGTTTTCTTATTGCTAACTTTCTCTGGATCATGATTTCTATCCCTATCCATCAGAACTTAACACTTAGTTTATCATCCATATCCATGTTTTCCTACATGGAATCCGAGTATGGGTTATCTTGGATGACCCTTATACCTCTCTTTCTTTCTTTTAAAGTGATAGTTTTATTGACTCTTTTTCCGATGTGGGACTTTCCATTATATTCCCAAGCACAATTTTAAAAATTGTGAGGATGCAATTTATTGAAGGAGGGGAGACTGTAACACCCCAAGATTCATCAGTACGTTTCCTTTCGAATAATGCAATGACGTGCATTGTACGCAACTTCGAGATTTTAACACACCATAACCAATCAAACTAGCCATTATGAATAGTAATACCTACTTTTTGAAATTTTATAAATTCTATCTCTCAAAATGGACTTCATTTTTGGATTCGGAATATCGAAATTAGCCTAGGGTGAAATTTTGGTACTTTTTGGATAACATTCATATTTTGATGAATAGTGAAAATTACTAAATTTTAATTAAAAACAACTTTTTCAATCAAAATAATTAATAGTGATAAATTATGAATTTGAGTGGTTTTAAAGTATATTTAGAATATATTTTTACCATGTAATACAATGTGGGTCATTGAACATAATTTCACATTTAAACCAGACATAAACAAGTGACTATCTTTTGATAGTTATTATCTCTAAAAACACATTTTTTGTTTTAACAACGGGAATTAGTTTTAAATTAATTTCTGCCACTTCTGTGTTTTGAATTTGGAAAAATGGATTCCATACTTGGAATCAGGATGTTAAAATTGTGTAAATAGGTAACTTTTATTTTTAAACATTTTGGATAATTACTTCGGTAAATATTTTATTTACCATGTTTAAAGGGTAAATCCGGTAAAGAGGGGTTAAAAAAATAATATTATAATAATTCTAAATTCCCCTAAAACGTGTCTTAACCCTATTGTTTGATACATGGTCGACCATGGGCATCTTTGGGTCGATTTTGGGACCCCAATGATCCACTTGTAAGTGATAATGACACTTTATTTTAATTAAGTTAAAATAAATACAAAAATGACACAAGCATATATCTTTTAACAAAACAATTGTTACATAGGGTTATATATGTTGGATTTTTGATTATAAATATTAATTAGAAAGATAAAACGATTTTCTACATAATGATAATTTATTTATAATTTTTAGACATTAAATAATTTAATTTATGTATGACACAATGATGATGAATTAATTACATTAATAGTGAAAAATTAAAATAATTGATATTATAAATACCAAAATAAATATAATATGAACCTTTTAATGAATTAAAATAATTTTATAGGATAATATAATATATTAGGAATTAACTATTTGACTTTTTTCGAAGTAATCAATCTGTTATGAGTTTCAAAAAAATCAACTTTTGAATAGTGTCAACATTGACATAAAAGAGTTCTTAAAAAAAATATTATATTATTAATTGATATTAAATTATTAAAAATCTAAGGATCGGCCAAGAGACTTATATCATGATAGGTTCATAATTAATGGACTACTTGTGGGTCGCTTGGATGTATATAGAAAGTTTATTAATCATATAATATAAAAATACAAAGAGACATTGTAGAAGTGAAACTAATTAACTAAGAGTTAATACTTAAAGATAAGGATAATATAATGACCCAAACCTGTCTAAATTCTATTGGATGAGTTTTTTTTCGACCCATCTCCACCTTAAAATTTAAATAATAAACCTTGGAGCCATTATAAACCGAATATGAATTTATTATAAATTAATATTTCTATTTTTTCAAAAGGTGCCCCTCACCCCTCTTATAAAAGGGCACTCCTCCTTCTCATTTCTTCACACCTTCAAAGCCCTTTTGATCGGCCAACCCCTGCCCAAATACTCTCTAGACGTCCATAAATACATCCTAGAGGCCTTAGTTTGATCATAAAGCCAACCTACGGAGCCCTTTTGATCAAATCAAAAGGAAGAACCCGAAGAAGAGGTAATGTTTTCACCACCCCTTTTCAAGTTCCTTTCTTCTTCCACATCCTCTTTCTTTGTTATTACCATTATAAAATAATAACTCCAGTATCATATATATTGTGATGTTATTATAAATATTTTACAACCATATTCACTATTCTATCCATCCTTTGAATAACATGTCACCATACGTGCGTACCTACGGCTTACCGTCTCCACGTCGTGGTGTAATTGTTATTCAATATATTATTATTTGGATGGGTATAATAATGATGTGTGACTCATGTAAATAATAAATATAACATGATAATGATTCCGTATATATGATATAACATCCAATTATATATTATTTTAATATCAAAATAATGATATTGTCCCTCGTGCGTATGTACGGACTACCGTCTCCACGAACGCGATGCGATTCATTCTCCATCATATCCATTCAAGTATAATTATTATTTGATGATTTAAAAATAGTATCTTAGGACTTGATATCATTCTGGATATGAATAATATACATCCCATTAATAATGATTATGGCTCACATAACAAAGAATATAAAGTAAAATGAACCCGTTAACACCTGAAATGATGATAATTCTAAGATATTATTAACAAATCAATGTTAAAAGACCATATATGATATCATATTAAAGTAAATTATTCGTGAATAATTGAAAAAAAATTATTTCACCATTATAAAGGAGGTAAACCTACCGTCGACCAAGGAAAAAGTACAATGTAAGGGGTTTCTTATCTCACTTTTAATTCCGTGAGAATTCAATTGATCACCACTTGATTATTGCATGTGGTGTATGTGTAGTGCCCATGATCATATTCATTGTGTAATATACTTTAATTTATGGGTATTTACATCATCATGGTATAATACTTCTTTCATGGGTGTATGTTTCGTAAGTTACCTAATCGATAAGGGAATTTGAGATTTCAATTTCCACTCATTTGGCTTTACACATTTTTCATTGATTATATTACCCCAAAATTATGTGTGGAATCACTATTCATTTGATTATGTCATAATTTCCACTCCCCATCCTATGGATATACTTTTGATACACATAATCACTCCATTGATAATTCTCAAGTCATTGATATGAATTTGATAAGAGTAATTTTAACTCATTCACCATTTGTGGAGTTAAACATCCAATCCGTTGGTCTTGTTTTTACAAGAATATGTGTGAATATCCTTTGATTGTTTCACACAGAATATCCAATATTATTTAGTGTATTTATATTTTCCACACATAATTACGTCGTTGAATTATCCTTAACCTAAGGATACGGCCTTTATGAGAGATTTCATCTCAATTTACATTCTATTGAGACTTCTTCATTGTTATACACCAAATCACTTTTATATGGTGTATATAATGTACCTTGACATAGTATATCATGAATTCCTTTATTCTCATGATATTACAATGTTTTTATTACCTCAATTATTTGTATTCAAGTGTCTCTCTTTTGGTTAGTAACTCTAACCAAAATACCATTTTAAAATGTTTTAAAGACTTATTCTTCTAAATCATGCTCATTAATGTCCATGTTTTAAAAATGGTTTTAATGATTTATTTATATGGACATTAAATTTTAAAATTAAAACTCCGTTTAAATGTTTCACAGTGGTATGGGACACTTTGATTCAAAAATCTATTTTTGAATGGCTTCTTGACAAATAGGGTGACTTTTAAATGTTTCCAAGAAAAGGGAGATATTTCTCTCAAATAGTTTTGATGATTATTTTCATCTATGTCAACATCCTTCATTATTCTTGATTGAGGTCAATGTGATACAATACAATATTATATATTGTATCGAATGAGTTATGTTTGACTGTGGATGTGCTATTTTTATACCATTCATTGTTTGTGGTAAAAGTATTGACATTCCGTATGCTAGTTTTAATACGAATGTTTATGTTATGTTTAAACCTGTTCATATGATGAATGAATTGGACTTAATAAGTGATGGGTGGTGCCCGCTATAGCTCCTCGATGCATCGGTAGGTCTAATGAGACAAACTAGTGTCTTGGCACAAGGCCTTGACAAAATCTTATTTGTAGTCTTGTCACAAGGACTTGGCTATGTGGTTATGATAGTCTGGAATTATGCATTCCATGATTATGAAAGTGGTTATTGATAATGAATGGGATTATTCGACTAGTAGAATATCCATGTGAGTAAGTAAATGGAATTATTTTATTTTATCTTTTCCATTTTATGCTTAAGTTCAAGTTTAAAAGGCTTTTGTTTTAGTTATAAACTGCCTTAGGTGTTTATGATTATCTATGAAAGCTTCTGCTATAATGTTATCCTTACTGAGCATCTGAGCTCACCCCTTTCAATGTTTTATTTTTCCCACGATTAGGAAGAAGTAATTTATGAATGACCTGCAGGGATAGTATGAGTGGATATGAAGACAAGATGTTTTTTAATGATGTAATGTAAAAATTTATGGATGTATCTAGTTATTACAAGGCTACTAAAATAATCGGTCTTTCGAGACTTGATCTTTTTTGTGATCATGCCAATTTTATGTAATAATGCACCGAATCTAGGTAACTAGGGTCGGGGAATTACATAATTGTCACGAAGACATTCAATATTTACTAGATTCCTTAATCAAACTCATATTTTCTCCAAAAGACGAGTATTTAGGAAGACTTGTTCACATTAAGTGTACTATAATCAACTTATTGGGAATCACCTAATCCAAAAAAGAGAACAATATATTTCCCATGTCTTTAGATGAAATCCAAAACCAAAATTGTTAGTACGAGGTTAGATAATCCATAAAAGTACAATACTTTATAAAAAGAAAATCTATTCTTAATCTCCAAAATTTGTCCAAAAAACCCAATGTTCAACGAAGACCATTCGATAAACAATTGTCTATGAAATTCTTCAAAGTAAACCAAACTAAGATTGAAACCCAAATATTTTAAGGATTTAATCACATAGTCTTCCAAGGTACAAATTATGTTTTATCTCCAAATAACATCGATTTCTCTTTAATTCTCATATTGAAAACTAATTAACCTAATCACATATCCTCCATGATAGGTTAATCATTTCCATAGGTAACCCAAAATAAACATACTCTTGATTCCTAAAATCATCTAACTAAAATGAATTAGTCAAACTAACCAGGGACTTCACGTAGTCCAGTGGTAGATGATAAATACCAGTCGCAATTTGGTTGTGGGTTCGATTCCTGCAGTTTTGTCTGACACGATGGGTTGTCACACAGTATGTGTGTTGTCCGTTTTTCAAATCTATATAATTCTTAAAACATTCCCTAAAATGAGATAAAATCTTCAAAAATAATCATAACATATTTTAACCTCAAGTTTATCTCATGCCTTTCATTTTCCATCATAACATGTAATAACCCATAATTACCTCAAAAGTAAGGATCATATAAACCCTAATGGTTACATTTATAATTATTACCTGAACTTCCACATCGATTGGTCATATCGTACATGATGGATTACAGAACATACCAAGGATCAAGTGGTTGATCATGACTCCTTGATAGATGGTTTAGAACAACCATGAGTTTCCTCATTGAATCCCCCATTTCATCCAGTCTCTTAATCAGAGAAACACCACAGTTTCCTTCAAACCTATTGTCACATTGGTGCCTACTAGATCCATCCATTCACTAAAAACAGAAATGTCAGTGTCAGTATATCAACAAAACTATCATGTACTAATGAGGAAGATATACTTACTCATTCACTTTATCTAAAAACTGTGACTCTTTCTGAAATCCTAACCATTATGGAAATGTCACTTTTTCTTAAAGAATACCCTAACCTCTAAAGTTATTTAAACTGACCTCTGATACCAACTATAAGGACCCAGCCTTAAACCTTACATAATCTTGACTTATTACAAGATTACACATTGAGGATCTTTTCAGGTTTAGAGATTTTGAGAATTAGATCATGAAACTTGGATTACATTCCACATTTAAACAAAGTGGTTACATAAAATACATTATTCATCAACGGAAACATATTTAAAATAAAACATGGATTCATTCTTGACACTTCCTTGACACTATCATCACATCATGTAGCTTTCCCTTGACCTGTGAAAAACATTTCAAAAACTTGTGATGAGCATAAAAATCTCAGTAAGGATTATAAAAAGTATGGAAAGGAAACATGAGTACATATATACATAAGAATGAAATCATACTTTACCCATAAAGCATAAGCACTTTAACATACCTCATAAAATCATGAATAAATCATAGAAATCATAAGACATAAAGGTAACTTAAGGCATTCATAACATCCTTATGTAAGGTGTAAACCTCTTGGTTACATTTGGAATACCCATCACAGTATATTCCCTAAATCTATTCGGAGAAACCTTAACGTTTAACCCCTTCGCGTTACCCAATGCATTGGAGAGCTATATCGGGCTCACCCGCCCTTAGTTTATCACGGAACCACCCGTCTTCATAACAATGCCCAAGAACCATAACGTAATCATAGCACATAACATAAGAATAATGGAAAGATAAAATTCCCACATTGAAATAACAATATAACATTTTAAGATATTGAAATAATGAATCCATTCTAAAAACCATTTTCAAAACCATTTAAAACATTTAATAAAGAGATTTTTCAATCAAAGAGTCTCATACCACTTTGAAGCTTTAAAAATTTTAATCCAGTAATATCCACATAAATAAATCCTTGAAACCATTTTGAAAACATGGATATTAATGATAAATATTTATAAGAATAAATCATTAAAACATTTAAAACGATATTTTAGTTAAAGGATTTTTATCAAAATGAGAGACACTTGAATACAATAATTGAGGAATAACATTTAATCAAAACTTTATAAAATCATGATAATAAAGGGATTCATGATATATTATTCCAAATAATATCATATACACCATATAAGAATGAATTCATGCATAACAACAATGAAGTCTCAATGGAAATGTAAATTGAGATGAAATCCATTATAAAGATTGTATCCTTAAATTAAGGATAAATCAATCTCATAATTATGTGAGACAAATATAAATACAACCAATATAAGTGGATATTAAGTGTAAAATAATAATAGTTCATTCAAACATATTCAAAGGATGACATATTCAATATCTACATGTTGAACCCAAATAAATCGAAATTGGGTTAAGAAGTTCCCTTGACAACCTAATGACGTCACATAAAAATGAGTTGATGAGTGATAAAAAGGGTATAATATCAGTTGGACATAAAATTTAAATCAATAAGTATATATAAGAACATATCCCAACATAACAATATGTAAATTAAAATACCTAACAGAAGAAGTCTTTTAAAAAGAGGTGGGTGAAAGGTTCCCTTACCGACTTGGGTATCTTTCAAAACATACACCCCATGAAATAAAGACAATACATCATTGATTTAAATACTCCTAAACGAAAATATATTACACAAACAGTAGAATAATGGGAATTATATATACCACTCAATAGAAATGGTGGAAAATGTAGCATAAATCTCACGGGAATAAAAGTGAGATGAAAAAAATCCCTTACGAAAACTCGGCAGCCTAACAGGGCCACATAAAACTTTCAAAAAAGGATTGATGAGATCAAATAATTTCTCTCATAAAATGAACATAAAAATTAAATAATGAAGAATATAAAATAACATCCCCAAACATAAGAAATATGATCTTAAAAGAAATGACATAAAAGAGAGTACTTAAAAAGGAAGAGAGAGGTAGGATCCCTTACCTCGTGTCCGACATGACTCGATCTTTATTTAATCTCATGAATAATAAAATTTGGTCAATTTATAATTTCTTAAGGACCTCCTTTAAATATAATTATTCAGTTCATATCACATATTATAATGTTATAATAATTGGTTAATAAAGTGAGTTCATATCAGACGTTTTTTTCGATGTTCAGTACATGAGTAAAAATTGAACTTGTTGGAAAAGAATTTTACATGTAGTTATAGGTACATCATCTACAGATTAGTATTTATTTTTTAAATATCATATATATCCAGTATATATTCATTTTATATTATTCCATAGAATTTGGAGATAAAAAATTAAAAGCACCGTTCATGAAGACGGTAGGCCGTACGTACGCATTAACGCTACTTTCATTTTTTGTCATATTAATGGAATTAAAAAAATGAGAGAGATATGTATTATAATTCCAGAATTATATCCATCATCGAAATGTAATATATTAAATATATATCCATTAGATAAATGTAATTATAGTAGTTCATAACATTTGGAGATATGAAATGAAATTTACAATTTATGGAGACGATAAGCCGTACGTACACATGAACGCTACTTTATTTTCTTTATTCTGTATTAAATGGAATGAAATAATAATGATATAACGGTATATTATAATTCCAGTAGGATAAAATATGTAATACCATTAATTCCATCCTTTATACGTCCCACATATGGCATTAACGAATCAAATCACTTTGAGGGGACGATAGTCCGTACTTCCTAAAATGAAGATATCACGTTTACCCATAATGAAAACAATAAAGGTATTCCATAAATGAAAAATACAGAAGATTAAAGAAACCAAAAACATATTATATATCATATATAAATATAGTGACATCTTAATGGCCACCTTTCATGGTGTTAAAAGAATATTGAACAATCATCGTTTCGCGAGGCAGTAATTCGCCATCCACAGAAACAGTATGTTCTTTAACCATTAGACGAAGGTGTGTGTAAGTGTAGCTCTAATCCATCACATAACAACATCCTAGTATATTTAAGATATGGGTTTTGTTAAAAAATAAAATAATAAAAAGTGTTTAGGGGGTTGGAGAAGCAAAATAAAACAAAAGAACACAAGGGAAGACATTACCTTTAAATCGGGTAACTTCCATTGATTTGAGCTCAAAGGATTCCTTGGAAATGATTCTGCCCAATGTGAGGTTTCAATGATGAAGATATCTATGGGGAGAGATGAAATGGGAAGGGTTTGGCCGAGAAAAAGGTTTGAGAGGTGTGTGTAATGTGGTATAGGTGGGGGACATTTATAAGAGGAGAGGAGGGCACTCTTGGAAAGTTATAAAATATTACTTTATTATAAAATGATTTTCAGATATAAAAGGTCCCAAAAAGATATTTTCCGAGGATAAGGTGATAAGGTTTCTCAATACACCCATCCAATAGGTTTTTGACAAGTGTATGTTATAGTTTTAACATTATCTTTTCATTTTATTTAAAACCCTTATTAATGAGGTAATTGATGCATCATCATGATGACATAAATAATTTAATTTATTTAATGTCTAAAAATTATTAAAAAATATCATGATGTAGGAAATCTTTTTATACTTCTAATGAATATTTATAGTCAAAAATATGACTTGTATAACCCCATTTAAAAATTGTTTTAGTAAAACATCACATGTTTGTGACATTTTAATTTTAACTTTAAATAAAAAGGTATTTATGTCATTTTCCAACCAAAGTCGCTCAATGGGGTCCACAAGTTGACCCATGGGTTGTCTTGGTTGGACATGAAACATCCAATGAGGTTAGGACATGTGTCAAGTTCATTTCATATTATTAAAACATTATTTTTACCTTAAATTACACTAATTACCTCTAATCGTGATTAAAAACATAAAAGTTACTATTCACCAAAAAGTTTATTTTAATCCCATTGAACCACATTTTACTTCCTAATGAAAACCATGTATGTCGGATTTTTGAAATTCAAAACACAGTAGTGGTAATGTTTTATTTAAACGAAAAATCAGTTTTTTAAGTACCACTTAGTGCTTTCACTATACATCAAAAATTGAAGTTTTTCAGAATAATAGCAAAACTTCACCCTAAGAAATATTTGATATTATGAATTCAAAAATTATGTCTATTTCAAAAAATTCAAGTCGTATAAGTTACATTAATTAATTTAAAAATTAATTCCTGCTGTCATGACATATAGCGTGTTTTTTTGAAACAATATATATCAAAAGATTGACACTAGTTTAAGTCCAATTTCATAGTGAAATTAATTCCAACGGCCACTATTGGATTAAATGGTAAAAATATATTCTAATTTCACTTTAAAACCAATTAAAAATATAATCTACTCATATAAATAAATTAGATTAAAGAGTGGTTTTGAATTAAAATACAACAATTTTCACTATTCATTGAAAAATGTTCTTGATCAGAAAAATACCAAAAATTTACAAAAAGTAAATTTTGATGTCCCGATTACAAAGAAGAATTTTATTTTGACAAATATAACACATCAAATTTTCATAAGCTGGATTCAAAAGAGGCTCCCCATCAAAAGGCGGTTAATCAACCTTTTAAAGAATATTAGAATGTTTACACTTAAAATTGGATTCATTCGCATTTATAATCCTCTAACATTTTTTGTAAAGAGTAAAAATATTTGACAAACATATATAATAATTTTGTAGTTAGTTCTGTTCATTCCCTCTATAACAACGGCTAGGTGTTAACTACCATTTAAAATAATGTTATTTTATTATTAGAGTGCAACGTAAGATTTCCAAGAAACTCGTTGTTGCGTATTGGGTACGCCATCGCGCATAGCATCCCCTTTAAAGTAATATTAATATTTTATTGAAAAATATAGATAAATTTGAAAATTTCATATTCTTTATTTACCTGGGGTGTTACAGTATTTGGGTCCATCCTGAGTATCGTTATACTCACCCCTGCATGGGCCATGCCAACACCTCACTGTGTTGGATGCAGATGACGGATAATGCTGACTAGGGATCAGAGTAGTGGGACTGGTTGGTACTCGTAGGTGTACCTTACGACGAGTTGGTACCTGGAGGATATGGACATACATGGAGTGCTATAGAGGCTATTTGTACCTACCATTCCGGTAGGATCCGTGGTGGGCAATCCATGAGTTGTTATTTACCTTTCAGCTATTTTTTCCAATTTCAGTTGTAATTGTACATTATGGTTGGGCTTGTATTTTCAGACCCTATTCATTTTCAGCAATCTTTGTATACAGATTTACTTAGTGTTTTTCTTACAGGTTGTTCTCTGTTGTTTGTGTTTACATTTTTAAAGCAATGACCTCCTGGTTATAGACTTTTTTGACTTTGGTGCTATTCCAGAGCACCTATCCTATGGAAGGCAGGCTTGGGGATGTCACGGCATGGGCCCTGGGGGAACGGGTCATGTCAAATTGGTATAAAAGGGTGGTTCTACCACAGAACATAGGACTCTGATATTTATTTTCTGTGAAGCAATAGTGTTAATGGTACTGAGTGTGGTTCTCAGTTCAGGGAGTCTAGTGTTGATGCAGTGGCCAACGTATCCATACAACAGGACACTGACTACTGATTTCTGACTCAGTGTATGAAAAAACTAATTTCGTGTGTGTTTTAATGATTTTTCTTTGTGATCTCTTTGAGTCAGCTCACTAGGTATAAGATATTGACCTTGGCACACCTATTCCTTTTTAGGATGCCTCGACTCAGACAGCCAGCCTTGGTTTTAGGAGTTGTATGAGATGCCAGCCCACCGAGCAACAAGGCCTCAGTGCAGGGTCCTATCATAACTGAGGCACTAGCAGTACCACTACTCATTGGGCCTCCGATACCACTAGCCCCAACATCATAGATTTCACACCACTTGAGTGAGTTTCATGAGTTCCAGTTCCAGAGGCCACCCAGCTTAAGGGGTTAGGCGGACCCGCAGGCAGTTGAGGATTTGATGGAGGATGTGGTGAGATTCTTCAGACTTGTTGGGACACCAGTCGACCTTAGGGTGATCCTTTTCATGAGACTTCTCCAGGAAGCAGCAGGAAGATGGTGCAGCCTGATGCTCCAAGTGTATGATGAGGAGACACCGCCCTGGGAAGACTTTAAGAGCCTGCTTTGGGTGGAGTTTATCCCTACCACCCTATGTGATGTGTGGATACAAGAGCTAATGAATCTACAACAGGGTAGCATGATGGTGTCACATTACTCAGCGAGGTTCACTGAACTCTCGTGTTACGCCACGGATATGGTACAAGACCCATTATTCAGGGGCCGGATCTTCAAGAATGGTCTCTTATGAGAGATAATGTCCTCGATGAACTCCCTCAGCATCCCGACATAGGATAGAGTGTTAGAGAGATCCCTCATAGTGGAGTGTTTCATTACTGATTAGTCACCAGTAGCGGGACCCAAAACTTATAATCACATATCGAAGTCTTCTGCAGCTGGAAGTAGATAGATATTGTAGATTTCCTTGTAGACCAGGCCATCTGGTGGATGACCTTAGGACACAGGTTTAGTTTTTCAGGGCACACAAGATCGAGCCAGTCATGCCAGGAGTGGGAAATATTACTCTTGATGTGGGTAGAGAAACATGGCTTGTGACTATCTGAACCGCCATACTGATGATCAGAAGACAGTTGAGGGACCTCTTAGTAAGAGGCTGAGGTTCAATCGAGGTGGACATGGAATATGAGATGGTCGTGCAGCTGGTGGTGGATGAAAATTTGAGGTGTTTCCACCACCCCCACCAGAAGTTCAACCCCGACCCCAATGAGCCATTGAAAAGGGGAGAGCTCTGATCTAGGAAGCTGAGTCAAATGACCATCGTCCTTTAGATATGATTCGAGATACGATCTTTATCTACTCCACCATAGTTGTTGTTCTTATAGACAGAGGTTCTAGTCAGTCATTCATTGCCACTGCCCACATTTGGAGCTCAGAGATTTTGATAGATTTTTTGGCTAGATATTTATGGATTGAGACTCATATGCGAGCAGACTCGAAGATTATGCACTGGCTCTGACAGTGTGAGATTACTCTACGAGGCGAGAGCATTTACTGGGATCTCCTCGTAGCAACGTCGAGGCCTTGGGACGTCATCTTGGGTATGGAATGGTTATCTACAGTCAATACTCAGATTGAATGTATTAGGTGCAAAGTCTTCTGTGTTTGCACATATGAGACAAGAATAACCCTCACCGGCGAGATGGGAACCTTTGCATCACAGGAAGAACTTACTGGAAGGAGGTTGTATCTGAATCACTCATTAGTTAGCCTACCCTACCCTCAGAGTAGTTGATGTGGAGAGTCTGAGCTATCCTGTAGTGGTGGACCAGTACACGATTATTTTACCTGATGATGTCCCAGGACTACCTCCTCACAGAGAGGTGGAGTTTTACATTTTAAATGTATCCTGGGATGGCACCAATATCTACACCAATATATTGAATGGCTCTCGAAGAGCTTTGTGAGCTGCGGGTATAGCTAGAGGACTTGTAGATAATGGGATTAATCTGACCCTGTGTTTCTCCATGGTAATACCCAATTATGTTCACCAAGTAGGAAGATAATAGCTTGAGGATTTGTGTCAACTACTATCGCCTGAACCAGGTGATCATGAAGAACATGTACCAACTACAGAGGATCAACGACATCTTTGATCAGCCGAAGGGAGCATGATGGCTGATGATGTGAGACATCAGATCAAGATATCACCCGCTCAGTGTCAAGACCATGATGTGCAAAAGATGGCCTTCAAGTGTCAGTAAGTCCACTATGTGTTCTTGGATATTCCCTTCAATGTATCCAATGCTACAAAAGTGTTCATGGGACTCATCAATTGAATCTTCCAACCATACCTCGATCGCTTTAATGTAGTTTTCATCGACAAAATTTGGATTTACTCTACTACTGATGAGGTGCATGCCTACATTTTGCAGTTAATACGGGACCCACTCCGATAGCACCATCTTTATGATAAAATTTCAATGTGCGAGTTTTGTATCCAAGAGGTTCACTTTATGGGACATGTCTTCTCAGAAGAAGGAGTGGAATTATATCCAGAAAAGATTGAAGCGGTACATTCTTGGGAGCCACCCAAGAGTGTGACGAAGTTACATAGTTTCCTTGGATTGGTTGGATACTACCAAACATTTTTACTAGACTTCTCCAGAGTTGCACCACCACTATCATCCATGATGAATATGGGGAAACACTTCGTATGGTTGGAGAGATTCCAGTAGATTTTTCTAGAGCTGAGGAAGAGGATGACTAGTGCCCACATCTTGAGTCTTACAGAAGAGGGCATAGGGTACGTAGTTTACTGCGACACATCAGGGACCAGACTCGGGAGTGTCCTGATGCTAGAGCGATCAGTGATCACATATGGTACTCAGCAACTGAGAAATCCCAAGAAGAACTATGAAACCCATGACCTGGAGTTAGCAGTAGTGGTCTTAACCTTGAATAAGTTGAGGAACTATCAGATGGGAGTACATTTTACCATGTAATATGATCACAAGAGTCTCAGGAATATCTTCTATTAGAAGGACCTGAATATGAGATAGTAGTGATGGCTTGTGTTTCTCTAGGATTATGATATCGAGATAGTCTATACTCATGGGAAGGTGAATGTTGTTGCAGATGCACTCAGTAAGAGATTTAGTATACAGCTTATAGGTGAGGCGACAGAGCAGCTGGCTACCATACAGATATCCATTGTGGATAGAGATGGAGCAACATTTCTATATACTCTTACAGTGACTCCCCCACATATTTAGTGAGTCAGGGAGGCACAATGTGGAGACAATGACTGCGAGACATGACGTGGATAAATTTCTACAGGTCAAGCAACTGATGGATTTTCTAAAGGTGGTAAGCACATCATCTTCTTCAGAGGATGTACTATTGTACCAAAAGAACTTCAGGAGTAAGTGTTGAGGGAGTTCCACACATCCCCTTTATTAGTATATCCATGACTGGAAAACATGTACCAGTACCTTCAACGACAACACTGGTGACCAGGTATGAAGAATGTAGTAGATGAGTTTTTCTATCGATGCCTCGGTTGTCAGCAAATAAAGGCAGATCACTAGGTACCAGCTAGTTTTGTTCAGCATTTAGAGGTCCTAGAGTGGATGTGGGCTGGGATATCCATGGAAATCGTGACATGCCTTCCACGTACATCCATGGTTCACGAATCGATTTGGGTGATCATCGACTAACTCACCCAATCAGCCCACTTCATATCGATCTGAAAGAAAGGTTCAGTAGAGATCGTGGGATGCCTATACATGTAAGAGATTGTGAGAATATATTTAATACCTTCTTCTATTATCTCTGATCATGACGCACTGTTTACTTCTCGAACATGGAAGGGGATTTAGGAGGCTTTCGTGATGCCACATTGTCTATGCACCACCTTCCATCCTCAGACAGATGTTCAGACTGAGCGGACCACACAGACCCACAAGGACATGCTCCATGCTTTTGTCCTTGACTTCATTCATAGATGGGAGTATCACTTACATTTGGTGGAGTTTGAATACAACAAAACTATCACTCCACCTTTGGGATGACACCTTTTGAGGCCTTTTATGGTCGACCATTCAGATCGCCACTGTGCTGGACAGACCCAGTGGAGTCAGCACTAGTGGGACCACAGATGGTATGGGCTTCCACGGAGAAGGTGCAGATCATCTAGGAAAGGATGATAACTTCACAGAGTAGGCGGAATTCATAAGTTGATAGGATACAGAGACCTCTAGAGTTTGAGGATAGATACCACGTCTTTCTACGAGTCTCACCCTGATGATGTTTACATAGATTAGGAAAAGGAGAAATGTTATATCTAAGATTCATTAGACCTTTTCATGTCCCTAGAAGAGTAGGTGTGGTGGCATACCACCTGGCACTTCCACCTAAGTTGCCCCGGGTGCACGACGTCTTCCACCTATCCAAACTGAGAAGATACGTGCATGACCCATCTCACATCATCGACCGTAGGGAGCCAGACGTCGATGATGGGGTGATTATATAGAGGTTCTAGTAGATATTTTGGATAGACATAAGAAGTTCCTTCATGGATGGTCGATAACTATAGTTTGTATACGTTGGAATTGCGAGAACATTCCAGAGAGCACATGAGAGCGGGAGGCTTAGATGCGTGCTCAGTACCCCAACTTGTACCCTTAGTTTGAGTTGTAGATTATGGGGACATAAATCACTGAGGTGGGGAGAATTTAATGACCCAAAATTTCCATGTATTATTTTAAAAACATTGGAATTTTATGAGTTCGCAAAAATTTACGTCGCTTGATTCTGAGTCCCGGTGTGTTAGGAATCAATTTCTGAAATTTTGTACTCATACATTCAATAAGCGTATGAGCATGATTTTAAAACTTTTGAACTAGTGCTCAAAACTGAAATCTAAGGGAACTGTTGAACTCAAAATGCAGGTATTCGCTTTAGAATACATTCACCTCCACAGAAGATGGTCAGGAATCAAGGATAGTTTTTGGTTTTTAAACAGAATAATAAAATAATACAATTACATGACTTATTTTATTCTATTATTGTAATAACCACAATGTAGATGATGGTGGTGGGGATAGCCAAACCTTAACCTACCATGAGAGGTTATGGTGGTAGGGCCCACCCAAACTCAACCTCCCTTGTAAGTATTAATTTGGGGGGGGGGGGGACCACACGAGATAGAATCCTCTAGAACTCCCCTCATTAATGAGGCGGAGCCTCTTGATCTCCTCTACACTTAATGGTTCCAACCCACCCTATTTAATTTATTAATACACATTAATAAATGAAATGCCTCATTTTGAATTTATGCAAATGAACATAATAGACAACTTGAGCTACTTTTTTGTGGGGGGGGGGTATTCATTTGTTGGAAAGGAGGATTGAGGAGACAAGGATCTTTTCATGATAGAACGCTAATGAGGAAAGGCTCTCTGATGAAGAACACCAATGATGAATGCCGAAGTTATTCTCCCTTTTTCCTCTAGATTTCATCCCAATGTGGGAAATCTTCTCCTACGACGAATGACGTCCATAATTCCTCTTGAACATAGTCAAACAAATGCGGAGAGACCAGGCTAAACTAACATGGTCTAATTTATCTGCAGTATTTCTTGTGTTGCATTCTTCGTGTTCCACTTGATTGATGGAAAATGGAACATTGTGGGTTCGTTGTGTGATGTACAAATTCAAATTAAACACCCAACTTCATTACGTCCTACATGAGGTGCAACGACGATAGCGAGCGACGGGTCTAACTGGACCAGGATGACCATTCTTCGACAATTCTTCAAGAAAGAGATTCATAACATGTTTTTGGAGCCGATCAGAGGCCAAAAAATAACAATAATGATTTTGGGAATTCTGGGTGACCTACTGTCTGATGATTCATGGCGACCGAATGGTTAGATGGAAGAATAAGCATCATGGGAGGCACGCTGGACAGAAGCGTCATTTCTGGAAAATTCCAGAATACACACCGAGTACATCCGAAGAACATGCCATGTAGTACGAGATTACTATGGTGAGGATTACGGGTGTCATATGCGCATCACATGGCATGTGACCCCTGTCACATGGGTTTTACTCTTCTTACAGCTTGGTAGTGGCGGTTACGCGAGACTCGACATGTATCGTGGGGATACATGAACATAGGGTGAAGTACACGGGCATGTACTTCACCACATGTCCAAGAACGTCCAGTGACACGGGTTACCCCATGTACCAACTAAACAGGTTGGAGATCATGGGTTGAGGCTGGGTACGGGAACATGGCCAGGGTACATGGTGTTGACCCCAGTTTCTAGGACACAGCATGTAACCATACCATATGCTGTGTACTTAATTTTCTACACGACCAGACATTCGACACGGGCTATTGCACACGGGCAGTACCTGAGGTCTGACTACATGGCAAGTACCTTATTCCCACACACTGTTTAATTTTTGGTAAAAGGCTTGGTCATCTCGTCCTATGTGTCCTAGTCAAAAATTGTTTGGTTTTCCCCCTATGACGTGGCAGACCTCGGAGATACTTCTTCGTGGGACATTGTGGCAGTTAACATATCGAAACTTCGCTTAAAGACCAGAACCTCCCGGAATCAATCGTGCTTTGTGGAAACCCTGTGGATGGTTATGCACTAACGACAATTCCTGGTTCATGTGTTGGTCTGATAGTTCTGAATTCATTTTCGTGATCAGGTTTTGGTCTGACAGAATAGTTGTTCCTTGATCATGTGTTGGTATGACAGCTCTGATGACTATTCCAAGATCATGTGTTGGTCTGACAGTTCTGACTTCTATTCCTAGACCATGTGTTGGTCTGACAGAATTGCTGGTCCTTTATCATGTATTGGTTGGACAGCTCCTACTATTATTCCTGGATCATGTGGGGGTCCGACAGTTCTAAATTCTGGTCCAGTATCCTATGTGGGTCTGATAGCTTATATGATTCAGTGGCGATATCTGATCATCTATATCAATCTACATAAGTTGTATACCTAGGTGAGCTGAGATAGTGATCCCTGTGTTTTCCTCCTGATTGAGATTGGTTACTTGATAACATTGGTATTTGAATGGGCATATGCCTAAGCAATTGATATCCGTTTATTTCAAACTCTGTGGTATATATTTGCTGTATTTTGAGAGAACATGAGGGTCTTGGGGACCCTAATATGAATATTTATACTCACCCCTGCACAGGCTATGCCCCCACCTTGCTGTATTGGTTGTAGACAACGGACAATGTTAAATGAGGATCAGAGTAGCAGGAATGGATGGTAACTGGAGGAGTACCTTACGATGAGTTGGTACCCAGAGAAGATGGTCTGACGTGGAGTGTTGTGAAGGCTATATGTACCTACCCTTCATGAAGGATATGTGGTGGTTGATCCCGGAGCTACTCTTTACCTTTCATATGTTTTGTCCCTTTTTAGTTGTACTTGTACTTTATTGTTGGGCTTGTATTTTTATCCACCTTTACTTTTCAACACTAATTGAATACAGTTTTACTTAGTGTTTTTCTTACAGATTGTTCTCTTTTGTGTATGTTTACAGTTATAAAGGCAATTCCTTCCCTGTTTTAGGGTTTAACTCCTATGGTGCTAGTCTCCAGTCCTTGGCCTATAGAAGGCGGGATTGGGGTAGTCACGGTACGGGCCCCGGGGGAATGGGTCGTGACATAAATTTTTATTATTTTAATGAAGGATTAAATGAATTATTTCATAATTATTGTTGGAAAATCCTCTCATTCCACATAATTTAAAAAATAGACCTTCCATATTTTTATCTAAAGTTTTCCTAAAGAACCTCTCAAGGATACAAAAAAAAATAATTTCAATAAATATTTTAAAATTTTAAAAAAGTAATAAAATGAAATTGAAATATTTTAGGATAATAGAAATAATATTTTGGAAGTAATTTTAGAATTGAAGGATACAAATAAATTATATTTTTAATGGAACAAATGAAATGATAATTTTTAAAACCTAATCATTTGTCATATTGTTAATGTCAGCATTAATAAAATAAATATTTTCTGTGTATTGATTTTAAAATCATATTGAAATTGTATAAATTTAAAATTATATCATAAATATTCATCCCACAAATAATCATGGCATGATGTAATCAATGAACTAAAAGGGTAACCCCGATGAATGGAAATTGGGTGGATAATTCCAATACAACTTTGTAATCACTTGAATCATGTGCCCCATAAAAGTCGTAATTATAAAATTGAAAAATTAATACTGTAATGATAATGATATATAGTATATTCTATATCATATTATATAATACACACAAAACATAAGAAATAATTGGTGAATAATACATATATCTCACTGAATAGAATGTGAAATGAGTAACCCTGGCCTAATGATTCTATTTAGTGGTGCTTAATTTATCATCATGTATAATGGTTTAAATAATATTATAAATTAATTCCATGAAAAAAATCATATTATTAATATCTTATTTTATCCTTTTACACCATATCATGACACAATCATTAATAATATCTCATTTGTTATTATTTTCGGTGCATTTGTTTCATGCGTTCATCGGTGGTTCATTTGTGTAGAATTATAGATATTGTGTTCAAAAGTAAATAAATATCTTTAAGTGTAATTAAATTTTTTTAATTGACATCAATAATTTTTAAATTATCCATATATAAATTTTCTATCATACATGAGTATGATTCAATTAATAAAATTTAATTGAAAATTGTTCAATTTAATTTTTTGGGTTTTCTAGACATCATTATCTTGTTTTTTTATTAGTTTTTTGTCAATATATTACATATATAAAATTAAATATGTTATTATATAAAAATTAAAATATTATTTATCCAAAATAATATCTTTATAACCATAATAATGGTAGTGATGGAAAACTAACGATGCCATTATTCAAAGAGGAGATTAATCAAAAATAATTAGAAAATTGTTTCTGTTCGTGGATGAAGAGGAGAGGAGAAATGAAATTTTTTTGAGATAATAAATTATTTATATAGAACTAAAAAATATCATGATTATGGAGTAATCATTCCTTGATGTTTGAAAATTTTATAATAAATTAGAATAAGAAAAGGAAACATTAGTGGTGTTTTTATAAAACCACCTATTGTATATGACATCTAATAAGGATCCCATAAAGGAAATAGAAATAGTAATTGGGATGGTATAGAAGACATAAGACTTGGGGAATGTTGGGATGAGAGGTTATGGTATATTTTTTCAGGTATTCAAGGATATTTTGGTCAAATTGGGTCACTACGTGTGATATTTAATCATTAAGGGGTGGCTTTTTGTTATTAAATAATGTTCATTTTATATTTAAAGCCTACCACATTGACATGAAATTAATTTCCTCGGATTATGATGAAAATAAAATTTTTAAAGGATGTTTCGGATAAATAAATATCTCAATGATCCATTTATTGTTAAACTTTTTACATGTTTTATGCTTTTACCTTTTATCCTTATCATGTTCCATTATTTTACCCATACTATGAAAAAATAATTTTTTTCCTGTGATATAATTATTATTCATAAAAAAGAAATTGATCTTAAAAAATAATTTGGATCATTTTATTCGTAATTAGGAATCAATTTTTCCAAATTCAAATAATAGTATTTTCAAAATTATATTTAAAATTTATCCCAGAAACAAAAAGAAAAAGGATGTTTTTAAAGAGAAAATGTTCAAAATAGAGAAATATTTTTATACAAAAAGTCAATTTGAAAACGATTTTAATGACCCAAATTGAAATAAGTGATTTTTAATTCAAAATTTATGACTATAAATAAAATTTAAAATAAAATAAATTATTTAGATGAAATTTCCATATTCAATGACTGTTCAGTATTTTACCCTATACTTCATAAATGAATCTTCAATGAAAAATAAAAAAAACCTATGATATTTTTTTGATAAAAAATTAAATTTTATTTTATTTTTTAATGAAATTTCAAAAAAAATACTCAATTTTTTTAAATATCCATTCTCTATTAAATGGTTGAAGAATTTCCTCTTATAAAAATATAACATTTATACTTGTAATTTTCATTAACACAATCTTAAGCCCAAATATCATATTAGATGAATTAAAAATACAATTGATGAAAAATAAAAAATAAATTAAATTAATATATTTTAAAAAATTATTTAAAATTAAAAAATTCGGATAATATTTTATTATGGGAAATAAAATAATTTTCTTTAAAAAACATTGTTTATGTTCAAGTTGTTTTTATATTCATCTATAATTTTTTTCTAACAAATGAATTCCTCTTAAGAACAGGTGAAATCTGTAATAGTAATAAATTAGGTTAACTCATTGATTCCTATTATTCCAAAAATTTGGTCATTACTACTATCAATAAATAATAATATTATATAGTTTGTTTAAACAAGACATTTTATGAAAAGTATGATATTGAAGAAATTATATTTATTCATAAAAAGTGTCATATTGAAAAATATTAGGTTGTCAATTCTACCTCAATAAAATAAATTTCATCCTAAAATTTATATATTATGATATTATCATATGATGATACCTATTCCTCATCTCATCCCCAGGTTTACACATACCTTCATCACGAAAAATGTTTTTCTATAAAAATTTAATGAGGTGAGTAGTCATGCTTCATGGAACATACTATATTCAATCCAGAATCATTTAAAATTTTCCCAACAAGAAATATTTTTCTCAAACAATATATCTTATGAGTTTATAAAATATGAAGGATATAGAATAAAATTCCACATTAGAGATACATAGAAAACATTATGGTCTAGGGAGAGGTTTCATGGATGCATCCATCAATAAACAACTATCCCAGTAAGATCAATAAATTCAATAAATTTCATCATCGAAAATTTATGTTACACATTATAAATAAATGGATTATATTTGATAATTATTTTTTTGGGAAATTCAGATCATGAAAAGGGTCAGTAAATAATCATCTTTAAAATAAAAAAATGGAGTACATTAGCCCGAATAGATAACTCAAACATTAATTACATGTAAGAGAACAAGGAAATGAAAGATAAAATATAACTCTCATGGAATTAATAAAAGTTTTAGAGAACAAGATCATGCGAATTTTAACCACCACAAAACCATATATATGTTATGGTTTAAAATTAAATTGATAAAATTAGACAAATAACATTTTAGTATAAAAATAATTTTCCTAAAACTGAAGGTTTATTTTACTACTTATACTAAAAAAAGGAGACATAATTACTTGAAATGTTTAATAAAATTCTATTCTTTTAACCAAATGATTATTATTCTAGATTATTTTTTTATACCTAAACCTTCATAATAAACATTTGCAGAAAAAACATCCAAAAAATTATAATTTTCTATTCCTTCTATATTGAGGAAAGTATTAAAACCAAAATATTTAGTACAATATATAATATTATAGAATTAATAAACCATTATATGATGAAAAAATACATTAATATATAATATTCAAAATTAGTACCAAATTTAAAAATATATAATTTGATAAATTAATATACATAAAATTTCTCAAGTGTATTATAGACCCATATTGAAATACAAAAATTATAAGGTTTTGATCATATATTATTTAAAGATGAATTTTAATATTTATCTCCAAAAAATCATCACTCAAAACGTATCATATCAAAAATTTAATTTCTTAAATAAAAATTTATCCACGATATACATAAAATTTAATTAAATAACCTACAAGACCATATAATCATGCATGAATCCAAAATATAAATCAACCTATTTTCCTCCAATAAAATCTCATGGTATTATATTTACATTATTCATACATGGTCCCAAAAATTGGAACATATCCTAAAAAAACATTAATAACATAATCACCAAATCATTTCCAGTGTTATGGTTATCTATAAAACATATTTTCCAAGAAATGAACTTATCCTTAATCTATAACATATTTAAATAAAAAAGAATAATTCTATAGTAACCAAGAATTCACAAAATATTGTGGTAAGAGATGCACCATTGACAATCTTTAGTTTTGGGTTCAATTCTCATGACCTATCCAGATGTGATGGGTTGTCACCCATCTTGTAGGTTTTTATTTCCCTAATAATATATTATTATAATCATTATTAATATACAATTTCTAGAAACAAATTTAAAAATTAATCTTAATAAGTATTATCCTTAAAGGTTATATCATTACATCAAATATGAATACCAAAATATATATCCACCTTAATTACCCCAAATATGAATGTTTCCAAAAATACTATTAGTAAAGATAAAATTTAAAAAATTAAAGCTGCAAAAGTTGTTATTAAGACATTGTGATTTTCATCAAACTGAAAATTATAAACCCATGCTGATAACTATAATTCATAAGAATACCCAAAAGGATAATTTAAAAAGATGCCTAAAACAAGCACTGATAACAACATTAATAACATAGAATCTTTATGTTTAGATCTAGTGTGAATGAAATTAAAATTAAAATTTTTACATTGATACTGATAAATGTGACCTTATTTTTTCCAACCAAACTTACAATTTCAAAAGAAAATATTAAAAAACATTAATATAGATGGTAATTTTTTGTTTAGTGACATATAAGATTAAGAAAACCACATAGAAAAATGGGTTCTAATATAATTACTACATAGTGATCAAAATTATCTCACACTATATGAATATTTGATTACAGGTCATCAACAATATCCATTTGAAATTCTTTTAGGAAAAATTCATTAAACATATTTCATCAGAAGCTAGAGAAATAATAATATATGAATTTTGTGAGATTAGATATGAATTAACTATAAAGAAGGAAAAAATAATATAGAAATAGAATTAATATTTTCATTTTTATATCTTTTAACTTGTTACCTTTTACCTTTAACGTGTTTAATTATTTTACTTATACAGCTATAAATATTTTTTTACCAATGTATGGTTTTTTTGACAAAATATGAAAGTGGACATTAAATATTATTTCAAAATTATTATTAGAAGTATATAATCCATCTTATCAAATTAAATACATTGAATTCTAAGAAATATTTATTTAAAATTAATCCCATAGATGAGATCACAAATCAAGTTTTTGATGAGAAAATGTTCAAAATATTTAATTTTTTTATATTATAATTTAAGATGAAAATGATTTAAAAAGAAAAAATTATAATAAGTTTTTACTAAATGAAATATCATGAAATTAAATTTTATTTGTAATAATATTTTATATTTTTAATTATATTGAAATTAATATATTTTCAATTAAAATTTAATATTTTTCACTCTTCTACAAAGTAAAAAATTATTTGATAAATACCATAAATATCAAACTATGCTTATTTTGATATTTTTATATTGAAGATGTAGTTTATATTTTAACAGAAAATTTATAATTATGTGATAATTTTGTTTTATAATATTGGTTCACCATTAATAGGGAACAAAATTAACTTTTAGAAAGGTATGTATTTTATGATTAATGTAGAATTTATTTTTATCTTAAGCCTATAAAATAAGTTAGATGAAATCAAAATAATTTAATATAACAAATATCACTTTGATTTCATTTTGATATTCTACAAATAATGATTAATTTAACATATTATGATAAAATTCAATTATGGGAAGAATAATATTTTTTTATAAAAATACATTTTTTATATTCAATTGGATTTTTTTTATTTCTACTTAATTGGTAACAAGTGAACCAATTTTATAAAACATTGGAAACTATATATTTCAAAACATAGTTACTCTCATTAATTATAAATATCTAATCTCTTATTGATATATATCACAATTAATGAATAACATTTTGATGTTCATGTAATCAAGGTGTTTTGTAAAAAGTAATTTGTTAAGGAGATTAAATTTATTTTGAAAAAATATATAGAATAAAATATTTTGATGTTACCTAATTATTCAAATGATCATGAAAGTGTATATTAGTACCAATTCAATGATAAAATTTACTATAAATTATAATATAATATATAATTTTAAATGACTAATAGATCAAGATATATCTTCAAGATACTATCAAGATCTATCCTCAATGTAGTTTAATTATGTTGGTTGAATGTTGTATAGTTTAGAAAAAACATTCATCTAACAATACTACATATTCGTCATTGAGGTTTTAATAACTAATACCCGAACCCATTTATTTCATGTCAAAATCATTCCTTATATATTTATTAATCAATTTAATTTATAAATAATGTTCTATATAATATATCTATATTGATTAATGGTTACTGATTAATGATTATTTTCCCAAAAAATAAATAAATGTTCGATGTAAACAAAATTTACAAAAACTGATAAAAAATTCGTCAATAAAAATATCCATGATAAATAATATTTTCATTAAGGGGAAATTTAATATCCATATAAAATGAATAATTGTTTTTGAATTTAATGATTATAAAAATCAATCAATGAACTGAATTTCAATAATTTACTTTGAAATAATGATTGTATATAATATAGAAGAAGATTAAGGATTATATCCAAATACATCAATTTGATGATGAATAAAGGGGTTTTTTATAAATTTAAATACCATGAAATGTTATTTAAAAAAAATTTGGAGGAAAATAAAATTTACATTTTAGAAAACAGTTAACAAAATAAATTTCATTGAAATTAAATTCAAATGTGTGTCCCAAAACCTAGATAAAATGAGTTATTTGCTCATCTAATAAAAATGGTATCAATCCAGACATTTATAAAAACATATAAATGAATATCAAAATGATCTATTTGGTAAGGATGGATGAGAATTCATTTTATTCGATACACATTAAAACATTATTTATTTTTAATTCTTTTCAATATCCAAATTGAAATTATTTAGAAGGAGAAGTAATTTTCCAATGAAAATAATTTTCATATAATAGCAATGTTGAAAATTCAATATTATTTTTTTAAAATTAAAAAAAACATTGATAATATTATTAGAAATCAAGGTTTTGGAAGAAAACATATTTCTGAACGAAGAAAAAAATGAAGTGATATTTTTATGAATTTTTTTTTAAATTATATCAGTTCCAATGAGTATAATAATGTTACAGTTACATAAAAATATTATGAATAAATTGAGTAGAATAAAATTAAGGACTTAATTTAATAATTATGAAATAATATCCTTTTTTGGGAATTTAATGATAAAAAATATAGATTTAAAATTATATTGTGACGTGTCTCTTTATAAAGGTAACGATATTGAAGTGAAAATAATGTAATAATCTATTTTGGGTGTCATATATAAATCGAAATAAAAAAATTGGCAATAAAACATGAGATAAAAATCATTTCAATATTATATTATTAATCGTAATAAGTAAATAATATAACCTAATGAAAATAAATAGGGTTATGAATTTTTTTACCACATGGAATCAATATTGTTAAATCCCTTAAGATGAAATAATTCCAATTTTAAATATAAAATATAATTAATAATGAATATATAATGATATTAAAGATCAAATGTTTAGTATATACATCATTCCAAACCTATTTTGTGCATAACATTATAATACAGTTCATTGAAATGAAATTTAGACAAATTTTATTACCTCCTGGTAACATTGTATTCAAATACATATAGGCAAAATAATTCAAATTAGGACATAAAACACCATTGATAATGAATAACTAAAGAAATTACATGTAAAAGGAGAATTTCTAGGCCATATAATAGAATTTTGGTACAAAATATTATAACATTGCTTAATGAAATGTAATTAAGACAAAAACCCTTATATTATGCTTCATATTATTGTTACATGATTTAACCTCATTTATGAAGGTTTTACAATTTTTATTAAATAATAAAATAAACAACATTAATACTTATAATTAAATATATTATCCTTTTATGTCATCTCATAAATAGTTTGTTAGTAATCATTGACTATTCCCATTGTTTTGGGTTTTAAATTCCTTATTTTCACTTTCATGTTTTTTGATGAATGATATGCTTATTTTATAAATTATAACTTTAAAATATAAATAATAATAAACATAACATAATTATAATATTTTTAATGAAATTATTATTTTAAAACAATTAATGAAATATTGATATTTAAAATGATTTATTTTACGATAAAAAATGATTGTAGGTTTTACGTCCACATGATTAAAATTTTCATTTACCAATGATAATTATTATAGAGTTTTATGAAATGATTTCTATTATTTAATGATAATATTATCATATATAAAATATTATATAGTTTTATAAATCCATTCATAAGGTTTTGTGATGAAAATAGAGTCACATCGATTGATGATGTTTGTAGTCCACACGTACACAAATGACTTTTTCTCCTTAACATCAAAGAAAATGAAATAAATAATATGATATATATATATGTATATATATATTATAAATAAAAAATGATAAATATTTCATTTATTTAATTATTATGTTATTTTTATAAAATTTAATGTCAAAAATTTTCACAAACCATCACGGGTACCCTGATAACTCGATAACTGAGCCGGCCCTGACATAGATTGAAGGGCGTTCTTGATCCCCACGGGTTGGCGACTAGCACCTAGAATCACACAAAATACAAGAGGGAATGGTTTTTCCTCAAACATGTGGAAGAAAAAGAATCAAGACAGAATGAAAAAGAAATAGAAACTCCACTGGGATTATTGTACCAGAATGCAAAGTGGCATAAAAATCCCAAAGTACTACAACCCAAGTTCTAAAAATGGTAAACAAATTTCCACAAGGTCCCTAAGGACAAAACTCACCAAGAAAAAAGGTCAATAGCTGGATCCACCATTAAGAGGAACCTTCCCTTTTCTCGATCCTAGAAGAAGAAAGTCTACAAACACCCAAAGGAAAAAAGTAGGGAGTGAGCCTAATCCCGATAGGATACCAGCAATGATTCCGTAATAGATGAAAAAAAATATTATCTAAATAAAAACTCTCAATTTTCAAATAAATAAGTTTGGAAATTTAGAAGCATATTTTAACAAAACATGTTATACATTTTCAAATGATGGAACAATAAATTTATGAAAATTCATTAAAATGATGGAATATTTCTAAAACAATGTCTTAATAAAAACATTTATATAAAACAGTTTATATAAATTCAGCAGGCATGTAAGGCAGTTCAAAATCATTGGCATACATTTATATCTCACATATAAATAAACAAGCGAGCAACATGGTCATCTACCAAAAGGTACGATATTATGAACCAGTTATAGGATTCTTCACTCTCTATGTAAACTCAGAAAAATGTGTATACACACGTCCCTGTGACACTGGCCAAAGGAGACTTGTCACCAACCCGTCTGGGAATTTACCCAATGCAAATATGTTTTAGAATGTGGTCGTAGCGTAGAGTGTATCAAAATAACACTCTAACTACATAAGGAATACATGCTCTCTTACATGATGGGAAAACTATCTTAAGAATTCTTAAAATATGATCAATCCCATTATTTCATTTAAAAAATTTAAATTTAATTCCATTTAAAACAAAAACAGGATTTATTCAAGACATTCTTTTTCCACAAGATAAAACCAATGGGTTTCTATCAAATCATTTTAAGCCATTTTCACCAGTTTGAAATCCATTCAAAACCAATTCCATCAATGCACAATTTATTTCCACAATTATGTTCAAAAATTTAATTGAAATCATTTCAATCAAATCTGTAATTTAAATTAAAAAATTTAAATCTTCCAATTTCCATAAACACACATAATTAAATGGAATTGGAGTTTTCTAAATTTCCATATCAAAACCATTTCAAATGTCTCAAATAACTAAAATTTAGTCTGTATCAAATGAATTTAATGAAAACTTGAGAAATTGGATTTAAATCATCAATTGAAAGAAACGATGAAAATAACATGTTAATCAATATGGAAAGTCACGATGGAACCACCTCCCTCGATGGTTTTGACTGAAACAACAACGGTCGAGAACGGTCAATAAAACTGGGTTTCTTCTTCAAGAACCCGCCTTAGATATCTTCTCCTAGAAATATCAAGACCAAATCTCATCAAATTTGGTACCACACACATAAATATACCCATAATAGGTGTAGATCTAAGAAACCAAGCAAAGAGGAGATAAATATCTAAGTAGATATAAGAAACTGATCAAGAAACATGAAGAACTATCACATACATCAGGAATATTGCTTCAATTCACCAAGAGGAGCCTTTGGATCATCTCCATAATGATGGGAGAACCTTCTTTGACCATAGGAGAAGAAAAATCCCGATTTAGGGCCACTTAGGAGGAAAAACGATAAACATAGAGGCAAAAATGATTGAAATCCACAATTTAAGGATCTCATTTATGTGGCCGCACTGTTAGTTCGAATGGTTTGGAAAATCATGCGCTAATCTTGCGTTAGCTTCTGCCTCGGCCATCCTTCTCTCATTGTTTGGCTGCACGGTTAGAAAAACTGTGCGCAGCCTGTGCGGAAGCTACTACCACAAAGACCAACTGCGCACGGTTTAGACAACTCGTGTGCTTCCTGTGTGACTTAACCTTTTCCCCAAAACATCATTTAATGTTCCAACGATTTTCTCAAGTCACTACTCTGAAATAAAGGTACTTAGAAACATCAAAAGTACCTGAAAATGTAACGTGATGTTACAACTTCCCCGCCATATGATCTTTCTATCCCTAGAGAACCTATGAAGAAACCTCCACATCAAAAATATGAGGCCACTGCTCTCTCAGTAGTGCCTCCCTTTCCCACATCTCATGAGAATCTGAACCATGCTGCCAAAGAACATGGACCCAAGGTATTGTTCTCCCACGAAGTACCTTGGTCTCAGAATCAACAACCCTGATTGGTCATTCAGTAACAGATAAATCTGGTTTAATCTCAATATCACTATAGCTCACGGATCAGAGAGATACTTTCACAACTTTTATACAAAGAACAGATTATGTATCAACATTAGATATGGTGGTTGTGTTAGACGGTAAGAAACTTTTCCTACAAGACAATAAACCTCCAAATATCACACAAAACATGGAGCAAGCTTCCCTTGCCTCCCAATACATCGATGACCTAATCGGGGTGAAACTTTCAAGAACACTTGGTCACCAACTAAGAACTCTAAAGGTTTACTGTGACGATCAGCATAAGACTTATACCGACTCTGTGATGTCTACATTATCAGACAAATCAATTGGATCTTAGCTGTCGTCACATGGACCAAACTCGGTCCTACCAAAGAACATTCACCAATCTCTGACCATCATAAAGGAGATTTACCAGGATGGCCATTCAAAGCCTCAAAAAAAGCCATTTTGATCGCAGAATTATAATTTTTGATAAATGAGAACTCAACTAGCACCATATGATCATCCTGAGATCCAAAAAGGTCTAGAAAACATGCGTGAAGAATATCCTCAAGGATATGAATCTCTCTCTCTATGTTACCATTTGACTATGGATGGTAGGTCATTCTCAAATGGACCTAATATCCCAGTGCCTCATTAAGGCCTCTCCAAAATTAAGAAGTAAACAGATGATCCCTATCAGAGACTATAGCATACGGAACTCCATGAAAACGAATAACTTCTTTCTCATAGATATTTCCCAACTACTCAACTTTTATTGTATCACGAATAGGTATAAAGTGAGCCGACTTGGTCAGTCTATCTATCACAACCCATATCACGTTCTTCTTCCTCTGAATTTGAGGTATCCTAAATACAAAGTTCCTAGATATTTCATCCCACATCCATTTAGGGACTGGAAGTTGTTAAATCAATCCAGAAGGTTTATAGTGCACGGATTTCACTTGCTTGTATGTATAGAAAGGAGATACAAACTGAGAAATGTATCGTCTCATACCTGTCCACCAGAATTATAGCTACATGTCATATGACATCTTCATGGTTCCTAGAAAAACAACCCACTAAGATTTATGAAAACCCACCATCACATCCTTCCATGACACTAACGGCACGACGTAATGGTTTTGATAACATAGAACACCCTCCTTGGAGAACAACCACTGATTGTAGGTCTCCCCACCATAAAAAGAGTCCCTCATTCTATGGAAGTCATAATCCAGTTATTTTTCCTGAAGAATTAACTCAAGGAGAGCAGAAGTTAACTGAACACTGGGTAATGAAACATCATTCTCCTTCAACTAAACTCCAATATGAAACTAAGTAAAATGTTCCATCAAACTCCACTCTTCTGAAGATTCTTTCACAGCCTGTGATGGAAGTATCTTGCTTAATGAATCTTCAACTACATTCCCTTTCCTCAGGGTATATGAAATGTAAAAGTCTAAATATTTAAGGTACTCTACCCAATGCCTTTATAAGATCTTCAAATCTTTTTTAGAGAAGATATAACTCATGATTTTTTTGGCATGAATACACAATAAACCATTCTACATAAAGGTAATGTCTTTAATAATTAAGTGCATGCATTACAACTACAAGTTCATGGTCATGGTTAGGATAGTCCTTCTCATGAGGATTAAGCTGACGAGACCCATAGGCAACAACATGATTACCCTGCATGGGGAAAATTCCCAAACATGAACCCAATGCATCACAGAAGACCACATTACCTATCCCAGCCTCAGGAAGAGTTAACACCAATGCAGTAGTCAAATGATGGCTTACCTCAACAAAATAACTGTGACATTTATCATTATAGGAAAAATTCACTCCCTTCTGAGTCAGAGTAGTCATTAGAGAAGATAACTTTGAGAGGTCTTTAACAGACCAACAATAATCTCCTGCTAAGCCCAAGAATATCCGAAAATCGAAAAAATTTCATGGTTGTTCCCAATTCGTAACTACCATCACTTTTTCAAGATCAACTCATAATCCTTTTTCATAAATGACATGTCCCAAAATTTTCACTTATCGAATCCAGAAATCGAATTTTGAAAGCATGGCATAAAGTCAGTGATTCCATAGAAGACTCAATACTGTTCTCAGTTGAAGCACAAGATCCTCCTCAGACATGAAGTAGAAAGGAATGTCATCCTCAAAGACTACCATGATAGTTTCAAGATACTCACAAAAAACATTGTTCATCAAAGCCATGAAATTTAGAGGCGAATATGTTAGGCCAAATGGCGTAACAAGGTATTCATAATGTCCATTCATACGTCGAAAAGAGGTCTTTAGATTCTTTTATCCTCAACAGATGGTAACCTGATCGAAGAAACAGATTTGAAAACCACTTTCCCGATTTCAATTGATCAATCAATTCATCAATTCATAGTAATGGATATTTTTTCATTATCGTAACTCGATTGAGTTTTCGATAATCAACACATAAGTAAAGACAATCATCATTCTTCTTGGTGAAGAGAACCTGTGCTTCCCAAGGTGACACACTCGGGAGTATAAATCCTTTCTCAAAAAGACCATCTATCTGAGACTTCAATTATTTTAATTTAGTTGTAGCCATTCGATAAGAGGGAATATAAACAAGTTGAGTAACTGGAATTAATTCAATAGAGAAATTAACCTCCCATACTATTGCCAAACCAGATAAGTCAAAAGGAAAAATGCCATGAAACTCCGTGATGACTAGAGGAAGATCACCACACATTAAATCTCTCTCTCTAGGTCAAAATAAAACACTGATATTACATTCCCCAACTCTGGATAAGAGGATCCTACTCTGCTTGACCTTGGTCCCCATTCTTCTTGAAAAACAGGAGGCACACCACTGGGTGTAGTAAGGTAGACCCGTCGAAGATCACAATCGATATGGGATTTATTGGAAATGATCCAATCCATACCAAATATGACGTCTAATGATTTCATGTCGAGAACCAAAAAAATCCAAGAATGGTCAACATCTAATAGAGATAAGACACAAGTAGGAATACGGAGACCCTTCTCTCTCATTGTACCAAGGGGTGTAGTAATATCCATCACACAAGATAAATGTTCCATATGTAGATTAAGAAGATTATCAATTTTGGTTGAAATAAAAGAGCGAGATGCACCAGCATCAAAATGTTATGTCACTAAATATAGAGCTATAGTAATAGTACCTCTCATTGTTGCATGAAATGTATCATCTACCTCTGGTAACTCATCCACTGCATGAAGAAGCTTCATTCGAGATGCCTGTGGTTGGAACCCTTTTGTACATGAAGCATTTGATTTCCCCATAGTTTCTGGAGGTGTTGATGATCATGTTTCACTATATAGAGTAGAGATGTGATATAAGAATCACTTTATGTTCCCTAAACATCTGCAGGATATAAAGATCTTGCGTACCTCAGTGAAAAATCTCTTAGAATGACATGGCTTCCCACATAGATAACATGTCAAAGTACCCCTCCAGGTGCTACTAGAGGTCTGGGAAGACTCTCCTGTGGAGAACTACAATGATTAAAGTCATGCTTCTCTTTTCCTTTAAATGAACCCACACTGCCACTAGGAGGGAAAAGAACCTCCTTTAACCCTGAATTTCCTACCAAGTCTATCGCAACCATCACCGCCCTATCCAGCACATCAGCATAAGTGGGTAGCTTCAGTAGGAAAACCTAAGAACAAATATCTTCTCAAAGCCCCAACTCGAATAGTAGAGCCTTCATCCTCTCATTAGATACAATCTCAAGAGAAAACTGTACCAGCTCAGAATTGCTATTTGAGTACTCAGTCATGGTTTTTTTGGCCTGCTCATGTTTGAAAAACTCCACAGCCTTTGCCAAAACCATTGATTCTGGATAGAACTGGTTAGTGAAAAGAACCCTAAAGTCTTTCCACTCCAAACCCTCATGTTTCCCAATTGTCACCATTGTGTCCCACCATCTCCTACTTGTTCCCTCCAGTACGGAGGTGGAACACTTCACCTTGATCACATCAGGTGTCTCCAAGAATCCAAACAGACGTTCAATATTACTCAAACATTCCCCAACATGCCGAGGGTTAGTGGAGCATTTGAAAACATGAGGCTTCTGGCGTAGGAACTCTTGAGAAAGGCTTCAGCGAAAATCACATTGAGGATCTATAGCTGTATCCTGAACAATTACTAGTGTTGGTGGTTGTCCCAGTGCATGGACTGTGTGGACAATCACCTCAACCAGACTCGGATCCACAATGGGACTCGCATGTTGAGATTTAGCAGCAGCCTCTTTTTGGAACTGATTTCCATGTATTCTTGGAGGCATGATGCTACACAACATAAAAAGACATAGATTAAAACCCAAACTGAGTAACACCAAAAATTATTCTTAAAAGAAGGGATAACAAGATTTGGATTTCTCTCTATCCAAATCAAAACATGGAAAATAGTTGATCTAATCCACAATTCGTATTTCCCTAACCAAACCTGGTGAATTTAGGTTCATTATGGTGAGATCTGGCCAGACACTCAATCATAACCACCTCCTAAGTCTCGACAAGAATACTCCAATGCATACTGTCATCAAGGAAAGATTATTAACCTTCCTATGATACCACTTTGTCATGAACCATCCCGAGTACCCTGGTAACCCGATAACCGAGCCATCCCTAACATATCCCAAAGGTAATTCCCAATCCCCACGGGTCGACGACTATCACCTGGAATCACACAACATGTGTGAGGGAACAATTTTTCCACAAGAATGAAGTATCAAAAGAAAAAAGAAAGTATGCAAGACAAAAAGAAACTCCACTGGGAGTATAGTGCCAAAATAAAAAGAGGCATAAAAACACCAAATTACTACAACCCAATTACTAAAAATGGTAAAAACTAGCCCCAAGATCCCTAAGGACACAATTCACCATGACCAATGATCAGTAGCTAAAACCACCTCTAAGAATACCCTACCAATTGATTGATCATGGATTAATAAAATCTACAAACACCCAAAGGAAAAATTACAGTGTGATCCTAAGCCTAGAAGGATACCACAGAAGATTCTTTAATAGATTCCAAATATAAATTATCCAAATAAATGCTTTCAATTATCAAATAAACAGGTTTGAAAATTCAAAAGCATATTTTAACAAAACATGCTATATATTTTTAAATAATGGAAAAATCAATTTATGAAAAGGCTTTACAATGATGGAATATTTCTAAAATAAAGGGTTAAGAAAAACATTTATATAAAATAGTTTACATAAATTCAGCAGGCATGTAAGGCTGTTCAAAAGCATTGGTATACATTTATATCTCGCATATAAATAAAAAAGCGAGAGACATGGTCATCTACCAAAAGGTAAGATAGTATTAATCAGTTATAGGATTCCAGACTATCTATATGAACTCATAAAAATGTGTATACACACGTCCCTAAGACAGTGTCCAAAAAAGACTCCTCACCAACCTATTGGGGATGTGATCTGCCACAAGTATGTTTTAGAACAATGTCATAGTGTAGACTATATCCAAATAACTCAATAACTACCTAAGGCTTGAATGTGCTCTTACATGATGAGGAAACTATCTTAAGAATTATTAAAATATGATCAATCCCATTCCTCCATTTCAAAAATTCCAATTTCATTCCTTTAAAACCAAAACTGGTTTTATTCAAAACAAGCCTCTTTCACAAGATAAAACCGATGGGTTTCTATCAAATCATTTTAATCCATTTTCAGCAGTTTCGAATCCATTAAAAAACAATTCCATCATTAAACAATTTATTTCCACAATTACATTTAAAAATTTAATTGAAATCATTTCCATCAAATCCACAATTTATATTAAAAAACATAAATCGGCCAATTTCCATAAACATACCCAATTCAATGGAATTGGGGATTTCTAAATTTCCATGCCAAAACCATTTAAAATGTCTCGAATAACCAGAATCGAGTATTTATCAATTTAATTGAATGAAAACATGAGCAATTGGATTTAACTCAACAATTGAGATAAACCAATAAAATACAATGTTAATCAATTTGGCATGAAGAGACGGAACCACCTACCTCAAAGGTTTTGACCAAAACCCCAATGGTCAAGAATGATCAAGAAAACCGGGTTTCTTCTTCAAGAACCCTATTTAGATATCTTATCCTAGAAATTTCAAGACCAAATATCATCAAATTTGGTACCACACACTTATATATACCCATAACAGGCGTAGATCTATGAAATAGAGAGAAGAGGAGAAATAGATCTAAGTAGATTTAAGAAACCAATCACGAATGATGAAGAGTGATAAAATACCTCAAGAATACAGCTTCGATTCGCCAAGAAGATCCTTTGGATCACCTCTAGAATGATGGGAGGACCTTATCTGACCTTAGGAGAAGAAAATTCCTGAGATAGGGCCACCTAGGTGGAAACATGAGACACTTAGAGGCAAAATCGAGTGAGATCCACAATTTTAGGATCTCATTTAAGTGTATGCACGATTAGATTACACGGTTTGACAAACTGTGCGCTAGATGTGCATTAGATTCCCCCTTGGCCATCTTTCTCGCATGGTTTGGCCACATAGGTAGACAAACCGTGCGCTGTCTGTGTGGAAGCTACTGCCTCCAAAACCAACTGTGCATGGTTTGGCCGCACGGTTTAGACAACTCGTGCGCCGCCCATGTGACTTCCCCTTTTCCCCAAAACAACATTTAAAGTTCCTCCGACTCTCCCAAGTCACTACTCCAAAACAGAGGTACTTAGAAACATCAAAAGTACTTGAAAAAGTAACATGATGTTACAAAAATTATCCTTATTACATTATATATATGGAATTAGTGACATATGAATCCCATTACTTTGTGAGGCGGTAGTCAAGCGTACACACGCTAAACATTATTTTACCTATATGGGAATTTAAATTTTAAAATAAAATTAATATATAATGATTAAAATGGTATAAAAATGCTATAAATATCATATATATAATTTAGATCCATTATTTTAACCAATCATGATAGTTAGTAAAGGAATAATGAACAATATCAATTTGTGATGTCGTCCTTTGCAGTACACAGAAATTATGGTTTTGTAGGAATTTTTATGGACCGATTACTATTTTAGGTCATTCCCATAATATAATAACATACATGTATATGTAATTTATTGTGGTTATTATATCACAAATGTATAATTGTAATTGAGGGAGCTGTATAAGGGAATAAAATAAATAAGTTTGTTGTAGAATATTACATCTTCTATATGTATCTTCATCTGGATTTCACTAATTTTGTAAAATGGTAGAATTATGAAAAAATTAATAATTATAATATGTGTATAGGGATATTTGGGATTAATTTTTCAGGTATTTAGTACACCCATGTAGTTTTATGTTGTTAAAAAGATAGGATTAAGTGTGATCTTGTTAAACTAGGGTGTGTGGCATATTTGTAACTTTTTTGGGAAGAGTTACATATACCCAGGTTTTTACATAACAAAATGACTAGATAAAAATAATTCCCGGAAGGTTTATGGAAAAAATATTGACATCCAATTGGGTTAGAACAATTTTTGTGTCATTTTTATACATTTGATTCTTTGTATAATCATTCATTAATGGTTTTTTTCATTAATCATAATAATTAATTTTACCTCCTTCCACTAATCATTACAGTCTAACTTTAAGTTGGAATCATTGTAAATTTTAAGTAATTATAATTCTAAATAATTAATTCAATTTTTAAAAGGTAATTAACAATTGTACAAAAAATTTATTTAAAATTAATCCCACAAATGTGATGAGGAATATGATTTATAGAAAAAAAATGTTCAACAAATTTAAATGTTTTTATATCTAAATTAATATGACATTTATTAAATTTAAATTAATTGTATTATGGGATTTATAATTTATATATTTTTTAATTTAATAACCATTAAAAATATATTTTATAAATTTATATTATATAAATGAAGAAGTAATTTTTAATTAAAATGTTTTATTTTTACTATTTATTAAATAATATAATTTCTCATAAAATAAAAAAAATAATTAAATATAAATTTTGTTATTCCTATTTAGTTATTATTTTGTGATATATATTTCAATAATTTTTATGATATTTAATTGAAAATATGTTTACATAGAAATATTGAATCATAGTTTATAAAAATACATATTTTAAGAAAAAAACTCTTTATTTTGAACAGATAATTATCATATTATTGATATGTAGAGATATAATACATTTATAAAAAAATATATTTTCATATTATAGTTAATATTATTCAAACCGAAAAATTAATCATCTATGTTATAAATAATCATATTAATAAATAATGCATTTTTATCATATTATTGTTTAGGGATACATGTTCCTTCCTATCCTACATAATATCAAATAATATCATTGTTTTGTGTCACACAAGAAAACTAAGTTTTCCACATAGATAAATATAAACTTATGGGTTTGTGTATTGAATGATAAACTCATTATTTCTTGTAATTAATTCAATTGATGATATTTAAATAATAAATATATATATATTTTAAATTCTTTTGGTGTCAAATTTTCATCTATTATTGGGATTGTATATCACATATAATATTGGGTAAAATCATTTTTTTTATAATTTCGATTTGTTTCATTTGGTTTTTATATAAACTTTCTATTACTATATATTATATTAAATATTTTATACTGATATATATTTTACTATATTAATCCAACAATGTAATTCTACTATAAAACATAATAAAGTAAAAATTGTGAGTCATTTGTTTTTTTATTAATAAATTGAAGAAATTTTCAGTCGTAATAGGATTTACTAGGAAGGTATTTACTTGTATGAGCAGTATGGGAGGAAAAACATAGCATGACATCATAAGGGATGTGATCATTAATAAAAAAACTCTCGTCTAAAACCAATATTTTTTTAGTGTGGGTATTTATACCATTCTATGATCATGGTTTTTTTATGATATATTACTCCTTGAAAATTAGGATTCACCAAACAGTCAGGAATTTCATAGCAGAATAAAGGTGGAGTGTATGGACTATGATTATGAACTTATGGACAATAGTGTTATCTTATCATAGTTTTACACCTTTAAGTGGTAGAATAAATAAACTAGTTCTGATTCAATATAGTATTAAAATAATATTAGAAATAGGTTGTGATGTTTTGTGGTTCATCTAAGAAATATGTATAGATTTTTTAGTGAATCCAAACCCTTTTGATTATAGTATATATTATATTAAGTTATAGATAGATTATATTTACATGATTATTTATTTTATAGGGTTATAATGTAGTTCACCCCTTTGGTATATGATATAAGAGGTCACACTGAGATGTGATACCATTAGGTGTCTATAATATGAGGATCCATGGAATTAATCTTCTTGGGTATATACAACATGATGGTTTGGGATGGATGATACCCCTTGGGGTGGATATGTGAGGCTCTTGGGAGGGGAACCCCCTAATTTTATGTTGTATATTATTTTTCTGATTGAAGATTCCTATGATAATCTGTTATACGATGATTTAAGAATGTATTTCCCCTATGCATATGATATTTGAGGTTCTAGAGTTGTAAAATTCACATATCTATATTTTAAACACGGATTTACGGGAAGATGATTCCTTTTTGAGTATGTTAAATTTTTTTCTTGGGTGGGAATACCACTAGGATTTTTCATTATTAGGTATTGGTGAGGTAAAACATCCCTTGGGGTTTGATTTATAATGTTCTGTTTATAAAATACACCCATTGGTGTATGTTATTTGTGGTTAAAATTATAGATTCTCATAGGGGTACGATATATGAGGTTTCAGGGAGGGTTGAGTCACTTGATTGAATTGAATATGATTTAATAACTAGAGAATATTCTCTTAGGAACTGATTATTATATTTAGAGATAGTTCCAAGGATTGGTGTTGTACCCCTCTTTGGGGTGATATATCATTCTCATTGAAATCATACACAACTAAAAAATTAGTCTTGATATCATGTTTCATCGTAGAACCTGAGGGGAAACAATGATTTAATTCATTGAAGTTATACATTTAAATTAAGGTTTTTAGAATTTCATATTATAGAAACATTGTAATTATATTTTTATTATATATTTTTAGTCCTTTTGAGTTATACTCACACCATTATTGATATCCATACCACTTTGGTAGTTATTTTGATGTCATGATTTTTGGAATAGTTATTGTAGAAGACAAATATTTTATGTGCATGCTATATAGAATGAAAATATTCAATAGAGGAGACCTATTTTTCAGACTTGAATTGGATTTGTTTATTTACTTATATTTATTATGGTTTTATTTTTATATGATATACCCATAAGAGACCATGTTTATGGTTTTCATGGTTGTGTGAAATTTTTTGATAGATTATCTTATTATAATTTGATGCTTTATTGGTTTCTACCTAGTTATATATACATTTATTTATTTTTTTCAAGAATTATGATGATTGATTATTTGATATTTTGCAATTAATACTACATTTATATATTCTTATAATCCCCATAAGGTATTTCCTTAGTCCCTCACAGCTAGTTAGTATCTTCTGGTATTATGGGAGGTGTTTGTGATATTGCATGACGAAATGATTAGTAATTTAGTGAGATTCCATGCCATGTTATTTTTTAGTACATTAATGATATAATGACTATGTTACCAAGGAGCTAGAATAATATTTATTTATATTCCATAATATAATATGGATAATTATTTATAAATATGGTTTCATGTGTTCTTGATTAATGATTTGTGGGTGTTTTCACAAAAACTACAATGGAGAGAGGGTGGGTGTTCATTTATTATATTAGTCATGTTGTTTTCAAAGATAATTGCATGATTATATGTGGTTAATAATATAGTTATAAGGAAAACATAAAGATACATGTTTCTAGTAATTTAATCTAAAAAAAACAAACATAATGGTCTGCAAATTAATATTTTTAGCAATAATCTAATGAAAATAAGAAAATATATGAAATCAAAATTTAGTTTTTAGATATCAAGACACACAATAGTGACTTATTTGGTGTTTTCCCAAATATAACATTAGTTATATTATACTTAACAAGAACATATCAATGTGATTTCATTGATATGAATCATTATAGAATGATTTCAACATTTTCACATTGATTTGAACATGAATCTAATCGGTGGATCCTGATAAATCGATTCCAAGTGACTATTAGGACCCTAGAGTGGGTAATTGATTTATGTATGACATTATAGACACACACACACAAAGATAAAAAGACACACACACCCATGTATGTATATAAATATATTTATGAGAACCGTGGAGTGACTTTTTTCTACTTTTAGTTTTTGTGTGATAAATATAATTAGAGTATTGATCTACCTCTGCAAGCTATGATCCATGTGGGAAGATACTTGAGAGATAGGTTGGAGAGCCTAGTGATATTGATATGTGACACTGGATATTGATGAGCCATTGTTATTTTTGAGTGGTAGGGATATTTACTATTAAATTTTATAATGATATTGATAAAAGTAAATAAATAGAGAGAGGGGTTAACTAGGGTTTGTGGGTCATTTCAGAGATGAGACATAAAGTAATATAATGAAATATCGAGAATAATGAAGATGAGGTGAGATAAAATATGTGGTATAATCAAGGATATTACTTTTGTATATTCAATGTTAATGATTTGGTAGTGCTTTTTATTGAGTATATTTGTCCTAGAAAAGTGTAATATATAGGTGAATAGATTGACTAGATATCATATAGTGACTATGAAAAAAAATGTATCAAATGAATTGTTTGTGGTGGATCGAGTTTTTTGCTTATGAAAGATAAGATACAACATAATATAGAAAGGGAATAATGGTATGGAAATGTAGAACCAGGGTGTAAACCTTCTAATGAATTGTTTTTTAGCAACATGGTTTATTTTGAAATTATTGAATATAATATCATACTATATTTTAAGAGTTATGTTTTCTAATTAACCTATGTTGTTACTAAATTTATATGCCTTTTGGAAATACTTTTATAATAAAGGTTTATTATGATTACCAGAACATAGAATTTTCATATATAGATATTACATCACTTTAATGAGCATTATTTTCCTTAAAGAAACACATGAATGAGGATCATTAGTGTATTGTTCTTTTTGAATCATGAAAAAAAGACACATTTGGTACATTGTAAAACAATATCATCCACAAAAAGTTCCTCATTTATGGAACCCTTAATTTAAAAGTAATATATAATACTTTTATTCATAAATTTATGAAAGGAAATGGAATAAATTTTTACATTATATGCTTGATAAGGGCAAACATAGAGATAAGTTGGCATAAAACCAGTGTAATTGAATGAAAAAAATAACTATGACATTGAAATATATAAATTTCATATCAAGGGCCATAATCATTTTTGATAACATAAATTTTGGTAGTTCATAAGACATGAATCAAAATGGAATCTAATAACCTAATTCTAGAGAACATAACAAAATAACAGGACATGAAATTATTGTTTATAATTAATCATAAATAATCATTTCTAATTTAGTTAAGGAACACTACTAAGGATATCATAGTGGAAGGGGATCACTCACCAAACCATCATAGTAGTCATGGTTTACTCCCTTGTCCATCATAGCAGACAAGGTCTGTTACTCAAATGGTTTCACTCCCCATTATAATATTATATATCTCATGAGATATAAACCTTCACATAATGAATTGGAACTAATTATAGGTCTCACCCGTTATATAATTAAAATCAAATATATTTGTTCCATAAGATCAAAAATCAAAAACCATATCATATCCCATGAAATAAAATTGATTTCATTAACCAATCATTATATCACAACTGAGAAAAAATAACCATGTTTCATATTAATCTTTTAATTTAATTATATCATAACCAATGAAATAAAGAGAGAGTCATAAGCCTTTTTTTCACAGTAATCCACAGAGAATAAAAATAAGTTTTTTAAACTTCTAAGCACCGTACATTCCTGACTCCATCATCCTCGATCAACACAATCTATCATCTGCACATGACATAGCAAGGTGTGGGCGTAACCCGTTAAGGGGTGAGTACAACAATACTCAATAGGGACCCCAAGACCCCCAAAGGTCTCCTAGAGTTCCAAAAAAGATAAAAAATAATCAAATACCTTAATCATAATGCATGAAACAATTATCAACTCTACTTAGGAATATTCCCATACATATACCAATGTTATCAATATATACTCGTCTCATTCATAAGGTAGCACAAGGCTCTAACTTTTAAGCCATCTTCCCTACTGATCTACGAGGGGAGAATAACACAAAGGTAACACCATGATTGTAACACCATGAAGCTAACACCAAGAAGGTTACACCATGAATATAAAGGTACCATTAAGTTAAAGACTCATCTCACTCCAAGAATAAATTATGTATAGAAGTACAGATGATTAGACGCATCAATAGATAATCTTATTATGTCGAGAGGATATGTTGCGGACCGACATATGATCTGTAGATGCTGACCCACATAGGATCAGTGAGCACTGGCCCAATCAGGATCCCTAACCGATGACCCACATATGATAGATAGATGTTGACCCACATAGGATTAATGTTCTTTCATCATGTTACAATAAACCACTACATTCCCACACTAATATTTTTTGATTCCTGGAGTATCATATATTCAATCCAATGGTCATACCTCAATGACCAGGAAGGTCCATGAATAATTATCTCAAAGGACCTAAATGTTGTAAGGGTTCCAATTTGACAGATGGAATGTCAATCGGATGCCCGGTCTGTGGCTTATAAGATTTTTAGTCCTGATGGTCCTATTTGATTTGAGTTCTATCCAACCTAAATATACAACAACCTTCTCCAAAAAAAATGTGGAGTATTCCAAAAGGACGACCTCCTTACAAGGTTCTTTGTTCTGTAAAAGGTTTTTCAAAAAGATGTTCGGTTCACATGTTATGGCCCCATAAGTGAACCTGTGCCTACATGGGTCTGTATCTGGTCCGAACCGGTTGGACAGACCCTACACGACCTGATTTTGGTTTGAGCTATCTGGGTTGGGCCATGATGGGTTGGGTTGCTGCGTTGCGGTCCTGCTCGACCCATAGGGAGCACGGCCCGGACTGTAGGGGGGGGGGGGAACCTGAACATAGAGGTCGTGGCCCGCTGGTTGGGCCCAACCCTAGATGGATTAGGGGTGGGGGGGGGATATCCCCCCCCCCACCACCATTTTGAAGGTGGAGTGGCTACAACACTTGTCTCCACTAGGTCGTCCATGACCATCCAGAGTGGTGTGTGACGGCGCGTCACTCGCCTCCACCCATTGTCGACCGGTGTCGACTGCTACTGTCCACCATGGATATATGTCATGCCTCTCGTCACCGAAGGTGGGTGATGGTGCTCCACCCCATCCTTCATGGCTTGCCGGTACTGGCTGACACCATCACCCCAGCTGACACTGGTTTCCTACGCAGTCGTGCTGGTGTCACACCGACAGTCTTTCACGGGTCACCGGGTGAGCTCCAGTAACACATTTTATCATCAGATGGGATCAACGGCCTCTTCAATATGCTCTGTTTGTTTCTTAACCCAACATTCCAGGTTCTGTCCAATCACGAATAAAAAGTACACAACGAAATCAAAAATCAACAAAGTAGCTAAGTGTCTATGCCTTGTTCATTTGGCCCATTACCTCCCTGTTAGATTGATAACTTGAGGGAATAATAAGCATCAACAAATATTTTAAAACAAAACCAAATAAAAACACAACCTTATGATTATCTGATAATGTCTACATTTGGGGAAGAGTCGGTGTTCTTCATTACCACAACAAGCCTCTAATGATGCTACTCAAATGTCGTTCCTCAGTTCATCCTTCATGCATGGATTATTTATTCCTCAATATTCCTAGCATGATCAAGGCGTTGCTGATGATTTTCCAAAACCCCATATAATTTTTTAACACTCCAAAATGTAATTAAGAGGTTCATTAATTAGTGTAATTTATTATCCTCAATAATCACACGAAGGGTGGTTACACAACCATTATGTAACCAGGAATTTAATGTCCTTCATTAAATACCTGACAACCCCTATGGTCCCCACCACAAAACTTAAATGTGAGTTGGAATGATGTTTTAAAGATAAAATAAAAATATTTATTTTATTTATTCATCCATGATAAATGCAAAAACAACTTTTATCCTCATCCCTCTATGTTCGAGGATAAGACTACCTTAACTATTCCTTTCAAATGATATGATTTCCTGCTCACACTGTAACTGATCATACCTTAATGAATGTTCATAAATCCTTTTGGGGAAAACCGGGCCTCAGAATCATGTGCCATCAATTTTTTTGGAATCATAATAATTCCATATAACAAAAAAAATTTAATTGAAAATATGGTTCTTTACATTCTCCCCACCTTAGGGATTTTTTTCCTCGAAAGACCAAACATAGACTAAGGAAATAAATGGGTGTACTAAGAAGAAATCAGAACGTCTCTCTCCCATTTTCTCTCCCAAAGGTTCCCATGCTCCAAGAAAACACACACTAGAGGTATTGATCGCCCACATAGGACTTGATCCTTTTGATAGAAAATATCCACTCGAACATCCATAAATGTATCCCCAACATCAACTTCCAACTCAACCCATTCTATAATGTGCGACAGATCATTCACGTACATCCTCAACTATGACACGTGGAAAACATCATGCACCTAATGCATCTTTGGGGGAAGATCTAGGTGATATGCCTCCTCTATAACTCTACTAAGAATCTAAAAGAGTCTGAGGAACCTATGAGATAGCTTGTCATCTCGGTGAAATATTTGAGAACATCATCGAGGTGAGACTCCTTGGAAGAAATGGTCTCCCTTCTCGAACTCAAAACATGTATGTATCTTATCATTATAAGACATAAAACTTCTATATGTAGTCTTCCTCAACTCATGGATGATTTACACCTTCTCAGTGGTTGATCGTACCTACTCTGCACCTATAAGTGCTGACACTCCTAGGTTATTCCAGCATAGAGGTGATCCGCATGGTCGTCTATACAATTCCTCAAATGGTGACATACCAATGGTGGAGTTATAGATGTTGTTGTATGAGAACTCCACAAAGGGAAAGTGGTCCTTCCAACATCATCCAAAATCTACTATTCTAGAATTAATCAGGTCCTCCGATGATTGAATTGTCTGCTCGGTCTGACCATCTATCTACGGATGAAATGCGGTGCTGAAACTTAGTTGAGTCCCGAACTCCTCCTGTAATCCCTTACACAATAGGGATATAAAACATGCATAGAATTTTTATATTATCATCTATGGAACCCCATTAATTCATAAAATCTCATGTATGTAGAGGTTTCCCAATCCCTCTTCCGATCCATGCTCTCGGATGGTTAGGATGTGGGAGACATGGTGATTTGGTCAATAATCACCCAGATAGAATCGTGTCCCCTAGACGTATTTGGAAGCCCTGTCACAAAGTCCATGGTGATTCGATCCCACATTAACTCAGTCTACTCTAGTGGCTACACTATGATAGATGGAACTTGCTGCTCGAACTTCACTTGCTGACACGTTAGGAATGAAGAAAAAAACTACGCTTCTTCCTTCTTCATCCATGTCCACAAATGCTGATGTTGGAGGTCCTGGTACATATTAACCACAAAATGATGTACAACCAAATGGGATGTATGGAACCCCCTGAACACTAAATCTTTTATTTCCACTCGAACCATGGTGCATCTCTAAAGAGGATGACATGCTCCTCACCTTCAGAAAATCAATCAGGTGCATGTTTTAATGATATATAGGAAAGTTGAGCCTCATAGACAATGTCCTCAAGTTGTTCTTACAAAACTCACTGAATAAGGGGGGGTTGTGATAATCATAGATTAGATTTAATTTTATCCATATTTAACCATAAAGGATATTAGCAACACATCTTGATACTTTTTCTCCTCACTCAGTAGTTGTAAACCAGACATCTTGTTGAGTACATCTACCACTATATTCCCCTTCCCATGAGTGTATACTATATCAAAGTCAATGTACTAGAAGAAATCCAGCTGTAATCGTTTTCTCGGGTTCATGTACTTCTCTGAGAAGATATAATTGAGACTCTTGTGATAAGTGTAAACAGTAAACCCTTCACCCATCAAGTAGTGTCACCACATATTCTTGGAGAAGACTACGACTGCTAGATCCAGGTCATGGGTATCATAGTTATTCACATGTTGTTTCTTCTATTATTAATCATAAGTGATCAATTATCTTTACTATATCAGGAATCATCCATGTCCTATCCCAAAAGAATCGAAATAGACTATATACCCAACACCTTCTTCTAGTAGCCTCATTATGGTGGCACTCGGCAGTCTCTGCCTTATCACATGAAATGTTTCCTAGAATATCTACATCCATAAAAAGAGACTTTCCTTCTTCATGATCTCTGTAAAGGGAGTCACAACTCTTGAAAAGTTAGGTATGAATATCCAGTAGAACCCAGCCAACCCCTTGAAGCTTCATACCTCAGTTACTCTCCTAGGTGTCTCCCTGGAAATCACAACCTCTATCAACACCAGTTTCACTAAAACTCAAACCTTCGATATAACGTGTCCAATAAAGTGGACATCCCATATCTAGAACTTGAAATTTCATAGCTTACCATAAATCTAAATCTCTCGAAGTGTATCCAGAGTGATCTGACGATGATAAGCATACTCCTACTTTGACGCTGAGTGTATCAAGATGTCGTTAATGAAGACCACCAAAAATTTATCCATGTATGGGTGAAAGATCCTATTCATGGGTACCATGAAAACTATAGGGGTGTTGGTCATTTCGATGGGAATAACAAAGAACTCATAGTGGCTATACCGACATCAGAAGTTAATCTTTTTCACATCCTCATCTCGTTCCCTGAGCTGATGATAACGTCTTCTAAGGTATATCTTCATAAACCAATGAGATACCTTCATTTGATCAAAATGATCATCAATCCTTGTAAGTGGATACATGTTCTTCGCCATCAATTTGTTCAAGCTTTGATATTCCCCATAGAGTCTCAAAATCCCATCTTCCTTCTTAGTGAATAAAATCAGGGCTACCCATTGAGAAAAAGTGGGCTTTAGGAACCCTTTTCTCTACAACTCCTCCAAAAATATCTGTAACTCACGATGCTCCAATGTAGACATATGATATTATAGTGTAGAAATATATTCCATATCAGTGTATAGTTCTCTGTAATAGTCCACCTATTTTTAAGTTGTTAATCCTGGAACATCATTAGGAAAGAAATCAGCATAATGGTCCACCACTACAAGACAAATCAGACACTCGACATCAACTACTTTGAGGGTTATTTTTTCCAACTGATGATTGATCGGATTCAACCATCTCCATGTAAGTCCATAATATGCTGCAAAGGTTACATTCTCTCCAATGAAGGAAAACCAACTGCCATCATCGCGGACACACCACACTTCGCGCCTAATGTATTCAATATGTACATGGACTGTAGATAACCATTCTGTACCCAAGAGGATACCATAAGGCCTCGATACCACTAATAGAAGATTCCAACCAACGATCTCACCACCTAGAGTATGCTAAAACTAACGGTACCAGTGTGTAATTGTAAAATCCCCTTTAGTAGTGGTCTCTATACATAAGGATTGATCCAATAGCTCTGTTGAAATCTTCGAGCTCCGAACAAGGGATGTGGAAATAAACGACTGATTGGAACTTGTACCTATAAGTAATATAAATAGGATTGAGTAGAAACATATCATACCTAGAATCATCTATAGAGAGTTGTGGTCATAGCCTCAGCTGCCTTGAGTTGAGCATGTCTCTATCCACCTGCTCCCTGTGGTCTGGGTGTACCACCTGGAGGTGGTGGCGGTAGAACCTCGAATCACTGACTACCGCCTGATACATGACCAGATCCTATGTCATGTCCACCTACTGTATTAGAACCTCCCCAATTGAATCTCTACCACGTTCTTGGTGGTTCCTTGACTGTCTATTCGAGTTCTGTACAATTGGTTGGGCAATCGAGAGCCATGTGACCCGTCCTGCCACATGAGTTTTATTGTCTGCTCCTCATCTGCCCTCCTAGGTCCTGCGATGCACACACCACTGACCATGTTTCCTGAGCTCATCCAATATTAGTTCTAGCCCACTTATGACCCTATTCCATCTGTCTAATCCCTCTTGTAGATGACACTACTACCAAAAGTCTGGTGGTAGCTCTAGCTATCAGTGCTTTCTCATCTAGGAAGATCTCTACCATAAGTTCTTGCTCTAGTACCCCATCCTGCGTCAGAATGTAGAGCGATATAATCGATGATATGATATCCCATAAGAGACCCTAATCAAAGGACTAAGCATTGATGAAAGGCCTTGAACCATATTGGTTGAGTAGCGGGAGAGACCATTGAACCTCGCTATGTAATAGACTACGATCATGCTTCCTTTCTGTAAGTGCAGAAGCTTCTATATACACAAAGACTGTTGAGTTGCTATGAAGAACTCTACCTTGATAAGGCCCTTAAATACTACACAGGTGTGGGTATCCTAATCATGTATCTAGAGTGTCATACTCCACCATATTCCATCTTCTCCAAGGAAGACACTAGAAGCTGGGATCAACATCAGATTAGTTGGTGTCCCAAATAAGAGAAAAACATTGGCCACAGCCTCCACCTAGTCCTCAATCGCATGAAAATATGTATTTCCTCCTAACCTCAGAGGCCTCTGATGCTAGAAATCATTCAGACCACACAGTTACGTTGAACAATATGCTGGTGGTTCTAGTGGAAACAGCTACCTAACATGTAGTGGTGATGTTGGTACACAACCCGGAGGTGCTAATGCTGTAAGAAGACCCTGCACTGAGGCCATATCGCTTGATGAGATATCATTGTGTACTCTCTCGGGAACCACGACTGGCAGTCTACATGGTATCATCATGCAAGAAAAAATATGCACTATGATCAATATGGTATACCCATAGATATGACTTGATGAGATCATAAGAAAAACATTTCAAAACACACACAATCAATGTTTTTGTGCACTGATTCAGAAATCAGAATTAAGGGTCCTGGTTTACGGATACATCTGCCATCACCCCAAACCTAGATTACACAAACTAAAAACCACACTAACAATAAAAAACACTATTTCTACATTGAAAATATTAGAGTCATAGTACTTAGATAGAACTGACTCCTCTGATACAACTTTGTCACAACCCTCCGCCCCTCGGGGCCCTTGTCGTGACTACCCCAAGCCCTCCTTCCAAAAACCATGTACAAGAGACCTGAACCGAAAATGCATATACCTTTAAAAGGGAAGGTGATTCATTTAATCCTTTAGACACCCACTCCAAGAACACAACCTGAAGAAAACCACAAAGTAAAACTATATTGTAAAAGTGTGAGTTCTATATGTAAAGGGTTATGGAAATCAAGAACAACTAAGAAAGTAAAACTAAAAAAGAGAGACATCTCATGTGTTAATCCAACCTGAATCCTACCTAAATGGTTGGTAAAAATCTCTATTAGTAGTTACTGCGACACGTCACATCAAATGGTCCACCTATGAGAATCTTCCTTTCCTGCTCCCTCATCTGCGATCAATTTTTTTCGTCATATGAACACGACACACTAGGGGGAGGGGGTATCTCATGTAGGGGTGAGTATAAGAATACTCAGCCGGGACCCCGACACCCCAGAAGGTCTCCCATAGTTCCAAAATGGAAAAACCACAATGTAATATATCAATCATAGACACGAAGAATTAATCAACTCTATATAGGTATATTACTATACATATACCTAAGTGATCAATATATACTCTTCTCATTATTGAGGAAACATAAGGATCCATCTTTTAAACCACATTCATAACTGATCCATAAGGGAATAATGCCTCAAAGTTAACACCAATTAGGTACGATGCTGCAGTTCAAAGTACCCCAAAGGTAATGACTAATCTCACACCAAGAATAACATAAGTACATAAGTACAAATGATTTGACGCATCACTAGATCATCTCATTCGGTCAAGTGGCTCTGTTGTTGACCAGCATAGGATCAGTAGATGCTAACTCACATAGGATCAGTGAGCACTGACCCACTCTAGATCACTGAGAATAGATGCACATAGGATCTATGGATGTTTACCCACATAGTATGGATATATGTTGACCCACATAGTATATATGTACTTTCTTCATGTTATAGCCAACCACTATATTCATGTACTAAGCACACTTGATTCTGGAAGGATAAAATCCTCAATCCATCAGTCAAACCTCAACAATCACGACGTTCTACTAATAAGTATCCCAATGGACATCCACATCTTAAGGGTTCCAACGTGATAGATGAGTAATCAATCAGATGCCCAGTCTATGACTTATAAGAGTTTTAGTATCGAGGGCCTCATTAGATTCATGTTTGATCCAACCCATCCATACAACAACATTCTTTAAAAATCATGTGTAGTTTACCAAATAGACAGTCATGTTCCAAGGATACTAGCACCGTAGATGGTTCAAAAAACAGCCTTCTAGTTCAGAAGTTAATTCTCATTATGTAAAACTAGAATAGGTTGAGTCTTGGTCCGGTCCGACCGGGTGGGACCGACCTGGGATAACCCAGCCTGAGAATGAAATAGCTAGGTGGGGCTGCGGCGAGTTTGTCCTGCTCGGTGGTTATCCAAATCAACCCATAGGGGGTGCGTCCTGGCCCACATGGGGTGCGCATCTCATCCTGAAGAGGGATTGGCCCATTGGGATCATGTGGCCCAGCCCGCAAAGGGTGCGACCCATAGCCTGGGGCCTACACTATATAGGTAGGGGGGGACGGAACCTCCCATTGAAAAGGAAGAGCAGCAACACCATGTGGTGCTGCCATGTCACCCGTGGGACCAACATTTAGAGGGTCCCGACCCTCTTCCATGACTTCCGAGCCACGACTATCCTCAATTGTGCGCGACGGCATGTCGCTCGCCTCTGCCCGCGACTGGCTAGTGCTGGCCATCGTTGTCTTCCATGGATAAATGTCGCGACACTCTTCATTAATGGAACACGACGTACCGCCACCACTACCTTCACATCTAGGCTGTATCGGTCACCGCCCTCACAACTGCCAGTAACGGTTGATGGTGCCACTATTCCGTTGCTGCACCGACAGTCTTTCGCCGTCACCGGGTGGGCTCCGGTGACCCGTTTTTCCATCCAAATGTATTAAAGGCCTCCCTGGGATGACCTCATTTCCACATGACACTCTATTCCAAGTTTTGTCATGTAATGAAAAAACATTCCTCAATGAACCCATAGTACAACAATGTAAAGGAGTTTTTGGCCCTTTCTAGTTTGGTCCGCACAGTCCACATTAGCTTGATAACATGAGGTGAGAATATTTTTCAACATTTTTTTTAAAACTAAACCAAATAAAAACCATACATCAATATAATTAGATAATATACGTGTTTGAGGAAGTTTCTTTTTCCTTCGTTCCCGTATAAAGCCTCCAATGACACCACTCAATAATCATTATTTGGTTCTTCCTTTGTGAGGGGATTCATTCTTCCTTATGTATCCTACCAATATCAAAATTTTTCTGATGACTCTACAAAAACCCATGTTATATTTTTACTCTCTATCATGTGACTATGTTTTTTAAGAATTTTTTTAATTTATGAGCCTTTTTAATCACATGAAGGGTGGTTACCCAGCCATTGTGTAACTAGGAATTTAATTTCATTAATTCAATCCAGACCACTAGTGTGATTCCCCCACAAAAATTAAAATTAATTTGGAAGGATGTTTTAAAAATAAAATAATAAAATATATTTTATTTATACATCCACAAAAAAATTAATGAACAACATTCCTCCACAACACAATGAGATTGAGGATAAACCTTCACTAGTGAATCCCAACAATGCGAGTTAAATTGTCCCCTTGAAAATCAATTTCGGGAACCAGTTCAAAAAATTTTATTTCCCACTGGGAAAATTAATGAACGTACCAGAATGAATGTTTATAAATTTATTTCGAGAACACAAGGCTTCAGAATCGCACACCTTCAATTTTTCCAGACTCTTAATAATTCTATATAATTATAAAAAAATTACATGCAAAATCCAGGTCATTACCAAATCTCTTAAAATGTTATTTTATAGAAATTTGATATGAAAATAATTAAAATGAACTAAATTAGATTATATGACATATAATGTTTCAAATTTAAATTTTAAACCTAATTTTTAATAAATATTAACATGATAAATTCTTCAATTTACAATGGTGTTATAAATAAAAACCTCTAATATTAAATATTTTTTAAATAATCAAATTTTTCTAAAAAAATCAATATTTATCCAAATGATAAATTAGAAAATTGATTTTAAAAAAATTAAGATTATTTTATCAAATTTTTTTATTATTTTTCAACAAATATTTTTATTGTTGATAGAAAATTAATAGAAAATTGGAGAAATATTATTTTTGAGAAAATTGAATGTTGTATTTAAATTTTTTTATCAAAAAGTTTTATTTATATAAAAATGATAAATTTAATATATTTAATATATTTATTACCATTTATATCTCTAACTGTATTGGATATGTTATAAATGTCACATCTAAATAATAAAAATAATATTATATCATGGTTTTTTAAAAATATTTTTTGCATGTAACAAAAGATAAACTGGGGTTATGTATAACAAAAGATAAAAGAGTATCTTCATATAATGATATGTATCAATAAAATTTAATTTATTTAGAAATCAATTTATCAAAAACTACATTTTTACTTTCTACACCCTTTAAAATGTATATTTTCCTCCAAATTCTTCATTATAATACAAATATATAAGGATACTTATACCATTTAATTTCCTTATATTACTACATTTAATCTTTAGACTAGTTATTTCACAAAAAAATTATTGACTAGTTGTGTGAACATTCATCATAGACATTTGTATACATGGAAATCAATCTCATTTGGTTGTTCCCCATAAGAATATTATCAATATATATTTTCCACCATCTATGAGCTACCAAGATGTGTTTGTGAATAAAATTAACCATGTATTATATTTCTCAAACTATCACAAACCCCAATAACATTGTTTTACTCTCCTATGTGTAGATCGTTAGAGATATACACTTATTTCCATATACTATTTCATATAGAGACATATCAAATGATGAGTGAAATCCATTAATCTATGAAAACTAAACTAGTAGAAGGTTTTAATCCAAAACTCCTTTAAAATCATTAGAAAGAGATCTCAATATATCATATATTATTTGAATAGTTGTTTTTTACTAACTATAATCCCTATGATGATACTTATTGTTGAAATTCCACTATGTATCAATGGAATACTGAATAAATATCAAGAACATAAATATAAACAATAGACCCTTATTAGTTACAATGTAATGTGGTAATCCATGAACCCATAACACTTTCTTAATGAGTATATAGTGATGTTTACATAGATATAAGTATAGTCTGAGGGATATTATGTGTGTTTAGTTTTTTTCGTTATTGACTAAAACACATATTGAATTATTCCCTTTAAAAATTTTGTGTAGACCAAAGTCAATATATATGGTCTTTTTTTCCAATTTACACTCATGTAATTTTAATGGATTTATCATATCTTATTAACATTTTATCTTAGACAAGAATTTATTACCTACCAATCAACTAGATATAAAATTTATGGCATCCCTAAAAATGAAAACCATTCAATAATACTCTTTCAAAATACTATAAATCTTCATACATATAGGATGAATAGAGAATTAAATATGATCATCATATAAGAACTCCTTAAAATTATGTTTATACGGATCACATATACAGTATATCATCCTTATCATTCCATCACGATTATCGTTAAATATTGAAACATTTCTATATTTCTTTTCAATATCTATATCTCTCTAATTTTTAATTTAATATTTACATGTGTAGATGGTTAAATGTTTAATTGAACAAGAAAGGATTTCTCCACTTAAATTAAGATATCTAGATATATCCTTTGTAAATATATAAATACTGGTTCATTTGTGATCATCATCATTAATTAGATATCTTGATCCTTTTGAATCAATGTATTGATCACCTTTTTTCTTTCCCATAGTTGTAATATATTGAGGAGTCCAATTCATTAATCAATTATGACCATGTTTTTCGGCTCATATTCAACTCAATTTATTAAAATATATACTTATAAAAAGATATTCATATAAATATCTCAATTTTATCCAGGATGCTAATTCATCAAAATCGTTAATTGAAAAATTAATACAGATAACATCAAATAATTTGTTAGATTATTATTCCTCATGAACCTTCAATTTTTATGATGCATAAGGTGAAAACATGTAATTCAGAAAATGAGAACATCTGAATCCTTTCATGGATGGGTCAATTAATAATTCAAAACCTTCTCCAATAAATTATTACTTATGAACATGTGTAATAAAATACATTCTATTCAATTCCTTGATATTTTAATCAAAATAATCTATCCAGAAAATCATTTCACTCCTCTTTGTTAACATAGTGACTGGATTATATAGTACTGAATCATTATCTAAAAACATTGACAATATCCATCTAATCCAAAGAAAATATGGATCTCAGTCACCATGAATGTTTTTGGAAAACACTCCAAAGCCTTCTTCTTTGATCGATCTAAAAATATATTTTCTCTTGAGATTATTTGACCCAAAAATGAATCCATTTATAGCAGTAATTAATAATTTTTAAATAATTTATATTGTATATACAACTATAGGGTGTTTAGTACAAATTTCAATCGATCCTAATGATCTTCATTTCCCTTTTAATAAATAAGAATATCACTTATAAATACAAAAAAAAATATCTTGGAAATATCTAAAGACTCAATTAACTTAATTAATAAAGATAGATAATACATTAGTTAGACCGAATTGAATCACAATGAATTCATGGTATCCATTCCTTGATTGTGATGTTTTATTTAGTATATCCTCCCTCTTGACCCTCGATTGATGATATCCACAATAGAGGATAATCATTGAAATGTATTAATATCCTAAAAATTGATTAAATGGTTGATCAATAATTGGAAAAGTATTCATTGTCTTGATCATGATCATGTTCAAATCCTCATAATCAATAAAAAATAACAAAAATCATTATTTTTTTAACAAAATAATATGTTCACCCTATGGTGAAACATGTGGTCAAATGAATTTCTTGTCAATGTTCCCCAGGAGTTGACTTTTCAATTCCTGTAAGTTAATCATGAAAATTTTATAATGAGTATTTGAAATTGTTTTGGAACCAGGTATGTGTTCTATTATGAAACAAGATCATTTGTTTTTTGCAATTATAGGAAACACATCTAGATATACATTAGATTAATCCCACACAATTGGCATATTTTGGAGGTTGGTTTTCTACCCAGCCATATATCATAAAATCCCCTCCAATGTAGGAATCCAAACCTATACAATGAATGTGATTTTCTATTAGTTGTTTAACATTATCATCCCATTGAAATAAAATCATGATTTTTTATAATATTATCTATTCATTTTATTACCTGATAATAGATTTGGGATTGATGTCATGAATGATAATTAATGACTAAGATAACAACAAATTCAACCAGAGGATTAATGCCAATATTTGATAGAGGGATATTATAAAAACCATCAATTAGTGAAGAATCATAGAATTCATGTTTGATCAAAATAACATTATTGTATTTAACTACAAATTATACATCAAGTGGTTTTTGTGGAGTCTTTATACACAAATAATATTATTCACATATGAATGAATTGATAAATCTAGAGACAAATAATAAATTAGTTGTTCTAATATGGATGGAAATTATATATTATACACTTGCATAACCACAAACCTCTTTAAATATAGAGATCTCATTATATTTCATATTATCCATCTTCATAAGAGATTTATGACATTAATAATCATCATTAACCTTAAGAATTGTGAACTCGATAACATAATGACCATACACATTACATTTGAAACAATGATTTGTGGGTTATGAATTATTTGGAGAATTTTTCCAATTTTAATATTTATCTATATTATTCCCATAAATTTTTTATACGATTTTGATGATGAACTTACATTCCACACATGAAAAAATTAGTAGTCTCTTTAATTTAATTTCCACCATTTTCCATCCCACACTTTCAACATATGGGAAAGATCATCTTCCTCTCCACACGAATCTTTGATTTTAAATTGGATTTCATTTTTCTCCTCTTACCAAAACCATGAGAATGATATGTAACTCTATCCTCTATTTCAATATAAATTAGGAAAATAATATCTTCATAGCTACTGAAGTCTATTATTAAGGACGAACATTATAGATATTGTATTAATCCACTAAATAATCCATAATCCTTACATTAATATTGGATAAAAATACCAGAACCATTCAAAAAGAGTCTTGTAAAACATTAATCATGGGTACCAATGGATTCAACATTCACTTACACTATCTAATAGAACTCTTAACCCAGAATATTATGAAGAATATTTTGAAATTACATGATAAAAATAAGTTCATGAACTAGTCCCAAAATAGGGAGTAAGTTTCATCATGTTACCTTGTATTTTTCATTATATTATACCATGTATATACTTCTAAATCCATAAGTTATACAATAAAAATTACTATTTTATGCTCCATGAATTGGAAGAAAAAACATAATTTCAATGGAACTATTTCGTTATTTATAAACTAATGATTCAGTATATACACTAACAGACAGTTGATGTTTACTTATTAATGACTCAAAACAACGTTTTCCCCTCCCTTTATTTTATAGAATTTCGGTATGATTCTTGGATTTAGAATATTCCCTTATAATATAAATGAAATTACACATTCCTCCCCCCCATAATGATTAGTTTATATGGAGGATAATCTTTTTTTTCTATTCAACTCATCATAAATATGGTTCCTTTAGGACCCCTCTATAGTCTAAAACCAAAAACTATATAGTAAAATACAATAACTATATTTGGAACCAAATAATCAAGATAAATAAATTATAGTATTTCATAATTGGGACATATTTTTTTTAATCTATGACACCTTAGGAGTATCATAGTTAATTTATAGTCATAATCTATTTAAATACTTCATAATGTTTCATAAAGTGTTTGTAAATTCCCAAATAAATCATCATGGAGTGTCAACTTAGGTGTTGTTAAAGGCATATTTTTTTCTACCATGTTACTATAAAGTCCATCATGATGTGGAATTTTCAGATTTATGACCCCTTAGGATCATCTATGCTAGATCCACATCCAATAGTTTTATAGAGAAATATATTTAATTTCATGTAAAACACTCACTCTATCCATTATAAAATTTTAGGACATTATCTTATAACTTTACTCATCCATATAATTATCCTCATAAATTAAATTAGAGTCCTCAATGATGTTTTCAAATAATATATTCCAAATTATATGTAACCCTATCCCCCAATACAAATTATAACAACCCAAGATTTTTATACAGTTATATTACAACATTTTTGAACATTCATTTCATAAAAAAATACATACAAGAGGATCGTAAAGGTATATGTAATTTAGAGGCATTGAAACACAAAAAATGTTCTTATATGAAATAAATCATATCCCACTAATATTTTTATTTCTAAAACCTTCATTAAAAAATCATACATAATTAGTTTCTTCATAACCTGGGGAATCCAAACATAAGAAATGGTGCGCTCATATGCTCAGTACGGGTCAATAAAGAAGATACATAAGAATAACATGAACATAAAGGTATGATAAAATGATAAATATGTTTTAAAACCACACCCCACAATTCTAATATTATTATATTCTACCAAGTAATAACAGTTTGTAGTTCATAAGGCCTAAATCATAAGGGAATGAAATAATATGAGACATGAGAAACTAAAAATGGTATAAGGTTTAGAATTGTGGATGATGAATAATAATATAAGAGAGATTATATTTTTTATAATGGCTTACTTCTGAGGATATCATATTGCAATGTGTCAACACCAGAAACCATGATAGTTGTCAAGGATCACTCCCATTATCATCATATTAGTCAAATTCAAATATTGAACTTTGTTCACTACCCCATTTTATTCATATATATCTCATAATATATATACATTCATCAAATGAATTGGAGAGAGTTATAGGTCCCATATTCATCATAATTTATATCATTACCATTTTTTCCTCAAATCATTAAACATTCCTTATATCATAACCCATGAAAAAATGGGTTTCAAAAGAATTTCATCATATCATAATGTGCAAAAAAGAGAGAGGTTTTTTAATCATTTAATCATTTTATAATATCATAATTGATTCAATGAAGTGTGTGTAAAAATCATTATATCATGGTTTTACCAATTTAATAGAAATTAAATTCACTAATATCTTTAAAACATAAAAAACGATCGAGAGAAATAATAATAATGTTATTATTAGATAATATCCCTAGTAAAACATAGGTATAAACCATGGATCACATCATAAATGAAGAATGATTCTATAATATCACAGAGAATATTTAATTATGAAAATAAATTTTCTTTAGACAATATGTTTTTAAAACTAAAAATTCATTAAATAATTTGGAAAACCATTTTTGGATAATAAAAAAAACATATTAAGGTATATTAAAAAATAATTAAAAGCATTTCTTAATGAATATCTTTTTTCTCTTAGAGAAATGATTTCTAAATCATTAAAAGATTCATAATTAATATTAGTTGAAAATAACCTTAGATGAATATAAAGTTACCAAAATAGAATGTATTGGTCATGATGGTGGATAATTCCATTCAAGCTGTAATGGTAGAAATGATAATTTATTTATCATTTTTAATAATATCCAAATATTAATTGTTTGAAAAAAACATGGTTATTAATTTCATCATTTTAAAAAATAATTATTTTGAAAATATATTTTGAATATATAATGAGGATGATAGTAATTTTTTACAATAATATTTTGGAAAAAACTATTCTCGAAGAAAAATAGTTTTTCGACCAAAGATAGATATAAAGACATTTTTTCATAAAAAAATTTCTATGAACCCTTGATAACATAAAGAGAGAAAAATGAATCGAAAACATGAAATATCATGGAATAACTATATTAAAATAAAATTAATGAGTTTTATGACAGATGTATTATAATACTTCATCATCATATGTATAAACCTAAATAATGTTATGAAATGATGAGATTGTAATATGAAATCATTACCAATTTGGAAACACAAAATTATTGTAACCATGAAAGAATAATAATAACTGAATCTTAAGATATCATGATAATAAATTAATTCATGATATTTAATCTAGAAGGGGATATATATACATCTCATAACAGAATATATGTTCATAACATTACATAATATTCGTGGAGGGTAAAAGGATATAAAAACCCATTACCTCAAGTCTCCACCTATATAGAACAAGATCAAACAACCTTTTTAATAAATATATGTTTATTATAAATTTATTTTAGAAATATATTTAAAAATAACATACCATATGCTTATTTCATATAAATTTTTATCCCCCATTTTGTTAATAATTCTTTGTTAGTGTCATGTTTTAGAAAATTAGTGCATTATTTTTCATTTTGGTATTGATTTTACATTTTCAGTCCTATTAAATTGATCATGTTTTAATCATGTTAAAAATCACATCCATGATATAATAACATATAGAAATATATTTTATATTATTTTATTTTAATACAAAAGATTTATAAATAGAAAATGAAATACATCATACGTAGAGACAGTGGGCCATTTGTATGCATTACATTATTTCAATTTTCCTGACGGATTTAAATAAATAAACATGAATATTATATTACCAAATAAATTTTTTTGTCAAATATATTACAAATTATCATAAAAAATTTACTCATTACCTTCCATATAAAATTTTAATGAATTACATTGACTTGCAAGTTGATCTTATTCCTTACACACAAGCGACATTATCATATTCCCACAAAGTGGAATGTATAGATTTATATGTGACATAATAATTCAATAATTATAATAACATCATAAGAATAATATAAAAAATTTTAATACATCATCAAATCCATAAATGATATGTGGTGAAGGAATATAAATAACATTGGTTCATGAGGCAGTAGTCCACTCCACACTGAAATAATGATATTATATCACATTTGATAGAAGAGAATATATATGTATATATTTACATTAAAATAAAAAGATTTGTAGTATAAATTTTATTCTGATAAGATGAGAAGAGGTGGCCCATTATTAGTGAGGAGTGTGGCACACTTGTATTTTATTTTGAATGAAAATGTTTTAAACATGTTTTTAAAATTAAATAACCAAAAAAGATGAATAAAAATAAATAATTGAAGATATATGGTCTATATGTGGTCAAAAAATGGGGTTTGGATATGTTTTGGGCTATTTTTACCTAATATATTTTATCCCTACAATAAAACCATTTTTCTTACCAAACCCACAATAAATATTTTGGTTTTCAATTCATACTATACACTATTCTCAATGATAAAGAATAAATTAATAGTTAATGTAAATTATTCTTATTTCTAAATATTGTATAAAATATTTATATTCAATTCATAGAAATAGAAAATTTAAATTTTAAATTAAACCTGTATATGTAATGAGAAAGTATTTTTCCCAAGAGAAGACGCTCTACAGTTTAAAACAATATTATATTATAATTAATTATTAATATCATTAAAATTAACAATAAATGATTAATATATATATAATCAAATTAATACATATTTTAAAACAACTTTTTTTAAAAAAAATAGAACCATATAATGTTTTTAAACAAAAAGAAATATTTTAATAAAAACCCATATTTTTCACTATTCATAATATAAATATTCATTTATAAGAAATATAAATAATTCCTGATATGTTAATATTATCAAAATGATTTTAAAATTTATTATCTCATCAAAAATTAATTTCTGATAGTTTCAGAAGTTTATTCTATTATTATTCTCAAAATAAAATATTTTTTTTAGAAGTTATTATTTCTAAAACACAAATGGATTTTTAAAAAAGTTATATAATCATTTGTTAATATTTTATCATTACATAAAACCAATTTAAATAATATCTGCAATAAATTTATTTATATTCATATTTATATGCTTAATGACTTGTATTGAAATTAATATTCAAATAATAATATTACAAATATATCATGGTTTTTAAAACTCAATGTTGCTTGTAACACATTATTAATACAATTTTTATTATAATTTAATATAAAATATATGTATTCTATAGACCATGATATCAGATAAATTTATTTTATTTTAATAAATTTAAAGAAACATCTTCTTATTCTTAGGATATGTACATATGGCCTTGGATGAGATGTCACATTATCCATTGGGTGGAGTATGGGAATTTTTCAGGATTGAAAGATTGAGTTTAATGAGGACATAAATTTAGATTTGGTATTTTTCCTAGTGTATTTGGTCTCGTAAAATAATTATTAACCACTAAGTAAACTAGTTTTTACCTTGAAAATTCTAATAATTCTTATTTATTTTGAAATAAAATCGTTTAAAACTAAATTAACCTTATTATTAATTATTTATTAACCTGATTAAAAATTTGGATTTTTTTAAATTCTAATCATTATTTTTTAAAAAAATTTAAATAATCCCTTTTATGGAGGTAAACAATAGGTTTTAATGTAAAATGGTCAAATGTTTGAATTGTTTTTATATCAAATTTCAATAAAAATTAGAATAAAATGAAATAATTTTTTTAATAGTACTATAATTGATATAAATATATGTAACATATAATTTCAATTCCTAATATATATATATATATATTATTAAAATGCAGTTCTTAATTAAAATACAGTGTTTTCACTTTTAATTACAATATGAAAAAACATAAAAAAACAAGAATAATTAACATAGAGTAGATTTTGATATTAATATTTTAAAATTGTACATTATTCTTTCAAATAAATTTTTCAAATGTGTAAAATAATATTTTTAATTATGTATATTTATTGTATGCCTGTAAAATTACCTTTTAGATATATATTTTTATTTATATAATAGGATTTATTCTTATCATGTGCCAATAAAATAGAATGGATGCGTTTAAAAAATTATCTATTTTATAATATTTAAATTTTTTTAGAACAATTAATTAATATATTTTTTAATTTATTGTTGTATAATTCTGTTTTTATAGAGAATAAAATGTTTTCTTAGAAAATGGAATTTCATTGTTTTTAAATACTTATTTCATTCGTTTTTAACTAATTGGTAACCAATAGACTATTTTTATATACATGTGTAAAAAATATTTCATCAAATTAATTAATCTTATTCCTAAGTTCCACTTCTAATGGCTTGGATGAATCAATAATAATATGTTAATAACAATATTATTTGTATATTGTAGTTTGGTAAAACACTTACTTGTGTATAATAAAATCTATCATGGGAACTCTATATTCTGTGTAACATAATGAAAAACGAGTTTTGAGTGTACTACAAGTAAATATATGTGATATATGTAGTGCAATATTTAAATTTTTTATAATATATTATCATCAAAACATAGTTCCTTCATATAATAAAATCCATATGAATTGTTGTTTGAAATGAAAAATTTTCAAAAAATTAAATTAAATGAAAAACATATTTCACAAAATTCCAATGTTCTTTATTCTACGCAACATAAATGTAATTTCTATATTTATGTTCATATATTTAATCAAATTATTAATACATTAATCTTCCATTCATATTTATCCATATCTTATGATTAAATACAAAACTTATTTTGAAAAAACATGTGATCATAATTGTTTTAAGAAGTAACTCATAACTAGGTTTCCACATAAGAAAAAATTGTTTGATAGTATGTTATAAACTATTAATAAAGGTGTAAATAATTATATGAAAAAATAAATATCCTTGATAACAAGAAATATAATTATTAATGGAATGTTATGGTTTGTGAAACCATAATTATTTCATGATTTATAAGATCATCTATTCAATGAAATATTACATATATGGAAAAACATTTTTTAATATCATCTTCCTATAAATGTGAAATTATTTTAATGTCTATGATGAAAAAGATAATATAAATATAATGTTTCATAACTTTTTGCCTACACAATCTCACACTTTGGTTATTCCTTCCTAGATTTCCAATTCATGTTTTAGTCCAATAAATTAAGGTAATTTTTTATTCATAAATTACACATAGTTGATTATATCCATAAATAGAATGAAATTTAAATTCCTCTCTAAATTTTAATCAATACCCAAAAATCATTAACACGGGTTCTTCAATATACATAAATTCTCACATTATTAGATAAAAATTTAATATAAAAAAACACCTCCATTTTTTAGGACAAACTATTCCATAAATTTTTAATCATGTAACCCTTCCAAAAGACTAAAATACAAATCATTATAAATAGGGTAATTAAATATATATAAAATTTATCCTCATATATCATAATGTAAATATGGATATTAACATTCCAAATATGTAAGTACCTTCATTACATATTCTCTAAATATATCCTAATAACTTATATTACCATAAATCGTTTTTAATAAAAATCCATTCTCTATTATTCCAAATGTTTTTAGATATATCCCAAAAATAATGTAGTCCTATAATTTATCAATGATAAAATCAACAACATTTTTAGTAAATAAATAATCATGTTTGTGGAAATCAAGGAAATCCATTTTAATTTTTTGATATCTAGAATCTATGTTCAATTTTTTCACAGCATCCGGAAAACATTAAGCATTTCCATCACTTAATAAAAATACCACATTTAAATTAAATTAATTTTTTTTTTCACTATTTAAATTCAGAATATTTTTTTAAATTCATAATGGAAAACATATACTTCATGATTTATACAACACAATTATTGAATTCCAATATATACAAACTTTAATCATCAAACATTATTCTTAAACCATTACATAGTCTTCATCATTTAATTCCTCAATACACAGTTCCATGAATTTAATACATGAATCATGTTTTTAGGTTCCTCAACAAGAATTTTATCATGCATCTTACATTTACTGTAAAAAATATTATTATAATATCCAATATATTAAAATGATCTTTTGGGTATCTTTATTTTCAGTCATATAAAAAATACTCATTCAAAATTCTATATTCTATATATGATAATTATATTTAGGACATCTATTTTCATAATCCGCATAAATTCCACATCTTTTAAATTCATTAATAATGTAGTTCCTTCTAGTTCATACTATAGACTATGAATAGAAACTATAGTGCTACCAGTACTTATTGTAGCATAAAACAAAATAATTTTCAAATATTACATATATTTTTCATAAATAATGACGTCTTCTCTTAAATCTATTACATATTGAGAATATAGATAGATATATCCATATAAAAACCTTCTAAATATATATAGGTATATCAGTAATGTTTTCTCATAGTAGTATTCAAATATTGACTAAACCATTCCATTAATGGTAACTATAGAGACCTAGTATTAAAATACATAGTTATTACATAAATTTACACTAATATTCATCACATTATAAAAAAATTGTTGAGGGACATAATAGTTTAGTGTATTTGGAAACACGGAATCCTACTCTCTATTATGGTTAAGGATGTTAAACATATCCCTTAATAGTATTCCCCTTCAGTACTCATACATTGAACTATTCATCATATCATGGGGAATAGAATCATAACTAAGGGGGTGATATTTGATGCTCAAAAATGATAATAATGGTATATATATAATCATTACATGATCATAAAGGTATAATAATATGATCATATCCTTATCTAATCATAAAAACTATATGAATGATCCTAAAAAGATTCATGGAATAAGGATTTTCGGATCATAAGACACAAATAATAAGTAAATCAATGAACATGACTTATCATACCACAACATTACAATAAGATATATGATTTTGGAATACACATAACTTTATAAAATTTTAACAATGTATAATAGAAAAAGATAAATCATTATGTTTTGGACAAGAAATCAGGCCCATATAAGATCTTATAGTCTTACAACCTAGTGCACACATAACACCTTACACATGTAATCCTTTTCACAAATTACATTTTCACCATGTATTCAGGTTAAAAAATAATATATTGAATATATAATAACGTATATATATAAAACTGTGAACATATAATCGGGTTCTTCTATAACATTATGGCTCTTTAGAAAAGTAAAAAAATCATATGGACAGGGAACCAGGTCCATGAACATTATTTAAATGTTACTAGATTTATGCATCACATTATGAACATGTAATTAGGTTCATGCAAAAAAATATAGACATATATTGTAAAAAACTATAATCCTTAAGTATATATCATATTATAATGACAAATATTTAAAAACGTTACACACATTTTTCTATAAAAAAACAATTCCAAAATATGTTTTTATAATTTACATTCCCATACACATTCTAGGAATTGAGTTTTGGGTAATTAGAAAAATATATTAACAAATTGGGTTCTAAAGAAAATAATTTTTCAAAATTAACATTATATCCAATTATACTCATATTTTTTTATTTCATTGTAGTTCATCAACATCAATCATATTAAATAAATATTTTCCATTCTCATTTAACACTACTCCCCATCAGTTGTTAAAATGAAATATAAGATGTGGGTGGGATCTAATGATCAGTAAGGGTAATGATATGATAATAAAACCAAATCATATAAAATATTAAAATGTGCATAATAGTATCAAATCAATACCATAACATTTAAAATGTATACCTTGTATTTCAATATTCAAAATCTCAAATCATGGAATAAAACATGGATATTCTTAAGGCATGAATCATTAATTAATCAAGGAACATGATCCATGAGAGTGTAACGTAATACATCGAATTGATGAATTTACATAAATAGATTATATAATTATTTATAATTCAAGAATAATTTCCAAAAATTTTCATGGAACTTCCTATGGATGCTCTTATTGGGATGGACATACCACCATCCCATGTAAAAGTACTTTCTTTATTGAGGATTGAGATTCTACTTCTTACTAGAGTGAATCATGTCCATATAATTTTTTACGATAACAGTTTCATTAGATATAAATATTTACCCAATTATTTAAGGGGATATATTGGTCCCATCAATAAAATTATGAAAATTTTTCATATGTTTTTGATAAGAATAGAATTTATTCACTATATCATAACCCTAGAAGAGATATGGGTTTCATAAGCATTTCAGAGTAATATACCCCATTAAAAAATATATAATCAATAAATATAATTCTATAATTAAAATAACATTAAAATAATATAAATGAAGACTTTAATTCCATTTTAAACATCATTAAAACCATTTTCCTTAAAATTTCATAAAATTTCATTAAAACCCCATTTAAAACATTTTTGGAAAATGATTTTCGGAATGAGAATAGATTTTTAACTGAATATAATGTAACAATTCATGCAAAAAATAATATCATGAAAATATCTATATTCAATAAAAACTATTTCAAATTTCATTATATAACCCTTGTTTTGAGAATAATGGTTGATAATGTAACTTTTGTCTAAGAAAATGAGAATTGAGACAAATCCCATTTCCAATATTTTCATATTGAATCTTAAACACCCTAAAATATATGTCATATAATGGTTATTTTAATTACCAAAATATTAATTATAAAGATAATATATTTAATTAATGATTAATATATAACTTTTACAAGATAAAAAATTGTGAATATAGAATTGACTCACAGAAATCAATGTGAGACAAGAAATACTAATAATTCTATCATATCATTAATGTGAAAAATAATCAAATGAATAAATTATGTGTATTAATTTTTAAGCCAAATATAATTATTAAACAATACCTAATATTATCAAAATTTATTTCAAAAATAAATTATGAATTATATAATTAGTGAAATATTAGTTTAACAATATGAATGGTATTAGTGTTAAAAAGTCACCCACCTCAAGTCTCAAAATTCATTGTACATGTTGAAATTTATTTTATAAAAAATATGGATTTATTATAACATTATAACAGAATTACATATTTATTATACCTTTTATGATCTATTCATAACAACTTATAACATGTTTATAAATAATTTTTTATTAAAATCACTATTTTGTGTAATAACTACTTTATTTTCGAATAATTAATTTTTCTCTCTCTTGGTCATTATATAATGAACACAGTCTCATAATTTAATGATTTTCAATAATGGTATAAATATTATATTCATATTTATATTCTTATTTATATTCATTTATATAAATTAGAAATAGAAAAATGAAATACACAGTTAATAGGGATGGTAGGTCGTATGTAGACATTGACATTGTTTTCATTTTTCTTCTGATGGAAATAAGGAGTGGTAAATAATATATAATATTTAAAAAATTATTATGATATCATATATTATATATATTTTCATAAAAACCATGATAATAATTATCAAAAAATATTTTGACGAAAAATTTAATTGTATCACTATGTAGAGATGGTATACCGTACGCATGTATGTGTGATACATTCTCTTATTAGTAGATAAAAAATTGTTTAAAATGGATTTTCAAATATTATGATAATGTATCAAAGATTTATGATGATGATGTTATTATTTTATCATAAACATTATATATTTAGTGGAGTTAAGAATGGGGACAAAAATATAGTGATAAGTTTGAGAAATTACTTATTATTCAAAACATCTACTTCATATACCCTCTAAAGGGATGACGGGTTATACTTTTTATAAGATAATAGCCCATTGAAAATTATTAAATTAGTTGAAAATTGAATTTATAAATGGGTAGTTGATCTATAATCTATGATGTGATGAAATTAATTAAGGGAGGTGGTGCCCTTTTATAATTTAGGGGTGGTGTTCTTGTGAAATTTCAAAGATAATTAAATGGTATAAAATTTGTTTTCCATCAAAATAACCACAAATTGACAAGTATTTTTAGTTAATATAATAAAATTTAGAAATATCATCAACCAAAATATTGTACACATGTTTTGGTGTTATTTTAAACCATTATATTTTGACTAACCCTTATAAAACCCATTTTAAAATTAACAATGTTAAAAAAATTAATAATATTAAATGATAATAATTTTTATTATCTATTTGATTTTTTAATTTAAAAAATTATTAAATTTTAGAACATATATTAAAAAAATATACATTTTCAAGATTATTATTATTTATAAACAATCTCATAAAACACTATTTTTATTAATTATCGTTAATGTCAATTTTAGTGGAATTTATTTTATTTGATTTCAGAATCATCAAGACAAAGAGTATATTTTAATATAACACAGTAATAACTATTTAATAGGTCATATAGATATGTAATAATTATTTAAAACGTTAAATTGTTCATATTATACCAAAATTATTATTTTCAATGTAATTTATTTAATTTTTCATTTATATAAATAAATAATCTATTATAATTTCATAATAATTAATGGTATATATATAATTTATAATAATATAAAATAAATATATATTCAGAAACTAATATCTTTAATATCATCATAAAAAAATTCTTTTTCATATCTTCTTTTGTTCCTTATTACGACACATAAAAGTTATTAAACACAAAAGTGTGATATTTTGTAAATATCATGGATTTAAATAATATAGAAGTCATTTTCATAGACAAGTCTCCATTAAGAAACTAAAAATATAGAATATTGTTATAAGGGTCAAATATTATTAAATTAATATTTTTTACAAGTTTATGTATTGATTATAACAAATATCAGTTTGTTTAAACCTTTATTTCTCCCCTTTGACGCTTACCATGACCATATGGATTTTTACTCATTGAGGGGTTTTATAGATATTCTATAATGGTAAAATAATCATAAATTAATCATGTATGAAATTGGTAGCCTTGTCTTAAACATTTTTGGGAATTTAATATTTTTACAAATTTTATATAATTTAACAGAAAGTAATTTATTATAAAATATCATTAATGTCAAATTTTACACTATTAATTAGCTTGACATTTACAAAAATCACGAAAACATTAAAAATTTAAACCAAATAATTTATGAAATATATAATATGTTAAGGTAATCTGAAAAAATATTTTATCATTTTAAATATATAATTTTAATTAATTTCAATATCATTATTAACTTTTCTGTGATTTTTCAATAATAAAATAATTTTTCTTCAGCATTGTGTGAGCATTTAATATATTTATTCCATACTTAAAAAAAATAAATTAAAATGATGAATAAATGTCATTTATTTTAAAAAATAACTTTTATAATCATTCATTCATTCTATTAAACACAATATTAAATATTTTATTATGATTTAAAAATAAGGCGTTACATTGTGTTTATTACTTTAATATTTAAAATATATATTTCATTTTCGTTGAAAAAGTTTCATTCAATTACAGAATTTCAAAACATATGTGTTAAGTATATAATTAATTTATTTTAATAAAAAATTTAAAGTGTTTTAGCAATTTTTTTAATCCTCATAAATGTATTTATACCCATACATACAGATTTACCATTAATCATGGTGTCCGAAATTTACCAAGTTTACAATTCACATTGACAAAAAAAATAGATATATTTACCAATTTTGGATCTCCGGAATCCTAATATGATTTTTTTTCCAAAATAGAAACATCAAAATTGTGGCATTTAGTTTAAATTTAAATTTCAAAACTTGATGACAAATAGTATTTGGGAAAATTTTATTTTTAAATTCAAATTATTTTTGTACTAAATTCAAGTATAATATCAATTTATAAAAACTATAATTGGTTTATTTTTTAAATAAAATTAAGATATTATAAACACTATAATATTAACTTCAATATTGTAAATACTTGAAAAAATATAATTTTAAATAAAAACCTATATTTTTTCTATGCATTGAAAAATCAAAGTTTTCATAAAATTATGAAAAAATCACAAAATAAAATTTTTTATATGATGATTTAAAAAATTATTTTTATTTTATCAAATAAATTTTCTATAATATATATAAATGAAATATATTTTTATAGATAAGGAAAAAATCATTTTTGAATAATTTTTTTGAGGTATTAATTGACATAAAAAAAATCTAGTGTTATTTAAAAGTAATTAATTAAGACCTTATGAATGAGAATAACCATTATATATATATTTAATAATTATTTTAATTATTTTAATATAAATTAATATAATTTCTAGTTTCTAATGGTTATTTTAAATATTAATATTTCATTGTTCGTTAATGCTAAGTGTTTTTTATATGTACACCATCAAAAAATAGTATATAAATTTAAAATATCAAGATATTAAATTATAACATAATTATTATGTTTTTCTCTTATAATTTATAATTTTTCTCTATAACAAGATTATCAATTTTCAAGGAACCATTATTGAAATCCCAAATTTGGAGAAGGTACAATGATCATCCTCTTAAAACTTGAAAAGTTAAAATACACAAATCACCATAAAACTATGTTTTGATTAGGATAAAATTGGTGGAATATAAAAATAATTAAATGAGAGATTAAAAAACTATCATGTTTTAATGAATAGTTATAGAGAACATGGTCATCATAATGATAACCATCACAAAACCAGACATATTTTATGTGTTAAAATGACATTTATTACATGGTAATAAATGTAATTTGATGATTTTTACTCTATAATATATTTACAAGATGAAATTAATTATTGTAATACCTACTATAATAAAACATAGAACTCAAATTACAAAAAAATATATAGTTTTATACTTTAATAAATTCCATCCCAAAACTTATCTTTTTCTCCAATGATTACTTTTCAAGATGATTTTTTCATAGTTAAGGAATTAGAATCAACTACGATGGATAAAAAATTAAAAAATTAAAAACAATATATTCAACCTTTTATTATGAACTACTAAACCACATAATTTTTGGTACTGGATAATTTATTTTTCAAAAAATTAAAAGAACTATATATTTTTAATTCCCAAGGTTCATCATAGATCATTCAATATTTAACTACCCTAATTATTCATAAAAATTATAAAAAATTAAAATAGAAAAAAAATTCAGAAGGATTTTATCCAATTATATTCCTATATAAATATTAACATTTATATCCAAATAACATCAATCACTTTTAATATATCACACTAAAAAGCATTTTTCCATGTAGTCTATATAATTTAATAAAAATTTCCTTAGATATCCAGAATAACCATAAATCAAATGTATAATCAAATATTCCCCTAAAACAAAACTCAACCATTATTCACAAAATTATTTCTCATATTATCTTATATTGTTTTCAAATATTTAATTATTCTTCAAAAATAACATTATTCACATAACCCATAAATCAAATATCCAAAAATATGGTTACCTATACGATAAAACACATTTTCCTAAAAGTAATCTTATTATTCTCACAACAAATTGTTTAACTAAAAATGAAATAGTCATAATAACTATAGAATCACATAGGTTAGTGGAAGATGATGAACACGTTTCACTATTAGTTTGGGAAATTAATCCCCATAGAGTTTAGATACATGATAGGTTTTCACCAATCCATAAGGTTTTTCTTTTTCTATAGTATTTATAAAATTATAGAAATATGAGATAAACCTCAAAAATTACCTCAAAATTTTCAATATTAATCAAATGTTTTATCTGCAATGTTTGTCCAATCCCTTTTATATTGCACCCGAATATTTAATTACCCATAACTACAACAAAAATAAGTGTCTCCAAAAATATGATTTGTCACCTAAATATATCAAAACAATAAACCTGAAAATGGGTGTTTAATATTATAAACATATCATATTATATACATGTGATGATATATTTAACTATTAATTTAACTTCTCCTGAAAAAATTCTAATATAAAAAGTTATATAATCCTTAATATGATACCAAATGTAATATACTAGGATCTTATAATCCAAATCCATTGGAGAATAAAAAAATATACAAATTTGAAACATTTTATTTTTATAAACATACAACATTAAATTAAAATATTGGATCACTTACATTCCAAATGACCTGTTAGGTTTAGAGTTTTAGAGAGTTATGAAAAAATATTTAAAAATTTTGTTCAAAAATAATCATTTTAGAGAAATAAAAACTATCTCCCACAATGGCTATAATTTTTTATGTCAAAATAGGACATCAAAATCTTCCATATGAAATCCATCTACGAAAAAATAATTTTACATCATTCCGCATAACCTAGTAAAATACAGCGTAAGAAAATAGTGACCAAGATACTCAGTATGGGTAAAAATATGGGATATCAAACCACAATGATATGATTGAATAAGATGATAATAAGTTTATGTGGTCTTGAACATAATAATTGAAAATTATACTATCTATATTGATTATACAGATCATAATTCAAAGAAGAAAACATGGATCTTCACAAGACATGATACATGAAATAATCAAAGAACATGATCTATTAGAGAATAATATATATAATCAAATTATAGATTACACCTAAACATCAAATATCACAACATATAAGTAAATTTATTTTATAAAAAATAGTGGGGAACATCTTGGGTACTTCATGTTCTAGGTGAGAGACACCACCATCAGCAGCCACAATACTATCCTTATAGTGGATCAGGTTTCCCCTTCTTCCTATAATTGATCAAGCTCATTAAATTATCTTTAAAAATTATAATATCATATATAAATATTTATCCAATGTATTGGATGGATATATATATATGTAAAATACATATAATAATGAAAACCATAAATATATTTTCCATAATAATATAAATCATTAATCATATCATAACCCATTCAAAGAAATTCGTTGCATAAACATTTCAGCATAACATAACCCAAGAAATAAAATAAAATCCAAATAAAATTATTCCACAATAAAGATAAAATATTCCTATAAATAATCATAATGTTTCTATTTTATTATATTCACACTAAGAAATCATTGTCACCAAATTAAGTCATCTTATATGGAAAATAATTTTGAATTATAATTTTTAAATCAATTCTCGATGAAAATTCCTTTTATGGTTTGAGTTTTTATGGATCATAAAAACATTATTGAATTATTTTAAAATAACATGGAAACAAATAAATTAATATTATATAAATATTTGAATCTTATTTCAAATCTCTTTCCTTGAAAATTTTAAAAAATATCATTAAAATCACTTTTAAAACATTTTAAAAACGAATTTTTTGAGGGTGCACCGAGTTCTGATTAAAGAGTGAATATTAATTATAAAAACATGTAATATCATGAAAATGTGGATATTCATTAAAAAAATATATTTTCATTATAAAATCCTTTTAAAGGAATATAATTTCATAACGTAACATGTGCCTCAAATAAAAAAATTTGAGATAAAATTCCCCAAAAAGTTGTTATCTTTTGAGACATAGACCCTTGGAAAGAGATATCATAAAAGGGATATGTAAATTGAAATATATTTAAATAAAATTATAATATAATACATTAATTTTTATTATAAATACCATATATATGAAATCAGTGTTGAATATTGAATATTTCTCAATGAATTAAAATTAATACTAAAAATCACCTTATAAGTATCATTGAATTGAATTGATAATTAATAAAAAAATTAATTATTTGTAACCAATTTATATGCACATAAATATTTAAATTATAATATAAGGTAATAAAATTTAATTTTACACATTATCGTATAATGATATGATCAATGAAATAGTTGTTTAAAACAATGAATGGATATTGAGTTAATAATTACCATACCTCATGCCTAGACAATATATGTTCAGGTTAAAACTAATTTTAAAATAAATATATATTTAGTATACATTTATTATATATTAATTTATGTATCATGATTTATATTATTTATTTATAACATTTTTTCAAATGTTTATTAATAAGATGATATTAAAATTTTTGTTCTGTGTGATAACTAGTTTGTTTTCCATGAATATTTTGGCTTAGTAGTCTTGTTCCTTAAACATTGATCCTGGTGTCAACATTTAAATATTTTAAATCATTATATAAATATCCTATATAATAAATATGTTCATATTTATATTCTATTCTATACATTATAAATAGAAAACTGAATTATATCGTTCATGGAGATGGTAGGTGGTACGTACACATTAACGATGTTTTAATTTTTCAAAATATAGAAACATGGAAATGTATATAATAATTTATATTTAAACGATTATAATTATATAATATATGTCATATATTTTTATTAAACCCATAAAACCACCCATCTATAAATTATGGTGATGATAAAATGAAATATATAACTACCTGGAGATAATAAGTCATACATATGAATGAGTGATACATTAACTTTTTTCTTGATGAAATAATGATGTATAATGATGTCTTATGTATCATAATAATATTAACATATATTTAGGATACTGAATTTATCATTTTGCAATAAAAATAATTGATTTAGATGAGGTAAGAATGAGTATAATAAGAAAGTGATCTTCTAGAAAAATTGCCTCTTCTCTAAAAAAAACTCTTTTAGATCCCCTCTAAAGGGCCCTTGGATTTGTATTTTTAAAACAATATCACCTATAGAATATTATAATATTATTTTATAAAAGAAAATCACATTTTATATATGATCTAGAATGCTCAATGTGATGTAAAAAAAATTGAGAAATTATCATCCCTTTTATAATTGAGGTGAGGGGACCTTCCTGAATTTCTCATATGAATAAATTATAATAAATTAATTTTATATCTAAATACCCCAAAATATCCATGTTTTTTTATATATGATGTGCTGATAATGTAATATTGTGAATAAATATATTTCATAGGGGTTTTTTTATTATTTTATTCCTTATCATTTCGAATAACCCCTTTTGAATTTAAATGTTATATCAAATTTTAAATATGTAATGACTATAATTTTTTGTTATATGTTTTTTGATTTTGCAGTAATGGTAAATTTATGAAATGTTTTACCTGATCATATACATATAATTTTTTTCAAATATTTTATTTTCTAAAGAATTATTTAATGATTAATATTTTTTCAAAATAGAATTAATGTCAATTTTGGGAGTTTAATATAATTAGATATCCATTAAATATAGAAAATGTTGAAATTATAAGATAATAATTTCAATAATCATTAATAGGTAATATAGAACTATGATTTTTTTTCACACATTTAATAAATAAAAATTTTCAGAAAATAATATTCTAAATGTAAAATAATTTGTTTTTCATCAAATTAAATAAATATTGTATCACCATTTGAGAATAATATATGATAATTATTAAATTTATAATTTTTTTATATATTTATATATTTAAAATCATTACATTAATACCAAAATATATATTTTCTCCATCATATATCGATTATTTCACTATGTGGACAAATAAAAGTTACTAAATATGAGAACATATATATTTTGTAACTGTTATTGATTTAAATAATATATAAGTCATTTTCATATAATAGCTTCCATTAAAAAAATAAAATTATAGAATATGGTAATAAGGTTAAAACCTAAAAATTATATATATATTTTAAATTTGTAAGGTCATGGGTACATTGTAATAATTTTTTTAAAACTTTATATAATCTATTTAACTCTTTCCATGAGAACAAGTATATTTACTCTTTGAGTCTTCATATATGTGAAATCTTGATTTTTCACTCATGTATGAATCCATTAAATATTCATTAAAATTCATTATTTAGGACAATATGAATTACTAAATGGTTAGAAAGGTTTCTAGGGTGTTTTAGGCTTGTTTAAACCCGGAACTCATCTAATTAGAGAAATTAGCCAGGTCGCACAATTGTCGCACAGTTTGCCTAACCGTGCAGATGGTCTATTTTTGAGACGAACCATAAAACATGGTTTGTGAATGACCATTCAACATAATAGTGTGAGTTAACTTTTTTCAGGTACCCATTCATGTTTTATATATGGATTTTCAAACAATTTTGACAATCCATTCACATGCTAATTTCATTGAAATTTTACTAATTTTCCATTAATGGTCAAATAAGACTACCCCTTCTTCCCCAACTATAGATCCTGTTGGATAAACTAAATTTTTCATGAATTTTTTACTTTTTGATGGCCTAAGGTAGGGGTTAAATGATCTCATTTTTCTAGGTTCTGATCGAGCATATGTTCATCATGTTGGCTTTACAACACTAAGTACTCGCGTCTTTTTTAGTCATTATTCTCATATCTCTCTATTGACATATTTATTGAGGTGTTTGAATTTTTCATTTTTTTAAAGTTACATGGTTCTATGATAGATTATAGGATGATATTATAGGGTAATTATTTTATGACCATAATGTGGGTGGTCAATAACACATCCGTCAAGTTTCTTGATTTTGGAATAGTCATACGGGGCATGCTGATTTCATCATCTGTCATTTATTAAATTTATTTCTCATGATTATAATCATTCAAACCATATTATTATGATATTCTTTTATATGTGATTTGTATTTTTTTCTCACCCATAACTCCCAACATCCCATGCAAGATGATATTCTATAATTTACATTTTAGTTTTTATCACTTTTGAGACATTGTTTTGATATGATCGAGCCTAACCACACTAATAGTAGGAATCATTATCATAAATGCATATTATATCATGTAATGGGGAATGGAACTTACAATTTCAATTCCACTTGAACTACCTAATTTAAGTGATTCATTTTGATAAGTAAATTTGAAAGGTAAATTGGAATGTATACTATGAATATTACTTGACAAAATAAAGTGTGAATGATTTATAAGTTGCATGTCTGCAGAACATCATACCACATTAATGGTTTTTATATGAATCAATCATAATTATTAAATATGACTAAAATGGAATTAATATTTTATTCATGCTTTTTCACCTTGTGACACTAATGAAAGGCAAGTATTGAACCAAATGGACTAATTGATTAAATATGACCTGATTAAAAGGCCGCATGCTACATAATCTTATCAAACATAGGAAAGAAACATCATGATCTAGATGATATATTACATGAATTAATAATTAAATAGGAGAGGAATGACTCAACATCCCCTTGGATTATAATTTTTGAATTTCATTTGCACTTGGGAACCCAATTCTAATTCAAGGATACGACTTTCCTACGTTAAGACCCACCTAGATCCTAATATTTAACTTTTAAAAGATACAAGTTATAATACAATAACCATCCTCACATTGTATTAAAATATTCTTTGGATAAAAACCATGGATCCATCATTGACATCTAGGTTCCACAGATACTACCCATAATTATCTCTCTCTCTCTATAGCCCCAATTTACCTTGGGCGATAACCTTGGATTCGATAGGCATCTTATTTTGGAATGTCTTGTAAAATTTCCTTGGACTACACTATTAAAATTATCTAGGCTAGAATTATTATTGTGTTCGTGAACCTTGTCGTAAATGTTTTATTCATTTTTACCATCAAAAATCATTATTAATGTATTTATAGGTTACATTTTCCTAACATAGAACCTTAACTATTTTTAGCATGTAACTTTATTCAAATTTAGTAATAATAAAATAATTGACTGTTTATGTTTAGACAAAAAATGAGGGCTAAAATAGGTACATGAGTATTTAGTTACATTTTACTAATTTACTTAATATATGTATTATTTCACACAGTTGTATTTCCATTACATGGGTTGGATGTTATAGACACCATTGGTGGTGGACCATAGAGATATATCTCATAGCCTTTCTGGGAACTTTTTGGTACCCGAAGTACATTACAAATGTACAGGTGTTGATAAAGTGTAGAAAACATCATTAAACATTTGATTTCTTGTTGTTTTTAATGGTCAATGATAGCAGATGACCAAGAGAGGGCATGAGATGGCTATGATAGTCTATTCATTAGATTAATAATTTGTTGGAACATATTATTCATGATATATTTTATAATTTCATTCTAGTTTTATTGTGACATGACATATCATAATTTGTGTTTACTTCTTTTATGTGATTATATTTATTTCAGTAATTGTTGTTCTTATCTATATTCTCCTTTATATATTCCATTTACATGTATTTTATCCACAATTTATCTCTCTTTTTATTAATCCACTATGCTACACTTTGATAAAGATGGGATTGTATCCCCATGGAAACACCATAGGACTTCTCTAATAGTCAGAAACCTAGAGAGTTTGGGGAGATGTGCTTAAGGGCATGAGTCCCACTGGGCTAGGGGAACCTATTAAGTTGAATCTGGGTATGTGGAGTCAAAAGTGGTATCAAGGTGGTTTATTTTATTTCTTTACTATTTTGAGACACTAGATTTGATATTAGGAATTCTTGGGATTTGTTCATAAGTTATGATTGGGTGTCACGAACCCATGTTCGAGGTAAAAGCATTGTCAACAAAAATAGAATTTTTGTACTATTTTTTCCAATTACAGTTGACATTATTTAACTATTGGTTTATGAACATGCAATGTGGGGGTTTTTATTTTTATTACTATGTTTGAAGATTCTCTTTAACCCTTCTCTAGATGATATACAGGTAAGAAGCATTGTTACGTGTATCGTTATAACCACCTATAATTTTCACTTCTTGATGATTGTGATTCCATATAGGTCCATTTTATTACTTTTCTTTTCTTAATATAACTATGATTTTTGAGTGATTTTATAATAGTTATATTATGCTTTTATTACTTTATATTTTTATAGAGTGATTTTATGTAATAATTCTTGAGTATTATGGACCCCTTGGGTTTGGATAAGTAATTTACCGAGTCAAGTCATTATGTTAAATATAAATGGGTGACTTTTAAATTGATAAGGTATGTGGGCACTAATTAAATGGGAAAGACTATCCATTATCAAGTAAAAATTGAAACCTAAAAATACTTGGTTGTACATACATATCCCACAATCACATCGAATGAATGATATTGTATTGAAATTGGTAAATAACTATAAATGAATGTGAAACTTATACTTGATCCCTTACTGTTACCTGGTCATCAAAACGGGTAGTTGGGGAAGATTTCCTTGGGTAGTGAGTTTTTTTGTTCAGATTCTTCTATTGATTCTAATATCTTGCATATTCTTAATCTTAGGGTTTTCCATTAAATTTTTAGACCAATTATACCATTATACCCTCATATTTTATGATTGGAGGGTGGAATTGACCATGCTTCAGATGTAGTGGCCCCTGAGCTGCCACTCTTACATCCATGAGTGCAACTCGAGGAACCGACATCTATACAAAATCAGGGCACTGATGCCTAATATTGTGATAGATTTTCTACATCTAATTAAATCCATCAACATTTCTATTTTCTTTATTTTATACATTTTATTCCAAATCTTTTATTCTATATCTATTGTATTAAGTCTTGGATGAGAGATACATTTTTAATATAGAGTAATTTCCCTAGACACGACAATAGGGGTACAAACAGAGGCCATATTCTAGTGTAGGGACTACCCATTGTGGTATGTAGTTATCCATTCTATATATCCTCTTCTTTCTCAAGTTGAAGTGCATCAATTTCATTATCATGATTTATTGGTTGGTTTAATATCATGATTTTATAGATTTATATCATCGCAGGGTGTCATTTACATCACCATAGTGTAGTAGTTATCTATATAAGGGTTATTAGAGGTCTAGTATGGTAGTGCAGGACCATAAAATCATGGGATAAGTTGTGTGAATTCATTGATTTTAAATATCTTTGTAGATGATTAGGGTTTACATTAAGATGATTTCCCTCAAGTAATGGATTATTTGAGGCTTCTAATTCCCATTGATTTTTATGGATTACCTCATGAGGTAGTGAGATAGACATTAAAATTTTTATTTCTCTAGGAGAATCCCTAGTGTCCATTATTTTATACAGAATGGCACCTAAAAAAATTTAGGTGATCAAGAGGTAGTTAGATGATTTAGTGGACAATTGTTTTATAAATCCTAGTACATCCTTTAGATGTTCTCTTGTGCTTTTTCCAAAGAAGGGGAGGAAACATTATGTCAATGTGTTGATAATATAAGGTTAAAACAACATATGGTCAACAACCAATATCCACTTCCTCAAATACATTATCTATTAAACTAAATATAGGGATCTATAGTCTTCTTTAAATTGACCTAATATCAGGTAATAATCTTGTTTTATTAATGTCATAAGAGATACCACCTATAGATTTTCATAGAAGATATGATCTATATGAGTACTTTGTTATGTGGTTCATTCTTATTAACACACATTCTGTTTTCATGGAATTGATGAATAGGGTATCAAACTCATATTTAGATTTTTTTTTCATAGTATTTGTGGAAAACATATTAATTTCTTATGATACTCAAAAAAAATTATTCTAAACACTATGAGATAGTTCTGAGTACACTAATACATTATCATATTTATTCTATTATTGGTATATTCCAATTCTAGATAGATTAATTTTACTTCCTAGGTTATATTATCTCAAAATTAGGTGTATATATTGAACCAACAAAGGTTAGTGCAGTAGTTTTCTTGGAAGATCCCAAGAATGTGTATTATATAAATATTTTCAGAGCGATAGATATATATTAATGGATTTTAATACAAGACTTTTCTAAACATTCATCACCTGTAACGAGCCTTAGAATGAAGGTTTTCATGTTATTTTTGTCATAACCTTGCTAGAACGCCTTTCAGGGGATAAAGGGGAGGCTTTTCCCAACACTTATTCAAATTCTTCTCAAACCAGATATAGGATATAACATATTCAATGCTGCATTTGGAATTGGACTAGGAGGTGTGCTAATTCGTGACACCCGAGTCATTTCATATGGATTTTAGAATTTGTGGCATCACGAGGGAAATTACCCAACAAAAGACAATGTGATAGCAACTAGTTCTCATGACTTGGAATACTAGAGACATTATCAATTGGGTGAGTGCTATGTGGTGTAAAAAACCACATGATCCTGAAAAATATAATCTCACATTGTGACATGAACCTCATATAATGGATATGGTTTTAATATATATAATTTATTGATTTTGATCTTGCCTATATTTCTAAGAAGGGAAATGAAGTTTCAGATGCACAAAGTCAAAAAATGCAATCCCCTTCAATACATGGAACTAGTAATGAATGGATGTTAAACACCCACTTTTTTAGAGATGCACATAGAGATTAATGATAGTCACAAGAAGTATTATCTCTCATATATATTAGACACTTATTCCTTATTTTGGAAGGTTATGTGTATACAATTTTCATGTCATGAAGGATTGGTACTCCATGAGAGTATATTAGAAAATATATGGCATCTGTATTGGTCTATAGACATAGACAACATCCTACATATCCATTGAAGTGTTTGGGTCCCTATAGATCTTATATAACAGTTGATGAAGGATTCCCATGCCTCTAATTTTTCAATTAATCCTTTCATATCAAAGATTTATCAAGACATGTGATGCTAATATTGATGGCCTAGGATGAATCATTAAATAATAATATTTATCACTAGGTGATCCACCTGTTATTAGTTGCAGGTGGAGCACTAGATACCAGTAGTCATGTTTCACCCATTTCCACACCCAGAATTAAAATAGGAAGAGGTTTCTATTTATTTCAAAGCCCCCTTCCTATGTAATAAAGTGGTAGAGATTTTATATGTGTAGTTGTTGAGTGACTAAAGAAATCATCCCACATAATTCATATTTGAGATACTTTACTAGTTAATGAAGTAGGAATAATATATATCTATGAGGATATATGACTACTCGAGGTCCTGTGTACTATTATTTTAGATAGGGGTGCTCATTTCATATCATGGTTCTAGTAGGAATTAAAGAAGGATATTTGAATATAGGTGCTTCTAAGAACAAAATTTCACCTTAAGATTGATGGAAAATTAAAACAAACAATACCAGTTCTAGAGGATATGCATTGAGAATCATTATTCAATTTTTTTGGTTATTTAGAAATGCACACCCCTCTCATTGAGTTTGCCTATAATAACTTCTTCCATGTTAAAATTAATATGGATACTTCTGAGGCCTAATATGGTTAGATGTCTTATTCATTATTAGGCTATATATAAGTGGTGGAGGAATCCCTACTAGGAACTTATCTCATTCAAAATATTACATAGTAGGTTTAGCTGACCAGAATGTGTATGACTAGTACCTAGTCTAGAAAAAAATTATATGTTGATCATAGTTGATGAAAACTATAGGTCAATGTCATGGAACATGTTTTCCTTTTGGAATAACATAGGCTAGGGAATAGATTGTTACAGATGAAGGGTATAGTTTTGCCTCATTACAATGGTCCATTTTAGATCATAGAGAGAGTTGAGCTGGTAGCCTATCTGTTTCTAATACCTTCGAGATACCATCCATTGCAGTTTGTCTTCCTTGTTTCACATCATTTCCAGTATCATGTTGACTCATATCATACCATTGATCCTAAGGATGTTTACATCGATTATAATGATACCTTTGATTAGTATCCAGTACGTAGCATTGAATGAAGCATGAAGGTTCTTCGAGGACTCTCTATACCTCTAGTACAATGGTATGGTAGTATGGCCACGTGCATGATTAGACTTGTGAGCAAGTGGATGATATATATGCCCGGTGGCTAGAATTGTTATCAGATAATATTTCTACATCCTTGTAAGGTGAACATTAGGATGTGTTCTTTCACGGTGGAAGACTGTATGAACCCGGTTCATCACTAAATTGTGGATCATTTAAATTTTTGATATAATTCGTTATTTTGGGACTAATATTTTTCCTAATTGGTTAGGATGTTCCTAACGGTTTCTGAGGCTTGTCCACAGCCCAAAACCCATCATTTTGTAGAAATTAGCCATGTCTCAGGGTTTATGCATGGTTTTCCTATCCATACATAAGGTTTATTTTCAAGAAAAACAATAACATATAGTTTGTGCATAGTCATGCAACCTAACCAAATGAATTATATTTTTTCCAGGAATCATGCATGGTTTGAAAAATGATGGGGAGAAACCATGAACATTCAAATTTCATAATAATTTTAATATTTTTCCCTTAATGATATAATTAAGCCACCCCATATTTCCCCAACATATGATCCAATTTGAGAACATCAATTTTCCCTCAATTTGGTTCTATTTGAAGGCCTATAGTATGGATAGAACGAAATCCTTAATACGGGATCCCATAGAGATTATTTTAGTCAAGTTGGATTCACTTCGGTATGTACTTGTGTCCATTTTAGGCGTACTTCTCCTATCCTTATCTTGACCTAGTTATCGAGGTGTGATCATTTATCCATTATTCTTAGATATACAATGTTCTATGGTATATTAGATGCTGATATCAGAGGATTAGGATAGTAAAACCCTATATTTTATGGTCTATAAATCATCACTTATGTTTTTTCATTCTAGAATTGGTGGGTAGGGCCTGTAGATTTCATCGACTATCATTTATTGAATTATTATTTCATGCTTATATTAATTATAAATATATGATTATTATCTTTACATATATGTGATTAATTTTTTTTGGCTATACCCAAAAATACCAATATCCTATGTAGGATGATATTACATACATGAGTGGTTAGTGTTTTGACACATTTAATGATGAATGGAATGTACCATGTAACAACCACTCGAACTGCCTATGGTATCAGATTCAAATTGATAATTAAATACAAAAAAGGAAATTTGAATATATACTATGTGTATTTCATTACTAAATTAAATTTGACATATTAACATGTTTCATGTTGTTATCAACCCTTATTAAATTAATAAATCACATCCAAATAATCCTTAATGATGTAATATTACTTAAAAAGAATTCATAGTGTTTTAATGGTACATGGACATTCCACAAAAATGAAATTCAATATTGATCTAATTATAAATATTTATTAATTATTTATTGATTATGAGGATTAATTCTACATGACCTTATCACTCTAATTAAAGGAAATGATTGAGATAAATGATATATTACATGACTTCTTAATTAAACAGGAGTGGACTAACTTGATATCGCAACGGATTCTTATCAAGGAATGACATGAGCACTCGTGAAACCACTTTTGATTCATAGATATGGAGTTATTTTATTGGTACCCACCTAAATCCAGATCCTTGTTTATTATTGGTTTGACGGCATGAAACTATAGGATCCCTTATAGGGTATTAAATTATTCTTTCGATACACAACATGGATAAAGAATTGAAAAAGAGGTTCCATGGTTACGGCCCAAAGGCCCTGTATCCCCTTAGCCACATTTTACCTTGGACAATCACCTTGAAATTGATATGCATATTATTATGCAATTCCTTGTAATATGATCCTTCGATTACACTATTACCTTTATACAATATATAGATATTGGTTGTAGGAGTGGATACACCATAAGGGGGATAATTTAGTTCCAATTAAAATTACTTCTAAAAATCGTATGATTAAAATCCCTCAATTCTAAATAGCCCAGTAAACTAAGGCAGTAGAGATATAGACGTTTAATTACTCAATATGTTTCTCTAAGGATGATTAGTCCTTAGTTGAATCAATGTAATCACTATATCTTCTTTTGAAATAGATTTAAAAAATTAAGCACATATACACACTAAAAAAACTAACTATCAGAGTGAATGTTAAAATAGTTTTTTATCGTTGAAATATAAAAGCAGCAGATAAAATAAAATTTAGTACTTGAATAATAGAACAACATTATAATCAAGATGTTATGTACCAATCTGAGACCTAATCCTCTCCACTTGTCGATCACCTTCCACAAAGAAATTTATATTAATAAACAAGATACACAACCTGTATCAGGCATTATAACAGTTTTTACAAAATGTCCAGGTTCTATAACCTCTACCATAGTTCTATGTGGGAAAAAAAGTAATCAAGCCACATAAGGATTCTTCCATGATTATGGGTGGGAAACAAGGGTTGAGGGTGTTTTGAGTGATTATTTTTAGTATCCCCCTATTAAAGAACAGGAGGCAGTGTCCATGTAATAAACACACACTAATTAGAGATGTAAAATAAGGAACACAATAAAGATAAAGAAATTACAGTTGAGTTTAGAATTCTCTGTGTGTTTTAAGATTAGCTCTGTACATCATAGAGTAGATGAAATGATGGTTTTTTTCTTCTCTGCATGTTTCCCCCAAGAATAGAGTGTCTCAACATTCAGGTACTAAATTCCACGTACTCAGATGTTCAACTTCTTTGTACAAGGGTTCCTTGACACACATCAGCACAAACGTTAATATTTTCTAAAAAAATATATTCAAGAAACTCAAGGATTTTCTCTATAAGAACTTTTATTCTCTTTTTTATTCATCTCTCTATGATATTGTCTAGGTTTTCCAGAACTCACTTACTACAAACCCTTTATTTTAGCTCTTTCTCCCTTTTTAATTCTATATATCTGATAAAAAAGAATGGTTGAACAATACACCTTCATCCTTGTAAATCGTATGTTTTTCCGTCATGTCTGCAAAAAATATTAATTAATGTCAGATCCATTAAATCAATCAAATATTACCCTTATGATAATATTAAGAAAAATTGATAATGTATAGAAAATGTTATCAGTAGAATTGTAATAGTAGTCTGTCAATCAGTAGAATCTTCAATCGTCAAGCTTAATCAGCAGTATACTTCCAACAATAGTCTTATCCCTGAGTAGAAATCCCCAATGATAGTCTTGTCCACTGGTAGACTTCAAAAACAGCAGACGTTTCTAGCGGTAGACTTCACCAATGGTAGAATTGTCCGGCGATAGACTTTTCCAATGGTAGACTTGTCGAGCAGGAGATTTTACGAACTATAGACTTCCCCAATGGTATATTTGTCCAGCGGTAGACTATACCAATGGTAGAATTCTCCAATGGTAGACTTGTCTAGCGGTATAATTTACCAATGGTTGACTTTTATTGTGGTATTCTTTACCAATGATCTATTCCATGTTAGATTTCTAAAGCGATAGAAGTTACCAATGGTAGACTTTAACAGTTGTAGACTTGTCTAGTGGTAGACATTACCAACGGTAGACTTTTCCAGCGGTAGACTTTACCAGTGATCTCTTCCAAGGTAGACTACTTAACACAAGAATTCCAGTAATAAGTATGATAGTGGAACTCTAAAATAAACACTTTGTAATAACAACCTTGTGATAACGGTGACCAATCATATTGACATTTTCACTAATGAAATCAAACGGTAAGGTTCAGCAGCATGTTTGTCAACGGTGAATGTGATAGTGGACTAAATAAGTGACCTCTTATTTGACTTAAATACTTTTTATAATGTAAAAAAATTTATGAGAAGTCGTGATATTAAAATAGATTCAAATATATTGTCAAATAACTAAGCTATTATATAATTAAACATTATTGGGGATTTTCAAAATAGGTGAGTCCAAAAATATCCCGTTTTGATAATCAAAAATTATTCCATTAAACATTATAATAATTATAATATTACGAGATATAATGAAAATTACAGGTATGTTATTAAAATAAATAGGTGTTATAGATTAGACTATCACAGATCAATCACACATGTAGTAGAATAGATTAATGTGATATGGATATTGAAGTACATTTGTTGTATTTTCACCCCCTTTGTAATTAGAAAAAATAAATACAATAAGAGAATAAATAGAATATTTGTCTTAATGAAATATTGTTACATGATTCAAAGGGCATTATAAAATCACTATCAAAAGATACAACCTCACTCAATCCTCATTATAAATAGGTAATGACTCATTCCCTTTGGAAGAGGAAGAGGGACATTCTGCAGGAGGTGGAAGAGACTGAGGGATAGCTTTAAGGATCGTAGGAGGAACAAAAATATAGGCTCATGTGTTCTTTTAATGAGTGGGCCTTGGAGGGATCATAGGGGGTTATGAACAGGATGCCCTTAGAAGAAGGCATCATTGAAGTTGCACTTGTGGAGTCCGACGTAGTAGGGAAAGAAGGTAAAGTAGGAGGAACAATAATTGGAGTGCAGTAAATGTGAATGAAGGGTAGGATATGGTTTCTAAAATCCATGAAAATACTTCCTCCTATCTCTATGATGAGACAAATTCATCTTTATTATCAATGAATTTTTTCCAAAGAAGGGGTCTACAAACTTAAACTGCAATCCCAGCCCATAAATGCCCTATTAACCAAAGGTATTTTGATGTTATCTAACAATAGATTAATGTGAACATCCATTTGATTCTTAGTGTAGACACTCATGTAGTTGTAATCAATTAGTTACTTAATTATCTTATGTTTCTGGGTAACATCTTCGATGAATTAATTCATGAACTTTTCAATGTCTCTAGTAGTGCTGACAGTCTGAGTCAAGGATTGAAGATCAGGTGCATTGGCACCAGACACCTTGGCCACTTCTTCACTGAACACTGACCGAAAGGCTTATAGATCCACTGGTTTCGAGTATGAGGATGAAGAAGAAGCACATAGAGGTTCCACAGGGAATTCTACTATCTTCATGAAGGACATGGTCAGACCACTGATCAACCTTTTCACATCATCATCATGGTTCATAACATGAACCTTCATGGGCTCCTTAAAGTCCTCAAAGACAGCAACCATTTTCTTCCCTACACCATTGAAATATAGAAGATATGTTTCCACCAAATCCCTAGAGGAGAAAAGAGAATTCAAGCTCACCAATAATTGTTTTAAATCACCAAAAACATTGAAAATTCACTCATTTGAATCTGACACTTCTTTACTTACTAAAGTAGATAAGATTGAATACGGGAGAGTATTTTGGCTAACTCATATGTTGAATGATCTTGAACTAGATCAACATCCTTCTCCATCTCAAATTACATATCCTTATAAATTTTATGCAAGTCAGAATTCAAATATTTAATATCAGCTTTACTGACATATTCCTGAGGGAAAGAGATTACTGGTGGTACGAAAATAAAGTCTGAAACAAAGGTCTTTGAATGTCTTCTGGTGAGTATTTCATATTTTGAGTCATCATAATCTAGAACCAAAACCAGAAACCCAGGGTCCTCAGACCACCCCTCAATGTCATGAAAATAGATACTAATCCCTTTGTAGAAGGACGCACCCCCTCACAAGGAGATAAATTTTAAATGTTCACCTCTACATCTTCAATTCTTGCAACCTCTTCTATTTCTTCTTGATATGTTGACTCACCAGTAGAGTAATCCACTTCCTCTAATTAATAATTCACAATATTTGTTTCATCAAAATAATTCATTCCCTCTTCATATTGATCACTTATTTCCATTTCTTCAATGCCTACAAGAGGACATAGACTGAGATCCTCTTCTTCACTATCATCAGTGGATGTCCCATATTCTTCCTGGTTATAATGAACAGATTCAACAACATATTCCTCTAATATGTTATCTCTAACAATAATATGTGCCTTATTAAAATATTCTTCACTTGTTTCTTCATCCTTTTTTTCTTTTAGGACACATTCTATCCTCGATAACTCTCTTGGAGGACTAGTCTCTCCAAAAGATACAATTCCAATTAGAGGACTGACTGGTAGATCAGAAGCACTCCTATCATCTATATGAGTACACCCATTCTCATGTTCCACACCCTCCTCTACTTATTCATCAAAATATACAGGTTCTTGATCATCAGGCATCAAAACTGGATCCCTCTTATCCATTGGCCTATAAGGATTATTTACTAGTTCAAAATTGTCATAAATATTCCCTTTATCATTTACACATTCTTTTCTTCAGGGATTCCAGCTGATCTTCATGAACATTCATATTTTCAAAGAGATACAAAGATTATTCTGGGCTACAATTGTTTCCTCTTTATCTCCAAAAATTTCTCTAACTGTCATCATCATAAAAATTAGTTTGGAATGAAATAGAGAATTTGATTTATAACATGGGTTAGTCATGTCATCCAACTGAGCCATCAGAAACCTACATAGGTTGATCTTATATACATACTTCAGAAAATACATTATTAATATGTCCCGATACTTCAACACAACGAAGTCCCCTCTCCTGAGACTTATCAAATGTTGGATAAACTATCACAGAATTATATCCTCTCTATTCATTTCAGCAACAATAATCTTCCTTGATGTCCCATTTCCATCCAGCTCTTCCAATGTTTTCTCATAACCAAAAATATCACTGTTTGGAGGATGCACTCGAGAGTAGTAGTCACATATACTATCACGAGGTACCCCTAGACATTCATCCCACACAATAGATGAAATGAACACCTCAATTCTATTTACTCTTAACACCAGTCGGTTCTCATCATCCGTGTTTTTAAATTTTAGATAATAGTAAAATTCATTGACTATCCTTGGGTAATACGACCCATTATTTATTAAATAACACTTCACCTAACCTTCAGTATCCAGTGCCTCTAGCACTATGGATTTTCTTGAGATCAACCAATCATTACTTAACTCATTTTCAGCCACAATTGTTCTCTTTGATAGATTTGGGATAACATGATCTGTTGATATATTAATTCAACCACTAGACTATGTATGAGGTCTCTTTGGACTTGGTGAATCTCCATCATTATCCGAATGTCGCATGACTCTTGCAATTGAGGTTCGATGTGCTCTGAGGGTTCATCGGTAAGTTAGGAGTTATGGATTTTTAGAGCAGGGGTTCAAGAGTGAGAAAGAGAGTGGATCAAAATATGTATGTGATCTAATTTTATCATTTAGTGATTGAAACAAAAAAATAAAGATAAATAATATTAATAAAATAGTTCAGATTCTTGCATAAAATATAATGTGACAGAAAATTTCAACTATGAGGTACCCAAAAGTGAGGTTCTATCGGTGTGGTCTTAACGACGAGGTTCTAATGGTGAGGTTCTAATAGTGAGTTTCAATGGTGACTTTCAATAGACAAGTTTGACGGTGAGGTTCAATAGAGATGTTCTAATAGTAAGGTTCATCGGTGAGGTGCAACGGTGAGGTTCAACGGTGAGGATCAGCGATGAGGATCAATAGTGAGGTTCAACAGTGAGGTGCAATGGTGAGGTTCAACAGAGAGGTACAACATTGAGGTTCAATGGTGTGGTGAAATGGTGGGGTTCAATGGTGAAGTTCAATAGTGAGGTTCAACGGTGAGGTTCAATAGTGAGGTGAAATGGTGAGGTTCAATGGTGAGGTGAAATGGTGAGGTTCAACGGTGAGGTGAAATGGTGAGGTTCCCTATAAAAAAATAAATCACCCCTATCTCATGTTTTATGTAGTTAACCTCTCAAATTTAAATGGATTTGGGTATATATCAGACAATTAATGTTTAGTACCAATGAATTCAATAGTGATATCTGCTTTTTGATAATGATCTCTCAAAATGTCATGTCTCACATAAATATGATTTGTCATATAATGCGATACTAGATTTTTAGAAATGTTAATAACACTTGTATTATCACAATTTATTGATACATATTTGAATTGATATCCATAGTCTAGTAGAGTGTGTCTCGTCCACAGAATTTGAGCACAATAACCACCAATTGTTATATATTCATCTTCGGCAGTAGATAATGCTTCAAATTTCTATTTCATACTACACCAATATACCAGTGACTTTCTTTAAAAGGTGACATGTTCTAGAGGTTCTTTTTCTATTTAATTTTCCACAAGAAAATTCAGCATCATAATAACTTTTCAGATCAAATGATTCTCTTCTTAGATAAAATATTCCTATGTTGGGAGTATATTTTAGATATTTGAAAATCATTTTAACAGCAGATAAATGAGAATCTGTTGGATTATCTTGAAAGTGATCACACATACATAAACTGAACATAATGGGAGGTCTACTAGGAGTAAGGTAGAGAAGACTCCCTATTATACCTCTTTAGTTGGTTTGATCCACTTGTTCTCTAGCTTCATCTGCATCCAAATTTCTAGGGGAACTCATAGGCGTATCACTACATTTACTACCATCCAATGTAAAACATTTTAAAAGATACAAAACATAATTACTTTTATTTAAAACAATACGATATTTATTATAAAAAATAAAAAATACAAGTAAAAATATATGTTCTCCCATTAAACTCATTTAAAATTCATTTTGAATTATTTTTGAAAAATTATTACAAAATGAAATATTAAATGATCCAAAAATTATATCATCGACATAAATTTGTACTATAAAAACATCATTGGAAATTATTTTAATGAAGAGTGTAGGAAAAGCTATTCCTTTGGTAAAATCTTTTGAAATAAGAAAAGAGGTAAACCTATTATACCAGGCTCTTGTAGATTGCTTTAAACAATATAATCTTCAGAATGTTTAAAAACATGATTTAAAAAATTCATATTTTTTAAACCAATGAGTTTTTAATGAAACAAATCCTCAACTATATACCTATTTATAAAAGAACTTTTAACATCCATTTGATAATGTTTAAAATTTATATGAGCTACATTAGCAAGTAGTATCCTAATGGCATAAAACTTAGCAACTGGTGAAAATTCCTCCTCATAGTCTATTCCTTTTTCTTGAGTATACCATTCTACAACTAACCTATCATTGTTTCTAAATATATTTCCATACTCATCATCTTTGTTTCTAAATACAATTTTAGTTCCAATTTTCAATGTGTCCTTAGGACTTTCAACTAGTTCCCAGACATTGTTTCTTTCGAATTGATTCAATTATTCTTTCATAGCCATCATCCCAAAATCATTATTAATAGCATCATTAAAAATTTTAGGTTCATGTTATGATATAAAAGCATGATTTTCAACTTGGTTTCTCAGAGAAGCTCTAGTTTGTGTTCTTATATTCATATTACCTACAAAAACATCTAAAGGTTGATTCTTGAGAGTCTTAATGACACTAGAAAGGGTCGATATAGATTCCTCAAGGTTGTATGTTGGTTCAGACTCAATAGATGTGAATTCTCGAATATTTCCAGAACTGGTCACATTCACAAGGGGGTCACTATTTATATCATAAATTTCCAAAGTTTACATATCTTCTTGATGATATTCAAGGGATGTTTTAGGTTCATGTTGATCGGTCTCATCAAATTTGACATTTACTGACTCTTCCACAAATTTGGTTTTCTTATTTAAAACTCTATAGGCTTTACTAAAGATTGAGTAACATGGGAAAATTAACTCATCAATTTTGGGAGAAACTTTGTCAATATTATATTTAGTTTTAATGGTAAATACATTTCAACCAAAAAATCTATAGTAATTAACCTTAAGATTCTTATTGTTTCAAAGATCATAAAGGGTCTTCTTAAGAACAGGTCTAATCAAGACTATTGATGGTATAAAAAGATGTATTTATAGCTTCAACCCAACAATATAATGGTATATCATACTCATTGAAATTGTCCTAGAAATTATTTTAAGGGTCATATTTCATCATTCCATGACTCCATTTTATTGAGGTGTTTTAGTAGTATAGAAATTGTGACTATAGCCATTGTATGAGCAATAAGATTCAAACTCCTAATTTTCAAGATCATGATCATGATCACATATCAACGTCATAATTCTAAGTAAACTATGATTTTCAAACGAAATGGAATACATAATAATTTAGGAACAAGCATCACTTTTGTTAGATAAAAATTATACCAAAGTATATCTAGAAAAATCGTCTATAAGAACATAAACATACTGTTTCCGATTTAAACATGAAACTCTTGATGTTATAAACAAATCTATGTGATCCAACTCAAGTGGTTGAGAAGTATATACCTCTTTAATTGGTTTGAATGAAACTTTATGTTATTTTTTCTTTTTACAAGGATTACACACTTTGTCAAGTGGGAATTCCAATTCAGGTAAGTCACTAACTTGACCTTTCTTAGATAGTTTCCTAAGCAAGTGAACATTATAGTTTCCTAATATTCTGTGCCATAACCAAGATTCCTTATGAAAATAATTTATGTGAGAAAAATTTTTATTTTCTAAGGAATTTAAATCAACAGCATACACATTTTAATTTCTCAAGGTAGTGAATACTAAATCATTTTTTGAATTAAAAACATTGTAGGCATCATTTTCAAACATGGTATTAAAAGAATAATCAGAAAACTAAAATATTCTAATTAAATTTTATATTAATCCAACAACAAAGAGTACATTAGAAATTAATATTGTAATAAGGTTACCAATTTGTCCTATGCAGATGATTTTTCCCTTTGAATTGTCACAAAAAGTTACATGTCCACCATAAACATTTATTAATCTTTTGAAGAAAGAATATTATCCTATCATATGTCTTGAACACCCAATTTCTATGTACCACAAGGTCTTAGAGTAACATTTCAGGCAACTTCCCTACAAAACAGAATAGGCATGGGGTAACTTTGATACTCATATTCTCTTAGGTCTAGAGAGGATAACATGTAAAAAATTGGGAACCCATATTTTCTATATAAGTTTCCTAACATCACCATACACATTTGGAGGCATAAATACTTTGATAGGTCCTTTATAAAATTATCCCTCAAAATATAGTCCATAATTGGAACTAGTAGTGATATGTCGAAATTTTTGAACAAATTTGTTTTTGTTAATTTTTCTCTATCAGGGTTGATATCGTAGACACGTTGTATATTTTGGAGAAATCTGTTTTCCTAGAAACTGAGTCAAGTAATCCCTACTTGTATTAATCTTCTCAAGATATTTTCTTAATTTCTCATTGGATAATTTTATGTCTGCATTTTCTTAACAGCTAAGAGAATTTCTATTTTTCAATATGAAGATTTTAATTATTGATTTCATTTAAAGAACAATGTACCATGAGTGATTTTTATTTGTCCTTGATCTCATTAAAGGAATCCTCCATCATTTCACAGTATGAAAATAATTCATCCTTAGTCTTATATTCATCATTATGTGACTAACTATTATTCCCATAGTAATAGGCATTATCAATAGGAGAATAAATTGTTTCCTCAGTTGTTTCTATCATGACACATAAGTTGGCATGACTGTTATGTTCACTATCAGAAGCATTAGATATACTAGAGAAGTTTTTTAAAGCATTCAAAGTAGCATTGATTGCTTTTTTATAACCCTTTCCCTTATCTTCTTATTTCTACGTAAATTTTAGCTTGGATCAGTCTACCTTCACATAAACTTTTCATTTGTACTCATTAATGATTATTTCATTTGTGTTGTCATTCCATTTTATGTATTTCTTCCATGGTCCTTTACTATCATACATTCCCGTGTAGTTTTAATTCCTAAATAATTTCTTCTTTTGGATGAACTTTTTGAACCTTCTACAAAGTTGATTCATCACTTCCTCAATGTCTAAATTTGACTCTTCAATAGTGTAATTTTCTACAAGAACATGAACAGTTTATTTGACTTTCCTCTTTGAGGATGATGTATTGAATGTTACTGACTTATTCATTGGTTCATCTCCTACTTCTTAATTATCCTTCAAGTCTTCTTCACACATCCTATTTTTTTGTATTATATCCTTTAATGTTATCTTGCTTATGTCAGATGATTCTCGGATGGAAAAAATAAGTTCCCCACTATCTATCAGGTATTAATCAAAGAAGTCTCTTGATTTGGTCGTTGTTATCCACTAGTTTCACAAACAGAATCATGGTGTCCACTATTTCATTGAACCTGGGATACTTTTTAGATATATTTTCATTAGTCTTCATTTAAAAATTATCATATAGTGTATGTATTTAATCACATTTCTTTAACATTGGGTCTTCCCTCATGAGAAATAGTTAATGTATCCCAAATTTAATTTTCATTTTTTCAAGAATATATTCCATTGAATTCCTCATCACCTAGAGAATAGTAAAAAGAGTTCATTTCTATACAATTATTATTGTATGTGTATTTAGTGAACTGAGACCATGTGTCTCTAGTAGTAGTAGTAAATATATGTTGTTCATCAATTGTGTCCTAGATTTCAGGTCCAATTCTCTTTAGATAAATTTTCATTTTTAATTTCCACTAAGTATAGTTATTACTATTAACAAAAGGTTTTCTATTTTTAGCAGCACCATCAACTCTAGTTTCCATAGTCACATAGAATTTAAAGAAGTAAAAATTTAGATATGATATAAATTTTAAGATCATTATGACACAACAAAAAAATTATTTGAAAATAATTTGAACACATGAAAATAAAATCACCTAATACCAAATGTTGGTCGGTGTGGATACTCAAGAGGGGGTGAATTGAGTTCCAATTAAAATTACTATTAAAAACATTATTATTAAAATCCCCACAATTCAAAATAGTGTAGTAAATTGAGGAATTATATATATATATATATGTGTGTGTGTGTGTGTGTGTTTAATTGCTCAATAAGTTTCTCTATGGTTGATTAGTCCTCATTTTATTCAATGTAATCACTAATTCATCTTCAGAAACATTTTTACTGATTTAAGCACATATACACACTAACCAAAACTAACTATCAGAGTGAATGTAAAAATTTATTTTTATCATTAAAAAATATAAGCAGTGGATAAAATAAAATAGATTACTTGAATATTAGCACAACAATGCAAATAATAGGTTTAGTCTCAAGCAGATACCTATTCCTCACACTCGGGGATCACCTTCCAACAAGAAGTTTATATAAATAAACATGATACACAACCTGTATCATGATTTACAATAGTTTTTACAAACTATCCATGTTCTAAAACCTCTACCATAGTTCTACATGGAAAAACAAGCAACCAATCCAATAAAGGTTTATTCCACAGTTATATGTGGAAAACAAGATTTGATAGATTATTGAGTGGGGATTTTTAGTATCCACTAGTTAAAGCACAAGTGACAGTGTGTGTGTAACAAACACACACTACTCAAAAATGTTAAATAAGGAACATAGTAGAGCTAAATATATTAGTTTTGAGTTTAGAATTCTATATGGGTTATAAGATAATCTCTAGAATTTTGGAGTTAATGATATAATGTGTTTTTTCATCCCTGATAGTTTCCTCAAAAAATAGAGTGTCGCAACTTTCAGGTACTGTCTTTTAGGTATCAAGATGATAAACATCTTGGTAAATGGGTTCCTTGAACCACAACAGTAAAGCCTTTAATATTTTCTTCAAAAAGATCTTCATGAAGCTCTTGGATTTTTAGTACTATAATTTTTCTTCTTCTTATTCTTCAGTTCTGTCGGATATGGCCTGATTTTTTCATCTCGTACTTACTAGACACCACCTAATTTTTCTAGGTCTCTCTTTTTAATTCAATAGAGCTAAAAAAGTGAATGATTGAACCATTTGTAGTCTTCTCCATACCTCATACAGTTTCCCAACATGTCTACAAAAAATATTAATTAATGTGAGTTGCATTAAATCAATCAAATATGCCCTTTATGATATTATGAACAAAATTTGATAATGTATAGAATATGTTCTAAGTAAACTAGTAATTGTATCCTATCAATCAATGTAATCTTCAATCAGCTAGCTTAATTAGAAGTAATCTTCTAATTGGAGGCTTATTCAGTGGTAGACATCACTAACGATAGATTTTTCCAATGGTAGACTTCACCAATGGTAGACTAGTCCAGCGGTAGACTTCACCAATGGTAGACTTGTCCAGTGGTATATTTTACCAATGGAATAATTTTCCAGTAGTAGACATTACCAACCATAGACTTCACCAATGGACGAGTTGTCCAGCAGTAGACTTTACCAATGATAGACTTCACCAATAATAGAATTGTCCAGCGGTATACTTTTACAATAGTAGACTTGAATAGTAGTAGAAATTACTAGTGTGCTCTTCCATGGTAGGATTGTCTAGTGGTAGAATTTACCAATGGTAGACTTCACCAATGGTAGACTTGTCCTGCGGTAGACTCTAAAAATGGTAGACATGTTCAACAGTAGACTTTACCAGTAATCTCTTCTGTGGTAGACTACTTAACCATTGGCTTCCTATAATAGGTTTGACATTGGACTTCTAACATAAACTCTTTATAATATCATCCTTATCACAACAGTGACCTATCACTTTGACCTTTTCACCATTGAATTCAAGCGATAAGGTTCAACTGTAGGTTTGTCAATGCTGACCGTGACAGTGGTCTGAAACAATGACCTTTTATTTGAATTAGAGCCTTTTTATACTATAAATTGCTTATAGAAAAGTCATGAGATTAAAATAGATTGAAATAGATGGTCAAATAAAAAACACACTATATAATTAAACATGATTTTGGATTATCAAAATACGTGAGTCTAATAGATATTAATTAATTGGAAACCCTTGAGGTCCTTATTTGCTTGGTTATTACCGTAGAACTTCATTTTTGAAATGTAATTACAGGTTTCCTTTTCATAACTTATATCATTCAATATTGTTTACATGTGAATTGATTATAAATAATAAAAAATCAATTAATGGACTAGTTATGTTCAGACTCAAGCAAACGGATGAGGAAGTTATCGGGGTAGTTAGTTATATTGTACTTCTATACATTATATATGCATGCTCGGAAACTATTACATTTTCATTACATGGGCATGAAAATACAGAAACTATTGGTAGTGGCCCACTGATAGTTATCCTGCACTCTCTCTGAGCTCTTTTTGGTACATGAAGTAAATTACATGAATGTAGCTGTTCATAAATGGAAGCAATCAAATTTTATCTCTTGATTTCTACCTCTTTTGAATCGATCATTATAGTAGATGACCGATCGGGAGATCAGGATTTTTTGTATTTTCCATTGGTTTACTTTATGATTTTATGGAAAATGTTATTCTTATTTTATTATATCAATGTTATTAATTTTTCTACTGTCATGGCATGTCATCATTAGTGTTGTATTCTTGAATGTTATTCATGTTACTTCAACAGTTGTAACTATTATCCCTATTTTCTATTCTTCCATCCCTTTACATGTATTTCTACAATTATAATCTTCTATTTGTCTTCATATATTGCACTAAACATTGGTACAGAGTTCATAGTTACTCCACAAAGACACCATACACCCTCATAACTATTCCAATGCCTTTGGCTTGTGGGGAGACACGCTTGAGGACATACAGACCACTAGGACTAGGGTACATATTATGTGAAATCATGGTCCAGGATGTAACAACATAGATACTGAAAAATGGAAAGAATCCCATAAAAAAATTTTGAAGAAAATTTTATACTTTACAAAAACTTGTTAATTAAATTAATGATATTATGAATTTTATATCATTTATTAAAATATTTTTTATTTTCAAATTCCATAAATATTAATTATGGAAATATTCATTATATTAAGTTTTAAAATATCAAGAAAAAAAGGTAATATTAAATCATTAATTTTATTATATCCCAATGATTTTATGGTTGTCTTAAAAATTAGTTGATCACATTATATATTTCAATTTTTTATTTGAATATCATTAGAAACATTTCAATTATATTTCTATTAATATAATAATTACTACATCAGCATAGTGTGATAATTTGAAGAAATTATAGCATCCATAAGGATTATAAATAAATTTATCTAATGTATTTATGCCTTTTATAATACTAAATTTTTTTATATTTGATAATAACCTATGTTGAACCCCATATTATAAATATTATACTAATATAAAAATAATACTATGAAAATTTTATAACTATAATTTATTTTAGAAATATATATTTCATGGTTCATGCAAAATTGTTTATTTAATGACTCAATATCGATTATTAGGTGGCAATGATCTATTTTAATTCAAAATATATCATTTTGGTTAGTGTAATGGTAATTTTATAGTCCTTATCATTGTATTTATTTAAAAAATGACCTGATTAACCCTCGACCATGGTAACACACATTTACCAATATTATTAATCATATTGATTAAACATAAAAGTGAAATTTTTCATAATGTAGATCCATTGAATCCAAAAATTTCATCCATTTATCAAAATTGAAAAACATTATCAAATATTTATTTTAAAATTTAATGAGAGAAATTTAATGAAAAATACGTTTTCGAAAAAAAAAACAATTTATAAATTTAAACTATTTTAATAATAAATTAAGGTATTAAATACTTTTTCAAACCCATAATCTTAATAATTTAAATAATAAATAAATAATTAAAGAAAATGAATCCAAAATTCAATTTTACCCTGTAGTTACATTACAAAAATATTATTGTAAATAAAAATTGTATTATTCTATAATAATGAAAAAATATTTCTTTTTAGAAAAATCTCAAAATTTCACCATAGAAAATATTGTATACGATTATATGAAAAATGATGTTTATTTTATCAAATTAATTTAAAATTTGATACCATTATTAATTACATTATTTTAAATAAAATGTAATTTATAATTTTCTTTCTTATAATATACATCTTTCATGATTAAAATAAATTTTCTAAAAAACTAGTACTTATATTCAATGATTTAGATAATATATTAGAAATTTTTATGAAAATGATATATATATAAATATTTAACGATAAAATTAATAAATTTAATTATCATCAATTTAATAACTTGGTTATATTGCTCACATTTAAATAAAAATAATATGATGTTTGTTAATGCTTGGTATTGTGTATCTTGTACACCGTCAAACATATCCATTGCTTTTAAAATATCAGGATATTAAATTCAACAATATCTATCCATAATAATTTTAAAATTTAATTAGGTTCATATATAACAGTGTGAATATTTCATCACTCTGACACATAACATTTTCAACATTTACTTATGTTCATGCAAAAGCATATGAACATGCAACCATGTTTATGTATAATGTTGTGAAAATTTAATCAGGTTAAGTTGTAAAATGGTGAACTTTTAATATATTTAATAATAAAATATTGAATATTTAATTAGGTTAATTGGTAAAATATATTTTCATAATCCATCCTTCATTTCGAAATTCATTAGATGGAGATATAGGTCCCACATGTCTCATAATGAAAAAAATACATTAATATGACAAAGGATAGAAACACAATCATCCTATGATGACCCAGAAAAATATATTGGTTTCATAAACATCATTTTATAACCTAATAAATGAAATGTTAAATTTATAAATTTCATCAAACAATAACCAGTGAAAAGTAGATAGGTTTCAAAATCATTTTATAATATAATAACTCATGAAAAAAATGGTTCATAATCGTTCTAACAAGGTATAAAATGTCGAAGAGAGATGAGATTTAATAAAAATTTCTTCGTGAACATAAACCATTAAAATAATGAATAATAATAGATTCCTTATATCATATCTCAAGTACATAATAAACTATAATAAAGGATGTCAACTATGACGAGGATTGATTTTAGAAGATCGCATGAATAATTTCTCAGGGAAAAAATTGTTCAATAAAAATCCCATTTTAAAAAATACATCATTTTCAAAAAAATATTTAAACACTTCATTGAAACAATTAATTTTGAATCATTTAGAAATAATTAGATACATTTCATTATAAATTAAATTTTCCTTTTTGAAAATTTATTTATAAATCATAAATCATTTCGAAAACAATTTTAATGAATTTTTCTTAAAAATAAATTCCCATATTAATAGGGAAAGTGTATTCTTTAAAAATAACCATATTTTATTTAAATGAAAACTAAAAGCTAATCACATTCAAGATGGTTGGGAAATAAAAATTTTCCAAATATTACATTTTCACTAAAAAATCTTTAGAAACATTCGTTGACAAAAAACAATAAGGACATTCATTTAAAAAACTGTTTTTATGTGAAAACATGGGTAAAAAATTATTTTTCACATCATATTAAAAAACATTTTAAACATGGTCGTATGAATAAACAAATTTCACACTTAAGGGAGAAATAAAGTAGGATTTTTCATAAAAGTGGTTATTAATTATTTTATATAATATTGTTAAAAATGGTATCATTACATCTATATATAATGTATAACCACAGACTATGTGAAATCATGAGGGATACTGGTATATTGATCATTATATTTCATTAATTAAAGTATAGTAAAAAACAATCTTGATAAATGATGAGATTGTAACAATATATCATTACTACATTAGTGACCTTGAATCCTAATAATATGAAAAATATAATATAAATGAATCCAAAAATATAATTAAATGAATTTTTTATAATATTATACTTAAAAGGGTATTATATACCCTTTATATATAAATATACGTGCATAACATGGAATGTATATCATATTACACAAATTGAAATTACATTACATTCTCTATTTGCTATCTTTGTATCCACAAACACCATGAAATAATGACAATCAAACATATAGGTTTATACCTATAAATTTAATTATATGAATAATATAATACATTTAATTTTAGTATATACACCAAACATATTAAATATGTGGGGGAATAGTGCATATGTTTTATTTAAAAAATGTCAGACTAGAAAACCATTACATTTTGTATTGACATTATTCACACAAGTTTATACCACTTGATTAATATATATTAGTTTAATTATCATATACCATTAAACCATATTATTATATATAATAAAAATATTAATTTATTATAAAGTTATGTAACAATTTTATTATAAATTCCACATTAATGTTATAATTGATTTAATAACTGCTTTTTTTCATATATAGTTTCACATTGTTATTCCCGATACTCATAATAATATCATGATTTAATTATTTAAATGTTATAAAACATGATATAAATATAATAAATTAGATATATTATTATATATTAATTATGATATACATGATTAAAATATGAAATGTAATATGATGTTCGAGGAGACTGTTGGCATTACATATTCATAGAAGTTATTTCAATTTTCTTATCATATTGAATAAATTAATGTATATGAAATATTTGAAAAAATATAAAATATCAGTACATTATATTTTTTATGTCATATATATCTTATATTTTTACTAAACCAATTCATAATACATTAGTTATAGATTGTGAATGAATCATATCGTTTTGAGGAGAGAGTAATCCTCATTTCCACAAACAATGTTATTGGATTAAAAAAATTTGAAAGAATTAACATTTGTGTCAAATAATTACTAAAAAAGAATTAAAAGATCCAAATGATGAAAAATATATTAAAAAATTATTGTTTAATTTTTTATTCCCTTCTGTGAAAGTTGGTAAAATAAAGATGAATGACATCATTTCATGAGGTTGTAGTCTGTCGTAGACACAAACATGATGTTTGGTACCCATTTGACAGAAGTGTCTATGGATGTAGGTATATAACATTCAATAAAAATATCTAAGAATATTTATTAAAATGGTTTTATTATATAATTTAGGAATATGATGAACTGGATGGGTGGATAATGAAATAAAATTTAAATGCACGTTTGGAACATTTCCTCATCATTGGTTAAGTCTTTATTGTTTACACCGAAGTGATTTATTGTTTGGGTTTTCCCCAAAATTTACTATATAATGATGAATTTATAGAAGTATGTAGAATTTATTGGAAGTATATCTATGATAAAAATGGATTGATAAGTGTGTACAAGTGAGGGTCTGAGTTCACTTTTATAATGGAAGAGGTGTAAATATAAAAATATAATCACTAATGAGAGGAATCTCTTACATCATGTGTCAATAATAATATTATATTTTAAATAAAATGGAGGATATAGACTAATAGATTTGATAAAATGTATTTTTATTTGTAATCCTAAGTGATATTACACATTATTTTTACATTTTAATCATTAACTAATATTGGTTTTTACCTTAATCACTATAATTATGTTTGTTTACTTTCCATAATCATTTTGGTAAAAAAAATGTATAATTATTATAAATTTAAAATTATTATCATTAAAAATATTTATTTAATTATTCCAAATTATAATAATATTTTTGGCGGAGATTAATTGAAAAATAATCTCACGGACAGGATAAAAAAATGGGGTTTTACGGGAAATAGATAAAAAATATCAATTTGTTTTTATAGCCAATTTCAATGTGAAATTGATTGAAATCACTTACATTAAATTAATATATATATATATATATATATATTATTCAAATATTCATTAAATTCAATTTAAAATATAATTATTCTATATAAATAAATAATTTAAAAAAATATTTCAATTTCAATTTAATGTTTTTACTATTCATCAGAAAATGAATATTTCATACAAATAACAAAAAGTAACCATTTTAAACGTTAATATTAAACATTAATATATGATGAATAGTTTTTGATATAAAAATTATATATTTCTTACAATTTATATTTAAAATTTTTCATCCATTAATAGTTTGTAAGATTACTTTATAGAATAATACCTATTTTTATTCATATAACGTGATTTATTCTTATCCTATAAGTAGAAATATATTGCATGAGTTTTAAAAAAATTGAATAAATAATATATAACTGTTTTTTTAAATCATTCATCTGAATTGTTTTGTATAATATATTAAGAAAAGATGGTGTTTGTACATTAAAAATAGTTTTCTGAGAAAAGTGAATTTTAAATTTTTTAAATAGTTCTTAATTTAATTTCTATCTAATGTATAATTAAAAGAAATGATTTATATATATGTGTATGTAATATTTTACACTTTTGTTAATTTTATTTTTATCAACCCTTATAACGGCTTGGTTGTAACTATAATAATATTTTAAAATAATTGTAATATTATATTGTATCTTGGTAAAACATGTCCTTCTGTATAATGAATGATGTTAAAGGAACAGGAAATTGATTATAACAGAAGACAATCATTGTATTATGTATACCAAATTCTACACTATATACAACACCAATATTTTATTATGTGTATAATATTTAAAAAAATCAATTGATAAGATTTATTCCATTCCACAAAAAATTTAATTCTTATATTATAAATCATATATAATCGAATGAAAAATAAAAAATTATAAATTATGAATGAAAAAAATAATATGATTTCTCTAGAAATTAAGAGACACATACTAAAAAATTAGTGTCATAGAATTTAGAACAATAATTTTCCCTTTATGAATAGTCGTTTGGTTAATCCAATAGAAACCACAACCATGAAAGTTTAGAAAAAATTTAAGCATCTTATAAATGGTTATACGACTTAATTATATCATAGTAAAAGTAATTAATTTTGTTTGATATTATTATCTATGTGTAGATATATTTATTAAAAAAAATTTATTTAAAATTAAATAAATAATAAAATGATTTATAATTTTTTTCATTAAAAGTAATCATAAATCAATGTTTCCTAGTCTTGTGATTATCGTACACATTTATCAAATGAAAATTAATTTTCAATGTTTTATAAAATCAGTTATACATTGAAAATTTGTATCTTACAAGTAAATAATGAATTTAATTACAAATTTAATTTCATATATTTATAAAATTATTTTCAAAATATTTTGTTCATTCTTGAACTTATCAGGGAAAAAAATAGAAGGGTTAATTTTTGGGATATTTCTGAAATAAATGAATCTTTTGTGAGTAATAAAATATGTTAATTTACAGTATATATAAGTTATATAATAAATTACACTATTTCTTGAGTTATTTCTTATGTAATATCCATAATCACGAACTGTCCTTCTCCATTTACAATGTTTTATAATTTATTCATCACTACTTCTTGTCTTGAGCACAAATAATAAACTAATGATTAAAATATTAAAAAAACACCACTCTCGTCCACTATAAAAACCACCCCTCACCGAATCTTCTCATTAAGCTACTTAGTCCAAGAATCATATAAATTATCTTCCCAATACACTTCCCAATAATATTCCACATTTATATGATGGTTTTATCTAAAAAAAAGTCATAACCAGTTTCCCTTAAGGAGGTTCTCAAGGAGTGTAATTTAATAGTTAAAAACATCATTCATTTACATTTAATATATTTTTAATATCGATTATTTTCCTATAACCTCCTCACTTACACTATCAAAAAATTAATGATTACTATAGTATATTTTATATAATATAATTTTAATATGTTTATGGTAAACCAACTTTCAATTATTATCCCCTACAATTTTTTTTTTAAAAATTAAAACATCATCATAGAGGTGCTAATATAGCGCCCTCATTGATGATGTATTTTAACTTTTTAATTAATCATTCATGTATGGTCATAAATCCATTTCATATGGTTAAAATATATAATAATATATTTATTAAATATTATTTATTGTTATGAAAATAGTATATATACATATTGTTTACTAGTAAAACAATAATATTTCGTGACGATTGAAGAAACAACTAAATAATATAAATAATTCTCAATAACTTTTATCTAATGATTAATTATCATATTATATAAAAGAATTAAATATATATAAATTTAAAATTATATATTTTAATTAATAACATATAATTTCACTTCTAGACAACAATTCTTTTTTTACTTGAATGTACATTCATTTATAAAAGTAAACAAATCAGAAAAAATGAGGAAACGAATGTTTTTCAATAATTAAATTGTATCTTATAACGAATAAAAATGGCCATAAACGAACATAATAAAAATATAATAATGTATATAAATTTATAAGAGGTTATAATTAAATTAATGAATTTATTTAATCTAATTAATTAAGACATTATGATCATATTTAGAACGCATTTGGACATAAGGTAAGTGATTCTCTCTGAACGTCAATTTTCCATTTGGAATACATTAAATCACTATTATCCATAATTTAATCCTAAATTATTTATCTATTCTTATTATAAATTATTTTAATATGTTATAAATCAATTTATCTGGTTCAATTTTATTTTCTTTTATAGTTAATCAATTATTTATATGGTAACCTTTTCAATACATCCCACTAAGCAAGTCCAATTAACGGGAACATGCCGATTTCCATCGCATTTTCATATACAATACATAATATATTTTAACATACATATAATTTTAAATAATAAAAAACATAATCATGAAAAAATATCCTTGAAAAATATTTTTTTCGAAAAACATTAGTTCAATTTTCTATTTTAATGTCCCTTTAATATTTTTCCCTTAAATTGAACTAAATAAGATGATTTATAAATCTTCTTAAAAACCATTTTTATAAGTTTTCACATTATTTGGATATAATTTTTCATGATATATTCCTATTATCTATTATTAATGACCAATTATTATTTAAATTCATCCATTCTTAGACACAATTATGATATTCAATTTTTTTATGCTTTAATCAACACTTATTCCCTATATCTGGTGATTGTATTCTTCCTTTTAATTTGTGATAATCATTAATTTCATATTTCATAAATATCCATATTTCATGTATCATTGATGTTATTATTACCTTATATGTGTTCCATTTAATCATATGGTTTCCTCTTTTATTGTAATTTATCTGAGGAAATATTTATGAATTTGTGTCCTTTACCAAATAAGGATATTTTAATATGTAATTTAGATCATGAGTTAAATCTATGTATAATGAATAAAATGAAATATAATTTATAAATATGGAATTTATTATCCCATATATGCATCTACATGTCTCATGATTCAAATTATTTGTTGAAAATTCCCTCTGTGTTTATTGGATATATAATAAAACAGGTTTCACCCACAATATTATACCATCTTGATAGTATAATGGATTAGGATATGGATACATGAAGTCCAATTAATTGTCTTTTTCATCAATTGGTATTTTTTTTATTACAGTCGAAAATGATTTCACCATGATAAAATATGTGGAATCATTATAAGTGTATTGATGTCATGTGTTTTTCATACTATTTTCCTTTCTATAATGTCAATTCCTATTAACATTACTTCACTTATTATTATTTCATACATCACTTCCTGAAATTGTATCCACACCAATTTATTTTTTCTCTTCCCTAGGTTGTCAATATTAAATATCTGAATAAGAAAAATGAATACTTTTTTTCTTTTGTTATGATCATTGATTATTTACCAATGATATAATTGAACCATGTCTGTATCTAGTTTTTAAACACTAATAAATGGATAAATCTCTAGTCATGAAATCTATTTTATATATACCATTGTGAAAAATTATATAATGCCACTTAACTAATGGGGTTGGGGATTTTCTTGTAAGTATCATAGCTATGTATAGTATAAACCATGGGAAACAGATTTAGAAAACATAGTTTTGGAAGATAACCTGATATAGAATTTGAAGATAATAAAATAATTACATCCTCGAATTTGGTGAGGTATAGATTATATGGGTCCTATTAGAAACACATATAGGACTCGAATTTGGTCACTGAGTGCTAAATAAATTTACAACTTCTTTATAAATGGCCACCAATTTCGATAATTTATATATTTGTACATCATCTCAAGAACTTGTTGTTCATCCCATACAGGGTCATTTGATTGTGTAATCAACTCATGCCATATATAAGATATAACCCATAAATGGACATTGAAGAGTAGAGTCTCACTACCATTAAAAACCCAACTAGGATGAAGGTTATCTCTGAGATGATCTACTCAAAAAATGTGACCCCTAGAATAAAAGAACTATATCATTTGATCATGTTACATAATGGAGGATCTCACTGTCTGAGCCAATATAACTAGATTTTCAGGCTACTTCAAATCCTTTGGATACATCATAGAAGTTTGAGTCATCAAAATCCTTTCAAAACTGGACTCCATGATGGGTTCTATTTGGGTCTTCTTTCTCATGGAATAATCTAAAACATTACCTTTTCCTTGTGTGTAATCATGATGGAAGTGAAAATATTACTGATATTCCTCCCACATGAACCACCTCATATTGAAGAATCATTGTGTGGATATTTACTTGATAGTTTTATGACCCTTGTAGAAAATGAGCCGCTAAACCAAAATATAGAGTTTTAAATGGTGTATTTCCTAATCCATAATGGATTGATGAAGGAAATGCAGCATGTAGTTATGCTTATGTTGCCTTAGCTGGTGAGACCCATATCAGATGACTCGATCACATTGCTTTATAAATATACAAATATAGATTCATGAAGTGTAAAAAGAGATTGTATAAATACTACCCGACTATGGAATATTCAAGATCAGCACAACAGTGTGACTTACATTTACACATGAAAATATTTCACACGAGCATTTAACAATCAGAACACTACATCCATTTTATTCATGGCGGTTTGAGGAACTGTTATGTAGGAGAAGACCTAAATTAATCGTTTGTATTATCCATTTATTCCTAAAAAGATATGTATCTAGAAAAAATTATCTCACTACTATTAGTAAACCATAACACTCAATTTCTCTAGGTCAACTGATATTCCATCCTCAGATATGATGTGATATAACAAGTAAAACTTTATGATAAAACTTTTTTATTTAATGATAATAACATTGATATTGTTCTCAATCAGCATACGTAACAATTTCTAAACATGATTGTAATGGTCATGTATAATGCTTGAGAATACAAAAATATCATATATGAAGGCCATGACAGGATAATAATGATACAAGTGTAAACATGATTCATCAAGTCTATAATGAATATTTTTATGTTTGTAAAATTTAAAAACCTTTGAAAATAATTTTTACATGCCACAACTAATCGGAAATGTTGTACGTGGTATATCTAATGGAGTAATGTAACACCCCGAAATTTTATGAAAAATATTATTTTTAATTTCATTAATGTCTTGTGTTGTACGCTACACCAAAAGAAGCTTTCACAACACGCATCCTTGACTTTCCTTCCATTACACGCAATCGCGACCTTCCACGATAGTGTGTGTTGTACGCAACACCAAGTTTCGCTAAACAACGATATGCTATTAAGATATTATTAAAACTAACCGTTATGAATAGTAATAACCACTTTTTGAAATTTCGTAAATTTTATTTTTCAAAATGGACTTCATTTATGGATTAGGAGTATCGAATTTAGCCTAAGGTGAAATTTTGGTAATTTTCGGATAACTTTCATATTTTGATGAATAGTGGAAATTACTAAATTTTAATTAAAAACAACTTTTTCAATCAAAATAATTAATAGTTATAAATTATTAATTTGAGTGGTTTTAAAGTATATTTAGAATATATTTTTACAATTTAATACAATGTTGGACATTGGATGTAATTTCACATTTAAACTAGTTATAAACAAGTGTCAATCTTTTGATAGTTATTATCTCTTAAAAACACGCTATTTGTCGTGACAGCGGAAATTAATTATAAAATTAATTAATGCAACTTATATGTTGGGAATTTTGTAAAATAGAAATCATTTTTGAATTCGGAATATCAATTATAGCCTAGGGTGAAATTTTGGTACTTTTCTAAAAACTTTCAATTTTTGATGAATAGTGAAACCACTAAGTGGTAGGTTAAAAAACTGAATTTTGCATAAAACTTAATTTTACCACTTATGTGAATGGAATTTCGAAAATCCGACAGACACGGTTAATATCAAGGACTAAAATGTGGTTCAATGAGATGAAAATAATTTTTGGTGAATAGTAACTTTTTACTTTTTTAACACGGTTAATAGTAAATAGGGTAACTAAGGGTAAATATGATATTATTATTACCGTAACACATGTCCTAATTCTATTGGACAAGTGTAATTCGACCAAAAACAAACTTAGGAATAAAATATGACCATTTTGGTCCACTTGGAATAGATTAGGACATTTACTATTAATTTATTTAAAGAAGGGTTAAAATAGTTAAAATCAATGTTTAATAAGTAAATCATTTTTAATATAGGGTTATACAAAAGATAAATTCGACTATAAATATTCATTAGAAAGATAAAAATATTTCCTACATGATGGTATTTTATTTATAATTTTTAGACATTAAATAATTTAATTTATTTATGAAACAATGATGATGCAGTAATTATCATATTAATGAAATATTGACATAATTGATGTTATAAACACAAAAATAAATGTATTTTGAGACTTTTTATGAATTCCACTAATTTTATAGGTTACTATGATATATTAGTGTTTATTTAATCAACTTGGTTCGAACATATAATTCTGTTATGACTTTCACAAAAATCATATATCAAATAGTGACAAATTTGACACAAAATAGTTTTTAAATCAAATATTATATTATTAATTGTTATTTTATTCCTAAAAATCTAAGGATCGGCAAAATGACTTAGATAAGGATATATATATTAATAATAAACAATTTGGGGTTCGTTTGGCATGTTATAGTAAGTGTATTAACCATATAGTGTAAGAAAACAAAAAGACACGGTAAAAGTTAAATTATTTAACTTAGAGTTAAATCTAATTGATAAGGTTAAAATAATAACCTAAACTTTTCTAAATCCTATTGGTTGATAGTATTTCGACCCATACCCACTTTAGCTTTGAAATAAGACCCTTTGGAACCATTATAAACCGATTTTGACTTTAATATAAAATAATATTTTGAGATATTCCTAAGGTGCCCCTCTCCTCCCTTATAAAAGGGCACCTCCTCCCCCTCCTCCTCACACCAATTTGAGCACTCAAGCTCGGCCAAACCCTGCCATTTTCTCATCTCCACTCCCCTAGAATAATCCTAGAGGTCCTGGTCTTGTTCAAAGACCAATCTTAGTTCCCTAAGTGGAGGATTCAAAGAGGCGTTCCAAAGAAGATGTAATATCCATTACCGATCTTTTCAATTTCTTTCTTCTTCAACTTCTTATTCTTTAGTTGTTTCATGATAAAGTAATAACATCAGTATTACTTACATACTGATATGTTATTATAAATATGAAACAACCCTAATTCACCTTCTATCCATCCTACGGAAAAATGAAATCACCGCGCGTGCGTACGTACGGAATACCGTCTCCACGCCGTGGTGTACTCTATTTTCCACCATCACCTTACAAGGATGGGTATAATGGTGTAATGAGTAACTATATATGATTATTATAAAGTGATATTGATACTGAAATAGTATAAATACACTTAAATACAATTCCACAATCATAGGAACGATATCATCACTCGTGCGTACGTACGGAATACCGTCTCCACGATGTGATGCGACTCGTTCTACATGATCTTCATTTCATACTGATTATATAAATGAATTGAATCAATGAATATGATATATATTAAACTAATACCATTCTGTAAATGAGGTATCTATAACCTAAAGAAAAGAATAAGAATTTATTCGACAAAACACGCATAAGAACAAAAAGTTATAAACACCCAAATAACAGGTAGCAATGAAATATTACTACTAAGAAGCTAAGAATATGACCATATATGATATCATATCAATATGTATAATTCTGGAATAAGTCAATAACATTATTTAAACCATTATACAGGAGCTTTGGACACGTACAAAGCAAATCGGACCTAAGGTAAGGGAAATATCACAATCTCATTTTTATCCGCGATTGTTTATACTTTGGTATTTACTGGGGTGTATTTTATCATCCACATCCATTTTTCTTCAATATGTAATTTTATTTCCATCCACCTACAATTTTTTAAATACAATTTTACCCTTCGGTGAGTTTTTAGTAAATGATATGAAAGGAATCTTTTGTCGTTTTTTCGTACGAGGTACTTTTTGACTTTTCCGACAAAAGTACGAAGAATGTTTTTTTTAACTTATACGAAAATAATGGATTTTTAAAACATTATTTCCAAGAAGCTTACTTTACAAGTTTTCAAGTTTATTTTTAATCATATTCTTTTGGTTTAAAGTTGTATGACATGTTATGAAATGAAAAATGTTTTTGAAAAAGAAAGGATATTTTCCTCAAGAATGAAGTTCAAGTGTTTTATCAAAATTATTTTCCATATAAGATAATAAAGGGTTCTGTTTTTATCCATATTATTACATTGATTTGATCATGTTGTGATGGAATATTTTTTATGAATTCCTTTATCTTATATGAATTGTTTTATGATGTCATGTTGTTTAAGATTCCCATTTTTATTACATGGGTTACGCTATGATGTATGGTTTATGATTATGTGGCACACATAAGAAAGGATTCATTATAAGATGGGTGGGACCTATATCTCCCTCAAATGCATTGGGTAAAGATTTTATATCTCATGAGATAGACATGGCTGGAATGGTAGGTTATACCGGTTCAGTGAAACAGGACTGAAACGAGGGTTACTCGATTCAGAAAGGGACTTTGTCCACTAAGATAGTCTTGACAATGAGTCTTGACTAACAAGAAATGATTCTCTATGATTATGTGTGTATGCCACAAAGTTTCATATTTTAAGTTATGATTATTGTGATTACATTTCACTGCCATGATTTCTTCCATGTTATGAAATTATGATCTCTTTTGCAGGTTATGATTTCCAAAATGTTATGTTCTTATGAATATGATGTGATTGATATATCTTGTGTTTACCCTTACTGAGCATTTGAGCTCCCCCTTTTATGTTTTCTTTTCCCCAGGATATAAAGAAAGGTTTTAGGTAAAAAAAGTAAGATCTTTATGGGAGATATTGAAGATCTTTCACCACGATTAGAAGATTACCTTCCAAGTTTCCAAAGACACTAAACTATTACGATCCATGTGTGTGTGTTTTTGTTATGTACTAAGTATTCCGCAAATGTAATGTAATGTCAATGTACGTCAGGCTCCGGGTCTCTACAGTTGGTATCAGAGGAAAGGTTTAGTCAACCTTTGGAAACTAGGATGCGAGAACTTTAGTGAGATCCCTAGAGATATTTATAAGGTTTGTCTTGGGATGTCCCTAAGGATAAGTATACGTATAGGATACAGTCCTATAACTACGGTAACGATCATAGAATTTAACCTAAGAAGTTAGATATTGAGGATACTCCCCCTTTATTATGTTGTTTTACCTAGCATGATTTTTTCCTCTCACACTATTCTTTTTGGGTTTTAGACGATGGTTGGAACCCGAAGGAACCGTGTTGATCAATGCAATGGACAATGCAATAATTGCCCTCCTGAACAAACAAATGTTATGGGAGATGGAGTGAAAAATCTTATTGCTATACTTACACAAGCTATGAATCATTCTGGACTTCCAAATGAGCAGAGAAGGGAACAATATTCTATTGAGTCCTTCATGAGGCAACGTCCACCTTCTTTTAGTGGGACTTCTGATCGACTTGTTGCTGAACAATGGATCAGTACCACTAAAAAGATATTTTCAGTTCTTCACTGTTATGAACATGATAAAGTCATCTTAGCAGTATATCGTTTGGAAGGTGAAGCTGATCAATGGTGGAATATTATCAATAATACGAGGCCAAGAGATGAAATTGAGTCCATGGAATGGGACGAGTTCAAGAACTTGTTTTTCAGAAAGTACTTCCCTCGTATTCTTCGAACAAAGATAGAAAAGGAGTTTCTTGAGCTGAAGCAGAAGGATGATAAATCTGTTGGTATATACGAAGCGAATTTTACAAGACTTGCAAGGTATGCATCTGGCATTATCATCCAACCTGAAAGTAAAGTTGATCGATTTTTCAGTGGCTTAAAACCAAGTCTTCGAAGGGCATTGGCTATAAGAGACTTCAGTAGATATGAAGAAATTGTGCGTTGTGCTATCAAGGTAGAAATGGAAGTTGGTGTTACATATCCATCTCAAGGTTTTGACAAGAAACGAAAGATGGAGTTCAAGGAGAAATCTCAGAATAATGGTGAAAATAAGATGAATGTTTCCTTATGCTCAAAGTGTGGAAAGAAGCATGGTGGAGATTGTCTTAAAGGTACTAGAAAATGTTTTAAGTGTGGAAAAGAAGGTCATCGAGCATCCGAGTGTCGAAGTAGTGGGAAAAGGGTTTCTAATGATGTGAATAAAGAAATGACTGCAGAGAACGCACCACCAACACTTCAATGTTTCAAGTGCAAGGAGATGGGACATTATGCCAATAAATGCCCTAATCCAAGGGTTAGTGATGATCGACATGAGAAACCACTTAAGGCAAAGGATAAAGGGAAGTCACATGCAATCACTATTGGCTATGTTGAATATGACAACGATGTGGTGGAATGATTCAGTGTTTATGTAATGGGATTCCAAAATAATGTTGTATATAGTATCGTGTCATATTGGAATATTTATGTTTTGGATTTCAATAATTTTATGGTACCAGTAACCATGAAAAGTGATTGAGACATTTTTGGTAAACAGATGATATGAGCATAATGAAGGGATAAGAAGATAATAAGATGTTTGATTGTATTCATGATCTCATGATTGATATAAGGACTAAGTGATATCATGGTTTGAGTATATATAATTTTGAGGATTTTGGTATGTGGAAAGTGGTAACTTTTAACTGCATTCATGTTTTCACTAAGGTTCAATGGGTATTCATTATTCAAGATAATACATGATTAAGGTATTCACATGTTTATAATTTGACCAACAAGATATATCTTATGATATATGGGGGATAAATGATGGCATTCACGTGATTATTCTGTGACATTTCAAGTAATCATTTTCTTTATACTATGAGCTTGGACTGAAGTATTTTAGATAAGCCTAAAGATTAGAATGGATTATGTTGGACATAAGTTAGTATTGTTTAAGGATGGAATTTTTTTTCGATATTATTGATGGGATGTTATAGTAATATAGTTTTAGAAAAAGGACAACCTGCAGGACGGGCGACAGCCCATGGCGTCGGACAAGGCTGTGGGAATCGAACCCACAACCGAAGTGCGACTGGCCTTTATCGCCTACCACTGGCCTACAGGAAGTCCATGTTTAGTAGAAACAAGTTTTATTATATTAATCAGTATGATATATGAAGTATAAGTCCATTTTAGGAACCATATATGATTAATCCCACTATAGAATGACTTATGTATATTTAATAACTTTTCCTAACCTTTTGTTTGAGACAGATGGAATGACCCGTCATTCTATCACATGATCTGATAACACTTCACGAATAACAAATTCAACTTCATTTATTTAAGAGATGAAGTGGAAATTGTTCAAGGCACGAACAACAGTGAGATTGTACCAAAATAAAGTAAGTATTTATTCTAATTCAAATTCTTCAACTTTAGGGAAATGATCTTGAAAACCAAAAATGTTGTCCTAGTGATCTTATATCTGATTAATCAGATGGTACCTTAGATCATCACAAATTTATGGATTTGTGATTGTTGGCTTTTCCATAGCCATGTTCTCTACCACTCTCCATCAGAACATGATGGTTAGATTTCTCTTCCATATCCATATTTTCACCTATGTGGAAACCCAGTGATTAGTTTATTTGGGTAATCATTACATTTCATACTTTAGTTTTTAAAGACATGTATTGGTATTCCTTTTTACGATGTGGGTTTCTATCAAAGAAAATTTCGAATAGTAAACCATTTATAACCCCGACGAATTTCGGGGGCGAAATTCATTTTAAGGGGGGTAGAATGTAACACCCCGAAATTTTATGAAAAATATTCTTTTTAATTTCAATAATGTCTTGTGTTGTACGCTACACCAAAAGAAGCTTTCACAACACGCATCCTTGACTTTCCTTCCATTACACGCAATCGCGACCTTCCACGATAGCGTGTGTTGTACGCAACACCATGTTTCGCTAAACAACGATATGCTATTAAGATATTATTAAAACTAACCGTTATGAATAGTAATAACCACTTTTTGAAATTTTGTAAATTTTATTTTTCAAAATGGACTTCATTTATGGATTAGGAGTATCGAATTTAGCCTAAGGTGAAATTTTGGTAATTTTCGGATAACTTTCATATTTTGATGAATAGTGGAAATTACTAAATTTTAATTAAAAACAACTTTTTCAATCGAAATAATTAATAGTTATAAATTATTAATTTGAGTGGTTTTAAAGTATATTTAGAATATATTTTTACAATTTAATAAAATGTTGGACATTGGATGTAATTTCACATTTAAACCAGTTATAAACAAGTGTCAATCTTTTGATAGTTATTATCTCTTAAAAACACGCTATTTGTTGTGACAGCGGAAATTAATTATAAAATTAATTAATGAAACTTATATGTTGGGAATTTTGTAAAATAGAAATCATTTTTGAATTCGGAATATCAATTATAGCCTAGGGTGAAATTTTGGTACTTTTCTGAAAACTTTAAATTTTTGATGAATAGTGAAACCACTAAGTGGTAGGTTAAAAAACTGAATTTTGCATAAAACATAATTTTACCGCTTCTGTGAATGGAATTTCGAAAATCCAACAGACACGGTTAATATCTAGGACTAAAATGTGGTTCAATGAGATGAAAATAATTTTTTATGAATAGTAACTTTTTACTTTTTTTACCACGGTTAATAGTAAATAGGGTAACTAAGGGTAAATATGATTTTATTATTACCCTAACACATGTCCTAATTCTATTGGACAGGTTTAATTCGACCAAAAAAAAACTTAGGAATACAATATGACCATTTAGGTCCACTTGGATTAGATTAGGACATTTATTATTAATTTATTTAAAGAAGGGTTAAAATAGTTAAAATCAATGTTTAATAAGTAAATCATTTTTAATATGGGCTTATACAAAAGATAAATTCGACTATAAATATTCATTAGAAAGCTAAAATTATTTCCTACATTATGGTATTTTATTTATAATTTTTAGACATTATATAATTTAATATATTTATGACACAATGATGATGCAGTAATTATCATATTAATGAAATATTGACATAATTGATGTTATAAACACCAACATAAATGTAATTTGAGACTTTTTATGAATTACACTAATTTTCTAGGTTACTATGATATATTATTGTTGATTTAATCAACTTTTTTCGAACATATAATTCTGTTATGACTTTCACAAAAATCATATATCAAATAGTGTCAAATTTGACACAAAATAGTTTTTAAATCAAATATTATATTTTTAATTGTTATTTTATTCCTAAAAATCTAAGGTTCGGCCAAATGACTTAGATAAGGATATATATATTAATAATAAACAATTTGGGGTTCGTTTGGCATGTTATAGTAAGTGTATTAACCATATAGTGTAAGAAAACAAAAAGACACGGTAAAAGTTAAATTATTTAACTTAGAGTTAAATCTAATTGATAAGGTTAAAATAATAACCTAAACTTGTCTAAATCCTATTGGCTGATAGTATTTCTACCCATCCCCACTTTAGCTTCGAAATAAGACCCTTTGGAACCATTATAAACCGATTTTGACTTTAATATAAAATAATATTTTGAGATATTCCTAAGGTGCCCCTCTCCTCCCTTATAAAAGGGCACCTCCTCCCCCTCCTCCTCACACCAATTTGAGCAATCAAGCTCAGCCAAACCCTGTCATTTTCTCCTCTCCACTCACCTAGAATAATCCTAGAGGTCCTGGTCTTGTTCAAAGACCAATCTTAGTTCCCTAAGTGGAGGATTCAAAGAGGCGTTCCAAAGAAGAGGTAATATCCATTACCGATCTTTTCAATTTCGTTCTTCTTAAACATCTTCTTCTTTAGTTGTTTCATGACAAAGTAATAACATAAGTATTACTTACATACTGATATGTTATTATAAATATGAAAAAACCCTAATTCACCTTCTATCCATCCTACGGAAAAATGAAATCACCGCACGTGCGTACGTACGGAATACCGTCTCCACGCCGTGGTGTACTCTATTTTCCACAATCACCTTACAAGGATGGGTATAATGGTGTAATGAGTAACTATATATGATTATTATAAAGTTATATTGATACTGAAATAGTATAAATACACTTAAATACAATTCCACAATCATAGGAACGATATCATCACTCGTGCATACGTACGGAATACCGTCTCCACGATGTGATGCGACTCGTTCTACATGATCTTCATTTCATACTGATTATATAAATGAATTGAATGAATGAATATGATATATATTAAACTAATACCATTCTGGAAATTAGGTATCTATAACCTAAAGAAAAGAATAAGAATTTATTCGACAAAACACGCATAAGAACAAAAAGTTATAAACACCCAAATAACAAGTAGCAATGAAATATTACTACTAAGAAGCTAATAATATGACCATATATGATATCATATCAATATGTATGATTCTGTAATAAGTCAATAACATTATTTAAACCATTATACAGGAGCTTCGGACACGTACAAAGCAAATCGGACCTAAGGTAAGAGAAATATCACAATCTCATTTTTATCCGAGATTGTTTATACTTTGGTATTTGCTGGGGTGTATTTTATCATCCACATCCATGTTTCTTCAATATGTAATTTTATTTCCATCCACCTACAATTGTTTAAATCCAATTTTACCCTTCGGTGAGTTTTTAGTAAAGGATATGAAAGGAATATTTTGTCGTTTTTTCGTACGAGGTACTTTTTGACTTTTCCGACAACAGTACGAAGAATGTTTTTTTTAACTTATACGACAAGAATGGATTTTTAAAACCTTATTTCTAAGAAGCTTAATTTACAAGTTTTCAAGTTTATTTTTAATCAACTTCTTTTGGTTTAAAGTTGTATGACATGTTACGAAATGAAAAATGTTTTTGAAAAAGAAAGGATATTTTCCTCAAGAATGAAGTTCAAGTGTTTTATCAAAATTATTTTCCATCTAAGATAATAAAGTGTTCTGTTTTTATCCATATTATTGCATTGATTTGATCATGTTGTGATGGAATATTTTTTATGAATTCCTTTATCTTATATGAATTGTTTTATGATGTCATGTTGTTTAAGAATCCCATTTTTATTACATGGGTTACGCTATGATGTATGGTTTATGATTATGTGGCACACATAAGAAAGGATTCATTATAAGATGGGTGGGACCTATATCTCCCTCCAATGCATTGGGTAAAGATTTTATATCTCATGAGATAGACATGGCTGGAATGGTAGGTTATACCGGTTCAGTGAAACAGGACTGAAACGAGGGTTACTCGATTCAGAAAGTCACTTTGTCCACTAAGATAGTCTTGACAATGAGTCTTGACTAACAAGAAATGATTCTATATGATTATGTGTGTATGCCGCAATGTTTCATGTTTTAAGTTATGATTATTGTGATTACATTTCACTTCCATGATTTCTTCCATGTTATGAAATTATGATCTCTTTTGCAGGTTATGATTTCCAAAATGTTATGTTCTTATGAATATGATGTGATTGATATTTCTTGTGTTTACCCTTACTGAGCATTTGAGCTCACCCTTTTTTGTTTTCTTTTCCCCAGGATATAAAGAAAGGTTTTAGGTAAAAAAAGGAAGATCTTTATGGGAGATATTGAAGATCTTTCACCACGATTAGAAGATTACCTTCCACATTTCCAAAGACACTAAACTATTACGATCCTTGTGTGTGTGTTTTTGTTATGTACTAAGTATTCCGCAAATGTAATGTAATGTCAATGTACGTCAGGCTCCGGGTCTCTACAAGTAACATGAACTTGATGGTTTCCTGGCCTAAAATAGAACATATAGAAAATAGTTCATCCTTAGAGATGGTCGAAGAGGTGACCAATATGAAGTAAAGGATACATATTCTTCAGGATATGTTGGTTTAATCTATGGTAATCCATGCATAATCAGAGGTTAATATCCACTGTATTGGAAAAGAGGACTAGTTAACCCCATAATGATGACTAGGTCTGATAAAATGATTATCCTCTAGACCTTCATGCTTCATCCTATGTTCTCGGAGCTCTATATGTGCCATATAATACAGAGGAATGGAAATTGGTGTTACACTAGTCAAAAGATCTATGGTGATATCAAACTATCCCATAGAATGTATATTAAAGAAATCAGCAGTGAATGCATCCTTGAAACAATTCACTATAGGTGGGAACATTATTGACGATATTCCATAATCTCTTCTGGAGAGACTCTCCACCTAGTATGTCACTCTTCCTTGATTGATTCTCATGCTTCTAGATCAATAATTCTAGATATACCATTCACCCATATAGATATATGTGTATCCCCTAAGAGAGGTGAATAGAACTTGGTGGTGATAGAAATCCACAGGGGAGTTATAGCTTACAATATATTCCATTCTAAGAATGATGTCATAGCTGATCAACTCAATGAAGAAGAAAATAAAAAAATGGTACCCACATATCTCAAGGGTTCACTCATGGTATTGAAATATTACATATGTTCTAACTCCTAACATCATATCCTGAGACATGATGTCACATATGTTCTCAATTTCAAGACCAGGGCTTTTCAAAACAACATCAAATATGAAAAGCATGGTATACAAATATAGAAAATTGATGAAACAAAAGGAGAGGTAATTAGAATTCTAACTCTAAAAATATATAGTCGAAGACTCTGCTTCATGGGAATAGAATTTACATCATAAATATTTCATAAACTGTGGCCCATAGATGCTGCCCGACTAGCCTAAGAAGATCCACTCAGCTGACACCGATGTTCTATAGCCTCAATGCTTCACCCATGACCACTACTAGCATATCATTCTCATCCATTATAAGTAAAAAATCTTGATTTACCTTGATTCATGTACCCCATAAAAGATATATATGCTAATAAGAATCCACTCTCATTGGATATTTGTCGAAAAGAAAAAAATAAGCAATGAAGGTGACCCATCTTACCACCGACACCACACTTAATTGGGATCCTCATGCACTAGGGATTATTATAGAATCACTTAGAAAAGTAGTTAAATAAAATATAATTATTTCACGTCATTGTTTTTAACATACCCCACATGTACTCTCGAAATTTACCTCTTGACTTCCATTGGAATCTGTTCCTTTCATTCGAACGGAACCACCCTGGATCATATCTCCAGCTTCTCTATGATATCTTTTAGTTATTATGTCATGGGTCACTATCTCAGTCATTGTTTTCAACCAAAATATGATCACCTATGAGAAGACATCAAAACTAAGATAGTCCTCAATGTTCCCCATAGTCATCAACTCGCCATCGGTGAGTGATAAAATGGAATACGAGAGATCTTTGGAAGAATAATAATACTCAATAACAATGATTATTCCCTACTAAATATGAAAGAACTCCCTAGAACCATCTACTCTTCGGATCTACAAAATAATGTGATCATGAATGACTATCTCTATATCTTCAATGAACATACCACAATAACACTCAGCATGAGATATGACATCCCACTAGTACTTGGTGGAGTCAAGTAACATGTAGTTAGATATATTGACCCAACACTATAAAGGTGTCTCATGATTTTCAAGGTTAGGTACCACAACCAGTAGATATGATTATGCAGCATGAGTTCTGCCATCCTTTGAAAAGTTGGGAGGATGTTTCTGTAAGAAGCCCATGTCAGTAATTCCATATTTTTTTATGACAAAGGATCACCCTGAAATAATAGAAAAACCTAAGGATCATGTCACAAAACGTAAGAATGGCACCCAATATAAGATCAAAAAAGGTACCTCATGATACACTATATGAGGAACCACATGTGGAACATATCCCACCTCTTCTAGAAAATTATCATCACCAATATCTTGGTATAAAACTACATGATGTCATAGTGTCATAGCTCCACAATTTATATTTTCCTACTATAGATAGTTTATAAAACAGATAGGAATAAAAGTTATGGGATAAGATAAAAAAGATTATATAGAAGGAAACCCTGATGCATAATAGAGCTAATAGTCCATTCCTAGTTCCAGCATTGGGTGATAGTAATGTTTATAAGAATCACTATGAAAGGAAAGAATCATAGCGTTCTTTTTATTTATATGCAGAATTAAAGGTCACGATATTATAATTTCTCAACAATATGTTCCATATAATTCTAAATTTGCATTTTAAATTATTTCATTTATGTAATCAATCCCAATTATAAATTGGTTGAATTAATTGGGTCATCATCAAAATATAAAAAGTCCCATGAACCATAACAATTGATAGTGGGTGACTAATTAATTAAAACCACTTCATACTACTACATGTCTAATTTAATCATTTCATGGTTTAGGTGAGACAAAAAACAACCACATGGATTAAAATAATAAGAGAAAAAAACAGTCACATAAACCATAGAAATTAATATTATTATTATATATGACAGGGAATAATGCGCAAATTATTTATCTTATGGTTCCATGATTGATTCATTATATGCAGTGACCTCGTTTCATACGGATGTAATAGTAGAAATAATAATGTAAATCAAATAGATAAGATAACACCATGAAATATGTACATAAATCAATAGTGAAGTAATATAAATTATAAATTGTATAATCAAGGAATTAAATTTCACATCTCAAGAAATTTGTTTTTCCCATGTATGTGGGTTAGCTATGTCCAAGAATAAGGTCAATTCTATATTCATTGAACTCTTAATCTTCTGTCATGTGTATAATCCATGTTCATGGAATTAATCTTTTAATTTCAATTGGTACATGAAAAATAAGCGTAAATGATGTTAAATGATGGCTCTACACATTACATAGAAATACTGGGTAGTTACATGTCATGCATTCTTAGGTACATGCCATGTAATCCAGTCATCAACTCAGTGCATCATGTGTATCAGATGTCCTCCGCATGTGTAAAAGTAATAGAACATAGCGGGAATGTAGTTTCTCTCACACACCATGTATTTTCTATTTATTCCAAAACACATAATAGCCTCATTTTCTATCATTCTGGACAGAGGAGGCAAAGTGTTTGTGAGACTGCTTCAGTGGAAATGGAATTGGCTCATCTTTTTCCATTTTAACCCCATTTACTTCTCCATCTGATGCATCTAAACACATTAGAAAAGGTCTCAATTTCTATTGATCCATTCATTGTGATTTTTACTCTCGACTATGTTATTAGAACATGAAATTGTTTCCTCATTTTTCCAATATACTTCATTTTATCTTCAATTTGAGGTTGATACTGGGTGAGGAGAGTCGAATGAGGACAGTGTAGGCGATCTTTCAAATTTCGTGAATAGTCTCGGTGTTTATATTGGAAAATTTTCCACAATCCCTTGTCTAGGGTATCACCTGGAACAGATTGACACATGTTATTTCGTAATGTTTTTTAGGTAATTGAATAAGTGAATTAAATCATGATTGAAGTTTATTGATGTGATTGAGGGCCAGTTATTGGTTTCTTTCTGTTAGATAAAAAATGTTTTTCGTTTTGGCTTCGCATCCCTATGGGAATGCCTTTATTTCATATTTTAGTTTTTAAAAAAATGAAATTGGTTATATTCAATATCTTCACATGAGAGATAAATACTTTTTTGACTTGTTATAGTTTAATTCAATTTTTATGTACTACTACAATTTTGGGCTTTGAAGCCCCCTGACACGTGCGATCTCCTATGGTGGTCGCTGATCTTTTCCAAAAAAGGGGCTTCACCACCCTCCCCCCCCCACCTCCTCCTCGACCTAGCCCCCTCATATCCGCCCTCCTCTTCCCTCCCCGCACGCCGTCCACCGTCGTCATGCGCCCTCATCGCCCTCATCACTCGCCACCCGTGCTTTCATCCTCGATTTCCTCCGCCTCCCACGCGCCCTTGTCCCTCTTCCCTCAAACTTCGGCCGCCCTCTGCCCTCCGGCCATTCTCCACCCTAACCTCTATCCCCTCCGGCGTCCCTCCGCCCTCCGCCCACAGGCCCCCGACCTCCTCCACCTCTGGTCTTCACCCCCTTTTCCCTCCGACCTCATGCCTCGTCCTTCCCCCACCTCGAACCTCCACCCCCCCCCCCACCCCAGATGCCCCCACCCCAAACAACCCACCCACACCCCAGACAGACCCCCCCACACCCCGGACACCCCCACCTCGGAGATCCTCCCCACACCTCAGACAGCCCCCTCGCACCCTAGATAGCCTCCCCCCCGCACCCAGGACAACCCTCCCCACACCCTTGGAATTCCCCCCCCCCCACCACTAACATCCCCCCCCCCCCCACCGCCTGTCCCCTCACTAGCTCCCCTCTTTCAGCTCCAAGTCGTCGCCCCCACCCGTCCCCTCCCTTGTCGTACCGCCTCATGCTCCAGCTCTCCTTCTCTGCCTCTCCTCTCCCTCACAGCACCACCTTCGGCTACCATCCCTTCAAAGTTTGTAGCACAATCAGGTATGACATGGTATTTCACTTACAATATTATTTTATCAATGGTTCACAAACAATTGATTAGTATTTATTTTAAATCTAATTTATTTGAAAAATGAAAATGTAATAAGTATTGTGTAAATGTTTGTTATATAGATATTATTATGGATAAGAGTTGGATTAGTCTTCCAAATTGAACATCTAGAGAATGTTTCAATGGCATTATGCAGTTTATTGTATTTACCAGAGGATTTGAAAGTTACAATATTAGTTTTCCATGTAAAAAATGTGGTAATATATATCAATTCACACAAGATACTGTAGGGAGCACCTATTCATTAATGGATTTCTGAAATATTATAAGAGTTGGACTCGTCATGGAGAAGAATATTTTTGTTGTCAAAATATGGATGGCGTTCATATGGATGTTGATGCAAGGATGAATGGTCCAATGCATGAAATGCTTGCTGGAATTGTACGTGGGATGGATCCTGAAGGCATTGACATACAGAATCTTGAGACCGGTGAGATAAATCTTCGCTCTGGTCAGATCGTGATTTGAGGAGGTTTTACGAAGAACCTAATAATGTGAAAACGGGATTATATCCTTTCTATACTTCTTACAACAAACTTTCATTTATCTTGGAGTTGTTTCATTTGAAGAATTTGAATAATTGGTTAGACACCTCATTCGACAGTCTTTTGCTGTTATTGAAAAAGGTTCTTCCTATAGACGATAAGATTTCAGAGTCATATTACCACGCTCGTAAGTTGACAAATAGATGAGGTTTTACATATGAGACTATAGATGCATGTGCAAACAACTGTATGTTGTTTAGAAGGGAAAATTCCCATTTGGATATTTGAACAGTTTGTGGTGCTTCCAGGTGGAAAGAGAATAGGGGAAATCAGACTCATCAAAGTCAGATTGCGATACGAGGGAAACTAATTGTCGTAAAAAAAAGTCATTACATTCCCCTTAATATGAGGTTGAAACGATTTTATATTTCATATAATGTTTCTAATTTATTGAGATGGCCTGAAAAAAGAGTTCATCAAAGTGATATGTCAACCCACCTGGGAGACTCTCATGCATGGAAGGATTTTTGTGACACCCGAGAATTTTATGTTATATAAATCATCAAAGGAATCTTTTTATACACACAACACTTGCTTGGACTGCTTTACATGAAATTGCGACCTTCCTCGATAGCTTGCGTCGTACGCAATACCGAGTTTCACTAAACAATGATATGCTATGAAAATATTATTAAAACTGGCCATTATGAATAGTAATAACAACTTTTTGAAATTTTATAAATTTTATTTTTCAAAATGGACTTCATTTTTGGACTCGGAATATCGAAATTAGCATAGGGTGAAATTTTGGTATTTTTCTGAAAACATTCAATTTTTGATGAATAGTGAAACTACTAAGTGGTTGTTAAAAAACTAAATTTTTCATAAAACATAATTTTACCTATTCTGTTAGTGGAATTTCAAAAATCCGATAGACACAGTTGATGTCAGTAAGTAAAATGTGGTTCAATGAGATGAAAATAATTTTTTGGTGAAAAGTAACTTTTTACTTTTTTTTACCACGGTTAAAAGTAAATAGGGTAATTACCGGTAAAAATGATATTATTATTATCCTAACACATGTACTAATTCTATTGGACAAGTGTAATTCGACCAAAAACAATCTTAGGAATAAAATATGATAATTTAGGCCCACTTGGATTAGATTAGAACATTTATTATTAATTTAATTAAAAAAGGGTTAAAATAGTTAAAATCAACGTTTAATAACTAAATAATTTTTAATATTTAGTTATACATAAGATAAATTCGACTATAAATATTCATTAGAAAGCTAAAAATATTTACTACAAGATGGTATTTTATTTGTAATTATTAGACATTAAATATTTTAATTTATTTATGACACAACGATGATGCAGTAATTATATTATTAATGAAATATTGAAATAATTGATCTTATAAATACCCAAATAAATATAATTTGAGACTTTTTATGAATTACACTAATTTTTTAGGTTAATATGATATGTTAGTATTGATTTAATTTACATTGTTTGAACTTATCATTCTGTTATGATTTTCACAATAATCAATTACTAAATAGTGTCAAAATTGACATAAAATAGTTTTTAAAACAAATATTATATTATTAATTGTTATTTTATTTCTAAAATTCTAAGGATCGGCCAAATTACTTAGATAAGGTTATATATATTAATAATAAACAACCTGAGGTTCGTTTGGCTTGATATCGTACGTTTATAAACCTTATAGTATAAGAACAGAAGAAGACACGGTAAAAGTAAAATTATTTAAATTAATGTTATATCTAAATGATAAGGTTAAAATTGGAACCTAAACCTGTCTAGATTCTATTGGATGAGAGGCTTTCGACCCATCCCCACCTTAGCCTCGAAATAAATCAATTTGGAGATATTTAAAACCGAACTTGACTTTATAATAAAATAATATTTTTTGTTATTCCAAAACTGCCCCTCTCCTCCCTTATAAAAGGGCACCTGCTCCCTCTCAACCTCACACCACTTTGAGCCTTACAGCTCGGCCAACCCCTGAAATTTTCTCCTCTCCACTTCCCTAGGGACATCCAAGAAGTCCTGGTCTTCTTAAACGACCAATTTTAGTGCCCTAAAAGGAGGTCTCAAAGAAGCACTTCAAAGAAGAGGTAATATCCATTACCGATCATTTCCAATTTCATTCTTCTTCAACTTCTTTTTCTTTAGTTGTTTCATTATGAAGTAATAAAATCAGTACCACTCATATACTGATATGTTATTATAAGTATTAAACAACCCTATTTAACCATCTATCCTTCCTACGAAAAATGAAATCACCACGCGTGCGTACGTACAGAATATCGTCTCCACGCCGTGGTGTAATCTATTTTCCACATCCACCTTACTTGAATGGGTATAATGGTGTAAATAATGACAATATATGACTATTATAAAGTGATATTGATTCTGAAATAGTATACATACACTTCAATACAATTCCGCGATCATAGGAATGGTATCATCACACGTGCGTACGTACGGAATACCGTCTCCACGATGTGATGCGACTCGTTCTACATGATCTTCATTTCATAATGATTATATAAATGAATTTAATGAATTAATATGATATATATTACATTAATACCATTCTAGAAATGAGGTATCTGTAACCTAAAGAGAAGAATAAAAATTTATTTGACAAAACACGCATAAGAACAAAAAGTTATAAACACCAGAATATCTAGTAGCAACGAAATATTACTACTAAGAAGCAAAGAATATGACCATATATGATATCATATAAATAAGTATGATTCTGGAATAAGTGAATAACATTATTTAAATCATTATATAGGATGCTCGAACACTTACGAAGAAAATCGGACCTAAGGTAAGGGAAATATCACAATCTCATTTTTATCCGAGATTGTTTATACTTTGGTATTTACTGGGGTGTATTTTATCATCCACATCCATGTTTCCTCAATATGTAATATTATTTCCATCCACCTACAATTTTTTAAATCCAATTTTACCCTTCGGTGAGTTTTTAGTAAAGGATATTAAAGGAATCTTTTTTCGTTTTTCGTACAATGTACTTTTTTTACTTTTTCGATAAAAGTACGAAGAATGAATTTTTTAACTTATACGGCACGAATGGATTTTTAAAACATTATTTAAAAGAATCTTAATTTACATGTTTTCATGTTTATTTTTAATCAACTTCTTTTAGTTTATAATTTTACGACATGTTAAGAAAGGAAATGTGTTTTTGAAACAGAAAGGATATTTTCCTCAAGAATGGAGTTCAAGTGTTTTATCAAAACTATTTTCCATCTAAGATAATAAAGGGTTCTATTTTTATCCCTATTATTACATTTATTTGATTATTTTATAATGGAATTAAATTTTTATGAATTCCTTTATCTTATATGAATTGTTTTATGATGTCATGATGTTTATGAATTACATTTTTATTACATGGGTTATGCAATGATGTATGATTTATGATTTTTGTGGCACACATAAGAATGGTTTCATTATGAGATGGGTGGGACCTATATCTCCTTCCAATGAATTGGGTAAAGATTTTATATATCATGAGATAGACATGGCTGGAATGGTATGTTATACCGGTTCAGTGAAACAGGACTGAAATGAGGCGTGAAATCGGTTTAGAAAGGGACTTTGTCCACTAAGATAGTCTTGGCAATGAGTCTTGACTAATAAGAAATGATTCTATATGATTATGTGTGTATGAAACGAAGTTTCATGTTTTATGTAATTATTATTGGGATTTCATTTCACATCTATGATTTATCCCATGTTATGATATTATGATCTCTTTTGCTGGATAAGATTTCCAAAAGTTGTGTTCTTATTTATATGATGTGATTGATATTTCTTTTGTTTACCCTTACTGAGCATTTGAGCTCACACTTTTGTAGATTTTATTTCCCCAGGTCAGGAAGAAGGTTATTAAGTAGAATGTACCAAAAAGGGACTCTAGATATGATGAAATAAATGGGAGGCAAAGTAGATGATTTATGAACCAGTTGTTTATGTTTCCCAGTTTCTAAAGACACTATACATATACGGTCCTTTCTTGGTTTTGTTATATATTGTAATAAGTGTGCTTCAATTCTGATGTAATAACAATGTATGTAACGTATGGGTCATTATAGTTAGTATAAGAGGAAAGGTATAGTCATCCTTTGGAAACTAGGATGTGAAAGCCTTAGTAAGAACCCTAAGGATAAGTATAAGAATTGACCACAATCATAGTGTTTTAGAAATGGCCATGAATAACCTAGGATAAGACCTTTAGTGTGAAATTTTATTCTTGATTATGTGATTTTCCTATTAGTGTTTCTCACACTATTTTTCTTGGTTTTAGTCAATGGATGGAACCCGAAGAAACCGTGTTAATACGGAATGCGATGGGAAATGCAATGATTGTCCCCCTAAGAAACCAAACGGTATGGGAGCTGGAATGAAAAATCTTGTAGCCATGCTCACACAACTTTCTCAATCTATGAATCATGCAGGACTTCCAAACGAGCAAAGGAAGGAGTAACATTCTATTGAATCCTTTATGAGACAACATCCACCTTCATTCAGCGGGTCTACTGATACATTAGTTGCGGAACAATTGATTATTACTACTAAAAAGATATTTTCAGTTCTTCAATGTTCTAAGCATGATAAAGTCATCCTAGCAGTGTATTGTTTGGAGGGTGATGCTGATCAATGGTGAAATCTTATTAAAAATACGAGGAAAAGGGATAAATTGAGTCCATGGAATGGGACGAGTTCAAGAACTTATTTTTCAATAAGTACTTCCCTCATATTCTTCGAACAAAGATGGAGAAAGAGTTTCTTGAACTGAAGCAAAAGGATGATGAATCTATTGGTACCTATGAAGCAAATTTTACAAGACTTGCAAGGTACGCTTCTGGTATTATTATCCAACCTGAGAGTAAGATCGATCGATTCTTTAGTGACCTAAATCCAAGTCTTCGAAGGGCCTTAGCCATAAGGGACATCAATAGCTACGAGGAAATCCTTCGATGTGCTCTCAAAGTTTAGATGGATATTGGAGTAAGACATCAGTCATATGGGTTTGATAAGAAGAGGAAAATGGAATTCAAAGGAAAATATAAAGAGCACACTGAAATGAAGATGAGCTTTTCTCTTATGCACAATGTTTGGAAAGAAACATGGAGGGAGTTGTCTTAAAGGGACAAGTAAATGTTTCAAATGTGGAAAAGAAGGTCATCGGGCATTTGAATGCCGCGATGATAGGAAGAAGATGTCTAATGATGCAAACAAAGGAAGGGATACACAGAATGAACCTACTACACTTCAATGATTCAGGTGCAAGGAGATGGGTAATTATTCCAATCAATGCCCAAATCCAAGGGTTGATGATGATGGTCGATGTCAACAAACTCTTAAGGATAAAGACAAAGGAAAGTAACATGCAATTTCCATCAGCGATGCGGAGTATGATAACGATGTGGTGAAAGGTACACATACCATCCACTCTAAAGTAGCAAATGTTTTATTTGATTTTGGATCCACCCACTCCTTTATTTCTGAAGAATTTTCTAAGGATATCACCTTATTAACTCAGCAATTAGATGTTGAGTAAGCTATGACAACCCTTAATGGCACAACAGTCGCATCAAAAGTTTATAAATCTTCTCCGATTGAAGTTTGTGGGAAAGTGCTTCCTTCAAATCCTGTGATCCTTCCTATAGTGAAATTTGATGTGATTCTTGGCATGGATTGGCTTTCTCAACATAAATCTCATATCAATTTCCAAAGAAGGGAAGTCACATTTCATGTTCCAAATCAATCTATGATCGTCTATCGAAGCAAGGATTAACATAACTTTCCAGTGGAAATTCCTTCCATCTTATGTGTCTTGATTCCACTAAATGAAGGTTATTTATCTCAAATGGTTGGTGAGAAACTCACAATTAAGAAAATTCCCATTGTATAGGAGTTTGATGATGTCTTTATGGAGGAATTACCGGGTTTTCCACCGAATCGTGAAGTTGAGTTTTCAATAGAACTCGTACCGGGTGCTTTGCCTTTTCCAAAGGCACCTTATAGAATGGACCCAATTGAGTTGCAGGAATTGAAGAAGAAACTCCAAGAGAATCTTGTTAAGGGGTTCATACGCCCTAGTGCGTCACCTTGGGGAGCACCTGTTCTTTTTGTTAAGAAGAAAGATGGATCAATGAGACTCTGCATTGATTATCGAGAACTTAACAAGATCACTATCAAGAACAAATATCATCTCCCGCGCATTGATGAGCTATTTGATCAACTACACAGAGCTCAATACTTTTCCAAAATTGATCTTCATTCGGGGTATCATCAATTAAGGGTCAAAAGGGAGGATATACCAAAGACGAATTTCTGTACAAGGTATGGACACTATGAATTTATAGTGATGCCATTTGGTCTTACTAATGCCCCTGCTATCTTCGTGGATCTAATGAATAGAGTCTTTATAGAATATCTTGATCAGTTTGTGGTAGTCTTTATAGATGATATTCTTGTCTATTCACAGAGCAAGTAAGAACATGATGATCACTTGAGAATTATATTGAAGACCCTGAGAAAGGAGTAGATTTATGCCAAATTTACCAAGTGTGAATTTTGGCTTCAAAAAGTTGCATTTTTGGGTCACATAATCTCAAAAGATGGGATATCTGTGGATCCAGCAAAAACATAGGTTAACGAAAGATGGTCGAGACCAACAACAGTAACTGAGATCCGAATTTTTCTTGGATTGGCATGATATTATCGACGATTTGTGAAATATTTTTCACGATTATCTAATCCACTCACCAAGTTGACTCGGAAAGGAGTTAAGTTTGTATGGACAAAAGAATGTGAAGAGAATTTAAAGGAGTTGAAAAGAAGGTTATCCAGTGCACCTGTGCTCACACTGCCTTGTAGTGGAGAATGGGTTGTGATCTACAGTGATGCATCCAAGAAGGTATTGGGGTGTGTTATTATGCAATGTTATATGGCGATAGCTTATGCCTCACGACAGTTGAAAATACATGAGCAAAATTACCCAACTCCGGATTTGGAGTTAGTTGTGGTAATCATTGCATTAAAGATTTGGAGGCAATACCTTTATGGTGAAAGGTGTGATATTTATAATGATCATAAATGTTTTAAGTATATTTTCCAACAAAAGGAGCTGAATATGCGCCAAAGAATATGGTTGCAGCTGATTAAGGATTACGACTGCTCAATCAATTACCACCCTGAGAAAGCAAACAAGGTGGCAGATGCATTAAGTCGACAAGACCATGCTAGTTTATACATGATGAGGATCACAAAAGATCCAATATTTATGGATTTACAAGGGATGGATCTTGGAATTATAATGGAAGCAGAAAAATCTTATCATTCTCAAATGAATGTTCAACCATCTAGACATGTGAAGATTAAAGAGGCATAGAAAGAAGATGTCGAGTTACAAAAGAAGGTGAGAAATGTTCCTGAATTCAACCTTGTTTGTGATGGGATAATAAAGTTCAGGAATCGGGTTTGTGTTCCTCCCATCCCCGAATTAAAGAAGGAGCTGCTGGATGAGGCTCATAGTTCTTCATTCTCAATTCATCCTAGAAGCACGAAGATGTCTAGAGACCTGAAAGAGTACTTCTGGTGGGATGACATGAAAAGAGATGTTGCTGAATATGTCTCTCAAGGCTTGTTTTGTCAGCATGTTAAAGCTGAGAGACAGAAGTCTATGGGGATGTTACAACCATTACCCATATTCGAATGAAAATGGGAAAACATCACTATGGAATTTGTCACAGGACTTCCTAAAACATCCAAAGGCAATAATTCTACCTGGGTCATAGTTGATCGTCTTACAATGTTTGCACACTTCATTGCTATTAGAGAGGATTCTCTCTGGATCATCTTTCCAGGATATATGTAAAGGAAGTGGTATGATTGCATGGAGTACCACTTTCTATTATATCTGATCGAAATCCGAGATTTACCTCGAAGTTATGGAAAAGTCTTCATCATACTCTGGATACAGAGTTGAGTTTCAGCACTGCTTATCATCCTCAGACAGACGTTCAGTCTGAGAGAACAATTCAAACTCTAGAAGATATGTTGAGAGCTTTCTCTATGGATTTCAAAGGTGGTTGTGATCAACACCTACCTTTGGTGGAATTTTCTTATAATAATAGCTTTCACTCCAGTATTCAGATGGCTCCTTATGAATCTCACTATGGAAACAAATGCAGGACTCCAACTTGCTGGGATGAAGTTGGGGAAAGAAAGCTATTAGGACCTGATCTCGTTGATGAAATGGCAGAAAAGGTCAGATCTATTCAACAACACATAAGAGCAGCTCAGAGTCGACAGAAAAGTTATGCCGAAAGCCGAAGAAAAGACCTAGAGTTTGAAGTGGGCGATAAAGTGTTCTTATGGATATCTCCCTGGAAGAGAGTCATGAGATTTGGAAAGAAGGGGAAGTTGAGCCCTAGATATATCGGTCCATTCGAAATACTGGATCGTTTTCGGAAGGTAGATTACCGATTGGAACTTCCACCGAATATCTCTCAAGTTCACGATGTGTTCCATGTATTTCTCCTGAGAAAGTACATACCTGATCCTTCACATGTACTCAGCTCAGAATTTGTACCACCGGAGCAGGATCTTTCTTATGAAGAACAGCCGATTGAGATTTTGGATCGTAGCAAAAAAGTCCTACGAAACAAGACCACTCGATTGGTGAAAGTTTTATGGAGGAACCACCAATTAGAAGAAGTTACATGGGAGCTTGAGGATATGATGAGGGAGAGGTATCCTCATCTGTTTATTACAAAGTGATGAATTTCAAGGGCAAAATTCATTTTAAGGGGGGTAGAATGTAACACCCGAGACTTTTATGTTATATAAATCATCAAAGGAACTTTTTATACACACAACAATTGCTTGGCTTACTTTACACGAAATCGCGACCTTCTTCGATAGCTTGCGTCGTACGCAATACCGAGTTTCACTAAACAATGATATGCTATTAAAATATTATTAAAACTAGCCGTTAAGAATAGTAATAACCACTTTTTGGAATTTTATAAATTTTATTTTTCAAAATGGACTTCATTTTTTGGACTCAGAATATCGAAATTACCCTAGGGTGAAATTTTGGTATTTTTCTGAAAACTTTCAGTTTTTGATGAATAGTGAAACTACTAAGTGGCTGTTAAAAAACAGAATTTTTCATAAAACACAATTTTACCGCTTCTGTGAGTGAATTTCAAAAATCCGAGAGACACGGTTGATGTCGGTAAGTAAACTGTGGTTCAATGAGATGAAAATAATTTTTTGGTGAATAGTAACTTTTTACTTTTTTTTACCATGGTTAAAAGTAAATAGGGTAATTAAGGGTAAAAATGATATTATTATTAGCCTAACACATGTCCTAATTCAATTGGACAAGTTTAATTCGACCAAAAACAAACTATGGAATAAAATATGACCATTTAGGCCCACTTGGATTAGATTAGGACATTTATTATTAATTTATTTAAAGAAGGGTTAAAATAGTTAAAATCAAAGTTTAATAATTAAATCATTTTTAATATGTGGTTATACATAAGATAAATTCGACTATAAATATTCATTATAAATATAAAAATATTTCCTACATAATGGTATTTTATTTGTAATTTTTAGACATTATATAATTAAATTTATATATGACACAACGATGATGCAATAATTAAATTATTAATGAAATATTGACATAATTGATGTTATAAATACCCAAGTGAATATATTTTGATACTTTTTATGAATTAAACTAATTTTCTTGGTTAATATGACATGTTATTATTGATTTAATTAACAATTTTCGAACTTATAATTCTGTTATGATTTTCACAAAGATCAATTACTAAATAGTGTCAAAATTGACATAAATTAATTTTTTTAAAAAAAATTATATTATTAATTGTTATTTTATTCCTAAAAATATAATTTTCGGCCAAATTACTTAGATAAGGTTATATATTTTAATAATAAACATCTTGGGGTTTTTTTGGCTTGATATAGTAAGTTTATTAACCTTATAGTATAAGAACACAAGAAGACACTGTAAAAGTAAAATTATTTAAATTAATGTTAAATCTAAATGATAAGGATAAAATAGGAACCTAAACTTGTCTAAATTATATTGGATGAAAGGATTTAGACCCATACCAACCTTATCCTCGAACTAAATCAATTTGGAGCTATTTAAAACCGAACTTGACTTTATAATAAAATAATATTTTTTGTTATTCCAAAAGTGCCCCTCTCCTCCCTTATAAAAGGGCACCTCCTCCCTCTCTTCCTCACACCACTTTGAGCCTTCATGTTCAGAAATCCCCGGCCATTTTCTCCTATCCACTTCCCTAGAGACATCCTAGAGGTCCTGGTCTTCTTAAAAGACCAATGATAGTGCCCTAAAAGGAGGTCTCAAAGAAGCACTTCAAAGAAGAGGTAATATCCATTACCAAACCTTTCCAATTTCTTTCTTCTTCAACTTCTTATTATTTAGTTGTTTCCTTATGAAGTAATAACATCAGTATCACTCATATACTGATATGTTATTATATGTATGAAACAACCCTATTTAACCATCTATCCATCCTACGGAAAATGAAATCACCGCGCGTGCGTACGTACGGAATATCGTCTCCACGTCGTGGTGTAATCTATTTTCCACCACCACCTTACTTGGATGGGTATAATGGTGTAAATAATAACTATATATGACTATTATAAAGTGATATTGATTCTGAAATAGTATACATACACTCTAATACAATTCCACGATCATAGGAATGATATCATCACTCGTGCGTACGTATAGAATACCGTCTCCACGATGTGATGCGACTCGTTCTACATGATCTTAATTTCATAATGATTATATAAATGAATTGAATGAATGAATATGATATATATTACACTAATACCATTCTTTAAATGAGGTATCTATAACATAAAGATAAGAATAAGAATTTATTCGACAAAACACGCATAAGAACAAAAAGTTATAAACACCCGAATAACAAGTAGCAATGAAATATTACTACTAAGAAGCTAAGAATATGACCATATATGATATCATAAAAATACGTATGATTCTGGAATAAGTAAATAACATTATTTAAATTATTATAAGGAGGTTCGGACACTTACGAAGAAAATCCGACCTATGGTAAGGGAAATATCACAATCTCATTTTTATCCGAGATTGTTTATACTTTGGTATTTATTGGGGTGTATTTTATCATCCACATCCATGTTTCCTCAATATTTAATATTATTTCCATCCACCTACAATTTTTTAAATCCAATTTTTCCCTTCGGTGAGTTTTTAGTAAAGAATATGAAAGGAATATTTTGTCGTTTTTCGTACGAGGTACTTTTTGACTTTTCCGACAAAAGTACGAAGACTGTTTTTTTAACTTATACGGCATGAATAGATTTTTAAAACATTATTTCCAAGAAGATTAATTTACAAGTTTTCAAGTTAATTTTTAATCAACTTTTTTTAGTTTATAATTGTACGACATGTTAAGAAATGAAAACTGTTTTTGAAGCAGAAAGGATATTTTCCTCAAGAATGGAGTTCAAGTGTTTTATCAAAATTATTTTCCATCTAAGATAATAAAGGGTTATATTATTATCCCTATTATTTCATTGATTTGATTATGTTATAATGGAATTATATTTTTATGAATACCTTTATCTTATATGAATTGTTTTATGATGTCACGATGTTTAAGAATTCCATTTTTATTACATGGGTTATGCAATGAGGTATGATTTTTGATTTTTGTGGCACACATAAGAATGGTTTCATTATGAGATGGGTGGGTCCTATATATCCCTCCAATGCATTGGGTAAATATTTTATATCTCATGAGATAGACATGGATGGAATGATAGGTTATACCGGTTCAGTGAAACAGGACTGAAACGAGGCGTGAACTCGGTTCAGAAAGGGACTTTGTCCCTAAGATAGTCTTGGAAATGAGTCTTGACTAATAAGAAATGATTCTCAATGATTATGTGTGTATGCCACGAAGTTTCATGTTTTAAGTTATGAATATTGGGATTTAATTTCACTTCTATGATTTATCCCATGTTATGATATTATGATCTCTTTTTCAGGTTAAGATTTCCAAAGGTTATGTTCTTATTTATATGATGTGATTGATATTTCTTTTGTTTACCCTTACTAAGCATTTGAGCTCACCCTTTTGTATGTTTTATTTCCCCAGGTTAGGAAGAAGGTTATTACGTAGAATATTCCAAAAAGGGACTCTAGATATGATGAAATAAATGGGAAGCAATGTAGATGCTTTATGAACCAGTTGTTTATGTTTCCCAGTTTCTAAAGAAACTATACCTATACGGTCCTTTCTTGGTTTTATTATATGTTGTAATATTTTTGCTTCAATTATGATGTAATAACAATGTATGTAAAGTATGGGTCATTATAATTTTGATAATAGACAACAAGACTATTCTATAGATGTTCGTAATGTCCGATTGGGATTGGAAGTAGATGGTTTCAATCAATTTAAGTCTATAATTGGTGCAACTCATAGAACATGGCCCGTGGTGAGGGTTCCATATAATCTTCCTCTGTTAGTTTGTATGAAGAAACAATATATATTACTTTCCACTATTATTGATTGACCAAAAATTCTGGGGGATAAGATTAATGTTTACCTTCACCCATTGATTGATGAGTTGAATAAATTTTGAGGCGATCGTGTGATGACTTATGACTATGAAACGAATGAAATTTTCAAACTGCGGGCTGCTTTATTATGGACAATCAATGACTTCCCATCTTATGCAAATTTATCTTGCTTGAGTACGAAAGGGGAATTTTCTTTCCATTGTTTCAATAAAATTAAAAATTATGTATGGCATAAACATTCCAAAGAATGGGCATACATGGGTCACACCCGATTTTCTCCCCTCAATATAGGTTCAGAAAAGACAGAGTAGAATTTGATGGTTCTAGAGAGTTCATCCTAGCACCAAAGATCAGGATAGGAGTCGAAATTTTATCATAGATTGAGGAAGAAAACATCCGCATGGTATATGAAATTAAGGATTTGGTGGCTCCTCTAGTATGTAATATTTGTGCTGCGGGTAGGCATCAGAGTCACAATTGGAAAAACAATTGTTTTTTTATAGTCATCCGTATCGGAAAACTAATATGCTGAGGAATAATTTGGATTTCATGCACATTGAAAAAATATTTGTGATAACATATTGTGGACCATTTTGGGTCTCGGTGTAAATTCAAAGGACCATGTTAATGCATTCCATGATTTGGAAGAAATTGGTTTTAAGAAATAGTTGAATTTAAAGTTAGCTGATTAAAATAAGGCATATATTCCCACTGCACAATATACGATGACTACAAAGAAGAAAGGTACATTTCTTTCCATTTTGAAGATGCTCAAGGTTCCTGATGGTTACTCTTCTAATATTTATAAGTGTTTGAATCTGACAAGAAAGACATTGCAAGTGTTGAGAAGTCATGAAAATCACATACTACTTCAGCAGTTGATTCCAATTGAAATTTGTGATTTTTTATCCCCCAATGTTGATCATCTGTTGATTGAGATGAGTAATTTTTTTAGACACAATTTTTTAAGAAATAAACGAATGTGTAATTTAAAATTTTTACAGGACCGAATTGTACTTACACTTAGTCACATTAATAAACTCCCCTCCAATATTTATTCGATGTTATGGTCCACTTGACAGTGCACCTAACTGATGAAGTAATGGTTGCTGGCCTAGTGCAATTCAGGTGGATGTATCCTATTGATCGGTATTTGAATACATTAAAACTGTTTGTATGCAACAGAGCTCGTCTGGAGGCATCAATAGCCAGGGGTTATTTGATGGATGAGTGTACTAGTTTTTTTGCAGAATATCATATGGATGTTGAAACAAAATAAGATAATCCATCTCAGATTCATGATGGTCCAGTTAGAGTAGGAACCACATTTGATATGGGAAAAATCGAGTGGATACAAGAACAACGATATATCTTGTTCAATACTCCATCAGTTGCACCATAAATGCAGTATGTATCTTATCAAATTTATTGTTTAACTTTGTCATGTTTTTTTTGTGCATAATTTGATCATTCAATCATCGCGTTATCATTTTCAGGAAACACATTAATGAGATAAAATAAGGGATGTGTCATGCACCTGAGTTTAAAATTCAACAATCTCATTATGAGTCATTTCATTATTGGTTCAAGGATTATGTACGTATAAATTTATGTTCATTATGAGTGAAGTATTATATTAATTTTATTCTCCATATATCAGTATTGAATTTTATAAATTATGTATGATCATAAGGTGAGGGAGTTAGGGGACCCCATGCTAACTGATGAATTTATCCCACTAGATGAGGGTCTATCTATAACGGCTTTTTTTATAAATATATTGATGCTAATGGTTTTTTATTTCACATTAAAGATATTGAAAACAAATGAGAAAAACAAAATAGTGGAATCAGTTGTCCATTTTTCTATTCTGGTTATTACTATGGTCAATTGATAGAAATCATTGAAGTTGTATACACACACCGGTTGAAGTACATATTGTTAAAGTGTAATTGGGTTTATCCTGTGTGTGGATGTAAATTCGATCAATATCAGTTTTCATTGGTTATTTTTTACTATTTGTTATAAATAAATGAACGAGTTGAGAATGAACCTTTCATTTTGACCACACAAGTGGAAAAATAATTCTTCGTTACATTTCCTTCAAATTCATGTTGGAATGTTTTTATCCAAATTCCTCGGTGAAGAGTGTTTTTATTTGAAGAAGATGAACCTGAGACTGTTTTGTTTGTTTCCCAAAACCTTGATCAACAAACAATATATCAACATGAAGAAGATATTTATTGGATCAGTTCTCCTGTTGTAGGAGAAACGTTCAATTTTCATTCTTAATGAATGATATAAATTTTTTCTCGCAATTTAGTATTGAATGTCCTAGGATATCATAAATTATCTGACCATTTTATAAATCCTTGTATGTTTTAATCCTCACTATTGGATGTTTATTCAGTTATAAATATTTAGGGTGATATATCTCTTGGTATATTTATGTTTTTGTTAGTGTATCTTCCCTTTGAGGTATTCTTCATCTCATTCATGTGCTTCTTGAATTTTTATGAATTCAATCTGATATTTGTCTATGCAATGATTGGTTTTGTACATAATTTGTATATATATTTTGTTAACTTTATTATTTTTTATTATTCATTCAAAACTAATTATTCAATCCCTTTATGTTTGATTAACAATTGTAAAAGATTTATTTTTTTAAGAACAATCCAATTTATCTTTTTGAAACTTTTGATAGTCACCTCAATAATGTTTTCTATGATTGTAGGCATGTCAGTGGAAGAGGCTGCAGATCCACATCATCCATCTGAGGCATCTATGTCTCAGGGTCGAGGTAGGTTTGAATGTCATAGTTTCTTTTTATATGTAATTGATAAACATATATATATTTATTTATAAAATTTATTAAATTAAATGTAAAATTTCAACAGGATCTGACTCGATTGCTTCTTCTTATCGTAAGAGAGGCCCCGGTCATGGCATTTTATAATGGAATTTTGACATGACGATTGATGTTTCCAGTGATGAGGTATTTCATCCAATGGGACTGAATTCCCATTTATTTATTCGTCAGCTGGGTTATATCATACGTGACCCTCATATATTTCAATTGACCACTCGTGACTGGGCTATTATAACTCAGGAAAAATTAGATCATCTTTAGAGGGAGATTCAGATATGAAGACCACTTTACATTATTCTCTATATATAAACAATACTAATATGTGCAGTTTTTTTATTTAATAGAAAAATTTAAAAGTATTCCCTGAATATTTTCAGCCCGTGTGTATGAGAAAATGTTGTAAGATGTGGAAATACTATAAAGTCAAAGTGAGGAGGGACCACTGGGTACCAAATGTGGGTGCCCCAGAAATTTTAAAAAAAGTCTCGAGAGGTGTTCTCCCGGCTTAGTGGCGTGACTTAGTTTCATATTGGTTTACTGAGGGTGTTGTGGTTTGAATATTTATTTTGGTATATATATTTTCAAGAATGTGTGATTTGTTTGATATTTTAATGAATTTAATGTAGGAGGTGTCAGCACGCCATTCTGAGAATCCAGTGTTGCAGGGACCACCTCACAGGCTTGAGACTCATCATGTGTCTCAGATCTGACATGAGTTATTTATTATTAATTTTTTAATTTAATAATTAATATGGTTTTGTGTTAATATTCTATTCATATACAGTTTTGGGAGCAAGGTGCACCGACTGATAAAATGTCAGTGTGAATGAGGACACATGATCACAATGATCCAGAGGCTACAACATTGATAGTAAGTGCTTGTACGTACCAATACTTACAAAAATCTGTATATTAACATATATATGTATATATATTTAAATATTTCATAGGCTTAATTTGATTCTTAGTTAGAACATATTCCAGAGGACCAACAACAGCTTCCCATGCGAAGGGATGAGATCATTCATCGAATTATTGGTCGGGATGGTCATTGATATAGTTTGACCTATGGAACAAGGACTACTCGTTCTGTAGTGTCATGTGCTATGGTTGTCGATCCTACAGTTGCTCAGATGACACAACTTTTGTCAGATTTCAAGGCACGATTGCGGACATCCAAAGAGGTAAATGTACAATTGACCACTTAGGTTAGAGAACTGTGGGAATATGTGCATATAGGTTATGGGGAAAGTGATCATACGATGCAAGTATATACTCTATTTATTTATTTATTTTATTTTATTTTTGAAATTTAAATATTCATAATGTTTATTTATTGTAGGCCCCTAGCCCACCGGATAAAGGTAGCAGTCATGACCACGCATGACGCATCGCATTCATGAGGTGTGTTTATGTTTTTACTAGTGGGGTTGTTATTGAGGTTTATGATGGGTTTCTACTAAGATTTATTTTGTGATTTTGGGGTATCATGTGTGTTTTGGAATGATGCAATGTTTGTGTGCACAAATTGAGAAATAACCATGAAACTGATTAATGATTTGAATATTTTATGTTCATTTAATTCATTAATGTTTTAAATTCCATGTTATGTAACAGTTTTAAATAACCATGTGATTCCTAATATAAACTATGAATCTTTTTATGATGACTGAGCTCAGGTTCCCTATTTGTAGTCCCTAGACAGCCACCCCCCCCCCACACACCCCCGACAGCCACCCCCACCCCCGGACAGCCCCCCCCACCCCCGGACCGCACCCCACACCCCGGATTCCCCCTCCCCAGATAGCCCCTACCCCCGGACAACACCCCCACCTTGCAAACCCACCCCCCACACCCCCCGGATAGCCCACCCCACCCCCGTACAGCATCCCCCCCACACACCGGACATCCCCCTCCCCCCCTCCCCCGCTCTGCCGAACAGCTACCTTGCACCCCACAGACAGCCCGCCCCACCCACGGACACCCCCCACACCCGGACAGCACCCCCACCCTGGACAACCCCCCCTTGAACCCCCCGGACTCCCCCTCCCCTCCCACCCAGAAATCCCTCCCCACTCCCGAACATCCCCCCATCCCCGGATACCACCCAAACCCCGGACTGCACCCCGCACCCCTAACCCCCCCCCCCCCCCCCGCACCCCCTGGACATCCTGCCCAACCCCCGGACAGCCCCCCCCCCCACTCCTGAACAACACCCCCCCCCCCATGCACCCCTGGAATGCCCCCCCCCCCTCCCCGCACCCCCCGGACATCCCGACCCACCCCCAGATTCCTGGTGAATCTCAGGCATCATGCTTAAATAGAAATAAAAACAAAACAATGGTTGTAGAATCATCCCCAGCAGACCCCCGCATCTTATATCAACCAGGATTCCACATCGATTTTGATTATAATGTAACACTCGCAAGTATCACTACCCAAACAGACGCACCCACTCAGGATCATTCTATAAATAGGGCACCCACTCGAGTCCTTAGTTTCTATATGTATGAAGAAGAATTCCTCTTGGTATCCTCAGAAATAATATGCTAGTTGAGAAATCCCTCATTGAACCCTATTGGTTAGAACATATAAGTAGGTATTCCTTTTGGGATCCTCAATCATAATTAGTCACTTAGGCCCATGCCCACCCCCGGGCAGCAACCCGCACCCCGGACAACCCTCCCCCACCCATGGACAGCACCCCGCACCCCGAACACCCAACTATACCCCACCCTCCACCCCGTCTAGCCCGCCCCACCGCCAGACAACCCCCCCCCCCCACACCAGAACAACACCCCCACCTAGGACAACCCCACCCCCACCTCAGACAGCCACCGCACCCCCGTACATCCCACCTGTCACCCCTCTAACAACATGCCCCACCCCCGGACACCCCCAACCCCGGACAACACCCCCCACCCTGGACAGCCCCACCCACCCCGGATAGCCCCCCCCCCCCTCACCCATGGACAAACCCCCCCCCCCACACACCCTGGATATCCCGCCCCACCCCAGGATAGCCCCCCATCCTGGACAGTACCCCCCACCCCAGACAACCCCCCCCCCCCCCCCGCACCCTCGGACAACCCCCCCCCCCCCCCCCAAATTGTGCAACAATACATTAGACCAATTGATCGTTAGGTTGTTAGGCCATTTGGGAAATTGTCCAGCTGTCCAATTATTCAGTTGGATGTTAGAACAAATGGATATTTGGCTATTATGCTATTATTCCAATTGTACAACTATACAATAATATAATTGGTTGTTAGGCCAATTCGTCTGGCGCACTCTAAAAGGGTGCGTTGGGTTGTCAAAACCCCCAAAATGTCCTCAGAATTCCATGAAATCATACGACAACAACCTTGGTGTGAATTATGAAATGGTCGGTTAGACGACACATCAATCTAATATGTCATTTGACCGCGGTGACGGGAAACGCGTTTCTAGAGTTATAAAAGACCAAAATGGCAAGTCACGATCGAATTAATATAAAACGTGCTCTGAATTAATTGAAACAACACAAAAATGATAGGAATATTATTCATGACAAGTAGGAAGAGATGGAATGTCCATCAGACTTTTGGGGCACCTGGTACAACCGAATGTGTCATTTTCTGCAGGTCGGCGCACTCTAAAAGGGCTCGTTGGTTGGTCAAAACCACTGGAATGACCTCATATTTCCATGAAATCATACGATAACAACCGTGGTGTAAATTTTGAAATGGTCGGGCAGAAGCCACATCAATCGAAGGTTCTATTTGACCATGGTGACTGGAAACGCATTTCCGAAGTCATAAATGACCAAAATGGTGTGTCCTGATCGAATTAAGAGAAAACATGCTCCGCAAGACATGAAACCACATGAAAATGATAGGAATATTATTAATGACTTGTAAGAGGATACAACATGTTTATCGGACGTGCGGAACACACATTACGTCCAAATGTGTCGTTTCCAGCTGTTCGGCGTGCTCTAAAAGGGCTCGTTGGGTGGAAAAAACCACTAGAACGACCTCATAATTCCATGGAATCATACAAAAAAAACAATGTTGTGAATTTTGAAATGTTCAGGCAGACATCATGTCAATCGGAGGTGCCGTTTTACCGCGGTGACCAGATACGCATTTCCAGAGATGTAAAAGACCAAAACGGAGTGTCACAGTTGAATTCAGAGAAAATTTGATTCGAATAACATGAAACCACGTGAAAATGATAGAAATGTTATCCGTGACAAGAAGGTGAGATGGTACATCCATTGGGCATGTTGGGTGCGCGGTACGACCGAATGTGTTATTTTCAGCAGTTTAACACGTTCTAAAAAGGCATGTTTGGTGGTCAAAACCGACCGAATGACCACATAATTCCATGAAATCATAATACAACAACCATAGTATGAATTGTGAAATGGTCGGGTAGATGGCATGTCAAACGGAAGTGCCATTTTACAGTGGTGAACGGAAAATAGTTTTTGGAGACACAAAAGACCAAAACAGCATGTCACAGTCGAATTAAGAGAAAATGTGCTACAAATGACCAGAAACCACATGAAAATGATAGGAATATTATTCGTGACATGCAGGAGCAGACAACACGTCCATCGGACGTGCGTCGCCCGTGGTACGACCGAATGAGCCGTTTTCAGCAGTTCAGTGTGCTCTAAAAGGGCGCATCGGGAGGTCAAAATCACTCGAACAACCTTGGAATGCCATGAAATCATACGAGAAAACCCGCAGTGTGAATTTGGAAATGATCGGGATGAAGGCACATCAATCGGATGTGCCGTTTCACCGCGGTGACCGAAAAGGCGTCTCCGGAGTCATAAAAGGCCAAAATGGTGTGTCACGGTCGATTTCAAAGAAAACATGCTCTGAATTACTTGAAACCACACGAATACGATAGTTACATTATTCATGACATGCATGAGGATACGACAGGTCCATCGGACGTGCGACGCACACGGTACGACCGAATGTGTTGTTTTCAGCAGTTCGGTGCGCTCTAAAAGGGAGTGTTGGGTGGTCAAAACCACCAGAATGTCCTTGGCTTTCCATGAAATCATACAAAAACAACCGAGGTTTGAATTTTGAAATGATCAAGAAGAAAACATGTCAATCGGAGGTTTTGTTTGACCGTAGTGACTGGAAACGCGTTTCCGGAGTCATAAAAGACCAAAACAGAGTGTCACGGTTGAATTCCAAGAAAACATGCTCCGAATGACCTGAAACAACACAAAAACTATAGGAATATTTTTCATGACATGAAGGGGGAGACGGAACGACCATTGGACGTGCGGGGCGCGTAGTACGACCAAATGTGACATTTTCAGCAGTTCAGCGCACTCTAAAAGGGCGCGTGGGGTGGTAAAACCCACCCAAATGACCTCGGAATGACATGAAACCATACGAAAACAACCAAAATTTGAATTTTAAAATGTCCGGTCAGACGGAACATCAATCTATGTTGTTTTTTGATCGTAGTGACAGGAAAATCATTTTCGGAGTCATAAAAGACCCAAACGAAGTGTCACAGTTGAATTCAAGGAAACATGCTCAGAATGACCTGAAACCACACGAAAACTATAGGAATATTATTATTGAAATGCTGGAGGAGACGGAACTTCCATCAGACGTGCGGCGCGCATGGTACGACTGAATGTGTCGTTTTCAGAAGTTTGTCACGCTCTAAAAAGGCGCGTTGGGTTGTCAAAACCACCAGAACAACCACATAATGTCATTAAATCATATGAAAACAATTGCGGTGTGAATTGTGAAATGTTCAGGTATTCAACAAAACAATTAGAGTTGTCATTTGACCGTGGTGACCTGAAATGCATTTCTGGAGTAATAAAAGACCAAAACAGCTTGGCACTATCGAATTTAGAGCAAACGTGCTTCAAATGACATGAAACTCCATGAAAACTATAAGAATATTATTCATGACATGATGGAAGTGACGGAACATCCATCAGATGTGCGGAGCGTGTGGTACGACCGAATGTATCATTTTCAGCAGTTCGACGCGGTGTAAAAGGGCACATTGGTTGGTCAAACCCACCCGAATGACCTCGGAATGCAATGAAATCATAAGACAACAAACATGGTGTGAATTTTGAAATGTTCGAGCAGAATACATGTAAATCGAAGGTTCCATTTGACCACGGTGACCGGAAACGCGTTTCCGAAGTCTTAAAAGACCAAAACGGCATGTCACAATCGAATTCAGAGTAAACATGCTCTGAATGACATGAAATCACATGAAAATGATAGTAATATTATTCGTGGAATACATGAAGTGACGGCCCATCCATCGGACATGCGGCTCGTGCGGTACCTCTGAATGTGTCATTTTCAGTAGTTCGGCGCGCTCTAAAAGTGCGCGTTGGGTGGTCAAAACCATTAGAATGAACTCATAATTCCATTAAATCATACGAAAACAACCGCGGTTTGAATTGTGAAATTCCCGGGTAGATGGAATGTCAATAAGAGGATTAGTTTGACCGTAGTGACCAGAAACACGTTTCCATTGTCATAAAAGACCAAAACGGCATGTCACGGTTGAATTCAGAGCAAACGTGCTCTTAATGACCTGAAACCACACGAAAATGATAGTTATATTAATCATGACATACAGGAGGATATGGAAAGACCATCGGACATGCGGCGTGTGCGGTATGGCTGAATGTGTCGTTTTTAGTAGTTCGACGCGCTCCAAAATGGCGCGTTGGGTGGTCAAAACCACCCGAAAAAAACTCATAATTCCATGAAATCATATGACAACAACCGCAGTGTGAATTGTAAATTGTTCGGGTAGACGAAACATCAATCAGAGGTTCTGTTTGACCGCGGTAACCAGAAATGCATTTTCGAAGTCAAAAAAGACCAAAACGGTGTTTCACGGTCGAATTCAAAGAAAAAATGCTCCGAATGACCTGAAACCACACAAAAATTATATGAATATTATTCGTGAAATGTAGAAGGAAATGGTACATTCATCGGACGTGCGGCGCGTGCAGTGCGACCGAATGTGTCGTTTTCAGTAGTTCAGTGCACTCTAAAAGGGCACCTTGGGTTGTCAAAACCACCAATAAATCCTCAGAATTCCATGAAATCATATGACAACAACTGTGATGTGATTTGTGAAATGGTCGGGATAACGACATGTCAATCGAAGGTGCCGTTTGACCCCAGTGACCAGAAACGTGTTTCTGGAGTCCTAAAAGACCAAAACGGCAAGTCACGGTCGAATTCAGAGAAAACGTGCTTTGAATGACCTAAAACCACATGAAAACAATAGGAATATTATTCATGACATACAGGAGGAGATGAAAATTTCATCGGATGTGCAGTACGCGCTGTATGACTGAATGAGTCATTTTCAACAGTTCTGCTCGCTCTAAAACGCCACGTTTTGTGGTCAAAACCACCTGAACTACCTCAGAATGCCATTAAATTATATGACAACAACCACAATGTGAATATTGAAATGGTCGGGTATATAAAAAATCAATCATAGATTATTTTTGAACACGGTGACCGGAAACACTTTTCCAGAGTCATAAAAGACCAAAACAGCGTGTCACGGTCGAATTTAGAGAACACATGATCCAAATGACCTAAAACCACACATAAAAATAGTAATATTATTTGTGACATGTAGGAGGAGAAGACATCTCCATCGGATGTGCGACACATGTGGTACGACCGAATGTGTCATTTTCGGCAGTTCTACGTTCTCTAAAAAGGCACGTTGGGTGGTCATAACCATCCAAACGACCTCGGAATGCAATAAAATCATACGACAAAACCCGAAGTGTGAATTTTAAAATGGTCGGGTAGATGTCACATCAATCAGAGGTTCTGTTTGACCGCGGTGAATGAAAACATGTTTCGGGAGTTATAAAAGACCAAAATGGAGTGTCGCGGTAAAATTCAAGGAAAACGTGCTTTGAATGACCTAAAACCACATGAAAACGATAGTATTATTATTCGTGACATGCAGTAAGAGACAGAATTTCCATCAGACGTGTGGCGCGCACAAAAATCATTCCTTTTTAAACTACAAAACACTTTCAAAACTAAAGAAAAAACTCCAATACAAGAATTTTTTTTAAAAATGATAACATTTCTAAACTTTGGTGTTTAAAATTATTATAGCACCCATCAGATGTCAGATTTCATTTTATTATATGTATTTAAAAACTGAATAAATATGTAAAATTTACGTTTTTTTAGTTGTTTTCTTTGTATCTTATTATAGTTTTCTAAAGCAGATGGTTGTGGATCGTTGAAGCAGGTCTATCATTTATTGTTTATAATGATCCTGATGTTTATGGTGTTTGGATTTTTTTCCATTTTTTATTATTTATATGTGGTTCTTTTATTCTGTACTGTGAATTTTTTATCAAAAAAAAAACATTTCCAGTTTAGCGACCTCCATTTACAGTCGCTGCAGGCCGTCATTTCCTCTAGCTCCAGCAACCACTAATGGTGGTTATTGTATGCCGGCATTTTGGCCCACTTCAGTGACTGCCATTGGCAGTCGTTGTAGGCCAAAAACGTCAGGCCTAATGAGACCACCATTGGCGGTCACTGTGTGGTATCTATAGGCCTATAGAGACCGCCAATGGTGGTCGATATATGCAGAATTTTTAGTATTGATCCATTTGATGGGAATTTCCCATTTGAGATTAATGTTGTTAAGCTTGGTAGTGGTAAGATTACATTAAAGGATTGTAAAATATTGATTCCCATTAGATTATTTAGCCATTTTTAAACATGTAATAGATTAAATTATGTTTTTTAATATGGAATTATTATATACCAGGTTTTACCCTGACACATGCTGAAATTCTTATATATCAGGATTTTCCATAGTTTATTGATCAAATCATATGGGTGAATTCATTCTATTCATATGGGATATTTTTTCTATGTCTTTTGGAGTGGGTTTCTATTGTTATGGGTGAGGTTTTTACTATGACTATGGATGATTATTTTTTTATGTTTGAGGGAGAGGTTTTTTTATGACGTAGTGAGAGGTTTTGAACTAAATATTAAAATGGACGAATTTTAACACATCTGATAATCCAAAGCACATTATTAGATTCTCTCATCCCTTATTAATGTATTGATGGATTTTTGGGAAATCATTTGTTATTAATTTATACTGGGGATTTAATGGGTGAGGCAAGATCTTGATATCTATAGAATTAAAAAAAATTGAATTATATAATAAAGATGAAGTGTAGAAATGGAAATTCATACTTGTAGGAATGTTTACATTTGTGTACTTCCATATTTACTACATTCATTTTTATACACTACTTATTGTAAATATAAATTGGTTGATAGGCAGAGATCTTTCGTGGTTGCTGACTGGGATTTATTTATCACACAATGTTTGTGTCATGTTTTTCATACCAATAATATTATATGATTGTTGGTGTTGATAATAGAAAGTTTCCTTATATAGTTACTTGATATGTTATTTAGGAGTAGGAGAGCATGATACCATGCTGAGGCATGTGATGCATCTATGTTTTATTTTTTAGTTATGTACCTTGGTATTGTATCGTGTACTTGATTGTTGTGTACCTAGATATGTCTTATGTCCAAGATGATGTGACATGTAACATCATCTTTTCTATGGAATGATGCTTTGTTATTTATCATATTAGTCTTTTTCTTTCAATTTCAGTTTTATGTTGTTTACAGTTTCCTCTATTGTAATATTATTGATTCCAATGTGTTACACACGACCAATGTTGTAATAGTATCTCCCTAGCACAACCTAAGCCCTCACAGCTAGTCGGTAGAATCTGGTTTCTTGGGAAATGTGTTTGAGTCCATATGGCCAATCTTGTATGGGGAACCAGTTTACTGGCATCCAAATCTGTGACATTACAAAGTGATATCATAGGGTTTCTTTTCATTTTGGATTACTGTTTAGCAACATTATACATTCATAATATGGAAATGGGATTTTGTATTATGTTATTCTAAATAGTAGCTACCCCATGTATAGGGAAAGTCAAAATTTCATTAATTAAAATTGTAATTTTTGGACGTTGATATATTAAATATGATTCAATTTCACAATTAGTTGAAAATTTTGTATTGTGATATTATTAATGAAATAATTTTTCTTATATTTTTGGAAACCTGATGAGATGAGGGTATTCCATATGGTGCATCATATATGAACTTGTTAGAAATCACTCGACATACATTAATTCCATGCCATTTCGATAGAATTACTTATTTCATGATATTATTGTAGTTCTTATGGTTGATATACATGATGTTGTGACAGGTATCATGATAGTTATTTCAGATTTTTTATAGGAGTATTTGTACGTATTGTGGTTGAATTGGATGGAACGAATCTTTTTTCCTTGATGAGTATGGGCCGTCTAGTATAGGAATTTGGTGGATTATGTTTCATCCATGGGATATATATTTTGTTGTTATGTGCTATATGTGGTTTCTAAGAATTTATTTTTTGGGAGTATGGGACCCCACATATCATAATTCGGCACACTGTTGCTTGATTATTCATTAAAATGGGTTGTAGGGATGTTTTTTAGGCTTACTCTCCAGAAACCCAAACAACACGGCATGCGATGCTGTGATAAAACAACATTTGTTCTTCTATTTGGGAAAATAAAAATTTTATTATGTACACACCATATTCTAGGTGTACACGTTGAGTGGTAATTGATCATATTTCCGGTCGTGTGAGAGGGGACATAGGTTGTTGGTTTTTGGTTAGTGCATGACATGTACAGTAGATACACACTTGTTGTTTACATAGATAGACCCCATGTAACTCAAGACATGTGTAACTACATGACCATTAAGGAGAACTTGATTACATGTCATGTGTCAGGATGACACACTATGTGCCTGGGATGTTACATGTTTAGGCCAACAAGAGTACACGCATATGATACATATTGATGGTACACACAATGTGTGGTTTTTACATGTCATGTACTTCTTTTCAAGTACCCTTTAAGGGAATTTTCCTATTTTAACACCCTAAATCAATTTTTCACCCATGATTATTCCTTTTGAGTTGTTTTAAAAGTAGATTTCATGGGTGAATCCCATGGAGCATTTTGTCAAATCCAAATGGATGTTCTTGGGAATGTATCTAAATATAGAGGTTCATCCTCTATTAACCATTTGCAAAAATCCCCCAAGAGTGAGACAAGGCGTGGATGATCGATTGGGTGTTCAGACCAACCTAGTTGAGACTTTTTATCTGAGTTGATATGTGAGATGTCTCTCTTTATCTATACAATTCTAGAGATACACATATTGGATTCCTCTACTGTGTACTATTTTTAGGACCCCCCAATAGAATTACATCACTTGTTTTTAACTAGAGGATCTCATTTAGGATGCCTCTGATTGTTTAACATGACCAAACTGAACCATAGTAGAGGGGTTTTGATTGTGTCTCTCACTGTATGACACCCATAACTGACCCATGGGGTAGGCATAGGGGTGACTGACTAGCGGAAGGTGTTGAACTATCATGTTATGATATCTATTCTTTTGATCTATGAGTTTTTCGTACACATAGAGACCCTCGATTAAGGTTTGTTTAATTTTTTGGAGTCAAGCCTTTGAAAAGAGACATGATCAATCATCTATATGTTGTTTCAGTTATCTTTGGATTTATTTAAATAAGGATTTTGAGAAAATTAAATCTATTTTTGCATGACATAGTACTGGGAGTCGACAGTTATAAATTTTATGTGGCTAGTTTGTGATTGGTATCCCCCTTAAATCATGTTGTCTTGTTTCTTGATGTGATATTTCTGAAGAAGGTGTTACTTGGGTTATATTATCTCGCATATGACATTTTGTTTTTAGAGAGGATTATATTTTTCATATGAGTGATCGTTGTATCGTTACCCTGGATATGGGAATCAGAATTGGGGAATGCTCAATTCAGTAGGGTAGACATTTCTCAAGCATGGGCAGCTGCTTAGGAGGTCATGCGAACCTCTACTTCCTTAGGTGATGGATGAATTAGTATATCACAATCCATGTTAATGGTTGTGTTGCTGATGTTCTTTTAAGACAATTACCATGTGATCCATATTTACTATGATGCATAGGCTTGGAAGACAATAAATAGTACCCTGAATGTGTTGTTAATCTTTTCAACTTGGGCTAGTATATGTTGACATACATGGTACCCATCAAGTGTTAAATTTCAAAATGAGGTAATGTGTTTGGTTGAGACATTGATATTTTAGATGTTGTGTTTGTTATCAGATTATCTCTAGAGTAGAGTGACTCAAGCGCTATAAAAAATGTTTTTCCATTTCATGGGAGGACCTTGAGGGACACTAGTGTTTTGACACACCAGTCAGGTTTTCTTTTCAGTTTCCATGCAGCGTTTTGGGATGAGGTTGTCAAGGTTCATGGAATGAAACTCTTGCTTTTATGTTGGATCCAAACCGACCTATTTGAGAGCGACAAGACTTTCTCGATGTATAAGAATCTCTTGGGTGGGGAGTGGAATGTCAGTTCTGTTTAAAATGTTACCTTCCAGGTAGGAGGATCGCAATCATGGACCATTCATAAATATTCATTTCTAAATGAATGCCTTTGAGTCTTATGATACTTGTATCATGTTGATTCCTTCTTAAAAGGAAGAATGTTGGTGTAGTTAGTTGTGTGTTAAACCCTTATATGGAACCAATGAAAATGGATGGACATTAGTGGTTAAATGTATGCTATGACAAAAATTCCATGGGATAAAGGAACTGTGTTCGGTTTAATGATGATGCATCAGAAAGAGAAGTTGAGTTTCAATCAAGAGTAAGGACAGTAGGACTTCAGTAGTCATTTTTTGTAGATCCTTGAAATCATATTAGTGTGATGTTTCTTCATAGTATACCATGTACCTAATATTGACATCGTCATGTATTCACTAAGATAGAATTAGTTATACATGATTCTACAGGTGAATGTTTTTGGGCTAGTTCGTGATATCCTTCCATGTTGTGCGCTGGATGTGAGGTTTTTGTGAGTCTTAGTTTATACTTAGTGATATATGGGTTTCTTATAGGAACTCCTTGAACAAACTCTAGATGCATTTAATTTTCTTTGAAGTGGATTATAAGAGAATTCCACTCTGGGACCTGTTAGTGTTATTATGTGTAATTTTGGCTTTGTACCAAACTATCACTAGTAACAGAAAGTATGGACCACAATGGTGAGTTCCATGGACTCTGCATTTATTAATTTGATGTTATCTCAGACCTATATTTGGGTTCAGATATGATTATTTGAAAAGGGGTAATGATTCTAGTGGAATGGATGTGGCTTTCTCCATTACCCATGCTATGTTATAAGCCATTTTAATGAAAATTTTATGGTTTGATAGAGGAGCATAACCGAGAGATAGGTATGAGATTTGGGGAATGGGTTCTCTTTGGACACATGGTGCCCTGGGAGAAGGCGCTGTGTCCTTTTGTAACTCAAATACCTCTTAGGATGGTAATTTCTATGAAACATCTTCAAGTGATGGTGTATGAACCCGATATCTCCTTTTTAGGTATGTTTTTCCTTTTATGGTGTTTTTGAGGAAAAGTGGAATTCCTGGGAAAAAATTTGAAGTAAACATCATGTACAATATAAGTTCATGATGTGTACTTGGTTACCACAGGTAGCAGTGTTCTGACCATGAAGAAGCATTACACACAACCATGTGTGGTGACTTGGAGGCTACCTAATGTGGGGCTCAGTAAGGGAAAGTACGCTCCATATACTTTAAAATTACACTCCCTGTACTTTAAAAGTACATGATCTGTACTTTATTTTTTACTTTAAACGCACTGGGGGTGTGTCTGTTAGATAGATTCATCCACTTCTCAACCTAGTTCGTCTGAGGGAACCTGTATGGTCACGAATATTCTCTAATACCCCATGCGAGCATCCGATCTCTAATTTGATCTCAGTCGATTTCATTGGGATCACCTCGGTAGGATTTTCCTTTTTCTAGAGCTTAGTATCTTGATTCCTTTTCTTTTATATGTTATCCTCAGTTAAAAATTTTAGACATTATTCTAAATATATGGTGTTCTAAGGAAATTCAATTCTTGAGGTTCACTTATATCGATCTCCCAACACAGAGGTGGGTGGTTTGCACCATACTTTTGAATTTCATTGTGTTTTATGTGCAATTTTTCCCAATACCCTTGAACGGGGTATTACGTGATTATGGTATTACCCATGTTACTTGCATGGTATGCATGTATGATTGAAAAGAGGTTAATTTATTGTGATTAGTGTTTTTATTCTATGCTATGGATGTTTTTTCCCATGCATGTTTGTTTATGATCGATTGGTCCTGTTTAGCCTGTTAGGCTGCATTATTTGTTTTTCCATGCCTACATTGTAGGATGGAGTGATTTTTTTCTGACATGATTTCATACTATCAAATACTTATCCAAGTAGTTATCAATGTTAACGTTGTCCATAATGATATTCTATGCTTGATTGAATTACATAGGGCTGTGAGAACCTGGTGTAGAAGACCATAGGGAGAATTGACATAAGGGCTTCTCTAGAGTGTCTTTATAATTTACGATGAGAGACCACAAGGGGAATTGATGTTGAGTGCTTCCTCAGAGAGTCTGTAGTTCCTCGATGTGTGCCACAGGGGGAATAAGATGAGGAGTGCTTCCCCAGAGCCCCTTTAGTAACGATACGAGACTATAGGCCGAATTAATGACCAGTTCCTCCTCGGAGTCTATATTTATGCTGAACTAGAGGGGAAAGACTGTGGGTGATTCTTAGAGGGTTACATGTACTTACATATATGTTTAACCAGAGGTGATAAGTTGTGTTACTTCCAAGAGGTTAATGGCATTGCTTAGCTACATGTTTGATATGTTTAATTGAATGGAATGCACATATAGGATGTTTACTTTGAGTACTTTCTTGTTTAAATATTCCTGTCTATTATTGGCCGCTATATATATTCACTAACTATTAGGTAATGATCATGGGGTGGTTGCCTACTAGGATTCGTCTCAAACCCTATTTGGGTCATGATTTTGGGCCCAAACACATTATTCTTTTGTAGGTATAGATAAGGTAAAGTGCCCTTCTACTTTAGGAACTTTTGTGGTGTCGAGCTAGAGGTAATGAGACCAAGCTGAGGCTTGCGATGCTGAGGAGTTTACATATATTCATCTTGTAAATTGGTTACTCTTTATTTCATCATTCTAATTTTTTTGGATGCTTTCCTAGACATATGTATCATGAAACATTTTATATATGTACTCCAGTTTATTCTATCAGTCTCATACTATTTACTCGTACAGTGTATTACTACATTCACTATTGTATATTTGTATTTCTTAGAATTTTTAATCTACAAATGAGGGAATTGTTTCCCCACTATCACAGACACAACCCTCACTGTTAGTCACCAGCCTCTGGTATTCAGGTAAATGCTCTTGAGGTCATGTGACCAACTGGGTATGGGGTGGCTCTAGGTGGCTTCCAGAACCGGGACACCGCAAAGTTGTATCCGAGGATTTGTTTTCTTGAAGACATAGTTTTTGGAACCTATATCCTAGGATAGGATGAAATAGCTACATGGAAATAATTTGTGCCTGAGAGTATCTAACATGTGTACAGGGAATATCCAATCTACCTCATAATTGCAATTTTTATGTTTTTCAATTTTATAGTTAATTTGATTTCATCGTTGGGTGATTCACATGCTTTGTGATATTATTGTTGATTTTATTGAGGTTATATTTTGATTGAAACCTGATATGATGAGGATATTTTACCTCATGCATCATATAGACATATGATATAAATCACATGTCTTGCATTCTTTCCATGACTTTTAGGCTGCATTAGTGATTGCATGTTCTTATAATAGATGTTGTTCTATGATATGAATGTTGTTGTAATAGATTCTTTGATAGAATACATGTTTACTTATATGCTATTTATTTGTGAATAGTTTTGTTTGAATTAATTAGAAACATTGGATCTTGAGGAGTTACGGGCACTCATGAATTGGAATTTGGTGGATCATTGACTTCTATTCCAGGTTTATAACATGTATAATATGAAAATGTTTGATTCTTGTGGTGCATGGACCCTCACGGATCGGAAAATGGAACATTTAATTTTGGTTTTAGTATTTTTCTGGTTTTCGGTATATAATATAAGGCTTACTATCCAAAAAATACCAGAATACATGGCGTGTAATGTTAAATACCCGCCATGTGTTCTTATGTTCGGGAAGAATATGTTTTTCATATGTACACACCGTGTACCGTATGTACACGTCATGTAGTCTCTATTAGTGTCTCATTCTATGTGGGTAGGGAAACATGGTTTAGAATATTTGGTGGGACACACCATGTGTTAGATGTACATGTCCTGTTATAGAACTTTGTAATAGGCTATGTCACTTACAACACATGCCATTTGAGTCTTTTCCAATACACGACGTGTCCATCGGAAACACGCCATGTAGGGTAACCTGATTACCCGGCCGTGTATCAAACAACATGGGTCGAAAAAATCTTCCCAGTACATGCTGTTTCCATGTAGAACAAACTGTGTATCTGGCTGTGCCACTAACAACACAGGTCCGAGGAGATCATCGTGTACACACCGTGTTTGACACAGACACGCCGTGTAGTCCTGTTTTAGAAGAACCGTGTGGGTTTTACTGGTAAAGGGACTTGAGAAAGGGAATAGGATTCATGTTCACGCTGTGTGTTAGGACAACACGATATGTGGTTGGGGTGTTACACGACCAATTGTGGTTAGAGTACACGCCCATGTGAATGGCTTAAGGGAACACGCCATGTAGTGGGCATACACGCATATTAGTCATGTTATTCAAAACACGAATATTTATTTCTCTTGTTTCCTTCTTATTCTTTTGGTTTTTAGTCCTAGATAATCTTGATCTAATGTGGGAATTGTACATTGTAGATTCATTCCACCGAGATGTCATTTGGACTTCCACTAGTTAAAGGGTAACGATTAGACGCTGGATATGGCTAATCAGGGGATTCCTATAGATCGTCTAGTTGTACCAGTCTCAGCACCAGTAGTTATACCTAACACCAGTGCTGATGTACAGTTCAGGGAGGTCATTATGAGGATGATTCAAACATTTCAGGGGCACTGCGACCTGCCCCGTCGATGGCAGAATGGATGCAGGTCTTTCAGCAGCAGCATCGTCCAACATTTTTAGGGGATGAAGAAACTCAGGCTTCTGAGTCATGGCTAGAAGCCTTGATGATGATCTTTGAGCATCTGGAGATGCCTCCAGATAGTTGGGTCAAGCTCACTAAGTTTATTCTATGAGATTCCACCAAGAGATTTTTGGATGTGATCTCATAGGCAATTCACCATCAGGTTATGACCTAGGAGGAGTTTCAGTGTATATTCTATGGCTACATCTATCTAGAGACCCTGAGGGCCAATTGATCCATACAGTTCATGAGTCTGGTATAGGGTACCCTTTCTGTTATGGGGTATTCCTCTTGCTTCACCGAGCTTCAGCGCTTTACACTATTCCTAGGTGGAGATGGGTTATTCCTCAAAAAATAAGATTGTGTATGGTCTCAGACAGGACATTCTCTCATAGGTGAATATCTTTATGTGGACTTATTTCACTTCTATAGTCAACCATGCACTGATCACGTAATGCAATCAGAGGTATTCTTTAGCTGTGGTCCATGGAGGTTTAGAATCTAGTGTTAGTGCTACATCAGTAGATAGAAGTAAGAGTTTCAGGGAGACTACATACGGAGATCCGAGTAGGTGGGATGCACCTTCAGGTATCCAGGTGTTATGATACCAGTGTGGAATGGTAGGGCATAAGAAATGATATTACCCAAGATACATAGTGGAGTACTGATCTTCCTACAAGATGGGTCATCTTTAAAGCTTATTCCTGAAGTTCTCACCAGCACCTTGTTACAGGGGTTCTTCTATGACTCCGCGTACATGAGAAGCACTACTAGTTAATCAACAGTTAGGGAACTGGAGTTCTTCCGGCCATTCGGGATGAGTTGGAGGTCATGGAAATGGTTTCTAGTCACCCAGTTTCTAATGAAAACATAATGGATCAGCTCAGAGTGGTCAAGTAGAGTCATTGGGCCATGGTATAGGCCAACCATTTGTAGTGGAGAAAATCTAGCATGAGTAGTATCTCAGACCCTCTATATATCAAAGTTCGATCATATTTGCCTCACTTTTTGCTTTTTCTCTTTTCGATACAGGGGCTTCCCATAGATTTATATCTGTAGTTGTTGTAGAGATCCTTGGTCCATGTATCTTTTATTCTACTGATGTCTTCATGATAGAAACTCAGTTTGGGACCATTACAGCTTGTGTACATTAGTTCAAGGAGTTCCCTCTAGAGGATGGTGGGTGTCACTTTATTTGGGACTTCTATATCCAAGAGATCACAAGCATTGAAGTCATTATCGGAATGTAATGGCTTGCTAACTTCTAGATAGTCTTCAATTGAAATCATTGTAGGGTGAGATTCTTATCACCAAAGGGTGGAACATTTATTCACAAGGGTGAATGTGATGTTTAGGCGACCAGAGTAGGACAAAAGCATCATTGGTTGGAGGAGTTACAGCCCAGATCTCCTATCTATATCTGGATGACCACTGGACTTCACAGATGGACTTTCCTCTAGTGGTGATCATTTTAGAGACATCTTTCCAGAGGAAATTTCGGGCTTGCCTCCAAAAAATGAGGTAGAATATTATTTTGAGCTTGTCCAAGGAGCGGAACCAATATCCATCCCTCTTAAATGGATGTCTACTCCCAATTTACAAGAGCCCAAGAAGCAGTTGGGGGAGTTTCAGGAAAAGTATTTCATCTAACGATGTACTTCCCCTTGGTGTTCACATGTCCTATTTGCGATGAAGGTAGATAGAACTCTCATACTTTGTGTGGATTAGCCGAAGATGTACCAGTTGATTGTCAAGAACTGATATCGCATAACAATGATTTATGAACACATTGATCAGCTTCGAGGAGCCTGGGTGTTCTCGAATATTGACATAAGATCTGACTACTATCTATTGTGAATTTGACCATCTGATATACCTCTTACATCATTTCAGAGAAGGTATGGTCAATTCGAATATGAGGTTATGCTCTTCGGTCTCCCGAACATGCCTCCAGTCTTCATGGAACCGATGAATTGAGTGTTCCATCCATTCATGGATTCTTTTTTTGGCCAATATCTTGGTGTAATACCACACTCAACATGACCATGCTACACATATTTCGATCATTTTCAGTACACTGATAGATCATCAGTTATATGATAAGCTATCCAAATTCCACTTTTGGATGGATCAAATTGACATATTGGGACATGTTATCTCAGAGACATGATTATCGGTAGACCTAGAGAATTTGAGATCATTATATTTTTGGGAGAAGTTGAAGAACGTATTTGAGGTAGGTAGTTTTATAGGGATAGATAGATACTACATACATTTCATATAGGACTTTTCATGCTTTTCATTACCATTGACAGGTCTGACTAAGATGGTTAAGAAGTTCATCTTTCTAGATACCTACGAGTCAGCCTTTCAGAAACTAAAATGGAGGATTAAATTAGCACTGATACTAGTATTGTCATATATGGGTTATAATTGTACTATTTACTATGAATCTTTAGGTATCAGGATAGGAGATGTGCTTATGTAAGGAGAAGGATTTGTTGTGTATGGGTCTTGACAGTTGATGCCACGTTAGAGGAACCACTTGATGCATGATCTCGAGTTGGCTTATATTGTTCACGCCCTCCACTATTGGAGACATTATCTGTTGGCAAAGAACATTGTGTTTTTCACTGACCACAACAGTGTCAATTATATCTTCACTCAACGTCATCTGAATTTGATCTAGTGATGGTGGGTTGAGTGTAATTAGACCATTAACATTGAACTTTCCTATATGCCTGGGAAATGAAATGTAGTAGCTAGTGTATTGAGCAGGAGGACTTAGATATCGACAGATCAGGAGGCCAGAAGTTAGTGGAAGCTTATAGATCTATTCATTGAGATTCATTTGGAGGTTCACGACAGACAGGGGAAGACATTTCTTTCTACTGAAGCTATTATCTCTACTCCTCTTGATCATGTGCGAATGCGGCAGCTTTGAGATTAAGAAGGCCTTGTCCTACAGGAATGCATGTTATGAGAGAACCCTATACCTGAATAGACAATAGGCGACGATGATCTCTTTCATTTTTAGGGGCGCGTATGGGTACCAGTAGACATATATGAGGATCTCATACAATAAATTCATTCCTCTATTTTGGATGTTCATCATTGTGTCACCATGATGTATCTTGGTCTACACTATCAGTATTGGTGGCCAGATATGAAGAGAGATGTTGCTGGTTTCATCATGATGTGTTCCACCTATGAACAAGTGAAGGAGGAGAATCAATGACCAAAAAGTCTTCTTCAATATATACCAATTTTCAAGTGAATGTGGAACGATGTCACGATGGTCATTGTGATAGATTTTCTGAGGACTCCTCGAAGGAATGATGTTTTTTGGGGTGTCATTGATAGAATCATGAAGGTTTCACACTCCATTACTATCAAGGATACCTTCAGTAATGATGATCCAGGAAGGTTGTAAATACACGAGATTTTACGTCTATATGGGGTTTTAAACTCCATTATTTTAGGCAGGGATACATGTTTTACTTATCAGGTCTGGCAGGGGCTACAAAAAGATTTGGGTATGCAGGTATTTTTTAGTACATCTAACCACCCCCAGACAGATGTCAAGTCCGAGCGTATGATTCAGGTTCTTGATAAAATGCTCCAAGTATTCATCCTTGAATTTGGAGGTTATTTGGAGAAGCACATACCTCTTGTGGAGTTTTCCTAGAATAATAGTTCTCAGAAAAACTATTTAGATGGCACACTATGATGCTTTTTACGGAAGGCCATTCCAATCACTCTTATGTTGGCTGGTGGTAGGAGAGGCAGCTTTGATGGGACCTCGTCTTGTTTAGGAGACCACATAGCAGATATATTTTATTCTGAAATGGATGGAAAATGCACAGTCTCGATAGAAGTCTTATGCTAATCAGTGGTGAAAACCTATGGAGTTTGAGTTCAGGGGTCAGGTTTTCCTATGTGTCGCACCGATGTTGGGATACAAGAGGATTAGGAGGCGGGGTAATCATTCACCAAGGTAAATCAGTCCATTTGATATGTTAGATATAGTTGGACTGGTTACCTATAAATTTCAGTTACCTTAGAGGTACCGGGATATGCATGACATCTTGCACGTTTCCCAGCTTCGAGGTTACTTCTCTGACCCGTCTCATGCTTTCCACCCCGAGGAAGTCATGTTGGAGGTGGACACATCTTTCGAGGATCATCCAATATGTATTGTTTATTGTAGTAAAAAGGTTATCTATGGACATTTTATTCCTCATTTATGAGTTCTATGGAAGCATGGGTGAGTACAAGATGAGACATGAGAGAGGGCGGCCGATGTACTATCGTAGTGGATGGAGCTATTCGAGGAATCATCTTCTATGTTGCCTTCATAGGGAAATTCAGGGACAATTTTTTTTTATGTTGGGGATGTTTGTAAGAACTTGGATCAACTTTTTAGGTTTTTTATTCCTTTTATAGTGTTTTTGAGGAATATGGGAATTTCTGGGAAAAAAATTTCAAGTACACGTCATGCACTTGCTTAACGCAGGTAGATTTGTTCTGGACATGAAATGTCCTTTCACATAGCCATGTGTGGTAACCTAGAGACCGCCTAATGCAGGGATTATTAAGGGAAAGTACACATGGTTTACTTTATTTTTTTCATTAAATGCATTGGGGTCGTGTGTGATGGATAGAACCATTTACTTGTCAACCGTGTTCATCCCTGAGAACCCATATGACAATGAATCTTCTCTGATCCCTCGAGAAAGCATCTAGTCTCTGATACGACCACGATAAATTTCATAGGGATCACCTCAGTATGCGCTTCATTCTTCTAGAGCATTGTTTCATGATTCCTCCCCTTTTCCATGTTATACTCAGTTGAACATTTTAGACTTTTTTGTAGATATACGATGTTTTTGGAAAATTCAAGGCTTTAGGTTCACTTATATCGATCTCCCAACATCGAGGTAGGTGGGTTGTGCCTTTCCATTTAATGTATTTGTTTTATATGTGCTATTTTTTCCAATACCCATTAATGAGGTATTGTGTGTTTACGTTTTTACCCTTGCTAATTGGCTACTATGTAAGTATGCTTGAATAGAGGTTAATCTAATTTGATAAGGTTATTTCTTATGCATTGTATGTTTTAGCCCATTCATGTTTGTTTATGACTAAATGGTCCTGCATCGGCTGTTAGGTCACCTTGTTTGTATTTCTGATATCTAGTATGTAAAATGGAGTGATTTGTTTTTTGACAAGCTATTATGATATAGATTGTTTATCCATGTAGTTCTTATGGTTTACTTTGGAAGCTACACCATGCTCTGCTTGATTGACTAACACAAGGCCGTGAGGACCCGGTGTAGTAGACCATAAGGAGAATTGATGTAAGGGAATATCCAGAGTGTCTTAATAATTTACGATGTGGGACCACAAGGGGAATTGATGTTGAGTTCTTCCTCAAAGAGTCTGTAGTTCCTCAACATGGGCCACATGGGGAATGAGAAGTTGAGTGATTTCCTAGAGCACAATTAATACTGATATGAGGTTATAGGGTGAATTAACAGTGATTGCTTCCTCCAAGAGTCTTTATTTAAGTGGAACAGGAGGGTGAGACTGTGTGTGCTTCCAAAAGTGTTTCATTTACATACTTGTATGTTGAACCATAGGGGATAGGTTGTGTGTACTTCACTGATGGTAACTACCTTTTATTATAAGCATGCATGATATGTGCAATCGAATAACATGAACTTGTAGGTTGTTTACTTTGAGTACTTATTTGTTTACTACATTCGGTTTATTATTTCCTGCCTTATATATTAACTGAGTTTTAGGCACTGATCTTGGGGTAATTTCCTACTAGGATTTTTCTCACACCTTGTTTGGGTAATGTTTTTGGGATCAAAGAGATTATTTTTATCCTGGTATAGATAAGTGAAAGTACCCTTCTACTTTAGGTACTTGAGTGTTGTGGAGCTGGAAAACACGATACTAAGATAGGCTTGTGATTCTTAGGACATTACATATTTTCCTTTTGTACTTTTGTTACTCTGTATTTCATCATTGTGATGTGTTTGGCTTCTTTCTTAGACATATGTGTCATGAATCATTTTATATATGTGCTCCAGTTTATTCTATCAGTCTTCTATGGTTTACTCGTATGGTGTATTAATTCATTCTCTATTGTATATTGGTTTCTCTTCCGTTGTGTACTCTAACAATGAGGAAATTGTTTTCCCACTATCACACCAATGTCCCTTGATTCTAGTCAGTAGCCTCTAGCGTTTGGGGAAATGCTCTTGATGTCATGTGACTAACCGGGTATGGGGCGCCTTTGGGTACCTTTCAGTACCGGGACATTACAGATGGTTTGACTTGTTATCATTATTGTCTGTCATGTATGGTTTGAGTGAGGTATTCTAAACCCACAACTAGTTTCGGGTGGGAATGGTGTGAATGTCCAAAATGAATTTTGATGGAATATTGTTGACTTCTTTTGATAAGGTCGATCAGTGTTCGACCATTATTTTCTATGAGAAACTTGTTATGACATCATTCGTTTTCTAGTTCACCCAGTTAAAGGAAAATCATCCTGGTTGCATCTCTAGAATGCTTGGGGGCATGATTTTGGAATATTCAAATGGTGGAGGTATCATGGAAGTGATTTCACGTGGGTTATTCTTGACTGAATCAAAAAGGATTCTCTCTTCCTACCGATAAAGAAAACCATCAGTGTAATGATATTTGAAGGTTGTACATCCATGACATTATATGTTTTCACATGCTCTTACATTCTATCATTTCAAATAATGATGCTACATTAAAATAATGAATTAGTAAATTACTATATAATGTACTAGATGAAAAGGTTATTCTAAGAAAAACATACCACCAAAAGACCAATGGGAAGTTAGAGCATAGATTTCAGGTGCTAGAGGAATTTTTTGGGGCTTACATCCAAGATATTGGGGGTTCTTTGGAGAGACACATACGCTTTGTTGAGTTATACAATAATGATACCTATTAGGATAATTTTCATTGTGAGAAATATGATACATTGTATGGTAGGCCATGAAGATCACCCATTTGTTGGATGGATGTGGGAGAGGTTTCTATGCTGGACCCATATCTTGTCCCATAGACAACTGAGTTGGTTATGTTGATTCAGAAGTGGATGTATACTGCAATGTGTGGTCAAATATATTTTCCCGATCAATTCATAAAACATATGGAGCATGAGGCCAGGGATAATATTTTATATTAGTTTCCCCAATTCTAAGACACATGAGGATCATGACATAGGGTAATAATTCACCGATATTGTCTGTGCCAATTGAGATTATGGAAAGAGTTGGGCATGTTTTTATCGGTTGCAGCTATATCATAGGTATCAATATATGCATGATTTATTCAATTATTTTTAGTTGAGATGTTCCCTTTCCGATCCATGTATCTCTTTTCAGCAAGTTGAAGATGAGTAATAGGACGATACATTCTTTGAGGTGAATTCTATAGATATTTTGGACCATAGCATGATGGTTTCAATGGCCGGTCTGTTCCATCAGTACAGGTGCTATGGGATTAGTGAAAAGTAAAATATGATAATTGGTAGAGGTATGATGATGTTTGTGCTTAGTGAAAGATGTTGTTCTTATATATTCCCTAACCTACATTTGAAGGGAAATTCAATGAAGAATTTCTTTAAGGGGGATGTTTGTAAGAACCCAGTTTGTGGTAAAAATCATTTCCTTTCAATTTTTCCAAGCGAAGTAAATCTAAAAGTTGTTAAATTTTGGATCTAAAACATAAAAGGATAGACTTGCGGCGTAATATCCATGTATTAAATGGTACACATCCTTTTATCATGTAAGTAGGTTGGTGCATGTCGTAAAAGGGAAGTCCAAAACAAGTTGAACAGTAAACGAACCAACATAAAATGTAGTTCCTCTAACACAACATGTATTTTGAAAAATTTTCCTAAAATTTTTAGTAGCCATTTTCAGTCATTTTGGATAGAGGAGGCACCACATTCGTGAGATAGCAATTCCAAAACGTGATTTGGCACCATTTTTTCCAAACGAACACTGGTTCTTTCACAATTAGAATCATTTGAATCCAATCGATAATCGCTTGATTCCTCTTGATCAATTCATCAGGATTTTAATCTCAAATAATTTATTGAACCTTGAGTATTTTACATATTTTTTTAGATCTGCAACATTCTATCATGAATTTACAATTTACATTAGATGAAGAGAGGAACACGAGGAGAAGGTAGGTGGTCTTGCACCATTAATGATTGTTCTTATAGTTTATATGATCTTGATTGCCACGTTCCCATGTTTATGTGTCACATTGAACAAAGTTGACATATATTATTGATTAATTTTTATCGGGTAATTGAATAAGTGAATTAAAGTATTTCGGATGTTTTGGGATGTGATTGAGGGCCACTCGTTGGTATGTTTCCATTATATGACAAATGTTTAGCTGTTTGGATTAGGATTTCAATGGAAATTCCATGGATTTAATTTGTAGGGTTTTTAAAAATGAAATAGGATAAATGGAATGTTTTCTAACATGAGATAAATAATATTTGAATCCTTGTGATATATTAATTAACTTTTTAGGCTTGTGATGTGAAATTTCCACAAGAGTTTATTATTGTTAATCCTGGTAATTTTAAGATTACTTAAATGGCTTGTTACTTGTTGATGCACATGTGAGTTTTTATCCTTTTTTAAACATTTAATAAGGTAAATTACAAGTGTTGTTTTCATGATGAAATTATTATATACCAATTTTTACCTTGATGAATATAAAAATGAGTATATATTTGGTATTCCCATGATTTATTGATGAATTTTATTAGGAGAGGTATTTATATACCCACGGGTGTGGATTTTTCTAGGCATGTGTCAAAGGTTTTCACTATACCTAGGGGTGATTATTTTTCTATGCATGAATGTGAGTTTTTTCCTATGCCTGCAGAGAATGTTTTTAGTATGACTGCTGGCGAGGTTGTTTCTATGCCTATGAAAAAGGTTCTGATTATAATTTTGATATATATGACTATTGATGAATTTTCTATGACAAATCACATTATTGGAATCCTTATTCCCTTATATATTCATAGATGGTACTTTGATAAAATAGATGTTCATACATTATAATTTGTATTGATGAGATATCTCTGAATCTCAATATATTTATATTTCAATAAAATTGAATTATTAAATGAATATGAACTGAATAAATGGAAATCAGTACTTGTAGGATTGTTTACTTTTTCTTAGTTTACTGTGTTAATTTTTGTACACTACTTATTTAATATATTGATAGAAAGATTGGAATGTATCTTTTGTGGTTGACTACTAGGATTTATTTCTCACAACATGTTTGGTTCATGTTTTTGGAACCAAATAGATTATACTGTTACAGGTGTCTCTAAGAGAAATATAACTTCTATAGCTACTTGATATTCTGTTTAGTAAAAGGAGAGAATGAGACCATGATAGGGACCGTGATGCTTCTATTATTTCATTTTTGGGTTTACACCTTGGAATTGTATGTCATAAATGATTGGAGTTTATAATTATTAGGGTGAATTAGTAGAAAATCTAATGAACCAAACTTTCATTAATTAAAATTAATCTTGATCTAATTAAATGTCTTATTATGTAAAATAGAAATCTAAAATGTGATATTATTTGGTTTTATGTCATTGTATTCTTAAAATACTATTTTAAATTATGACCATTTCTAATATATTCATTGAACAGTGATCACTTGAAAAGTATATATATAGGGATTCAAAAAAATTACTCATACAAAGTAAGTTATGACCTCATCCAGTAGATAAGACCCATAAAAATCCCATTTTTTGATGCTCGGAAACGAGGTGGCATCTTTGGGCTTCACCCTTGACCAAGCCTAAGATGAACTTTAATATGTTAAGCTGAAGCAGAACCACCTACGAGAGAAGTGGATGTTGATAGAGAATACCAACCGAGCAATATTATCTGAGCCAACCCAAGAATCTATCAACATCACACACCTCACCCTTCATTCTTATGCGGGTGTTTTAAGGGCTTATTTATCAAGACCCTAGTACTATGGTTATGTACAATATTTTTGTATATAATAATAAATATACTTTCATTTTATTATTGTTACCTGGTAAATAGTTTTTAAAGCAAAAATTGTATTTTTAGTTAATGTTAAACTAAGAAATCTATTTTAATAAATTAATGATTTTTAGAATTAAATAATATTTTAGTAAAACATTTTTATTATCATTATATTAATTTTTTTTAAATATAAATTATCATATACTTTTATTAATGAATTTGAATTTTTTATTAAGGTTTGAAATCTATTTTTTTCAAAACCCATGAATTTGCGAAAAATGTCGGGTTTTATATTAGAAGTGAAAATTAACATATTTAGAAAATTATTTAGATAAAATGAATATTATTTCAAGAATCAGGATATCAAAATTATCCAACCGTGATTTTTTCATAATTTCTTGAGAAACTGAAGTTTTTGGGTAAAAACTAAATACCATTTAAATATATAATGTGTTTTATTAAATCAAAATGACCCATTATTGATGTAATAAAATAATATAAACTTTATGTTTAGCCAAAATATATTTTCCATTAAAATAATTTTATTGGGTTTGATTGATTTATCTTACAAAGAATTAGTTGACCCCTGAAGACATATTTAACATTTTGTTTTTTTAAATTGTTTTTATATGGAGTGTGACTAAAATCCACATAAGAAACTACATTATTTTAAGATGATTGGACTTTGGCCATATAAAATACGTTTTTCCACTTTTCTTTGGCAAAATCAATATTCAAAAACCATGGGCTGGTTTCTGGTTTGGATTAGTTTAATGTGAGGGGTCCCAAACCTAAATAATAAAAAATTCCTTCTCATTTCTTATTTAAACCCACCCAAGCTCTCACTTACTCCTCACATAAAGCCTTTGAAGTTCATCCATCCTCTTCCTTCCTTTATTTAGAATATTCCCAAGTCTCCCCAATCTCCCATGAAGCCTCTCCCAAGCCTCTCTCAAGGCTTTGGAAGCACATTTCAAGGTAAGGGTTTTCTTCCTTTATCATTTTTTTCCAAAATTCATTAAGTTGTTATGCCATTTTAATTTCAATAATAAATTTTGAGTTATGAGTTCTATCCTCCCCCATACATCCCTCTTTATGTTATAATGATGGGATACCCCTTTCTCTCTCATTAAATTCCTCCCATTAGACCTATTAATTTGCCGAAATTCCGAATGGAATTTCCCTCTCTTCATTTACATTCATGAAATTCTTTTGTATCATGAATCTAAATTCCATTATATTTTTTGGTACATGTATCTATATGAACCTAATACTCTCCATGTCATGTAAATATGAAGAGACGTTGCTTTATCTCTCTTCAACCATTTTTATGAGTTCTTATGTCACACTATTATGCTGCCAAAATTGCACCACATTTTTCCATGCCAAAGACATTTTGTAGTGAATATAATTCCCATTTCACTATCAATGGTATTCAACATTATGCACATTCACTTATTATTTTAAGAATCTAATTTATGTATTCGTTGTTTTTTTATCATATAATAAAATATTATGTTGAATGATTCAATGTTTTATGATACATGTGACACACTTATGCATGAATTGAAATGTTTAAGAAGGGGTCGCCCTAATAGAACTCCAAATGCATTAGTTAATGTATATAATCATGATAAGTCTTGTGAAATGGGTGTTTAATTATTCTAATTCAAGTGAAATGAGGATTTACTCATGCTTCATGTGCAATTTGGTTTTACTCATTCTCTATGTGTAATGAGCCTTGGCTCATACTAATTCCATGTTAAGTGTTGTTGCCACATTTCCTGGTTATCTTTATCATGATTTATCATGCATTTATGTTTATGATTATATTGTGCTTTATTTATATTCATATTTTCTAAAATGTATTTTATTCTCATTTTATTCTATTTTTATTCATGTACTGGACTTTATACCTCACCCTTTTCTTATGCATGGTCTTAGGTTATCCCATGAAATGTTAAGTACGAGGGAATGTAGTGGTCATGTATAGGAATTTTTCAATAAAGATGTAGTATGTCATGTTTTATGTTTTTATGTAACTATCTGAAACCAAAAATATAGTAGAACTCTCAATATTCTATGTTGTATCAAGTGATTTTTATGTGAAAAATTATGTTTAATTTTTTAATAAAAAGCAGTGTTGTCATAGATGGTATCAGAGGATATGTTAAGTTATTTTTGGTATTAGGATTAGAAAATAATAGTAAAGCCTGAGAGAAAATAATAAGTATAATATAAAAATGCCTACATTTTGGGGAGTATTGAGTATGTGGTTAATCAAGCAAATAAATCTCTATCTAGATAAAATCTGGTAGAGGTATCACTGGAACAGATATATCCTCGGGGTAAAACCCAGAAACTCGGCTTGGATCTAGACTCTAACAGGAACTGGAGCACAACAACGGGACTTGTATAACTCTTATTTGTGAAACTCCTAGTGGATATTTTTTTAAATTAATAATCTTAGAATTAACCCTTATTAAAGGAAATAAAAAAATTCCCTTCATGAATATATGTTAGAAACTAGATCATGGAAAGCATTTATTGAAGCCTATGGATTCATAAGATAAAGAATAAAAGTTATTTATAAGTCATCAGTGTTGTCCTTGAACTACCCTTTATTTGTTACCCATAACATTCCATTTATTCCAGCCTATGTCCTGTTATAGGAGGACTCAGGCTATCAACTGATGTGAAGATCAATGTGATGATTGTACTAATGAGATGCCCAATCCAGTGGGAGTGGGAATCATGAGCATTCTCACACGTCTCTCCTAGTTAACTGAAGCTTTTAATAGAAACATGGGTCAAGTGGAATGTTAAGCCCTCCATAGGAATGAACACGTCCTTATTGAGAGCTTCATGAGAAAAAGGCACCCTACATTTAATGGATCATATGATCCCTCAATCACTGAAGAATAGATCAACTCCCTTGAAAAGATCTTCTCCATCCATCAACGTTCTAAACAAGAAAAGGTTCTCTTAGATGATTATTGTATGGAGGGTGAAGCTAATCAATGTAAGAAGTTGATCACCATACAATGCTTGAGGAGAATATTCAGGCATTGGAATAGAATAATTTCCAGAAAAAAAATTTGATAAATATTTTTTTCACACCCTACAGCTTATGATTGGAAGGGACTTTCTTGCCCTCAAACAAAAAATATGACGAATCTCTTGAAGCGTATAATAAAAACATCACAAGGCATTCCTAATACACCTCAGGTTTTTTCATTACCCATGAAATCAAGGTTGACCTCTTCATTGGTGGGCTAAAATCTAGCATGCGGATCTCACTGGTGATCTGTGACTTCGTGAGCTATGAGGAAATTGTCTGATGTTCCCTCAAGGTTGAAATGGAGATCGAATAATCATAACGGTATCATGGGGATGTGAAGCATAATGTGGTAATCAATTCTGGTGTTATGATGGATAAATCCAATGGTGATAAGAAGTTCCAACATCCCACATGCCAAAGGCATGAAAAGAATAGCCCCAGAAATTACTTGAAGGGGAAAAGAAAATGCCTTAGGTGTGGAAGAGAAGGGAACCTAGCTATTAATTGTTGGCAAGAAAAACCCATAGCTGCAATAGAAGACAGGAATTCTTTGTTTGAACCTCAATGAATTGTTCATTGCTAAAATGAAAATAACTAGTACATCCTAAAAATTAGTGCCCTAAGACAAGGGTTTTTTGAATCAACCAATAACCTCCAAGGTAGAAAGGGTGAGATTTTTAGAATACTAATACCAAAGTAAACCCGACAATGAAGTGGTAACAGTTATGCTATATATTAACTCAATAATAGAAAAGGTACATTTAGATTTTGGTTATACACATTATTTTATATCCCAAAAGAAATGTAGAAAAATCCTCATACCACCACAAATCATGGAGGTGAAGATATATGTTAGTAATAATAATTGGGAAATCATTGCATCCCATGAATATAACTCCTCCTCAATCATAATATGTGGATTGAAGATCCCAGACAACCTTGTCATACTCCCTCAGGTGGAATTTCATGCAATTCTTGGCATGGATTGGATTTCCTTATATATATCCAACATAAACTTCCATGAGAGGTAAATAAATCATCATGTGGAGAATCGACCCTCAATTCATTAAAAGTGAAAGGAGGAGTATGGGTCTTCCTTGATCCATCATCTCAAGAAGGGATATTACTGCCCTATGAGAATGTGTATCTATATTAGATGATAGATTCCACTAAAGCAACAATTTAGAAGACATTCCTACTGTGAGGGAAGTTGCTAAAGTGTTTCCCGAGGAATTCTTTAGTCTTCCTCCTAGAATAGATATTGAATTATCAATTAAACTTATACCTAGGGAATTACCAATATCCATGAATCCATATATAATGGCTATTGTGGATCTAGATGTGATGAAGAAAAATATACTAGTGATTATGGATAATATAATTATACACCATAGTGCTTCACCATGAGTTAAACCAGTCCTATTCATCAAGAAGAAAGATGGGTCAATGTGCCTTTGTATCAATTATCATGAACTTAACAAAATCATGATAATGAACAAGTATCCTCTACCATGAATTGATGACTTGTTAGATAAGTTGTTTGGAGAAAAATACTTCTCTAAGGTGGATTTGCAGTCAGGGTAATATCAAGTTAGGGTGAAGAAGGAAGATATCCCCATGACTTTTGTTTGTACAAGATACGGGCACTATGTATTCATAGTAATGCCTTTCAGACTCACCAATTCTCTAGAAATCATAATTTCCTTGATGAATAAAGTCTTTAGAGATTACCTCGACAATTTTTTGGTATTCTTTATAGATGTTATTGAAATATAATCCAATACAAAAGAGGATCATGAGGATCATCTAAGAATTGTACTAGAGACCTTGTGAAAAGAGATTCTCTATGCAATGTACAACAAGTGTGAGTTATGGGTGAAGGAGGAATCATTCATTGGACATATCATCAAATGCAATTGAATATTTGTGGATCCATCTAGTATAGATGTAATTGAGGGATGGCCAAGGACAACCTCAGTAACGGATATCCGTAGATTAATGGGGTTGTCTGGATATTTTCAATGATTTGTGAGAAATTTTCATTATTTTCCAACCCTCTAAATAGTCTAAATTGATAGGGAGTAATGTTTTCTTTGAGTGATGAATGAAAATAAAGCTTAAAGGAGTTGAGAAGGGGGCTTATCACTTCACCCGTTCTATCATTACCCACAAGTGGAGATCTTTTTGCGATATTTATTGATGCATTGTTGAAGGGAATGGGATGTGTGTTGATTAAAAATGAAAAAGTCCTTGACTATGCTTCAAGGAAATTGAATGATCATGAACAGAATGATCCAACACTTGACCTCGAGTTGGATGCATTGATCTTCACATTGAAAATTTGGTGTCATTATTTCGTGGGGGACATGTGTAAAATATATACAGACCACAAATGCCTTATTATATATTCACCCAGAAAAAGTTTAACATTTTTGAACAAATATGGTTAGAGATGATCAAATACTATTATTTCTCAATCCATTACCACCCTGGGAATGCGATCTAGGTGGTAGATACTCTAAGTAGAAAGGACCTATAAATTATATCATTGATGAGATTTGAGAAGGATCCAATATTCTTAGATTTGTGGAAGATGTACATGGGAATCATAAAGAAGGGAACATCATCAATCCTCTAACAAATTATTTCTCAACCATATCATTTGGAAAGGTTAAAGGATGCTTGAATGGATGATGTGGGAATTCAGAAAAATGTGGAAGCTATCAGAAAAGGGAAATCCTCAGAGTTAAATGTTAATGAAGAAGCAATTATGAGATTTGGGAAGAGAATATGTGTTTCATCATGTATGGAGATGAAGAGGGACCTTTTGGATGAGGAACATAGTTCAAATTTATCTATTAACCCAGGAAACACAACGATGTATTGGGATCTCTGAGAGCATTATTCGTGGGATAATATGAAGAAACAGATCACTGAATACACATCAAAGTTCCGGGTGTGTCAGAAAGTGAATGAAGAATGGTAGAAGTCTTAGGGGATGATGAAACTATTTCCCATTCGAGAATGGAAATGGGAGAACATCACAATGGTCTTTGTCACATGACATCCAAAGACATCCAATGGAAACAATGAAATCATGGTTTTTGTGGATCATCTTACAAAGGTTTCCAACGTCATTTCTATTTAGGAGGATTTCTCATTCGATCAACCGGTACAAATATGTACCAGGGAAGTGGTAAGGATAAACGGATTACCAATATTTTTTTTTGTCTGATCGAGATCCAAGATTTACCTCTATGATTTAGAAGATTCTTCAACAATATCTGAATATTGAACTAGACATCTGTATGACCTATCATCCTAAAACATATAGCCAATCCAAGAGGACTATCAAAACACTTGAGGTTATGTTGAGAGTGTGCTTAATGGACATCAATGGAAGATGGGATCAACATCTTCCTCTGGTTGATATCTCTTATAATTACTATTTCCACTCAAGCAACCAAATGGCACCATATAAAGACCATTATGGGAAAAGGTTCATAAAACCAGCATGTTGAGATGATGTCAGTGAGAAAAAGCATCTAGGACAAGAAATGGTCGAAGAAATGTTGGAGAAGGTGAAAACCAATCAGCAACATATCAAGGCATCCTAGAGTCGATAGAAGAGTTATGAATATAACCATCAATGAGACCATGAGTTTAAAGTTAGAGACATGGTATTTTAATGCATATCCTCATGGAAGAAGTACATGAGGTTTGGAAAGATATGGATGTTAAGTCCAAGGTACATGAGCTACTTCGAGATTCTCGATCATGTCAGGGTTGTGGCCTATCAACTAAAACATTCACCTACCATATGATAAGTACATGATGTCTTTCATGTATCCCTTTTAAGTAAGTACATACTGTACCCTTCACATGTACTCTCTTTTGAGGTAGTAAAACTAGAGGATGATATTTCTTATGAGAAGTAACCAGTGATAATCTTAGCTCCTAGTGAAATAGTTCTATGAAATTAGAAAATTCCCCTCATCAAGGTGTTTTGATGAAACAACATGTTTGAAGACGCAACGTGGGAATCAAAGGAAATGATGAAGTAGAGTTACCCATATCTTTTTTAGTGTGGGAAAATGAAATTTTGAGGACGATATTTCTTATGGGGGGGAGATTGTAATGACACAAACATTAATTAATGAAAAATCTTGTTGATATAATTAAATGTCTTATTATGTAAAATAGATATATTAAATGTGATCTTAATTGGTTTTATGTCTTTCTATTTTTAAAATACTATTATGAATTGTGTTCATTTCTAATATATTCATTGAACAGTTATAACATGATTAATATAAATATAAGGATTTAACAAAACCAATTTACCCAGATAAAGTAATTGATTTCCTCATCAAATTGACATGACCCATATGAAGAAAATTTTTCAATGCTTGGATAGGAGGTGGTGTCTTTGGAATTCACTCTTGACCAAGCCTAAGCTGAGCATGAATTCGATAAGCTCAAGCGGAACTGCCTACCAGAGAAGTGGAAGTTGATAGAGATTACAACCCAAGAAATATTATCCGAGCCACCCCAAGAGTCTGTCACCATCGCACACCTCACCCTTCTGTATTATGTGGGTGATTTAAGGGGAAATATAACAAGATCCTCGTACTATGGTTATGTACATTATTTTTTTATATAATAATGAATATACTTTCATTTTATTATTCTTACCTTGTAAATAGATTTTAATGAACAAATAATGGTTTTTGTTAATGTTCTACTAAGAAATATATTTTGATGAATTAATGAATTTTTTAATTATATAATGATTTAATAAAATATTATTATTATTAAATATAATTGATCATATAATTTTATGAATGCAATTTTAATTTTTTATTATGGTTTGAATGCCACTTTTTTCAATACCCATGAATTGACGATAAATGTCGGTTTTTATTTTAAATGTGAAAATTAACAATTTTTGAAAATTATTCAGAAAAAATGGGGAGTATTTCAAGAATCAAGATATCGAAATATCCAATGGTGAATTTTTCATAGTTTTCTGAGACAGTCAAATTTCTGGGTAAAAATGAAATACCGTTTAAATATATATTTGGTTTAATGACATAATTATGACCCAATAGTGATGTAATAAAATAATATAGACTTTATTTTCATCCAATATATGTCTTACCTTTTAATAATTTGATTTTAGGTTTTTTTGATTTATTTTACAAAGCTTTAGTGAACCATTCAAGACTTATTATACATTTTAACTTTTTAAATTATTTTCCTTGGGAGTGTGACTCGCCTCCACCTAATCAACCACATTATTTTAAGAAGTTAAGAATTTGGACTTATATAATATTGTATTCCACTTCCCTTTGGAAAAAACAATGGTCAAAAACCATGGGCATGTTTGTGGTTTGGATTAGTTTAATGTGAGGTGTCACAAACCTAAAAAATAAAAAATTCCCTCTACTTTCCTATATATACCCACCCAAGCTCTCAATTAATCCTCTCTAAAAGCTTTTGGAGTTCATCTAACCTCTACCCTAATTTATATAAATTCCTCCAAAGGTGCCCGAGGCTCCCATTAATCCCCTCTTAAGCCTCTCTCATGCCATTGGGATCACAATTCCAAATAACGGTTTTATTCCTTTCTCATTCTTTGTCCCATATTCTTTAAGTTGTTATTCCATTTTTATTTCAATTATAAATTTTTGGTTAAGGATTTACACCTCCCCCATACATCCCTATTAATTATAGAATGATGGGAAACCCCTTTCTGTCTCCTTAAATTCCTCCCTTGTACACTGGTTACTATGCCGAAATTCCGAAAGGAATTTCTCTCTCCTCAATCACATTCATGAAATTATTTAGTGTCATGAATCTAAATTCTATTACATTTGTTTGGAAATTTATCTATATGAAACCCTTACATTAAATTTCATGTAAATGTTATGATACATCACTTTCTCTCCCATCAACATTTTTTATGAGTTCTTATGTCATGTCGTTGTGTTGCCGAAATGGAACCACGTTTTTCCAAGCTAAAGTCATTGTGTAGTGAATACAATGCCCATTTATCTATCATGGGAATTAAACTTTATGCACATTTACCTATTTTTTAAATAGTTTAATGTATGTATTCCACATTTTTTTATCGTGGAATAAATTATTATTTTGAATGATTCAAGGTTTTATGATATATGTGGCACACTTATGCATGAAGTGAAATGTTTTTGAAGGGTGCTCTGTGATAGCACTCCAATGCATTGGGTAAAGTATAGTATCATGATATGTTATATGCAATGGATGTTTACTCATTATAATTAAATTCAAATGAGGTTTTACTTGTACTTCATGTGCAATGTGGGTTTACTTATTCTCCATGTGCAACGAGCCTTGACTCATTCTAATTCAATGTTAATTATTGTTTTCACATTTCCATGTTTTGATTATCATTATTTATCATGCCGTTATGTTTATGCTTCACTTTTTATCAATTGACATGTTTATTGGAAAACATGTACATTATTCCCCATGTTATTCCATGTTTATTCCCTTACTGGGTTTTATAACACACCCTGTTCATATGTATGTTCTCAGTTTATCCCATGCAATGATAAGTACAAGAGTATGTAGTGGTCATGTAAAGGATGTTTTCAAAAAAGATGTTGTATGTCATGTTTTAAGATGATATGTAATGATCCTAAAACCCAATTACACTAGAAATCTCAATCTTATTTGTTGTATCATTTGAATATAGCCTAATAAATTATGTTTTATTGTTTAATAAAATGCAGGGTAGTCATATAACATGTGGCATACTGCATCATCTTTTTATTGAATGATTCATTGTTATTTATCTTATCATTCATCCAATGTTCCTTTCAGTTTTATGATATTTAATACTTCCACAATTATATTATTATTTATTCTAGTATGTTACTATCCACTAATGATGGCATATTTTACCCACTATCAGACCATAGGCTCTCAATCCTAGTCAAAAGATAATTGTGTTTGGGGAAATGCGCTTGAGACCATTTGGACAACCAGACACAGGCCACCAATTCAGTGTAATCCAGACCCTAGATATTAAAATTTAGCTTCCTAGGATTTCTATTTTGGTTGCCTTAATATTTATCGACATTAGACAAGAATGGGAATGAAATTGGATTTTTTATTAAGACGTTCTCGAGAGTAGATACCCGTGTTCAGGGATGGGGAAAATTGACTCGAATGAAATTGTAATTTTATTATTTTTAGTTATTAGATTTGATTTTATTTCACCATTGAGTGACACACTTGTCTTTTTCTATTATTATTGTAATCATTTTGGTTTTGTTTTCTTAAAAACCAATGACATGAGGGTATTTTATCTCAAGAATCATATATGAACTTGTTATTAATCACATTAAATTCATTCTTGTAATGAAATTTAGAGAGAATTATTAATTGAATACTATTTTGATATATTTCCTACTAGATATGTATGATTTTGTGATAAGTATCATGATAAATAATCCTTTTACTATGATGCATGTATTGGTAAGTGTTATGGTTGAATTCGTTGTATGATAATCAATGGTCTCTAAGGGGTATGGGCCCTCGTAGATAATAATTTGGTTGGAAATGTTTCAACCATGGGATATATATTGTGTTTTTATGTGATATATTTAGATGTCAAACATTGATTTGTAGGGATTATGGGACCCCATGTTTCATAATTTGGAAAACGGTTTAATTATTTTGAAAAAATTGGGGTTCTGGGAAAATTTATGAGGATTGATATATGAAACCCCATAAAAATGGTGTGTGATGATTTGAACCGAAAACTTGTATTTTTATGTTCGAGATGATAGAAAATAACTTATTTACACACCGCTTAATAGGTGTAAACACCATGTGGTGATTGACCATGTTTCTAGCCATGTGAGAGACAACATGGGTTGTTGGTTTTTAGTTAGTTGACCTCATGTACGAAATATACAAACAGTGTAGTTTTAATTAGGTGGACCATGTGTTACTATGGCCATGTGAATGTACATTTCCAGGAGGGAGAACATGAGTACACACCATGTACATGGGATGTTTACATACCTTATATGGCAAGATTACACTCTTATGTCTGAGCTAGATGGTACATGCCATGTGTGGTTTTGACATGCTTTGTACAACGTTTTTGGTACCCTTATGGAGTATTTTTATGTTTTATCCCCTTTTTTAGTTTTAGACTCGAGATTATTCCTTTCTACATATTATTCCAGTGTATATTGTAATACTGAAACATGTGCTTCCATATGAGGTTTTCTAGGGGGTATTTTGGGGTTCTATATAAATTTAGAGGATTCCCTCAAGTTTTCATTTTTAGCCATCACCATAGAGTGAGAAACCATTTGAATGATTGGATTGGTGTTTGGAATTATCTAGTTTAGACATTTGATCATAGATGAGTTGTGAGCTATCTCTATTGACCTATGATATTCTTTGTAGTTCTATATTTGCTTCCTCTAATCTGTACTATTTTCAATTATCCCTGCTATATAATGTATTCAATTAGGTATATTGGGAGTATCCCATGTTGGATTCTAGTATGTGTTGGATATGACAAATCATGACCATAGTAGGGGGATTTTGGAAGTATATCTATTTTTTGGACACCCAGAGATGACCCATGGGGCCAACTGAGGGATGAGTTCGTAGAGTAAGGTTTTGAACTTTCCTATTTTGATATCTTTTCTTTTTAGCTATTAGTTTTTGTTACTTCTAGATACCCTCGTGTATGGGTAGTTTAACTATTTAAAGTTAGGTCTTGGAACATATATGTGAGATTTCATCCATAGGATTATTCATTTAGATTTCTCCTAACTAAAACGTCTTTATGAAAATAGTAAATATATTGTTAGGACATTTTTCTGGGATTCTATGCATAAGAAATGTAAGGGTCTTTTTCATGGTAGGGAGCACCCTTAAATCATACTATCTTATTTACTTGTGAGAGCTTTCTGATGTTGGTTTCTCTTAGGTTTCTTATTACTACAAGGATTTTTGTTTTATAGATACAATTTTTTTGGATGAGTTGTCATTTTATCATGACCATTGATATGGGAATAACCAATGTGGAAATCTCGGTTCATCATGTTAGAGATACATCGATCGTCGTCAAATTCTTAGGAGGTCATGTGAACCACTCATTCCTTAGGTGATGCGATACATAGTATATAATCTTACCTGTAAATGATTATGTTGATGGTGTTATTTTGATCCATTTCCTACTTGATACATATGGTACTAGGATGTGTAGGTTGGAAAACCTATGAATAGTACATAGAATGTTGAGGTTTATTTGTAGACATAGGGTAGTATATGTTGACATATGTTGTACCCATCAAGTGTTAAATGATAAAAATATTTGTTGAGTTCTATTAAAAAGTTAAATTTTGAGTTGTTTTGTTTTTTATTGAGTTATCTTTATAGTAGAGTGACCTGAGAATTATGAAACCATGTTCATACCACTACTCAAGAGGAACATCTTAGAATTAGGTGTTTTAATTTTTTTTAGTATATCTTTTCAATTATAGTGCCACATGATGTGATGTGGTGAATTTTCTTTCTGGAATGAAACTCGTGAATTTATGTTTGTTTTAGTATACCATGTTTGAGAGAATTTAATCCTTCTCAAGTGGTGGGTAGTGTCACATTTGTTCTGCATGAAATGTGACCTTCCAGGTAGAAGGATGAAAAACAAGGACCATTTGGAAATGTTTGATTATACATAAATGCCTTTAAGGCACATGAGTCTTGTTTCATGTTGATGATTTCAAAATATATTGACAATTTTTGTGGTTTGATATGTGTGAAACCCTTATAAGGCACCGATGATTATGGGTGGATCTTATTGGTTTATCGTAAGATATAACAAAAATTCCTTCGGATAAAGGCAGTGTGATTGGTTGCAGGGAAATGTGTCGACAAGATATGATGAGTTTATTTTTGGAAACCAAAAATTAGAGATTCTGTGGTTCTTTTTTTAATCCTTGAAATCATCTTAGTGTGATCTTTATTAAGAGATGATAATGTACCCTATCTTGACATCATTATGGATGCACTATGAGAGACTCAGTTATAAGTCATGTTATAGTTGAAAATTTTTGGGATTGTTTGTGATCACATTAAATGTTAGGAAATGGAAGCATTGTTTTGGTGAGGCTTTGTTAATCAAGATTTATTCATTGGTTTTTGGTAAAAATTCCTTGAATAGACTATGGATCCCTTCAATTTTCTTCAACGTGAATTCAAGACAAATGCGAATATGGGATCAGTTACTGTTTGGTTGTGGACTTTTGGCCTTGTACCAAAGGCTCACTGGTAATGGGGTGTATGGATCACCTTGTTGAGTTTCATGGACTTCTAGTTGATGAATCTGAGGTTATGTTGTACTTATAGTCAGGCTCAAATGTGATTCTTTGAAAAGGGGTAATGATTACAATGGGATGGATCTAGATTTTTCCTCTACTCGTGCTATGGAATGACCCCTTTTAATGATTATTATATGGTTTGAAAAGGGATATTAATCAAGTGATAGTTATAGTATTTTTTGAAAAGGTTCATTTTCAACTCATGGTGACTTTCAAGAAGGTTTTGTGTCCTATTGTATCACATCAACCTCTTTAGAAGGGCATTTATACGATAAGACATCAAGTCATAGATTGACTAGTTATCATTATTTTCCTCCGATATAGTTCGATTTGAGAAATTTTTTTCCCTAAAACTGTGTAAAATGGATGTGGTGTGAATTTTGGGATGTATTTCAATTGAAGAAATCATGAACAGTTTTGATAAGGTCAATCAGGGTTAGAACATTATTTGTTATCAGGCTGCATTTATGACATCAGTTGTGTTCAGGTTCACTGAGAGAAAGGAAAATCACGCTGGTATAATCAATTGAATGCATAAGGGTGTGATTTGTGGAGTTTTCCAATGGTTAATGTGACATGGTAATTATTTCATGATAGTTTTTATTGATATGATCATGAATTTTGTGCTCTTCCTACTGATCAAGGAAAACTTCAGTGTTGATGAGATTGGGAGGTTGTACATCCATGAGATTGTGTGATTTCATGGGGTATCACATTAAATAATTTTAGATAAGGATTCACAGTTTACTTATCATTTCAGGAAAGGGCTATATAGGGCACTCAATAAACTTGTTCTTTTGAGCACAACTTACTACCCCCAGATAGATGGCCAATCAAATGGCATATTTCAAGCGTTGTAGGACACGGTTCAGGAATGCGACCAAGATTTTGGGGGTTCATGGGAGAGGAAAATTTCCCTATTTGAGATTTCCTATAATGATATATATAAATATAGAGTTTATATGAAAAAATATGATACTTATTATGGTAGGACATTCCAATCACCCATGTGTTGGTTGTAGGAAAGAGATGCAGTTATACATGGACCTCATCTTGTCAAGGATATCACTGAGTAGTTTTATTTGATTCGAAAGACGATGTCCACTATACAGTCTAGACAGAAATCATTTGTTGACCACCATATATGAACTCTTGTGTTCATTGTCAGGGATCATGTTTTCTTACATGTTTCCCTGAGGTTGGGATATAAAAGGATATAGAAGCAGGGGAATATTTCACAGAGATACATCATGACATCTTTGATTATGGAAAGGGTTGGGCTAGTTTCCCATTGGTTCAATTTATCATAGAGTTAGTAAGATATGTAGTGATTCTTATATGATACTCATTTGAGATATTGCTATTCAGATCTGTCTCATGCTTTTTATCATAAGAAGGATGAGTTATAGGAAGATGCCTCTTTTGAGGAGCATCCTATAAAAATGTTCAATCATAGTATGATGTTTTACATGGATGGTTTGTTCTTATTGTACATGTGTTTTGGAAGAACGATTGAGTACATGATGAGACTTTAAAGAGGGAGGCTGTTGTACATTCTATGTGGATGGTGTTGTTATTAGATATATCTTTCCCACCCATGGATGGGAAATCCATGGATGAATTTTTTTATGGGGGATGTTTTTAAGAATCTAGTTCTTGGTAAAAATATTTTCTTTCTATGTGGAACTTGGTAAATATGCATAAAATTGATTAAATGTTTGATCTACACCTTACATGGGTAGAATTCATGTTTACACACTTTGTATTTTTAAGCACACGCCATGTAATCTAGTTAGAAGGTCAGTGCATGGCATGTAAGGGAAGTTGACCGCATGTTGAACAGTAAAAGAACCTACACTGAATGTAGCTCCTCTTACACAATGTGTATTTTATAATTTTAATATAAAACTAGAATTAGAATGGTTATATATCATTTTTGATATACGTGGAACTAGTATAATGGGGAAACAATGTCGAAATGGTATTTCTCTCTTTTTTTCGTCTAAACCCTAGTTCTTTTTCCATCAAATGCATTTGAACTCAATCAGAAATCTCTAGATTAATATTGAGTTGTTCTTCATGATTTTTTTTCTTTACAATGTTATCATAGCAAGACCATTTTACCTCATGTTTTAGATTTACTTCATTCTATATAGAATTAGATGTTGATGTAAGATGTGCAGAGTAACACAAAGACAAGGTAGGTGTTCTGGGGACTTCCATGAATTTTCATGTTGTTTATATGTTAAGTAGGGTATCACACCCATGTTTAGGTTGTCTCCAAAAATAGAATTGACCCATTATAATTACTAATTTTGAATAGGTAATTTTTATATGTGAACTAAATCATTTACGAGGTTTCATGATGTGATTGTGGGAAACTTGTTTTGTGTATTTACCTCTTATAACCAATGATTATCAGTTTGTGCTAGGATGCCTATAGTCATGAATATTATTCCATTTTTATGGATCTTGAAAATGAAATTGGTTAAATTTCATGTTTTTTCACATGAGATAATTAAATTTTTATGCCTTGTGATAGATTAATTCATTTCTTAGGCATGTGATTATAATTTACCATGTGGGTTTATAATTGTTAATCAAAATAATGGTATTGTTAATTTAAAGGCTTATGACTTGTTTATGAGCATAACTGATATTATATTTTTTTAACCTTGTGATACTATAAATTACATATGTTGTTTCTATTTTGAAATTATTATATACATAGTTTTACACTGACACTTACTGAAATGGTTATATATTGGTCTTGGCCCATATTTATTGATGATATACCTATGGGTGATATTTTTCTATGCCGCTGGGTAAGGTCTTTTCTATGCCTGTGACAAATGATTTTGTTATGCCTACGTGCATGGTTTTTTTCTATGCCTCTAGGTGAGTATTTTTATATTCCTGAGGGTGAGGTTCTGTACAAAATATTCAAATGGATGAATTATGACACGTCTTCTAGGACAAAGAAAAATTTTTTATAAATCATTCCCTTATATCTTTTTAAATTTTCTTTTGATACAGCAGTTGTGCTAACATTATATGGGAGACCGATGGGCTGAGGCGAGATCTGGAAATCATTATAATCTAATATAATTAAATTTTCCATTGAACTAGAATAGAATAAAGAAAAATTAGTACTTGTAGGATTGATTAATTTTGAGTACATCCTAGTTTAGTACATCCAATTTTTTACAATACCAATTTCATATATTCATAGGAATATAATCATAGATAATTGTTGATTGAATATTAGGGTTTATTTCTCATACACAAATTTGGTCATGTTTTTCGGCCCAATGAGATTATATGATTTCTTTGGTCGATAAGGGAAATCACCCTTTTATAGGTACTTGATGGGTTGTTTTAGAGTATGAGTGCATGGGACCCGGATGAGACTTCTGATTATTCTGAGTTCTCTTATGTAGTTCTATACCTAGGTATTGTATCTTCTATTTTATTTTAGTGTATCCTGATTTGGATTCTTTTCTAGAACACGTGACATGCTGCATCATATTTTGTAAGGAACGATGCTTGGTTATTTATTATATAATTCTTCAAATGTTGTTTTAACTTGTATGTTGTTTACTATTTCTTACATTATGTTATTATTGATTCCATTGTCTAACACACTACAAAATGAGGGAATACTTTCCCTACTATCACACCATCGGACCATACAACAAGTTGTTAGACTCAGTCCTTTGTCAAAATGCGCTTAAGGCCATGTTCCCAACTAGCTACACGGAACTAGTTTAGTGGAATCCAGATCCAAGATGTCACAAGAAATATAAAAATAGTATGACAAAAGAAAAATAATGCTTAAATACAATTTTGTAGCATCCTACATCGTGTTCCACAAAAATTCTCTCGGAGATAGTGGGCTATATGACCTCAAGCATACCTCCACAAATTCCAGAAGATGTAGACAATTAGAGAGGGCCTAAGATATGTCTATGGGGAGACTAGTAACTCATTGTCTAGAGTATGAAAAATGTTATAGGATAATTAATAAAAAGAAGAAGTGTAATTGGTAACATACAACATCATAAGATCATGAAGATAAATCTTATAGAAGAAATTAATAACATGTTGAAACTGAATCTTGATAACAATAGAAGATACACGAAATGATGTACATTGTATAGAATATTTTTATAAAAAAATTGAGAATGGGGTACTACGGATAAGATCATATACAACATTCTAAAAAATATATAAAATATTAAATAATCTATTACTACAAACATCTCAATCATATGATTGGACCTCTTCCCCATACTCCATCTTAGTCTGTAAATTTGTCCACCTTCACTTTACAAACTCTTTACTATATCAATACCTGTGATCATGAATTATTCCTGGGTTTTAATTGAGGCATAAGAAAGGTGTGAGATACAATCCCAATAGGTTGGGACCTATTATGTCTAGGAAAACATGTCACAGGTAATAAAAGAATGACTATGTTTCAAAATAGTAAATGTAGGTAAATAAGTGACTATATAAAAAACACCTTAGTTTGGGTATCTAAATTGGACACTCAACTGACACAACCTGCATTGGTGTAGGAAGTATATGTAAAATTAGGGAACTATAAATTTACCTGTAAGTATTAAAGGAAACTTTTAAAAAACGAAAATAAAGATGGTAAATGGCAAGTTTCTATTTTGGTTTGGTGTCACATCTTCATGTAATCTTCAAACATGCCGCAAAATAAATGTGAAAAAAACTTATAGAATAAAGAATAAGATTTGACAATACATGTCTAGAGACATAACCACTTCTATGGAGATCTAAATAGAATCCCCAGGGTCTCTAAGATTATATTTGATACAATCAATTACGTAGATCGTATCCATGGAAACTCATATAGGTGTTCGTTGTATCACCCATGGCATAGTAAATCTGAGTCTGTACCAAGTATCTGATAGAGGGGACTGGGTATGACATGTGGTATGGAGTAGGAATATTTAGAACATCTATGTCCTCATTTTCTCCCCCAGGGATCTTATGAAACTCAAAAGAATAATTAAACCTCACATTGAGCCCATAAATGGATTACCTAAGTATTGCTCCTGGTGAATCATGTATTTCCAACCATGAACAATAAGTCCATCCATGAAGCAATAATATGAGACCTATCTTATCTCTCTACCAATAGAAGGTGATCAAAATTATCTAAGGCACATCACTAGGCAATCTATATAAATATATAAACAATGTCATCAAAAGAAAGAAAATATTTCATGCTACAACGTTATTAAAATAATACAATTCATGCCATCAAACATGGAATAAAAAAATTTCGACAACTGTAATCTCCATGATCCAAGGTGTGATCTCATGGAAAAATAAAATAATCAAATTAAACGGAATTAAAAGAATATACCCAAGGAATTGTAATATAATATACGTAATTCATTAATATATGGAACTAAATATGGAACTCAAAAATTATTTATAAGAAATTAATCATAATACACAAAGAATTCAATGAGAAGCATCAAAAATAAAACTCACACATGGAAATTTAAGCATTTAAAGAATGGAAAATTGAACATTGTGGTGGGAACACAAAAATTAGTGGCCAATGAAAAGAAAAACATCCATATGAAGGTATTCACCATACTGGAGGGTCATATATGATAAGGGGAACTAGAAAAAATAATTTATTACAAAAAAATTTAAGCATCATTGAATGGTCTTGGTGAGAGACACGACAGTACATCATTTATTTTGTGACAGATTATGTTGAAAATGACTACATCAAATAAAAAAAATATTATATATCCACTCATCAATTTTACATTATTTATTTGACCTAGAACAGATGAAATTAAATGAATTGTCTAATTTCCCAAAAATATGGAGAAATCAATAACACCAAAATAGCACAGTGGATGGAAGTGTAACTCTGAAACAGATAACAGGGGAAGATATATCATTCTATGATGGATCTAGGACATCAAAAATTGAGGGAAATAGTGTAGAAATACGGGAGGATGGTTGATAACAAGTTCTTGAGGAGGAGGATCTCAAGCACCAAATAAATGTTGGATCTTCTAGAAATGAATCAAAGAGGAATCATATATAGATTAAAAATCATTAAGGGTAAATAGGGTTTTCACCGAAAAAATAGGGGTATTGTAGTTTAGCATCATGTTTGGATGAATTATGTTCCAATCCTGCTCCTTTTGCTACTTTAAATGGTTTCACAAAATGGTTTGGACCATGAGTTGACTAACCATGCATAAATTATGCAGAACCTCCCTTTTCAAAACCAATAGATAGACACATGAGAATTCACCTGTGTCACACTGTAACATATTCAGTAATTATATAATAAAAATCATTCATATTTATTATTATATAAAAATTATATAGTAATTTATCCTTAATTGGGTTCTATCTTTAATAGTATGATGGAAACACTATAATGGTTTCTCCAAAATCTAAAATTGCACACTTGACTGAGTTATACCGAAAAATAATATATTATTAATATATTTTTTTTATGTTGTAGTTAACAAACTATTATTATAATAGTAGGAATGAATATTATTATCTAATTAATGAAATGTGTTTTACACATTATTATATAATGATTCATTGATTAACAAATTAATTATAATTAAAAAAAACCAAATGAATAAAAATGACGTGTTTTTATGAAAAACTATTTTTGTGTGAATAATAGTTTTTCTAAAATAATAAATTCACCATTTTGGGATTATATTAGTGGAATATAAATTAAATATTTTTATGAAAATTAATCTTATCTGTTTTATAAAAATTATATAATATTTAATTCAAATAAATGAATAAAAGAAGTATTTTTTACAAAAAAACAATGTTTAAAGCCTTTTTCTAGAAAACACATTTTAAATATTGTTTCGATCACTTTTATGTGTTATATATGACTAAATAATCTTCTTTTTTGGTTGTAGGTCATCAAAATTTATTGTGGTTATATTTTTGTGTTTTTCTGATTAAATTCATATTTTAATGAATAATGAAAAATTATGCATTTTAAGGTATATATATGACATTTTTCTATTAATCCAATTATGCTCATTGGATGATTTTTCAAGTTAATGTTAAATATTAAAACTATGTGATGTTTTGAACATTTTACTTAAACAATATAATTTCTCAATCCATCAATGTGGTTAGAATTAAACTAAATTTAATCATTTACTTGAAAATAATTCTTAAAAAAAGACTTACATGGTTATAATCCGTATGCAAAATATAGTCCAAGAGGATAAAAACAATTTATGTTAAATAATAAATTTAGAATTATATTTACAATAGTTAGTGGTAAATAAAGTAATTATGTGTAAAATTAAAATTATAATGTTATTAAATTTCCGTAACACTGGTCCCAATATAAGTGAATGAGTTATTATTGACTATGACCATCCTGTTCCAAAATTGTGAAATTTGGAATCCACATCAGTGTTCTTATGACATTTATAACATTTAATTTAATGTAAAATAAAATATTATATAAATATGTCTCTTCTTACTATATTTTTCCGGATATTGCGTAATTTAAGTTGTATTTTAGATTATGAATATTCATTATAAATCTTACAATATTACCTACATCATGGTATTTGATTTATGATTTTGATTAATTAAATAATTTTATTTTATTATGAAACAAAAATGTTGATGTAATAGATTTATTAGAGAAACAATCAAATAAGTGAAATTAATAATATTAAAACAAATATAAATAAAATATATTACTGCATCCAATAATTTTACTGATGAATATGTCATGTTATAGATTAGTTAATTTATTTTTTTAAGTAATAATGTTTTTATGTTTTTTTAAAAATTTATTGTAATGAATACTATAAAAATTGACTTAATTAGTATCTTAAAATATAAAATATTTAATTACTTGATATAAAATTTAGTTTTTTTAATATTCCATAAATATGTTTAGGTCAGTATAAAAATTCCATTAGTGACTCATTCATTGGTAAGTTGGAATTTTATCGTAATTATTTTAAATTTGAAAGTGTAAAAATGATAAAACAAAATGATAAGGATTATTTAAAAAAACAATGTATTATTTTAATTTTATGATTATAAATATACTAATAATCATCCTAATTTATAAATACATTATGTTAGTCCAATTTTGAGTTTAAATTGAATTCATATTGATTTAATAGTTTTAAAAATTCCAAGGGAGAACTTCAAATCTTCAATTAAAATTCACTCCTTATTGTCAACTAATCACACTTACAAAATTCTTTGGATTACAATGGATTTTCGAAAACACATTTCTATAATCCTTCTAAAACTTTTTTAGGCCCTAGATTAGGAATAATAGCCTCATTATAGGTTTTAATGTGCTAATAAATGTGATCATCCGAAGAAAAATAAATCTTTTTATTTATGTGTTTCTATTTTATTTCATCTTCCACATCTATTAAATATTCATCATATATGAATAACTAATAAAAAATTATCCTCAATTTAATGAAATGATATTCTTTTAATATAATCATCAAAATCCATCTCCACTTACATTACATTGGAACAGAATTAATAGTTCATTCAAACATGTGAACTATCACCTCCACGAACCAATCAAATTCATTTTTAGTAACTGTTTATAATGAGTTGTTATTATAATGTAATTAATTTTCATCAGTTATATTATATATGTATTAAAAATTCTATTATAATAATATTTCAATTATTTTTTCAAATTCCATGAAAATTAAATTGATAACATCGTTCATGCATACGCATGAACTATCATCTCTATGAAATTAGGTGACATGTTATTTTGTTATATAAATTTATTGATATAAATACATATATGTTTATTTAAATTATTAATAACATATTAATTATGTTAAGATTATTCTATTAAGATAATATAATACATAGAAGCTTTTTATAATGGTCAATTAAAAAGTAAAAATGATACTCACGTGTACGTATATATTACCATCTCCATGAATATATGATTGAACATTTTTCATATGAGTACTTTTTGTTTATATTTTAAATTATAATTATTTTCTAAAAAATGCTAAAACTTTCATGAATATTATTATGGAGATGAAGGAATTATGACCACATGGACTAGTGACATCAAACCATATTCGTTTTCAACTCAAGTACCGAATATCAAGAAGTCCTACGACAAGAAATTTAATAATTATATAATTATTATAACATGGTAATAAGTGATATAAAATGAATAATAAAGATGAATAAGTCTCTAAATAATATATAAAGTAACCTATGTATATTATTTTGTAATATAAGTATTGAATGTGATGAGTAAGACTCACGATAAAGGAGTTCATCTCAATCTCAATTCATTGATGGATATTTCGATAATACAATCAATAATATTTTATATAGTGTATACATATCTTATTTTACATTTAATTTAATTAAATTGTTTTCAAAATGAATCTTTTTCTACCATGAGTTTTACAAAACAACATAAGGGCTGTTTTTTATGTAAGTATAAATAATTAATTTTCTATCACTATGACCATTACTTTATATTTGGATTCCTTTATAAGACTTAATGTTTTTAAATGGAAAATAAATACCATATTTCCATTTTAGGTATGTCGGTATTGAAAATGGGTTTTATAATGAATTTATTATATCAATATCTTGGAATTATATCTTGTGATTACAACCTGGAAATGTTATTTATCCTTTATGCACGTTTTATATGAGATGATTATGTAATGATTCTTGGTCATTGCAAACATATATAGGTGGTTCCTTGTTAAAATGAGGCTGGTAAAGACTGTGATAGCTCTCTAGTGAATTGGAAAATGAGACAAAGTTAAATGATATGATTTATCCTAATAGATATAGGGAATATAATGTGACGGATATTTCAAACGTAAATATGAATGTTAAACCCTATGTATATGTGAATGATATAATGTAAGTATTATATCGATGTCACAAGTTAACTTTATGATTTTTGATATCTATGATGTTTTCAAATAATATTATAATTTCACAATAAATGTTTTAGAAAGTCCATTTTATGAATAAAAAGTCTGATTATTTGAGTAAAATTTCATCAGTGTAAAATATTCATGGACATACAGTTTCATTCTTTATTTATATCCCTTACTGATTATTTTGTGCTCATCTAATGTTTTTTAAATTCTTTCCATAGGTTATAAAAATGATTAAGAGAAAGTATAAATACACGATGAATGTTTTGAAGAGTTTTATCATGGAAAATTATGCATATTTTCTTATAAAATGTTTTAGACAATGAAAATTTGTTTAATGTGTAGGATTTTATAACATGTATTATATGAGATGTTATGTAATAGTTAGGGAATAATTCTTTAAAAATATAAGCTTTAAAAGATCCTCAATATGAATGAATATCAATTCTTGTCATACCTTATGACTATGTGATGTATAAGTTTGGTTCCTTATAGTTAGTAGAAAAGGATAATTAAGAAAACATTGGGTAATTAATGTATTTGGTTAGGCATACAATAATTTTATATTATTATTCTTTCTTATAAATCATTATTCTTTAAGTTTACCAATTGAGGAAAGTCATAAAGAAATGGAAGGTGGAGGATCTCAAATAACATTCATATCGCTTTTTGATGAATTTCATTCAATAATTCATATTAAGTCATGTCTGGATGATTAAAAATATTTCTATCATTCAACTCTCTTGGAAATATGTGTATGAGATAGGAAACACCTCCTTGATACCTTGATACCATCATGGATCAAGGGTTTTTAATCAAATAACGTTTTTTGAATATTCTAATAGTTTCAAAAAAGGTAAATATTTTCAAGGAATTTTAGATATTTTAACATATCACAAGATTTTGAAGAATATTATTATTTTAAATACAATCAGAATAAGGATACCCTTACACTCCCTATTTATACATTGTTTTAAAATATTGTCTATTTGTACATACTTATGGTATTTTAAAAGGACCATTGATTTAATGATTTATGTAGAACTCAGTATGACTTGTTTATAAATATCAATTTTTATCAACTGCTTAGAAATTATATTCCATACATGATTATCTTGAAAAACATTTTTTTTCTGAACACACATATGAGCAATATGGAACAAGATATATTTCGATAAATAAATAAAGTGATTTTGAATAATCTATAATTAAATTTCTCAATGCATGGGTCTTCTATTTACATTAACCTTTTAATGAACAATCATTGTGGACACCATTATTATGGTATGGTGTTCATTCTTTTGGGAATATTTTTATTAAATCGTATGGATTTGAAATAAAAAATTTCAATATATATAATACTTCATGAATTAATATGATGAGGTCATTATGAATTTGGATGAAAATGAGAGTTATAATAAAAACATTGATATTAATTTTTTTTTATTTTTGTGTTTTATAAAAATGGACAACCCACAAGATGTGTGAAAAACTCTAATATCTAGTAATGTGGTAGGGATCGAACACACGATCGAAGGATGAGAAGGGTGCACCACCAACCACAAGTAGAAGTGAATTCCCTGGTTAGTATTACGTTTTCTTTTTATTTAAACATGTTTATAGAATAAAAATGTGTTTATTTATTGAACTTATGCTTTATCAAATAGACAACCTAAGCATAGGAAAATAATTTTAATATTATGTGATTAATTCTATTCTAAAATACGTTAAGTATTTTGGGAACCCTGTATACCTAAGGAAAATTTAATACTATGGTATATTATTTGAAAAGTATAAATTGAGTTAAAATTTGTAAGAATAAATGATTTTAATTCTAGAAATACGGAGAATTAGGTTATTTATGGAAATGATTATACTTTCGTGGAGAATAGGTGATTTGGAAATTACTTTTGGTTTTGATTCATTAAGAGTGATTGGTTTCATTTTAGATATATTTTAAAATTTATCATGTAATACTATGTGATCAAATACTTCTAAATTTTTCATTTCAATATTAGTTAATATTATTAATGAATTTTATGGATAGTTATTTAGTGAATGAATTATGTTGATCCTTTGGTATTATAGTTGAATTTTTGATATTGAAGGTAGTTTTTATCCTAAATGGTTTATTATATATTGAGAATTATGTTTATATAAATATAAACACATTTTTTTGGATAATGTATCTAGATTGGAGAAATATATAGTTAATATTTTTGGGATATGTGATTCAATATAATTTGATTAATATTTAATAATCATCATTTGGATGAAGAAATGATTTTTTATTAGAAAATTATTAAAGGATAGAAATCTACTTGTCAAATAAGCATGAATCATTATTTTCATAGTCTATGTAGTAAAGTAGTTCGAAAATATATTAAAATGATCTTACAAAAATATTTTATGATTACTTTTCCTACTAAACAAATCAATAAAATTTAACCAATCTAAAATTTGAGGTTTTTTTATTGATAACATTCTCTTAAATACATTTTCTATCAATCTACATTATAACTTGATGGTTTGTTTTCTCTTCTATATTCATGTTTTCCTACATAGAACCTATAATAATTTTTCTCTTGGTTGACCGATGTACTTTGAAATAATTCTTTTAATGGGGAGGTTTTTACTCTAATTTTTGATGGAATTAAATTAAGTTATTTTAATTGTGATACCTTTGTTACTAAGCCCAAATTTAAAATGGGGAGGACACAATTTCAAAATCGGGATATATAATATACTATATAATTAGAAATTAATGATTTTTATATTTATTAATATTTATTAATTATTTATAAATTTTACAATAATGGGGCTCTATGTTTGATAGCATTCCTCACACGCAATAATGAGTTTTTCAGAAGTTTAACATTGTAGGGAAGACAAATCTATACTGAAAAAAACATTTAATTTTATTATTTTGATATGTATTAATCAAATTTCCTTTAAAAAGGAAAAAATTTAATACTATTAAAGAAATTATGGAATAGGGTTTACCAATGTTTATATAATGATTCATTTGTTGTCAAATTATTTTGAAATTAACATAGAAACCAATTGAAAATAAAGGATGTGTTTTTTTGGAAAAATTATTAAAGTATGAATAATTATGTTCATAAAATAAAAAATCAAACATTTTGGATTTTATTAATAAAAAATAAACAAATTATTTTTTTTATATTTCATCTGTTATGTTTTTTGACATTATATGAGATGATATTAAATTATATGAATTAAATGACTATTTTAAAAAAAATTATGACCTTTTGATGGAACACCATTTTGAAAAATAATATGTTCTTCTTTTGATGTTATATATGAAGAAATAAAATTCTTATTTAGAAACAAGACATAAAAATTTAGTTTTTTGGATTATTGTTATTTTTCATATTAAATTCATATTTTAATGAATATTGGACAATACATCATTTTAATTCAAACCGACATTCCAAATAATTTATTTATATTGTCATATTACACTATTATGTGATTTAATTAATAATTGTATGAAAATTTCCTCAGTTAATTTAATTAGTTTATGTGATTCTTTTTCAAAGTAATGTTAAATTGAAAAATAATGTGATATATTGAACATTTTATATGAAAAACTCATTTTATCAATATGTCAATGAGATCATTATTAAACCTAATTTAGTCACTTTTATAAATTGAATTTTTATAAAAATACATACATGTATTTAATATGAATTAATTTTTTTCAATAGTATCGATATATATTTTTTGTGAATACTTATATTAGTATTTTATTTATATTAGTAAAAAGTAAGCATGGTAACTAAATTTAAAATCTATATTATAATATTATAAAAATAACTGAAAACTTGTCCTAATATTATTTAATGAGTTATTATTGGCAATTAAAATCATTAGTCTTAAATTTTGACCTTTGGAAGGCACATTGGTATGATTTTTAAATTTATAACTTTTAATATTATGTAAAGAAAAATATGTCATAAATATGAATAATCTTACTAAAATAATTTTTTACAGGGTTTTGTAAGTTATATCTTGAAATATTTATATTAATTATGAAAATAAAATCATTACCTATATAATGGTAATTTATTTATAATTGTATGTAATTAAATAATAAAATTTAACTATGACACAAAGAAGAGGAAATAATAGATTTATTAATGAAAGCCTCAAAAAATGATATTAATAATATTAAGAAAAATATAATATGAAATATTTGATGTAGTAAAAAAAATTTATTTATGAAAATGCTATTATATAGATGATTTACTATATTTAATCTATATAATCATGTTGATATGATTTTTTAAAAAGACATTTTTAGAATAATGTCAAAAATTATATAAACCATATATTAATATATAAATAAATTAATTAAATTATATAAATTCACATAAAAATATAATAATTTTTTAAATACTTTAGGTAATTACATAAAATTTATTAACGAATCACTCACAGGTCGTTTTTAATGTTAGGGTAATTATTTTAACTCTAAAATTGAAAATTACTTGATAAAATAGTAAGATTTATAAAGGTTAAAACAAAAATATAAGGATAATAAATTATTAAGATCTTGTCTACTACTAATTGGATGATCATATTTATACTCATACTAACCCTATATTTGAATTAAATGAGATTGGATCTATTTCTAATCAAATTTCAATTTATAATAATTTAATACTTTTGATAATTTCAAGGGTACCCCTCCCTATCATATAATAAGATACCCATTCCTCTCTATTAATCACACATACAAAAATTTTGGATAATAAAATCTCTAAAAAAACCATCCCATTATTCCCTACCAACATTATTGAGTCATTATTATATGTATAACACCCTTTAAATAGTTGATAAGGTGTTAAAAAATTTGATCATCTAAAGGAAAGGTAATTCTTTTATTTTTGTTTTTCTATTTTATTTCTTTTCAAACATCCTTTAAATGTCTTTCATCCATGTGGAAGTAATAAATTATAAATTGTTATTATAAAAAGAAATTATTGTGTTAATATAATAACCTAAATCCATTTCCACTTCTATTAATTGGGAAATAAATTAATCTTTTTGTGTATGTGTGAATGATAACCTCCATGAGCCGATCTAATTCGTTTTTTCGATACTATCTATTATGAATGGTTATAATAATATAATTAATGTTCATATTTGATATTCATGACATATTAATTATTATGTTATTATAATATATCAATTATTTTCTCACATTACATGTGCATAAAAAAGATAATGTTGTTCATGCGTACGTGTGAACCATCGCCTCCCCAAGGAGATGTGACTAACTTTTATTCATTATATTACTTGTATTATATATATAATTGATAAAAAAGTATTAATATGATATTAATGATTTTATTGTCATTGTTTAATTATAAAATAATACTTAAATTATTTCCATAATGATCAATTTATAGTTGAAAACATTACTCATGTGTAGGTATAAGGTACCCTCTCCAGGAATATAATGTTGTTAATTTTTCATAAAAATACTTACTGGTATTATATAAAATAATAATTTATGTATAAAGATGATAATAATGTGAATAATAATATTTTTGATATGATGGAATTATGACCACATAGAATTTCATCATCAAACAACATTCATTTTCGACTTAAGTACTGAATATCGACAAAATGTCCAATATGAAATTTAATTTTTTTAATTTTCATATAATGATAATAAGTGATATAAAAGAAATTATAAACTTCAAAAATTTATCATCTATTTATAAATAAATCTAGGATTATTATTTAAGTATATAAATATTATATGTGGCGAGTTAAACACTTGGTATAAAACATCATCTCAATATACATTCTTTGAGGAATATTTCTATAATATTAACCATCTTCTTTTATATGTTGTATAATTGACAACATTTAAATTTAATTTATTAATTTTTTTTCTAAAATAATATTTTTCTAGGAAATTTTTTATTAAATGTAATTTTGAATTCTTTTACGTAAACAATGACAATTAATTTTCTATCCCCTTTACCATTATTTGTTATTTGGTTTCCTATATAAGCGTTAATGTTTTTAAACTGAAAATAAATAACATATTACATTTTTAGGTATTTTTTTATTGACAATACTATATATAAGGGATTGATTCTATTAATAATGTGAAATGATATAATTTGATTAAAATATAGAAATGTTATTTTTTCATTATGAAATTTTAAATTTTAGGAATATGTTATGGTTATTAATAATTGTTTATATATACAGGTGGTTTCCCAAAAACCAATGGTGGTTGAGCCTATGATAGCACACCAATGCATTGTGTAATTTGAATATGTTAAATGAAAAGGATTATTCTATGGTATTTATGAAATATACTATTATGGGTATTCCAAACATATCCAGGAAGGTTACTCCCTATAAAGATGTGAAATATAAAATGTGAATAGGATATGGATGCACATGTTCCCTTTATGATTTATGATTTCTATGATTCCTTTTAGGAATGATATTATTTCATGTTGTTTATTAAAGAACTTATGTTTTATGGTTTAAAAGAATAATTTTGTGAAAAATGTTTTATGAGATTAAAATATTCATAGACTAATGGTTCTATTCATAATTTATATCCCTTAATAAGATATTTGTTCTCATACCATATTTTTGAAATATTTTACACATGGTGTATGGATGTTTAAGAGAAAATAAGGAGTTAAGAATAATGTTATGAAAAATAATTTAACTAAAAATAATTCATATTTTATATTAAACTATTTTAGATTATGAAAACAATTAATAATGTGTAGACTGGTCTACTATGTAATATTTGATATGTTAAGTAATGGTTACAGACTATTTCATTAAAACCCTAGTCCAGAAAATATTCTAAGCGTGAATAAATGTAAATTCATGACTTAACTCAACACTGTAATTTTTAATTCTGGGGACGTACAGACATTGTGTCAAATAAACTGTGCATCCCTTAACAAACCACTGTCTGCAACCATGATGTTTACAGAAACTATGTGGGCTAGGATATAGGGTTTACTCTAACCTTGCGGTCTAGTCATTGTAACGCCCCCAGATTTTATAGTACATTATTATTTTCAAAGTAATTCAATAACTTGCACTACACACAACACTGTGTCCAAGCACAACACGAATTACCAAACTAGCAGTTCAAAAGATGTTATGAATATTATTAGCTGGATTTGAAATTTTATATATTCCGTATAATTTTAAAATCCATATTATGTGTTTCTTAGACATAATATAAGAAGAAATTGAATTTTTTTGTTACAGAAAAAAGTTTTAGGGAATGCAATTTTATCTCCTTTTGATGGTGAAACCGTTTTAAATACAATTTTTGACACTTTAATTTATTAAATATGACAAAATAAACATCTTCATTAGAATCAGGACATAAAATTGTAGTTTGGATAATTTTTTGGTATTTTTCTGATAACATTCATATTTTGGTGATTAGTGAAAAATACTAAATTTTAATTAAAAACAAATTTTTTAATAAAAATAATTTATGGTGTTAAATTATAAATTTTATTGATTTTTAAATATAATTAGATTATATTTTTATCATTTAATACAATTAAGGACATTATAATTAATTTTACTTTGAAATTGGACATAAACAAGTTTCAATCATTTGATAGATATTGTTGCTTTAAAATGAGCTATATGTTTCGACAACGGGAATTAATATTATATTAATTAATGCAACTTATATTTTTTATATTTGTTAAAATAGAGATAAATTTTGAATTTGGAATATCAAATATAGCTTAGGGTAAATTTTTTGTATTTTTCTGAAACACTTTAATTTCATATGAATAGTGAAAAACAGTGAGTTATTGGTTAAAACCGCCTTTTTATTTAAATAATTAATTTTTTATAAGAAATTATTTTAGATAATAATAGATACATATTACATATATATGTTAAAAATAATTCATTGGAGTCATTTTTTATTATGTATATATATATAAATTTTATTGACTTATTTACTGTCTTTTTCCCACATTCTAGAAGTATTTGTAAATTTGCATAAAATTTTTTACAACTTATATGAGTTGAATTTAAAAAATACAACAGACAAGGTTATCCTCAGTAAGTAAAATGTGGTTTAATAAAATGAAAATAAATTTTGATGAATAGTAACTTTTGACTTTTATTTACCACCGTTAAAGGTAAATAGGGTAATTAAGGGTGAAAATGATATTTTTATTACCCTAACACATTTTCTAATTCTATTGGATATATATAATTCCCTAAAAAACCAACTTAGGAAAAAAAATCTGAACCTCTTTGGACCACATGGATTAGATTTGGACATTTATTATTATTTAATTCAAGGAAGTGTTAAAAGTGTTAAATTCAAAGTTTAATAACCCCACCATTTTTCATATAGGGTTACACATAAGATAAATTCAACTATAAATATTCATTAATGATAAAATAATATTTACCACATAATTTATTTTCTTTATATTTTTTTTTGGAAATTAAATAATTTATATTATTTATGACACAATGATGATGCAGTAATTACCTAATTAATGAAATATTAAAATAATTGATTTTGTAAATATCCAAATAAAATTAATTTTATACTTTGTATGAATTCAACTAATTTACCAGGTTAATATGATATTTTAGATATTGTTATATGAATTTTTTTAAGTAATAATGCTGTTATGAATTTAGGAAAAAATAAATACCAAATAGTTTCAAATTTACATTAAAGTGTTTTTAAAACAATTAATATATTATTAATTGATATTATATTCCTAAATATATTATGTTCAACAAAAAGACTTATATAATTATAGTTCTATCATTAATGAACCACTTCGGTTTCTCTTGGATGTATATTATATGTTCATTAACCAAATAATATAAAAATTCAAAGAGAAATGGTAAATGACAAACTATTAAACTAAGAGTTAATTTTAAAAGATAAGGTTAATATATCAACCCAAACCTGTCTAAAACAGATTGGTTTCGGTGGTTTTTGAACCATCCCTACCGTATACTTTAAATAAACCATTTTTGAGCCATTATAAATCATGAATGATTTTGTTATAAAATAGTATTTTTTTTCTTTTCCTAAGGTGCCCCTCACCGCTCTTATAAAAGGGAACCCCCCTTCTCTATAATTTATTCCTTAAATGGAAATTGACTCCACCAACCACTATACAAATACCCTCTCAACTATACTTCCTTAATCTTAGAGGCCTTCCTTTAGTTATGAAGCCAACCTATGGAGCCATTTTGATCAAATTAAAAGGAAGAACCCAAAGAAGAGCTAAATATTTCATCACCACATTCATGTTCATTTCTTCTTCCACATCCCCTTTCATTGTTGTTTCCATTAAAAAAATATTATCCCCTGTATATTCTATATACTGTGATGATATTATAAATATAGTACAACAATATTCATTATTCTATCCATCCTTTGAATGACATGTCACCATACGTGTGTACGTACTACTTACCATCTCCACATTGTGTTGTAATTGTTATTCAATAAATTATTATTTGGATGTGTATAATAATTATGTGTAATTTATGTAAATAATAAATATATCTTGATAGTTATTCTGTATATATTATATAACATCCAATTATATATTATTATAACATTAAAATAATGATATTCTCTCTCGTGCGTACGTACGGATTACCGTCTCCATGAACATGATGAGATTCATTCCCCATCGTATCCATTGAAGAATAATTTTCATTTGATGATTAAAATAAAATATTAAAGACCTAATATCATTCAGGATATGAAAAAGATACATCCAATCCATAATAAATGTGACTTATGTAACAAAGTATATAAAGGAAAACAAATCAGTTAACACCTGAAATAATGATAATACTAAGATATTATTAAAAAAGAAATGTTAAAAGATCATATATGATATCATTTTAATGTATATAATTCGTGAATAATTTAAAAACAATTATTTAACCATTATACATGAGTTTTACATACCCTCATCCAAGGAAAAGTACAAGGTAAGGTTTAATTTCACAATCACTTTATTATCCGAGGTTGTCTTTACGTATGTATGTACTGAGACCTCTTTATCACCCACATCAATTTTTCTTGAAAATATATTTCAAAACATTTTTACTATTTAATAGACTATGGTTTAATGTAATTTTTTTCATTTTTTGTCTTTTTTTAAAATTATTTGAAAGGAATCCTTTCGTCGTTTTCCAAACAAGGTACCTCATGACCTTTTTGACAAAATTACGGTAAGAATGATTTTTTAATTTATACAGTGGGAGCAGCTATTTTTTCCGTTATATCATCGTTGACGTATCCCTTACAATATTATATGAATATTTTCAAATATAATTGTTATCTTTTATAATTACGTGAATTTTATATGATTTCAAAATAGAATGAGTTATTTCTCTAAAAATGTTTTGATTTCTTCTATGTGAAAATCCTTTGACAAATTTTAAGTTTGTTTCAAGTTCATTTATTATGATACAAAACATCCATATTTCATTTAAGGTTGTTTGGAATGTTTTAATGTAGATTTTTAATTAAATTCCATTCATGGTATATGGATAAATTATTGACATTTCGTATGCCAATTTTTATATAAATGTTTATTTAATATTTAAACCTTATCTTATGGGGAATGAATTGGTCTTAGTCAGTGATGTGTGGAGCCCGCAATAGCTCCTCAATGCATTGATATGTCTCATGAGGCAAACTAGTGTCTTGTAACATGTCCTTGACAAAATCTTATTTTTAGTATGGGCACAAGGCTATGACTATGTGGTTATGAAAGTCTGGAATTATGAATTCTATCATTATGAAAGTGGATATCGATATTGAATGTGATTATTCGACTATTAGAATATTAATGTGAGCGAGTAAATGTCATTATTTTGATTTAAATTTTCCAAATTATGATTAAGTTTATGATGAAATGGATTATGATTTAGTTCAATACATTTCCATAAATGTTTATGATTATTTATGAATGTTTCTGCTATATTTTTATCCTTACTGAGTATCCGAGTTCACCACTTTCTATGTATTATTTTTCCCAGGATGCAAAAATGTTTATTATGACTAACCTATAGAGATTTTAAATGGGATCTTAGTTTTTTCCATTGAAACAATGTTGTGGTAGTTTTCTATTTTATGATGTAATTTAAACCTTATGAATGTATCTAGTACTTTGAAGGCTACTAAACTAAACTGTCTTTCGAGACTTTATCTTTTGTGATCAGGCCAATGTTAGGTAATACTGCACTGACTCTGGTTATCTAAGGTAGGGGAGTTATAGTTAGTATCGGAAGAAGTTTAGTATAAACCTTGTAAATGAGATTTAGATAATCATTGATTAGAGAACATAGTCCTAAGATAGACATTGGGGATTAATATATAAGAAATTTCTATAATCACGGAATTGTAGATATTTTTTGACATTTCTAAGAAATACATCTGTGTTTGGAAACGAGTAGGTAGAGGTGGCTCTTACACAAATGTATCATGGGGTAAAACATGAAAACACTGCTTTCAGCTAGTCTCGAAGAAGAACCGGTGCACGACAACAGTCCTTGCTGCACTCTTGGTTACAAAACTCTCAAGGGATATGCTTAGGATAATTCTCATTGTATTTATAAACAATTATGAAGGGATTATGAATATATACATCATAAAATAAAACATTTTTTGTGATTATGTATTATATCCATAAACAATTCAATTTATGTTAGGTATTTTACATTTTTGTAATTATTAATTGTAATTCATAAACTGGCCATATGTATTCCACTGTTAAGAAAAAGTGCCTAGTAGAAGCAATATAAATTCCAATAATACGTATGATCGAAAAAGTAAAAAGGGATCATATATTTCATATTTTTAAGCCATAATTTAAAAGTAAAATAGTCTCCCACATATTCTCAACATATGAAGAAATACAATCATGTGTTACTATGATAAGAGAATAATTCTCTGAGTCATATGGCTTTAAAGGGAAGCATGAGAAGAAAATGATGGTAGAGAGAAAATTGGATAAATGGAAGAGGGGGAAAAAGTATTTTCCCATATGTGATAAATGTGGAAATAATCACCATTGTAAATTTTTGAAGGGAATGGGTGTTTTTTAGAAGTGTGGAGAAAAAGGACACCAAGTAAATGATTTCAATGGCTTGAATATGGTTTCAAATGTAAAATGCTTCATCGACAAGTCATTGGGACACTACATGAATAAATTCCCCAGTCATCAGAGTATATCTAAAATGATGCTATTGGATAATAATAAAGTTATGATAATACCTCAGATGAAGAGGAATGCCATGTGTTTTTATTATTTTATTATAGAATTATTTCATTTGAGAGTTGTATCAACGATATACGGGTTAAATGAATTATGGAGATAAAGATAAATTGTAATATAGTACTATTTTATTAAGGATTTGAGATTATATGATTCTAAGAAAACTGAATTAATAGTAAGATAAAGTTTTTAAAAAAATTACATTTGTTGAAGGAATTTTAATCATTAATATGATCCTGATAATGAGTTAGTGATTTTGGAATAAGATATGATTGATTTGGATAAAATATATTGGATATTCTTGACTTCCTTGGAACTGATTAACATTTTTTTTATTTCATATTAATTAAAATATTCAAAATTTTGGGATATAAGCAATATATCCAGTATTATATAAAGGATAATGGATCATGAATGTAATGAAAATGGTTTTATAGTAATTCAGGGTATTACCATGTTTTAAAATAATATATGATGAAGGTGTTCACATGTTATTATGTTGGAAAAAGGATCTTCATTGTGTTTAACTTCTGTATAAATTTTGGACTGTGAGTTTTCATAGAAGAATTTTGGACAAGTCTAAAGGATGGAATGGATTATGTTTGAAATTGGATATTATTGATATGTTTGTTTTTGGATAGTTATAAAAAGGACAACACGCAGACCATGTGACAATCCATTGCGTCAGACAAAGCTGCGGGAATTGAACCCAGAACCATAGTGTGATGGGGATTTATCATCTACGATTGAAATATGTGAATTCACTGGATTGTATACTTTAGTTTTTTGTAAAGGGTCTGATAGGTGAATTATAAATTCATTACTTTTTTTTGGAACCCTATACGATTAGTATAAATATAATACTTTTTTTTAAATATTTTGGAGTGAAAAATGAGTTTGTGGTAGAAATTAGTTAAAGGATGAAACTGTACATTTCATGTATATATATATATATATTATTTTTTTACTCTTATTATGTGGGTATATTAATTATTAAACTTTAGGGAATGGATCTTTAATCCAAAAATGTGTCTTCCTAATACCTTCTGTTTTGTTGAACTGATGGTATTTTAAATAATTATAGATTGATGGATTTGAGGCCCTAAATTCTACAATAGTTTGGGACTGATGACCTCAATCACTCCCTATAAATATTTTTTTTCCACCAACTATATTTCTCTAATTTCCACCAATGTTCTTATAATCTAGTTAAATATTTGGTGGTGACTTTTTTTCATTCCCCTTTTCATATTATTAAGACTAAATTTTATTTACCCAATTTCCAATGTGGGTTTTCCCACAAAAGTAATTTATATTTTCATAATTATATTATTGAAAAAAAAATTAAATTTTTAGGATGAAATTTTTGAAGGAGGGAAGAATGTAACACCCCAAAATTTCATAGTATATATTTTTCAAATAAATTCAATAAATTTCACTACACGCAACATTGAGTTCAAGCGCACCATGACTTACCAAACTAGTTGTTCAAAAGAGGTTATGAGTAGTGTTAACATCATTTTTAATTATATATACTTTATATAATTATATAATCCATATTATGTGTTTCATAGACAGAATATAAGAACAAATTCAATTTTTTGGATAAAGGAAGTATTTTTCATAAAATGCAATTTTAACACCATTTGATGGAAAACCATTTTCAAATCCAATATTTTAAACATTAATATATTCAATTTGTAAAAATAAACATCTTAATTAGAAAAGGATCATTAAAATTTAGTTTTGAGAAATTATTTGTGTTTTTCTGATAACTTTCATATTTTGGTGAGTAATGAAAAATAGTAAATGATTATTAAAAACAACAATTTTAATTGAAATAATTTATTATGTTAAATTATGAATTTGATTATTTCTGAAGTATAATTAGATTATATTTTTATCATTTAATAAAATTTAGGTAAATATAATTAAATTCACATTGAAATTGGACATAAACAAGTGTCAATCTTTTGATTAATATTATTTCTTAAAAACACTCTATTTGTTTTGACAACGAGAATTAATTTAAAATTAATTAATGAAACTTATATTTTTTTAATTTGGTAAAATAGACATAATTTTTTAATTTATAATATCAAATATAGCTTAGTCTTAATTTTTGGTATTTTTTTGAGAAACATCAATTTTTGATGAATAGTGAAAAACACTGAGTTATTGGTTAAAACCAAAATTTTATTCAAATATTTCATTAAATTATCTATATATATTTCAGGTAAAAATATATATGTAAAAAATATATATTTTCAAAATAATTCATTGAATTTGTTTTATAATAATTATAGATATATATAAAATTTATTGAGCTTTTTATCGTCTTTTACCCACATTCTATGAGTATTTGAAAATTGGAATAAAACATAATTTTACCGCTACTATGGGTTAAATTTAAAAAAACCTAGACACACGGTTAACATAAATAAGTAAAATGTGGTAAAATAAGATGAAAATAATTTTTTTGTGAATAATAAGTTTTGACTTTTATTTACCGCCGTTAAAGCTAAATAGAGTAATTAAGCGTAAAAATGATATTATTATTAACCTAACACGTGTCCTATTTCTATTGGATTAGTATAATTATATCAATGTAAAAAATAGGATTAAAATATGATCCTCTTTGACCGACATTGATTATATTAGGAAATTTATTATTATTTTATTCAAGGAAGAGTCCGAAGTGTTAAATTCAATGTTTAATAACTAATCCGATTTAAAATTAGGGTTACAAATAAGATAAATTTGACTATAAATATTCATTAGAAAGATAAAATGATTTCCTAAATAATTTTCTTTTATTTATAATTTTTTATACATTAATTAATTAAATTTATTTATGACACAATGATGATTCAGTAATTACCTACTTAATGAAATATTAAAGTAATTGATATAATAAATATCCAAATAAATGTAATTTGAGACTTTTTATGATTTATGACAAATTTCTTGGTTAATATGACATGTTATGGTTGGATAGATGAATTTTTGTTGATGTAATAATGATGTTATGAATTTAGAAAAAAAAATCAAATAGTGACAAAATTGACATAAAAGAGTTTTTAAAACAATCCATATATTATTAATTTTATTCTATTCATAAAAATCTAAGGTTCTACTAAAATACTTATATAATGATGGTTGAATCATTAATGAACCACTTTGGGTCACTTGGTAGTATATATTATGTTTATTAAACATACAATATTAAAATACAAAGATACATGGTAAATGTCAATCTATTTTCCAACAAGCTTGTACCTAAGTGGTACAAGCTCCTACTTGCCATCCAAATGACCCAGGATTGAATCCAGGAAGGGAAGAATTTCTAGGGTACTGTAGTAGTACTATAGTTGTGTACTATAGAAGTGATGTAGCAGCGGCATCACTGTAGAGATGAAAGAATTATTGTTGGAACTGTAGCGGTGGCAGGTACAGTAGAAGGTACTATAGCAGCGCATGTACTATAGTAGTACTATTCACCGAGGGGTCCTTTGTGCCAAAATAGGCTTTCAAGAATTTTATTCATCCCACGTGGCCTTCGGCCTTCAGGATATGTAATGTGTCCCCACATACCCACACTAAAGAGGTATTTTCTTTAAATAATAAATTTAGGCTTCGGACCCAACCTCTAAAAAAATGTCAAACTATTTAACTAAACGTTATATCTAAAATATATGGTTAATATTGTGACCCAAACCTGTCTAAAACCTATTGGTTGAGTGGTTATTTACCCATCCCCACATTATCCTTTAAATAATCTATTTTGGCGCCTTTATAAACCGGAGATTATTTTATTATAAAATAATATTTCACACTTTTCCTAATGTTTCACTCACCCCTCTTATAAAAGGGAAATCCCATGTCTCCCTAAATCACACCTTCAATGCCATTTGGATAAGCCAAAAATTTCCCAAATACACTTTGAAATTTTCTCCCTTCATCCTAGAAGCTTTCCATTACTTATAAATCCAACCTAAGGAATCCTTTTTGATCAAATCAAAAGAAAGAACCCAAAGAAGAGGTAAATATTTGATCACATCCTTCAAGTTCTTCTCTTCTTCCACTTCTTCTATCTCTGTTGTTTCCATTATAAAATAATATCTCTAGTATATTCTATATACTTTGATGATATTAAAAATATTTTACAACCATATTCATTATTCTATTCATCCTTTGAATGACATGCCACTATATGTGCGTACATAGGCTTACCGTCTCCACATCGTGGTGTAACTATTATTCCATAAATTATTATTTTTATCGGTATAATAATGAGGTTTAATTGAAGTTAATAATAAATGTAATATGATAATGATTGAGTATATATGATATAATATCTGATGATATATTATTTTAATTTCAAAATAATGATATTGTCAATCGTGCGTACGTACGAATTACCTTCTCTACGAACACGATGAGATTCTTTCCCATCGTATCCATTCAAGAATAATTTTCTTTTGATGATTAAAAATAATTTTTAAAGACTTAATATAATTCTTGATAAGAATAATATAAACCCCTTCCACAAAAATTATGACTGACATAACAAAGCATATAAAGGAAAACAAATCAGTTAACACACGAAATGACGATAATAGTAATATATTATTAAGAAAGATATGTTAAAAGATCATATCTGATATAACATTAATGTATAAGATTCTTGTATAATTTAATAAAAATTATTTCATATTAATACAAGAGGTTAACCTACCCTCGACTAAGGAAAATTACAAGGTAATGGTTAATTTCACAATCTCATTATTATTCGAGGTTGTTTTTATGTAAGTATCTATTGCGACCTCTTTATCATCCACATCGAAGTTTCTTACAAATGTATTCCTAGAATTTTAAAAAACAATTACACTATAGGTTAATGTCATTTATTTCCTTGTTAAAATTTTTATAATATGGATTTAAAAGAATCTTTTCATCATTTTCCAAACAAGGTACCTTATGTCCTTTTCGACAATATTATTGTAAGAATGTTTTTTATAACATATACAGCGGGTGCGGCTATTTTCTGCCATTATAACAACGCCAATGATTAACTTACAATATAATACAAATATTTTCCAATATATATGTTTTCTTTTATAATTACATTTCTTTTAAATGATTTCAAAATAGATTGAGATATTTCCGTAAAAAGGTTTTCATTTCATCTATGTCAACATCCTTTGATGGATTTTATGTTTGTTTGAAGTTGATATATTATGATATATAACTTCAATTTTATATTGAAGGTTTTTTGGTATGTTTGACTATGTATATGTTATTTTATTCCATTAATGGTATATGGATAATGTATTGAAAATTTTAATGGTAGTTTTAATACGAATGTTTATGATATTTTTAAACATTTTAATATGGGGAACGCATTTGACTTAGTATGTGACGGGTGGAGCTTGCTATAGCTCCTAGATGCATTGGTAGGTCTCTTGAGACAAACTAGTGTTTAGGAAAAAGGCCTTGAAAAAAATATTATTTTTAGTCTTGGAAAAACTCCTTTACTATGTTCTTATGAATGTCTGGCATTAAGAATTCCATCAATATTAATGTAGCTATTGATATTGAATGTGGTTATTTTACTAGTAGAATATCCCTGTGAGTGATTAAATAGAATTATTTTGATTTATATTATCCATATTATGATTATGTTTCTGTTAAAAAGGATTTTGTTTTAGTTTTATACATTTATATAAATTTTTATTCTTATTTATGAAAGATTCTACTATATTGATATCCTTATTGAGCATCTGAGCTCACCCATTTCTATGTTCTATTTTTCTGAGGATGCAAAGTAATATGTTATAACTGACATGCAGGGGTAGTCTATGGGATCTCAATATTGTACATAGAAATAATGTTGTGGTAGTTTTCAATTTTATGATATAATGTAAACCTTATAAATGTATCTAGTACGTCCAAGGATACTAAACTAATCGTTCTTCTGAGACATGATCTTTTCTGTTCATGCCAATGTTATGTAATAATGCACCGACTCTGGATAACTATGGTTGGGGCGTTACAGTCTTCCTCTTCCCATTTTGGTTCATTGGAATTTTTATGACCCTAATACACATCTATGACTTCCATTAAACTTTTAAGAATCATTATTATGGAATTATAATGAAATTTACAAAAATAATAGTATATACCTTAGAAAAATAGTCACAGAGTTACAACATGGGTCAAAATTTCATAGTACTCAGAAGAAATATATACAATTTGTATTCTAAACATTGATTTAACACCCTTGTTTAAAAATATATATCATCATTTGCTTTGGGGACCAAATTCTATATAAATTTTTTTTCATTGACTCAATTCCTTTACATAAAAAATGTATACCAAAATATAATATAATTACTTAAAAATTGAAAATAAAATTTTACAAATGGTTTTTTTAGGAAATAAATACTACAGTGAGATGGAAGGGTAAAAAAATTAATTTCAATAAAATTTAAAAATTCATGATCAGTTGAAAATTTCATCTGAAATTGCTACAATAAATATTGAAATTATAAACTAATATCTAGAAATTAATTAAAATCATAAAAATTAATAAATATTTCTTTTTTAAAAATCAATAAAAAATTATTCCTTTATTGTGAATATGTGAAAACTACTATTAATTTAACTATTTTGTGTGAATTAAAATCTTTTTAAAATAAATTTGAAAAAATGCGAATATGATCTATATCAATAGCCCATTATTTAATATTCATGATATAAATTTAATAAAAACATTGACAACTGTGGGTTGTAGTATAAAATCACATTGTGAATGTGGTTTTATAAATATACAACCTATATCTTATAATTTCATATTCAATAAAATAGTGAATAATCTGGTAAAATACCCCATTAATTGACTAAATTCAAAAATTAAATAAAAAAATATTATGAATAAAAAACCCCAATGTGGATTATTTTCAATTTTTTGAAATATAATATAAATTTTATTTCCCATATAATATGAAAACCTATTAGTTTCACAATAAAATAAAATTAAAACCTATATATATAAACCATTATTTAAAATAATATCCATATACCAACCCAAAACTATAAAATCATTTACTAAAAATATAATTGGATACAACTTCATTGATATTTATAAAAACTTAAAATAAAACCCAGGATTGAATTTAAAACTGACATCACAATAAATTAATTTTTTTTAAATTAATTAATCAAAGATAAAACATAGTTATTTTATATAAATCATTCAATATTTTTTTGTTCAAAAAGTTAATAAAAATTTATATATAGATTATCCCAAGATTGGAATGCCTCTAGTCAAACCACTAAAACATTCATTCATGATATTTCAAAAAATTTACAAATTAATGATCCTTTATAAATAACTAATAATGTTTTGTAAATTTTATATTTAATTTTTTAATTTTTATTCCAATAGTCTATTTTTATTTTTGTAAAAATACATGTCGATTTATATAATTTTGATCCTTGAGTGGCTATATATATTTTTTTTATCCTACATGGATCAAATTGAGATATACTATGAGAATGGTGACAGTTATGGTGGTTTGGGTGGGAGGCTTTGTAGAATAAGAAATGGGGAAACTATATTGATACATGACATCAATAGTTATGCTTCTTGATGAGGGATCATGTGGCCCACATATTAGAAGGCCTCATCACACCCATAGTAGAGGCCTTGGAGAAATAAAATGGAATGGATTCGGAAAGATATCCATATGGGATTCTGTATGACAAAACATTTTAAAGAATACCACTATAGGGGTTGATTATATAAGGATTTATATATTATGACTTGAAATGTATAAAATTATGTATTCATCCCCAAATCTGTAACATCTCAATATAAAGACAATTTCAAACTAAATGAGGGGTATGTATGTTGATAATAATCATTTTGATTCTACAATTAATTTATTCACCCCACATCCGAACCTCCCTTGAATTATTCGATGATCATGATTAGTTTTCTATTTTTTTCAAGAGAATCCAAGGCTAGGATGGTCATCCTTAACTATATATTTCTTACTACTTTTAATACTCATGATTATATCAAACTCTTTCCTCATGAATTCACAGAAACCAATCATTGAAATATGGATTCTACTCTTATTTAAATATAATAGTTAGAGCCTTATCACTCTTATATTATTGTTTCTAAAGTGTGTTAAATTTTATTCGTTCAATCAACCAAACATGATAAATTATTTTTCCAATATTTTATGTTCTATATGTCACTATTCTACCTCATGAATTAATCTATGTTGAGTATTTTTATATAACAATATCACGCTATATTAAAATTAGTTCAAATAAGTGTTGGCATGAATGCCTGTTCTGGTTGGTGTGAGAACAAGATTTAGGTAATGAAAATCTTAATGAACCATGATGTTGATGTTGAAAATAATGAGTTCAGAAGAGTATATTTTCCTGTTTTACTGTATAGAATGTTTTCCCTGACAGTTTATTTTTATGGGACATATATTAATAATATTTTGTGATATGTTACAATTGGAATTGGTGGAAACCCATGAGTCCTTATTTTTATGTAATATGGTATTCCATTATACATTATTTATGACGTGAGTGATTTTATATTGATTTTGGAATAGTTTTTTATATAATTGTTTTCATTTATTTTTTATGAATTATATATAGTTTGTACATTATTATTTGAAAATAATTTTTAGTGATTAGGGTGACAGGTGGCCCAGATTGACTTAACGAACACCTTGTTGTGGGAGTGTGGAAAAAATTACTTGTTAGCAATGGATTTTGTAAAATAGTTAGCTCCTGAGCGTAAAATAAATGGTGGAATTCTATATAACCCTTATAAGAGTTTCCATTTATAATATTGTGATGTAATTATATGGAAAACATTGAATATGTGATTATATCTACTAAATTTTTCTTTTATGAGTGCATACCATCACATGCATGATTAATGGGTAGGATTTTCCATAATTGTTTTGTGCACGGTTTATAATTAATTGTTAGTTGACTGACATGGAATGATCTATGTCATTCATGTGGTAATGAACTACATCCTCCCAAAATATCTCTAATAATAATAAATGTTTAATGAATAACAAAATCATTATTTCTTTTTCATGTGACATTACATTAATAATTTCAGGAATTTATCATATTGAATGACTAATTTCACTTATAAAATTGAAATACATTTTCATATAATGAAATTTATCTTACGTGTCATGATTTATCATATGGATCAATGAATTATATTATCAATATAACATGATACCTTATATAAAGTTTCATTTTGAGAATAGGTATATTATCTTACGATAGATCAATGTAAAATTATTATCTTTATATATAAGTGAATTGTATCACAGAGTGCATAAATTAACCTTGAATGAATAATCATGATCAGAGAGCTAATTCATATGGATAAATATGAAATTATTTTTTATACATTATGATAAAATTATATTTCAAAAAGTGTATTCATAGAAGAATTATCTTATGGATGTTAGTGAAATTGTAAAATAAATTTCTGATCATATAAAGGATCAATATTATCTAATAAATATAAATGAGAAATAATTTATATTATGAATGGTATTTTTTCTTTAATGACGAATCATCTCATAAAAATACTAAACCCAAATGATTTGTCTAACACACTATAATATTTTTTTGATTATATACGTGTTATATATTATAATATTATTTACCTTTAAATAATATAATTATCATAATACAATAGTGGATTAATTATTTTTTTATATGAATATTGATCCATCATACAAATAATCGATAAGATTATTATCTTTAACATTTTTTATCATTTGATAAGCCAACAAATTCTTTTACATGCCTCATAAATGGAGTTTTATAAACAAGGAAAATTTTATATGAAAATGTATCATTTTCTAAATAATTGAAAAAAACAATGAAAAATAATCCTTTTATACCCTTCTGTCTATGTTTGTTCAATATTTGGAAAAGGAGGGAACAATCTTATTAAGTGATTTTTTTTATTTTTGAAAAGGATTAATCTTTCATCCATTAATAAATCATTCATATTTTAAATTAAATAGGGGTCGTATTAAAATATATCTCACTTATCATTGAATATCTACATTCAAATAGAGATATGATTGTATAAAAATTAAATACAAAGTAGTGTATAAGGATATAAAATATTGAACACAATGAAGGATATACATATCTTATTCCATCATGGTAGTTGTGATTTAATGATTATTCGTTTCTTTTAAAGAAAGTACCAAACTATTATTTCACTATATTCATCTTCAATAGATATTTCTCTTTTATCTATTAGCTTATATGTTCATCTATATATGAACCTTTTTCAATCATCATTTGTATTAATGTATCAATGAAAACAAATTGTGTTGGAGTATTCATTGACCATGGATTGGTATTAAAAAGGGAGATCCTAGTTAAAAGCTCTTAGACCATTCTAAAATGTAGTAAATTCATTCAATCAGCTGGTAATACCATATAAAATGATATGGTATAATTAAAATCAATATCTTCATTGAGTATAAAGTTGTTGAAGAAAACATGGGGGTATATTTTTTAAAAAAACTATAAATACACTATGTTATATATTTTTTATATAGTTTTCATTAATTTAAATATTTTTATATGAGAGGTCAATAAATATATATTCATTATTTAAAGGAGTTTCTTATTTATTTAAAATTTCAAGAAATCAATTCACGCTCCTCTTGAGCCAATAATGGTATATTTAAAATATTCAACAATTGATACCAAGGGTATCTAACTCTTCTGTTCTCAAATATATGTTCTGAAGATCATATTCAAATGGACCCAATGAATGATAACATCTTAGAAATTTATATGGTTATATAACTTTATATAATATCAAAAACTAATGATGCTATATGGGTTGAATGATTATATATCTTAAAATTATTGGTATAAATGTATATCTTAAGGTTATTAATCCTAATAAAATACTTATGAATGATATAGAGGCAGGGGATTCTTTTAATGAATTAATATTATTATCTAAACTCAATATCCATTAATGCTTTCATATAAAGACTCAGTCCCTAGGAGTTCAGTATAGTTTCATAGTGTCATTCAACTAATTAAAAATTGATTTCCATTTCAATAAATATGAACGAATATAAATTCTTCATGATATCAATAAAATACTTGAAAAACATGTTTACCAACATTATAATGACTGAAGGGGAAACAAAAAATAGTCAAATAGATGATTCACTATGATTTTAAATGACATTGTTTCTGTATGAATACATATTCTTAAAATAGATGACGACAATGAAATTTATATAATTATTCCAAAAAAATTGTGAGGAATTTAAGCTGTTATTAGAAAATATATTAATTTATAAAATCATAAAAATAAATATTCTTATAATTTCATTTATGATGTAAAATAGTGAAATAGAATATATGGGTGTATATTTTCAGCTATCTAAGAAGGAAATGGTGATATGGAAATATCTACTATAAAAAATTGAAAAAATACCCATGAAATAGTTTTTTTCAGTCATATGTTGATAATAGTTTACAAAATAATGGTAAATGTTGAGATTTATTATATTGACAATAATATTAAAAAAATCAATAAGAGAAAAGGATTCAAAAATATTTTATCATATCATTGGTTTATGAGGGATATGATAATTAAGTATGAATGTTTTAGAACTAGAAACCTAGACATAGTAAAATAATATTTCCACAACATCAAGAAAATATTAACTATGAGAACAAGTAATTAATGAAGTTACGATATAAAATAAATCTTTAAATTCATTTAAGGATAACTTGTGTGCCTCCAAATACTCTAGTAATTATTCCATTTTTTACTCTAATACTAAAATGTTTAATCATACGTATAACGTGTTCTTCATAAAAAAAATAACTAATGAATAAAAAACATAAAAATAATTAAAAATAGAATATATATAATGTTACATAAATACATATGGGGGGATATTTTTTTCAAAATAAATCATTATAAATAATTGATGGAGGTCATGGAAAATTTTGCAAAAATGAAAAAATTAATCATAGTTTTATTTGTATCTTTTAGAAATCATCAATCAATACTCATCAATTACATAGATTATTTATAAGGATTAATGGAAAACTAGATATGTATTTCACAAAATTATCATGGTTGTTATTTTGTAAATCTTTTCCAGCAATGATTTTATTGTTATTATGAAACAATAGTTAAATTTAGTGCTCCCTAACATGAAAATGTTTTTACTTATGATCTTAATTATTTATTTATACAAAATATAAACTATTATAATGATGAAATTAATGAATCCTAAATATTATTTACAATACATGGTTCTTACAATGACTAATCCATGATAATTTTATTCAAATTGATTTGGATTTCAGAATTATCATATCATATTTATATAAAAAACTATGTAATTCCTAAAAAATGGGAAATTAGTAAAACCCCTCTTTTAAAACAATAGAAGAGTTTGAATAATATATTAAATTAAAAATTATCTACATAGATCCATTTTGACATTCTAGAGAAAAATCATAGGTGGTAAATCCATTATTAGTGTTTTGGTTGATTATTTTTCCTTATTGATATGGGATTATTTCTTGATTCATAAAAGTGATGTTAGTTCTATAATTATCTATATTTGAAAACATATAAACATGAAAGATTATCCCAATTTATCAATTAATTTACGTGTAATTTGGTTGAATTTGAGAACCATGAATTAAATTATTATTATTTTTCAAAACATATCATTGAAAAAATATGTTCGTATAAATAATTGAACCAGAATGATGTTGTTTAAATGCATTACTATACCTCGTAATAAATTACCTGAAAATGATTTTGAGAGTATAGAATGCCCACTCACGTCTGGTATAAATATATTCTCATGTAATGTTATGTCATTTAATTATTTATAACAAGTAAAAGCTTAAAAAAAACACCATTTTAACTAAAGAATAGGAGAAAAAAATGTTTTATACTTTAAATTCATTTGATATATGGTTTATACAATGAACACAGAAGAAAATCTAAGAAGATTAGATCTCAAGGATAATATTTTAATCTTCATTTCTTACTAGAATAATTCTATATCCTATTGGGTTTTTAATTAGAAATCAATTGGCATCGAATAAGTTAACATTATTATAGCTATTTATGAGAATGTAACAGCTAAAGATTTATTAATGAAATCTCTTTGAATAAAAAAAATATTTTTTTATATATTTATTTTAAAGTAACACATATAAATGTTTTTTAAATAAAAGTACTTTTATTTAATTTTTTATATATAACACAAATATAGTATTATACTACACATAAAACCTATATTATATTATTGTAAATGAATTAATTTTTTGTCTTTTTTACACAGAATATCGTGTCCCTTCGATATATTGTTCTAAAATAAAGGTTATGATTTTGAAGAACAATAATGTACTATTAATATGATTATGAAAATATTTTAATAGCTACCCTAGACATTGAAATGGATGTTATGAATAATATTATTAAATTTTTTTAAAAAATTATTTCCACATGTTATAAAAATTAATGCAGTTTTTATCAATTAGATGATGTGATTTTTAAAACTATTTGAAAAAAAATAATTTCTTAAAAAAAATTTCTACTAACATACAAAATTATAGATAAATAAATTTATAAAATAATTTTAATTTATTTTTCAATAAAATTTATATATTAAATATTTAATAATTATTTGTATACGCATCAAATAGATTTCATCACTATAAGAGAAGAATAAATACATTTTTTGAATACACTCATATATTTTTCAAAAATATAATTTTACCACATATTAATTGAGAATCCATTTTAAATATAATATTTTACACATTAATAATTTTTTAACCAAAAATATTAATTTTTAGAATGAAAATAAAAAAATTTAAATTTTTTGATTTTGATTATATTTTGAGAAGTTTCATTTGTGATGAATAGTGAAGGACACATAATTAGAAATAAAAAAATCTTTTTCATATAAATTATTAATGTTGTTAAATTTTTTTAAATTTTATTTTAACTTATAATTATATCATGTATACCTCAATTAATCTATTTTTCTCAACATAATCCAATTATATTATAAATTTAGATATGAAAACTATTCAATCTTTTGGAACATTTCGATTTAAAAACCCACATTTTCATCCCATATCCAGGATTAGTTTTAAATTAAAATTTTCCACTTTTATTATTCAAATTTTGGAAAATAGATTTCATATTTGGAAAAATGATAATTTAAAAAGTCTCATAATTTTAAATTAGTTATTTCCAATTATATTATTGTTAGTGATTAAAATTAATTAATATTATCAGGTGACAAATTAGATTAATAAAGACCAATCCTGAAACATATGGCCCAAAATGACATAGAAACATGGACAAAATGAATTGTAACTTGCTATTTCGACCCTATTCTCTACTTAATCAAAATATTACAATTAGTGTACACACATTAAATGTAAAACGTGTGTGGAATTCAATTATAAAAATATTAAAAGAATTATTGTTACCATCCTTTATTAAAAGAAGCTCTAAACTTCCACTTATTCCCAACCCTCAATACCTATGGATATCCCAAAGTCTGATCAAATAATCATATAAAATCCTTCCCTTCATAATATAAGATCCCATTTGGGCATAATTCCAACCTATTAATTTCATATTCTTTTCAATCAAATATGAGTCACCCAAAGAGGTGTATAATATTTTCTAATGATTCGTTATTTTATTTTTAATCAAAAACCGAAAAATATTCTTGTAGAAATAATATATAATAACCTTAGTATACTATATATATATAGAATATTTTAATATAAGGGTTAGAAATTAAACTTGTAACACTTCCATATAATGGGTAATTATCCTTCTATTCATGTAATTTTATTCATTCTATATTTTTATGACTAAAAGTTACCAAAGTTTTAACGGTTTATTAATTCAATCTCAAAATTTTTCAATCTTTTTTATGAATATGATTCCATTGTTGAAATATTATTATCTATATTTCATGAAATCTCTATAAATTTCATATCATTTGGTAATCCGTGATATCAAAATTTATTTTTACCAATTTACAGTCTTTGTTAGATTAGATAATTATAAAATTATATTTAAGAAAATCATTCTTTTATATACCACTTCGGTTTGAAATTTATTTTATTAAAAAAACATGTTTAAATATCAATTTTATATTAGGAAGTGTAGAAGGAATTTTACCATGTTTTAACATTTTGATAAATATGGTATGAAAATTATTATCCATGTTATTTTACAATAAATGAATTATTCAAAAATTATTATGGTGCAATGGGAATGCCCATGATTTATGGATTTATCTTCTACTATTTCATTAAACCATACGTTGAATGTTAACATGATATACATAAATTATTCTTTTTGTAATATTCAGGAAATTATTTGTTTCAATTAATTTTTCAATGAAAATGGTCTTCTAAAATGTAATATATGGTTTTAAAAGGTCCCTCAATATGTTTTCAACAGTATTTTAAATGATTTTTCCAAATTATTATATTATAAAGATAATTTTTAAAGATTAAATGATATTTCAAAAAATAAATGTTTTATAATTAATTTCATGATTTATTTTCATTTATTCAAATTGGATTGAGTGAAATATATTTTGGAAATGATATATTATATATAAATTGATTTTTAATTAAACGTTCTATTACATATGATATTTGAAAATCCTTCTCCATATTTGATGATATCCTTTAATATATTTTACATTTTTCTAGGGTAATGTTTTATGTTCCCCATTCATATTATTTATTTTAGGAGTTTATTATTATGAATAAATGTTATTTTGGAATCATTTTTCAATTTTTGGTTTATACAATGACAAAATGGTTTTGAAACTCACTTTTTTGGTGAGATATTTTGTGATGAAAATATTATCTAACATTTATGCTTTTCAAAGATTATGATTTAATGAAATGTTTATGATACCCATTTCATTTCATGAGTTATGATATTATGTTTATAAAGTCCAACAAAAAAATTTATGGGAAAATATGTAATAAATCATTTCCTATATTTTGGAACACATATATATGATTTCGTTATGAGAAGGATGGGAACTAAATCTCCCACTAATGAATTGGGAGATTATTTATATCTCATGAGCATGATAGGTGTAAAACATTGATTAATCATAGGTTAGGAAGCTTTTATGGAATGTGGATTAAATTTTGGTTTGTAATATGGGTATCCAACAAGATGTGAACTCGGTTCAGTAATACAGGTATATAATGTGGAGTGAACATGGTTCAACAATAAAGGGCTAGAACGTGAGTTAAACCTAGTTCGGTTATATAGCATCGAACTAGGGGGTTACATTGTGTTATGGAAGTAATTGTTTTAACTAATATAGTCTTCAAAGTTGTCCTTTACTTCTATTATTGTTTGAGAAGAGAAATAATTCCACTAAGACAACCATTAAATTATGCATTGACTACAATGAAAATCATTTTATTTGTTTATTTCATTTTCAAAATCATATGTATTGTGCATATGATATGATATCATGGATTATAAAGATGATTTATTTTGAGTAATGTATTATATAATAATATAATTTATTATGTGACTATTTATTAGGATCTATTATTTGGAGTGTATGATCATCTAATTTTATGATCGTGTTCTAATATCCATTTTCTCATGTTATTCATATATATCTCTTTTATTAACCTTACTCAGCATATGAGATATCCCATTTCTTATTTTTCAATTCCCTGGGTTATGAATACTGATTTTATTTATAATTACTAAAGAGGAATATCTACAAGGAATATGTTGACGATATTTAAACAAGATATAATATTTTGTTTCAATGTTTCCAATGACACTAACTATTGTAGTGTTGAGGCATGTGGTTTTTATATGATGAATATTATTTTATTAATATGAATTTTAATTTTATTAAGAATGTGTTTCTCTAGTTCAATCATAGAAAATGATTAGTATTCATTTTGAAAATAGGATGTGAAAACATTAGTGAGATCCCAATGGACATTTCTACAGATATTTTTAGGGATTTCTCTAAGGATAACCATAAGATGTCATTGATTTATAATTAGGTGTCATGATGTAGGCATGCTATAAATAATTTTCCTGATTATTTGGTTTAATGTTATGATAAATATTTCTCACATTATCATTTTGGGGTTAGTAAATAGCTAGAACTAGAAGGAATTAGGTCAACTATGAATGTTTTGGATGTGTAAAACATGGGGATAATAGGAAACAATTTACTGAGTGGAAATATCATGATGAGAATCAGGAATCTGGTATGAGTATTAGAAATAACTCTAATGATAAAAAAGACACCAAATTGACATGTTAAAGGTATGTGTTGTTCTTATATTATTTATTACAATTTTCTTGAGAATAATGAATAAGGCAAGGATGAGGAAACATAAGACATTATTTATATTTCATAATCTAGGAAATATATTCTAAAAAATATATTTATGACGCTTGAGTAATGGTGTATTAATAATTTGTGAATATTTATGTGTATATTTTTTTGAATTCATAAATTATGTTATATTAATCATTTAGTTTATAAGGATTTATCTAAGTATTTTTTTCGTTATGTATTTTAAAGAATGTGTTAAATGATATTGATAGATAATAAATTTGATTTAATGTTAAGGTTAAATTAGGGTAAGGTAACTGTTACCATGTTTAAATGGATATGAAAATGATATTTAGTATGGATAAATAGAGGATAATATGGGTAAATTAAATTGGATCATATTAATTGAATCATAAATGATAATGTATCTTTTTGAAATAGTCGTATATGTCTTCTTAGATTAAGTTTAATACTGCATGGAATAAAGGAATATATCTAGTATTCATTGTAATAAAGATGCATGAATTTTTTTCAAAAGTATCTATGTTAATCCTTGTTATTGCCATATTTAAAGATAACATATGATGAGGGAATTCACATTGCTCTAAAGGGAATACCATGAGAAACTTTATGATATACATGGGATCAGTTCATAGGGTTTTTTGAGTAATTTAGTGACCTTATTTATTAATTTTCACAATAACATAATTGTAATCTTTTTATGGTTAATTATAGATGGAATGGTTTTTGTTAAACGATGGATGGTTTATTTGATTTTAAATTATTAACCTTCTATAAAATAAGTTATTACATATTGATAATGTGTGATAACTTTTTTTTAAATGAATTAATTGATGAACTATCATACAATTTATGAATTCCATGATATGTTATTTCTTTTAGAATGAATATTTCACTGTAATATATTAGAATAAATGATAATTTGAAAGTTAATCAGGGCACAACAAAGGGTACAAAATTAGTAAAATCATATAAGTATATCTTTTAATGAAAATATTTCATCTTTAAAAATATAGATCATGAAGCTAAGCATTGTAATGTTATCATCATTTTGGATGATATTAATGAAATTTTCCAAGTCACTTATGTATATGTATTTATGATTTTCATCTTTTTCCTAATTTTTTTTTCTATCACTCTACATCATAACATAATATTTAGATTTTTTTCTTTCATGTCCATGTGTTCACATTCAAACTATGTTATCCCATGTGGAAACATAGTTACGAGTAACATTGGGTAACTATCTTGTGATCGACATTACATTTTAATGGTTGTTTTATTATTCATTATTTCAATGATGGATTCTTTGAAAAGGAATTCATATATTAAACCATTAATAACCCAAAAGATTTTTTTTCCTAAAAAACATTATATGGGGGGGGGGGGGGAAATGTAACCACCAAATATTTTGTGATTTTTTTACAAATTAATTTAATGTTTTTAATGTTTTTCATTTCATACAAAACATAAAATAGTCTATTTTATATAAAATAAATATATTTACTATGTTATACACAAAAACAAGTCAATCATTCATTTCATGAAGAAATTATATTAGGTTGCATTATATATTGCACTATATCTTGATTATATTAAAAAAAATCGAGTCCCTTCTATTTCTTGCGTTACACTAAAGGATGATATTTTACTTAACAAATATATACTATTTATATAATTACTAAAAATAATTAAATCTACAACCTATCAATTGAAATGTATTTCACAAATACAGTTAATTATATTATGAATGAAATTTTTAAAACTTCTGTGAAATGAATCTATTGGTTATGAAATAGTTTAAGTGAATATCAAAACTATTTTAAAATAATGTAAATTCTTTTCTATGAAATATATTATTTTTATATGAACAAAATTTAATCTCAAAAAATTCTACCAACCAGTTTTGACTAATATTTCAAAAAATGTATATATTATATTTTCAATAAATATTATTTATACTCATTTAATCGATTTTATAGGTATAATATTAGAATAAGTCAAATTTTATAAATAAAAGGATATATTTTTCACAAGGGAAATTTTAATGTATTTTAAGGGAAAACCCATTTTAAATACATTTTTACTCTAATATAGTTTATTATTATAATATTGAAATAAATTTTTTTATTGTAATATAGAATCTATCTTTTAGTGAATTGTTTTACTTTTCTGAGAAGATTTATAGTTTGATTAATAGTTATAAAATACTGAATTTTAATTAAAAACTTCTTTTTTCAGCACATTATTTTATAATATAAATTTTGTTTCATAATTTAGTATTTATTTTTAATTAGATAAATTATAAATAGATTAATCCAATTTAATTAATTTTAACTAGTTTCACAATTAAATTAGATATGAAATCATTTAAATGTTTTGGACCTCTTCTCTTTCAAAACCCGCATTGTCGCACTTTCTGTAAGATTTATTTCAAATATATTTTTCTCAACTTTATGAATAAAAATTAAAAAATTAAATTCCATTTTTTAAATTAGAATAATTTATACTTTATAATAGGATGAAAATAGTTTGGATAATTTTTTACTGAAATTGATTATAATTATTTACAGCGTATAAAAGAAAAATTAGCTTAACAAAGGATGTACCCTTAAGTAAAAGACCCAAAATAACCTATAATATTTTCAAAATTCATTTTTTATGTTCATCTATATATCCTATTAATGTATTTATATAATTTTTATTATCAATTGAGCCAGATGAAATTGAAAAAGTTTTCATTATTTCCATTTAAAAAAATTAACAAAAATGGAACTCCTCCTATACTATAAAAAGTCACTCACCACATACACTCAATGACTCCAATAAATTCCTTTTTCTCAATATAAAAATTATTAAATGAGATCCCAATATCCCTACCATAATACAAGAATACTCAATCTAGATGGAACTCCAACCAAGTAATCCCATTGGTTCAATCAAATAGTTGTGACCCAAATAACTGGTAAGATCATTCCCCAAGATACTATGTTTTATTTTCATTATCCACCGCAGAAAAAATTATTTTTCAATATTTATATTATAAAATAAGTATAAAAAATATACTTATATGTTTTTATATAATATTTTGTCATTCAATTGCACAAACATTCTTTTAATGGGGAATCAAATTACAATTAGTGTGTACGAAAAACTACAGGCTTATGATAAGATATTGTCGAGTTTTCCTTTTCCACCACTCATAGGTTGATATTTGGATGTAAACTATATTTTTGTATCATATATATGACATTTATGATGTAATTATGTTTTATTAATTATTATATAAATCATACCATCATGATTTCCATTTTTATAAATTATGATAACTTCGTTTGTGGATGCGTGGACTACCACTACCTTAAAGAGATGTGGCTTTTCACACAATATATCAATTTTTTTAGTATGGACTTAGTGAAAATATATTATATATATGAGAAGATAATTATAATTTTATTATATAATATATATATGTGTGCCATTTTCATTATTTGTATTAATATGACAATAAAACTGAATCAACTACCATGAATCTATGTGGCCTACTGTTTCCATGAACGGTGTATTCAATTTAATATTTATATTTTTTTAATTTTTTTAATAAATATATTTTGAATATATATGATCTTTATATAATTTTTTAAATTTATTAATTATATTAAATCAAAATATAAGTAGTATTATAAAAAATATCATGTCAAAACATATATGAAAAACAACATGTATATTACCCGATTTGTAAGATTAACAAGAAATTGATAAAAAAATTAATTATAATCACACAATAAAATAATTTTTTTAATAAATATAATAACATGTTATGTTTTTCGTTTTCTAAAAGATTTATATGTATTACACATGATTTTTTCATGTGTAAGAATAACTTCAAGAGATATCTTAAGGGAATTTTGTCTCAATTAATAATTCTGCGATATACATGCAATGTTAGCCACTGAAATCTATTGAGTGGTATATATATTGACATATTAAATCATATATAATTAATATTATTTGTTTAATTATATTAAAATATTTTTGTTATGTAATTTTTTCATGGGGGACATGATTCAAATTTTACTCAAGTAGTAAGGATTTTCACATCTCACTTTTATCTCTGTAGGTCTTATTCCATAATCACCACTCATTTTTTTGGTGTATATAATTACAATTAATATATTATATTATTAATATAATTATATTAATGTTTATTTAGATATATCTTTTCTATATTTTTTTCTGGTTTATGGTTAAAAAGTTACCAAATCAGAAAAGTAATGTTTCCTAAATTTTCATTCCTTGAGACTCATGCCATTTTACACACCTATATTATTATATTAGGTATATATAATATGATTTGAAATGAGGCATCATGAATATAATTCTTTTCATGATAATTCTTTCTCCATCTAATGTTATTTATTTTATATTATAATGAATCAATGTTACCAATACTGAAATGGATTATTGTTACAATGTCATCTTTTATCGAGATTGTTTATGATTATGTTACAATTAATGATATATTATATTCCATATCTCAAGAACTGTTGGGATTTTTATTATATTTTTTATATCGATAATATATATATATATATATATATATTCTATTTCACCATTATTATTAACCTAGTATAAATATAAATATGTTTTTTTTATATGCCAATTTTATTTTTCTGTTTGGTCAGAAATTTGATTTATTCACAAAAACATGGTTTTGAAAAATGAATTCAAAAAAATTTTACAATGTAGTGTAAAATAAATTTTTACAATTTTTTTGATTTTATATAGAAACTTATCAAATGTAATATCCTTTTCATATTACAATATTTTATTTTTTGAAATGTTTTTATAGCCTAGAAGTAATGTTATGAATGTATGGATTTCCCAACCTCATTTCCTTCGAGATTACATTGAATAATAACAATGTTATTTTTTATATAAATTTATTTCCCAATATGCTATATTATTTTTTTATTTTTTTAATAATGATTTTTTCATTAATGGTTTATATGGTTTTAAAAAGAATCCATTAAATTTTTTTTGATAATATTTATAAATGAAACCATTTTTAAAATGTTTATTTTTTAAAATTAATTATTCAATTTTGAAAGGATATTTTCATCAATATTTATTTTAAATGATTATTAATAATTCCATTATGTGTTATGTAAGTGGTTTAAATGAAAATTATTTAATAAATTTTATATTTCTATAATTTTATTTTCTACTAATGGTTTTGTTTTAGGTGAGATTTATAAATCTATCTCCATCTAAGATGATATACATTGAAATTGATTATATTTTACTATATATATTATCAATTTATATAATTAATATTAAACATTGATTGGTTTATTATTAAGATGAGATGTTTTTAAGGAACCTATTTCTCATTCATGAGTTATACCAATGAAAAACACATATAAAACGTACTTAACTTCACCAATTATTATATGGTTAAATGATAATGAATATAATATCATTTCTATAAGATATGATATAATGAGATTTATATGATACCTATTTCATTTAATGGGTTATTATATGATTCTTATGAAACCAATATCTTATTCTTATAGGTCATGATGTGGTGAAAATTTTATTATATTTTGGAAAAAAATGTATGATTACACGATGAGATTGTTGGGAGCTATATCTCCCTCCAATGCATTGGGTAAATGGTAATTTCACATTAGAATTATAGGGATGATCAAAGTGTTAAATAATTTCTTTATTACATGGTAGGAAATAATATTAATATTTATTGAGTAATAAATGGTAGGAATGGGATGTGAATGATGTTTACCAATACAGGGTATGATGAAGGAGTGAACTAGGTTAAGTAATAAAGTGATCAAATATGTGGTAACCCTGGTTCAGCAAGACAAGGCTGGAAAGGGGAGTGAACACAAATAAGTAAATGAAAATTTCTAAAAATATATACTTATGATTGAACCATGAATACTAAGAAGATTTGTGGAGTAAACCCATTCCACTAAGACAACCTTGTCATTAATCCATATATACTATGTAAATCACTTTATTCCTTTATGTTTCTTCCAAAATCACATGCCTAATGACAATCATTTAATCTTATGACTTATTATTATTATTATTGATTCGTGATGAATTAAGTAATAATATTTTCTCACTAACTATGGATTATGATTTATGATATGTAGGGAATTCTCTATTAAGGTTATGATTAGGTTCTCATTCCACTATGATCATGTTATTCATACATATCTACATTTTTCTGTTACTGATAATTAGAGATTACACCATTCATATGTCTCCTTTCTTCATTATATAATGTTTTTTTTATTTAAAACTATTATAGGGAAATACATTTAATTTATATGATGAATATATTTAAACATGTTATAATATTATTTATCAATGTCTCCAAAGAAACTAAACTATTAATGTCATATGGCTTGTATTTCAGAAATATTATTACTAGTTATTGAAATATATTTAATATCCTGGTATGATAATCATGGATCACTATTGAGACACTTTTATCACAAATAGAATCAATTTATAACATGATTGATTATATGGAAAAGACGGAATGAGATACTCTTTTTTGATAATAAGGATTATAAAAAAAAATTTTATCAAGAAAAACACAAACCGAAATTGATTGATTAAGGGGATCCTAGAAGTTTAATTCATGGAAACCTAATGACATGAAAGTCCTTCCAATAGAAAAAATTATAGTATATCTAAATAAAGTTTTTAGGAAAAGAATATGGGAAGAAAACATTTTTTAATTATATTTATTTCATTCCAATATCGAAGATAAAACTATAAAGTAGAACCTTGATGATGTAAATTGGGTACTTTTTATATAAGATGTGAAAAACATGTTTAAATGGAATAATTTATTTCAAATTGTGGTTAGGCCTTTTAAATAACATGTTATTTCAACGGAATTTATATTTAGGAATAAACTTGGTAGTCATCATGTGATTTCAAAAAATAATGGTAGAATTTTTAAAACGAGATATTTCTAAGAAGAATGAATAGATAATGAGTGATATTTTACAATTATAAATAGATTAGAATGTATTATATTAAAAATATAAATTATATCACAGCTAAATTATAAAATATATCAATTTGATTTGAATTATTTTTCTATGTCTATTTTATTGGGGTTTCACAATGAATAAACTATTACCAGTTGGATGTGACAAAAATAACTAAGTGAACAATACTTAGGATGAGGGTATGATGTATCAAGTGATTTCTTATAGAATTATTGGAAAGGATTCATTATGTATAGATTTGGAATTATTTTTAGATATCATAACTCTAAATGATCACTAATAGGGAGATAGTTGTGTTGTTTCAGATGAGTTTAAACATGAATGCGATGACATAAATGAGGTTGAAACATACTATGTTGTGTATTTAACACCAGAGTTTGTTATTAAATCACCCATGCTTGATGATATTTACCTTTAGTGATGTTGTTTTCTTCCAAGAGAGAATGATTTGGTACATGTTTTGCATTTTTTGTAATCATTTTTTAGTTGAATAGATGTTCTATAGTTAATTTATTAGCTCAACTATTCAATATTTACCAGTGTAGAAATACCAAATAATCATATGGGAATAAATAGAATTTTTCAGAAATTAATCTCAATATTATGAAGAAGAACATGTATATATCATGGAAGATATTATTTTGATAATGTAAATGATAAAATGAATGATATAATCATTTTGTCCCTCTTCAGTTAAAGAAAATAAATATGGTAATGTGATTCAGGAAGATTCATAATATAATGAATTTACATCTCAATCACATGAAGAAGAATATCATAGTAGCACACAAGTACCTTCAAATGATGTTTAATGTTAGTATTAAAAGATTACTATTTTATTATAATGAGATAACGGTTGATGTGAATTCATTGAAGAATGATATGATAGAATCTAGAGATAAGTCAAGCATTCATAAAGAGAATTTAGTTTCAAAAAGAAATGTATATTCCTAGAAGAATATAAGGGTGAGCCTGTTTAAGTATATAAAGTGGATACCAACTAATCAACCCAATATTGTCTCTAAAATTTTTTTTAATAAATTATAGAACTTGATAAAATATATGTTAGATTAATAGAGAAGATCATTTTTAATGAATTATTGAATGGAGGATCATTAGATCCTTGTCCCATAGAAACCATGTTGGAAGTGGTTTCTCATTCTCTAGATACATAAATTCTCATAATTGCATCAATGTAGTGTCAGTTTCCTTCACATGATACATTGAAATCAATTTATAGAGACTTATTTGTTGAAATATATATATTACATATAATTACTAGAAGAAAAAGTAATGTATTTAATAATTATCCAAAATATTTTTTGAATATGTTTATGTAGAATATTTTTTAGATTATCAAATCATTTTTTAAATTATATAAAGATATATGTATTATTAATACAGTTAAAGGAAATATTATAGGCTCAACTTCAGAAAACAAACCTTTTATAGATGATAATATTACAATTTATCACCAATAGGTTTCTGATTATTAGTTATCCAAATCATATTAATAGTATGGGAGTGTATTTGAAGAGCTAAGGGAGTGACATGCTACCTCTAATATAATATCAGTTGTTATGAAATGAATTTCTCAAATAGTACCAATTACTTCTACCCCTTCTACTGATGAAACAATTGTGTTTATATTCTAATTGATGGGTTGTATAAGTTAATTTTATACTGTGCATCATATACTAATTATTATAACTATTTCATTAATTTTTACAAAAAATCATATAATGGATTCCCAGCATTACTAGACTTCTGCAAGAATGAAATTTTTAAATGGATTGGAATGTTTATAAATGAATGATTATAATTATAAAATAACCATTCTTTAATTACCTTAATTCCAAATCTATAACCCACCACATCTAAAAAATTTACTGAAATTATCAATTTGTTAGTGATTTAAGAAATGGATAATCCAAATCTTACTCTTGAAAATTCAATGACGAGTGCTTCCAAATTAAAAAAAATTCCCTTTCACTATTATATATCAATTTTATTTATCCTTATAATAGAAACAATCTTTTAGAATCTAATCTAGTAATGTCAGGATACTTTTTCATGATCAATATGGCCATGGATGTCAATTTGGTCTAGATTCCCTATTGGGAGATAATATAAAAATAAGTATAGATGCCATTATTCCTACATCACGTTTAATTACTGTCCATGTATAGTAATTCATTAGTTGAAAATCCAAGAAACATCCAAAAAATTGAAAAAAATGAATTATTTTCTTTAATCGACTTATTATGGTTTAATTGTGTTATTTCATGGTTTCTTGGGTTCATATTAATATTTGAAAAATCATTTAACAGATATTTATCAATTGTTATGTAAATTTTATCATTTATATTATTACATGGTTATGGTTCAATTTGTAAAATGTGATTCCTTTGTATTTCTTATTTTTCATTGGCTACATTTCTTATCTATGAATGTCATTTCCAAATTCTTTTAAAAAATTTACATACTAAACTAACTATTTAAAAATATCCATGTAATATAATGTATTTGTAAACATTTTTTCATATTATTTTACAATTCATAAAAACAAAATGGTCTGTAATAGATCCCAAAAATTACATATTAGAGAAGATATCACATAATTAAAAAAGTTTTAATACCATAATATATTATATTAAAAATTAGTGTATATATTTTTATGGGATTTTTGATAATATAAAATGGGTAGATTGTTGGATAAACATGTGTTTTTATAACATATCACTCAATATGTTTCTTAGTTTGATGAATCAGAAATTTTCTATATGTATTACTACTAAATTTACAAAAAGTGTTTTAAAGACATAACATAGTAAAATATGTATTTATATACTAATTAATGAATTATTTATCTACAAAAGGGCATTATCTAATGTGGAAAATAATATCTTACACATAAAATAATTTTATTAAGAAGTGATTATTGAGCTAAAATTTTAATTTATTCTAATGTATTTTATCTTATAAATGATCATTCTAAAATTATTATCATACTGTAAAGGTAAAATATATTATGAAGTAAATTAAATACCTTTTTTAGAAAATTCATCATTATAATTCTATATCAGATGGATATTATAAAATATTTTTCGCTTGATTAAATGTAAAATTAACGTTTTATAAGAATCGCAAGAAATGAATTTCATTATTGATTTCTAGGTGACCATATAAGAATAATTTTATCTTTTGATTATAGAATATTATTTTTCAAATAAATATTAGAATTTTTTTTATTTTATAAATGCGTTTTTACAATATAAAGAATAAATATGTTATGAAAATTATAAATCCATATAAATTTTATTTTTTGCTGATGATTTTAAATAATTATTTGGAATTTTACCTTATTAATTTATTAATCTCCCAACTGTGATATTATCACATGACAATTGTTGTTCTTGTAACACCTTGATATTTTGTGGAATTTTTTTAATGTATTTAATCATTTGAAATTTCTCATTTCATCCAATAGTGAATATAACTGTTGTTATTGTAAATCAACACTTAATTATTTTTTTTACCCTAAACCAAGTTAATATTTCTTTATATTCTACAAAAATATAAGCTTATACTACATGAAACACTGAGTTAGCTTTTTTTATATGGAAGACTGAGTTTTAGAACATTTTTTTCGAAAAACTACTATAAAACAAATTTTTTTACTATTATAAATTGAATTTTTCAAATTCGTTTTCCCTTTTAAAATTTATAATTTCAATATTATGTTAGGGTGATATTTGGTATTTTATGATAAGTTATTTTTCTAATGAATAATGAATAATACTACATTTTAGTTAAAAATACCTTTTCATTTATATAATTATAAATTATAAATTATAAATTATTTTCTAAGTCCTAATATATCACTTCTATAAATATTATCCATATTTATTTCATTTTAATTGGTTTCATATTTAATTTATATATAATGACTTGATGAATTTTTCAGCATTTCACTTTAAAACCCCATTTTCTCGCGACATCTGTGAGATTACTGTCAAACATAATTCTTCCAATATTGTGAATTAAATTTTTAAAAATGGAATACATTGATATAGTCAGAATAATATTTATATTCTTGATAATATCAACCTATATTTTGAGAAAAAATATTATTGAATTTAATTAATTTTAATTACAGTGATTATGGTAAAATTAAGCTATAAAATAGAAAATGCCTTAATATGAAGGCCCAAAATGACCTAGAAAAATTTAAAAGATACATTATATTTCAAAATTTAAAAACTTTACACTATTTGTTATAATATTATAACTTATTGGGAAACATGTTCATGAATGTGACACGTATAATAAGATAAGTATGGAAATTTATAAAAAAGAATCTTCTTTAACTTTATCATTTATAAATATTTACAGTATTTAAGAAGCCACATAAATTCAATAATAAAATTTATTTTTAAAGCTAAATAAGTTTTTTATCATTTGAATTTATATTAAATTAATAAGGATGATTTAATCACATTAAACAATAATAAAATTCATACACATAAATTATTTTGTTAATAAATAAATAAGATTAATGATGCTAAAAAAATTTAAAGATTATAAAAGATAATAATTCATTATGTTACATTATATTAATATATTAATATATAATTTTAAAAATTTATAATTTTAATATAATTTAATCAAACTATTTTTATGAGTTTTATAAAAAAAATTAATAATAAATATCAAATTTGACATTAATGTTATATTAAAATAAATTATATTTAAATAAATGATTTAATATTAATGTAAATATTATATTTATTCAAAATGAATTTATAGTTTACAAAAATATAAATCAGTTTTAATTTATAAAACAAATTTTATTTTATAATTAACATATTAACCCATAGATAGTAATGAAATTGTTAGCACAGTATGGGTAAAATCGGTTCTTTCAAGTGTTACATGTTCTTGTCTTAAAATTATTTCTCATCCTACCATGGATTTATATTTTAAAAATTAAATATAACAATTATAATTTAATGAGTATATATTTTTCAACAAATCACCCCTAATTTTTTCTTAATCATTAAAATAAATAACAATTTACATTAATAAAAATCAAAATGATAAAATTGGGGAAACAAAGAACATAAAGAACAAAATTATAAAAATATAATTATTTTTTGTGTGGTGGATAATTTTTCCAACCACAATCCTCCTTTAATCCATTTTTTACAATTTTTTGTGACATTAGGAAATGTATATCTCTTAATAGTGTATCCATTTTTGTGTTAACAATAATGCAACTCCCCATCCACTATAAAAATTAATTTTCTCTTCCCCGCGAATAAATTCCATAATACAATTTGGATGATCTGATATTTTCACAAATACTCCCCATATATCCCTAAACTTACCTATTATAATCACATTGGGTATAGATGAAACCATTGAATTAATTTGGTGCTAAATAAGAGGAGTTACCCGTCAAAGAGGTAACATCCTTCCTCAGTCTCAATTATTTAATTATCAATTTTTTTAAAACATAAAATATTGTTATTAGATTATTATATAATAACCTATGTATAATAATTATATTTAAATTATTTTATTATTATTTTTTATCTACACTTAAACACACTTCATTCTAATTTGTAACAATCTTACAGTTCTTATGTACGGTGAACTACAACCTCATGATGTGATGTTTTCCATTTTTTCCTTTACCAACACTCATGGTTGACAAAGATGATGGTAAGCCTATTTTAATATGATATATATCAAATTTATGAAGTATATATGCTTCTTTAATTATTATATAGAACATACCATCATGCTAAAAATGTTTCGTAAATATGATACCTTCGTATGTGGATGAGTGTACTGCCGCCTCCTCAATGCGATGTGATTTTTTCACACAATACGTCACAAGTATTAAAGATTTGTTTAGTTAAAATATATGATAAAAATGAATCAATATTTATAATATTATAGTTATATATATATATATAAATATATTTCATTTTCTTTCATTATAACATTGAATGTGATAATAACATGGAAACAATGTTCACATGTACGTACAACCTAGTATCTCCATGAAAAATGTATTCCAATTTGATATTTATATCATTAATTTATTAAAATAAATATTTATTTAATGATAATATATTATATTTATATAATGTTTAAATTATGTAAATAAGTAAATAATTCTCTATATTAGATGATCAAGAATAACAACTCATAACATATAAAAAAACAAACCAGATATTAACTATAATATAACATTAACATAGAGTTTTTAATAAAGGATTATGTAAAATTCAAAACCAAATGATAAGTGGAATTATATTTTATAATATTTTTCTGTCATAAAAATTTCAAAGACTTTTATTAATTATAAAATATGTATTCATGTGTACAATGAAATTCTAGAATTTAATTAAGGGAATTTCATCATAGTTTTTATGTTCTTGAGATACATGCCATATTAACAACTAAAATATTTTTTATAGTGTATAATATGCCCAATGAGATGCTATATATTTGACATATATATTTAATTATATTAAAAATCATCAATTTGTTTTTTTATTTCATAGTATCATTATTAAAAAGTAACTCAAGTAGTAAGGAATTTCTCATCTAACTATTTATTATCCATTTGATACATTCCTTGTTCCTCACTCATTACTTATGAGAGGTGTATATTATAACCATTAATTTGTTATATGATACAAATAATGAAATTTATAGGTATTACAATATCAATTTTATTACCTCTATTTCATGGGTTTTATGTTTCAAAAGTTAACAAATAGGTAATGTAGTCTTGTCTCAATTTTCATTATTTTAGACACATTAACTATTATGAAACTATATTTCTCTATGTGGTGTATATATTAATATTGACATTATATATCCATAATTAAACTACAATCATTATATTTTGAGAATAATTTAATTTTTTTCTCTTAGGTAGAACATTATTTTCTGAATCCATAGTGGTGACAATTTATTGTAACAACCTCATCACTTTTTGAGATTGTTTAGGATTACGATTCTCTAGATGAAATATTAAGATCTATCTCTGAAGTAAAATATTGAATTTTATTCTCATTATATATTAAATTTATATTCATGTGTTGATACCATTTTAACACTATTTTTTACATATTATATTGTATATGTTTTTTAATAAAATATGTCTTTATCTCTCTCATCATCAATAAAATTGTGTTATTTAAAGACCATGTTTTCCAAAAAAGATTCGATTTTTTTTTTCTATTTACATATTATTTTCTATTTTTTCTTGATTTATGAATATGGATTGAAATAAATTTCATAAAATGTTTTTTGAAATTTTTTTCATGAATCATTTATATGTTCTCAAGGAAAAATGTAGTAAAAATAGTTTCAAACTTTATTGTGTTCATTAAATATTATTTTCAAGGAAATTTTTTCCTAAAATGATGTTTTCTTTAAAATATTTTTTATGCATAAATGATATTTTTATTAATAAATGTTTTAAAATATATTTCAAGATCCCTCAATATGTTTTATGTGTGTTTTCAATGGAATGGATTTGTAAAATTTTATACTTTTTAAAAAAGTGATATCAGAGGATAGTTATCTTCCATGTTATATTTGAAAATGATTATCTATTTATAATGAAATATTTGTTTATTTTATTTTGATTTAATAGGGATATTATTCAAGGATAACATTAATATAATTTTCCATAATGATATTTTTTTACCTTTTTATTTTTATGAAACATCTTCCTCTTCAACAAGTTACACCATGATAAATGATTATGAAACCTGATTACATTCATGGGTTATTCTCGGATGAAATGATCATGTAACCTATATATATATATTACATTTTAATTATATGATTAAATATTTAGGATACCAATTTTATTTAAATGGTTATGATATGGTGTTTGTGAACCCTAACTCCTTTTATGGGTCATGATAAGATGACTATTTTTTGGAACACATGGGTATGATTTAATTATAAGATGGGTGTGACATATATACCCATGCTATGTATTGAGTAAATATTAATATCTCTTGGGATAATGATGGGAAAAAAGTACTATTTATGGATCCAAAATGGGAAACTGTTCTTTTGTAATCCACTATGGGAAACAGGTGTGTCCTAATCCACAGTGGGAAAGTGGTATGTTATGATCCAAAAGTGGGTAACAGGTGTGTCCAAATCCACCATGATGATTGCATTAATAGATATGGATGACACCAAAAATTGTTTTCTATAGATTTAATAGTGTAAAATATTTTTAAAATTATATTATGGTTCATCGTTTATTTATGATGATTTATCACCCATATCAGTCATGTCATATGAATCACCATTATTTATACAATTAATCTTGGTTTTGATCGTTGATATGTATGGTATGATCCATTAATATTGTGATAATTTTATCATAACCTTATCCTCAGTATATTCTCACTTATCTTCCTTGATTACCCTGACCGAAAATCTGAGATCACCCCTTCCTTATATTTCCATTATCTAGGTTATGAAGAAATATTTTAAGTATTATTACTAATTGGAAATATATTTAAGGATATGTTAATGATATATCACCATGTTCAACGAAATTGCCTCCATGTGTCCAAATATAATAAAATATAATAATTATACAATATTTTTTCCCTAAATTTACTAAATTTTAATATTAAATTATGTAATATCATTGAATGATTGGCCATGTTTGCTATATTTTTCATAAGAGGAAATGTTTAGTCAACCATTCAAATCTATAATGATAAAACATTTGTGATATCCCTATGATTTTTTCAAATGATATGTCTAGGGATGTCTCTAATGATATGCTGATGTTGTCATACATTTAAAACTAGGCATCATGATTTAGAAATCCTACAGGTAATTTAACATGTTTGTGTGGTTTTATTATATGATAAGTCTTTCTCACAGTAACATTTTTGGATCTATTAAATGAAGAGAAATAGAAGGAACGTTGTTAATATTTAATTTTTTCAATTTTCAATGTTTGGGAATTATGTAAATAAACATCCCAAGAGGAAATCTCATTAAGGGAATCAGAAAAGAGTTCTGGGAATTAGTTTTACAATATTAGATAATGGAACCAAAAATTATATGTCAATAATATGATATTTTAATCCCATATTTTTAACATTAAATATATGAATCATGATCAGATTTGTTTTGAGGAACCTTATGATAAGATTCACATTTCATATTCTAGGAAATTTGTATTAATGAATAAGTTTATGAATCCTGAATAATGGTTTAGGAATCAATTTGTATGATTGAATTGTATATGTTTTTGAATTAAAATATTATGTTATAAGAATAATAAAGTATATGTGTATTTTCAAAGATGATTTCCTTTTGGTGTTTCAAATAATTATTCAAATGTTAGTGATGACTTTGAAAATTGATTTAATGGAAATGATACATTACTGGATGTTAACTCTTAACAATATTCTGGTGATAATAAAATGATATTTTATATAGATATAGATATGATAATATGGATAAACTAAATTTGATAATATTTATGAAATTATATATAATAAAGTAATTTTTTGTCAACGTAGACTAGGATATCATGGATGAGTTTTACAACTTCCTGGATTTAACGAAAATATATAGTATTTTTTAGAATAAAGAAGCATTAATTTTTTCAAATATGAATTAATGTAATTTTGGTTATTAAAATTTTCAAGTAAACTATATGATGATCATATTCGCATTCTTGGAATGTTAAATAAATGTGATACATTATGATATATAGGGAATCATAGTTAAACTAATTCATTTACCTTCTATCTAATCATTATGATTTTTATCTTCTAGAAGGGTTACAAGGTTCAACATTTCTAGAATATATTATAATAAAAATATTATCTTTTTTAGTGATTAAAGTATTATTTCTCCATATAAGTATTTATTAATGTCTGATAACATGTTATAACCATTTTTCGATGATTTTAAGTACAAACATATGGAATGACATAATAATCTTCAAAATGATCTATTAGTACTACAATATTGAATAAATAACAATTTATTAGAATTAAAGAATATGTGGAAATTAATTAAGGAAAAAAATGGTGAGATTATGATAAAATCATGTAATGATATTTTATCATGAAATTTTTTCAACCCTATTATTTTTTAAAATATAATTTTGTTTTATTATTGTTATTTTTTATGATATAAATAAAATATTTCAGGAATTTTTAGTTTATGGAATTGTGATTGTTATCTTTCTATAGATCAACCACTTTTTGGTGATCGGTGATGCTCATAAATCCCCATGATTATTTACACTTTTATTTCATGTCCATGTATTCACAAACCATCTATGTTCAAATATGTAGTAAACTAGTTACGTGTAACTTGGGGTAACATTTACGATTCCATAATTCTTAATGTAATTTTTTGAATTAATTGTAAAGATACTAGTTTCTATGAATGAAACCTTCAATTTTTAATCCTTTGATTACCTCGATGAATTTTGAGGGAAACATTTATTTTAAGGGGGTAGAATGTATCACATTGAGATATGATAGGTCTTTTTGAAATTAATTTAAATTTTTGATATATTGAGTTTCATGAAACTGTGAATGTAGATTGTGTTATAATAAAAAACCATGTTATTAATTCGTTTTATTGTAAACCATGTTAATATTTTATTATATGGTGAATGAAAATAATCTTGCGCTACATACAACATTGAGTTATATTGTGTTTTACGCAAGACTGAGTTTTATCACATTTTAGGTGAAATCCTATTTTAAAACATGTAATTTACACATATTCAATTTTCATTTGTCAAAATAAACATCAATTTTTAATTAGTAATTTAAAAATATATATTAGTGAATTTTTGGTATTTTTCAGAGAAGTTTCTTTTTTTGATGAATAATATAAAATAATAAATTTTAGATAAAAACATCCATTTACTTTAGAAAAATATTAATGATAAATAATAATATAATTTTTCGAAATCATTAAAAGATCAATTATATTTATATTAATCCTATTATTTAATTATAATCAATTTAATATTTAATTTATATATAACGACTTCATGAACTTTAGAAGATTTTCAATTTCAAACCCATATTTCTCGACATTTTTGAGATTTTATATTTGAACAGATTCTTTTTGATTATGTGGATTGAATTACTAAAAATGGATATAAATAGTTTTAATCATTATAAATTTAATACTCTAATATTAACAAAATAGTTTATGTAAGAAAATAATAGTGAAATTAATTCAAATAGATTACATCGATTAAGGTAAAAGTAATCTTAATAGGGGACTACAATTTAAACATAGGGAAAAAGTAGAACCAAACACTTTTCCAAGAGCATTAAAATCTAGTATTTTGATAATAACCCCTATTGGTTAAAACATTAATGATATAGTGGGAGGTATTTTTATGAATGTGAACTATATAAAAAGGAATGTAAGGAAAAAAGACAAAAATAAACCTTCCTTAACATTAACAACATTAAATTATTAGAGTATGGAAGAAGATATATAGTTTCAGATAAAAGGTTATTTTTATGGTAAATAATTTTTTTATCATCTCAATTTATAATTAACTTTATGAGATGATATAATTAAATTAAATTCTTAACAAATGCTACATATGGATTGTTTAGTTAATAATAAAATAATATAAATGATTCTAAAAACATTAAAAGTGAATAAAATTTAATGAATTAGTATGTTTAATTATTTTTATAGAAGAGTATATATTGATTCATATATGTGAACATAATATATTTTAATTACAATAAATGTTTTATTTTATTAAATTAATGTTAAATAAATTATTTCGAAATTGAAATTAATGATATTATACAATAAATGATATTATATTATGTGGTTTTAAATTATTAAAAATATTACATTATTACAAGTGAATTTTATGTGTTAATAAAAATAAAGAATGATACATTAATAGAAAAATTAATATTTTTTATTTTATAGGTTGATTCATATATTGAAATGACATTGATAGCCTTATCCGGTTTAATGTAGTATTTTTGTGTGTTATATGTGCTTGTTTTAAAATTAATTCACATCACACATGGGACATATATTTAATAAATTTGGAAAAATATTTAGAAATTATTGGGAATATATTTTAATGTTAATCTAATATTAATTTAGACTTAATGGTAAAAAGAAAAGGTTAGAAAAATAGTTACTATAATAAAAACTAGTGTGATTAAATTGTGGAAACATAGATGTAATAGAATAAAATTATAAAAATGTAATTAATATTTTGTAGTGGAGTTATTTATGAACCATAATACCCATATAATATAATATTTGACTAGTTTTTGAGGAAAAATAGTTATTTCAGTCCCTCCAATAGTGTAGTCCTTTTTTGTATTTATAGAAACACCACTACCACTACACTATAAATATATATTTACAATTCCCCTTCATCACACTAGTTCAGATTCATTTTATCCTAAAAAATATACCAAAATAGACACCCCAAATAAATCCACTAAACATATAATACTCCCCATGTATAAAAATCCCATCATGTTAGAACTTTTTTGGAATTTAATTACAATTACCCAAACAAGATGTAACATCCTTCCCCTAGTTTTTTTGTATTATTTTCATTATCAACTGACTTAAATATTTTAATTACATGACTATTTAAAAAAATATGTATAATAAATATACTCCTATGTTTTTAATATTATGGTTCGACCTAAAATTACACATACTTTCATCTAATGGGTAACAAACATATCGTTATTGTGCATGGAAAACTACTGCCTCACAAAATTATTTTGTTTCTTTTTTCATTACCACATATCATGGTTGGTAATTAATAGAGAAAACCAATTATTATAATATATATATGATATATATTTCTTATTTATGTTTCATTAATTACTATACAAAACATATCAACATGATTTCAATATTGTGTAAATATCTTAACATCGTTTGTTCATTTATAGACTATCACCTCATAAAAGTATTGTGATTCATTCACAAATGAAAAGAAAGGTAATAAAAAATGGTTTAGTGAACTTATATTAAATATATGAAATATTAGTTATTAATTAGTTATATTAGATACATATATATATATATTTTAAATATTTAACATTTCTTTAATTCCATTCAATATAATAATAAAATGAAAACAGTGTCCATGCATACGTACGCCCTATCATCTTTATGAACAATGTCTTCTATTTATTATTTATATCAATAGTTCATTATTATAAATATTTATATACTATATATATATATGATATTTTTATCATGTTTAACATTATGGAAATAAGTAATCCATGATACATATAGGAGTATAAATAATAACAATTGAAAAAATATACGAAAAAGAAAGAATACATTACCCATAATATAACATTAATATGTATTTATTAATAAATAGGTACCTTAAAGACACAAAAAATAATATTTTGTATTAGTTATAAGTTTATTGTAATTTATTAGATGTATAATAAACTTATTTTTATTATACAAGACTTTTGAACATGTATAAAGGAAGATGAGACTTAATATAAGGGAATTTCATCAAAAAAATTATTTATGTGATGTACATGACATATTGTCTACATGATTCTTTTGTGTGGTGTATATAATACCATATGAACTGTTATATCATTAATTAATTTTATTAGTTATATTCAAAATCATTAATTTTAGTTATTTTTTCATTGGTAAAATGATTCTAAGTTTAATCAAGTAGTAAGGGTTCCCTCATCTAACTTTTTAATATCCTTAATATTCATTCCATGTTCACCACTCATTTATCTTGTGTGGTTTATATACAAACCATGAATGTATTATATGATAAATCAAACTAAATATATGGTTATCTTCATATCCATTTTTTGATCTCTCATTCATTTGGTTTATGTTTGAATATTTACCAAATTGGTAATGTAGATCTTTCTCAATATTCCTTATTTGAGACATATGTAATGTTATTTTTCAATAATTTTTATTAAGGTGTATATACTAAAATTGTAATTATATTGAATTAGTTTAATTATCTTCATGGTATTCTATGCAATATATAATTTTATCCTCTTATGGGGATAATGATTTAATTGTACAAATGTTGTAACAGTTTTTTACTACAATTTCATTGTCTATTATGATTTTTTATGATTATTCCTAAATATATGATATCATAATATCAATATCTCAAAAAAATCATAAAATTTATTATCATCTCTTTATTTCTGTTGTTATTGTAACACCCCAAGATTTCATGGTACGTTATCTCTTCAAAGTAATTAAATAACATGTACTATATGCAACATTGAGTTCGAGCAAACTACAAATTTCTAAAACAAAAATTCAAAGAAATAGTTATGAATAATATTAACTAGATTTTTAATTTTATATACTCCATATAATTTTAACATATGTATTATGTGTTTCTTAGTCATATTATCAAGAACTAATTCAATTTTTCAGATAAAAAATGTATTCTTTTTAAAATGAAATTCTACCACCTTTTAATGGAAAACCCATTTTAAATAAAATATCTGACTCTTATTCAAATTCAGTTTGACAAAATATAATTCTTCTTTATAATTGGGACATAAATATCTATTTTGGATTAAATTTTGGTGTTTTTCTAATTAAATTTTTTTTGAGTAGTGATAAATACTGTATTTTAATTCAAAAATGCCTTTTAATCTAATTTATTTATATGGTTCGATTATATTTTAAATTGTTTTGGAAGTTTATATTGATCAAATATTTACCATTTATAAAATGTTTGGTCACTTGAAGTAATTACACTTTGAAATTGAACACAAACATGTGTCAATATTTTCATAGTTAATTTTTTTAAAACCTAATTTTTTTTGACAATGAAAAATAATTTTTAATTAATTAATACAAATTATATGTTTTGAATTTGGTAAAATATAAATAATTTATTAAATCATAATATCAAATAATTTTTAAGTTTAATTTTTTTTTTTAATTTTTCTTAGAAAACTTCAATTAATAATGAATTGTGAAACCACTAACTGGTAGTTAAAATTCCTATATTTTCATTAAAATGGTATTTTACCACATCAGTGAATTGAATTTCAAAAATATGGCATATATGGTTTTTATTATTATGTAAAATTTGGTTATATGAGATGAAAATAAATTTTGGTGAACATTAACTTTTGACTTATATTTACCGTGGATAAAGGTAAATAGGGGAATTCAAGAAAATAATAATATAATAATAGAAAATTACCTTAACACTTTTCTTAACCATATTGGATGAGTCATGGCTGACCATGAGAATATTTTGGTAGATTTTGGGACCCCATGGATCCAATTAAGATTTATAATGACACATTATATTAATTATTTTTAAGTGAAGAAGAAAATGACCTAAACATATATCTTTAAGCAAATAATTTCACTCATGTCATTATATAAGTAATCTCTCTGACAATAAATTTTCATTATAAAGATAAAATTATTTACTACATCATTGGGTTTTTTTATAATTTTTAGATATCCAAAAAAAAATTTATGACACAATAATGATGTAGTGTTTACCTCGTTAATTAATTATTTAAGTAAATATGATTATAATTATTAAAAAAATATAAAAAATGTCCAATTATTATTGGATGATTTTATTTAGACCATGATTCATCTTATCTTGGAGTAAAATTAGTTTTTGGCCTTTTGAAACCTAAAATCATTATATAATAAAATAATCATTTCACACTTTCCTATAAAGCCCCCTATAAAAAGCCATCACCTCTAACACCTTACTCACAACTCTCAAGCCCATGCATCATCCAACCACTTCTAAAATATGCTATCATGATCCTTTAATTACCCCTATATGCCTTACATTTGGCAGAAGGACCATCATGAAATACTTTTTGTTCAAACCAATCGGAGTTACCCAATTTTAAGGCAACATCTTCCATAAAGTTATTTTCTTTTATTTTACTTCTCCAACCCCCATAAATCTTTTTATTACTTTCGTTTATAAAAAAAATATTATCATTAAAATAGTATGTTGTTTTTATGAGAAGTATTTAATCTACAATTACACACTCATCTATCTAATGGGAAATGAATATACATTTTCTGTGGATGGTGAACTACTACCTCACGAAATGATGATTTTAAAATTATGTTTTACCGCATCATATGGTGGCCATTATGATGGTAGTGTTTTTCTATATGATATATATAATTATTACGTTTTATCTATTATTATTTAATTTTTTTTATAAAATCACCTTTATGCATTCCCATATATGTGAACACGATAATTTTATCGACTAAGTGCACACTACTGGCCCCTCTAGGTGATATGATTCGTCCATGACATACATGGAATGTATAAATGATACAATTAATCAAATTATGTAACAAATATATCATATGATATTAGACTATAATTATAATATACACATATATCATTAGTTTCTTTTAATTTATTTTGAAATAGAAATGAAGGTATTATTCATGCATACGTATGGCTTACCGTCTCTGTGAACGGTGGATTTCATTTCTTATATATATATCATGAAATAATTATATATATATATATATAATAGATATATATGATATATATGATATATATTATATTTAAATCAGGAATATGATACTGGGGATAATAGTATTTTGACAACATGGATAATTTGTAATCATAACAAGTTCATTAATGACTCAAGTACCAATAATCAACAAAACGAAAATTATTAACTAAAATTATTACATAATGTCTATAACATGGTAATTAGTTATATAAAATTAATAATAAACTTGAAAATTTTTATTAAGAAAGTATAAATAAAATTTAGTTTATTATTCAGAAGATTTAAGAACGAATGTGTCATGTCGGACACAAGGTAATAAGTTTCTTATCACACTTTTAATTCCCGGAGATTTCCATTGTTTGACACTTATTTATTGCATGTGGTGTATTTTTCCCTTAAATTTGATATATATTATAACAATTATGGTTATATTCATGGTATTCATTGATTCATTTGGTGGTTGTTAAATTTTGATCATACGACTCGATTGATTCCAAAGAAGTAAGGGTTTTTCATCTCAATATTTATTCTTGTGAGATTCATATTTATTGGCCACTATTTCCATTTGTGTGTCGTATGTACCATCAATGATTGTAGTCTTTATGTAATATACATTAATTTATGGTTATTTAAATATTCATTGTACGATTCTTATTTCACGGGGTGTTTGTTTCATAAGTTACCAAATCGCTATATGAATTTAAAATTTTAATTTCCACTCATTAGGCTATACGCATTATTCATTGATTATTTTACTCCATAATTATGTGTGAAATCACTATTTATTATTTATGTAGTAATTTCCACTCCCATTTTGGTGGATATACTTTTGATACACATAATCACTCCATTGAAAATTTATCATGTCGTTGATATGAACTTGATAAGAGTAATCTTAACTCCATTTCCTATCATTGAGTTAAATATCCTAGTCATTGGTGTTGTTTTTACAAGAATATGTGTGATTGAAATATGATTTATTTACACTGAATATCTAATCATATTGATTGTATTTATATTTTTCACACATAATTATGTCATTTATTTATCGTTAACCTAAGGATACTGTCTTTATAAGAGACATTATCTCAATTTATATTCCATTAAGTCTTCCTTGTTTTTATGCACCAATTTACTTTTATATGGTGTATATATTTCACTTTTACATAGTATATCATAAAATCCTTTATTCTCATGATATTATAATGTTTTGAGTACCATAATTATTTGTATTCAATCATCTCTCATTTCATTATAAACTTTATCTAAAATATCATTTTAAAATGTTTTAATGATTTATTCTTCTAAATATTTCTCATTATTATCCTTTTTAAATATGGTTTTAAGTATTTATTTATATGGACATTAATGTTTTAAATTTAAAATTCATTTTAAAAGTTTCAAGGTCGAATGTGACACTTTTATTCCAAAATCTATTTTAAAATGACTTCTTAATAAATAGTGGGACATTAAAATGTTTTCAAGAAAAAGGGGGATATTTTTTTCAAATAGTCTGGATGATTATTTTCATCTATATAAATATCAATTATTATAATCAATTAGGGTTAATTAATTATAATAAAATATTCTATATTTTATTTAATGAGTTATGTTATACTGTGGATGTGCTATTTTTATACCATTAATGGTTTATGGATATAGTATTGGCATTTTGAATTCTTGTTTTAATACGAATTTCTTTGTTATATTTCAACATTTTTATATGAGGAATGCATTGGACTTAGTAAGATATGGGTGGAGCCCACTATATCTCCTTGATGGATTAGTTTGTCTTATGAGACAAACTACGGTCTTTGCAATGTATTTGACCAAATTGTATTTGTAATCTTGGCATGAGGCCTTGACTATGTTGTTAAGATGTCTGACATTATTCATTCCATCATTATGTGACTATCTATTGATATTTCATGAGGTTATTTAACAAGTAGAATAGTCATGACTATGTTTTGTTATGGAATTATTTAGTAATCTCATATTCCTTCCATAACATGTTCATGTTTATTATTTGTAAAGGAATGTGTTTTCAATTATTCACCATGATTAATGTTTAAGTTATCTTTTGATGTATTGATTACTCTTACTGAGCATATGAGCTCACCCCTTTATTATGTGTAATTTTTCCCAAGATTCATATATTTATATTATGAATAACTTAAAGGAATGCGCAAAGGGATATAAGAGTGTTCAAATGGGACACGATGTTGTTTTTTTATTTTATTATTCCATGAAAACCTATGTATGTATCTAGTACATCCAAGGCTACTAAACCGACTAGTCTTTCAGGACATGATTCTTTGTATTATGCCAATGTTATGTAAAAATGAATGAGATGCGGGCTTCGGGGGATGGGGAGTTACAATTAGTATTAGTGGAATTCTAGTACAGACCATGGAAGCTAGATTTAGAAAAAAACCTTATTAGAAAACACTACCCGATGATAGACATTGAGGATTATTATATTTCAACATCAAAAAAATTGGTAATGTAAATATTAAGTGTGTTTTATAAGAAGTATATCCCTATCTGGATTTGAGCTTATAGAGGCAGCTTTGGAAGAGATGTACATAGGATTGAAAACTCTGAAAACGAGTTTCAGGCTTGACCCGAGATATCCTGGCCACAACAACGGGCCTTATTGCACTATTGGTTACGAAAATTCTGGGGGATATGCTTAGAATAATTCTTATTTTATTTACAAACTGAATTGAAGGATTTTAATATTATATGAGAATAAATGAATTTGGTTAATCCTAAGGAATTTCATATTTAAAATAAGGTGTTGTGATATTTTCTAAATGATTTTTTGACTCACACTATTTATTCTGGTTTTCTTCAAACAAGTTGTTCAGTTTAATGTTATTACTTTTTGGATGAAAATACAAGGGATGAAACAAAATTTATAGTTAAAATATGTAAAGGGTTATTTTTGTGGAATCTGTCTCATTTATGGGAATATTATAAAATTATATTGTTCTTGAAAAAGGAAAAAATGCAGGCCAGGTGACAACCCATCATATCGGACATAACTGTGGTAATCGAACCCACAACCTATGTCTGACTAGGATTTATCACATACCACTAAACTACATGAAGTCTCTGGTTAGTAAGACTAATTATTTTTAATTAAATTATGTTATGGATCAAAAATATGTTGATTTTGGGAGCTTATTATTTGCCTTAGAATAGGATAATTATTTAGGGATTAATTGATAAATGTTATTTTGGAAGTTGTCTTCTCTATTGGTAACACTATATGCCTAAGGAAAATAGAATTATATTGGATTTAATTTGAAGAGTAATGGTGGATTTTTAATTTGGAAGAATTTATTTTTTATAGAAGACTTATAGAAATTTAGTTTATTATGGAAATTATTTACCAATCATAGAGAATTTATGATTAGGTTAATTAGTTATACATTTGTGGAATTAATAGTAGTTGATGTTATTTAGAGATAAATGATAATATTTATGATGGAAGACTATGTGATCAAATCCTTCTTCAATTAGGTGTTTGACACATAGTTTGTATTATATTGAATAATTTTAAGGTGATTTTTTTCTAAATGATTTGTTTGGTCTTTGGGTATTGTAATATTAATTTTGGATATTAAGAGTAGTATTTCTTTTTATAAATGATTATCCTTTTGGGGATCATATGATCTTTTACTAACCATTTTAGTTTTTTTTAATCTTTAATGAAAAGGGAAATATATTTTTCGGCTTTTGTGGATTATGTGATTCTCAAGAAGTTGATTCTAGCACTTCAGGTGTGACAAAGTCACCTTGAATACTCTTGTTTTGGAGTGAAATATGAGTCTGTGGTAAAAATTTGAGAAAGGATGAAACATAACATGTAATGAATATTTATTTCTTTATTATTATATGAATAAATTAATTATTAAACATTAAGTAAGGGATTATAAAACCAAAAAAAAATTATCCTAATGATTTATGTTTATTGAACTGATGATATTTTAAATCATTATAGATTGTTGTCTTTAAGGCCCTCAAGTTTACCCTTTTTTGTGATTTATGACATCAGTAAGTCCCTATAAATATTGTTTTTTCCCAAATTATTTGTCTCCAATTTCCACCAATCTTCAGTTGATTGAGATCATAATTTGGTGGTGACTTTATCATTTCACATTCCCTCTTATTAAGACTAAATTTTATTATCCCAATTTCCGATGTGGGTTTTACACAAGAGTATTTTACAATTTTTAACCTTTTATTTTTGAAGATCAATTTCAAATGTTGAGGACACATTTTATTGAAATAGGGAAGAATTTCACACCCCCATATTTCATGGTAAGTTATCTCTTCAAATTAATTCAATAACTTGTACCCTATGCAAAATTGAGTTTGAGCGCACCATGACTGACCAACAAAGCAATCAAAAAAACTTTTATGAATAGTATTTACTGGATTTTAAATTTTATATACTCTATAAAATTTTATGTTATGTATTATGTTTATAATAGACATGTTATCAAAATAGATTCAATTTTTCAGATAAAAAATGTATCTTTCCGAAAAATGCAATTTTATAACGTTTTAATGTAGAACCTTTTTTAAATCCAATATTTTATAATTTTACATAACCAATATGAAAAATAAAATTATTCATTAGAATTTGGAAAAAAAATTTACTTTGGATGAAATTTTTAAGTTATTCTAATAGTATTAATTTTTTTGAATAGTGAGAAGTACATTATTTTAGTTCAAAACTGCCTTTTTATATAATTTTTTTATATGGTTATATTATATTATAAATTTCTTTTGAAGTGTAATTAGATTATAATTTTATAATTTAATCCAATGTTTTTTATTGTATTTTTTTAAAAAAATCATTATATAATAAATTAATCTTTTTAATATTTCTTAAAGAGCCCATCCTCCAACTTATAAAAAGCCCCCCACCTCTAACACATTACTCACACCTCTCAAGACCCTTGTATTGTCCTTATTCTACCCAAATAAGCTCTTAAGTCCCTCCATTCCTCCTAGAAGACTTATCAATGACAAAAGGCACTTCATGAAATCCTTTTGGTTCAAACCCATGGGAGTTACCCAATTTTAAGGTAATGTTTTCACTGAATTTCTCTTCATTTATTTTACTTATCCAACCCCCTAAATTCATTTTATTACATTATTTTATAACAACTTAAGAATAATAAATATAATATGTTGTTTTTATGAGATTTCTTTTAGGTACACATAGAAACACCTCCATACAATTGGAAAATAATATATTGTTTCTGTTGACGTCGAACTACTGCCTCACAAAACAATGATTATTCAATTATCTTCTACTGCCTCTTATGGTGGACATTATGATGGAAATATATTTATATATGATATATATAATTATTATTTTCTCCCTATTCATTTGTAATTTTTATTTACAAACACACCATTATTCCTTCCAATATGTTTGAACATGATAATTTCATTTTAGAAAGTGCGTACTACCGCCCCCTCAAGGTGATATGATTCGTTCATGACATAAATGGAACATGTAAAGGTTAGATTTAATTTAATTATGTAACACATATCACATATCATATTATAAATTAATTATAATATACTTATGTATCATTAAGTTTTCATTTCATTAAATATGAAATAGAAATGAAAGTAGCATTAATGCATACATATAGATTACCGTCTCCATGAATGGTGCATTTCATTTATTATCTCGAAATATCAAGAAAAAATTAACTATATATATATATAATAAATATATATGATATATATGATATTTAAATGATGAATATGATTCTGTAGAAAATAGAATTTTGACCACATGGACAATATTTAATTATAACAAGTTAATTTTAGACTGAAGTACCAAATATCCACAAAATGACCATTATTAACTTAAATGATTAAACAATGTATATAACATTGTAATGAGTGATATAAAAGGAATAATAAAAATGAAAAAAAATTCTTATGAAATTATAAATTTTCTTTAGTTTATCAGTCTTGAGATTAAGAACGAACAAGTCAAGTGGGATACGAGGTAAGGGGTTTATTATCTCACTTTTAATTCCCGAAGATATACATTGTTCGCCACTTATTTATTGCATGTTGTGTGTCTTGTACTACCATATGATATATATCATCATGATTATATTTATATTTATAGTATTATATGATTCATTTTCTGTTTATTAACTTTTGGTCATACAATTCGATTGATTACAATGAAGTAAGGTTTTTTCATCTCACTTTTTATTCCCGTGAGATTCATGCTATATTGGACACTATTTCCTTTTGTGTGGCCTATTTACTATCAATGATTGTATTATTGGTGTAGTATAAATATATTTATGGGTATTATGATCGTAATTTTATAATCAATCTTTCATGGGGTGTTTGATTCATAACTTAACAAATCTGTAAGGGAATATAAAAATTCAATTTCCACTCATTGGGCTTTACACATACTTCATTGATTATTTTACTCCAAGATTATGTGTGGACTCACTATTTGTTATTTATGTAGAAAATTCCAATCCCCTTAGTTTGGATATACTTTTTATACACATAATCCCTACATTTTAAATTTCCCAAGTCATTGATATTATCTTGATAAGAGTAATTTTAACTCAATTTCCATTAATTGTGTTAAACATCCAAGTCATCAGGGTTGTTTTTACAGGAATATGAGTGAATGTACTATGATTTATTTACACTGAATATTGAATCATATTTACTGTATTTATATTTCTTACACAAAATCATGTCATTGATTTATCCTTATCCTAAGGATACAGTCTTTATTAGGGACTATTTCTCAATTTACATTCCATTAAGATTTATTTTTTGATATATACTAATTCACTTTTATATGGTGTATATACTATCCTTTAAAATAGTATATCATGAAATCCATTATTCTCTTGATATTATAATGTTATTATTACCTCAATTATTTGTATTCATGCGCCTCTCATCTTGTTAGAAACTCTAACAAAAATACCATTTTTAATTGTTTTAAACATTTATTCTTCTAAATATTTCTCATTAATGTACATGTATTAAAATGGGTTTTAAGGATTTATTTCTATAAACATTAATTTTTAAAAATTAAATTTGTTTTAAAAAATTAAATGTGGTATTGGACACTTTGATTCAAAAATATATTTTAAAATGGATTCTTAATAAATAGTGAGACTTTGAAATGATTTTAAGAAAAATGGGGATATTTCTTTCAAGTAGTCATGGTGATTATTTTTATCTTTGTCAATATCCATCATTATTCCCGATTAAGGTTAATTTGTTATTATACAATCTTTTATATTATATTTAATGAGTTATGTTTGAATGTGGATATGATATTTTTATACCATTCATGGTTTATGGATAAATTATTTACATTTCATATGTGAGTTTTAATATGAATTTTTATGTTATGTTTCATCATTTTTGTATGAGTTATGAAATGAACATACTATGTGATGGATTAAGCAAGCTATAAATCCTCGATTAATTGGTAGGTCACATAAGAATAACTAGATTTTTGGCACACAAACTAGACAAAATCTTATTTGTAGTCTTGGAACAAGGCCTTAACTATGTGGTTATGATATATGACATTATTCATTCCGTAATTATAAGAATAGCTATTGATATTTCATATTAATATTTGACTAGTATAATACCCATGACTATGTATTATTATGGAATTATTTACTCAGGTCATATTACTGCCATAATGTGTTCATGATTATTATTTGTGTAGGAACGTGTTTTCAATTATTCACCACGCCAATTAATAATGTAATCATTCAATGTACTTATTACTTTTACAAACATCTGATTTCACCCATTTATTATGTTTTATTTTTCCCAGAATTTAATGAAGTATATTATGATTAACCATCATAAATACGCTAAGGGATATAAGATTGTTAAAATGGGAGATAATATTGTTTTTTATTTCATGATGTAATGTAAAACCTATGTATGTATCTAGTACATCCAAGGCTACTAAACTGATCGGTATTTCCAGATATGATTCCTTGTATCACACCAATGTTATGTAATAATTCACTGGCTTTGGGCTTTTGGGGTTGGGGCATTACAATTATAATGTATTGGTACCATTTATCCACCCGTTGGTTCATAATAAAATTAGAAATTTATTTCTAGGAAAATATGACTTTATCTCTCTGTTTGTTCTGACATATTTATTCATTAAAAACAATGTCTTCTAAAAATCATTTCAGAAATGATTTATGTTTACAAATATTAGTATCTAATTTAAATCATTCATTATAAATATTCAAAATATATTAAAATAAAATGTTCTTAAAAATGTTTTCCACCATTTTTAAATATTTTTAATGAAAAATGATTTCAAAAATGTACTAAATCATAATTATGTTTTTTCAACGTTATATTTATGGATTTTTGTAAATGTTTTATATTTTAAAAATTTCTTTTTAAAACATAAATTATTTTTATTCAAGAAATATTATAAATATTTTTTCATGAATATTTTATATGTTTTAAAAAAAATATAGGGAAGGGATTTTGAAAACATTATATATTTTAAATAGTTTTTTTATGAAATTTTATGTTCCATGTGATATTTCAATGACCTTATCCATTTAATATGACTTCCTTGGTTATGTTATATTATTTAAGAGGGATATGATCCAAGAATACCATTAATATTATTTCAATGAATGGGTTTTGTGTAGATGTATAGAAATTTTTAAACTCATTATACTTCAATTGGGTATACCATAATAAATTCTCATGAAACCTACATTGATTCACAGGTCATTATTAAATGAAATGATAATGTAACCTCTCTATTTTTCATAGGTTATTATATGATTAAATTTTATGACACCCATTTCATTTCATGGTTTTTGATATGTTGTTTATGAAATCCATATCTTATTATAGATCATCGTATAATGAATGATTTAGGGAACACATATGTATTTATTCATTAATAAATGGGTGGGACTTATATCTCACTAGAATGAATTTTTAATGATTTATAATTCCTGAGATAATTATGTGATGAAATTAAGTGGCTATATCAAGAATGGGAAACTATTTTTCCCAAATCCACTATGGGAAACTGGTATGTATATATCAACTATAGGAAATTTGTGGGAAAATGTGTTTCCTGATCCAATTTATTGATGTTCATAATAGTTAAACATGAAACATGAAATGATTTTTATCAATATTATGGTTCCCCGCTTATAATAAATCAGTTTGCGGGTCTCTAATTACATATGATGATTTAGTACCCATATTATTCATGTCTGATGAACTACAAATAATTATATTGCCACCACAGTTTCTTTAGTGTATATCGTTATTTATGTTTTTATGTATAGAAAATTATTGGGTGATGTTTTTGAGGGGTTGAATTTTTTTTGAATGTTTTTTAGGGTTCTATAATAATCTATAGTTTGTGGAAGAAATGTAAATCCAATAAGACACCATGAATGGTGAAAAACAGTTACTGGGATATCAGATGGTTACGAAAATTTATTGGAAAACACATTTGTAATCCCATGATTAACCATGTATAGTGGATCCTAGGGATTTATAATGGATGGGACATAAATTTTACAACCATGTACGCCAATAGTGCAAGGTTCTCTTTAAGGTAGAGGTTGCCACACATTTTTAAAATTATACTCTAAAAAAGTGGATTTACATCAGGATTAGCTCAAACCCCCTTATTGTTTCTTCTATTTCATCTGTAACTAAATATTTATTTCCCATAATGTACTTGAATGATATATATATATTGATATAGAATCATTCAAGTGTATTTTCGTGATGCATTATACCGTGATTCCGATGGAATTCCTTTTTTTTGTGATAGTTTATCATCGTTTTCCATAGATATACATTCTTCCCTCTATCAATTCTTTATGTAACATCTTCTATCAATAGATATAAGGTGTTTTATTAAAATCATTGTTACCTTTTCCCATATTGATGTTAGATAAAGATATTTATTGTGGGTTTTTTGAGATTCAATCATATTTTATTATTTTTTTCATACTATTTTATCTACAATTCCATAGGTGGGAGGATACAAAATTAAAACCTGTAATTAGATAATTAATTAGTAGTTTAATTTTTTTTAAATTTAGGGTTATTTGTTTTGGAATTTATGAGTAAATCTTGACAGAAACATTCTTTTGTGATGTTTTTTATATTTGTGGGTTTTGTGGAAATTGGTTGTTCAAAGTGCATGGTTTTCATGATTTTAAAATATTGATAATAAAATATGGATTTGTTAGAGTTTTAAGAATTTATTATTTCAATGGTTATAAATAAAATAATGGTATTATTGAAATGGAATTTATTGGTTGATTTGAAATGGTTTTAGAATAAATCTTTTTTGTGAGTTCATGCTTTCAATGTGACCCTGAATATGGGGTTTGTAACATTTGGGTAAAATTTTAAGAGACCCTTGAAAAGAGGATTGCATCATTGGGTATCAAAGATAATTTATACTTTTTTATTATTCTGTATAAGGATTAGAAACCACACATTAGTATATAACTATCGAAGAATTATGAATTTTTGGGAGAGTGTGTGTGTGAATCCTAGAATGTGTCTGCCAAAAAAGAATGTGGAATGGCTTAATGTATGGTTAGGTTTCCTTCCTAGAATATAATACTTTGTTTAGAATATTCTTTTTCTTAGAAACTATTTTGGTCTCATGATAAAATAATTTAAAATTTTTTTATATAAATTTTATAACTTTGTCTATCCTTGTGGTGTGAGTAGGGATGCCAATTTAGGAAAGTCTATTGAGTTTCATTACTCAACCCTTCTTTTGAAAATTTGTTCTTCTGTAGAAATTATAAATTAGGACACATGGATATGTAATTTATGACACATCATTAGTGGTAAAAAAGGATTTTTGGGTTATATTGGGGAGTTATATCATGGAGAATTATTGTACTTATGGATTTATTTTTTTAGAGTCCATTGAGCTTTTTCATTTGAATTCCTCTTTATACTTTGATTAATGTTTTCTCCTATTGGGGAAATCTATTTTATTATTATTTATCATATAAATGGCATTAATATGGGTTTCTAATAATTGTTACATGATTTATGTAATGGATTTGGTTATGTTATGTTTGCTTTTGGTTTCTTTATTTACATGTGGAAAAAATAACCTAATTTCATTGACCCCATTTGTAATAATTTTACTCCATTGGAACCTTTGGGTATAACATAAGGAAATGTATAAATATCTCATAAAATAAAACCAATGAGTAGGGGAAGGGTGTTAGATGTGGTATTAACTTTTTAGTCCTTGACATAGAAGTTATATTAGTCTCGGTTAGTCCTTGACTCGGTATGTTTTCACAATATTGCAGTTGTAATAAATTCTAATTTATTACTCATGTAAGGTTGGTATAAAGGAGTATGATTGTTGGGAGATGATGTGTGGATAATAAAAAGACATTGAGGTACTTTTTTATGGTAAACATAATTATACAATGGAGTTGGGTAATTACTTTTTTGGAGACAATTATAGGATTTATAATCTCAATATCATTGGTTCGAACAATGAGAAGGGAGTGACAAGAATTGATTGAAATGGATTACCAGTAAGAGTGAATATGTGATTTGGAGTAATGATTTGGTATTTGGTTAAAAATGATGAATATGAAAAAAATTTGAAACTAATTTCAAATGTGATATTTTGAGAAATTTAATGATTGTGAGAATATGAAAATGGAATAACTTTCAAAAGAATAATGAAATTTTAAAAAATAGTTCAATGAGGAAAATGATTAATTTTGGAAGAAAAAGTTATTATTTATATTTTGTGTTTGAATTTTAAATTATTAATCCTTCAGTTTCTAGATATTGAGACATAAGTATTTTGATTTGGTTGTAGATTATTAAACCTAGTAAGTGCCATAAAAGCCAATGAGATACAGATGTTGGGAATTCGTTTTCACCTAATCCACCAGTGAACCATAAAGTAGTTCAGATTATAGTAGATTCCTTTCATGATGTGGATAGTGGGAATATACGGGATGGAACATGGAATTTGGATCATTATTTTAAGATATAAATGAAGAAAATTCCAATCTATCATGGTGGTGTTGAAATATAGAAGGTAAAGAAGTGTCTGAATATGATCAATCAAATATTTAATTTCCATAGCACACCAACAGAGTTGAAATTAAAGATAGTGATGCATATTCTAGAAGATCTAGCATGATAATGGTGGGATTTAGTTGTGCAGGATGAATTGGACCATGGAATTTTATGAGATTATTTTAAATAATTTTTCAACAAAATATTCTATACATATATATTAAGGGCTGTAAGAAAAATGGAATGATTCATCTTGAAATAGGTGAGACTCCCAATGACAGAGTATACACCTAATTTTTTGAATTTAGTCTTCCTCACACCAGTTGTTGCTTTTAGATCACACTGATTGGGAGACATCATTGAATTAGGGTTGATGCAGGATATTCACTAAACAATTGATGTTATTTGTATAACAAATTATACATAGTTGGTTAATATAGTGACAATGCTAGAATGTTTCATCTCAAAAACTAATTGTCGAGGGCGTATGTTGATACCTATGGTAAATGGAGGAAAATATAATGCGAGATGAAAACAGAAGGGGGGAAATCTAGTTCTAAGGTAGTGGTATGGACTATAATCAAACATGTATATTATTGAACCTTACTACAAGAACAAAGAGTATTTTTGGATGGTTTTAATGTGGTTCCATCGACCACATGAGAAGATATTTTATTAAAACACTTAGGTAATTCCAAAATTGAAATTATATATGGAAAATTCAGCACTATTGTCACACTGCACTATCATTGGGTTTTGGGGATACTTTTTATCCATCTCATATATTTTATGGTTCAATGGGACATGGGATAGCAAACAATACTCATTAGTAGAACATAACTATCCATGGGGATTCCTAGAATACCATGTCTCCTCAGAAAGGGATATCCCAATATAAAAATAATGAACGAAGTGTAGCCACCTTGTAGTTATATGGAGCCAAAGAAGTGATTTTGGAAGATCAAACTAGATGATCAGCCATGTTAGTTATGATACTATTGAATTATAAATTAATGAATGATTTATTTGATACATGCGTATACATTTAATTTATTTCTTATCATGATGTTGATTTTTTGTGTTGGAATGTTGTGATGATTCCTTCTATTTTGAAACATCAAAATACTCTTGTTCAAATAGAATGTCAATGTAACGCCCTGACCCCAGCTACCCAGATTCGGTGCATTACTTCGTAACATTGGCATGATCACAAAAGATCAAGTCTCGAAAAACTGATTAGTTTAGTATCATTGAAAACACTAGATACATTCATAAATGTTATATTACATCATAAAGAGAAAAAATACAATAAAAATGTCTCCATAGTCCACACTAATATCCTCTTCTGACTATCCCTGCAGGTCATTCACAAAATACTTCTTCACATCCTGGAAAATATTAAAACATTGAAAGGGGTGAGCTCAGATGCTCAGTAAGGATAACAATATTATGGAAGCTTTCATAAATAAACATTAACATTTAAGGAAATTTATAACTAAAACAAAATCCTTTTTAAACGTGAACCTCAGCATAATATGGAAAAACTAAAATTAAATAATTCCATTTACTAACTCACATGGATATTCTACTAGTCGAATAATCACATGCAATATCAATGTCCTCTTTCATAATGATGGAATGCATAATGCCAGACTATCATAACTACATAGCCAAGGCCTCATGCCGAGACCAGAAATAGGATTTTTTCAAGTACTCATGCCAAGACACTAGTTTGTCTAATGAGACCTATTGATGCATCGATGAGCTATAGAAGGCTCCACCCATCACTTATTAAATCCAATGCATTCCTCATATGAACAGGTTTAAACATATCATAAACCATAACATAATCATATCACATAAAACTTGCATAAATGAAACATAAAATTTCCACATTTCAATCACAAGATATCAATACAACACATTGACATAATAAAAACATTATCAAAACCATTTTCAATACCAAAATAAAATTAAAACTTTGTATTTACTTTTCATATAAAAAAATAGTTATGGCTTGTAGAGGAAGCCGAAACTCAAATAATGGTCACGGCAGTGGAGAAGTCATTGTCGCTACATGCGTACGACAAGAAAAACATTCCTTTTTTTCTTTTAGTAAAACTATTTGTATAAAAATATTCCTTTTGAATAAACGTAAAAGTAAAAGGGTTTTATACACTGTATAAAAGAAATTTGTGTATAAAACAAAATATGCCTCAATGAATGGAGATTGAGACGAAGTCCCTTACAAGTATCATTTTTTTAAATAAACTATATCTATAATGTGTATTCACTATATGTAAACATAAAGAATTTATAAATACATGATAAGAAATAATAATATAATGACATAATTTTAAAATAGGAGATTAACAAAAAGAATGGAAATCGGGTTAAGAAGTTCCCTTACCTCGTGTCCGAATTCACTCGGCCGTTCTTTGAACTCCTGAATAATAAACTAGAGTTAATCTCTACCTTCTTATGAACCTTTTTCAAGTTAATTATACCTTTTATATCACTTATTACCATATTATGAACATTATGTAATTATTTAAGTTAATAACGGTCGTTTTGTCGATCTTTGGTACTTGAGTCAAAAATAAACTTCTTATAATTACAAGTTGTTCATGTGGTGATATATCCATTATATCCAAAATTATATTCATGATATTTACATCATATATCTTATATATATATCCAGTATATACATGCATATATAATATTCCATAACGTTTAGAGGTAAGATATCAAATACACCGTTCATAGAGACGGTAAGCCATACGTACGCATGAACGCTACTTTCATTTCTATTTCATATTTAATGGAATGAAGTTATAATTATATAAAGTTATAATATAATTCCAGTATAATATAATGAATAATACCATTTACTCCATCCTTTATACATCCCACATATGGCATTAACGATTCAAATCACTTTGAGGGGCTGTAGTCCACACTTCCTAAAATGAAATTATAGCGTTTACCCATAATGGAAATCATAAAATATGCCACAAATGAGAAATACAGAAGCACAAGGAAAACATAAACATAATATATATATCATATATGTAAATAGTGTAATCAAAATGGCCATTATTAGATGTGTTATATGAGTGTTGACAATTATCATTTCGTGAGGCAGAAATTCGCCATCCACAGAAACAATATGTTCTTTAACCATTAGATGTAGGTGTGTGTAAGTGTAGCTCGAATAATTCTTATAACAAAATCCTAGTATATTGAGGATACTGTTTTTGTTACAAAATAAATGAATAAAAAGAGTTTTGGGGGTTGGATAAGTAAAATAAAACAAAATAACAGAAGAGAAGACATTACCTTAAAATCAGGTAACTCTTTTGATTTGAGCCAAAGGCCTCCTTGGGAAGAATTCTGCCCAATTTGAGGATTCTAGGAGTAAGTGATGGAAGTTGGGAGAGTATTTGGGAAGGGGTTGGCTGAGCCAAAAGGCTTTGAAAGTGTGAGTAAGGTGGTAGTGGTGGGGGCCTTTTATAATTGGAGAGGAGGGGCACTCTTGGAATGTAATGAAATGTTACTTTATTATATAATGAGTTTCGGATTTTAAAGGTCCCTCACTTATATAATTAGAGTCTAAGGTGATAAGGGTTATAAATCTACTCATCCAATTGGTTTTTGACAAGTGTAAGTCTTGGTCGGCCATGACACATCCAATAGGGGTATGTCAAGTGTAAAGGTATTTTCATATTTTTATAATATCATTTTTACCTAAAATTTCACTAATTATCTTTAATCGTGATTAATCAAAATTAAAAGTTACTATTCACCAAAAAATTATTTTAATCCCATTGAACCAAATTTTACTTCCTTATGAAAACCAGGTATTTCGGATTTTTGAAAATCAAATCACAGAATTGGTAATGTTTCATTTAAACGAAAAATCAGTTTTTTAACTACCACTTAGTGGTATCACTATCCATCAAAAATTGAAGTTTTTTAGAACAATTCCAAAATTTCATCCTAATCTATAATTGATATTCCGAATTCAACAATTATTTCAATTTTAAATAATTTCAATCATATAAGCTGCATTAATTAATTTCATAATTAATTCCCTCTGTCACAACAAATAGCGTGTTTTTAAGAAACAATATATATCAAAAGATTGACAATTGTTTATGTCCAATTTCAAAGTGAAATAAATTCTAATGACCACCATTGGATAAAATGGTAAAAATATATTCTAATTATACTTTAAAACCACTCAATACTATAATTTATCACTATAAATTATTTTGATTAAAAAAAGATGTTTTTAAGTATTTTTCATTATTCTTAAAAAATTGAAAGTTCTAAGAAAAATACCAAAAATTCAATATAGGCTAATTTCGATATTCTGAATCCAAAAATGAAGTCCATTTTGAAATATAAAATTTATATAATTTATAAAAAGTGGGTATTACTATTGATAATGGTTACTTTTATTAGTTGTGGAGTGTTAAAACTCGAAGTTTCGTACAATGCAAGCTATTGCATTATTGAATGAGAAGCGTATCATGGAAGCTCGTGGTGTTACATCTCCCCTCCTTCAATAAATTACATCCTCGCAATTTGAAATTTTTCTTTGAAAATAAAAGGTTGAAAATAGAAAATACCTTTGTGGAAGACCCACATCGGAAATAAGGTTAATAAAAATATAACTTTAAAAGAAGAAAGATAAGTACAAAGGTCACTTGAGATAGCCCATACTAGGATTCTATGAAAATATGGATATGGAAGAAAATCAAACCATCAAGGTCTGATGGAGAGTCGTAGAAAACTGTAATAGGAGAAAGTTAACCATAATAAAATCACAAAATTGTGATTGGTTAAATAGTCATTGAATCCCCAGTTGGAAAAGTTAACCAGCAACGTTTTTGTTTTAAGTTACCATTTATAATGTTGAGGAATTTATTTATGATATTTACTAAGAATGTAAGGGAATATACATACTTGTCATGTAGACTTTGATTCTTTAATAAATTTTTACCACAAACCCATCTTTCACTCTAAAAGGTAATAGAACTCAAAAATATTCTATTTATCCTAATTGTATAAGGTTCCAAATATTCACACATACCATTTAGATTAGTAAAACTATTTTCTAATAACCAGGGACTTCTTGTAGGATAGTGGTAGGTAATAAAGGACTGTCACACAATGGTTGTGGGTTTGAATCCTGCATCTTTGTCTGACGCGACGGGTTATACCCCACCCTGCAGGTTGTCATTTTCCTAAAACTATAGTATTATAATATTTCGAAAATAATCTTCAGAAATGTTTTAACCTTAAACAATACTATCCAAGGATCAACTTTATCCATTCCAACCTTAATAGTTATCCAAAATACCTCGGTCCAGAAATTCTTTAAAAGGTCTCTAAATTCCAAAATCAATTGTAACATCAAATTCCCCAATCAAATTAATGTTTCTCTTTTTTTCGTATACTAAAAATATGATTACCTTCATCATATTAATACCTTAATGAAACAACATGTACTAAGTACAATCCTTATATATATCACATTATACTTATAACCAAAATATAATCCTTGAGTCCAAAAGCACCAGTACATAAATTATTCCACTTCAACTGTAGTAATATCATAAGATTGGCCTGTATCCCTTGGCCTTTTCTGAGGTATGTATCCCCGACTCTTAGGAAATTCATTTTCATAATGCCCCATTTCCCTATAATTGTAGAATTCAACATTTATAGCCTCTTTCTTTCCCTTGCAATCACGATCCTAGTGACCTTTTTCTCCATATTTATAACAAACTCCCATTCCTTTTAATCAAGTACCCAGGTGATTCTTACCACAATTATCACATAATGGAAAATCCTTCTTTCCCTTTTTCCCTTTATCCATCTCTTGTTCCACCGTTCTATTCTTCTCTTACTTTACATTGTTGTCATAAGACTTAGAGAATTCCTTTTCAGTCTTGATAGCACACGAGACAATATCTTCGTACGATGAGAAGGATTGTGATACTAAAGCTCAACGGAGAAATGGTTTTAACCCATAAAAGAAACGATCAATATTACTTCTTGGGTTACATATATAATCTTCAACATACCTCGCTAACCTTGTAAAGTTGGCCTTATACTTTGCGGAATTCTTATCCTCCTTCTTCCTCAGACTCAGAAATTGCCTTTCCATATCTACTCTATGGTCACGGGGAAAGTACTTTTCAAAGAAAATCTCGTTTATCTCCCTCCATTCCATATTCGATACTTCATCATCTTCCTTTGTATTTTGAATCAATGACCACCATTGATCAGCATCTCCAGTGAGGCGGTAAACTGCGATGACAACTTTCTCCCTGTCGCTACTCCCCAAGGCGTGGAATCTTTTCTCTAAGGAGTTTATCCATTTCTCTGCTACTAATGGATTTGTAACCCCATTAAATGTTGGTGGTTGTTGGCTCATGAAGCGGTCTAACATTGATCCTCCACGTTGTGGATCAGGGTGCTCTATACGAGTAAGGTTATTATTCATAACCTCAGTGAGTTGTCCCATTATGGTAATAAGTTAATCAGCACTAGTTGTATCTCTAGCTCCACAATAATTATCTTGATCAGGAGGGAAATCCCTACATGGAGTGCACGCATTGATACGATTTCCATTCCTTCCACTAGGCGCCATTTCTAAACAATGGCATAAACTAGATTAGTTTATGAATCAAAATACATAATTCCATACTTGTAAAATACTTAAGATAAATTGAACTATTTATGGATATAATCCATAATCATAAAAAGAAATGTTTTCTTTGAGGAATTATATACTCATAAACCCTACATAATGGTTTATAAAGAAAATAATAATTATCCTAAGCATATCCCCCGGGAGTGTCGTAACCAAGTGTGCAGCAAGGCCCGTTGTCATGCACCAATTCCCGTTCGAGTCTAGATGAATTCGGTGTTCTTGGGTTTTACCCCTAGGTACATTTGTGCCAGAGCCGCCTCTACCTGCTCGTATACAGACAGGGATGTATTTCTCAGAAAACTCACAACATCTCTATAATACACAAATTCTAGGAAGTTCTTCTATACTAATCCTCAAAGCCTATCTTTGGGCTATGTTCTCTAATCAGGGTTTATATAAATCTATCTTCAAAGTTTAGTACTAAACTGCCTCTGATACCAACTGTAATGCCCCGACCCCAGCTACCCAGAGTCGGTGCATTATTTCGTAACATTGGCATGATCACAAAATATCAAGTCTCGAAATACCGATTAGTTTAGTGGCCTTGGAAACACTAGATACATTCATAAATGTTATATTACATCATAATGTGAAAAACTACAATAACAAAGTCTCCATAGTCCACACTCATATCCTCTTCTGACTATCCCTATAAGTCATTCATAAAATACTTCTTCACATCCTGGAAAATATTAAAACATTGAAAGGGGTGATCTCAGATTCTCAGTAAGGAAAACAATATTGCGGAAGCATTCATAAATAAACATAAACATTTAAGGAAATGTATAACTAGAAAAATATCATTTTTAAACTTGAACATCAGCATAATATAGAAAAAATAAAATTAAATAACTCCATTTACTTACTCACATAGATATTCTTTTAGTCGAACAATCACATGCAATATCAATAACCACTTTCATAATGATGGAATGCATAATTCCAGACTATCAAAACCATGTAGCCATGGCCTCGTGCCAAGACAACAAATAAGATTTTGTCAAGGCCTCGTGCCAAGACACTAGTTCGTCTCATGAGACCTACCGATGCATCAGGGAGCTATAGCGGGCTCCACCCATCACTTATTAAGTCCAATACATTCCTCATATGAACAGGTTTAAACATATCATAAACCATAACATAATCATATCACATAAAACATGCATAAAGGAAACATAAAATTTCCACATTTCAATCACAAGATATAAATACAATACATTTATATAATAAAAACATTATCAAAACCATTTTCAATACCAAAATAAAATTAAAACTTTGTATTTAATTTTCATTTAAAAATAATAGTTATGGCTTGTAGGGGAAGTCGAAACTCAAATAATGGTCACGGCGGTGGAGAAGTCATTATCGCCGCATACGTACGACAAGAAAAACATTCCTTTTTTTAGTTTAGTAAAACAATTTGTATAAAAATATTCCTTTTTAATAAACGTAAAAGTCAAAGGGGTTTATACACCGTATAAAAGAAATTTGTGTATAAAACAAAATTTTCCTCATTGAATGGAGATTGAGACGAAGTCCCTTACAAATTTCTTTTTTTTAAATAAACTAGATCTATTATGTATATTAACTATATTTACACATAAATAAAGTATAAAAACAAGATAGGACAAAATAATATCATGACATAATTTTAAAATAGGAGATTAACCCAAAGAATGGAAATTGGGTTAAGAAGTTCCCTTACCTCGTTTTTGAATTCACTCGGTCGTTCTTTGATCTCATGAATAATAAACTAGAGTTAATCTCTACCTTCTTAAAATCCTTTTTCAAGTTCATTATTCCTTTATATCACTTATTACAATGTTATGAACATTATGTAATTATTTAAGTTAATAACGGTCGTTTTGTCGATCTTTGGTACTTGAGTCAAAAATAAACTTCTTACAATTACAAGTTGTTCATGTGGTGATATATCCATTATATACAGATTTATATTCATTAAATTGACATCATATATCTCATATATATCCAGTATATACATGCATTTATAATATTCCATAACGTTTAGAGGTAAGAAATGAAATGCACTGTTCATGTAGATGGTAAGCCGTACGTACGCATGAACGCTACTTTCATTTCTATTTAATATTTAATAGAATGAAGTTATAATTATATAAAGTTATAATATAATTAAAGTATAATATAATGTATAATACCATTTAATCCATCCTTTATACATCCCACATATGGCATTAATGATTCAAATCACTTTGTGGGGGCGGTAGTCCACACTTCCTAAAATGAAATTATCGCGTTTACCCTTAATATAAATCATAAAGTATGCCACAAATGAGAAATACAGAAGCATAAGGAAAATATAAACATAATATATATATCATATATGAAAATAGTGTCATCAAAATGGCCACCATTTGAGGTGTTATTTGAGTGTTGAACAATCATCGTTTCGTGGGGTAGAAATTCGCCATCCATAGAAACAATATGCTCTTTAACCATTATATGTTGGTGTGTGTAAGTGTAGCTCGAATAATTGTTATAACAACATTCTAGTATATTTAGGATACTGGTGTCGTTACAAAATAAATGAATAAAAATAGTTTAGTGGGTTGGATAAGCAAAATAATACAAAATAACATAAGAGAAGACATTACCTAAAAATCGGGTAACTCTTTTGATTTGAGCCAAAGGCTTCCTTGGAAAGAATTATGCCCAAAGTGAGGCTTCTAGGAGTAAGGGAGGGATGTTGGTAGAGTATTTGGGTAGAGGTTGGCTGAGACAAAAGGCTTTGAAAGTGTGAGTAAGGTGGTAGTGGTGGGGGCCTTTTATAAGTAGAGAGGAGAGGCACTCTTGGAAAGTAATGAAATGTTACTTTATTATATAATGAGTTTCGAATTTTAAAGGTCCCAAACTTATATAATTCGAAGATAAGTTGATAAGGGTTCTAAATATACCCATACAATAGGTTTTTGACAAGTGTATGCCTTAGATTTTACATTATCTTTTCATTTTATTTAAATCGTCAATTAATGAGGTAATCGCTGCATCATCATGGTGTCATGAATAATTTAATTTATTTAATGTCTAAAAATTATATAAAAAATATCATTATGTAGGAAATCTTATTATATTTTTAATGAATATTTATAGTAAAAAATATGACATGTATAACCCCATTTAAAAATTGTTTTAGTAAAACAACTTATGTTTGTGACATTCTTATTTTAACATTAAATAAAAGTTATTTATGTCATTTTCCAAACAAAGTCGCTCCATGGGGTCCCCAAGTTTACCCACGGATTGTCTTGGTCGTCCATGACACATACAATAGGGGTAGGACAAGTGTAAAGGTATTTTAATATTTTTATAATTTCATTTTTACCTTAAATTTCACTAATTACCTTTAATCGCGATTAATTAAACTTAAATGTTACTATTCACCTAAAAATTATTTTAATGCCATTGAACCACATTTTACTTCCTAATGACAAACATTTATGTCGGATTTTTGAATATAAAATCACAGAAGTGGTAATGATTCATTTAAACGAAAAATCTTTTTTTTAACTACAACTTATTGGTTTCACAATTCATAAAAAATTGAAGTTTTTCAGAACAATGCCAAAATTTCACCATAAGCTATACATGATATTCTGAATTCAAAAATTCTGTCTATTTTAAAAAATTACAAAGATATAATTTGCATTAATTAATTTCATAATTAATTCCCACTGTCACAACAATTAGCGTGATTTTATGAAACAATACACATCAAAAGATTGACAATTGTTTATGTCCAATTTCAAAGTGAAACTAATTCTAATGACCACCATTGGATAAAATGGTAAATATATATTCTAATTATAATTTAAAACCAATAAATAGTATAATTTTTCACTATAAATTATTTTGATTAAAAAAAGTTGTTTTTAAGTATTTTTCACTATTCATAAAAAATTGGAAGTTCTCAGAAAAATATCAAAAATTCAACATAGTCTAATTTCGATATTCCGAATCCAAAAATGAAGTCCATTTTGAAATATAAAATTTATATAATTTCAAAAATTGGGTATTAGTATTCATAATGGCTACTTTGATTAGTTGCAGTGTGTTAGAACTCGAAGTTGCGTACAATGCAAGCTAATGCATTATTGAATGAGAAGCGTATCATGGAAGCTCGAGGTGTTATATTCAATACTTCATTTTTAGAGTATTATTTATAACCATTATTGTACCCGACATGATATTTTATTTATCTTTGATTGACATGGATATATTTGAAAAACTTCATGGTATGTATTTCATCACAATGTCGAGTGATCAAATCAAATATTATACATGGAGGGCCAGTTTTACAACTTTTGATAGTGTCCAAAATCACATTATATTATAAATGAATGTAATATAAGGTTCAATGGAATTTTTACCTAGTAAAATGATTTGAAATGGTAGAATATGGCATCGTTGAATTTGTTATCGAAGGAAGATATTAAGAATACTAGTTTTCTAGAGGATGTTGAATAATTTCTAGATTTCCTTCCTAATAATTTATCATGGTTTCTACCCACAAGAGAATAGTTTTTTTTATTATTCTCTTATGAAGGTTCAATAATATTTTCTTTATGTCTTACTATATTGACAGAATATAATTAATGGATCTGAATGTGTTGTGGAAATGTTAGAAAGAAAATGGTTCATTTGGCTTAGCACGTCTCTGTGGGCCTCACTAGTGTTATTTGTCTTTAAGGTTGATGAATCACTTTAGTTGTGTTTTTATTATCAGAATATTAAAAGTGTTATGATAATGAATCAATATCAAATTCAACAACTTCATGATGTAATCAATAAATTTCGGGTAACCCAGTAGTTCTCTAAAATTTAATATTGATCAATATATAACTATTCTCATGTTTAAAAGGATAATATTACAATGAAAAATTAATGTATAGATATTTCAATTATCAATATGTGTTAGAAATTTTCAATCTTAAGAATGCACCATAGGTATTTATGGAATTTCTAAATATGAAATTTTTGAGATATCTAGATTTTTTTATTGTAGTTTTGGTCAATAAAATATTTTTTTATTCAAGGAAAAAGGATATGAATGGGGAAAACATGGATAAAATGTTGGTATTATTGTGTATTTATTCTATATATGAAAAACTATTGATGTTTGGATTCAGGATACAAGAGGTACATTTTCTTGGATTTTTAATATCTATAAGTGGTGGTTTTATGGTTCCATAAAAATATAGATGTTTTTATATACTGGTTTCCAAAAAAAATATTTTTTATGATACATAGTTTCCTTGGTCAAGCTAGTTATTATAAATGATTTATTTGTTGTTTTTCATGATTGGTCTCACCTTTGATATATTTTAAGAGGAATAAAGTTTCATTTCAATAGAATGATGTATGTGAAAATTATTTTAAAAGGATTAATTACCATCTTTCAACAACAGAAATCATGATTTTTATAGAATCATGATAAGGGTGTCTGGTGTATTATGGTTCTTATGATATGGGTTGGGATGTGTTGTCATGAAAAGAGATCATGTTGTTTCTTTCTAATCAATCCAGTTATATTATAACGAGATGAATTACCCAAATTAGGATTCTGATTTATCATTTGTAGTCCTTGTTTTAAAGACACAACGTTATTACCTCAATGGTGGTAAATTTGTAGTGTTTATGGATCTTATGATCTTGATGAAATTTTATCACAATGTGAATTTAAATTTAGAAAAAGAGGATGGACAAAATCTCTTTATATAATTGAATTAGAATGGATTTTTACACTTTGTAAAGGTAATTCAGTGGCATATTAATTACACACAAATCATATGCATAGTGGGAAAAATATTATTTAGTTAAGTGGTAGTTGATGTTAGTAATATCCAACATGCATAGGGATGCTGAAGAGCAAGGTTAATTTTATGGTTTCATTCAAATATTTTATGTTATTTATTTGGTTTAGATAATTAAAAATGTATATGTATATAATTAAAAATATGTTCCCTTGATTTTAAATCTAAATGGTGGAGAGATTATTTAGGAATATATGTTGGATGATAGTTTTGTTTTTTGGTTTAGAAATAATATGGTCCTACCTATAATTTTTTTGGAGAAAAATTTTCTATCGTACAAAAATTCGATAAGGATTAGTAATGCTGGAATATAAAATATGTACAAGTTATTAAAAGAATAATTTATTTTGGTTAGTATGTTAATAATGTAGGATGATTTTGTTCAAAAATTCCTAACATATCATCAGATTAAGGTAGAATATCACTTACCTGTAGGTATGTCGTTGTCTTTTCCAATTACTGTTTGGATGTGGGATAAGACTGTCATATATTTGGTAACATGTATCCCAATAATTGTTTTGAAACTAAATTATTCATGGATTTTAGTGGATCAAAAATGAAAATAATCTCATTTTATCCATGTTGTTGAATATTATATGTTTCATGTCATGTCAGAAATCTATATATGATAAGTATTAAGGAGGCGTGGAATACCTGATTCAAAAGATTCAGATCTAGATCCAAGGTTTACATCTCATTCATAAAAGACCTTATTGCAAGACACAATGTCTCATTTGACTATGAATATATCTTATCATCCTTATATGAATGGTAAATTTCAAAGGATGATACAATCATTAGAAGAGATGATGTGGGTTTGTGTAATTAATTTATGTTGGTCAATGGGAAGAGGAAACTAAAATAGAGGTGATCTATAATAATAATATTTATTATGAATTGGTAAATATGGGCACTTTTAAATAGTGTTATGACTTTTTTTCATTATCCATGTTGTTGGGTGGAAACAATTGAGACTTCATTGTTTGGGAAAATCCATGTCCACGAAATAATAGAAATTCTTCAACTGATTCAAAAATGGATGGAGATGGATGAGAGTGATTAGAAATCATAGGTGAATCATTGTTGATGGTTTTTATTGTTTTATGATAGGGATCTTGGGTTTTTTATGATCTCTCAATTTATTTGGAATTATTTTTTTCAGAGGAACGTCATGTTATCTCCTAGATACATATTCCCTATTGATATAAATGATTGCATTTTTAGGTGCGATATCTATTGTATTTTCCACCATAGTTTAGTTAATTGGATTGGGTGATTCATGTATGTCATTTGGAAATGTTTCATCCTGATCCTGACCATGTGATTCAAAATGATAACATTGACCTAGATCCAGTTGCTTCAATCATGAATGTCCATGTTTATATTATAGATAGGAAATATAATGTATTGAATAGTAAAATAATCATTGAAGTGATTGTTTTGGGGAAATATGATATGATTTAGGAAGATACTTTGGAATATCCTAAAAAATGTCTAGATATAGGCCAAACTCATTTTGAAAAGAAGTTTTTTTTACCTTATGTGGATAGAAAGGAAAAAGTTATGGATAATTTAGCAGAGATGTTTTAAATTAAGTAAACATTTTATGATGATTTATAATTATGCAATGTGATTTGGTGAAGTATAGTAGGGTTATTAATATATTTTTAATGTTTTTTAGGATTTTTAATATGTGATCAGTTGGTAAATGGTTTGTTTAAACTGTACAAATCCTACAAAAAAAGATGTATTTTTATACATGGGCAAGTGGGATAGAGCATAGTTATTTGATAAAGTTAGATAAACAATGTAAAAGCCTAATAGAATCCATGAATTATATAATAAAGATATTTTTCATGATTAGTTCATGGATTATCATACTATACATGCATACCATGCAAGGTGATTCTTGAGGAAGAGGATGGTTCATAATTAGAAGATGAGTTTTTTTAACATTGTGATGAACCATGCGTGGTGTAAAATATTGTTATTAAAATGTTTATATAGGGTATTTTTAGCGTAAAACAACTCATTTTCATCTATTTCATTCCTAACCCAATATCACTTCCTCCCAATGGTTTTGGAATATTTTCCTATATAAACCAGAATTTGTCTAGTGGATTTCAATGGTGTGTTGAATCTGAATTCCATTGCTAGGTCTCATGTGGTTATAGTTTATCACAGTTTTCCATAGATATTCTTTCTTCATTCTATTTGTTTCTTAGATTTAGTTTTATGTTGATAGATCTATGGTGGTTGACTCCAATCATTTATACTTTTCCCTTTTTGAGGTGAGGGGAAGATATCAAAGGAAATATTTTTAGTATTTAACATATTTTTGTTGGTGTTTATATTATATTATTCATTTTCACCACACATTAATTGGTATGTGGATTCAAGAATGACTCCTCTTCCTATAACATTATGGATTAGTTTTAATTTCATTAAAATATTTTATTTTTATAATGAAATTGTTTTTCAATCCATGGTTGAATCCTTATTTATTTATGTCTTGTAGATTTCTGGATTTGGTGGAAATTTGATGTGCAAAGTGCATGTTTATCTTTATTTTAATATGTTGATATTAAAATAGCACTGTTTGTATTTATGAAAATGGTATGTTTGAAGGTTTTTCAATAAAATAATTTTTTTTATTAAAATGGAGTTGAATGATTTATTTTAATTGGTTTTTTTCTCACAACCATTGTGTGAGTTCATGAATTTGACACGACCCTTAGTAAGAGGGGTTTACCAATGGGGTAAAAGGGGACAAGACCATAGGTACAGGGAAATTGTCTTTGGAACAAAAGGAGGGTATCCATTTTTTTGTCTTAGTGGATGGATGAGGAACCACTCATGAGTATGGAACTATCTGAGAAGGAAGTATTTTTAGGTGTGTGTTTGAATAATTAAATGGGTATGCCAAGAAGGAATGTGAATTTTTTAATGGATTGTTTGGTTTAATTCCATGGAATTTGTTTTATAAAAATATATTTCATTGAAATAATTTTGGTTTCAGATAACTTTTTTTATTTTTTTTATATAAATTTTCAAATATAAATTTGATCTCTTGTTCTATACCTATGATGTGACTAGGGAAGTCATTTTCGGAAAGCATATTTAATTTCATGACACAACCCAACATTATTACATTAGTGCATTGAATATTTTGATTATTAGGAAACATAAAATGGTTATATATCACACTTATTTAGTTGTGTGTCATGATACTTGGATTTTATTGTGGAGTTAGAGCATTGAGCATGTTTGAGTTGTGGAGTAATGTCTTTGGAGCCTTTGGGATTTTTTTGGTTTTTTCTACTGATTTGTACATTGGTGTACATTTTATTCCACTAGGGTACTTCACTGGAGTTTGGATTTGAAATGAATACTTATACATTGAGATGAATCTCATTTTTTCATGATTCATATAGTAGTTTTGGTTATGATAGGGTTTGTTATGGTTTTTATCTTTTGAAAAGGAAAATCATCCACACATTTCCTTGAATCCCTTGACATTTATTTCCAAACTTCTGTACCTAGGAGTGTCGATTAGTGAAATTAAAAATTCTCCGTGACTACAGAAAATGAGTATGAGTGGGATGTTATCATCTATATCATGAATATTAATTTTGATCTTATATATTTATGTTATGATCGTTGAATATTATGATCATGTGATAAAATCCTTACGATCCTATTATTATTACCAATCTCATTTGATTAACCTTACAGAGCATCTTTTCTCACAACATTCTTATGTTTCCTTTTCCACATGTTATAAATTAAGGTTTTTTGTTTTATCACGAAAGGAGAATATCATTAAGGAAATGTTGAAGATATTTCACCATGTTAGAAGACTATATTTCCATGATTCCAAACACACTGATATATTTTGATCACCATCCATGTTTCTTTGGAATGTAATGAATATTATTCTAAAATGATGTAATATCCCTGTCTGATAAGTCCTAGTTTCTATTGTTCCCTTTTGTTATCTTCTGAAGTTATAGTAATCTAATAGAGGTCCGATATGATTTCGCTCCGTGCAAATATAAAAATGATATGATATATAGATATACAAGGATATAAATTGAATAGAACATTAAAGGATATGAGTAATATTGTTCAAGAATATTCCTATGATTTTAATATTCAACTTTGTAATTGAAGTGATGATAAATAAATTTAATGCATATATTTAAAATATTTAAAATAAAATCATTTAAAATTATTTTATGAAAATTGTCAAATATATTAATTTTTTATGAATTTTTTGTGTGGAAAAATCTAAATTTATTCAAATAGAATAATTAAATACAGAGATAAAATTCATGAAAACAAATCAAGTTCCGAGACACAATAAAGGCGACTGTCATATCTAAGGATCAAAACGGATGATTAAACTAAAAGTAGAGATGAAATTTTTTGTAATAGAATTATTTTAATCATGGATTAAATACTAAAAATATGTATTTCAATGGGATTAATGAAGTGAATAACAAGAAAAAAGAAAACCGGTCATGGGGTTACAAGATGGAAGGTCATGACATGAGGCTATGCAGAACACTATGAAACAAGACTACATGACCAATAGTGTTCCATTTTTTTTAAAGGTTGAATAATAACATGTATAATTATGTCATAACTCCCCAGGATTACCATTATGGAATCATTATACCATAATATGAAATATAGGATGTATGGGATCCCTAATACAACACATATACATGGAAATGGGGAAATATTTTGGATATTGGTTCGAAGACTAAAGCACCAAGGAGAGGTGTCATGCACAACAAATTCCTCCATCTAGCCTTTTCTACCATTGAATTTATGTTTTTATTTCATTATTTTTAATATCCATCTCATGGATAGTTTAAGGTGGTGATATTCATCACGTGTTATAATTTTCAATGAACGTTGTTCATGTACAAATCATTTTATTTCAGATAAATAATTTATTTTGTTGTTTTTTTGCATTAATTTTTTTAACATATCTTAATTTTATTATTTAAATGTTGACCCCTATATTATAGATGAGTGTGGTAGTGATTTTTAATTCATATATTACAATGGATTTCATACCATGTCTATGAGGTTATTTTTATTGTATGTTTGAAATGCCTTTTTGGTTACATTTTATTTTATTTATAATTATTTCATGGCAATTTGGAAATGGAGAGTCTAGGGATGTAGAGTGTCTTTTCAGATTACAGGATTCACAAGAATCCATTATAAAGACCATAAAAATGTTTTAGTAATATTTAATGTTATATTATTCATGAACATGAATTTATTAATTCCCTACAACCAATTTTTTTATTTTCTCCCCATCAATTCTTCTAAATAACCCCTATTAATGTTATGATTTAAAATTTTAATAATTTTTAACTATAAATTTTATTTTTATTGATGAAATGTAAATCTCAAAAACTAATTTTCATTTGATTAAAATATATTCTTTTATGTCCTATAATACATAGTACTATAATTAGTTATAGTAGTTAAATGTTTCTAAATAATTAAGTTTAGTTTTATATAAGAATTAATGACCACTGTTTAATCCTTTGCGATCACGTTAATTAATGTAATTAAGATAAAAAACCCATTAAAGACCCAAATAAATTACAATAGGAAGATTGAATCACTTAATTAATAGGGAGATATCAAAACTATTGATCACCCTTTGTGTCCACTGTAAAAAAAATTAATTAAATTTTAAAAAATAAACACAAACATTTACCATTAATTTCTCAAATCATTAAACGACTTCTATTCAATGAAAAAAATTATATATTTGATATATTTTATAATAAATTTTTTCCATGTTTGTAAATTTAATCAATTTATATTCCAAAAATATTTCTTCATGATTTCATGGTAATGATCATGAAATCAGCACTATCAATATCAAATATGTTAGTCTTAAAATATTATGTTTTTATTGACAAAATTATAATGATTAAACCCAAATTAATTGAAGGTGCCTTACAAGCCATCATTTTTTGTTCCATTTCATGGTATAGAAAAAAATATTATTTTAATTTAATATTTTATACATATAAATTTAGAATATATTTCAACATCATGGTTTTATGTCAGTTTTTTATTTTATTAATTTTTTTTGATTATTTTACATTCATTAATGTTTTTTTCTTATGATGTAATGAATCTTATGAATTTTGACTTTGATGGATATACCTTCCTTATATTTTACGGATCTCATTTATTAATTAGATAATCCATAATAGATGAAAAATCAAGATAAATTTTTCCCTAACTTTTCCTAGAGAAGGAATTGGCAGTGGTCACAAGTATAGAACTAAATATTGAAAAGTTGTGTAAAGAGAAAAACATTGTAGATAGTGATAATGAAATATTTTTTGAAGATTAATTTTATTATATAAAGGAAAATTTTACAACATATTATTTATAGGATAGGGAAGAATAAATTAAACAAAACACAAATTTAGAATTTTTTCATGGATTCTTTGAAAAAGCAGGACACCATAAAAATAAAAATAGATAGAAGAGGAAATTATCATTGTTAATTTTTTTCAAAATTCTTAACTGAATAAGTAGACATATATGAAGAATAATAATCAAATTCAGAATGAAATATTTAAAAAAAGAAAAAAATATGTATGGTATGAATATTTAAATGGCCAGTTAAAATCTTGTTCTTGATTTTGAAAAATTCAGAAACCACAACTATAAATTATTGAATAATAATTTTTCAATGTCTTGAAAACCACTGAGTTATTCATGAAAAAATTAAAACTATCCATAATTTCGGCACCACCCCTCTATTTCACCTCTATCCCAACAAAGTTGAAATTAGTGAAACTGTATGGTAACCAATGTTAGAATTGGGCTAACCTGAGATTGTAATCCTTGTGTAATAAACCTATCATCTATTCATGTTGGGCTTGAGATAAACAACCCTAAAAATTATTATAATTCTGGATGAAACCTGATATTATATTTATTTCTAATAAAATAATTTTATCTTATTCATATATGTTAATCATATTTTAGGAATTTTAATTTAAATTCCCATTATCATCATAAGAATTAATGAATAAAACCTAATGTAAGGATAAATTTTTGTTTTTCATGCACAAAATAAGGGAAAAGGTGGTCAAAAAAATTATAAATATATAATAATAATTAGAGTAATTGAAATAAATAAGCTGGATCACACTACTAAAATAATTGGTAAAAGATTAAATTTTAATATCTCATTTTACTCCAGAATATTATATATATATATATATATATAATAAATTTTTTAAAATGAATAAAAAATTAAATTATTTAGTTTTTTCTCATGTCATTGTTCATGGAGACAAAATAAGCATATGGGTAATACTCATTCGATATTTTTTCAATTTTTTTGATGATAAATTTAATTAATAGAAATATAGGAATAAGTAAATAGAAAATTTTATTTTGGAATTTATTAATCAAAATTTAGGGAACTAGATAATTTTTTAATTTAATTTTTTTATTTCTTAAATACGATATTAGTGTTAATTAATTTTATTATTGGCATATAATTTCATGTAAAATTTTACTAACTAAAAAAATCCCACTCTTGTAAATTTATGAATCCTAATTCATGGAATTAATTATAGTATTTTCTCATTTAAAAAACTATAATGCATTCATCAGGAAATAGTTTTACATATTGTAAAAAATATGATTTCACAAAATATATTTTATATGATTCAGTTTTTTATCCCTTATGTAGATAACCAAAAATAAATTAATCCCAAATTAATCATATTCAATCTATGAAGGAACTTATTAGGTAATAGATGCATTATAAGAGTGTTTTTATCCTTTCTTTCCATGGTCTAAATATTTTTCATGATTATAAAAAATTAGTGTGGGGATATGGAGAAATAATTGATGGGATGCACATTTTTTGAAATTAGTATCGATGGATCTCTATGAGATATAGGTATTTTTTTCAATTATTCAATTAGTGTAATTTAATTTACAATATATATAGAAATATTTAAAAAGAATAATGAAAGTGTTTATGTTTTAAAAGGACATAAATCTCCATTTACACAATATTTATGTCTTTTCATTAAGTGGTTTTTGGTAGATGTGAGACATTTCCTAAATAATAATTTCAAAAAAATTAAAAATAAATAAAATAAATTTTTTTACTGTATTTACTTTTTTATTATTCTTCACTAATTTTCGATATTACAATGAGTTTGGAAAAGAAGTGATTCCACTTTTAAGTATAATTATTCTTTAATCCCTTAAATAGTATCATAAAATTTCTTATGGTGGACAAATATCCTTTTTGAGATTCATTTTTTATATAATTTACCATCCTTATGTAAAGTTTCCTTTTCATTTAAACCCAATGGGAAATCTCCAAATATTAATTCTTTATTTTGATACATGGTTGAGAATGTAGACACATTGAAGTCTTGTTGTAAAGGAAATGATTTAAGGGATGAGAAAACCTATATTAATTTATGTTCCCTTAATTAATAATGAAAAAAATAATTTTTTCTAAATTAAAATTGGAATGTAAAAAAAAATATTGAAAAATATTAATTTGTTAATGAATGATAATATCAAATTCAAAATATCAAAATTAAAATACATGTATGACTTATTTTGTTGAAAAATGGACAGTTTTGAAATATATTCATGAGATTCATGAAGAATAAGTTTCCTAATTTATAAATTAAGTTCATTTAAATTAAAAATAAAACATTTTAAAATAAATATACATTGAATTTTTTTAGAAGAAATTATTTAGGATCAACAAAAAATTCTGTTTGATTTTTTTTATAATTAAATTTCATGATTTTTTTATTATTTTAACTAATGAATATCAAGTTAATTTTTTCCTAATTTCATGAATATTAATTGATTTATTAATATTTTTTAGGATATATTTTTCTTTTACTCAAATGAAAATCAAGAAAAAAAGAGAAAAAATAATTGGATAAAATGATTCTATAGGGTATAGGATAGATGAAGGTTCATGTTTGACGCTCAAAATTGAATATTCATGGGAATAATGATTTGATAGTATTGAAATAAAAAGATGATAATTGTGATTCACCTATTCATGATGTTAAATTTCATGGTATTAATGACATGAAAAACAAGCCATGGAAACATAAGGCTTTCAGTCCATGATGAAAATTGAAAGTTGGGCACATTGTGTCACCCAATGATAGAAGAAATTATAACCCAAATTTTTCCATATAAATGTTAAGAGTTGATTATGTCCATGTGAAATTTTCCATAAATCCCTAGGTTGGATCATCTTGATAAAAAGTACCATTTTAATAAATAATTCTCATTAGGGGTTCCTCTAAACCTATAAATATATGGAAATGGGTAGAGAAACATGATATAGGGTGAGATACTAGAGAAGCTGGTTGAGGTGGTACACCTATCAGTTTTATACAATATCCCTTTTCAACTATCTCTTTCTGGTTTTTATTTTATTTATTTTCCTTAACCCTCTCATGGCTAGAATGAGTGTGTGATGTTCAATGAATTTTACAGTTTTAAATTAGTTTTGTATTATATTAATTTTTTTATTTTATATAATTTATTAATTTTGGTGTATCATAAATCACAAAAAAAATATTATATCATTAACTCTGTAATATATAATGCATTTCAATTATAAAAACAATGGTTTGGGTAGTTATTTTTTAATTATTAAAAAATTTGTTTCTATCATTACTATTAGGTTAAATTAATTTTTTTTGACTTTTTTTTGGTTTACCTATCATTATTATTTTTCATGTATTATGAAAATTTGAAAAAGTTGTATCTTGTGATGAAGAATTTCAACATGAAACGGTGGATTCATGCAGACTCTATTATGAAAAACATATAATTTTTTATATAATTATTACATTATTATTTACAATATATATTTTTTAACTACCCATATCCCGTTCTATAATTTTTCCCCTATTAATTGAAATTCTCACACTCTCTTATGTACATTAAAATTAATTTTAGTTTTATTTAATTTAGATTTTTATTTAATTCAGTTAATTATTTCTGTAAAACGTGCCATCAATGGATGGAAATCAGTATATGAAAATTTTATATTACAAATTTGTTGATTTATTTTTTGAACTTCTATGTTTTTAAAATATTAAATTCTATATCATAAATGAAATTATCTATTACATGATGTCTATCAAGAATATCGAGATATGATTTTCAATAATATTCAAATTTAATAGTTGTTTTTGTTCTCATAATTATTTTATTACTTTCAATTTTTGATTAAAATATTCTAATTTAAATTTTTATATTTTAATCAATAATCAGTCTTTATGATTTAGTTTTATAAGACCACAAATATGTGTCATTAAGGGATACACAAGTTAAAATATATTAGACATAGGAAAAAAATATCAAATTCTTGAATTGAGCTATAAATCCCCCCAATAAAGGGATTCTATAGTAAAAATAAAAAAATAAATTATTAGTCGAGTGTTTGTAGAGGAAACTAGAGGATCATTATGCCCCATACTCTATTAATAATATGTGTTATATCATTTATTTATATTTCATTATTATTTTTATTATTTTTGATAAGAGATAACAATAATCATTCAATCACTATGAGATGTGTGTTTAAGTGATGATAATTTGAATAACCCTTCTTACCTTATGCTGATTAATTACACAATATTTTAATCTTACCAATAATGTAGTAATGCTATTATACACACCCAACATGGAACTGACGAAGGTACTGTCAGGATTCATGGTATTTCGGTCAGCATAATCACAATCAATGTATTATATTTAGTATTCTAGTTTCTGTATATAATTTTCTATCATTATATATACTTTTATATTCATCTAATCTTATGTTAAGGTTGAAATATTGGTTTCCTACAATTTTTTTTCACACACTACATTATAATCTTGGTTAAAGTAAAAAATTCATTACTAGTGATCAAGAAAAATTGAAAGACATTATATAGGTTACCTAAGAGAATAGAGTTGTGAGATCGATGTTGTAAAAGGGATTCATCTGGAGAGTTTTCTTAATTATTTTATTTCTTTATTAATAATTTCAATTTTTTCAGTTATATTGTTACCCTATCTCATTGGGGGTACATTGATTTCTATATATGACATGTCATGCCACTTGTTGTAGCTTATTTTTAAATTATCATCACACTATTTTTGTTTTTATACAATGATTAAATAATATTATAATATGATAGCTATTATAGAGGTATGGCCTTCCTAGGTTATTCCAGAACCTCAATATAGATGGAATACTACTATATACATGGAAGTTCACATGAGCTTTTGTTGAACAATGGAGCATGTCTGGTGGTTCGAATTTGGGTGTTACAAAAGTTTATCATTTTCATGAAGTTACCTTCATTATTTTTTTATTGGTTATGGTAGAAATGATATATGTTTTGTGGACAATGGGTATAAAACATTCATTGTTATTTGTTGTTTTCATTGTAATGTGCCTACATGTTAATAGTGATGGGATATTTATTACTCTTTTACAAGAATTTGTGTGTTCATTTGGCCTAAATATGAATGTAAAATAACATTCCATATATATAAATTTTTTTCTTCATATTATTTCATTAATATAATTCTAGGACTGTGATATAAACATATGAAGTATTTTTATTGTCCATTATGTGTGATATATATATATATATATTCTACCTATTTATATATATATTATTTTGAATTACTCAGTAAAACCAGAATATGACTCTTTGTTTTTTATATATCTGATTACAACTAATGTATAGGTATAGAAGTCTTGACATAAATCTTGGAAAATAGTGTGGATATTATACCTTATATATAGGTATATTCTAAGATATTTCATCCAATAAATAATAAATTTCTGTGCATTAAAAATTATTAATTTCCAGTAAAAAAAATATGTTTGAATTATTAATGTTCATTTGGTTTTTCAAAACCGTATCACCTTAGAGTTGGTTAATTACCCTTACTCAGGATAAATCACTCATTCTACCACTTCATATGAAAAAAGATGTACTATTTCATGATCTTTCGTCATCTCTAGAATTTTTGGTGGTTATACCCCCACAGTATTGTAAAGATAAACAATCAAATATATATGATAATTTTGGCTCAATGATTCCACATCCACATAGTGTACTAGTGACCCTCAACATACAAAGGATTTTTCATATATCAAAAAGTGATTTTTTTTCTATTTAAATAAACATGTTTTTATAATTGTAAATCATTTTTTCTTTTTTGAATTATAGACCCTATATTTGGTGATGTGGAATATTAGTCTAGGAGGGAAGACATGAGGATCTTATCTTGAAGGCTTTTGATGAGTTTTTCTTCTAGAAATTATTCCCATCCATAATGAATCTACATTGATCTAAATAGATTACATGGATATAGTGAAAAATGATGACAATTTTGACAAACCCATAATATTTTATGATGTATGTATTTTTTTCTCATCGCATTGATGAGAATGATATGCTGATTTCCAATAAGTTATATATTGACCATCACCAAAATTATAGATACTAACTTAAGGAATTTTAACTGACGACAAATAAAAAAGTAATCCACTAGGATATGTATTTTTAGAATTGGCTAGTGGATGATATAATTTTAGGTCTTATTCCTAATTATATTGAACTAATGACTATACTTAAATAACTGAATGGTGGTGTCTCTTTAATTATTTGGAAGAGTATGGATGATGGGGCACAACATGTAAATAGGTAGCTAGAGCAGGGTAGGGCTGTAGTTACTCCTTGAATGGGTGGAATTCCTTCCAAGACCTAGAAGTGTGTGAAGAAGAGTAATTTTAGTACATCATGTGTGTTTTCACCTATGAAATGACACTAATGATGATGGATATGGGTATTCATTAATTTTTTTTGTAATATCCCATTATATATAATCAAATATCAGTGGTTAGGGTGGTGGAATGAATCCTTAGCAGCTAACCCATGAACTATTTTTATTAGTGACTTGGGTGAGACGTGCTTGAGAGGGAGAATCATGATTTATTCAATGGATGAGGTTCTAACTAATAGTAGACAATTCCCTTATATATTTTGATGTATTATGTTGATTTACTCTATGATATACAATTCTTTATTAGATATAAAAATATTCTCAATCTTTTATATATTATCATGTCGTATCTAAAATAGATTTATCTATTAGGTAACCTTATGAATTAATAGATATTGACATTCCGCTAAGGGATAATTTTCTAATATCCTATGATTTATTCACTACACCATATTTTTCTCTGGATACTAACACCAATGGGAATCCATGATCCTATAGATGACTAGTTTCAATCCTATATTTTGATGGATAATATGATCAATTAACATGCTCATATCAAATTTTTTCAAATACATGTTACATTCCACATTCTAAGTGGAAGGAGAATTATGTTGATCTGTTAGAGTAATCATTGATTATACATAAATGGACTAGAACTATTATATATCAGATTGATCACAACATAAGTAGCTGGATTAGATCTCTTAACAAAATCTATAGTAATCCTTTCTTGTTTTTTCCATTGGGGGATACCCATCATGATGTTTTCATAAATTTATTATAATTTATTTCCCTATCCATAGGAATTGAGTGTGATATTGGGATTTGTATCATTCCCCTTTTCAAGATAGTTTAAATCAGGGTTCCCAGTTCCTCTTTCCAGTTTCTTTTGGAGCAGGGCTTCAATATCTATTTTCCCATAGTGATTTTAATCCTAATTTTTTTACTATATCCTTCCATTTTAAATTATATTCATCCTTTGACCTTCTGTTCCACTGATCTATACTGTAGATTCATTGTCCCATGCTCCCTTCTTGGTTTGTTGACTACATCAAAAATCAAGGGAGTTTTTGGAAGTGTCTGAGGATAGATATGAGTTATCAAGAGACACCACTTATGGTGTCTTTGTTAAGATACAAAGTTCTTTATTATTTAACCTTTTGTGATGGATTTTGTTCCCTTTCATGGTCATCGACATTATTCATCATGGTGTTATGATTCTTCTTTATCTGATGTAATGATGAGGGATGTAGATATGTCTCTATGTTTAACGATTGCTCGATGGACTATGATCTTCTCCAGTGGGAATGTGTGGTATTTGGACGATGATGTAAATATTGTAAATAGATCATTAACAATGTCTATGATTATGATTATATTGTAACATGTATGAAAATGATGATCATTCCAATGGGTCTCATAGGTAATTTGGTGATGGAGAGATGAACCGATAGGGATTTTGCATGATTGGTGTACGACTCGAGTTAGGCGTGTGACTCAATATGACACGTGAACTAATAGTGGGATATGTCATTCATTCTATGGTTGTGTAAAAATGTCTATACTATATAGTTTACAGTCATTTTTTGGTGAATCAAGGGTATGGTTACCTAGAAAATTCTAGTTTGAGACTTAGAAATGAGAAAAAAAATTGGTGGATCCCACATGGAATATATCCATATGATACAAGGATGATCATAGGCTGAATATAGACTTCTAATAAAAAAAATCACGAAGAATTTGGCCTACACCTACTAGGGACTTCAATTTAGGATATTCAAGAAATGATAGTGATATGATCACAACTTCCCTCTATAATGACATGATTTATTCTTTTTTTGAGAAATAAGATATAGTAAAATATTTCTATATAGAAAATCATGTTTGAGAATGAGATTAAATATTATTTGGGAGATAATTTTTACCATTAATCCATATACTATAGTTGAATATGGAGGTGATATGAGATTCCAATGAAAAATGATGTCTTGAAATAATTGGTATTTTCATACTCCAAGAGGGATTGCTAGTTCGGATTAATCCAATTTAAGTATATATGTTTTAAAAAAATATTACTAATAATGAAAAAAAGGTATTATATTATGAAACATAATTCAATGAGAGCTACATATAGATATTTGAACATGTAGTTTTATGATAGGCATGGAAAAAATAATAATATAGTAATCCGAAAATATGATAACATCAAAAGTAGTAATATATACATAAGTAATTTGATGTTATGGTCATGATTTATTGATATTAGGGTTTCTATGTATCTGAAATCTAAAATATTATATTGACATATGGTGAATAATAATAATAAAAATTATAAACTAAACACAATGTTGTTCTTGGAATTAATGAATAACATCTTGAATCAAGGAAACTATGTGTGGCTAAATAATTAATTTCTCCTAGAAAAGCATAAGATAAATTGTCTTTGATGTAAAGGTTATGAGTGATTCGTGATTGTGACATAGAGGATTTCCTGTTATTATTTTCTTCCCACATCCCCCATTAATTGGTGGTAGGATGAGGAATGGGAGATTTTCATAGTTAAGGATTAATACAAGAAATATGAACATACAAATATTATATGCTCAAATTTATGTGTATATGTATTGGATATATTCAAATGTGTGAATTATTATGTATCCCTAGAGAAAGATATTAAATTTTTGTATCCATGGTGAGGGTTATCAATGGTTCATATCCCTAGTGAATGTTTAGAGAAGTTGTAAAGCTCAATTTAGTTCTTATTGATGTTATTTATCCATAGTGAAGACATAGAAATTTTTTTCCATTATCTTAGTAGAGTATTTTTTAGCATTTTTTTCTTCTTTTAAAATGATCTAAAATTTCCTAGACATGTATGTGAGATTCAATGTGTGAAGGGTCACCAATTATCCCACAATATTTGTGGATAACCCATATGGGTGTCTCACCTAAAAGGATCTACATAATATAGAATGGGTAATGGATTACACCCAAAAATGATCCTCCCATGTTTTTCACCACAATAGAGGGTTTGGAGGAGTTTCACCTAGGTCGGTGTGGATAAATGGGGACTCACCCAAGTGAATGAAGGACAAAGTGGTTCACTCTTGTAAGGTCAGATTGGTTGTGATAAAATCCAATATGACTATATCTCTTACCATGTGTGTCCTTTTGGTGTTCCCCTATCATCATAATACGTAGAGGTATGAGTTTATATATAGACCAACCCATAGACCTAAGAATATGAGTTTTTCAGGTTACCTCTATGATATAGTAATCATGAAATATAAGCTAATTTTGAGAGATTTGAGAAGGACATGTGATAGTGCATTTCAGGAGAACTCATATTACATTATTAATATTAACATTTTCTAATAGCCATAAAAATTGATATATAATTATTTTGTCTTCATGAATAGAATAATAAATTCCTTATAATTGAACTAAAATCGTAGAAATGTTTTATACACCCTATTAGGATGTTTCAAAAACAGAAAAGTGCTTACAAGACCCTCTAAATTTTATTAAGGTGTCAAAAACATTTTATTGGTAATTGACCCCCTGGGTTATTAGTAATCTTATAGCATATAGATATCAAATTTTATCCTCCTTTCATCAAGGGGAGGCATTTCGACTAAAACCTGAAATGTGTTTTTTTATGTGAGGTTATTATCAAATCCAGTGTATAAAGTTGCGTGGAATGGATATTTAAAATGTAGATTTCTTTTTCCTAGTAAAATTTTGAAAACAATTCCTCATTGTCATATGGTATAGATTGTACTGCGACAGTGAGTGTGAAATTTGAGGGTTTAGAGGAAAACATATTTTTCAAATTGATAAATTTATATTGGGGGTGATCCAGTGTTTTATTCCAATAATCTAGATTATAATATTCATCTTTATTTGGAATAAAAGATGTTAAATGAAGAATTAATTAATAAAATTTATCCTCTATCTTGTATTAATGATCTCATCATTTTGTATACCATCAATTTCATGTTTTGGATTAGGATATTACTCATAAATTGTTTATAATAAAATATGTACTATACAATTGTCTATTTAGGAATTTCGTAATGAAAAATTCATTAGGTGTTTTCATATCCCTAATGAACGTGATTTTATATCCCTAACATGACTATTTAGTAATTTTATTCATGTATGATTTGAGAATATATTACATGAAAATATATTCATGATATGCTCTTTGAGGTTGTATTGAGTAAATGCAGATCACCTTTGTTATACCCCAAAATGAGAATGTGTCAGTTATATATTGAAGAGCTGTAGTTCGTGGTGAATTAGTGTTCATATGTAGTTATTTACATGTACCTAGAGATGGTCTATTCCATAATTTATGGGTAATGACCTAGGAATATGATTTATATCATGAATTTCCTTTGGTTTTTCGGATACTATTGATTCTTTCTCTATTAATATAATATTTTGAAAGAAATAATGATGGAGTTGAACAAAAATTGGTGGTAGTTTGAGTGTATTATTATTATTAAGATTTATTTCTTGAGTTAAAAATTATATTCATTAAAACCCTTATTTTTACCTTCTATATCCATGTATTAGATATACATTACACTACCATGCCATAGGTTAATTTTTTAGGTGCATTGATGCTAATAGATTATGAAGATTATCAATGTTCATTTATACAATTATCACCGTAGAATAACTACACAACACATTACATAATATTGTAAGTTCTGGTCTATGAATTTATGTGGCATTGGACCTATCACATCAGCAAGAAATTTACAATATACCTAGAATACAAGATTCTTTCATATATCTTATCACACTGTGATGTCAATTTTAAGAAATGTTTTTTAATTAACTACATACATCCATCATTTAGATTAAAGATTATATAGTTTGATGAGATTTCATTATAGATTCTATTATATGGTTGAAACCAGAGACACATGATAATGGTCAGTGGACCTCACTAGTAGAATATTGTATTATGTGTTTAAAGAATGAGTGGATTTTGGATGCATCATAGGTTCATTGAGTAATGAATTTTTCACTGTTATTGACCATATCTAAAATAATATTCAATTATAAAGTAAGGTAAAAATAATATCTTATGTGTGTATAGAAATGAGTGTTTTAAGCGTAGATGATTTAATTATATGTTTTCCAAAAATGATACAGATTTGATCGACATCCATGGAAGGGTAATTTTTATAGCTTCCATAAGGGAGAAATTTATGGGAGAATATATTTCATTGAAAAATATAGCATATACATGTTTGTTGAATATATACCATGATATTTGATATTTATTTTTTAGCCATTAATGATGAGAGACATCATTATATTTTTTTAAATGATGCTTTATAATGTGAGGAAAAAGGATAAGCATCGACATCCTTATTGATTAATTCATCCAATTCTTGTTTGAACCTGGAACATGGATGAGGTGATGATGAAATTTTGTATGGGGATACCTAGGTCACTTATGGTTCATTAATATTTTTATGATTTATTATTAGATGGTTAATATAGCCAATTTATTACTGATTTGAGAGGTTAATTTTGTAAAAGAGTTGGGAAACCTATATATTGAATTGATTGTATGAATAATTTTATTCCTCCAAATATTGTATCGATGAGGGAGACATGCCTTAAGTAATGGTTTTAATATTTATTACTTATGGTTATTGGGAATATTTTTTAGCTAAGTACACAGTATAATCAATAAATTGTGGGGGAAATCGAAGAGAATAAAACATACCCCTAAGGATTTGATTCAAATCTAGATCACAAAATATAGTGTATAATGGGGTGATCACCAAGTATTTTATGATTTCCTATAAAACAACATTTTATAGGATTCTATTTATATGGAACATTTTTATACTCTCTATAGCTGAATATTATGATCACTACTGTACTAACATGATATGAGAGAGGAATATGATATTATATCGATATTATGGTGTGAGAAATTTGATATAGTGTATTTTATTAAGAATTAGTTGGTTATAGATCAGAGTTGGAATTGATAAATAGACTACCATAGGAGATAATATTTTAGTTCATTTTCTAGAGAGCTAATATTATTGTTTTTGTTACCAAGGATTGGGTATTTGTAGTTGGGAAATAAATTGAGTCTTGATTTGTTATTTGAGTGACCATTTTAGATCACAGAACACATTGGAGCAGTTGATTAACGATATAATTTGTTCTCCACCATAATTATTCTTCCATGATGTATTAAATATTTCTCATCAGTGGAGGTATTTTCCCATTCCAAATCCTATGAATAAATATGAGTATGGTGAGTCATAACTACACACATAATCTATTTAGTTCCTAATGTGGATCATTAATCTAAGAGAGAATGTTTTTTTATATTATTGGAAATTGGTTTTAGTAATTTAATAGTTTTATTTTACTTTGTAAATAACTATCTCATTAATTTTTTTAAAATTAAATATTGTTATTAAAAAATAATTTTTATTTATTTTTACATAGGTAACATTTTTAATAATTGAAATAGAGTGCTTAAAAATATATTTTAATAATGTTTATTTTCTATTATATTCATTTTTTCTTATTTTTCTTATTAATTTTATGCATCTTTATCTAAAAAATATCATCCAACCTTGGAGTGCACCAAGGCCATCCATTAACCACACTAATGGGACCCAAGAGGTCAAACCCATGTTAAGGTTGTCATATAGCTTCCCACATGGCTAAAAAATTCCAATGAAACATGTATAATGTACACCTAATTTTGGTGGGAGTATGTATATGGAATGAATATCATACTTCAGAGGCTCATGGGTTGTTCTTGGTTAGCCTACATGTGTGATAATATTATCGGTTCTGATCCCTGGTTTCCAACTCCAATAGTGTGTGAGCATAAATTTTATGATAAACTATTACTTCTTTATATTTCCTTATCGATGTGGGACAGTTATTTGGATATAATATTCATCATATTTAAAAACATGGATTTATCATCATCCATCAGATCAAATATGTCATAACCATCAAATCATGTTTTTAGTCTACCATGTCATATAAATTCAACCTGGCATCTCTAATTAAAAATTATCACACTATCTACCTTTTATCACCTAACATCATCAAATAAAATATTCTCTCTTACCAACATCCATGATACTTCAAAAAAAATTCAAGATTTAGAATTCCCTGATTTGAATAGGAAGGTTGTAGTATTATTATCACCACATATAGTTTTTTATGAAATGGTATCAAATATTTCCTCCACTTATAGATGCATAATCACTAGTATATTTCTATACTAATGTAGGTCACTTAATTGATAATCTTCATCCATGGTGTCTTCTAGCATGACTTGTAGTTATTTACAATGGTTCTCTATTGTAACATAATAGAAGTACTATTTCTCATTGTTGGATCATGGTTCACTAGTTGGATTGTAGAACCATTTCTTAAAGATTGATCATTTTTCCAGTAGTAGTTTATTTCATCATCCAATAACTATTTATATATTATTGGCAATCAAACCATATATCCTTCTATCCAAGAGTTTTTGATATTTTCATTCCTCATTGGAAAACGTTGTTGAATAGATTCATCCTTTATATTAGAATATTTTTTCGTCATCCACCAGTATATCACCAAGAATTGAATATAATATACCACCCATGGATATCTGAAGATAGAGACATCATGTTTATTTATCATTTCATTATAATTGTGTTATTTTTTTCTCTTATTATTTCATGTTTCTATGTGAAATTGTAGATCTCTTTTTTTTCAATGGTTGATTGATTTTATACTTATAGAAAAAATATATTATCATTCTAAATTTTTATACCAATTTACATCTAAGGGTATATCATTTATCCACTATTATAAAATTCCATCTAATTCTCTATGTTTCAATGGTAGTAGAATTAGGATATCGCACTATACTAATGGTGGATTGACACCAATGGTAGATCAATCTATCACTGGATTTTTAATACACCATTTGTTCAGAATATGTTGCCCAATATTTTTAGTTACTATTTTAAAAAATTATATTGGATAAATTATTTTTTAAATATTTTAGTATATATTTTTTGGAATATGATTATCAGTTGTATAAACATAATTTTGTTAATTAATTTGTGTACATGTATATATGAATAGTGTATACTATCATTATTTCATATTTTGTCACTTTTTAGAGAATTTATAAAGTAGATGTGAATATTTTTTATTTTTTAATAATTTATAATCCTTGATTTTATACTTTTTGTAATCATTATTTTAAAATTATAATATTATTATTTCATAATTAAATAAAAAGTGCAATTGTTCTCTATTTTTCTACACAGCTTCCACAGATGATGTTAACGTTGTCATTATATAATTTTTAAAATTTTATAGTTGTCCTGATGTTATTGGATGTGAAAAATATCTTAAAATATCATTTTATTAATTTTCAAAGATATATCATCAAGTTAAAAAAATCCAGTGCACATCATTAAAAATATTATTATTATACAACTTTTAAAATTATTTATTATCCTATATGATCATGAAACGTCGTAGAATTTCAGTCCATGAACATAATCACAAAATAACATCAGTATCCTATATTATTCCACCAATGTTATAAATTTTCATAGATATTACTCATCTTAAACGTTATTTTATCAATATGTTGGGTTTTATTTTACTTTTTCTTCATAGTTTTAATTTATCTCTTCATATGTTTGTAAATATATTCATGTATGGTTTATTATATTGACCATAAAAACGAGGGATTTTTTTGGTTATTCAACAAACAAAAAGGATTTCTCAGATGTTACTTTAGATCAAGAGTTAGGTGAACATACTAGTTTCCATCCCTTATAAAAATATTTTGTTATGTAATTTGTTTTTTTAAAAATGATAGTGTCTGAAACTGGGTTCTCACACAGTTAAATGTGAGGTTATTAGTGGGTACCAGTCATCTTGATGTGTAGATATGGTTTAGGATTTAACTATGATCATTATGGTTTTACAAATTGTAAATTATTATGTTCTTTCCCTTTATTTATGATGAAACTCATTTCTTTAAAATTTCACTCACTAAAGATCATTTATTTAATAAATTATAATTGTTTTGTATATAATTTTCTTAAATAATGTTCACCCACCTCTTCTCTTTATTAAAATCATAATAAATCCAAAGATTACTATTATAGAATAAGAAATTCCATAATGGACGGTTATTCTATAGGAGTTTTTATGTTTCTTATTTTCAATAATGAATAAATTTGAAATCTTAGACACATAAGTATAAGGAATAAATAAAATATTTTCCTTTTATGATTGATGATGTCAATGCGAATGATAGATAGATTCCAAAAAACCACATTTTTCAATATAGGTGACCATAGATATTGGAAATGTAGACTGAAATCCAATATCAAAAAGTTAACTATGGATCCTTGGACCATCATGGAAGCCATGTCAACTAATTGATGTTGATCTATAGAAACTTTTAGGTAATAAAATGCTGATATGTTTTTTGAATTATATTTTTAAGAATATTTTGTATTAATCTAAAAGTATATATATATATTACTATTTTCAAATTGAAGACAACCCACGATATATGGTGGATAATTCAATTTAATCCTTAAGGTACTAAAAATCTCAAGAGAACGAATCTAGGAATGATACAAATAGAATACTAGGACATGAACATAGGTTATAAAGAATTAAAAAAAATACCATTGTTCTACTAGTATTACTAATTGTACGAGTAATACTTGAGATATTTTCGACAACACATCTTATGTGGAATGAGTTATATGTTCTCATCAAATATTTGGCATTAAATTATGGTTTCAATTCATGTGATTAAGAATTTAATGGATTGAAATTTTGATTAATTAGTAGTATCTCTCGGGTAGAATGTGTTCGGGAAGAAATTTATTTCTAATGTGAGGTCAAGAAAGAGAAAATTTATTGAATTTAAATATAATTTTTTTGATACAACTAATCCCATTAATACTAATTTCAAAGAATGTGACTAGAGAATTTTTAACTTTCCAAATAATTTTTTCAGGTTCATCATAAAAAAATATGGAATTAAGAAGTTCAATAGTATTAATTGAAAAGATTATAAGAAAGGTAATATCACCAATAATAATGATGTTTTGTAGTTAACATCTTAAAGTGTATGAATAAATGTCACAAGAGGATTTATTTTCCAAAAATAAAAAATGAAAATCAAGAAAAATAAAAAATAAGAAAATAAAATGTTTTTTATGGATGTTGGGACTATATAGACATTATTACTCTTGTAGTGATTATTGAAGTGAATATAAGACTAGAATCCTACCGTATGGTATATATATTTTTAAGTAAACGATCCTATATTTAATACAGTAATAAATATGGATTTTTTTATATTTATTTATCATCAAATAAAATATAGTTTGTTTATTATTAATGTTCTCGTTATAAAAATAGGAATTAAAATTCTTATCGTCTTCTTAATGAGAATGATGAATAAAAAATGATGTAGTTAAGTAATTGGAATGTATACTAAAAAAAATTAAATATTAAATGACAGTTAAAGTGATAAAATAATAATGGAATGTGATAATTTGAACCTGTATGTTCTCCAAAATGTGAAATATAATGAGAATTATGAGTATATGATGCTAAATTTAAATGATAGAATTGAAAGGGTTAAAATTTTTCAGGATGTAAATGTAAATGATAAATATAAATTATTTAATATAGTTGTGATTTTTCTAAATAATTTAATAATTTTATATAAAAACTATAATTACGAATATATGAAACTATGAAACACAACTTCTTTTTCAAATTTTAATATTTTAAAATATATAAAATTTTCAAATAGAAAATATGTATTTGAAAAAAGATTTTTTAATCATAAGAATGATTTATCTACTATTTAAAAAATGAAAATAATAATATGATACAATGATGACTTTATTGAAAGTAATGGATAATTTAAATGGTTTTGGATATAAACTTTTGATAACAAGTTAAAATAAAACATTTTTTAATATAAAAATGAAGTGTTTCCAGTGTAAAGTATTTCAATTTTTGAGTATATATACATTAAAAAAATTAGTTTTCACTATTATTCACAATGTATTTTGGGAAAACAATAAGATTTCATTCATCATCATTATGTTCTAATCAAAAAAGTAATAAATTCGTTAAATCTGTTTGGGATCCAATATTTTAGGCTACTAATCCAGTTTTTCTAAATTTATATTCTGTATTAAAATCATCCCTTCGACTGGTTCATTTCCTGAAATATTCATTATAAGTATCAATATATAATGGTCCTTAGAAATTGGATTCTTGAGGAACATTCCATGTGATATTAAAAGATTTATATAATTTAATTCATGTGATGATGGCCATATCACATTTGGAGAGAACTCTAATTTTTTTATTAGAGGTAATAGTGAATTTGTTTTTCTAGAAAAGTTTTTATATAAAAAACAATATATGTAATTGGTTCAAAAAATAAGGTTATATGTATATAATAATTATTTAATAATGGTATATATATTATAAACGAATATAGTTTATTAAATATTTTTAAAAAAATTGGATTGTTTTATAAAAATAAAAAACAAATTGTATAAACTAATTGTTTTTCTCACCTATCCAAACAAAAGGTTATGCATATAAATTCTATTTAATTAGATTAAAAATTGTGGCATAAGTGGATTGGGAAAGTTAATTTCATAATGTTGGACAAACTGTCAAACTATGAATTGGTTCTACCACTTCCCATGTTATATAGAAGTAATTACTTTATGTGTGTTTTTATTTAAAATATATTCAACAAAAATATTAATTTAAATCTATAAATTATGTTAGTAATAAAATGTGATAATAATTTTTTAAAAATTAATTTTTTACCATATATACAATATATTAGTTTCATTGGTAAAAAGTATGTTTTTTTTATTTATTATTGTAAACTCTTAGGGATTTATTGTTTATGACAAAAAAACATTATATAAATATATTTTTTCTGTCTTATTATTCTAAATTTCAAAATTATATCACACATTTATATCATAATTGATATAGTGTCTAAATTTTTGAACATATAATTTTATAAATTTGGTGAAGCATTATGATATTAACATTATTTCTCAGCCTAGATGACACCAGAACAGAATGGTGTGGTATTATTAATGAAGTGATATAAATAATTTTAGGTTTTTAGTTATTATCAAACAACAACTTCTAGATATTTATATTTTTATGGATGTACTCTAATTTTAGTTTCCATCAATAAATAACTTTTACTCTCAAATTTTATTATAGAACCTATAATATGGTGGATAAAAATTATTACACTCAAGTGTTGTGGATTCAACACAGACTGAAATTCATATGATAGTGTTTCCATGAAATAATATTTTTTTATAGAAGAATAACTATAACTTTTTCTATGAACCCAAAATATCATAAATTTATAAAATAAATATAAAGTATACATCACATCCATTAAGATCATAATAAAATAAATGATATTTTTCTCAAATGTCACGTAACAAAAAATTAGAATGTAAAAATTATATCTAAACACTTAAATTATATTATATTTGAATATGTTAAACAAAAAATAGGTTTGATCAATTAAATGTGATCAAAATTTCATCTTCATATTCATACTATTATTTAACATTGAAAAAATAAACTATAAATTTGGAGGGCCATCTCTATTTTGAATAATACGTACATTTCATAAAAGAAAAATAAATAACTAAAAATTTGTAGAATGGATATTATTATAATTTTTTGAACTATTATCAAAACTAAAAAAAAGTATATTGACATTAAATAGTTATTCGTAAAATAATTTAATATTTGAGATGAATTTATTTTTTTATTTTATCCTCAGTGGAATAAATCCCTATTATACATAAATGTATAAAAATATTATGTATGGGCTATATAATAGTATTTTAAATATCTAATGGATTATTGTTAATATTTTTATTTAATTAAATTATAAGAATCTAAACTATTTTCAATATTATTTTATTTAAATTTTTTCAATATTTAATAATATTGTCCACATGTTACACATTTTTATTTTTATGAATTCCTTACTTTTCAAAATATTCATGTTATTGGATTAACCATTTGGAAAAGGGATAGGTTTTATTATTTTCCACAAAAAATAATCATTTTCATATATTTTAAAATGATAATATAATTTGGTTTTATTATTATTCAAAAACATCTTAATCAGTGGATGTTCATCTATAGGTATCAAGACACGAGTCTTCCAAGGTTCATACATGTAATCATCATCATCAATAAATTTTTAAGAACTTATTATTTAAAGTTACTCCAAATGGAGAATAATTATTTCTTAATTCATATTATGATTCCAGAAAGAGATGAAATATACATCAATAAAAAATTGTAATTATGAATGGATTTACTATTTTATCCCATATTATTTCATTTTTTCAATTAATAATACAAAAGGAATATTTAATTGTTATTTTTTTATCTCTTTTGAATGTATTAAAAGGAATATTCATTATTTTTTGACTACCATAAATGAGTATAATCTATTTATATTTTATACACAGATGAAAAATTTTCATAATAAATGATGAGTTTTCCCTCTATTATAAAGTGTATAATTTTGAAATATTAATTATAAATAATATCTTGATAATATTTTAAAGGGATATAAATTTTATATTTTTAAGAATTATTCTAAAAAAGAATATTTTTAGGGATATTATTTTAGTTTCTAGTATTTTACTTTAAATTGAATGTTTAACAATCTAAAAATAATATTTAATTTGAATATTTTTTACATAATTGGGAGTTTTATTTTTAATATCAAATCAAATAAGATTTTTTCTTTCTGTTTCTTGTCACAATAGGGATGAAATTTTGAATTATTTATGGATTTATCATCCTTCTTGTTAACATTGGTTTGAAAATGTAATACTAAAATTGATAATAATTTCTACTGAATATGTTTATTTTGTTTGAGAATTTTTGTTTTATGTTTTATTTTTTGATCATATATTCTAGGAAACTAGATTGATATATAAATAAACCATTACATGATACCACATTGTTATGGTATATAGATCTGGAATCAATACATGTTGATGACATATACCAATTCTATTTCAATATAAATTGTTTAATATAATTCATTTGATAATTTACCTAATGATAATAAATATTACCATAAATTTTTCTTATTTAATATCATATAATCCCATCCTAGGATATATGAAAAAAAAATAGTTGAAATCTAAAATTTTTTAATGTTATCATTTCTCAACATCAGGTTCTTTGGTCATATTTCTGTTTGGTCAGTTTTTCTTATAGGCCTCGATAAGTGATGTTTTCATTTAATGGAACTAAAATTTTAAATTATAATTATTCTTTTATGAATCCTTATGATTTAGAAGGTTCATGTATTTTAATATATATTTTACATTCATTCAAAATTTATTATCTTCCAATCATGGAAGATATTTTATTTTGAAAATTATGTTGGATGATGTTCTGGTGTTGACTACCTAATTGTTCTAAAATCAAAGAGTTTCTAAAGGAAAGGGTAATTTTTTTGAAATTATACATCAATAAATGATTCTCAATTTTTGGAACATGGTACCTTCAAACAACACTAAAGTTTATTAAGTTAGTGGAATAGAAACATGATTCCTTGGATTTTGCTAACAGATCCTATTATCATTTTCGATGTAATTGATTGATTGATTTATAATTATATTTATTTTTAAAGGATTCTTATCCTTTACTATATTATTTTTTCCTTATATTAAATTTATTAACTGATAAAATATTGAACTTTTTATGATTATGTTGTGTATTATATTACTTTATTTTATATTTTTAATTTTAATTTTACCTATTATGATTGTTATATCATTCAATATTTTATTCAACATTTTTTAACATATTGAGTAATATAATTTATGTGTATGACATAATTATTCACTAACTTACTCAGTTAGTGGGATAAAAATTTCAATTTTAATTGAAAATAAAATTTATTCCCCTCTTATAGAATCCACATTTCCTAGTATCTAGGATAACCGTATAGTAAAAAATCTTATCAAAAACAATAATAGTGATAATCAATGAAGAATTTATAAAATGAAATTAGGTGAATTGATTGAATGTAATATTCTATAAATCCATTAGATAACATTTTTAATGATAGAATCATCTAAGAGTGGAATAAATTCTAAAATGATACTTTTAGAAGCCTAAGGGTATTTAATTTCAAGATATTTAGATATCATATAGAGAATACAAGGTAATTCCTTATTTTTTGAGATGTTTAAATCATAACGGTGTTAATCAAATTGTTTAATTCACATGATACTATAATATCTCATTTAGCCTATTAAAAATTAAAATATCTAAAATTAAATTTCATTTATTTAAGCGCATGGTAGAATGCAGTCATGGTATGAAAATGGATGATTTTTATAAGAGTATCAAAGAATTGTATTTTCTCATATGTATGTGAAATATATGCTCAAACCCATGGGCATGAGTATCATCATCCTTTCCAATATAATGTTTTCCATGACATAAAGAGTGCGTACATGAATCTTAAACATCCTTTTGCGAATAGTATCTCCCTCCAAGAGCTCAATTATTCAGTCTAACAAATGAAAATATGTCCATTAAATATCATGGGGGTTTAGTTATTCCTTATAAAAGTATTTTGGTGATCTGGTTCAATCATATATACAACATATATGGGATATCATTCTATTTCTTCTATGGTGAAATTTATTAATAACTAAATCCAAGGACACAATATAAATATAATATTTTGTTAGGTCTACATTATTCATTTATCGTTTTCATGATTTCAGTTTAAAATTATGGTGATCTTGTGTTTCAAGTTGTATATATTTTTTCACTACATGGATTGGAATTTAATGATAAATTAGAAACCATTAATTGGAATGATATTATTGTATTCATTATGATCCATGTAATCATGGTGAAAATATTGTTTTGTATTCATAATTCCAACAATATTCTATATCAAAATAATGATTGTGAATATAATTCCTTATAATTGATTTGGGAAATATGATTGGTAATATTCCAATTTTATTGTGACATATGATATACAGTATCAAATCTACAATCATAGTAAAAATATCTATGTTTTTTATAACTCATAGAACAAAATATTTTGACATTATATTAGGTGACAATTATGTGTCATGGGTTCAAATAAAATCATTATACCACATAAGATATGTTGATGTGAATCAAAATAGATGATCGATATGTAAAATTTTCACTTTCTTATGTAAGGTTTTTTCCTCAATATTTTCAATACATCCCTTTCAATGAATATTAAAAAACTATACACATTCATGTAATAATAAGAAATTCAATCATAAACCTCAATTTATAGTGCTAAACAGATTTCATTATATACGACTTGTATAATATCTCTTGCGATAGTGGATTATCATAAAATATAATTTAAATATATTTTTATTCCATATATAATTATTAATTGAAATATATATAATTTTTTATTTTTTTCTCTAAATTATAATAAATTGTATCTAGTGATATTAATTAATATATCATAAACTCCACAAATAAACTAATTGAATGTGTTTGTTATTAATTAATTATTAATCATGAAATATTTTTTTTAAGTATGTATTTAATAATATTTTATTTTAGTATTAATATAAATATTAAATTATATGGCATAAATTATAATAATGATATAAATGGTTTTTCCGGAAATTCTTTGAGTAATTAACAATGTGTTTATAAATTAAAAAAAATATTTTAAAAAATATGATCATATAATATAATTTTCAATTGTTTATAATTATTAAAATATAATTTTTCCAATTAAATTACCTTATTTCATAATTAATTTGAGCCTTGAAAAAATGAGTTTCAATAAATTATTTTATTATTATTTTTAATGTATTTAAATGTGATATATAGAATTTTATAAATGATTACACATAAAAAATTATAATATAAAACTTTTATATTTCATAAAAATTCAAAACATGATGTAAATTTTATATAGTGGATAATATGGTGGATTTTATGTTAAAGAGTAAACAGAAAATGTTAATTTTCTATCTTATAATAGAATATCGATAATTAATTATAACATACTAATAATTATTTAGATAATGAATGTTCATAAAATATTATCTAATTTTTATATTAATTAATTGTTCATTTATTTACCATTTTCATTCCGATATATATTTTAAAATTATGAATTATTATGAATTAATTAATTCATGTGACAAATAACTTCTTATAAATTAGAAGTCTATAAATTACATGCTATGTGTGATAGTGAATTTAGTTTTCCTCTACATTTTCATTATATTGTATTATGTTATGAGATTCAATTAAGAGTTTAATTATTATTGATTTATATTATTTTTTTGAATTATGATGAAATATACTAATATAATGAGTTAATTATGTGGTGGATTAACTATATATACATGAATATATCATATTTTTATGAAAACATAATAAATCACACATGTATTGTAAAATGAAAAATGAAAATGTTTTTGTGTTCATGGAGAATACAAAAAAACAAAAAATCCCATGAACAATTTTCAATATATCATTGAAATTATATATAAAATTACCATTCATAAAAATATCTCATTAAATCCATTCTTCAGAACATGCCGAAATCGAAATATAAGAAATTGTGAGACCATACTCCCAATAAGTAAAAACATGGGAGAAAATTGTATATGATAATAAGTAAGATTAATATCACCATGATGTTATGAGAACAATTTAATAAAATATTAAAACATTAATAATAATTCGTAGACTACATGTCATGATTTATAGAATTATGGTTTTCACAATAAATGATTGTATTCATAATAGTGTGGAATTATAAATAATATATTATAATCCATTCAAAAGTATCATTATATTGATAAATAAGTTTATGTAATACACAAAATAATATAAAATAATAAATACATTATAATCTATCTGTCAATTCAATCTTAGCATATTTTAAGGAGTATCATAGTGGTTTGGGATTACACCCCATTCCTATAAACAAAGAGGATACACTTAAACATGATATTTGGTTCCCTCCATATTACCTATTATAATATTATGTGAGATATCAATACTCACCCAATATATTTGAGTGATATATAATTCTAGATACACTCATCAGATAATTAAAATTAGAAATATGTGTTGGACATGATAAAAAACATTCCCCCTTACATAATAACTTAATAAACGCATGGTAAGGAATAATATTAAAAGAATATTAAAAATCATCATCATTATCTATTAGAATAAGGAATATATATGTAATAATTATTTAATATCTCTAATTAAGATTATGATTCAGTAATTTATGTTTTCATAAATGAAGAAAAAAATATATAATGAATTACAAAGATAATATGAAAAATTTGAGAATTTTTTTTATTTTTGTAATATTATATAAAGAAATAATTCCCAATAAACAAGAATAGTATTTTATTCGAAAAAATATGAAAATAATTAATGTAATAATAATAATAAAGAAAAATTCATGATAACGGTAAATGTGTGTCATCTGGAAAACAATGATAATATTATTATTTTCATTCCTTTAAAATGTATAAAAAATTCCCCATATGGAAAATTTAAAATGATTTTTATATCATTTTTTTGTAATAAATCAAATAAATTTTAAATATGTCTCAAAAAATTTCATTCTGACATAAATGAACAATCATGAAACCAAATGAATAACCATGATATAGAGGAAAATTAATCTAGACCTATACAAAAAATAAGGTTGCCTTAGTTTTATTTTTTTGAGTAATAATAGGATAAAATGAGAAATAATATATGAAACCCCCATAAATTTCCTGAGTAGAATAAAATTGATTGGAATAAGATATACGTAAGATATAATTTCCATAAATTATACTAAAAAATAAAGAATAATGATAAAATGTTAGATTGTAACATAATTCCCTACATTAGTTTGACACTTAACTCTTGTATATTTAAACAAATATATAGTATATATAAATTTATTATACAACTAAATTATAACAAAATTTCTTTTATTTTACTATATATATAGTTAAATTATAATTTCTTATTAACCTTTTATTAATAAATCTTTGTTAAAATGAATATTTTTATCTTAATCATTTCATCATTCATGCTTGTTTCAGTTTGACTATTCCAAAGCACACACCATGGTATACATTTTATAATCCTTATTATTCTAAAATTATAATATTTATTAATTTTATAGCCATTTGGATTAGTCCTTGTAAAACGGTGATGAAAAATTAAATAGGCCACTTCATGGAGGATGTACTTTACACGTACATACAAATGAAATTTCTATTTTATGATGGATGAAAGTGAATTAAATTTTATATAATTTATCTATAATGAAGAATAATTATACCAGAAATTATATATATATATATATATTACATAAACTTGTATATATTACCATCCATGAGATTCAATGAAGAAAATTGGACTATATATTTTTATGGGGGCAGTTTTCGAGACGCCTGCATGGTCGACATTATTATTTTCTATTAGATGTGAATTATTAAAATAATGATTATTAAATTAACATAATAAAATTTTACTATATTCATTATATTAATTTCATAACTTTTGAATGGATACAATTTTCAAGGGGATTTTGAAGAATAAATAAGCATGATATAACTCACTTAAGGAAAAATATACTTCCACATTTATCTTCTATTTACATGCACTTTAAGACATAATAGGATGGAATTTTGGTGAGAACATGACCTCTCGGATTTGGGTAGGAGAGTTGTGAAGTTGTTATTTTAGTTATATTTCAATATATTTTTTCAAACTATGTGAAAAAATAGTGTGATGAGGTTCCCTTTTCTAATTTATTGGTGTGACACCCTTACAATATATATATCATTAAAATAATTTAAATCTACTTAAATTTGATAGTGCCACCAAAGAAGCCCAAAATAGAATATAAGGTTAGGATAGGTCTAAATCCACACTAACAATCAATAAAATTTATTAGTTTTCAGATATTTGAATCATGGTGTATTATTTTAAAAAATTTTGATAATTTTAAAATTTAATGTCATAGTATATCTTTTAAAAGGTTAAATATTCGATTTAACTAAAAATTAATTATACCATAGAATTTTTTTTAATATTATTATTGTAATTTTGGAATCAATTTTATTAGTTTTAATTAATAAATATTTTATAGATTGAATAAAATAATAAATCATAAAAATCTTAATACCCATTTTAGAAAAAATGTATCATTATGAAAAAAATTAATATCATTTTATTCCAAGTAAAAACAATAAAATAATTGTTCATTATTTTATTTAATATATTTCTTCTAAAAAATCATTAAAAAATTTATTCATTTATTTTAATTTGGCTTCTTAATATAAAAATATATTTTACACATAAGAAGAAGATATTTTTAAAATTTTTCCCTTTTACCATCTAATATTTTTATCATATGAATAAATATTGGTAAATAATTTTTTTAAAGATCATTAATTTCTAAGAATGTATAAAAAATAGTGGGGAAAAAATAATTCTATTTAACCAAGATTTCATAGTACTGATGTTCACTGTGAATTTAAAATTTTTCTCTTTTAAATTGATTTTCATTTTCTTGATAGCTTGTAATGCACACAACAACAAGTTTAAACAAAACACAAAATAGTAATACATTAAAAACATGATTTAAAATTATTTTTAAAATTTTTTAGAAACTAAAAATTATTTTTTTAATAGTAATATCAAAATTATATTAGGTGTAAACTTTTTATATTTATGAGAAGTATCATTTTTCATTGATTATTGAAAATTTCAGAATTTTAATTAAACACCACTTTTTCATTTAAATAATTAATATTATCCAATTATATTTTAAACTATGTTTTATGAATAATTAGGTTAATTATATATAAATTATTTCAATTAAGTGAGTATTAATAAATTTTATATCAAATTTTGACATTTTTATCCTTACAAACTCGTTTTCTCATCCCATCTGCTTGATTTGGATTAAATTGAAATTTTCCACATATATGTATTAAATTTTAAAGAGGAAATATATTATTAATAAAAATAATAATTTATTATATATAATTATGGTAAATAAATTTTTATCCAATTTTTTGAAAATAGTTAAAATAAATTATTGATATTAATAGAAAAGTGAGTTTACATAGTGCTTAAACATAGAATATGTGATAAACATGAACCAAAACATGTTAAAAACCAATAAAGTGAAAATTATTCTCAGTAATAAATTCTATTATATATAATAAGCTATTATTGGGGCCCAATAAATTGAATAAAATATGGTCCTAATTCACTATTTCGAACCATTATATATGTACTACGCACCACACTTATAAATGTCCAACCACTCTCCCCAATTATTATCACATTAAATATTTTATTGTGTCACATAACTAAAAAAATAACTCTTAAATGTATATATAATCATCATTAACTAGTTATATTTTTCATAAATCTACCAAAGGAATGTTTTTGTTCAAACCGAAGGAGGATACCTGAAATAGATGTATCGTCTTTCAACAAGTGTCTTCATTAAATTTAATTATCTATAACCATATATATTTATTTAACAATAATTACATAATAACATAGATAAAATATATATTTATTGATGTTTCTAAAATTATGTAATTAAAAGAAACCTCTCTACATCCAGGAAATTGGGTAGAAAATCATCATTCTAGTGTACAACAGACAACCACCCCATCCACCAATCTCATTGATTTTTTCATTTCAACCTCTCATTGTATCGTATGGTGATATAGATATTTAATATTTATACCGATTGATTAAATATTATATATAAATATTTGTATAAATTTTATTTTATAATAGTTATGATAATTTCAAATGAGTGTATAATGGACTACTGCCACACAAAAAGACGTGATTCGTCTATCATTAACATTTCACATGATATGTGTTCAAGGAAAAATTAATATTTTAATGTTATTTAAATAAAATTATTATTTTATAATTAACTTATTTATAATTATAGAAAAGTAAAATTTCAAATTATTTATTTAATTTCCACTCACGTATCGATGATAACATCATTGGTGTATGTGGGGACTACCACGTTCACAATGTTATATGACTCACATTGCCACATCAGACCACATTGATGACAAATAAAATGATCTAACATGACATTAATGATATTATGATAATTTTGTATCTTTAAAATATTAATAATACTTTATTCATAATGATTAGTGAAAATGGAAATTTTTACTCAGTCATATGTACGATGTAATGTCTGCATTATCATAATATAGATTTTTTTTCAAAAATATCATTGAGGATTAGTTTTAAATGTAATATATAGGTTTAAATTTGATTATTTTTTCATGAATTATATTCATGACAAAATATAAATATATAATATTTCCATGAACTAGAGCTTTAATGATGAATCACATATGAGAAGACAACACAATTAACACATGAGATAATGGAAATAAAAAAATATTAGAATCATATGGGTGATAAAATGTCATAAAAGGATAATATATGATATCAAAAACATTAATTAAGTTCGATAATTTTTCAAATATGTGTTTTAAAACACCATATAAGATGTTATGTCATGTCCAACTAAATAGACACATAATGTAATGGGATTCATCTAAATTTCATATCGGTGAGCCATAATATATTATTATTCCCATAATTTCTTTTATATGGTGTATATAATTCCACTTTTACATGTGAAATCAGGAATAAGTAAATTTTAAAGGTAATTTATTTATCAAATTTAATTATTTCAACTAATTAGATAGTAATTAAAGTGTACCAAGGGGTAAATAATTTCAGAACCCAATTTATTTTCATTGGGTTATATTAATTTTTAATTTTAATTAATATTTTTTGAATATTTATAGAATTATTTATAATAATACTATGTTTTATTTTTAATTTTATATATTGACTTATAGAAAATACAATTAATCTATTTATTGACTCGTTCTCACTTCTACGATATGATCATTTAAATGGATTATTTCACAATATTATTCTACTTTAGATAGTTTGTCATTGAGTATTCTATAAATGAAATTATATGCTAATTATTTAATAATCCAATTAATTTTATAATATTATACATATTTGGGTTCTTCTTCATGTTATACATCAATTTTACAACTCTTTTGTGATTACAACTATCAAGAAAATGTTTTAATAGAAACACAATTCAATTATCACTTCGGTCATAATTCCATTTAAAAAATGTTTTCTAAAAAATATTTTAAAAAAATATTTACAGTTTTCCAAATAATTTATTAAATTTAATTTTAACTATTTTTTATTTTTATTTAATATTTTTATAGGAATCTTCTTATAAAATTACAATAGTGAAAACATTCATACATTTTAACCTTGAAAATGTAATGTTATTCTATGGAATACATATAATTACCCACCAACATGACCATCATTTCATAAAATCATTCATGGAAATATTATGAATTTTTTTAAGATATTATCTAAGAATTATATTGAAATGTCCTTAAAAATTAAAATATTGTTTTCCTTAAAAAATCAAAATAATGTCTTTTTTTATTTATATTTAACAATAAAAATAATCATTTATATTAAATCTAATGAGTATATGTTATATTGATACCAAATTGTTTTCCCTCTAGTTGGTTTATGAACATTTTGAATAATTAATGTATTGACTATCACTTCCTTTATTCTTGTTTTGTTGTCAATAATATTCCCTTGAAATATTAAATTTTATGGTATCATTGGAAAAATAATTCCCCAAACTATCCTTATTATTTATCATATGTATGTTTATTTATTAAAAAATATATCATACATATATAATGTGTAATATAATAAATGTAAATTTTCATCTAGTTAATTAATTATGAATCTATATTTTCTATAAATATTTAAAAAGGAACCATTTTTCTAAATTAATTTTATTATTTGATATATGAGGAATGATTTAGACTAGTAAAAAATGAGTGGGGTTTAATTATTTATATCCTATTTATGAATCCATTGTCTCATGGGATGAATCTATTGGATATCCTTGTCTATGTAGGGCTTCACCATGTTTATTTTCGACCCTCTTAGTAAAGGTCTTTATGGAAAAGGTACCATGTACTAAGGAAACATGGTATCAAATATTTAGTAATTTTATTCACTTATATTAATTTATTATTATCATTTTTATTATCAATATGATAAAATATATAGATTAATTTAATCTTAGTTTAATTATTAAATAAATTTTTATTTTAGTAATTTAACATTCCATATTGGTTCCATATTATCTTATAATAATAGTAATTTTATATTAATGGAATGTGTGTTATTTTATTTACCATTACATATTAATTATACATTTTGATTTTTGATAGATTATTTTTTACTTAAAACATAATAAGCATTTTGTCTCACTATTTATGTCATTCCCTTATATTTCATATAGTTCATTATGATTGATATGAAATAATATTCTTCATGGAATAAATTTATTCAAAAAATAATTATGTCATAATTTTTGTATTAATATTAATTAGAATATTAATCAATATATTTATTTTACATACACTACTAAACAATTTGGACCTTTGGGATGATATTACATATATCTTATGAAAATTTAATGGTTTTAAGCAACAGATCTGGGAAGCTAGTGTAGAGGTCAATAGAATTTGTATAATAGAAATTTTAGTTGAAATATTGGAAACTAGTATAACGAAAACATATATTAAGGAAAATACATCTATGATATAATTAGAGTATAATTATATAAGAACATCCTAATGTTTTAATAAGATATATATTATTTGGTAATTTATATAATACACCTTGTTTTGTATACTACAATTGGATTTGGTTCTTGAACAAATGTACCTAGGAGTACTAAAACAAGAAAGGTCGTGTCAGGCTGTACTCAATTCACTCCTAGTATACAACAACAAATATTATTTTGAACCTCGTTGTAAACTCCTAGGCTGATATAAATTGAATAATTCAATTTTTTTTTACAAAAAATAATTTATTATTTAAAATTAAACATATCCCCAAATAGTTCACGGTTAATTATTAATTGAATAAAATTAAAAATATATTAATTTATGTTGAGTGTTATTCCATAATTATAATTGTACATTATGATTTCATAATCAAAATTTAATGATATATTCTAGTATATGGACGTATTTTAAAATTATTAATGGATTAAATCATAATATCCATAATCATGCCAAATATAGGAATTTCCTTGATAAGGAAACCATTATAACATGTATGGGAATGGAATAAATATATCTATACTGGGGAATCCTAATCAAGATATGAAATATAAGCTTTCTTGGATAAGGAAACCTCCTTCTATTGTGATATTATCCTATTTTCTATTGCATTATGTTAAATAATCTCCCATTACATAGTTTTATAATTAATATGATTATCACCGATAAATAGGTTAATTCATTAGAGAATTCATTTATGGCATGGGGATGTAGTGAAAATGAAATTTTTAAACTTATAATTTATTAACTCAAAAGAAAATATTATAAAATGTGGTTTCTTTTACTATATTCTATGGTGGAATAGTAAATATAACACTTGGAATGGAATTTAATTAGGGAGTCATTTTTCAAAAAAAAAATTCTATCATGAACATAAAATTGAGATAAAAATATTTTTCCACATATTTAAAAAAAATTGAAAATGTGTTGTGTGTCAAAAAGATACCATTAAAAGGTTGTCTATGTATTCTTAGATTACATATAAATCATAGAGTGCAATATTAAATAGATATTTTATGGGAATAAGTCATGTATATAAAGGGAGTCGGTCTATAAAAACCTTTCATCATATGATAAATTAGGTTTACAATCCATAAAAATGGAGAATGAATTATCTTGGTGAAACATATTCACGGGAATCATATAGAATATTACATCATCCAAACACCCAAGAAAAGGGAAATTCATCATTAATAACTAATAATATTAATAAATTCCCCCATTTATGAATTATGGAATTAATCACCCAAGGAATTTCTATAAACTCATGGGAGTTTCTAATATGTTTGGAGAAATGGGTCATCATGTTAATGATTTAAATGGGGTGAAGGAAAACACATCTATTTAATGTCACAACATCAAAGATATAACGAACTAGAAAAAAATTCCATATGCATTACGGAAATATACCATAGAAGACGTAATGGGTATATGTCCAATATTATTAATTAAATAATATTATGTATGAATTACCGAATGATGTTATTTTAGGATCATGAATCTTATCTTGAAATTTGGCCAATGATTTTTTTATTCTAGATTAATTAACTCTATTATATCTACTATGCCTTCTATGAAAATTACCCATTTCCCTTTTAAAATTATAATGGATTTGTCAATAAAATATACTAAATTATAATTACAATGAATATGTGTCATGTAGTACCAATTATGACACATAAATTATATTTATTTCCAAGCCATATAATAATGCATATGTTTGAATGTGATATAATCCCCATTATGGACAAGATTTCAATATATGGTGAAGAAATTTCCTAAAAAGAGAAATAATTTATGATTTATGAATAAGATATTTAAATACATGTATTTATGGATGATACATCATCATCTGTGTAATATTCAGATCGACCGATAATATTTATACTAAATAAGATTATTAGGGATTATGTGAAAATAAATTCTATGGATAATTAATGTAATAATCAAATTGAGGATGTGAATATTGTATATGAATACACTAATGTGTTTCATGAGGAATTACATAGACATCCCCCATAGTGTGAATTTGTCTATTACATTTTCCTAATACTTCATTCATTACCAATATCAATGAATACCAACAGAATAGTGACTATGCATCAGTGGAGCTAAAGAAACAAATTAGAGGATTTTGGTGGAAATGGGATTATTCTCATTAATGTTCAATATGGGGAACTAATATTTACATCATGAAGATTAAATTTTGATCTTGGAGTCTATGCATTAATTTTATGGAATTCAATGCTATTACAATAATGATGATGTATAAAAAAACTAGTTTTTATGATATATTTGATGAACTTTTAAAGACCAATATTATTATATGATTTATCTTAATTCTGGGTATCACAAATTATGCATAATGTATGATGAAATTCCAAAAAAAAATAATACATATGTGGTATGTACATTGTCATAAACTAGACGAACTACCTTGGTTTCCCAATAACTGAGTCAGTCCTAACATACATCGAAGGGTACTCATGATCCCCATGGGTTTGATACTATAACCTGATATGACAAAAATAATAGTGGGAATGATTTTCTCACTAATAATTCATATTTAAAAGTTACATGTCAGTAATGAATATAAATGAAGCTATTTTTGGATAATTGTACCAAATGTCAAACATGATTAATATCCTAAACTATTACAACCAAAATCAAGAAAATATGAAAACCTGCCAATATACAAAATAACTCAACTCCTGAAGTCCACATATCAATATCTAGAACCCGATCCGTGTTGTGCTTTAACCATTTTACATCCTATAAAAAGGTACTCTACAATCAATTAAAGGCATATACAGGGTCTAAGATAAACCACAAGTATTTTCTCATGAAGGATTCCATAAGAGATTCCCATATTGAATTATCCAAAGAGAGGATTTAATTAAAAAATAGGTTTTTCATTCCTTAAGAATAATTAAAAATCATTATTTACCATTCCAAATATTGAAATACATTATTAAAATGATTTATATTTCAATTGATGGGATATTTAAAAAATAATGGAACTTGTCATAAATTTCTTAAATAAACATGTTTATATTAATTTTTTTAGATAAATAATAAGGAATATAAAATAATATTTAACAAGTGGCTATATTATTTCAAAATACAAACAAATTATCCACATGATTATATTACCAATAATTTATGATTATTCAATTCAATATAGACTCCACATTGATGATAACATGGACATATGTGCATACGTCGATTTGAACTCAAGCCCAAGATGACTCATCATCATCACCTAAGGGAGTTGACGTGATGAATATATGTTTTAGAATATTGTAAATCATAATGTGACATACATATAACATAGTAACTATATAATAATTTCTCTTCCTATAGTAAAACCAATGACAACAATTTTATTTACACAAACCTTAAAATACAATTAATACAATTCTCCATATAAAAATTTTCAATTTCCATTTAAATCCTTTACAAGTGTTTTAAATAAAAAACATTTATTTTTCCAAAAAAGAAGCCAACAATTCCCATCAAAACCATTTTAATATATTTTCTTAATAAAGTATTTTAAAATGAATTCCAAAATCAATTTCACAATTCACTTTCATAACTAAAATTAAAAAATTTAATGTTTCATAAGATTCCATCAAATGAACATTATACAGTTAAATAAATGTAATTTGTCCTTATAAAATTCTCAATCATATCCATTTTAGCAATTAAATTAAAAAAAATTATGTGGTATTTTCCATCAAATCCTCAATTTAAAAAAAAGAAATTTTAATTTTTATAATTCCCATATTCACGAGCCAATTCAATGGAATTGGGGGGGGGAGGGGGATTGAAATTTCATGATAAAATACCATTTTTAAAACCCCAATTCAATAAATTTTGGTATTTCAAACAATACCCAAATTAAACAACTTTAATTCAAATAAAACAATATGATTTGATTAAATCAATTGACATTAAATAAATCTATTTAGGGTTAATAAAAATCTGGCATCGTAATAGAACCACCAACCTCAAGATTATGGAATCTTGAATCACTAAGTCATACATGGAAAACTCAAATGGATAATGATGAAAATAAGGATCTATGAATCAATCCTAGGATTATATCCTAAACAGGTTATACTAGTTTTACAAATCATTATATGGATTCATATTCCCTAAGGTAGTAGAATAGAGATCATGGGAGAATAATAATATATTGAGGAAATTAAATATGATAAGATTGAAGTTCATTCATCAAGCATTGATTTTCTTCCAATAGGGGTAAAAAGGTCAATGAACTCTTTGTGGTACCTCCACGGATATTAGATACCACTTATGTGTCATTATGTTATATTGGGGAAAAAATGGGGATTTATGTATTTTTAATCAAAATTCCGATTAACTAAAAACCAACACGCGTGGTTTCCTAAGAGGAGCTATACTATTTGAAAAACATTGCAGGGTTACTATTAAACTTTTTTAAATTGCCCACATAATTTCTCCTAATAATTTAGAAAAACTGATAAAATAGATCACCAACGATGCCATACCCCACTGTCTGACATAGTACAATATTTGTTAGAGAGGGTGCATTGTTTAGCCTAACAATGCTCTTACGTACCCTAGCCATAAAAACACCAATGTTATAACAATTTAAACCTGAAAAAACCCAAATGAAACCCATACAAATAAATCTTAATACTATTGGGTTATTAATACTTGAAAATAATATCAATATGTTACAACATCTGTAATATAGAAAATTTTATCGCCATAAATCCTATGAAGATTATTAGATTTCAAAACTATTCATCCACTAATCTATAATAAGTGGCTTCAAATCCCACATCTCATGATAATAATGAAGCGCGTTTCTATATCACACAAAGAAAGGATCACCATCACATGAATTACATTGGGATAAGAATAAAATATTCAGATTTGTTGTCTAGTCACATATAAATCGGGTTTAACATCATGATTACATCATCACTGAACATTAGATGGATCTAATAGATTCTTGTTAAACCAAGATACATGTAACATGTGATGTATCAACATTAGCGATGGTAGAATTTCAAATTTAGATTAAACCTCTCCTACCTCCTCAAAACCCTCAAAAATTTCCCACTCAACATGGATCAAGTTTTCCATTATTCAAAATCCATCAATGACCCAACTTGGCTGAAACATTCAAGAACACTATATCACCATATGATAATTCTTAAGTACTATAGAAGCTATCAATATAATATTTATATTCAATACATACCTACACCATTATTTAATGTTTTTTACTTGACCTTTTATTCCATATCTTGAACAAGGATTATCCAACCATGGAACTCTCAACAATCTCTAACCAATGTAATTGTGATTTTCAAGCCAATCCATACAATGATTCAAAAGAAGTAATTTCGATTGTGGAGTAGTAACTATCTTTTTAGAAAAAGAGATCATCCCCAATAGATCATCCCAGGACCCACCAATGTTGAGAATATCCGTTAAATTATATCCTCTTTATTTTTATAGCTATTTATGTGTGACCATTCAATTATTGATGGTGTGTTGTATATAAACGGATATGAGTTATTATTGAATCTGGAAGGCCTCTCAAAAATGATAAGTGAACTAAGGATCCTGATTAGAATCTATAAAATATGGAACACCCTGAAAACAAATAATATCCGTCACTTTGTGATTTCACAATTCCTCAACATTGGTCATATCCCATATGGGTATAATGTGGGGTGATTTAATTATCTTGTTGATCAAGACCCATACCTCATTATTCATTATCTAGGTATGAGGAAACCCAATAAAAAATTATAGAGATATTTAATCCCACACACATGTAGGTACTAAAAGAGTCTAAAGAAAAGTAAAGGGTATTTGGTGCTCGACCATGACATATTGGAACATATAACAGTGATAAACAAACTCTACAGTTCCCTATATCATATATGTACACTAAAACTGAGACTGCATGTTATAGAACAACATCTTGGATTCTAGGTGCACTGAAAACAAGGAACAATGGAAACCATAAATTCCACCATCCATTATAAATTATAATTCCACAAAATAGTTCCAAACACAAATAATTACTTCTTTAGAGAATGAAAAATCAGTCACAGTCTCTCAACCATTAAGTGGGTCTCAAATTCAATGGAAATCATCATCACCCAATTTGTCTTGAAGACTCGATTTGAGAAAATTAGATTTCAACTAATAATTTTACATGGAAAAATCTTCCCTTGATTCATGGACTCCAATATGAATCCTTAACAAGTGATACATAAATTTAAACTATTATAATGATAAATTCACTGCCTTAGTCAGGTATATTCAACTCAAATAATCATTAATATCATTCCCAATCCCCAAGGTATAGGTGATGTCAAACTCAAATTACCCAAGGTATTCCAGAAATCCCTTTTAGAATATATAAAAATATTTTTTTAATTCATATAAAAATAAATATCATATATCATAGATTCAAGGTAAAATTTTCTCCATATAGGTAATGCCACCATCTATTAAGAGAATGCATCAATACTATAAGATCAAGGTCATGGGTTGGATAATTATTTTCATATGGAACAAACTAACAACATATACAATAAAAAAACATGATCACCATGAATATTGACACATCCCATACCTTACACCCATGCATTGAAAAAGTCCCCAAATCCCTAACCAACCTCTAGAAGAGTCAATACCGGAGAAGCAGTCAAACTATGTTTCAGATCTACAAATGAATTCCGTTATTTCTCACTCTATGAAAACACTACCCCCTTATGAGTTAATTTATTAATCAAATAATCAAACTTTGGGAATTCCTTCGTTAAATAGAGATAATACCGAGCAAGTCGGAAAAATCACTAAATATCGATTACATTCCATGGTTGTTCCCATGTCATAGAAGTTTCATATTTTTAGGCTCAACTGAAATAATGTGTTATGAACCCACATGTCACAAAAATTTGATATCCTAAATCAATAAGTGACACAATGAATGATTATCAGAATCTTGATGATTTATCAACAAAATCAAAACTATTCCTAGATTATGCACATGATCCTCCTCAAATATAATGTAAATGTGGATAAAATCCAAAATGACTATCAAGAATGTATCATGATAATCCGGTAAAATTCTATTATTAATATATATTAATACAATATTAATATTTTTATGACCAAAGTTCATTATAATGTACAAATATTGGACTTATTTTCTATGAATGGTGTTTTTTTAATGTTAGATTTTTTATCCTCATATGATGGTAGCCATAATGATGATATGTCTTCAATAACCACTTCACCCCTATAAAAAGATCAGAAATACCATCAATACATGGTAATATATAATTTTTCAATACAATTCCATGTTGAGATTTTTGTAATAAACACATATGAAAATCGAACCGTCATAATTCTTATCAAAGAGAACTGGATCCACCCATGGTTACACATTCTGGTGTATAAATCATTTCCCAAGAAGATCAGGCATATTGTATTTCATCTCATTCATTCCAACTAGTAACATAAGGTAATATAAAATAGAAACTATTTGATTATGAAGAATTATTAAAATATAAAATAACACTTGCTTATTGGGGGTAAACAAGAGAATTTAGAAGGAAAAAAATTGGATACTCAAAGATAACTAGAGGGAGATCATCGCTCAAATATTCTCACCTTTTTTTAAATGAAGTTTTTTTACAAAATTTTCAATATTTAGATAATAAGGTATTTATCTACCTGACCATGGTTCCCATTCTACATTAAATACATGACACACACACAAAAGGTGTAGTTAAGTAGAACCATCAATTATAACATTTGATCTGAGCTATATCAGAAATAATCCAATCCTTATTGAAAATTTTTTCAAGAGGATTCTTTTCAAGAATCTAAAACCTAAAAAAATTCTAATCATGTGTTATTGAGAAAAAAAAGGACTACAAATACCTGACTCTGTCTTCACACCATGGTGTGAATTAATGTCAATTGGAAAACATAATCTATCCACTTGAAGATTTAGCAGATTAAAAACATAGGGGAACCAAGAGAATGATTTGCACCATTATTGAATAAATTATTTATTGTGGATGATGTATTAGTGAAGGTACATTTCAGAGTCAACTAAACCATATCCACTTTCGGTAGAGACTCTTCCAATGTGTAAAAAAAAATAATTCCAGAATCCTATATTTTGAACCCTTTTTCACTTGAAAAAATATGATTGTGCTACAATTTCAAATTGGGATTATGATCCCATGCCACTAAATCTATAGGAATACATTTGGAAGAATCACTATAAGTGACTTGTTCATTTGTATCAGTCACATTCCTTGGGTGCCTCAGTTCAAATACTCTTAAAATGGATCGACATTCCCCAATGTTAAAAAAGTAATGGAACCCCTTCAAGAACTAGAAGATTTCAAGAATGACCATTTTGTTTAAAATCACCATGAGTGTCACCACTAATCCTATTTCCCTTAAATAAATCCACACTACCCTAGGAGAAAAAGAAACACCTGATATCCCTAACATCCCATCCATTTCTATCTTGACCATCATTTCTCTATCCATCACATTGTCTTAAGATGTTATCTTCAACAAGAAAAATTGAGAAAGATTATCCTTTAAGAGTCCAAAATTGAACCACCAATCATTCATTTTCTCATCTTATAAAATATCGGGTCATAAATACACAAGATCAATAACATGGGTTGCATAAACTATCATTGTCATATCAAATTACTCATGTTTGAAAATCAAGTGGCCATGGCCTTAAACATTGAATCATTGTAGAACTATTATCTGAAATGATCCATGAAATATTTCCATGCTTATAACTATTGTTTTTATCGTTCACAATCTTGTCCCACCATCTCTTGATCACTACATCCAAAATGATGTGAGGATCATTCAGCTTGATTTAATCAATTGAATACATGAACTCGAGAAAAAATCCATTCTACTGAACCAATGTACATCCTACTAGGGATCATTTGTGCCGTTTAATAGAGGTTGATTATGGAAAGAAAACTCTTGAGGAAAAATCGTAAAATATACCTATAATATTATATAGATGGAGTATTAACATGAATTGGAGGTGGTTTAGGTACTATATCGTCGATAGTGCGCATAATCACTTCAACTAGATTCAGGTCCATATAAGTATTATCTCACTAATGTTCAGTGACATCTTCCTCTTGGATCTGATTCTCACATCATCATGAATGCATGATGCTACACAATGTCAGTAGACAACATGAAACACATCAAGATAACTGTATAACAGAGAAATATGTAAATTCTTCCAAATTTATAGACAAACACGATTTGGATTTCAATATACCTAAATCAATATAAGGAAAATACTAGAACTAATCCTCATGATGAGTTTTCCTAACAAACCCTAGTCACGTAAGGTTCATTGTAGTTATAGAAGGAAAAACACTAAATCCCAACTATATCCAATGTATGGACAAGATAAAAAAGTTTCATATTGAAATCAAGATATAATTTGAACCTACCTATAATAACACATTGTGAAGAACTATCCTTGGTAACCAGGTATCATGATAACTATACAAGTCTTGTCATAGCCCTTCTAGTGTTTCCAATCCCCATGAGTTGGTGCCTTGAACCTAGAATCATACAAAATGATTGTGGGAATGATTATTCAATTTATAAAGTGTAATTAAAAGAGACAATTGATTAATTACTACATTTGAAACTCCACTAGTATAACTATACTATAAGTCAAATTGTAAAAATATCCCAATGTACTACTACCATATACCATAAAAGAGGATAGACTTTTCGAGTCCCAATAGACTCAACAATCCAAGTCCAATGATTAATAGCTACAACCCCCTTCATGGGTTTTACCCTTTATCTTTCCTAGAATAATATAATCTATAACAATATGAATTCACATGATGGGTGTGATCCAAAAACCCTAGTATGGTCTCACCAAAAATTCTATAATAGATTCCAATATTTAATTAACTAAAGAGATATTTTAATTAAAAAACGTGTATGGAATTTCATAAGAATTATTGAAAAAATCATGATATACTATTAAAAATATATTAATACATTAAGTAAATGATTTAATTTTCAATTTATGGAATATTTCTAAAAATAAAACTTTTCATGAATTTCGTAAATAAACACTTTTATAAAAAACATTTTTTTATAAATAAAAAGGAATGTAAAAATGTCTATAAAAATGGAACATACTCATTTGAAATAAAAACAAGGGAGAAATATTGACATATTCTTAAAAAGTTAAAACCATTCAAGTTTATAGAGGGTCCATACTCAAGGTGACACATCACTATGTACATATGTCTCTTTGAATTAGGCCAAAGTTAACCCATCCCCATTTCTTAATGGATGCGACATGCTTCATTTATATTTTCGAACATTGTAAAGTGTAAAGGGTTATCCAAATAACTCCATAACTACCAAAGGATTCAATATTCTCTAGTAAAAAAACAATGATGGACAATTTATTTCAATCAACTATAAAGTTTAATTAAACCACATCTCCATTTCAAATATGAAATTTTAATTTGAAAACAATATCTTGAATTTTTAATAAAATACATTCCTTTTTCACAAAGAGAACACAATGATTCCTACCAAAAAAATTTTATTCCATTTTCCAAATATATGAATTTTAAATCAATTCAAAATTCAATTTCAAAATTCAATTTCATAAATTTATTTCTAAATTTTATTTTTTAACAAGATACCATCAATTTTATATTAATTAAACAATTAAAAGGACCTGAGGTTTTTAAATAATTTCTACCCAAATCGATTTTCATAAATAAATAAAAATTTTAATTGAATAAATTTCCAAAAAATTGAAAATATTAATTAATCAATTTTAATTTAACTAATTTCAATAAACACACACCAATTCAATGGAAATGGGGCCTTTTTAATTTCATTCTTAATTTTTTTTAAACAACAATTCAAAGGAATTTTGTTTTTAATTTAATTAAATTAAAATTAATTAAAAAATAACAAATATATTTCTTTCAATTTGACCAATTTAAATTAAATAATTAGATTTTGGTTTAGAAAAAATTTCCCATCGTAACATAACCACCTACATCAAGATCATGGTATCTCAAATTACAAAGGCATACAGGAAAAAATCCATCAGAGAATGACAGAAACATGGATTTATGAATAAGACCTATGTTTTGATCTGACATTGTGGTTACTAGATCCAAAATTATAATATGGATTAACAAAACCCTAGGGTGGAGAAGAGAGATCGAAGGTGAATGGGAATGATGAGATGAAACTATTTGGGACAAGATCAAAGAGTAATCATCATTAATTAAATCACTTTCATGAAAGATAATAGGGGTTATAAACTATTCATGGGGTCTTTAATGATGATAAAAACAAGTATGGGTCATTCAAATTTATTGGGGACCTAAAAGGGGGGTTCAAGAAATTTTAAACATAATTTTCATTTATTAAAAAAAATATCCACGAATTCATAGGCATAGCCTCATAGGTTGACAAAAATACCGACTAACAATGTAGATATTTTAAATGGTCGAAATGGTTTATACCAATAGGTTTGAGGGACTAACAAACTCGATGATACCCTTAACCAAACCCAGTAACACCCAATAATTTTGTGAAGTATTTTTGTCAAATTAATTTATTTATTTTTTAAAATTTTCATTTCACAAAATATTGAAAATAATTATATTATATATATATATATATTAAATCACTAAGTTGTCTTCTTTATATTTAATTAATAGTTTACCATGAAGTAAACGTAATATAATAGTTTTTTTGTCTACACTGAAAAATGAGTTAAGCATACATTTTACGAATCGTGGACTTTCCTTCATGGTTTGTGTTACATGTAAGACAACATGTTTCTAAACAATAATATCTAATATAATATAAAAATATATAATATAGTTATTCATCCATAATATTTTAATATTATTTACTGACTTAGTTAAATATATATATATATATATATTATAAAATATAAAATGAATTAATGATATAAAAAATATTTAGAAATGAATATTAGAACTAATTGAATATAAAAGAATATTTTTATTGAACAGTACTTTTTGGCACACAAAGTTGATTTAATAATAATGGGTTAAATTAATTAAAATTATTAAATAATTTATGTGTAATATTTTTTTTATATCCCAGTAAATATTTTATATATTCATACAATATATTTCACAATTATAACATCAGAATAAAACCAATTTAACTCATGAAACCCAATATTTTTATTACTGAAATTTTACTGCCTTTTAATGGATGAACTATATAATATATATATTTTGGAAATATAATAGATCTAATATTTGAAAATAATCATCGAATTTGAAGTAGAATAAAAAAATTAGTTTAGTGTTATTTTTTTAATTTTTCTATGATGTTTTATTTTTTAGTGAATTGTGAAAAATACTGTATTTTAGTTCAAAACTGCTTTTTTCATCTAATTTATTTATAAAGGTAAATTAAATATTAAATTATTTTAAAAAATTAACTGGAAATTTTTTTATCATTTAATCTAATGTAGATCATTAAATCCATTTTTGAATTAAAATATGATAGAAAAACATAGCAAACTTCGGACCATTTTTACTTTAAACCCCTACATTGTTGACCCGATAGTTAGATTAATTTTAAATTAATATCGTCCACTATTGTGACTGGAATTTGAAAAAATGGATTAAAAATTTTAATCAGAATAATTTATAATTTCTAATACGTTTCATATTTTTTTGACCAAAAATATTAGGGAAGATATTAAAATTAATTACAATGGATAATTTTAAATAATCTATAAAAAAAGACTAAACCATATTCTTAAGGACCAAAACTACCTAAAAATTGTCCCAGATCCATTGAATGGCCATATATTGACCCTATCCTCCATTTTCTCTTCTATGGACCATTATTTATCAACTTTCAAGAAACATGGTGGAGGAGTTTCATTCTTTAAAAATAATACAGAACTGTCACTCCTCCTGCATTATAAAGGTCCTTCTCTCCTCCCACTTCCTCACACGTCTCATGTAACATATGTTCTAAAAAATAATCCAAAATATCTCCCCTAACATCCCTAAATTTTTATTTTAATCCTCTTTTGGGAATAAAGTCTTCCCAGGAATCCCTTAGGTGCAAACCGAATGGAGATACCCGATTAAGATGTAACACCCTCCCTCAAACACCATTTTATTCATTCTCCACAACAACAAATAAAATTATTACATTTTTTATAAAATATCCTATTTTATTAATATGTTAGGATTTTTTTATTCAGTAGATTTTACAATCACTTACACACACTTTCATAAAATGGGTAACGAACTTACTGTTCATAGGTATTGTAGACTACCACCTCACTAAATGATGATAGTTTATTTTCTCCATTAATAAATATCATCGTCAACATAATGATAGAAAATATATTTTTATATATTATATATTATATTTATTGTATCGTTATTCTTCTTTAATTATTTTACAACCAATATCATTATACATACCATTTTGGGATAATATGATATGTTTGTCTGAAAATTTGTGGGCAACTACTGCATCAAAGAATTATGATTCATTCATACACTACATGTAATGTATAAAGGATGGGTTTAGTGAATATATCTGATATATATTAAATATTAATGTTACTGTAAATATTATATATATATATATATATGTTTTTTAATTTCGTTCATTCAACAACACTATTGAAGGTGAATAATTTTCCTGCATACATACGACTTAATACCTCCCTGAATGGTGTATTTGATTTGGTAATTATATTTTCAAGAGATTATTATGATAAAAATATACTGAATATAAATTATATCTGAATAAATTACTATTCATAAAAAATCATAATATAAATATAATGACCACTTATATAAAATTTTCAGACAAATGGTAAAACATAGTGGGTTTTCCCAAAGTGATACACTAACATAGAATTTTCAATAGATTGGTAATATAATGAAATAATCAAAGAATATATGGTATTATATATAACAATATGATATGTTTGTAGAATATTAATAAATACAAATTTAATATACATGTAGATTTAATGAGTATGGTGATTTCTAAAACACAAGGTATGGGAATTTAATCTCACTCCTTATTTCAACGAGATATATACATTATTCACCACTTACTACTTTTGTGTGGTGTATATAATAACCATTAATTTTTTATATGACTCTTATAGTTAAATTTTATGATTTTTTTTCCAGTTTATTAATTTTCAATCATGTGGTTTATGTTTCAAAAGATACAAAATTGATAATTTAATAATTATCTTAATTTGTGTTTTTTGATACACATGCCTTGTTAATAATATATTTATTTATATGTTGTGTATATAATGACATTGAAATATTATATCATTAATATTATTCCTTTAATATTATTTTATTCATTATGTAATTTGATATTCTTGCATGTTGACTACAGTACAATGTTACCATGTTATAAGATTTTATTAAAATAATCTCAACAGTATTCATGATTTTTTATATCTATTGTATAATTGATGAAATAAAATGATCATTATATCAAGAAAAATAATTATATATTCATTATATATTCACTTAATGGTTCCATTTTCTCTCTCTTTTTTATATAAGATAAATAATAATTTTTTGTCAATAAACTCTGACATTGCCTCTTTTACTCAGATAGAAATTTGTTATCATTAAAAACAATGTCTTTTAAAAGAATTACAAAAATAATATATTCATCTCATATGAGACGTAAAATAATTTTTCTCTCATTTTTTACGTTTTTAAATAATGGGGTTTTATTAATGAATTTTTTTGTCAGATTATGGTTTATGCAACTTTCTAAACATTTTATGGGTTCAAATTAATGTACGTTCTGTTGGGGTTTATCCACTGTAATTAACAACATTCCCTTGAATCTTCCTTTAAAATTTTAAAATTTATTTCATTTTAAAAAAAATATTCCTCCTGTTTATTAAATTTAATGTTCCAATGTATTTCAGTAAAAAAGGATATCAAAATTTTTTCAGTGTTCATTCAGTTGTTTTCATGTAAAAATGGTTTAAAATTATATTCATGATTTCATTAAAAATTTTCAATTTGTTTAGGAAGATGTTTTTAAAATGTTTTGAAAATTATTATATAATTTTTTGATGAAAAAGAACTATAAAATTATTTTATGTCTTATTTATATTTTTTCAATTTATTTTATTTGAAAAATATTTTCAAATGGATTCATACATTAAAATCCATTTTTCAAATAATAAAATATATTTTCGTTGAGAAATTTTTTAAAAATATATTTTAAAATTATTTTCTATCTATGATAACCTCAATTGATTTTACACATTGTTTTCATAGAAAAAAACTAAATTTTCCCATCGTATTATTTATCTAAATGGATTTTCTTCATTTCATGGCCTTTATGAAATCATATTCACCTTCATGGTTTATATTAGATTTTTATATCATTAAGAACATATTTTTTGTTGAAATAATCACAAAAAATATATACTTTTTCATAATTTATGATATGATTACATATTTTTGATTCCTTATTTATTTCATGGGTTATGATGTGGTTGATTATTAATTTCTTCTACATGTTTGTATGATTTAATTATGAGATTTGTGGGACGTATATCTACCACAAATGCATTGGGTAATGGTTAATATCTCATGATATAGAAAAATATTGTATTGGGAGTGATCCATGACTTCTAATATTACCATAAGAGTGAAGCATGACTTCCATGATGGTAAGTGCAATGAAATCATGATACTAATATGGACATGGGAATGAACGATTATTACCAAAATGGTGTGGGGATCAATCCATTTTACAAAGTTAATATTTGAAGTGATGTCTTTGATACTCTAGAAACCCTATTATATGGTTATGTATGTCCCAAAATTCCATGTTTTATACCAATGTTATGCTTTCATGGATTATTTTCTTCATATCATATGAATCTCTTATGCTAAACTCCCACGAAATATATCATGATTAATTTTTATGGTCTTTGATATATAGTGTGTTATATTCTATTTTCTTGATATGGTTATGATACCCCTCTACGGATAAATATGATTACATGTGTCTATTATTTACATTTATAGATCTTTTGATCTCACCCATTTCTATATTCCCTTCCCTAGGTTATGAAGATATTCATTATGTTTCATGTGTCTAGAAAGAGTTCTACTAGCGAAAAACCTAGTGGGAGATTATGTAGCTTCATTATATACCAGCGTTTATGATTCCATGTTTCTAAAGGAACTAGACCTATACATTCTTCAGATGTCTATTTTTATATTTTTTTATGTATTCTTCATAAGTGGAATACATATAATGTTTTCCAGTATTGGATCATTATTGATGGGATCAGATAAAATTATTAGAAATCCTTTGGAAACACAGATGAGAAAACGTGTTTTATATCCCTAGTTATATTTCTATTGATATTTCTAGGGATGTCATAAACTATAAGTATAAGGATGAGTTAATGTTTAGTAAAATTTAATTAAATTTTGGAATATGAATTAATAAGTGTATTACCATAAAAACATCCATGTTTGGATACTACAACTAGTTTTGGAGATGGCACATATTTACATAGGGTTAATAGCACAAACAATATATTCCAGGCCTATCATGAGGTAATCTGGTACCTAACCATGTTCCTTGCTTCCCACCATGTTTGTCACTCTCGGGGGATATGCATTGGAAATTCAAAAAATCTTCACAAACCATTGTGAAGGATTTGAATAGAATATTACTATTACTAACCTTGGATAAAACATAAGATTTTTCGATCAATGGTTTGGTGTCATGATTTAAAAATAATATAAGTAATTTTCCATGATTATATGGTATTATTCTATGATATTTATTTATTGCCCCCTTGTTTCTTGTTTTAATCAATGGAGATAAGTGTAAAGTATGTGTTTAACATTTAATTTCTCATGTGTTTATTTTATAGGATTTAAGAAAATTGACTTCCCATGTTGAAATATCATAAAGAGAATCAAAAAGGATATATGAGTATTAGTTACACATATGATGATAAAGAGTGCTAAAGCTGATTTTTGCGTTTGCCAAAATGTAATGTTGGGGTAGAAGAAGTTATCATAAATGAAATATAAGATCTTTATCATGTTCTTGAATCTATTGAAAAATATGAGGGGGGTGAACACCCAAGTGAGGAGATTGTGGATGTGAGCCAACAATTAGAGACAATTGAATCTGAAATTTCCTTATTTCATATTGTTTTAATTGATTTAGATGTTGGGATTAAGAGAAAAGAGACTTCATTTGTTAGTAGGGAAACCAATGGTCAGAGTTTAGGGACACCAGGTCCTTCTAATAGAAATTTAGAATTCTCCCTTCCCCCAATTTCTCATGTGATGGAAACCCAGATCAGATTCCTCGGTGAATCTATAGGTGATGAGGTACCTTGCAAGGATATTATTCATAGACTTTATGTATCATTCCCATGTCAGTTACTTCCTATCGCTACTCCTAGAGTGACCCCTATAGAGGAAGAAATTGTGAATATAGAAAATGTAATGGCTTCTGTCCTTGATTTAATAGCATCTACTTCAATTGAGTTTATCACCAAACATGAACGAGAATATTTCAATGTGGAAATATGTTCTTTAGTGAGAGGGGCGTTTCAATGTGAAATTAACAATGCTCTAGTTCTAGTCAGAATAGAGAATACCATGTTTTTTGATGAGCTTTATGTTCTTAAATCTAAGCTTTCCCAATTGATGAAATTTATTGTTGGTCAAGTTGATTCTGTTGTAAATTCAGTAGAAAGATATGTCGTTAAAGAGATTTAATAAAATATCATAGCAATTGCAGGGTCAGCTATTTCCATTAGATATAATCCTTCTTCGGAAATAGTGAAATTGGTGGAGGAGATCTATAATTGTTCATCTGAGTACAGATCTTCCATGGATTATATGATGGAATCCCTAACCAAGGCAATATCTCATCCTCATCAGTTCAACATGCCTTAGTTTAAGAATTAATGACGTGAGAAACTGCAATGTCTGTCAATTCCAACTCCACTTGTCTCCAGTGAAATCAATGAAGACGATTAGGAAACATTATCTCAAGTGATTAAAAATAGGGAGCATGTCAGAAATTCAATCTATAGATATTATCTATATTCCTCTTATTCAATGATGTAAATTGGATAAATGGTTGATATGTACATCTATATAGTGTACAAAAAACATGAAATGAGTAAAAACATTAAATTTTATGTGTAAAATCTGAAGCTGCATCTTGTTTCTAAAACATTAATAAACCAGATTGATAAAATTAGAGATTTTACCCTTTTTCTAGAAATCTTTATTGCGAATAAGGATGAATTTGAGAAAAAAATTACTTATGGTTCTGAGATATTTGATATTTTTATCTCCCTGTTGATGCCTTCAATGCATGTGCAATGCCAGGCCATGGTGGTTCCATCTGCTGGTCGTATTGGCTCCACTTCTATTGTGACTACCTCTCATCCTCTTGTTTCTCAATCCTTGTCCATCATTTAGACTATTATTATAGAGAAATGATCCTCTAGTAATATACCATCACTTGTACCTATTTTTCCTCTTGCAATACCTCTTCATTCTCCACCATCAGTTGCTTTACCTACTGATCCGGATGCTCGATACCTTGCACCCACTAAGTCATTGGTGAAGGACGAGGACTAGTCTTGTAATTCCTTTATGGGTAACTTTTTTTCTTTTTTGGTACTACTCTTCATGTATTGTACTAGATATATTTAATGCATAAATTATGTTTCCTATTCCATAAAAAATTTTCTCTTTTTTCCACAATCCTTATTTTGATTAATCCTAGAAGGGGGAGAACTAATGAATGATGTTAGGATATTTCATTCCTATTATTCATGTACACACCAATTATTCATGCCATAATTTTATATTATCATGAAGGGGTAGATTTTTGGATCCCTGAGATTGTTGGACTCTCTTAAGGTTTGAAAATAACATATCATTCCTTACATTTTGATAATGACACATCATTTTAAGGTGTAAATCACGTATAAACACATCATAATTCTTACTCTATTATTTTTTAAATAACGTTTAATTAAGAATAACTACTCACACCTTACTATTATTTATTTTTTCAGGAATGATACTAAAATGTTTCTATGTATGAGACACGTTCACTAAGTCATGAGGAAAATGGGATTTACTGAATCAGAGTGTGACATTTCCTTTTGTTATTATTCATCTCCATGGATTTCTATCTCCCTTATGGGTAAGGGATTTGGCTATTTCAAAAGTGTGCATGGAGTGAGGTATAGGGATCCTTTGTCTCCTGTAATGTTCATTATCTCCGAAGAGGCTCATTCAAAGAATCTTCACAGAGGCATTGCAAAAATGATGATTCATCCTATCACATAAAATATTTATATTGTTTCCTTTCAGATCTAAAGTTTGTGGATGATATTATGAATTTCATGAATGGTAGGAGTACATAAATTTGCAGTCTTATTGAAATTTTGGAGGTTTATCGTAGGATATGCAGAAAAAATATTAGTACGAGGAAGAGAAGTGCTTTCATTTCAAATAAATGTCCAAGAAAGAAGGCCCAGGACATCCAAGACATTCTGGGAATTCAGCGGATGCAGTTCCCAATGATTTATCTCAGGGTGCATGTTGATAATGGGCGTATTAAGAATGTTTTCTTTGATGAACTTATTAACATAATGATGGGTAGGATCCTTAGTTGGAAGAGAATATTTATTTCTTTTGGTGGTCGTGTTTCTCTGATCAACAACATCATATAATCAATTTCTATGCTTGTTCTATCTTTTATTTCTCCTCCTAAAGGGGTTATTTCATTGATGGAGAAAACAATAATTATTTTTTTATGGGATACTAACTCCATGGGGAGGTTATATTGGGAATCATGTGATCTCCTATCAAATCCTAGAGAAGAGAGAGGAGTTGGTCTTAGGGGTATATCAATAATAATGCATGCCATGCATGTTCGCTTGGCATGGTATTTTATTGGTGGTGAATCACTATGGGCCAAATTCCTCTAAGATAAATATGGTTAACATTGGGAGGAATGGTATAGATATAAAATGTACATCCTGGTGAATTTTGTTCTTTATCTTCTGAAGATTCTCCATAACTCCTCATGTTGGGTACTTGGGAGGGGAGAGATCAATTTATTGCGTGACAAATAGGTCAGTGAGAAGTTGTTTTTCTCATTCTTCCTAGTGCCAGATATAACAGTTAAAGAGGCTTCATAGTATCCCTAACTTATGGAATCTATTTTTAGTGAGGAGAAAATTTCCACATACAAGGAGATTGTTTTTCAAGTGGAGACTTATCAGGTTTGATTCCCTAGTTTGGCTTCCGGACTATTCTACGGGGATGAGTATAGAATGCTCATGCGACTTGTAGGGGATCGAGATGAATGGGATGGCCAATTTTGCTGCAAGGTGGTTCCAAATAAAATTAATTTTGTCATTTAGAGTGCAAGAAATCATGCATTACCGAAAGAGTACAATGCCCAGAAGAAGGGGATCTCTATGACCACGCACTGCTAGTTTTGTTTAAACCCTCAATCAGAGTTGTCTCTTCACCTGTTTATCATGATAGAATGGGAAATCATCTTATGGTATATTATGGACACTTAGGGTCATATCAATCTCTCATACACTTATATAGAACAATAACTCCTTAGATGGTTCTCTAGAGAAGCAATCCAAGAAATGGATCTCAAGAGCCAGGGCATCATTGTGATCTCTGTTCTGTAGACATTATGGGAGGCAAGGAACTAGGCTAGGATGGAGGTGGGACATTCATTATCATTTCTACAGTTTAGTTTGAGGGGGGTGCTTTATGATATTGTATCACTGATTAATGTAACACAATAGTCTCATATTCTATACATGTTACTCAATAAGACAATTGCTCCTTCTAATTCTCAGGGCAGCTGGATAAGTTGGAGGCCACCGCTGCTTGGTTATAAACATAAAGTTAACTGTTCATTTATGAATGGTAAAATTCAAGGGGAGGACTAATATAGGATGTGAATGGTTCAAGGATGTTCACCTTCCATCATTTTTATGGTAGGGGGAGTTCGCTGGGTGCGGAGTTTAATGAAATTCAAAATGGCTCATGTCTTTCAAGAACCTAATCATGATTTGTGCAGAGGTGGAGTCTGATTCTGAAAATATTCTACATTCCATAAATAGATAGGTGAATCCACTTTGGCACCTATCTTACCTTTTTTTAAATTTCTCCTTGGAGATTATACATGGTTTTTTGGTTCAGCACGTGCACAGTGAGGCATACATTGCCACATATACTCTATCACGGGGGAGTAATAAAGAGGAGACATTGATTTTTTTTCTATTTTGGGAAATTTCCCCCCAAGAATGTTATAATTTCGTCCTAGGGGATGACCTTGATTTTCTACCTTTTAGACCGCTGTGACAGAAACCTTGCTTCATGGGCAATTTTCCCAGATTTGAATAATAATAAAAATTCAGATGATGATTGATAAATTGTTTGATCTTTTTAATAACGGTTATATATAAAAAAATAATGTTTCTAATAGTATTAATTGTTTTTTGTAGGATATTTATAGTATAATATTAGGTATGAGTATGAAATGGCCCTAAAATAATGATTCCACATGTCTGCCCTTATGAAATATAAAATAAGAGAAGCTTGTGTGAGAAAGGAGTGTAGTAGACATAATAGAGAACAAGTGTGTCATAATAATACACGAAAAACACTTCATGTTCTTGTTTTTGGGCATAAATTATGAACTAGAAAATTTTACGTTGATGTTTTTGAGAGATAAATCTAAATCTCAACATTGATATGCTTGATCAACTACCACTCACACAGAAAGTCTTGAACATTGTCTACCTAGGACGGTATAACCAAAAGTCTATAACACTCTGTTTTTAGAGATAAATTCTAGATAAGGACTCAATCTACACTTCTTGCATAACATGGAGCCTAAAAATTCACTACATAAAATATATATCCTTATAAACTGAACATTGTATTTCTAGATCTATTGTGTTCTTTTTACAAACATTTTAGAGCATTGTCTGTATCCGTTTCACACACATGCACAATGTCCCCAATGAATAATTGGATGATACTGAATATCCTCACTTTCAAATACTTCTACACATTTTATCCAATTTTTATTTTGTAAAATGTTGAGTGTGACATGTTCTATACTTTCCCATGGTAAAACTATGGTAGAGTTTTTTTGTACCTAGACCGCCTTCTGTTCTGTTGTAAACCCTGATCTAGGGAGTGGATCAAACCTGTTTATTAATCTAAATTTCATTGTGGTAGGTGATCACCATGAGGAGATGATTAAATCTCAGCTTCGTATAGGACCAATGGTATTCATTTCCACAGTTCTTTCTTATTTATATCTCAAATTCTATTTTATATCAAATTTTATATAAACATCAGACTCTCTTAGTTTTTATAGCATGTTTTTATATGTGTTTAAAACAAGTCAGATTGTTTTAAAAGTTTTAGTTATTCTCAGATTAATATAAGTGAGACCAAATCAATATAATGTGATACAAATTTATTATTTAGGACTTTTATAAATTCACTACAAAAATACATTCTTTATTTTAAATTTGGTGAATCCTTGTGTTATAAAATAAAAAAATTAATAGAAATTTTGGTATATACTCAATTCACCCCCCCCCACTTTAGTATTAAAATCTGAAAAACACTTTTATAATCTATATATTATTATATTAAAAATAGAATTAATATATATTTTATTTTAATAATGTTTTTGTTCTAGAAATCATGATATAAATATAAGTATTAAATATATAACAATTTACGAATCATGTGAAAACAAAGATGATATTACATGTAGTGAAACCAAAAGATCGAATTTTCAACAAGTGGGTAATATAAATACATAATAAATAAATATATGGTATTATAAGTAATAATATAGTTCAATAAATATTTATAATTAATTTATATTTATTATTGATATGTTTTGAATGATTTAGATGAATTTGAATAAACAAGGTAAGGGAATTTATTTCACAACTTATTTTCGTGAGAACTGTTGCTTATTCACCACTAACTCCTTTTGTGTGGGGTATATAATTCCCATTAATGTATTAAATTACTCATATAATTAAATATATTGGTATTTAAATAACCATTTTATTACCTTTATATCACGGGGTTTATGTTTCAGAGGTGACAAAATCTGTAAGGTAATTTTTGTCTCAATATACCTTCTTTGTGATAGATGCCAGGCTATACACCTTTAATTTAATAGGAAATGTATATACCCAATGTAAAATATTATATCATTAAACTTATTACATTAATGATATGTTAATCCTTATGTAATTTCAATTTCATTCATGTTGATTATGGTTCATTGAGACTATGTTATAAGCGTTTATTGAAATTATCTCATCCCTTTTGATTAAGGTTTATAATTATTATTTACTTAATAAAATATAATGATACATATTTCAAGAACACACATGAATTTCCATGATATATTATATTATTGGTATATTTTTACAATGTTTATCACACAAGAAAGGTATGATTTTTTATTAATAAATTATGTGTTTTCCTATCTTTTCGGTCGAAGATATATCTTCATTCAAATCCATAAATTATAAATGGTTTCAAAAATGTTCTATTATTATCCAATGATATCTAAAAAAATTTACCCAAAATTTAACTTGTTATTTAAAAAGTATTTTAAAATGTAATATTCTTTTCATTTTTTGGTTCAGTCACCTTTTGAAACATTTTACGATGTAAATGGAATGTTAAGTGTGTTCGGTGTTATCTTCCATCATTATTGTCATTCCCTTGATGATTCCATTACATGATTTAAATGGAATTTTCATTTAATAAATACTTCTTCAAAATATTTTAGAAATTCAATGATTTTTTTAAGAAAAGGATTCCAAAAATTATTCAAGTTTAATTTATAGGTTATCACACAGAAGGATATCAAAACATTTTCTTGATTTATTTATATGTTTTCAAATTGTTTTCATATCAAATTTTATATACAATGTTTTGAATATTAATCTATAACTTTTCTAGGATTTTAAAAAAAATTATTTCAAGAATTATTTGTTTTCTATGATGTTATTCTCAAGGAAATTGATTTTTAAATTTCTTTATTCATTAAATATCATTTTTCAAAGAAGAAATGATATTTTCCAGAATAAATGTTTTCATGAATGATATTTCAAAATTATTTTCCATCTATTATGAAATCCATTGATGTTAATGATTCCATTCAAAGAAATGATTGAAATATGAAATTTATATTCTTTTTCTATATATTTTATTCTTAAAATCAATAAGTTTATAAAACCTACTTATCCTTTGTGGGAAATAGAAAATACATTTTTCTTTCAGGGGTTATATTTTAAATGAAAGGTTTCTGAAAATGTAATATTTTTCCTTAGGATGTTATATGATTACATTTTCATGATACCAATTTCATTCTACAGGTTATGACATTATTTTTGTGATTTTTTTGAACATGTTTGTATAATTTTATAATGATATTGGTGGGACCTATATCTCTATCCAATGAATTGGTTAAATATTTTTTTCTCATTAGATAGTCTATGATAGTCGCGGTAGTGAACCTTGACTACTATTATGGACATGTTTGTGATCTATGTCAACCAAAATGGTATGAGGAATGAACTCATGCTACCAATATGGCCATGTTTGTTAACCATGACTACCATGATGGAATTGGGAGTAAACCCATACTAAGAAGACGGTATCAGATGTAATGACTTGGAAAATATGTAAATGATATTACATGCTTATGTGTTTTCCATAATTCCAAGTCTTATTACTATGTTATGGTTTCATGGATTATGATCTCTATTTATATGCGAGTTATATCTTATGAACATCCAATATTTATGCTATGATTTATGTTTATGATATTTTTCATGCGTGGTTTGATATTATATTTTCTAGATCATTTCAGCATACCATTATGCTCATGATTATTCTTACATTTCTCCCTTATTTACCATTAATGAGTATCTTATCTTGCCTCATTTTATATTTCAAATGCTAGATTATGAAGATATGTATTATGTGTAATGTTTATAAGAAGTTTTATAGTCATGAAGAATATACAGGGGATTTTGTAGCTACTCTATGTATGAATTTTTTTGTCTATTTGTTTGAGAATGAATTAGACAAATTTGGTAATTTGGTATTTATTGGTATATTGTTTTCTATAATCCAAAAAAAATCATATAATTTTAATATATATGAGTAGTGTTTCATTACAACCCCACTATTTTTTTTTCATGGTTTGTATTAGGAGGCCTCATGATTTCTCCTAACCACGCACCAACTGTCCAGTAGGACAAAAAATACAAAAACATTCTAAAATTCAACCTAAAAACTTCCAGAAGAATCCCAAATGTTGAACGATCCAAAAGGGGGGTTTTAAGAATACTTGAAAATATTTAATTTATGTTATAGTCATTAAATGTTTATAATATTTAAATTTCTATTTACTAATTAAACATCATTTCTTATAAAATTAATGAAAATGGTATTCAAGGAATATAATAGATGTTTTGTTTTGGTATTCATTAATCCTATTATATTTTATACTAAAATATATGAGGAACATGATAATCCATTATAGATAGTTCATGTGACTCATATGAATTTGTAGTTATTTTGGAAATTTCGTATGTGTAATTTCTAAATTCATGAATTTTATTTTAATGAAATAATTCTCTAAAAAATGGAATCACTGTTGATCCTCCAAATAAAAAGGCAGTCAAAAAAACTACCTATACCAATAAATATAATAGATTTATAAAATTTCATTGTATTGGAATGTTATTATCAGAAAATAATTTTCAATTTCATCTAATTTCCTAACCCATTAACCAAGAATACATGAAAATGGTTTTTATATGTTTGGGAAAAGGAATGTAATGACTGTTTTGATGGACTATAAAATCAATTTTTCAATGATCCAATTTTTTCTCAACATTCCTGATGTTATGGGTTTTTTGATATATAGTGATGCATAAAAAAAGGTGAATAGATTCTGTATTATTGAAAAATTATATTGTTATATCATATTCATTAGGATAGTTAAAGACTAACTATGAATAATATCAATTACATAATATTGAGTTATCATCTATTATATTTTCAATGATCATGTGGATATATTTTCTCTATGTATAATTATGTGAGATATATGTGGATCATACACTCTAAAATTAATATTTTAATAGGAAGAGGTCAATATAAGACAATGAAAATTCCTTGAGCTACTTCATCATTATGATATCTCAATACACTTGTGATAATGAAAATAAAATAAGGTAATGGATGCATTAAGTATAAAGGATTATGGTGTTTTCACCCGATTGAAGATTGAGAGGGATCATATGTTCATTGATCTAGTAAAAATGGATATGTGATTTACTAATCGAGGGGATGCATCAATAATTTATCAAATGATTGAAACACAATCTATATTAGAGATGATAAATAATTCATAGTCTATAGATGGAAGCATTTAGAATAAATTATAGCTGTGTATGATGGGAAATTGTTAGACTTTATTTATAACGATGGTTTTATAAAACATGGAAATAGATTTTATGTTTTATATATACCTGAACTAAAAATGGAATAGTTTGATGATTCTTATCTCTCAAATTTCACTATACTCCTTGGTAGTAAATATATGAATACAGTTATGAAGTATGTTTTTTCTTGTATATATTTAATTATCAATGTTCTGATTATCTATCATGATGCTTGGTTTTCTAAAAAGTTAAAGTTATGAGTTAGAATCCTGTAGCTGGTAGAAACCTCTTCTTATTCTAAAGTAGAAACGGGATGACATTTATTAACCCATTTTCATGGGAATACCATGAAAATAATAGAAATAATATTTCAATAAGGGTTTTCATTGGTTGAATATCTATAGTATCATATTTCATTGTATTTACCACATTATCTCCTTATAATGTTGTATATTAATGAATTTATAAGGATAAATTGGGGAGATTTATCAATTATTTTAGACCAAGATCAAAATATTACATGAATATTCTATAAGATTCTTCAAAAGGACCTTCATAATAACTACATTTGAGCACATCCTATGTTCCTCAAACTAATTTATTATAAAAACATTCAATTAAATAACTGGAATATATGTTTATGACATACTAACTTGAGATTCAATTTTTGTGTGATTATTTTTTACCACCTATAGAGTTTTACTATAACAATATTTTCTATTAGAGTGTTCAAATGGAACTATATGAGTCATTATATTTAATTTGATGGTGTAATAAAACATGTTGGGATGATATTTTGGAATAGAAACTCATTATCCTAGAAAATATTGAAGAGAAACCAACAAGGATAAATGGTATTCATACTCACATAAATTAATCTCTAAGTAGGAAAGGGGGTTATGATGATAATCAGAGGAAATATTTGGCATTCAATGTGAGAGAAAATCATGACATGAAAGTATCTCTATTGAAGGTTTTATAATGTGTAGTAAGAAAGGTAAATATATCCCTAGGTAAGACACACTGTTTCAAATTCATGAAATAATTGGTCTTGTTGAAGAACATCGGTAAATACATCCAAGCCTCTTAAAAGTAAATGATTTTTTAAAGATATAATTTATAAAGAAGTACATTATGTATAAAACATATTTGATTAACTCTAATGAATAGATTTTGAACATGATTTATCCTACTTTTAATGCCCTTATATTTCATGATAGCATAGAGTATTTATTGAGGAATCAAATGACTTTTTTGGTAAGTATTATCTGAAGGGATCACAAAATAGAGGAAAAAACATGGGAACCATAATATTTTATGAATAAGATCCACCACAATCTGTTTAGAGGGTAATAATCAATAAAATTTGAGGAAAAAATTTTGTAATGAGGCTATAATGTAACACCCCAATACTTTACAATATTTTCCTTTAAGAAGAAATTTAATTGTGTAGGTATCAAGCAATAAATGAAACCACGGGTTAAAAAAACAATGTTTAGTCACACAATTCAGACTTAATAAGAAAATAAAATTTCAAAAACTAAAAAAAAATTATTAAAATAGATACATTTTTTAAAAATAGTAATATCAAAATTCAAATTGGTTAAATTTTTGGGACTTTTCATAAAATTTTCTTTTTATTCTGAATAAAAAAAATATAAAATTTTAATTATAATAAAAATATTCATTTAATTATATTATAAATTTAAATTATAAATTTAATTTTTTTTGAAGTCTCATTTGATTATTTTTATAACAACTAATAAAATTTTTCTAATTTAATCATTTATATATATATATATAAATGTTGAAGTCATTTGAATATTTAAAAATCAAACCTTTCATTCTCATCTAGTGTGTGGAATTAATTTTAAATTAAAATTTTCCACATCTATGAATTAATTATTGTAAAATGGATTCCATATTTTGAACTAAGATAATTTTTTTTCAAATTTGGTCTAAATATTTTTTAACAAAAATAATTATTCGAAAAAATTAAAATTAAATACAATAATTATATGAAAATTGATTTTACTTACTGTTTAATCATAGAATATATGGTCAATGAATTATCCTAGAAATGTAAAAAAACCCCATTTTGTAGACATATTATTATATTATCCCTTATATTAACAATACTATACAATTTTTGGGATTGGAGAAATGAAAATAAGTGGGTGTAATTCACTATTACAAAAAATTAAATGTGTTTCACTCACCCTACATATAACAGGCAACCCACCATCCCCTCTTATTCACAATATAAATAAAATTGTATAAAAATATTTCTTCCAAGTTAAATACATAAAATTCATATTCTATTCCAAGTGGACTTATGTCAGTAAAAAAACATTTCATAGCGAGGTTTTAGTGAAAACCAAAAATATATAACCGAACATATGGTAATGTTCTTTAAAAAGAATCTTCATTTTATTTCCTTCTCTACCTCCTTCAATTTATATTAAACCATAAAGATAGAATAGAATTATTATCTTCCATAATATTATATTTTATTTAATAGTTTAATTATATAAAATGACCTCCACTTTAATGAAATGGTTTTCCAAGTCATACATTATGTATATTGAAGACAACTTCTTAGTGAACAGATGTAATATATTTTTAATTTTCCTCTTTTCAAGGTTGTGTATACTGTTGTATATAATGTTTATATATGATATTTTAAAAATATTTATACCATTCGAGTCACTATATAAAAAATATAATTTTACCTTCTATTTGGTAGAAGATATGATAATATCACTCGTGCGTACGGTGGAAAATAACCTCACAAAGAGATGTGATTCGTCTGTCACTAATGCTCAACATAGAAGGTGATGAACCCAATTTTAATGATTATATGTAATATAAAAGTCATAATTATAATATTTATTACATATTTATCATTCGATAAATAAATCATAAATCATTTTCATTCATTCTGTTTCACTCATGTAATTATTAAAAGATCACTCTTCTGCGTGTGGACTACCACATTCAAAAAGTGATGTGACATAATTTATCTCTCCACACCACATGGATGTTATATATAACTATATAATATGATATTAATGTTATTATTATAATAATTAATATTAATATATTACTCACCTCTTTTTTAAAATGATCGGTGAAAAAGGGAAATGATACTCATCTATACATACAACCTATCATATTTATGATCGTAACATAATTAAGTTATAATAAACATCATTCACGATTTGTTTTAAAATAAAAAATTATGTGATAATATGATAATGATAAAAATTAAATTATAATGTCAATAAAATTTAAAATATAATACGTGCTATAACAAGATATTTCAAGATGAAATGTATATGAGATGACATGGAAATTATCGCCATAAATGAGTAAATTATTTAAGAGTTGTTATGAAATATTTGGTAAAATGATAAAAAGAGGATGATATATGAAATAATAAAACATAATATGTTTTTAAAACTTATAAATAAAAATTTTAAATATACTTTAACAGAGACTAAATCATTATCATCCAAAATCAATAATAATGTAAGAGTTTTAATCTCAATTTCATTTTATGAAGGAATATTTTAATATTGTGAACCTAATTTATTTTAAACGGTCTATATACTACACATTTGACCTCTAATATCATGAAAATAGAATTATTAATCATATTTTATGTTTCAATTTTTTAATTTTCATCTATTTGTATTTTACTTAAATTTTACCAAGTAGTAATTAATTTCATATCTTAATTTCTTTTCATTAGGTTATTCGACTTCTTCACTATCATCGATATTATTTAATTATGTTTACAATGAAATATTATTATATTGTGTTTTTATAGTTTATTTATGTTTATTTATTCATAATTAATATAATATATTACTTTAATAGTTATAAATTAAACATTATGATAAAATTAAGTGTTTATTTCAATATCTCATTCTAATCGAGAAAATTTATTATTGAATTTATAGTGAAGGATATTATTTTAATACTATTTGAAAACCAATTAATTTTCTTATCATCTTGTTATTAATGGTTTTTTTTCATGTGATTGTACCATTTTTATATTCTTCGGAACATCAAATTTTCAAGAAAATAATTTAATAAGTTATAATGCCATTAATATCCTTACTTGGAAGACATATTTCATATGAAACCATGTTTTCTTGAAATATATTAAAAAAATATTCCTTATCCTTTTCAAAATTATTTATTAACAAAAAATTGTACGCATTTTATATTTTTAAATAATTTCTTCAATATATTTTCTTATCACTTTGTGATCAAGGTTATTTTTAAACTTTTAACCATGAAAATGGAATGTTAATTAATGAAATGTACAAAATTTCCCATTTCCATATCCATCATATATTTGAGTATATAATTATAATTTTTTCAATATATTCTTATTGAATTTATTTCCAATATATTTTCAATGAAAATTATTTTAGAAAAAATAAAAATGAAAAGGATATACAACTCAAGTGTTTTTTCAAGATCATTTTATTTTATTTATATTAATAAATTTAAAATACCCATTATGGTTACTCAAATCAATGTATTCTATATTGATTCTATCTATATTATTCCACTAGATTATTTAAGAGAATTTCTACTAATGAATGTAATTATATATACTTCCACGATTTGTTTTTTGTATTAAATAATATTTCCATATAATGATAACATTATAGTTATCATTTGAAATTAACTTTTCTCAAAATATCCATTCTATTTATCATGAATAATTTTATTTCTTTTACAAATATATCTTACTTACATTTGTGTTTCTACATAGATTTTCATTTTATTATCCATTTAAAGAGTGATAATTCCTTATTTTTAATAGATAAATGATTGGTCATAAGTTTTATAAATTAAATTGATTATATAATATATATGAGGGATTATATGAACATTTATGAAATGGGTGGGGGACAGTTATAGTAATCCCTATGATGCATCGATAGTATCATGGTATAAATTAGTTGGTCAGTCTTTTCTATTTAGGTTATTACCTAGTTTTTTTTAAACCGTATTATAAATGGTCTTAATGGAAAAGGTGCCATGTATTGATGAAACAAGGAACCCAAATATTTTATAATTCACTACATTTAGATTTAGTTATTGATATCAATGATATTTTCACAAGGATAAAATCTATAGATTCTTTTAAATTTAAATTTACTTATAAAATGGAAAGCTTATTCAGTGGTTTATTATTCCATATTAATTATACAATATTTTGTCATGATAATAATTTTAGTTTAATGTTATCTAGGATCAATTATTTTCTATTTCATTTTGATTATGCTAATTTATATGTGGTAACTTCTTCTATACTATACCCTTACATATCATTTGATATCACCCTTATTTTGTTTAATTTTCCTATAATTCCATGATGTTTACCATGATATATATGATGATATATTTTATGTGGAATTATGTGATTCTTGAAAAAAATTATGTTTGAATATTCATGCTCATGTATCACAAAAGATTCATGTATGTATATAGTTTTCCAAGATTAATATCTGATTGAGTTATTTGAGAGGGAATCACTTGTATCTTATTAAAATATAATGGTAGGAGGCACCATTTCTATCCTGCTGGGGTTTGGGTCACTACATGTATAATATTCTATATTTTAATCAATCTTTCTAGAGTTTTTGTAAATTTAATTTATTTATTATAAATTAAATTTTACAAATATTTTTTATATATAATTTCATATAATAATTATATTTAATTAAATGAAAAATAAAAATAAAAAATAGGTTATAAATATCTCTTTACAATCAATATAAATTTATAAAGTGAATCTGACCATTTTTATAAAGTTATTTTTTTGTATACTAGTAAAATTATATTTTTAAATATTATATTTTATATTTTAATAAATAATCACTCACTTTAGTTTCTGATTTTTTTTCTTGTTTATAATAAATATATCAATTTTATTATATAAATAAATATTCATTAATATTGATGTATAATGTTCTACAGAAAAAATATAATACTAACCATTATATTTTATTACTCATGTAGAAATAGATGAGGATCATTAATCCTCATTACATGCATAAGTTCCCATGTATCATCCTCAAATGTGTGGTTTGTCCACAAAACATTGAATTCTTGAGTAGTCATATTCATTATTAACATTATATCATTAATCTTGAAACATCACTATTGTTCCTCAAACAATTTCTCATTTTTTTATTTATATAGCCTTTTATGTGGGTAAATTTCAATGATGGAACTTGAAAGTCCCAAAAGTGAAAAATAGAAAAACTAATGTACATGTGAGAGGAGAAAAGGAAGATAGAGGTGAAAGATAAAATATAAGGACCCATCCTTAAACCTTACTTAATCTTGAGTTATTACAAGATTAGACGTTGAGGATCTTTTCAGGTTTAGAGTTTTCGAGAATTAGATCATAAAACATGCATTAAATTCCATATTTAAACAATGAGGTTTCATAAAAGATATAATTTATTTTTCCCATCAACGGAAACATATTAAAAAAATGGATTCTTTCTTGTCATTCCCTTGACACTATCATTATATCATGTACCATTCCCTTGACCTGTGAAAAACATTTCAAAAACATGGGATGAGCATAAAAAGCTCAGTAAGGGTTATAAAAATATGGAAAGGAAACATGAGTTCATATATACATAAGAATGAAATCATACTTCACCCATAAAACATAAGCACATTAACATACCTCATCAAATCATGAATAAATTATAGAAATCATAAGACATAATGTTAACTTGAGGCATTCACAACATTTTTACGTAGGGATTAACCCTCTTGGTTACTTTAGGAATACCCATCACTATATATTCATTAATTATCTTCGTATAAACCTTAATTTTTAACCCCTTAACATTACCCAATGTGTTGGAGAGCTATATCAGGCTCACCCGCCCTTAGTTTATCACGGAACTACCCGTCTTCGTTACAATGACCAAGAACCATAACATAATCGTATCACATAATAAATGTATAAAGGAAACATAACATTTCCACATTTCAATCACAATATATCAATACAACACATTGATATAAAAATCATTATGAAAACCATTTTCAATACCAAATTAATAGAAAAGTAAAACATGGTATTTATTTTTCATTTAAAAAAAAGTTATGTCTTGTAGAGGAAGCCGAAACTCAAAGAATGGTCACAGCGGCAGAGAAGTCATTGTCGCCGCATACGTACGACAAAAACATTCCCTTTTTTTGTTTAGTAAAATGCTTCGTATAAAATATATTCTTTTTTTATAAACGTAAAAGTCAAAGTGGTGTATACACAATATAAAAGAATGTTGTGTATAAAACATAATATGCCTCAGTGAATGGATATTGAGACGAAGTCCCATAAAAAGGTCATTTTTTAAATAAATTAGATATATTATGTGTCTTCACTGTAAGTACACATAAATAATGTACAAATTCAAGATATGACATAATAATATCATGACATAATTTGAAAGTAGGATATTATCCCAAGGAACATAAATTAAGTTAAGAAGTTCCCTTATCTTGGGTCCGACATGGATCGATCATTCTTTAATCTCCTGAATAATAAACTTGAGTTAATTTATACTTGCTTAAGAACCTTTTTCAATTTCATTATTCCTTTTATATCACTCATTATCATGTCATGAACACTATGTTATTATTTAATTAATAACAGTCGTTTTACCGATAATTGGTACCTGAGTCAAAAATAAACTCATTATAATTATAAGTTGTTCATGTGGTAAAATATCCATTATTTCCAAAATTATATTCATGATGTATATATCATATGTATCATATATATACAGTATATTCATGCATTTATAATGTTAAATAAAATTTATAGGTATGAAACGAAATGCACCGTTCATGGAGACGGTAAGCCGTACGCACGTATGAACGCTACTTCCATTTATATTAAATATTTAATGGAATTAAAACATAATGATACAAAATAGTATTTTAATTCCAGTATGGTATCATATATAATATCATTAAATCTATCCTTTATACATAACACATCTGGTATTATCGAATCAAATCACTTTGAGGGGGCGGTAGTCTGCACTTCCTAAAATGAAGATATCGCGTATACCCATAATGGAAGCCATAAAGGTATGACAAAAATGAAAAATAAATAAGCTTATGGATATCATAAAATTATTATATATCATATATAAATATAGTGACATCTTAATGGCCACCTTTGAAGGTGTTATAAGAATATTGAACAATCATCATTTCGTGAGGCAGAAATTCGCCATCCACAGAGACAGTATGTTCTTTAACCATTAGATGTAGGTGTGTTTAAGTGTAGCTCGAATTACCCTTATAAAAACAACCTATAATATTGAGGTTATTGTAGTTTTTACAAAATAAATTAATAAAAAGATTTTAGGGGGTTGGATAAGCAAAATAAAACAAAAGAACATGAGTGAATACATTACCCTAAAATCGGGTAACTCTCTTTGATTTGAGCTCAAAGGCTTCTTTGGAAAAACTTATACCCAAAGTGCGGATTTTAGGAGTAAGAGATGGATGTGTAGAGACAAAATGAGTAGGGTTTGTCCAAGCCAAAGGCTTGAGAGGTGTGGGTATGTAGGTAGAGGTGGGGGCCTTTTATAAGAGGAGAGGAGGGGCACTCTTGGAAAGATATAAAATGATACATTTTTTTTAAATTAATTTCGGATTTTAAAGGGCCCACATTGATGTATTTTGAGAATAAGGTGATAAGGGTTCTTAGTATACTCATAAAATAGGTTTTTTACATGTTTAGGTCTTAGAGTTTACATTATCCTTTCATTTTATTTAAATCGTTAAATAATGAGGTAATCGCTGCTTCATCATGATGTCACAAATAATGTAATTTATTTAATGTCTAAAACTTATAAAAAAATACTATGATGTAGGAACTATTTTTAGCTTTCTAATCACTATTTATAGTCCAATATATCATTTATGTAGACAATATTAAATATGTTTTACTCAGATGATACATTATTTGTTATATTTAAATTTCATTAAAAATAAAAAGATAAAAAGTCATTATCACACAAAAGTGATTCCACGGGGTCCCCAATTTTGGAACAAGGCATTCCATGGTCGTCCATGACAAAAACATTAGTATTAGGACACATTTTGGGGTCATTTGTTATTATTATGATATTATTTTATTATCCTTAACTACCATATTACTAATTAATAAAGATAATTAAAGATAAATACAGGTGTTACTATTCATAATGTCCAAAAACAAAAGAGTATTGATTACATAATTTGGACCATATGAGTCAAAATATGTAATCCATTTTACCAAATTCCAAACACAGAAATTTCAATACTTATTTTAAAATAATTCTTGTTGTCAAAACAATTAGCGGGATTTTTTGAAACAATATCTATTAAAAGTATGGCATTAGTTTATGACCAATTTCAAAGTGAAATTAATCCTAATTACCACCATTGGATTAAATGGTAGAAATATATTCAAATTAAACTTTAAGACTAATTAAAAAGATAATCTAACCACATAAATAAATTAGATGAAAAAGCAGTTTTGATGTAAAATGCAGTATTTTTCACTATTTATTAAAAAATGAACATTGTCAGAAAAATACCAAAAATTTATGCAATGTAAATTTCAATGTCCCAATCATAAAGAATATATTTATTAAGACAAATAGATATTATACAATTCTAAAAATTTTGATTTAAAAATGGTTTTCCATCAAAAGGCAGTAAAATAATCTTTTAAAAATATTAGTGTATTCCATGCTTAAGATTGGATTTATTCTCATTTTAATCCTCTAAAACACTATCTAATTCATAAATAGACATAGATAAAAATATCTATTATTAATTACTTAATTGGGATGTTAAATCCTTCCACCCATTAGAAAATTTCATCTCCGTAATTTATTTACTTATCGAATATGTGGGGGTATTTATCCCTTGTTGCATTTTCAGATTCACATGTTGCCTCTTCAACCATATGGTTTTTCCACAAAACCTTTACCTGATTAATCACCTTATTCGGAAAAACATTCTCCCTATGGTCAAAATGCTGGACCGTCGTTACATGTTTTCCTCTTAGATAGGGTACACCTCAATTGCATCATCATTAAATGATGAACACAAGAATATGATCGAGACACAATGTAATTTCTAGATGAAGAATTTGATGATACCTATGTATCTGGAAAATTTAATACAATTTGATTTTTGAGGAGCACACTCAATGCCTGGTTGATTTGGGAGAAGCTTACTCAATTACCTGTGGATTTTTGAGTGACATAATCAATTCATTGTTAATTTTTTAGATATAGTCCATATATGTGGTCAAATATATAAGGATACCATAGATCAACGTTGATTATAATCTCACAAAATTTAAATCCATGTATCATGTTTCTCAATGTCTAGTTGATTTGCAATTACTGCAGTTGATGCAAAGATGATCTACGAATAATATGATTGATTCCTAGTTAATTTTAAATTTTCACATATGATTCATTCATTCTGAGAAACATTCCATACTTATGGCCCATAGTGAACTTAGTTTCATATAAATATGATTCGATTAGTTTTCAAAGAAAAAAAAATTATTATCCTACTAAATTTTTTGGTTACTACCAACTTTTTAGATAGATAAATTTCAATCACCACACAATGGTCTTTACAGAGAAGGATTATGATCTCTTTAAATTAGTCCCTACTCTGTCAAAAATTCTATGATAATCTTTATGGAATGGAGCTAAAGCTATAATGGACGGGGGTTTGTGGTAGCCTAGTAAGTTTACCACCTCTATGTTTTTAGATTATTATCTATATTCTTATTCTGAATTAATTATTATAATAGAATAAACATTTATAATTGAGAATAATATATAAGGTTGAATTTTTGTTATTGATTATTTTTATTCAAATCTTAATACAACATTTTGATGACATTTTATATTCAATGAGAGACTCGGTGAAGTGAAATGGAATTGTGTTGATAGATGACACAGCGGATCAGAGAGGAAGAATAAATAGGGACATACACTAGAGGACCGAATAGTTATTTATTTATTATCATCTATTGATTAATCTGGACAAATTTCTAATTTGGGGGATCTTATTTTCATACAATTTATATTATTTTTAGTTTCTATATTTACATATATTAGTTATTATATTTTAATCATGTTTTAATTAATATTATTTATTCTATGACATGATATCAAGTGTATAGTCACCCCATGGATGAAAAATACCACCATATTTAGTTGGAAACCACTTGTGTAAGTGGAGGTGAACGTGAGGTCATGTGACCATCTATCATGAACCCAATGGTTCGGGTGAGGATATAACAAAAAAGAATCAGAGGTGCAAGTTTTCACATAATTGTTTCTTTTTATTTATATGGGTTATTGTATGTTAGTCAGGATATATGAAATTAGGAATCATGTAGGAGAGTATATTTGTTACTAGCCAATACTATAATGTAATCCTCTGAGTTCCCTTATTGTGGAATTGATGTTCTATTGTTACTATTTATTAGATTTACCTTGGGTTATAGACATGATGTTATATGTTATTTGTGAGAGTTATTTTATGTTCATTCATCATGAATAGACACATATGTTAACATTTTATACATATACCTATTTTTCTGTTTAATAGTAGTTTATTAATTAAATTATTTTATTTTTTCTATTTGTTTAGGTTAGTTTCTCTACGTGTGAAATATATCTAATGTTGTTGTTGTGATATGTCTTTATTGGCATTAATTCGGTGGCCTGATCATTCTGTTGTGTTAGTATGTATATGAATATTACGAATAAAATGAATTGATTGAGAAAATTGTTAGAAATTATAGGGTAACACATAGGTTTCTGTGTATACTAATAGGTAATCCTTTTTTTGATACCCTAGACTGGTTAGACATTGTTATTGTCATAATGTTCCTCTAGTTATAGAGTCCTAAAATAGGGATTATGATGTTTTAGTATTTAGATAAAGACTTTTATAGATACTTCTTAAAGATGAAAAGTCAATAGAGGAGGATAATTGTAATACCAAAAAAATGAAAAACCTTATTTTTATAATTTTATAATTATTCTTAAGTGAAAATTCTCTTTTTGAAAAAAACAACACATCAACTGTTAATAGGGCCTATAATAAGGGTAAAATTCCAAATATCCCCTAGTAATATTATACTTTATATTTCCATATGCAGACTCTAGGTTAGTGTGAGATTTTGAGGTCTTAGTGCCTTTTTAGAAACAAAATAAAAATATTAAATATATTGTATTATATGTGGGAGATTTATTCAAATTAATTAAATTAATATGTAATGTTGAGTCATATGAGAAATCTGAGACAAATATTTGTCCTGGGATATGGTGTTTAATCTATTAAAAATATTTAATCATTAATTATTCAATGATGGGATATCTTTCATATGAGAATATAATATTTCATATTTTTTGTAATATTTTTTAAAATATTTTAATATCTCCCAACTAGTAATCTTATGATAAATCCTAGATTAAAATTCATTCTAGAACATGGAGATTACCCCATTTTAGGTATAACATTTAAGTACATTGGGTGTTTGGAAACATCGCATTTGATAAAAACCTTTTTAATATTTAACTTTTTATTTATTTCATTTGTAAATATAAATAATTAATATCTCTGAAATAGTGTATCGTATTAGATATATTGGACCAACATTTTTTTGGGAGGTATGACTTTTCCTAGGAAAATTATAAATTTTATTCATATAATATGTTTATTATTCCTAATCATAAAAATAATATATTTCATAGATTAATTTTGAAAATTAAAATTTAAAAACTAATTTTATATTCAGCAACCCCTACATTATTTCCCATATATTAATCTTGAAACATTAACATCGACCCATTTTAATCTGTTAGGTATTAATGAATTAATGGGGATAATTTAATCATTTCTCCTTTTATAATTTGGATGTAAAACAACATTAATTTTAAATGTGAATAGTGACAATGTCGACATATATTTTCAATTAATAATTATAATAGTTATTACTATAATTATGATTAAATTAATAATGATGGTATTACATAATTTGTTGATAATATAAAAAAATACAGTAATAAATATAAAATTATTATTAATATATTTTTAATAATTTATTTAATGAAGAATAATGAAATGTATATGAGTAATAAAATATTCCATCTCACCTATATAATGAGCACTATTTCACCATGAGAGTAACTTTATTGGAAATCAATTTTATAGTGTCTAAATTGTAACACAATACTAATAAATGATTTTTTTATATTATATTGAATTTTATAAGAATATAATGATTGTCTTTGAATGAATGTTAATCATTAAAAGGATATGATATATTTAATAATAATTTTAATAATTTTTGTTATTATATTTATTATTAAATTAGAAAAAAAATATTTTTTGTGGGAAATTAAATTATATATATATGAGATTAATACATATGTATATACAAGTGTGAGTGTTTTTATTAATGTTTATACATATAATGTATATTTATGTGTTAAATGAATATTTATTTACGGATGAATTTATATATATTGAGTTGTTATATATATATTATAAAGAAGTTAGAGGCAGTTAATATTCATTAAATTTATGGTTTTAGATTATTTAAAAGAGGTAGTTTTAAAATTCTATTATATTTTAAGAGGATAGAAATAGTACATGAATATTTAGTTTCAATTATTTATTTAATGAAGAAAGAGTAGAAAATTAGTATAATAAATGAATTAACGTAATTAAGTAGGAAATGTATTCCAAACAATATGGTAAGGTTAGGTACTTATCTCATGCCTCTTTCCCTTATCATGTGACATACCCTTCATTTATATCCCTCACTACTATAATATTATTTTTATATTATTTTATTTTTTCTTCTAAACATCAATCATAAATATCTTTTTTGAAAATTATCATATTGACATGTCTTCGGTGTTTTCATATTTATATTGATGATGATATATTTATTCGTAATATTATTTTTGAAGGAAGTGAGGTAATATGATTAGATTTAATTTAATTATTTTCATTAATAAATATATATAATATTCAATATAATTTCAAAATAGGAATGTTTTATTGAGTTGTTCATGAGTGATCAACTTCTGATTCAGTGTAGTCTTTATTTGGGTGATGAGAATGTTTTTAAACCATGAATTCTTCATGGACGACCATGGGGTATGAATTTCATTACATTTTAGCATCTTACTTACACTGGTATCCATTTTTAATTTATGTTTTGGATTATTTGATTCTATGCATGATTGTGATTACATATGAGTGATTTTGTGTGTATCCCATGATATCTATTTTGATTCCATGAGTGATATTAGTGTATCCCTTATACATTTTATTGTTGTCACATTTTGTTATGATTTCATCATTATTTCTCATGTTGATATATATTATAGTATGCTTTCAATTATATGTTACACTATAAATGTATGCTTCCTCAGTTTTTATGTGCCATTTATGGTGATTGAAATATGCGGGTCGTCGTGACATGTTTACACCTAAGAGGGGGTATGATTGAATTAAATGTTCTTGAAAAGATAGACCTAATAACTACATGTATATATAATTGAATTTCATAATGATGCTATAGATAATTCCTATACATAACAGTTCTTAATGCCTAATCAATTTTAGTATAGTCCACTCAACACTTGGTTGTTTTTCAAGCAGCGTACTCAATGCCCCGTTGATTTTCAAGTGTCATAGTTGATTCCTAGTTGATTTCTGAGTAGTATATCATACCTGAGGTCAATGATATGATGATATCATGCAGCTATGTTGGCGATTCACTCAGATCATGAGATTCAATGAATTGGGATTCTCTATGTCATATTGATTTCTGAATTACAAACAGGAATCCTATTTGATCTATTAATAGTATTAATAATTACAAGTTGAGTAGTGACTATCACAATTGATTCATAGGTGATAAAAATCATTCCATACTTGATGAATATGCTAAAAAAATGTTGCATGTACACAATCTTCTGTGAGTTTGTCGAGCAACTAATATACTATCCTAGTGACTAGTTGGCTAATGAAATTTATTCGTAGAGAAGGATTTAAAGTAAAATGAGACAGTGCATTCAGAGATCGATTCCATGATCTATATACTTGTCTAGGAACCATGACACATTACATAATTATCATTCAATTATGGTGCCAAAGAATTTATGTTTGGGAGACTGTAGTAGCCTGGTGGGTGAACCACTAATCGGTTTTGATTTGTATGTCTATATTATTATTAAAAATTAGTTATTGTTTTGGAATACACTTCAATACATTATCACACAAGATAATGATTAATTAGTGGTGTTCTATCTATTCTCCTACTCACACTCCAATCGAGCATTCTGATTCACTTGTAGATTTTATTAGAGGCTTGAGGATGGGGAAGGGCTACGTGGTGATGGCTGAGAAGGTGGACCATATAGATGGAACTGATCTGAAAAAACAACAGATAATCCCACATTTATTCTATTTATTATATCACATTCATTAAGGCTGACATCATAACACTATGGGAGCTCTTTTTTATATACCATGCATTCCATATTTCATTTCCCTATTTCCTATAATTATTTATTATATTTTTCATCATTTTATGAATTATATGATCAAAACTATTACATGATAATGAGGGTATAGTATCCCCAATGGCATAATTAAACCCTCATTTCTAGTTAGTAACCTCTTGCAAATAATGTGGCTTGCATGAGGTTGTGGTACATTCTATCTCGGACAGGATGGTTTGGGCCCAGATATTACGATTACCTTTAAATATTTTTATTTTTATTTATAAAATTTATTTATAAATGTTTGAATAATCATTAGTTTTTTAAAACATATAAATAATAATTTCACATATGTTTATTAATAAAAATAATAGAAACTCTCATTTTAACCAATCAATTAAAATAATATTTTAATTTACGGAATTTCATTTTATCATTGAGTTAATATAATATTACCCCTTATAATTACATAACCATTTTGTTGAAATTACAAAATTATTATCTTAATTATTAATATAATTTTATCAATAATAATTTTTTATATCATTCGTCATTAGTATTAAATTTATCAATATCATTAAAACATACCTAATAGTTTAAAATTTTTCTCTTTAAAGTCAATACAATTTTGTTAAGTGACATTTAAATTTTTTTAAAAGAAATTTATTTATAAATGTCATTAAATTATCATTTAATAATATTTATTTAAAAATTATTACAATTTTTATTCCCATTATATTGGTTTTATATATATCTCATTAAATCCGACAATTTTAAAATAATAATAATTAATATATTCAATATTCAATTAGTTTTATATTATACTCACCTAAAAAAATTTCTCCCTAAATAGTAAATTATCATAATTGATATATATATATATATGAGGGTACATCTGCCTCATTACATCCTTGGGCCCCCCTACACATTCCTCAATGTTATTGTTTCAATTGGGAACTTATTCTATGTGAGTGGTCTTGATTCATCACACTTTATCTCTTTGATACTGAAGTCCAACGAGCAGTTCATTATTTGAAATTTTTTTAAACCAGTTGTACATCATTCGAGTTTAGTGTATATGGATGATCATCTATGTGCTTCCTCAGAAGTTGTATATGGGACATATCAAGGGAATTTTATATGTTATGGGGAAGCACAAATAAATAAGATACCACATATATATGATAAATATTATTTATGTGAGTGATACATCAAGGGCCAATATCAACTTCATTTAATATATAATATATTTTTTCAAAATAAATATTCTTAGGAAAAACTTTTGACTAACATTACAGTATAGAACTCATTTACGATTTTCACCATGTATTTTCTATAAAATATAATATAATCTAATGTTCTATAAAATTACTTTAACTTTCTCTACCATTTCATCATCTATATATGTTCTTAATAGATTTTATTATATATATTTTTTCAAAACTTTTGACAATTATTTATTTTATTATATATTGGTTTTTATAGTAGGCCATCAAAATTATTGTAATATCTCAGATTTTATGTGTATCATTTTAAAATATTATATGGAATTATTACAAGACTAGGTGCAGAGATGACACATTATTCTAAGGCCCCGTGATCTCAGAATGGTGAACCAGACATTTTTAAGTTATGTTAGTTGGCACTTGGGTGTGGTAGTGTCAGTTTCCAAATGGATGCCCGGATTAAAAATCTGAAGGCATCATTGCATCTGGGGTGATGAATTTCTCTAAGAACAAGCCTAACCTCGACCGATGTGGGTCAAGGTAAAAAATCAATTCTCGGACGATTTAAGTAAAATAATATAAAATAAATTCGACAAGAATATTTTATTTCATTTTATAAATATCTGCTTTAGTGCAGCGATGGGGAAGCAGTTTCAAACATTAATGTCATGTCATAATGTCTCAGAAATAGCAATGATGGCTCATTAATGCCACAGCATTATGGGAAGTCAAATATGTTTCTTTTTTTATTAGGATAATAAATTTTTCTCATTGGCGACGATTGAGAAAAATCACTGGAGAATCCACAAATCGTTGGAGTAATTTCTTAGTGATGAACGATGATGAATAAAAGTCGAGAATCATTGTGCCAATGAAGTTGAAGGATCTCGATGACAATTGTAGCACGGCCCTTTCGTCAACAATTGATCCTTATTTAAAGGTATGGGTTGTTATTTCATTATTATTTCCCTGTCTTTGAATTTAAACAACAAATGTAGATCAACCATGAACAAGTTGATCCAGGGATTAATACATTCTTATTGGAGGGTTTATTTAGGATGATTATGGGGTATTAATCCATGTTGATTATTTTTGTTTATTCTGTTTTGTTTAATCCTTTTAAAGTGAGAAGATCAACGTCGTGACGAATGATGGTGGTGGTTCGTTCCTCAATTTGTTTGATTAGTTTTCCTCCCCCCCCCCCTCTTTTCCTATCGTGCATTCTTAGCATTTTTAACGGGGTGATGAACAACAGAACATTTCACACCCATATTCCAATGCAATGATCCCAAACCCAAGAAATAACATCGCAACGACCCGATAGAGGTGCAAAGGCCATTATGGATAACGAATTAGCTCAGATCAGAAGAGTCATTTCTTCAATAATTCTTCACACGTGAAGATAAAAACATGTTTTTGGAGCCAATCGGAGGTCTGAAAACAATTGTAAGAACCTCGTGGTGTCGATGTGACCAATACCTGAGTGTTTCAGGGTGATCAGACAATCAGATAAATGAATGAAGCATCACCTGAAGCGCGAGGGAGAAGGTACGTGTTTCTGGAAATTTCCAGAATACACGATGTGTAATTTTGAAGATCACACTGTGTAGTACTGGAAACGGAGGCAAGGGTTTTGGGGGTCAGAGAGAAATAACACAGTGTGTGACCCTGATCACATGGTGTGTTTGACATTCCCCAATGCTCGGCATGTATTTTGGAAAGTACACGGACACAGGATGATCGTTAGGGATTCCGAACATGGAATATTCAGCATAGAAGAGGTGGCTACATGAGACTCGACATATATCCAAGGGGTTCAAAAACATGGTATGGAGAACATGACCGTGTACTCCATCAGACTGTTGGGTGAGGCCAGTAACGCGGGTCACCCTTTGTACTGATTACACGAGTTAGAGTACAAAGGATGAATACTGTCTATGGGCACATGGCCATCGTACAAAGATACTACACCATGCACTCGGACACGGAGTGTACATAGTACTACATACCATGTACAAACTTTTCTACATGACCATCCTTACCACATGGGTCATTATACATGGGCAGTCCTGGGGGTATGGAAACATGGCCTGTACCTATACTACACATCATATATTTTTTGGAAAATGGTGTGGTCCCCTTTTTCACCGTATCATAGACATCATCCGTTTTGGTTATTGTCCCTTTTTCTCATTCCACTGAAGGTCAGGAATAGTTTCCTCATACTGGAGTATGATCCCTTCAATAGGACATTCTGTGATAGAGTCAGGCATCCATCCGAGAGGCCTAGATCGAGATCCTCTATCCATTCTTAACCGTATATAAATTCAAGAATCGACATGACCAAATCCACCAGGTGTCGATCCTCTACCAAGTAGGTGAATTTCGGATGGGTCAAAGTATCCACAATATCCCTGGTAGTGATCCTCACCTGTGTATCTTGATCTTTCCCACTCAATAGTGTGTCTCCCGTAATGAGTGAATTTATCTATCATAAACTTCTCACTCAGAAGATGTCTTCCATAATGAGTGTAACTACCACTCGTGATGTTTCATGATGAATAGTATTTCTTAGACGAACGTCATCAGATCTACCAGACTCATGGAGTGTTTTCTCCGGGAATGAGTATTTCGATGAACTGAGCTTTCAGTATATATGGTTTGTGTTTCCCATTCTATATGTTCAGTAGACATATGTTTTACATAGCAGACTATAACATTACATTGTATACTGCTTTGTGGGTTTTGGGGTACTCTACTATGTATTTTTATACTCACCCCTGCACGGGCTTTTCCCGCATGTGTTGTGTCTTGTGGAGACAAGCACCCTTTGGACAGAGTCTAGGGAGGACCAGGACCGGACCATGCGTTCGGAGTTCCCCACAGGACGAGGCGTTCCTAAGGCTACGAGTAGTAGTCCAAATACCTTTTTTGTTTATTGGTTGGGATTTTCCATTTTCGGCCTCTTGTTTTAGTGGGCTTTTATTCTGGCCCAGTTTACATTTAGTACATTACCTTTCGTCATACTCTTTTGGTTGGGATTAGTTATATGCATGCATTTTGTTCTTTAGTGATTTTTTTTCTTTTCATTGAAGAATTTGTGGTCTTGGAGATTTATACATGTGTACAGATACTTATGAAATTTCTCCCATGTTAGTAATATTCCTACTCAGTGCTTGTTACCAGCCCGTAGCCTATTAAAGGTGGGCATGGCGAGTCGCGGCATGTGCCCTATTGGGACGGGACGTGAAAGAGTGGTATCAAAGTCGGTTGGTTCTACCATAGGACCAAGATTATGTGATTTTGGTTTGGGGAAATGGTGTTAATTGTTTCGAGTTTATCTATTAGGCCAGAGACTCTAGTGTTGTTGCAGAGGCCGACATATCAATACCCCAGGACTCTGATAACTTGCTTTTCGACTCGATACATGAAAACACTAGTTGCATGGAAGTAAAATAAAGGTAATGAATCAAATATGAATGGGTTATGTTTTTCATATCCTTGTACCATCTATCCCAATATACCCATTGACCATGTTACATCTTGTTTCATTATAGGATGCCTCTGCGATGCATACTCGCTATGATTCAGGAGGCTTTTACACTAGGTAGTGAACCCTCAATGCCATCGCTAGTGGAGAATCCCATTGTACCTACAGTACCAAACGATGAGGGGTGAAATCCTAGCGCACTCCATGATTTCCAGAGACAGATACCCCTCAGGTTCTGAGGCGAGCCCGACCCTTAGGCGGGAGAGGACTGTCATGAGGTGGTGATCTGAGTTTTTCGTCTAGTGAGTACACCAGCAGACAAGATGGTGATACTAATAGCGATCCTTATTTATGGATTGGCGGGACGATGGTGGAGTCTAACCACACAGACTCATGACAAGGATAATTCTCCATGGATAGAGTTTGAGCGAGTATTCATTGAGGAGTTCTCTCTTGTTACAAAAAGAGTAGTATGCATGTAGGAGCTTCTTCAGCTCTAGTAGGGTAGTATACCAGTAGCTGACTATTCATCAAGGTTCCACATCCTCACCAAGTACATGATAGATATGTTCAGATATCAGTACTTCAGATCATCAACCTTCGAGCATGGTATTAAACAATACATTCGAGTTATTGTCGTGCCTCTATGCATTTTGACTTATGCAGGAGTGCACTAGTGGGCCTTGGTGATCGAGAGATTCTTGGCAGAGCAGTGATAGCTGACGGTATTCAGCAGAAGGAAGACAAGTGAATAGACCCCAGAAGAAGGTAGCCTACATCAGGTATATGGATCTGGATGTGGAAAACATCATAGGAGGACCTAGGACAAAGGATTGAAAATCCTGGGCTCTTAGGCTGGATCCAGTCAACCTAGGGAGAAGCGATTATATGCCCACAACGGTAGGGGACATATCACTAGATATTGTATGACACGTCGAGCTTCTGATAGGGCAGTGGTGTATGGAAAACTGAGGCAAGGTAGAGAGTGGAAAACATAGACCCGCCAGGCAGCAGATGTGGCAGAAAGGAGGGTTATTTTTGGGTGAAGGTCCATGCCAGGCTGAGGGAGCTAGAAGATAGGGATGGGGACAGTTATATACAATTGAGGCATACGACCCAGGGGCTCCAGAAATGATTCTATGTGCAATCTGTGTCATTTATACCTTAGATTATATACTTATAGACACTAGTTCTAGTCATTACATTATGGCTACATGTCTTGTATGAATCCTCAAAATTCTGGTTGAACCATTGACTCGATCCTTACGCTTAGTGACACGTATGGGAGGAGACTAGAAGAACGCGCACCTTTGTAGACTATGTGATACTACCCATGGAAGTGAGAGATTCAGTTGGAACCACTTGGTAGTAGCATCGAGGCCTTACGACATCATTCTCGGTATGGATTGGTTATCTTTGGTCCATGCCCAGATTGACTGTTTTAGGTGAAGAGTTCGGTGTGTCTACCGTGATGGAAAACGGTTTTTCTTTGTCTGAGAAAGGGAAACCTAGGCAGTGCAGAATGGGCTTATTTATAGGAGGTTGTAGCCAATCTCTCAGGAGTTGGATAAACATTCCCTCGGAGAAGTGGATGTTGTGAGATCTTAGTTCTTAGCAGACGTGGCAGAGTATGAGGACTTCATTCCCGCAAATGTACCAAGATTGCCTCCCTACTGGTAAATCGACTTCTGTGTCAACTTACACCCAGATACGACACTGATTTCATCATAAAAATATCTGATAGCTCCTGCTGAGCTTCTCGAGATGAGGGTGCAGTTGGAAGAATTGTAGAGTAAGGGTTTCGTAAGACCCAACGTTATACCCTGGGTGGCCATAGTCTTGTTTTCCATGAAGGTAAACGGGAGTCTGAGGTTTTTCGTGGATTACCGGTGCCTGAAACAGGTGATGGTGAAAAACAGGTATCCACTTCCAAGGATCGATGACCTCTTCGATCAACTAAGAGGGGAACAATGGTTCTCTAATGTTTTCCTTTGATTAGGTTATCACCAGTTGAGATTACGAGACTAGGATATACCGAAGACGACCTTCAAATGCCGCTATGGTCACTATGAGTACATGGTGATGCCTTTTGGTAGAAAAACTCCCCCACAATGTTCATGGGACTGATGAACTGGATATTCCAGGAGTATGTGGACTGGTTCAGAATAGTAAACATCGACGACATCCTTGTGTACTCAACATTAGGAGAATAAATGTGAGACAACTGTAGATTTTTCTATATGTAATTTGGGAGAAACAGCTTTATGAGAATCTCTCAAAGTTTATGTTTTGGGTTTAGGACGTCCAGTTTCTTGGACATGTCATCTCAGCTGGTTGAGTGGCCATAGACCCAGCCAATGTGGTGACTGTGTTAGCATGGGAGCCACCTCGGAGCAAGATAGAGGTGCACAGAATCCTTGGATTGGAAGGATATTATCGGAGATTTATTCTTGATTTCTCCCAGATATCAGCACCAATGACATCATTCAACAGAAAAGAAAAAACATTTTTGTGGACGGAGAAGTGCCAACAGGATTTCGAGTGGTTGAGATAGTGTTTAACAAGTGGCCTAGTCTTGAGATTTAATGAGGAGTGTGTCGAGTACATTGTTTTCTATGCCACATCATGGACCAAGTTTGAATGTTTCCTGATGCAGAGTCAGGCAGTGATTGCATATAGTTCACGCTAGCTTAAACCACATGAGCAGACCTATGCGACCCCTAATCTCATGTTGGAAATGGCAGTCTTTACATTGAATATGTGGTGACACTACCTTATGGGCAAGCGATTTATCGTTTACTCTGACCACAAGACGCTCAAGTACATCTTATCATAGAAGGATTTTAATTTGAGGTAGAGGTGATGGCTATATTTCCTACAGTATTATGATTCCAAGATCATCTATAATCCTGGGAAGCGGAACAAGGTAGTGGATTCTCTTAGTAGAAGGTCGAGTTTAGGGCTATTGAGTGAGGCGACAGAGCAATTAGTCGTGTTGCAGTTATGATTCATGGATGGAGAGGATACAACATACCTACAGTCGATGGTTGTATCCCCTGAACTCTTACAACGGTTTAGGGAGGCACATCTAGGAGAAGTTGACTATGTGTCATTATGTGCTCATTTATCCACAGGACATGCACCTGATGGATATTCACATGGTGGGGAGAACATACATCTTTTAAGAGGATGCAATGTCGTACCAGTGGCATTGCGGGAGGATATCCTGAGGGAGTTTCATACATCCCCCTTGGCGGTACATCCTGGAGTGGCAAAGATGTACCATGATATCCAACAATATTTTCGATGGTCAGGCATGAAGAAGGATGTAGCAACATTCTATTTTTAATGCCTTACATGCCAGTAGGTGAAGGCTGAGCACCAGGTTCCAGCAGGAATAGCTCATCCCCTAGAAGATCCAGGGTGGAAGTGGAGTGGAATATTTATGGACATTATGACATGATTTTCATGAATGTACAAGGGGAATGAATCTATCTGGATGATCGTTGACCGACTCACCAAGTCCACCCACTTCCTAGACATTAGGGAGTAGAGTTCCGTAGAGAGCATGGGACACCTCTACATGCATGTGATGGTCTGACTTCATAGAGTCCCCTATATAATAGTTTCTGAGAAAGATTCCCATTTCACTTCCTAGTAGTGTAAGGGATTGAAGGAGGATTTCGGGATTCAGTTACGCTTGAGCATAGCATTTCATCCCCAGAAAGATGGTAATATGGAGAGAACCATTCATGTTTTAGAGGATATTTTTCGAGCCTGTGTCTTATACTTTGGTTGAAGTTGGGAGGACCACCTACCACTGGAAGAGTTTGCATACAAATATAGCTACACTCCACCATTGGTATGACACAATTTTCAGCCTTATATGGGAGACTCTACTGGTCACCGCTTTGCTAGACCGACCTTGGAGAGTCTCCACTCAAGGGTCCAGAGTTGGTGCGGGCTACCACTGAGAAGGTGCAGATCCTCCGAGACTGGATGAAGACTCCACAAAGGTCGCATAAGTCTTATGTGGATAGAGGAGGGATACCACTAGAGTTTGAAGAGGGAGACCACTTCTTTCTTAGGATTTCACCTCGACGAGGGTTTCAAAGATTTGGCTGAGGCGGTAAGCTGTCTCCAAGCTTCATTAGTAATTTCAAGATACTGAGAAGAGTTGGAGAGGTGGCGTAATTCCTACCTCTATCGCCACAGTTGCATCAGGTACATGATGTCTTCCATGTCTCTCAACTGAGGAGGTACATGCATGACCCAACACATGTCATCGAATAGGGAGAGTTGGACATCATGTATGGAGTGAAATTTGGTTAGTACATGGTAGAGATTGAGGATCAATAAGAGAGGATCCTTCATGGGTGATCGATTCCCTTGGTATATTTCTAGTGGAAGCATATGAATCTTCATGAGATCATGTGGGAGTGGGAGGCCCAGATTCATGCCCATTACCCACATATTTTTTATTAGCCTTTTTTCGGATTTTGGGGGACGTAAAACCCAAGGTGGGAAGAAATTAATGTCTTGGATTTTACGTGTATTATATTTAAATATTATATGGAATTATTACAAGAACATGTGAAGAGACGACACATCATTCTGAGGCCTGGTTATCAAGGAATGGTGGTCTAAACTTTTATCTATTAAGTGAGTCGGCACTTTTACGCGGTAGTGGTAGTTTCCAAACAGATGCCCAGATTAAAAATATGAGGGCATTGATGAATCCATGGAAATGACTTTACCTAAGAAAGATCCTATCTTCGACCGACGCAGGTCGAGGGAAAAATTTAATTTTCATAAATTTTAAGTAAAATAAATTAAAATAAATTCTTAATGTTTTTTTTATTTATGGAAATATCCGCTGCAGTGTAGCGATGGGGAAGTTGTTTTAGTCATTAATGTCATTTCATAATGACTCAGAAACAAAAATGCTATCTCTTTAATGTTGCAGTGTGATGGGATGTCAAATAAGTTTCCCTTTTTATTAGGATAATCGATTATTCTCATTGGCGATGATTGAGAAAAATCTCTTGAGAATCCATAGAGTGTTGGAGTAAATTCTCAGTGATGAACGATGAGAGATCATAGTTAAGAATCGCTACGCCAACGAAGTTGAAGGATCTCGACTACGATGATAGTGCGACTCTTTCGTCAACAATCGATCCATCCTTAAATGTAGGGGTTGTTATTTCTTTCCTCTTTCCATATCATTAAATTATAATGATGAACACAGATCAACCATGAACAAGTTTATCCGTGGATTCATACATTCTTGTGGGGAGGGTTTATTTAGGATAGTTGTGGGAAATTAATCCATGTTGACTATTTTAGTTGATTCTGCTTTGTTTAAGCCTATAAACATGAGCAGATCAACATCATGAAGAACAATGATAGAATTTCGTTCCTCAGTTTGTTTGATTGGTTTTACTTATCCAATTTTTCTTCTCGCTCATTCCTCGTGTTCTTCAGGGGGTGACGAACAATAGATCGTTGCACAACCATCTTGCAACACAATGATCAAAAATTAGATATCTGACATCACAACGACCCTATGGTGGTGTGGTGACCATGATGCAAGATGAATCGACTCAGATTATAAGAGGTCCTTATTCGAGCGTTCTTAATGCGGGAAGATCAAAACATGTTTTCGGTGCCGATCAGAGGTTCAAAAACAACAGAATCATTCTCATGTTGTCAGGGCGACCAAAACCCGTGGGTTCCTAGGTGATTAGATGGCCAGATCTATGAGTGGGGCATCACCGAAAGCATGACAGTGGAGGTCACGCGGTGTAGTACTTGAAGCAGTGGCTAGGGTGTTGGGGGCATGAGGGTAATCACATGGTGTGTGAACATGGCCACACGACGTGTTGGACTTTCCCTGAATCTCGGTGTGTATTTTGGGAATTACACGAACAAGTGATGATCTAGATGGCTTCAGAACACGGCATGTACAACATGGAAGAGGCAACTACATGGAACTTTGCGTGTATCCAGGGAGTACACGGACACATTATGGATTTCCTGACCCTGTACTCCATCAAAAGGCCAAGAGAGGCCAATAACGTGGGTCACCTCGTGTACCGATTACATGGGTTAGAGTACACGGGTTAAAGACCATGTACCAGCACGTGGCCTACGTACACAGAACCGAACCCCGGCCCTCAGACACAACGTTTACAAAGTACTACACATAATGTACTGAATTTTCTACATGAGCTGCCTTAAGACACGGGCCTTTGTACACCGGAAGTACCCGGGGTCAGACAACAAGGCGTGTACCTTGACTACAAGCTGCATACTTTTTGTAAAATGGCATGGTCCTCTTGTTCACTGTATCTTGGTCATATTTCATTTTGGTTAGTTCCCCTTTTTTCCATTCCCCTTTAGGTGAGGCATCATTTCCTCACACTGGATTATGATCCCATCAGCAGGCCTTATTGTGATAGAGTCTGGTATCCATACGAGAGGACAAGATCAAGATCCACTGTCAATTATTAACCCTAGGTAGAGTCAGGCATCGACATGACCAACTCCATTAGGTGTCAATCCTCTACCTAGCTGGTGAATTCTAGATGATTCATATTATCCACAATGGCCTTTGTATTGATCCTCATCTGTGTATCGTGATCTTTCCCACACAAAAGTGTGTATCCCGTAATGAGTGCGTATATCTATCGTAACATTCTCACTCAAGTGTGTGTCTCCCATAATGAGTGTAACTACCTCTCATGACGTGTCCCGACCATAAATATTTCTCATATAGACATCATCATAGCTACCAGACTCATGGAGTGTGTTCTGTCAAAATGATTATTTTGTGGAAATATTGGAAATGAATCCCTAACAGGGTATGTAGTTTTGTGACTTGTCTCTAGACTATGGGTCTGGGATTTAAGTATATTTTGATTTTGTTTCCCTTGCTGTATGATTTCTAGACATTTGTTGTATATAGTGTACTATACCATTACTTTTTGTACTGCTTTGTGGTTTTTGGTGTATTCTACCGAGTGTTGATATAATAAACCCTGCACGGGCTTTTACAGCACTTGTTGTGTCTTGTGTAGACAAGCTTCTGTTTGACAGAGTTCATGGAAGACCAAGAAAATACGAGGCTTTCTATGTTCCCTATAGGATGAGCCATTCCTACTAATACGAGTAGCAGTACCAGAACCATTTTGTGTTTATAGGTTGGGCTTTGCATTTTTCAGACTCTTGTTTTGGTAGGCTTGTATTCTGGACAAGTTTACATTTAGTACATTACGTTCATTCATACTCTGTTTTTTGGGATTAGTTATATGCATGCATTTTTTTCCACAGAGTTTTTTATTTTGTTTCATTTCAGTATTTGTGGTCTTGGAGATGTTTCAATCTGTACATGTACTTAGGAAATGACTCCCATGTTAGTAATATGCCTACTCGGTGTTACTCACCTACCCCTGGCCTATTGGATGTAGGCTTGGGGAGTCGTGGCGTGACACCCACTGGGACAGGTCTTGAGAATTATTGATTGGATGATATTTCTATATGGAAATTTTAATTGGGTATGATGTTAATCCCAACCTAATTTGACATCAATATAAAAATGTAATAGGATATAATATGAAAATTGAATGTTCCTCTAAAGTTGATTATTTTTATGTTAATGATATGGAATTATAATGTAAAAAATTTTAAACTCAAAGCTTGTTAAAGACATATCTAGAAAATTGATGTAAATTATTCAAATCCTAATCAGATAAAATTTATAGTGGTACACCATTTTGATTTATGAATTCTTTAATTTAAATGTATTCATGGTCATCAATTGAGAAATATATTGTAATAGTAATGAGAAGTTTTGAATTCACATTTAAAATTACTAAGACCAAATTGTTATTATTTCTATTATATGCCTTATATAGTCCCCAGAAGAATTCAATGGATATTTTTTATATTACCATATAGTTTTGGATAATGGTTGTATCATTTCCTTAGGAAAACAATTCTCAATCATCACATTTCATCATTCTTGTATAGAAGATAATGACTATGTAATATGCTCTATTCATGTGGTCCCATCTGAAATACTTTCGGAGGTCTCTATATATTGGGGGAATTTTTAAATGGATATATAATGAAGCACTATTTTCTTAATGAAATATCACATTCTTCAATTCCTTTATTAATGTGATATATAACGGGTTATTAAATCAAATCATCATATCATGGTCATGATTGAAATAGAGAGGAATAAAAACATTATTTTATATCTAAAAGTAGTCTTTATATTACCCATAAATATTTACATGGATGTATAGTAGAATATTCATCCAATGAAGATAAAATTTCTCCCATATCATTATTTATTTAGATTATATCCTCTGAAAACCCATATATATTGAATCTCATTCAAACATAATCTAGAAAAAATTTCCACAGACGTTCTAGTAAAAAGAATCTACCACCTTATTTTACTTCTTGTTGTGGTAATGTATTGATGATTAAGAAACATTAATCAACTCTAAACAAGTAATTTGAACATATTAAACTGTGTATATGAGGAAATATAAATCAATATTTTTCAATCAACATATATATCAAACATTTCAATATATATGTAACATATCAATATTTTAAAGGAAAAAATCATCACGTCCAACTACAAATCCCAAATTGGGTTATTTCTTCATAATTCAATAACATTTTTTATTCGTACACTATAATTAGAACACCATCAATTATTTATATTTTTTATCCATTTAAAAATTATTTCCAATTTTCTATTTATATTAAACAACAAACTAAAAAAATATAGGACAAATTGTTTGCATGTTATCATTATAAGATATGAATAATAAAATCAATAGTATATTAAAATATTATAATTAATAATAAATTCATAGAGAGATCGATTAATAAATCATAATGATATAAAATGGAATTTTTAAATATAATCATTTTACTATTATATACAATTTATTCATTTTACTGATAAATTGAAAATTTTCATAACTATAATCTTAAAAAATTTACATCATTTTTTAGATCATCATTTCAACATTATCGTATGATTGTTTTTTATTAGAAAATTAAATGTTATGTGATTAGTTTATAATGATTTTTTTTATAAAATCATGACTTTTTAACATTTATTATCTTATCAAAATGTTTATATTTTTTTTAAAATAGTATTACAAATATATATATATAATGGTTAAATTAATATGTGTTAAATATTGTTATCAACATATATAACATATGTAAAAATTTCCGAACATTGATAGCAGTTAATTCTAATTTAAAAATTGTTTTTCGTGATTTTTTTAATTATAAATTTTATTGATAAAATACAATTTTTTCTTTAAAAGAAAAAAATTTAATTATTTTATAATAAATATATATTTATCATTTAAATTATTACCATATGTATTTTTCAAATACCCAAAAAATATAATATTCAAAAGTCAATTTTTTATAATACTATTTTTATGTATCATGTTCACTAATAGAGAAATTAAAATTTATAATCGATATAAATTTTATTTGGTAAAAATATTATAATTTTATAAATATTAATGTATCAATTTTTCTATATATATAATTTCAGTTTTTACATCTTTTAAATAAATTAAAAATTCAAAAAAAACGTAGATACTGCTGAAAAATATTTAAAAAAGTATTAAAAATTTCAAGTTTTAAAAAAATTAAAAACAATCCACCCACTGTGTAGATGATATTTTACTCATAAAACCACTACATCATCCTTTATTTTAATCATTTATATGATTTTACCATTTAATAGTGGTATAAAAGTATTGAAATATAATGGTTACATCTAAAAATAACCTTATATTTTCTTATGAAAGGGGATTACTTCCACCAATTCATTATACGAATATAACTTCACTATTCATCCTGAAAAACATCAATTAATCACCACATCTATACATCTATCATATTAATAATCCTCTTTTTTCTATTAGTTTTCAAAATACTTCTATTTCCAAGGATATTTCGATGACGAATCTCAAGTTCTCAGTGTAGTTACTAAATTTTACTTAATGTTTTTTCATTTCTATATTTTCATTTGAAATGTAATTTTTCTAGATAATATATAATTATATTATTATTTATAGTATATTAAATTTCATTATTTTTTGGTAAATAATTATACACCTTTTCCATTTTCCATTATAAAAAAAACATTTAATTATGTATTTATGCACCCTACCACCCTAATAATGTAATGTATCACATTTTTAATCAGGTTTATTTGTTTCATAAAAAAATTATTCAAATATGATTTGACCCCAAAAAATCATATAAATAATATCATTATTATTCTGTAATACTAATAATATAGAAATTTTAACCACTTTCATTACCATACATATGCATTAATTATGGTATATGGATGTTTGTGTCTGTCCACCCACTGACATTTTCAATGCAATAATATAATACCATGGATGACTATGAAAAACAAGTAATTCTTAATATAATAGATAAATTGGAAAATTATTATTTTATTTTACTTATATTACGATAATAATCATATTAAACATGTAATTTTAGGTTCCAACTATTATTGGTTAAAAAAATAGAATATCATCACCAATTTCATCTTTTAGGATATTATTCAAAACTCCAAAATAGTGAAATTATAAATTTATAAAATAATTATAAATCATACCAAATATAATATTTTGTTTCATAATAATGGGTTTTTTGTAAGGAGAACTAAAATATTAGTATTATGAAACTTTCTTAATATGATCAGGATGACATGAAACTGAAAATAGAAATAAAAAATGAATAAAAAATATAGATATTCAGAATAATATTAAATGATGTTTATAACGGTTTGTATATGTGAATATGTTTTTTAATAGGTTATTGTTATATTATGGTATTATTACTTCCCAATTAATGTATTTCAACATATTACTATAATTCATGTGTCTTTTAGATCCAGATAATGTTCATCGTTTAAATATTTTTCTATTCTAAGGACATAAGGTATGTTAGTGCTTTGTAAAATAAATTTTTCATAATTGAGATATTATGTGTATTCATGAATTTATTAATTTTTATAGTATATATATTTTATATATAATTTTTAAGATATATTTTTTGAAATATAATACATTTTCAAATTTATATCATTTTCTACCATTAATCGAGTATCAATTCAAAGGATAATTTTTATATAAGTGGTTTGGGAAATAAATTTTCATCCATTGATTTATTATTATACTTTTTGAACTAATATTAGATAATAATGGATCATTATTATATTTTGTATTATTATATGGTGTTATATTTTTTTCTAGGGATTTACATTTTTAACACCTACGAGACTTTGTAATTGTTAATTTATTTATCAATAAGAATTTATTTAAGATATTCTGTTACCTAGAAAATAATTTTCTTCAGTTAAAAGTTTATTCCATGAGCTAAATTATTATAACTTTGTACAATTATTCAATTTCCTTTTTATTAATATATTTCCTCTTTAATCTCTGGGTAAATGAGGTTTTTAACTAAAATATTCTTTCTTTGTGAATAAATTTCCTATAAAACAAAACTTTTTATATGAAAAAATACATCATATCCAGTAACGATTGTTTTTATCCAATATCCATGTATGTCATTCAAAAAATGTTTTCCCATTATTATTTTAAATTAAAAATATTTTTTTCTAATACGAATTTAATATTTTCCATTACCACTTTTAAAAATGAAATTTTACGACCTCTTTTAAGAATGTTGTTTTTTGAAAATTATATATTATATCATTAAATGTTTTTCCATTAATGACCACATATTTTATTATACATCATATATACTTATTGGAGATCATCATTTTCTTCATTGAGTTATTATTGATTATTATATTTAGAAATATATTTTTTTCAAAAGTTTTCACTTAACACATTTTGAAATTGACATGTGATTTTGGCCCAAAACATTTTATTTTATGAATATGTTAAAATAATTTTCCAACACCTCTTTTATTGTTTCAGTTATAGTTTGATAATTATTTTTTACCACTAATCCCTTTAATTTTGTACATTTTTTTCCAAATCAGTTTAATACTGGATTATTTTTAATATAAATGAAAATGTTCCTATATTATCCAATATTAAATGTTTTATTTTTTAATTGTATAAATTATTTTAAAGGAATTTTATACACAATATTTTTTTATATAGGGAAATATATTTTCATTATATATTTTTGAAAATGATTTCTTGAATTCTTCTTTAATTTCATTTTTTCTGTATAACACTATTTATCGATTCAAATTTTTTTATACATTACCAAATTAATGTATTAAATTTAAATGAAATCCTTTTATAGAGTTTTCATGAAATTCATAAAGGTGTATTCACTCTTATTTTTCTGTGATTTATCCAAATATCATAAAATACTGTTTATTATCAATGGAAATATTCCTCATTCAATAAATGACACACTAGGGAGATTTCTATTACTCAAACCAACTTTTTCCTTAGGATGAATTATAAAATGATAAAGGAATATTTCTTTATAAAAGAAAACCTTTTACCGTGAGTTAATTATATAAGATTAAAAGTATGAAATTTTTAACCATTTAATAGAAGACATATATAGGGATTCTGAATTTTATGAAATTTAGGGTCATATTATTTCCATGAATAAATTAGCTAATATTTTATTTCATGTGTGATAATTTTGGGAATAGATTAATGATGCTTGGTCCACTCATGGAATCAAAAAAAAAATTGACGATCTAATATGTTATGGAAATCATGAAATAATTCATTTTCTACCATATGATTAAAAATATGCCTTGATCCAATCTACAATATTTAATGATTTTGTTATGATATTATATTAAATGTTTATTGTTACACATTATTTCCTTGACATTACATATATTTTCTAATATAATCATTCCCCATGTATTTTGTTTATTATCTTTTTTTTCACTCTTATTCCATGCTATATTTTTTCACTCTTGATCTTGCATGTTTTTGTAAATTTTATTATGAAAATGTTTTTCAATTATATTTTTAATAATATATATCTCCCCTTCTTATGTTTCATATTAGGGAGATTGTTTAAACTCCAATGATATATTGAATATTTCACATTTATAGATCATTTGATACCACCCCTTTATTGTGTTTTCTATACCCTATGTTATAGATATGATGATACATTATTTAAAGTATAGAAGGGACTCTAGTATAGATAAAATAAAGATAAATAGTAACATATTTTGTAATTTTATCAAATTAATTAGTCTAAAATTACACTAAAACCATTATGTTTTTAGGATTATAACATTAGTGTGATAAAAATTTAAAAAAATAATTAAATATATTCATTTTTATAATAATTTATTTCACCATTTATCAAGGATTTTATTAATTGAAGGTGTTATTTTCACCTACCCAGTAGTGTTGGTATATGGTTTAATATTTTTTATATGAGTATGGATTATTTATTTACATGTATTGGTGTTGTTTTCAATAACAAACAATTAAGGAAAATTAGTTTAAACCCTAAGGATTTGTTTCTCTGTATTATTAACAATAATTAATGTTTTATAAAATATAGATTTTTTGTGTTTTATGGACATTAGATCCAAATTTGGACACTGAAATATAGTTTTCAATATGAAATATATTCACCTACTAATAATAAAACTTAAAAATGATTCTTTTTATCAACTCAATCTTTACTCATTGTAAGATTAGTGGGCCTTAGAAATATTACCAAGATATAGAATCTATAGGGATATTATTTTATTAATCACATTCTCTTTAGGATTAATTATCAATGATTTGAGAACATAATTATGTAATGGTTATGGAACATAATAAGAAAAAGAGAATAGATAACCAAGGATAAACTGATGGAGTTTTTAGATTATTTAATAATGAATTAAATAAAATAAATGTATAATATGATGATATTTAGGTTTAATTGGAGATGACATCTTATGATTGATTTTTTATATTCAAAGGATTATTTACACTAACAATATTATATATTATGGGAAAAAAAAATTAGTATTTGATTTTAATTTGGAATATGAAAATGAATCTATGAAATGAATTCCTCTAAAAAACATTATTTCTTACAAGCCAAAAATGTATAATATAAGGGAAAATTGTTATGAAAAATAAAAAACACGATATATGATTATTACATAGTGAAAGATAGGTTTCTAAGACTTATATGAGATATAATTGTAGGTATCTAATTAGGAATTATATCTTTATTCATGAATATATTTTAGATACAATCATCTAATATTAATAAATTTATAAAATTCAAATAATGAGGATATAATTTATTTGTTAGGGGTGAAAGTTACACCATGATATTTTTGAAAAATTATATTTCTCTAAATAAAAACTATGTCTATTTGTTTTATGTATGTGAAAAACGAAATAAAATGGTTTTGGGCTTCATTTGGTGAATATTATTAATACAATTTATGAATTATAGCCCCCTATAGTAAATAAATATATTCTAATAAATTATAAATGCATATAAAATGGCATTAAAACACGTAATGATTTAGAAGGTCATTTTTAAATAAAATATATCTTCTTTTATATATTTTATTTTCATTTCAAAATATAAAATTATATATTTTACATTTTTAATTTGAAAAGTATTCATAGTGTTTTAATTCAAAGTTATAATATAATGTTATGAATAATTTTAGATGTTTTTCTTAAATAGAATATTTTTATATGAATATTAAAAATACCATTTTCCAAAAAATTCCAATTTTATAATTTCATCGATACATATGAAAACATTTGATAAATAAAAATAATTTTAAAAAAATATACTCTTTATTTATGGTGTAAAATTATTAATTTTAGAAAATATTTTGATATTATAAAATATATGATGAGTTTTTATAACATAAGAAATATTTTATTGAAATTTTAATATTTTTCTATTATTTCCATTAATTAATCATTAGTGTTGTAAAATATTTTAATACATTGAATGAAAAAAAAACATTATTTATTTTATATCAATCCATTTTTACCAATGAAATTAATAATAATGATACTTTTTACCGATAAAAAATTCTAAAATTAAAAACATACGTATTTAGAAACATAATATATTTATCTATCACATGCATTAATTATGAATTTATCATTAATAATAAATATATATTTTATTTAAAAAATTTATGTGAATATTTTATATCAAAATATTTTAATAAGTATATAAATATAATTTTAATTTTATCATTAAATTTTATTACTAATGTTAAAATTTTAATTATTATGGTAAAAGTAAAAAGGGTAAAAATTATTTTAATAAATGTAAATAACCAAAAAAAAATAGAAATATTCCTTCACGTGTTTTTTTGAAAATTATCTTCGACTAAACTCTTAAATTACACAATTTAAATATGTTTTATCCTTTGTCACTTTAATATGGAAAAAACATTACTAAAATATAATGGCTTCTTCTGACATTACCATTCACTTGAATTACGACATGTGATCATAACCACAATTTCATGATATAACTATAACATAATAATTTAGCATTAAAATATAAAATTTAGATTCTCCTAGATTAATCAATCATTACAATAATTATATATTGTTAATTAATTATCAAAAGCCTCAAAATATTAGAATTTTGTTATTGGTAATATCAAATTCATAATGTAAGAACTAACTTTTCCTGAATATTATTTCCTTTTAATTTTTCCCCATAAAATATCATTTTCCATATATTACATTTAAGATTAAATATTTACAGTATAAACTATCCTTTTATATTATTTTAATATCATTTAATCACCTTTCTTCATTTCCTCTACGAAAATGGAAATTTTATTTGTTACATTGTTCAAACTATCAATTCCATGAAGAAACATGTATATTTTTTCATATAGTATCATTTTTATTTGATATAATTCATTAAAAAGTGAGTCAAAACCCTAAAAATGTCTACATTTTATCATTATTCTAATATAACAATTATATTATTCCAAAATAAAACACTTTAATAACCATAATCATCCATCAATTATGTTATATTCATGTTTTTTATATCTAAAAACCTAATTGAATAGTGTTATAAACTAATTTCGTGGATGAATATGAGAAATTAAAAAAATTTAATATATTATATAAATAAAAAAATAATTATTTTATTCTTATTATTTAATGGTAACATTAATATTAAACAAATTAATTATTAATCCAAAGATCATTCATTAAAAATTACTAAAACATGAAAATCACTGATTTCATGTTTAAAGATAATAACCAGAAATCTAATGCAATATAATTATATAATTTTAAATAATTATAAAAACAAAATTATTGTCACATTTATAATATTGGAATTTTCAACATTGGATGATGAACAGATAACAACAAAGGTGTCAGTAAACAAATTCGATAAAATCAGGATTACTCACAACCAATATTTAATATAGATATCAATAATCTAATAAAAATGTTGAGAAAAATTGTCAATAATTTTTTTAAAGGGATATATATATATATATGAAAATGAATATAAGATAGGTTTTTATGAATGTTATTTTAATTATTCATTCGATTAACAATATTTAGCAGATTATATTACTTATAAAAAATATTTTTTGTCTAAAATTTAATTAAATAAGACAAATTTCATATTGGGAACAATTATATCCTTGATATGGTGTGATTACATACTGATGTATTTCATTTAATATAGTAATTTAATTTGGGGGTTTTTAATATCTATATCATTTTTTTATTAGAGTTCATTTTTTATATAAAGGATACCATTGTTCTAATGTTTATTGACACTTGATTTTTATTTCATTGAGATATAAAGTGTATTCACCACTAGTTTCATTTTTTTGTGTGTCTATAAGATGAGGATTTAATTTATAATAATATTTGATAAAATATTTTTTTGATTTCATCTCATGTTATAAATTGTATGGGTATTAACATGAAGTATAATAAGTATTTAAGGGTTTTTGAAAAAAAAACAAATATATTTTTTTATAATTTTACTGCATGAATGTATTTTATATAATATGGGATCATTAATAACTTATATATTTAGTTTGTATTTTCAATTTTTTTTCTTTGGATTTATATTTAAACCACGTGATCTACTATCTAAATATTTCATTCATAATGAGTTATGATATCCTCATAAGATTTTGTTAAATAAAAATATCATTTCATTGACATAAATTTTTATTCCATGACAATCATTGTTCTACGTGTGATAAATCATTATATTTAATTATTCACAAGATATTTAATCATCTATCAATATAAAAAATGATGTTATTAATTCCAATATATAATCTCAGTGAATATATATCTAAAAAACTACGTCATTTTAATACAAAAATATCATCTCCATTAAAGGTAGTTTTCCATCAACTATTGTGTTTTTTATTAAAACAAAAGGTTTATCCTTTTAATATATTAAAATACAAATATAAATTTTATAATTTTCAATACTATTAAAATTTAAATTTTTCCAAAGGTATTTTTTATATTTAATTTTTACAATTAATTTGTACAACATTTTTATTTAAAGAATATTAAAACAAATTCAATTCCTGAACATATGTTTTATCATTCAAAACACATTCTATTTTGAAATAATTAAATTATTTAAAATGGTATATTATTTATGATTATTAATTAAATTCATATTTCTCAATAAAATTACTCTTTAATTTATTTTCAAATGAATTATGAATGTGGTTGGTAACATAATTCTTTACATGCATGATTAAAAATATTTTAAAGAAAGTATGTTGGGGATTCTCTCATTATATTAGAATTCTTATTTGAGGATATTAAATTTAATATTTCAAAATTATCTTCCAATTAATTTTAAATCTAGATTATTGTTAATTTAAAATTAAAATTTCCATTTTCTTAAAAAAGTATGTTTTTTAATATAAATGGGAATTACAGATTTCTAAATGGAATCAAAATTATAATGTTTTTTATAAGATTGATATATATATATATATATTGTATTTTTTGTATTTAAAAAAATTATTTCATTGGATATTTTATTATATTATAATTTTTAATTTCTAAAAAAGTCATTGTTGGTTTTAAGGGATAATATTTAAATGTTTTATCAATATCAACTATTTAATTTTAATGAAATAATTTTTATATAGTTTTCAATCCTATTATAATAGTGTGCTCACTCATATTTTTTAACTAATTTATTTAAATATCTAAAATAATTTATTGAAAATGTAATTCTATTATAATTTTTTATTTCTAAAAACCTATTTATTGGTTTTAAGGGATTATTTTTAAATTTTTTATCAATATCAACTATTTATTTTTAATGAAATCATTTTATTTAGTTTTCGACCCTATTATAATAGTGTGCTCACTCGTATAGTTTAATTATTTTTTCTAAATATCTATAAAATTTATTTTTAATCTATGAAAACTTATTTAATGTTTATTATGATATACAATGTTTATTTTCATTCAACTATCCTACTTCATTTCTCATTTTTTCCATATCTTCAACAAATATTTTTTTATGAAACTAGTGTATTTTCCAATGGTTTATTAAGTGATGATGGACATTTCAATATTTTCATGTTCTAATGGAATCGATATGTAAAAATGAATTTATTATATTTTTTGGGGCAATTTTATTTCCTCAAATACCTTGGATGACTATTTATATATCACAATAAAATTATGGGAATATGGTATTCATTATATTTATACTATATGAATCGTAATGTGGCTCATTATCAACTATGATATATTAATCACATAGGTAATTTATTTATAATATGTTTATGGTAATTTCATAGTGATTCATACTAATCTTTTTGAATCGGATTTTAACATCCTAGGTAAATAAAGAATATTACATTTTTATATTTATTAATATTTTTCAATTAATTATTAAATTTATTTTAATGGGGATTCTATGTCTGATGTGTACCCGATACAAAACAACATTTTTCTTCAAGATCTTACGTTACACACAACGTTGAGTTATGCTAAAAAATATTTATATAATATTATAATTTTAAATGGTAGTTAACGCCTAGATGTTGTATTAGATGAAATTAATAGAACTAACTAAAAAATTATTATACATGTTTGTTAAATTTTTTTACACTTATACAATAAAATATAGAGGCTTAAAATAAGAAAAGAATACTATGTTAAACACAAATTCACTCATATTCTTTAAAAGGCTTATTTACCTCATTATGGTGGTGAGACCTCGATAAATATAATTGTTTTAGCTTTTATACGTTCAATTAGACCATATTAAAATCTTATTTTGAATTGGGACACTAAAATTTACTTTGGTTAATTTTTTGGGATTTTCTGATAAAATTCATTTTTAATGAATAGTGAAAATACCGTATTTTAATTAAAATTTTCAGTTTAATATAATTTAATTATATGGTTTGATTATATTTTTAATTGGTTTTAAAGTTTAATTATAATATATTTTTACCAATTAATCCAATGGTGGTCATTGGAATTAATTTCACTTTCAAATTATACACAAATAAGTTTCAATCTTTTGGTAGATATTATTTATTTAAAACACACTACTTGTTTTGACAATAAGAAATGATTTTAAAATAATTAATTACACTTCTATGTTTTGAAAATTTTAAAATAGACATAATTTTTTAATTCGGAATATCAAATATAGCTTAGGCGTAATTTTTGGTTTTTTTCTTAAAACATCATTTTTTATGAATATTGAAACCACTAAGTAGTAGTTAAAAAGCTAAATTTTTCATTTAAATGAATTTTTATGGCTTTTGGGAATTTATTTTCAAAATCCAACATTTATGATTTTTATTGGTAAGTAATAATTTGTTCAATAAGATGAAAATACATTTTGGTGAATAGAAAATTTTGACTTTTATTTAGCGCGGTTAATGGTAAATAGGGTCATTCAATGTAAAAATAATATTATAAAAATAAAAAATTACCTTGAAACGTATCCTCACCTTATTGAATGAGTAATGGAAAACCATTGGCATCCTTGGGTATATTTTGGTACCCCATAGATCCACTTGGAAGTGATAATGACAATTCATATTTATTAATTTAAAATAAAGACAAAAATGACACAAACTAATATATTTTATAAACTAAATTTTTACATAGGGTTATATAAGATATCATTTTGATTATAAATATTAATTGGAAAGTTTATAATATTTCATAAATCATGGTATTTTTTATAAATTTAATATATCAAATAAATTAAATTATTTATGACACAAAAATGATGAAGTATTTAACTAATTAATAAATGATATAAATAAATATTATTAGAGATATTAATACAATATCCAAAACATATTAAATTATTATTGGATGATTTTATTTTGACCATGAGTCACCTTTTCTTCTAATTTAATGTGTTGTAGTCCTTTTGAAACGGAAGATAATTTTATAATAAAATAACATTTTCCAACATTCCTAAAGAGCCCCTCCTCTCACATATAAAAGGACATCAATTATAACCCATTTATCACACCACTCAAGCCAATAGGATCTTCCAAACACTACCAAAATAATATATGAAGATCCATATCTTCCTTATAGAAGCCTTAACTTATACAGAATGCACTTCATGAAGTTATTTTGGTTCAAACCAAAGGGGGATACCCAAATGAATGGTAACTGTTTCTCTAAATTATTTTCTTTTATTTTACTTCTCCAACCCCTAAACTCTATTTATTACTTTTTTATAAAGAAATAGTTTCATAAATATAATATTATGTTTTTATGATAAGGATTAAAACTACACTTACACACACCTCTATCTAATGGGTAAAGAATATAATGTTTCTGTGGATGGCATAGTAATGTCACATGAAACGCTGATTGTTCAATTATTTCCTACCACTTAACATGGTGGCCATTTAGATGGAACTATATTTATATATGACATATATTATGTTTATTTTTCTTTTATGTTCTTCATTTTCCATTTATATCATACCTTTATGGTTTCCATTATTGGTAAACAGAATAATTTCATTCGAGGAAGTGCGGACTACCGCCCCCTCAAAGTGATATGAATCGTTCATACAATATGTGGTACATATAATGGATGAAATTAATATTATTATATATAATAACATTCTAGAATAATAATTGAAATATATATCATTATGAATTTATTTTATTAAATATGATATAGAATTCAATGTAGTGTTCACGTGTATGTACGACCTACGGTCTCCATGAATGGTGCATTTCATTTATTATCTCCAAATGTTATGTTTTGTTAAAAATACACATATATACTGAATATATATGATATAATGGATATATAAATCATTAATATCATTCTGGATATAATGAACCATTGACCACATGAATGTCATGTAATTATAAGAAGTCCCTTTTTGACTCATGTACCAAATATCGACAAAATGACTGTTATTAACATTAATGGTTATTTAATGTTTATAACATTGTAATAAGTGATATGAAAGGAATTTTAAACTTGAAAACGTTTTGTAATAAAGTATAAATAATCTATAGTTTATTATTAGGGAAAATAAATAACAAACTAGTCAATTCGGACATGAGGTAAGGGACTTCATCTCAATCTCTTTTCATTGAGAAATATTTTTTTATACCAGAAATTATTTTATACGGTATATAAAATTCGTTAACCATTTATTTCATTTAAAGGGAATCTTTTTCTATGAGGCGTATTACTAAATGAAATAAAAATAGAATGTTTTACCTTAAGCGGAGACGATGACATTTTCCGCCACCGCGAGTATTATTTGATCTTGGGCTTCCTCAACTAGCTGTAATGTTTTTTGAATGAAAATAAATAACATAAACTCATTTAATTATTTTGGAATTGAAAATGGTTTTATAGATAAATTTTTTATGTGAATTTATTTAAATGATATATTGTGATTGAAACATGGAAATGATATCATTCGTTTATATTGATTTAATGTGTTATTATTTTATAGTGGTATTTGGACATTAGATGGGTGGTTACGTGATAAACCAAATGACGGGTGGGGCCGTGATAGACTAGGATTGATGGTTTCTTTTTAAAATCCAATGCATTGGTTCTAGAATTCGGTTGTATGTCTATTCTATTTAGTGATATGTGTGGAATTTTATCGTATGGTTTTTTCATTTAAGTGTGTTTATGTCTTTGTTACCTTTATCTGTTATGTGTTCTTTAAATGGGTAGTATGGTAATATTTTTTTAAAAAGGGTATGAAACATTATTATATTCAATGAAGAGTATTTACTACTTCATAAAGGTGAAAAGTATTAATAATGAAAATGTATTCATGGTATACTCGTTGTTTTCTAAAACAAACAGTTTTCCTTCATTGTGTATCCCTTACATAGATTTTTATTATCATCCCATGTTTTTGAAATTTTATCCACAGGACTTAACGATGAATACGGTTCAAGAATGAAATCCAGTAAAGGTCATGCTATCTAAAACATAGATCTACCCATGTTTCTTTTTAAGAGTTAATATTTTATGAAAAAGAGATAATGAGTAGTAGTGTCTACATGTAATACTCATGTTTTTATGTAATAGTTATGGCCTAATTATCTAAAACAATAAACCTAGAAAGATCATCTATATGAATTCTTCATTTATCTGAAGATAAAGTAATGTTAAATGCTAGGTCCTAATAGTTGGTATTAGAGGTCGGTTTAAAAAACTTTAGAGGATATGGTATTTTCTGGGTATATGTTAAGGATCCCATATAACCATGAAGGTTTTTAACACGTGGAAACTTCTGGTGGGTTATGGTAAAATATATTGATTGGATAAAAATACTTGAATAATGGTGGTTGATATATAAGAGTAATAAAAAAAATTTATGTAATCTTTAACCTACAGAGTATTCTTTTACTTATTTATTTATAATATTTTATTTTATGATTATCTATTGATTATTTTCGACAAATTACGGATCAATGTTCAAGATTGAAGGAAAAATATCACACACAACCTTCTTATCCCCCCCCCCTCGATGATTTAATCCTCACTATTATAGAAAAATGAATTTCTAATGATTTTGATAGCTTCCTGAGTATTAAAATCAAATGCAAGAAATATTTTGAGTTATCCAACACCATCCCTTTTCTGAAACAATTTTTTGGGTCATGGTATCATCAGAATATGATTTCAAGATCTGATCATTTCCATTTCTATCGAAAAGTAATATTATAGAAGTGGAGCGAAAATATTCTTTTTGAAATTTCTACTACATCCCGAAAGAAAAGGTAAAATTCTGATGATCATGATATCTGGATTCAAGGAATGATTTATTTTTTCATATCCATAAAATTTGAAGCATATTGGGATAGATATTTATAAGAAATCAGTATATTCGATTTGCTGGAATTATGTTTTAAGAAATTAGGTGTTAATTCATATTTAATGGATCAATAAAAACATTTAATGAGTCAGAAGTATACATAAAAGGGATTCAAGAGATATGATATATTTTAGTATGATGACATAATTAAAATTATTATGGCTCTTTTGATGATGGGATTACACTGGATAAATTTTTATATTATGTGTCACCATAAAGTTTGATATGTGAAAATGTTATTCAAGGAATATTTATCTTCTCTTTTCTTGATATAGTTATAAAGAAACATTTGGATTTTTATGATCCTATAATTTGAGGCAATTAATGGTTATTAAATTTGGGATGAATATTCTAGGTACCATATAACATTTTTTTTGAAATAAGTTATGGTTATTTTTGAGGTACTTATCTCATTTTTGGAAATGTTACAAAAATATTTAGGTTTTGGAAAATGACAACACATGGATGGTGTGACAACCTGTCTTGTTGGACAAAGTTATGGGAATCGAACCCACAACCAATGTGCAATTGGGATTTGTTGCCTACCATGGGACTACATGTTGTCCCGGGTTATTATGACTTATTCATTTTATTAAAATGATTTTATTGATAAATAATAAGTTGATTTGGGATCTTATTATTAATCAAATGGTTATATTTAGTATTGAAAAATGATTTTTTGAATAAATGATAAAGTTTAATAAGTGCACACTGGTTCTTGTGGCGCCCACCAGGCTGGTTCGAAGTTGTCTCACCAGATTCGGAGGCTTGGATACATCTGGCCCTCCATGATCTGCGAATGCATCGAGTATGCCAAGAGGTGTCATGTGTGCCATGTTCATGCTAACTTTGTGAATCGGCCACCGAAGCCTCTCTATAATACCATGTATTCTTGGACCTTTGTAGTTTGGGGGTTGGATGTCGTAGGAACTTACCCGCCGGCGACGACCCGCTAGTGCCGGTTTATCTTGACCGCTGCAGATTTTTTCTCAAAGTGGGCAGAGGCAATCCCGCTCCGGGAAGTCAAGGCTTGTTCTATCACTGACTTAGTGAGTTCCAATACCATCTATCAGTTTGGAGTACCTCACGCTATCCTCACGGATAAAGGAACAAACTTCCGAGCAGCCGAGCTGAAGAAATTGTACGATAAGTGCGACATTCTCTCTAACTACGCCTCCCGCTATCATGCGTAGGAGAATGAACAGATCATGGTGTTTATCAAAACCCTCTCTAACATTCTGCAAAATATGGTTGGTCAGAACAAGAAAAGTTGGCTGGAAAAGCTTCCCAATTCCCTCTGGGTTTATAGGATGACGACTCATAACTCCACCCAAGTGACTCTATATTCCCTGGTATACGGAGCTGAGGCTGTCCTGCCCATCGAGATCTAGTTTCCCTCATTTCACATGACGGTTTATGACCAGAAAGCGCCGGATAGAGTTTCCAAAATCCATCTAGCCAAATTGGATACGATGGACGAAAGTAGGCTTCATGCATTACATAACTTTGAAAGGAATCAGACCGTGATGGATTGAGCTTTTAATAAGAAGGTTTGCCTCCTCTCCTTCCTGCAAGGAGACCTGGTGCTGGCTCTTAGAGTGCCAATGATTCTTGGCAAGAAACCACCCAGGTTAGAGCCCAAATGGGAGGGGCCTTTTATTGTCCATAAGTTCTATCCCAATGGCGCGTATTCCCTGGTGACTATGGATGGTGAGCATGTCACACCTCCCACCAACGCTAGGTTCATCAAATGGTAATTTTCCCTAGCCACCTCGGTTTGAGCTCTAAGACCTAAAACTAAGATCCACCTATGGTCCAGCATGACCTTAAATTGTACGGTCCCGTACGACCCTAAACTGCACCTAGGTCCAAGCTCTAAGACCTAAAACAAAGATCCTCATATATTCCATCAGGACCTTAAACTGTACGGTCCAACAGGACCCTCAAATGCACCAGGGTCCAAGCTCTAAGACCTAAAACTATGATCATCCTATGGTCCAGCATGACCTTAAACGGTACGGTCCCACATGACCCTAAAATTCACCTGGGTCTGATCAATAAGACCTAAAACTAAGATCCTCCTATGGTCCAGCATGACCATAAACTGTATAGTCACACACAACCCTATACAGCACCTGGGTCAGAGATCTAAGACCTACAAATAAGATCCTCCTATGGTCCAACATGACCTTAAACTGTATGGTCCCGCACGACCCTAAACTACACCTGGGTCTGAGCTCTAATAACTAAAACTCATATCCTCCTCCAGTACCGCATGACCTTAAATTTCATTCGGTCCAGCATGACCTTAAACTACATTTTGCTCTACATCTGGGCTCTACGGTCCTGCATGACCTTAAACTGTACGGTCCTGTACGACCCTAAACTTCACCTTGGTCAGAGTTCTAAGACCAAGAACTAAGATCCTTATTTCATCCAACATGATGTTAAACTTTGTCTCAAGAACTACGTGTGGATTGATTCACATATTTATGGGATATATAGGACCTCATGGAAACATAGATGTCGGGTCCAGCCCCGTCTCATAGGAGATCCCACGATCTCCCAGTCACCTCGGCCTCTTTGCTTGTCCCTCCCCATGGATGGGATATATTGGAGTGGTACAGGGTTTTGGGAATTTGGCCTGCCCTTCTCCCAGGGATCCACCATCTTTTGGCTGCTCTCAGACTGAGCCCTTTGACACTTTCTAGTGGTCTGATGATGTGTTCAGAGTACTCTTTTCTAGGACCTGGAGTGTCATATTCGACTTAGGCAAGTTTTCGTCTGCTTGTCATGCTTCGTGTTCCCCTTCATTCAGGCCCCACCATCCTTCACACCCGGAGGTACCCCCAAGAATAGCTTGGATACAACTCCTAAGGGCTCTCCTACCATCACGGGCCAATGCCCCCGAGGGTTTCAGGCAAAAACTTGATACGAATCCCGTGTTGCGAATTTCGTCAGTGGTTGATGCTCATTTGTTTGCCCCCACCTCTAGGCTAACGCGATAGGATGATGTGTTTCGAACATGGTCAGCATTAATCCCCAGTCATCACACTGGATTTTGTGGGCCCTGAATGTTGGTTGCATGATTCACATTATGTTCCGCCCCACCATGTCAAGGTGGAATCTCGACACTCCATGTACTAACCCTCGGTACACCACCACACGTCAAAAAGAACAAGCTGCGTAACGGTGTCTCTTGGGGCTCCCGTGATCTGAGTACTATAGTATGTTCTTGGGTTTCTTCTTTACAGGTTGCGTGTAGCTTGACCCTCATCCCTATGGGGAATGAGGAGTCGCTCGTACATTGCGTTTTGAGCCCATCACAGCTGGGAGATATCGTCTCATGTCCCCCTCCTGAATGTCGAATCCTCGTACGCCCCTTTGGCCTGAGGCTCCTCTATCGGAATCGTGTGCAGTGATGGTAATGTGTTACACCCTCACCCGCATCAGGAGTGATTTATCACATCGTGCATGTTACCCCATGTCCAAACCATACGACCTTAAACTATACTGTTGGTCCTACCACATTACCTTAAACTGTGTTGTTGGTCCTACCACATGACTTTAAATTGTGATGTTGGTCCAAAGCATATGACCTTAAAATGTGGTGTTGGTACTACCACAAGACCTTAAACTGTGTTGTTGGTCCAAACCATATGATTTTAAACTATTCTGTTGCTCCTACCACACGACCTTAAACTGTGAAGATATCTTCTTGGCTGCACGAGGAAAAATGGCACTGCATTGTGATGACCGCCCCTTGGGGGACATCACGCTAGGTATTGGTCGATTACCATGCCGCTTTTCAATGCCTGTTATGGCTTGATTATTGTGGAGACACCATGAATTTATACCCTAGGTCAGTCTCCCCACAAAAGAAAAACCATTTACCTCCAAGAACAAACAAGATATATCAAATGCCGCTTATTTTGTTGTAAGGGCTAGACCCACACGACTCCTTCATCCTTACACAGGCGCCACATCGCGCCATGATGCCCTTCAAGAACTGTGTTTGACTTGATTCTTATCCTTATTAGATACATAGGAGAACCTGTGAACTTCCCCAGAGGCCCAGCCAAACGTTTCGTGTTCGGCCCCTCGTCATAACCACATCCCTGGGAGCACAAAGTAAGCAGGGCTTTGCCCCATTCGTGTTGGGTTTTTCAATCGCTTTACAGTGTGTCTCTCATTCCCCTTATCCTTTGTTCTATGTTCTAAGACCTAAAACTAAGATCCTTTCTTTGTCTTTCCATGACTCGCTCTCTCTTGTGGGATTGTACGGTGGTGTTCGAGATTATGTCCTCATTCACGTCAGGTTACTCATCGTTCTGTGCCTATCCCCAGATGAGAAGTGTCCCTCCTACCGCATGACTTTAAACTATATTTCTTCTAATATGACGTTAAACTGTGATTCTATAACTATGTGTGTCTTGATTCTCATCCTAATGTGATACGTATGAATGCCCAAACATTTCGTCTTGGGTCCATCCCCAGGGATTACCAAACCCCATCCCCCCTTATTGTCGGCCTCTCGTCCTGACTTCTTGGGAAGTGGTGTAATCGTGACATCTACCCTGAATAAGTTCAGGATGCCCCATAGTAATAATGTGAAGCGGACGTTCTCTCGCCAAAGAGGTCCTGCCTAAAATTTGGGACAACCCGTGATCAGGTTGGTACATCCGCCTAATGCGCCTACGCCATGGTGGCACAATTTCGGGAGTGTTGGACTCTGTTCGAACAAACCACCACTCCACCATCCATGCTTTGTGTGCCCCTTTATTCGGATCCTTGTTCTCTTTCATGTATGACGGGACCCCTTAATAGTATGGATGATAGACTTTGGTCCGCCTGCTTCCACAATATGGATGATAGACATTTAGTCCCTCTATTGTAGCAATATGGATGATAGACCTATGGTCTTCCTACTGCCCTGGGCCAACGTTCTGGAGGAATGGTCAGGTTTGACTGGACCCCCTAATAGTATGGATGATAGAAATTGGTCCTCTTACTGCCACAATATAGATGATAGACCTATGGGCCCCCTATTGTAGAAATATGGATGATAGACCTATGGTCCGACTACTGTACTAAGCCAACGTTCTGGAAAACTAACCGACGATATTTGAGTTAGGCCCCGCGTTTAGATCATGGATAGCGGTCAGCCATAATTTATTTTCCCCATTCCAGGAAACATGACATGGATTCTGCGTTTCCACCACGGTTAACGGTTATCATCCATCGTCGCGCCCCATAGTGTTCCAAATTCAGGTAGCGTGATTCACCTTTCTTTTCCAGCTCTCTGTGTTCGGATGGATTTCAATGCCCCCGGAATTTCCCCGCTTGTGTGTCAGAGCACATTGATAAGGTGATATGTCAATCGGTTTGAGGTCTTCACCTTAGAAATCCAGGCCCAATTTAGGATGCCTGAAGCCTGGTTAATTCCCCACAGTTGGAGGGAATGATAGCAAGAGTGTCCTTTGCTTCTCACTTGTGGTGCGAGCAACCGGAGATTACGGATGAGTTACTATTCGTTTCGGAATTATGTTCGAGCATATTAAACAAAGGGTACAGATGAATGGATTTTACATGTATTGGATTGAGATGATGATCAGTACAAGCAAGAAGTTCATGGGATGGCCAAAACAAAACCCATAAGGATCACCGTGTTGAATCGCTCTTTCCAGCCCTGCTACCCTTTGGCTGGTAGCCTCCAGGACAACTTCTCTCTCCTTGGAGACTCTCTCCTCAACAGCCTCCGCAGAGCGCAGCACGTCAATCATGACTTGTGCCTACGCCCGCTCGGTTTGATGTACGGTCATCTGGTGACTCACCTACCTTAGTTGTTCCTGCACGTCTGCCAGCTGGGCTGTCAGTTGCTCCACAAGCTCAGAGCATGTTGCAATGAAGGGCTCCTTATCTGATGTCTTCCCTTCAAGGTGTCGAACCTCCCGATCCACCCTCAGCAACGCTTGGGCTCTCGCCGATATTTCTCGACAGTAGGCAACATCGGTGCACCGGCTGCCCTCACGTATCTTCTTGGCCATGTAATCCTGGACCGTCAGATGAAGGCGCTGAGTGTCAGCCCCTCCAGCATACAGGAAACGCAGCTGGGTCTGGAGTGAATCCATCTGCCTCAGCCAATCCGACTGGGGTTGTTTGAGAAAGCACTGGATACACTTCCACCCTTTGTGCCATGTCATCTGGCTCACCTTGGCTGCCTCTGAGTCCGTGTCATCTATCTCCTCAGGGTCAGCGGGTTGGTATATAGGGAAGGCAGCCAGCAGATCGGCAGCAGGATCTGCCCTAGGGATGTCTATGTGAAGAAGAGGATCCTCAACGTCCGGGCGACCATCCTCTCTCGCCCCAGCAGTGACGGTGCCTCCACCAGCTTCCTACCTCGCCTCAAGAAAAGCATCGCTGATGTCCGCTGCACCCTACCCACCAATTGTCATGGCCAGCTCAGTGTACGGATCATGTTCTGAATGAGGTGGTATGTCTTCCCCTGTTCCGCTCACGGACGGCCCGGGCTCCGCAGCCTGACGATTCTCCAATGTTGAGATCACTGCGCAAGACGTACACTATTATTTGGGATCTATTGATACCAAGCACTAGTAGTAAAGCGTGAAACTTACAAGAATCCAGAACTTTGGTCTCCAGTGTTCGGGCCGATGAAGGAGCCGCCATGGTGGGAGACCCCTCTGCGCCTATTAGTTCAATGATGGGTGTCAGATCCCCATTTGTCTCACTGGTTCCTCTCCTCCCTCCTCTAGTGGGGACACCAGACCAACACTCAGATGCTCCTGAGTGAGGCATATAGATGGTTGGGAAATTGAAAATGAGAGTGGATGAAGAAGGAAAATAGGTGAAGATAGAGACAGACCTCGACTATCTCGGTTATGTCGAGATCAGAGCCGACAATCTCACTGCTCTCTCAGAGGCTCCCTTGGTAGGTCTCCCCCTGCGACCCCTCACCTTCGGGTTCTCCTTCTTCTTCATCTTCTCCTTTGCATTGGTCTTCTACGGTCTCCTCCTCCCCTCCGACTCCTCGTCACTATCGCCTTCTCCGGACAGCATCGCTTCTGGATCATGCTCCTAGTCGAGCATTACTTTCACTAGGAAAGTAGGATCCACACGCCGACCCCTTTGGAGAATGCATGTGTCCATGGTCGTTAGATAAGCATGCCACCGATGGAAGTTTACGTGATCGGTAATTAGAACCAGCCCGAACACTGGAAGGTGGATCTCGTTTTGTATTATCTTCTACAAGATGGATTCAATGCTTAGCGATTGCCGCAGGGTCATCCAGTCCGACCACAGTGCCGAGAGAATTACATATTGGGAAGGTTCGAGTAGGTATCTTATATGCTTCCCGAGCAGCTCCCTGGATGCCTCATGTGACCCCCCTATGGTCAACGAGGTCACGACGGCACTATGTGATGTTCCCGCTGCTGAATTCCCGACCTGTGCAGGCCTCGCTGCCTGATGCACCCCCTGGTTCCCCCCTTCCAGCAGCACCTTACCTTCTCCCTCGTTGCCCGGTTTCCATGTGAGTATCCTCATGTTGTCGGGATCACCTGCATAAAGCCCCTCAGGGTACACGATGGTCCAGTATTCGACATACTCGGTTTCTAGGCCAACGTCAACCCTGGTGGGAGGAAAATTAATGATGTCTCCAGAGCCGAAAGTGATAAACATCAACCACATCTGGTGCAGAACGCATGGGTTCTTCTCCTTCCAGACAGCCGTGAATACCTCCTTCAGCATTTGTTGGAGGCACCCGAATTTCCTCGTGAATCGGGATGGCACGTAAGGCTCATAGATCACCTTCCTATCGATCTGAGCCATGAGCACCCCACCCTGAATGCTCTGGAAATACGACTGCTGTTCCATAGAGCCTCACCCATTTTCCACCATTTGGTCAACCAGGGTGGGGAATGGGCTGAAGTAGAAGTTGATGAGGTTGCCAATGTGGATTCTCATGCCCTCCTCATCGAGCGTCATCGGCGCCACCCGAGCGATGTTTAGTATGGACGGTCGCAAGCCATTTCCCGAAGGACGGATTACTTTTGGGAATGTTTTCCCACCGAGATGAGTAGCCACCCATCCATGGAAGATCTAGAAGAGACCACATACTCTCCGAGGTGACCCCCTCGTGAGATGTGTCCTAGGATGGAATACAGCTTTGCCAGAATGAGGACCCCCCAAGTTGAACCGTTTGTTGGCAACGATGGTGCCCGCCATTACCAGTGTTGCTGGACGGACACCCATCCTTGCGTCCCGCACCGGCAGGAGCCACCCACTCAAAAAGGCAGTGAGAAACACGGCGTACCGGATGTTCGGGTCTTGGGTCTCAATGACGCGGTAGCCCAATGATTGGTACTTTCCCGCCTACAGGGTCCTCCAGTATGACCCATCCCTGCTCCTCTGAACTGCGGTTGGGCACCTTTTACCCCGTCCCATCATCTTGATGGCCGAATCCTTCTCAAGGAACTAGATTAACCAGCACTTGTAGGCAATGTATTTCAAGAAGTCCTTGACCCCCAGCCTCTCGTTGGCTAGCTCCAACGGGTGCCACGTCAGCATAGGCATCTGTGACCTGTCTTCCGAGGTGCTCTTTGGAGGAACAAATTCGTCTTATTGGTAGCCCTATTGTTTGATACCTCCGATGTAGTGAACATTCCAGAGACTGATTCCAACTTCCCCATGATGATGGTGGAATGTGTTGGTATCTGGAGACCACCGGGTGAATAGCACCAGCCCGAGCTCAGGTTGACAGAGGAAGTGGAACTACAACGTCCATACTGCCTCAAACTGGCCAATATGCCACAGTTCATCCCCGAACTGGTCACAAGTATGTCAAACCCAAAATGCCCAGGCACACAAGCTGGTGATGTTTCCCCCAGACCGCAGGTCCCAATCCTTCAGCCAGCCCTTCATGTCATCTGTGACACTTTGACGGAACATGCTTGCGTAGAGGGCCGGAGAATCCTCTGTGACAGGCTCGTCCCCGGTAATAGTCCTGGTCCTCGGGTTCAGGACATATACGTCCATATGTCTGGTTTCCCTGGCAGGACGGCCGTTGTTGGTGATGTTGTAGCGACGAAGCTCATCCTCCCAAGTCACCCATGACCGTTGTGTGTCCACCTCGAAGCCTAGCAGAGGAACCTCCTCCAGGATGCCAAAGTTTCAGAGCGGGAGGATGTCAGACAGGGGATACGTCTTCTGGGCCGGATTCCACAGATTGAACAAGGTTATGTTGTCAGAAACAATCACCTTGGAGTCATAAACCCCCTCAGTCGCTACCATTTAGGTCCTATGAGAGGTGACTTCCCCCTCATCAACTCGGTTTGCGGCCATCTCTAATATCTCGGGAGTTGCATGAAACTAGGATGTTGTGCGCAGAATCAGAGAGTGTTGCACGAAATCTGAAGTGGCGGCGTGAAATCCAGGAGATGGGTGCGCAATCGGCACACTAGGCGCGAAATGTCCCATGTAGGCGCGCATGTACGGCCAAAATTTTGATGAAATTCCGCATTACCAGAGCGTTTTTATGCACAGCTACAGGAGCAATTTCGCGCATGAGAGCGGTAAGCTTATCGTGAAAAATAGCTTGAGTACGGATTCAGGGCCTGGCGACCCTTTTTATAGGTGAGGCCAGGGTTTCACGCCGCGCGGAAAGATAATTATGGGCGGGTCTGTCGTTTTGCGCACCCATTGGAGTTTTGCGCGCATAGTGCTCAGGATACCCACCGCTTCGGCATTTCGGCTTTTCCCTCGGAATCCGACAGTTGCGACCTCTCACCGATCCTATTCCTAGGGGGGCATTTGTAGATGCCGAAAAAGTTCGTAACTCCTAAAGAAAGTTTCGAAATGGAAAAGAGAAGTCATATTCGGACTCAGAGGCCCGGGCTAGAGGCCCGGGAAGTGGTGCGTGAAATAAAGGAGGACATGCGTGAAAAAAATACATGCGCACGAAGCATCCCTAGGATGAGTGTAATCGAGCCGGTGATGCATGAAATTTTGCGCATCCTTGTTCCTCACGGTGAGGTTTTGCGTGCCGACAGTCCCCGCGTGGAAGATTTTGCGCGCAGCCTGAATTCTGCACCGCTCGGTGCCTATAAATAGAAGGCGACCCCAAACAGTTTGGGGTTGGGGAATTCAGAATGGATCCCGTGCACACAATTCGAATTCCCCCCGTGCGCAATATGACTTCCAGGTAATTCCCCTTTTCGCGCAACCTTGCCCTGGGGTTCGCCTTTGCGTGCAAGTCCACCAGTTTAAGTGAATTTTCCCCCTCCTCTGGGTTTTTTCCTTGCATACAATCATTTCCACATGTGTGAAATTCCCTTCCACGCACACAATACCTTGCACACAGTCACCTATCTGCGCAATACTTTGACCCTATTGCGTGCCATCCTGGTTTTTTGTGCGCAAATCTTCTCTTTGCGTGCAACACCTCAGACCATATACCTTGACGCCCCTTGGCTGCCTCTCCACACCGGCACCCGATGTCTTCCCTCCCACGCATGCGCACCATGCGTTGTTTTCTCGTACTGCCTTCCAGGCTCATAAGAAGTAACCTCAAGGTCCCTTGGGCGGTGTTTCCCATTGCGTTGCTTTGCCTTATGCTTCTCTGCATAGGCACGCTAACGACTATTCCTTCTTCGTATAACCACGCTAACGTGGACCCCTCAATGGTTCTCCCTGCGGCCCCCTTCGCTAAAGCCTTGTCGATGCCTTCCCTCCCACATGGGGTAGAGGGAATTGGGAATGTAAGCCCTAGGGGTGTGGAACGAACCCACCTCGTCCAATCTTCCGGACGTTAAACTACTAAGCACCTCGTCCTTAACACATGACGTTAAACTATGGTCCGACCCCGTGCTTCGCACACAGGGTCGCCCCTAGCTCGGACATTTTTTACACCTATCGTCTCCACGGGAATGGAATATTCCTCACATGGAATCAGATCCTCCTTGTCGTAGTGGCGTTTGTCCACGGAGGAAAGTCTACCTCAGAGCGTAATCCCTTATCCTCTCATGTGAAAGGTTGCACCCGTGCATCTCCATACTTCCCCCCGCCAAGGCCAGTGGAGTCCCTTTCCCACTGTTCTTTGTCGCACCATGGGCCTCCATCTTGGAATAATCCCCAGTACCCAGGGCCACAAAACATGCAGAAGCCCCTGTTTCCTCTTTGGTCCGCTCAACGCGTAAGCCCCTTTCCGCTTCTCACGGACATACCCTTCGCGATGTGATCGTCTGGTCCCTGCTGCCTATTGTTTCTCACACCAAACATGAATCGTGTGGGATTAGGGAGTGCATCGACCATGAAAACCACCATGGGACACCTCAGAGCGCAAGCCCCATCCCATAAAACTACGTGGGCTTTGATCTGTGCTAAAACATGGTATGTAGGAAGCCTCACGAGGTTCAAGCCCACCACCCAGTCGTCCCGACCTCTCCACATCGGTTCCCCGACCACCATGGGCCGCCTCAGAGCGTAAGCCCCATACACACCATGGGCTGCCTCAGACCATAAGCCCCATATTCCATGTCCCTCATGACGTTAAACTATATGCCCTCTTCCCGTATGACGTTAAACTGTATGCCCTCGTCCTGCATGACGTTAAACTGTATCACGTCCGGTATGACGTTAAAATGTTTCTTGTCTCAGATGATGTTAAATTTTATTCCCCCTCATGGGTCGTCTTAGAGCATAAGCCCCATGTCTCACACCCATGTCTCATCCTGACATTCCCCTCGAGCCCATGTGCCTTGGAAAGAGAATACCCTTGCCCAGAGATCTTACATCCTCTAGGCTCCAATCCATGCGTTCATTCTCACGGGTTTCCTCTTCAGGTGTCCCACCATATCACCGAACTACTCGAACATTGATTCCCTGCCATGGGGATACATAGGAAGCCTCCACGAGGTTCAAGCCCGTCACTCCATCATCCATCCTGATCCTTACCCGGGCCGCCACATCCCGGTGAGATCATGACACCCCATCCCACTCCATGGTATCCGAGAATCCGCCCACGTGTTGTGCCCAACATTGGTGTTCCCCCTAGGGGGTCCTTCAATCTGATCCACTCTCAGTGTTTCGATCAGTCTGATCAATCTCCGCAAGACATAAAACTCGCGGCATACCCCGTGTTAAACATGGGAAGTCGAGGAAAACCTCAGATGGTACACATTCCCCGCGTTCGATGTGGGATGCCTCGGGATTCCACCCCCTCGAGAAGCCCTCTAATAAGGGACAGAAGACAGACAAGTTGTTCCCCAGCGTCAAGACATGCCAACGACAACCCAACATGTCCATTATCCTCATAGAAGGTTGCTTCCCCGACAAGACCCCTTGGAGAATCTCGACAGAAGCAGCATAATTAACTGGCGTCCATGTAGATATGGCGCCGGGAACGAGCTTCATGAACCCGTCTTAAATCTATGAGGGAGACCCGGACTAGGTGACGAGCTCCGAGGAGGAATCCACGGAAGGAAGAACCGACATCCCATCATCCCGGTTTCGATCAAGGAGAACACGTCCCTGAACAAGGAACGGATGCTGCCCGCCTTTGGAAAGCGGGAATGCGGGGAAACGAGCCGCGCGTCCTCCCAATGCGTGATAGACACGCGTGCGCGCCCCGGCGTAAAAGCGTCGGAAACACTATTGTATTTGAAAAAATGAATAGAACTAACAAAAATAATATTATAAATGTTTTTTAAATTTTTTTTACATTTATCTGATAAAATTTATTTTCTTAAAATAAAAAAAAAGAATTCTATTTTAACCATAAATATTTTAATATTCTTTAAAAAGTCGATTTATCAGCTTTTGATATGGAAACCTCATTATATCTAGTTTCAGTCACATTTATATGATCTATTTGATGAAATAAAATTATTCTTCAGAATCAGAACACAAATATTCACATTGGGTAATTTTTTGGTATTTTTATGATAAAATTCACTTTTTATTGAATAGTGAAAAATATTGTATTTTAATTCAAATATGCTTTTTAATATAATTTATTAATATGGTTAGATTGTCTGTTTAATTCGTTTTAATGTTTTATTAGATTATGTTTTTACCATTTAATCCAATGGTGGTCATTGGAATTAATATTACATTGAAATTGGACATAAACAAGTGTCAATCTTTTGATAGATATTATTTCTTAAAAACACGCTATTTGTTTTGACAACAGAAATTAATTTCAAATTAATTAATACAACTTCTATGTTTTGAATTTGTAAAAATTGATATCATTTTTGAATTCAAGAATATCAAATAGATCTTAGGCTGGATTTTTGGTATTTTTCAGAAAAACAATAATTTTTAATGAATAGTGAATCCACTAAATAGTAGTTAAAATCTAACATTTTCATTTAAATGAAATTTTACCAATTCTGTGAATTGAATTTTAAAATTATGATATAAATGGTTTTTATAAGTAATTAAAATGTGATACATTAAGATTAAAATAATTTTTGGTGAATAGTAACTTTTGACTTTCATTTACCACTGTTAAACGTAAATAGGGTAATTCAATGTAAAATGATTATTATAATAATACAAAATTACATTAACACTTGTCTTAAAATTATTGGATGAGTCATGGACGACCATGGGCATCTATGGGCTGATTTGGGCAACCCATGGTGCCACTTGGGAGTGATAATGAAACTTTAGATTAATTAATATAATGTATTGAAAAAAATTGACACAAACAAATATCTTTTAGTAAATAAATTTTTACATAAGGTTATATAAGTTATATTTTCAAATATCAATATTAATTAAAAATTTAAATACATTTCCAACATCATGGTATTATTTTATAATTTCTAGACATCAAATAAATTAAATTATTTTTTCCACAAAAATGATATAATATTTACATCATTAATAAATGATTTAAATAAAAAAAATTATAAATATTTAAACAATATCAAAGACATGTCTAATTCTTATTGGGTGATTTTATTAAGACCATGCGTCACCATATCATTGAATTCAATGTGTTTTGGTCATTTTTAAACCCATTATATGTTTATTATAAAATAGCATTTTTAAAAATTTCTAAAGATCCCTTCATATCCATTATAAATGGAAACCGCTTCTAACCCATAACTCACACCTCCCTATCCCCTTGGATCATCCAATCTCTAGACACATAATCTCTCAAGATTCATATCATCCTCTTTGACGCCTTACCTTAGGCCGAAGGCACTTAAATATGTTTATTTGGTTCAAACCAAAGGGGGATACCCGAATTATAGGTAACAATTTCTATAAATTATTTTATTTTATTTTACTTATACATCCCATAAAATCGTTTTATTATTTTATTTTATAACAAAAATAGTATACAACATATATTAGGATGATTTTATGATAAGGATTTGAAATAAACATACACACAACTCCATCTAATGGGTAAAGAACATATTGTTTCTCTGGATGGAAAACTAACGCCTCAATAAACGATGATTGTTCAATTATCTCCTACCGGCTCTCATGGTGGCCAATAACATGGAACTGTATTTATATATGATATATATTATGTTTATGTATTCTTTATTATTTTTATTTTCTATTTATAGAATACCTTAAAGGTTTCTATTATGGGTAAAAGTGATAATTTAATTTGAGGAATTGCGGATTACCACCCCCCGAAGTGATATGACTCGTTCATACAATATTTGGTACGTATAAATTATGGAGTTAATGATATTATATATAATACTATACTGAATTATAATATACCTATGTATCACTATGTTTTTATTCCATTAAATAAAAAATAGAAATGAAAGTTTCCTTCCTGCATACGTCTAACTTACTTTGTCCATGAACTCGCATTTCATTTATTATTTCTAAATGTTATGTACTGTTATGAATACATAAATAAACTGAATATATATGATATATATCATATTTAAATCATGAATATCATTCTAGATATTATGTTCTTTTTACCACATGAAAAACATGTATAAGAAGTCCATTTTCGACTAAAGTACCAAATATCGACAAAACCACTATTATTAACATAAATAATTACATAATGTTTATGACATTGTAATAAGTTGTTTAAATAGAATTATAAATTTGAAAAAGGTTATTAATAATGTATAAATTAACATTACTCTATTATTCATGAAATTAAATAATGAACTGGTCATGTCGGACATGAGGTAAGGGACTTCTTCTCAATCTCCATTCATTGAGACATATTATGTTTTATACAAAAATTTCTTATATATGGTATATAAACACCATTGAATTTTCATTTCATTATTAAGGAATCATTTTCTACAAGCCATTATACTCAATGAAAAAAAATAATGTTTTAAAATAAGCATTGACAATGACCTTTTCTGCTACCACGAGTAATATTTCATCATCGGCTTCCTTAAAAAGCAGTAATTTTTTTTAAAAGAAAAAAAAATACTACGTACTCATTTATGTATTTTTGTAATGAAATTGGATTTGAGAAAGGATTTTTTTTCAATATATTTAAATAATATATTGTGTTTAAAATGTGGAAATGTTATCATTCTTTTATATTGATTTTATGTTTTATGATTTTATAATTGTAGTTGGAATTTTGATGGGTGGTTACGTGATAAACCAAATGACGGGTGGTTCCGTGATAAACCAGGACATGTGATTATGTTATAAACTCTAATTCATTAGGTATGGATGTCAGCCATGTGGAAATTCCATTTAGTGATAAGTTTGGACATTGACCATATGGTTATTCTATTTATGTATGTTTATGACCCAAGTTACATTTATATGTTATGTGTTCTTTATAAGGGTTTTATGGTAATAGTTTGGTTATAAAAGTGAAAGTCCTAATCTTTTATTAAGTGAAGAGTATTTATTACTTTATAAAGGTGAAATATATTACATATGATAAAGTATTCATGGAATAATTTTTGTTTTGAATAACTAATAGTTTTCTTCTTTGTGTATCCCTTACTGATATTTTTATTTGCATCCCAAGTTTTTGAAATGTTTTACATAGGACATAAAGATGAATAATGGTCAATTATGAGATCAAGGAAAAATCATTCTATCTAAAACATGGAACTAGACATGTTTCTTTATATAATTTTTTATTTTATTAAAAATAGATACTGAGTAGTATTGTCTACATGTAATATTTAACTTGTTATATAATAGATATGGGCTAATTCTATAAAACTCTAAACCTGAAAAGATCCTAAATTTGAAGTAATGAGTTAACTCAAGATTATGTAATGTTTAAGGATGAGTGCTTATACTAATTGTGATATTTGGACATAACCGTAAACAATCCATAAATTACATCTTTATACAAAATTTAAATTTCTTTCATTGTTGAATATATCATAGGTTCGAAATTTTAGGTAATTAGTTTATACCCCCAAAAAAAATTAAATAAAAAATTTACAGTTTCACTTAGTATCCTATTTCCTCGATTGAAAATTTTATGATATAACATTTTTTATTTTTAAGACATATCATCATAGTTTTAATATTCACCTCATCATGTTCCCTACTCAACTAATAAAATATAAGATTTTTTTAAATTCATTGGCTCGGAAAAAAGAATCATTGAGGGAAATATAAAATAAATTTAATATTACTATTAGTTGATGGATATTGATTATAAATTTATTAATTTTTAATAAAAACTATTAAAATAAAGAATGGAATTCCTTCCCAAGAAATCATTTTCTCTTCCTAAAAAATTTCATTTAAAATTTCATTAGAGATATTATCGGAAAAAATAAAACTCATAAATGTTTCATTATAATCATGAAAAACTCATGAAATAAAATTAAAAATGTTATAAATTTCACACATATGAATTATATTAAAAATTAAATCATATTTAGTCTCAATAGATATCCTTGTTAAATTATAATATTTTTCTAACACCCCATATCAAGAAAGAAAAATCTTGTAGATATAATGGGGAAAAATTTATATATAATTCAAACAGTCACCATAGAAATTTGAATTTCATACAAGAAAAAAATAATAATATCATAATACAAAATGACAAGGGAAATTTAGTAATCTGTAATGTGTAAATTACAATTTTATCCCAAAAAATTATCCAATTATAATTTTATTCATTCATAATTGACCCTTGGTATAAAAAAGAATCATAAATTATGTTGTTTCAAACAAAAACATCCCAGAAAACTAATTTTGATAGGTCATGTGTTCTTAAAAAGTATATCTTTAACAAAATAAATGATTTTTTATTTCTAATAAAATATTATTTCCATCATAGAATATTATTCTTGAATGAAATTTCTTCCATTGGAAATAACCCATGGTGATGGAAATAATATTCTATCACAATTAACTACAGAATTCATACTATATATAAGAAAATAAAAATTAAAAAATAAACAAAACATAACACTATGTATGAACAAAATTGATTATATGAAATATTATACATATGAATTAATAATCCTCCACATTTTATGTTCCTCGAAAAAACATTATAAAAGGTTTAATAAAAAATAAATCAATCATTACTCATAAATATTACATGGTGGATGGACATACATCCTTATACTTGGTTCATGTCATTGAATGTACCTCATTATATAATTTTTATACTTTTGTTACCATCGATGTTGCTACTCCTCCTATAATGGTTTGTTTTGATGAAGCTCTTGAAAACCCCAACATAATCATTCTATAACCACATTCAGTTATAATATGTTCTCCTCATACTCTATAGATGTCAATTATGTCTCTACAAAATCCCTTATTTAGTTGGATTATGGCCACACATTATTTTCATAATAGATGGTTGGAATCAATTGATAACTGATGACAACCACATAGCCTTTTAGGATACCATAATGAGTCCCCATTATCCATAACAACTCATCAAATCTGGGAACATTAGTGTCCTGAAAATTTTCCTCTTCTAGACACACATCATGTGTAGGATATATTAAGGCTTCATATGACTCCTTCAATGTCATTTTAAATGTAAAAATGATAAAATTATAAATTTTTTTTAATTTTAAAACTAAAAATTCTATTGAATTAAAATGCATATTTTTTTTACAAGAAATATCTCTATTTTCTAGATAATATTACATTATAATGAAAAATATAATTCTATAACATCAACATGCTCAAATAACTATATGAATATAAAAGAAACATTTATATTTTAATATATATATATATATATATTATGATAAAATTTACATATTATATGTTATTAATGAATACTAAATGCATCACTACCAACTCTATACATGACCTCCAGCCTACCGCATTTTTTCCAACATATTGATGACCTCCATATAAATTTATCTCTCAAACAGTATGAGAATTATCAATACAAATAATTTTATGAGAGGTATTCTGGTCAATGGTCATAAAAGAGATAATAAAAATTATGGAACTATATTTCTCCATGGATCTCTTTCTCAGTTGTGAAAAAACAATCTACAATTCCCACACATAAAAATCTTCCAAGACACACTAATAAGAGATCTATTTCATTCTTTCATGAGAAGACATAACCCCTAAAAATAATTAATAATATAAAGTAAATAAAAAATTAAATCTAAAAATTATTATTATTTATTTATATCTCATCCAATTTTAAATCATTGAATGATGAACATGAATGGAAATTTGATCCAACATCCCCCATGGTTTAGAAAAAATAATTGTAGAAAATCAAACCCCCATCTAAAAACGATATATGAAAAATGTGAACAATATAACAAATAATAAAACAATTAGAAAAAAAATTAATTAATTCTAAAAATTTAAATTAAAAAATAACATAGATAAAAATATAAACATTCTTCTGCATGAATGGATATAAATTAATATGTGAAAATCAATTATTAACACAGCTGGGATTCATCAATATCACTAGACAATTACCCCTTTGAAATGACGATGAACAGTATAAACCCACAAGATTTATGATGATACATTCTAATGATCACTATGAATAAAATATTTTTTTAGGCTTCATATAATCTCATCAAAATCATTATCATCCGAATAAATATACTAATGTTATCTATAATGATGTAAAAATGTATAATGTGTTAGTCATTCCTGTAACCATCATATAATAATAAAATTAATCATATTCATCATAATATTAGTGTCTTCATATTTCAAAATCATTATATTATACCATAGAATCATTGATTCCAATAGAAGATTCATATTCATCATCTCTTTCAATTTAAAATTAATTTACTACATCATTAAAATTTTCAACCCCATTGTCCAATAAATATAGGGTTTTATCATCAATATTTTTCCCTCTCAAAAAACTATTTATTTGTTGTTGTCTATTAAAATATTTATATTCCATAAATTTTAGAAAAAAAACAAAATAAAATTTCATAAATTGATTTTAATGATATTTCTATTTTATAATTCTCCACCATTAAATTTTTTCACTTGAAGAAGCACAAGAATTTTAATTATAAATTATTTATTATTTATAATCTAGCATCAATGGTTCAATTACTACAATAATCCTTTTATAATTAAGGAAAATGATTCTATGACATGAATAAATATGAAAGACTCTATAAGTATCAATTCAATTGAATTTAAAAATCATTATATAATTCTATCATATATAAGAAAACAAAATTATTATATCCAAAAATCAATACATGTAACCTTCATATTCTTAAAGATGATACCCATTCATAAAAATAATAGTATTCATTTATTTAATTCATTATTTTCACATGTAAAAATAACAGAAACCAGTCACCACATATGCATTATATTTAACCAATTTGGATAGTGGATCACCCAATACACATAATTGATTATCAATTTTATTTTCATGTTATGATACCTAAATATTTACAATTTAAATATATGTTAAAAATAATAATTTTTCTAATATTCAACTATATGAAATTTACATTACCATTTATTGAGTCTAGAATGGTAATTTACATTGTCAACATCCATCACAATAAAAAAATGTAAATTTTTGTATCTATATTAATATATGATCACCATATAATCTACAAATTAAATTATATTAATTTATTAATAATATAATAAATATGTTAATGTATGCCACATAATATGAGTCAAGTCATTTATTCACATTAATAATAACATATGTATGTATTTTCTATTTTTCAACATTGAAAATCCATCACTCATGAACTCCACTAAAGACATGTTCATATTTATTAATAAATTATAATTAATATACCATTGTATAATTAACATCTGTCATTATAAACCTTTTGAATAAGTTATTATTAATAATCATTTTGAAAATAATCAGATCCTAAAAATAAAATGTCCTATTTAAAATATGATTCTTTTGATAACCATACGTCTAATTATATGTTATTTACCTTTTTCTACAATTTCATCATGAATATATTGTATGGGTACATATATCTAAATTAATGAAATTAATATTATTTAGGATCGAGAGAATCAAAGGTGAAATACATAGATGGTTCCCTATAGTCTATGATTTATGAATGGGATAGAAATTATGGAGCGGAAATTGAATAAATAATATTGTAAAAGGGTAATTTCATACATTTAAAAAAACATTGAAGGCTTCTCGATTTGGCTATATATTTTTTAACACCCCCAACCAACCATACAGTCAACCCTACCTATGAAAAGAATATCAAAAGTATATGATATAAAGTTTAGGAAATGATGTCTGAACAATGAAAAATGGAATTTTAAATCCTCTAAAATCCATTACATGGGTTCCATATATTTCATATGGATATATCTGTATTCCATGAACCCAATAACAAAATATCGGTCACCCCCATTACATTTTCTTAAGAACCCACATGGTTTCCTTTAAACATGTTCTAGTTGGGCACCTCAACCATACACCATAGAAACAGAAAAGAAAAACCCTATGATTCATCTAGCCATATGGTGTTAACTAAAAAATGCATAAAAAACTTTTAAACTACTAAATATATTCTCCATAAACTCCAAAATATAAAAACACTCCAATAATTTTCTCATAAACCCTTCAATCTCTCAAGACATAAAATATATGAAAACCACCCCTAAAAGTGTATAATACTTTTAAAATCTATGCATAAATATAATATCAAGAAAAATCACCACAATGGTTCAACAATTAAAATTTCCTCCAAATTATAAAAACCATAATAAAGAGTGTAATTACATATTTCTTTAGTTAAGGGGATCAATGTGTGTCAAGAAGTGAGGAGTAGTGGTTCCCTTTTACAAGTTAGGTGAGTAGATCAATTTTACATAATTTTACCATCAATATAATATAAATAACTTTTTTATGAGAATATAGAATCTAAAATATATGACTTAAAATATTACAAAATGAGATATCTAAACAAACATATCCAATAAATTAAATATATTTTTTATATTTAAATCATTATCCTATAGTTAAAGCAATTTTAGAAATGTGAACCTTTTTCATGAGGACATGTAATTTACTTTGCTAAATATTTTTTATGACCAAAACCAAAATATAGTATATAAGAGTAACATGTTGATTGAAAATATAGATTCAATTTTTTTGTTGAGATTAATATTTAATGGTGAAACTAATTATAAAATACAGAATAAAATGTTATAATTTTTTTTAGAAATAATTTATCCTTAAGTATATAAATGAATTTAATATTATTTCTTAAAAATTAACAACTATTAAATAATTTTTAATAATTTTTTGATATAGTATCTACAAATTTTCTCTATGTCCTTAAAAATAGTTATTAATTTAATTTTTTATGAATATAAATGATAATGATGATCTAAATGAAATTCATTGAAATATACATTAGGGTAAAAATGACGATGATTATAAAAAATTAGAGGAAGGTTTACATATGTTCTTCTGGCTGAGAAAATGTCCATTGAGTACTTAAGAAGACTATTAATCATTAAAAGTTGAATCATACAATGAATTTGTTCAAGAGAATTCTATGAATTTCATTGATTGGGAAAAGAATAATGTAACATCATCTGGTGAAGACAAAATACGTGAAGAAGCCTAATAAGAACATTTATTAAAATCATAACAATAGGTATTCCTTGAGAGAAATAGAATTCACATGAAATATATGCTCATATTGAAATATTATAAATATATAAATGTTTATAATTATATTATTTCTAATTTTCATGTTTCTTCAATAATTATTAGAATTTTTGGGTCGATAAAAAATGTAGAGGTCCTTCTTTAAAAAATAGAAGTAAGATTCAACTGGTTGAGTCATGTACACCATTACAGAGATAATTTGATGTTATTTACTATTATTTTATACATTAACTACACTATTATAATATTTTATCATAGTTATGGTGCATATCAGAAGGATATTTCTAGTGTTCTAGAAACTGTGGGTCTGAAGACTCCAAATACTATGACAACATGCGACTTCCTATAATAATTAAAGAGTAAGGGGAGAAAAAAATCAAATAGATTAAAATAACCATCAATATATAATAGATATTTTCTATTGAAATGAAAAATAAAGAACCCTTAAATAGTAAAAAATTACCATAAGGCAGAAACTTGGTGTTAATGTTACCAAATAGGCTAGTGTGTAAATGGTTTTACGAAAAAATATCTTAGATATGCTATATATATCACAAAACAAATAGAATAGGTAAAATTGAAGATAAATGAAAATTATTTGATAGATTATATCTGTATTAATGTAATATGAAAATAAAAATTAATGACTCAAGACATTGGTTATTGTACTCATATAAATGGTGATGTCAAATTTTTTTGACATTTTTAAGACAAAATCGCGAATCATTAAACATTGGAAATGAAATTTACTTAATGTCTACAATAGTTTTTGGTGTTTTTCTTAATTATATTGAGTTTAATTCCAATGATGTCCTTTTAAATGTGTAAAATAAGCACAGATTACCAATTTTAAATGAAAATTATGTTAATATAAATGGAGAATATTTTTAGAATGATGTACATATTATTTTTTTCTCAATGGTTTGGAAATTAATATTTGAATGTATAAGACTAATATAGAATAAAAATGAAATTAAAATTATGAGTGACTCTTATTTTTTATTTTTTAATGTGTAGAATGATTAATAGAATACAAGACATGTTAATTCTACCAAAAGAATAAGAGAATTATTTAGACATCGAATTTCACCCAAATGGTTCATTGATTGAGTAAATATTTATTATTATTGGTCATTGATTAATATCTATATTTTTTCTGATACATTTTCATTGAAATTTTAAGTTTTGGGGGTGATAGAAGTTAGTTTATAGTTGGAACATTATTAATAAAAATCATATTCCTGGCTTAGATAACTATGCAGTCTATGATAGTATCACCAGGAAAACAAATAGTTGGGAACATGGGTTGGGAAGATAATGCGACAATAAAATGTAACCATATCAATGAATCCAAATGAACTCACATGATTAGTGCATGGTTTTTAGAATTTTCTGCCTACATAGAAAAATATTCTTATATTTTAAGATAATTTTATTTCTTAATCTACCCAAGATCAGTTTAACCCCTCTCACCCTAAAAAATCCTCTATCTCGGTCCAATTAGCCAATGTTGAACTATACATATCAAACAATCTCCTATAAATCTAATTTTAAGGAAATTTGGTGCTATATTATTTTAGGAAACCCAAAGTATGTGTCTCTACTCATTATCATTTGGCATCTCCCCTTTTTATTCTTATATTTCATTTTTACATTACGTTTGTCATTATTTAGATTTGATCTAATCCAAATAATATTGAATTAGAGTTTTTATTTATGTTTTGTACATTCGTCTATAGGATCTAATATGTATTTTTATTTTGGATTATAACTTTTTCATGGTGAATTCAAGGGTAATGTCAAGTGGTGAATATAGTTGTTTTGCTTAGAAATTAAAATTATATTGTTTATAAACTGAATTATCTAATAATTATTCCATAATTTTTTTACCATAATGGGTTTTTTTATGGTGAAAAACTTTTTGAAATGGATTTCCATTGTTTTACTATTTTCTAATGTCATGATTGGAATATGGTGTTTTGGAATATAGGAAAGATGATCACTGTGGTTTATAAAAACAATAAAAAACATGGAAGTCATAGGTTCCTAGGTGAGTGGGCTTAGAAATGTACATTCACACCCTATTATTCTAAAATAACCATACAATAGATATTATATACTATAGACAATAATGACGTTAAATGAGCCAAGATATACAATTAAAACATTAGTAATTAAATGAGACTATTATAACATATATATTCAAATTGTGGGTGTAAATTGGATTGAATAATTTATGATATTTGTATTTCCTACAAGAAATAAATTATTTGACAAAAACTCAAGAAGTACACACTCAATTTTTAATATGGACTTTTATATATTTTCTTTAAACCTTTCATTCAAGAATTATTTTTGTTAAATATTTTCTTTATATATTAATAAAAACAATTTATGAAAATTTGGAATTTTTTACATAAAATATAAATTATTATCCAAATAATATTATAAAAATTAAATTTGTTAGAAATTTTGGAATTTTTTTGGAATGTTTGATTTTTCATTTAATAGAGAATGTTACTAATTATTCTAATAATTTCATTTTGTTCTATATATTATTAATTTTAAAATATCCATAATATTTTGGATTTTTTAATAATGGTACATATAGACCCTTAAAATAATAATAATATAATTGATTTCATTTGAATATTTACTTTTAATGATCTTGGTAAATGTTAATATTCATTGATAAAACATGATTTAAAAAAAACTATTTTCAAATTCATATAGTATTAATGTTTTAATTAAATTAATTAATACTTAGTAATGAATGAATTAATTGAAAATTATAAATTATAAATCTCTTTAGATGAATTAAAATTCATTTAGTTAGGTTGATTATTCATATATTTAATTTAATATCACTTGATGCCTAAAAATTAATTTTTTAAACACAATTTTCACTATGTTTTTCGAGATAAATTTTTAAATTTTATTATAAAATTTCACTGAATTTAATTTCTCAAAATAGTTTCCACATTTTCAATCAGAATAATTAAATTTATATAAATAATTAAACATATTTTTTCGTCAAAATGAATATTAAGAACAGTAATAATATGCTCCGATGGTTAATGTAACAACTAGATTATCGGGGGTTAATCAACAATTATAATGTGAGTAGCATGTTTAAAAAAATATATTCTTTAATTTTGGATGATTGGATCAACAATATATCCCCTTAATGCTATTATTTATAAATTTCTAGGGAACATGGAATGAGAGTTTCATTCCACTAATGATTATTTTTTGGTATAAAAAAATCACTCTCTCTAATTTATAAAATGGAACCTCCTAACCTCCACTTTAGACACTTCATTATTTTTTTGGGTTGGTAAAATATATACATAAATAAAATATTTATTCCCTTACACACAACATATTATCATTTTTTTAATAAAAAATTATATCTATGATGGATTTTGGTATAATCCTAAACTGGTGTCTCAGACAAGATATATATTTCTTATCAAATAATTTTTATTTTATTTAATCTTACACCACCATAATATATTAATAAATATTTCTAATAAAATTTTATTTGTAACTATCATATAATATTATTGTATTTAGTTAAAGGTATAACCTAAATCCAGTGCCTCTTCAATAAAATGGGAATTGAAACCTTCCATCATTTTTACGGTGACCTACCGACAATAGAACTGATGTAATTAATATTTCACCACTTCTAATTATTGACGTTAATTATGATTGATATATTTATGAAATATTATATTCTTGTAAAATTAATTATTTGGTAAAACTAATATATCATACAAACTTCTTACCATATAATACATTGAAAAGTGATAACATAATTCATCTTTATATTGGATTAGAGTCTCATGAAGCAATTCAATTCGTTTATATTGAATTACAATGATGTTATTGTAAACTCAAATGAAATAAATAAAATTATATTTATTATTTTATAATCATAATTAAATGTTTAAAAAAATTGTTTACATTCTATCTTAATCTTTAAAATATGAATATTTCACTAGTGTGTCTACGACCGACCATATTAACGATTGTAGTAAATTTAATTTTTCATAATATATGTTTATTCATGATATGAATGAATAATTAATTATTTTTTCAGAGTGAATTTAATGATGCCATATTGAAATTATGAAATTGGAATCCTCAAATGATTGTACATTAACATAAAAATTTGTGTAACTAAATAAATTATTAATATAAATGAATAAATCTGATAATTAGAATGGAGTAAACAAATAAAATGATATTAAAAAATAAATTTATTAATATGAGTTAATTATTCAGTGGATAAAATACATACAAGAAAATATTTACACTCGATGTTAGGTTTTAATCTCAAAACATATTTCTTTGAAAAACTTGTTCTTTTTTTTACCATCATTATTTTAAATGGTATATATACTGCCCATTTAAATATTATATTATTAAGACATCCCATGTCATGATATTTAAATTTAAATTCCATTTATTACATTTATTGGATTAATTATTATGAATCATAGAATTTGGCATGATTTTATATTTCAATCTCATTTTAATCCGGATTTTTAATTCTTGAATTTAATTTGGACAAAATATTTAATCACTATATAATATAACATTTTATAATTATTATATAAAATTAATCTATAATACTTCTATCCTATTATACTATTTTATTATTTTTAGTACGTAAAATTCATGAAAAAATGTTTTAAAGGGCTGATAACTTCATTTATCTGTTAAGTTGAAAATTGTTTTTACTATATATCATTGAAATATAAAAAAGTTTTGAGAATGTTTTCATAATTTCCGAAGATATATTATTGAATATTTTTACTAATTTTTCACTTTTTAATTGTTAGTATTAATGTAATCCTTTAATCTTTTTCTATAGAGAGAATTTATCATCGTTTTTACAACAGTGTGGAAGAATATTATTAACTAATATGACATGTATGTAATTAACCTCATTACTTACAAATAAATTAATAGAACCAAATTTTATAATTTTCAACAAGTATTTTCAATAAAAAATATTTCAATCATAATTTTGGTATTTTATAATTTTAAAAATTTTATTTTAAATTGAAATCTGTATTTTTATTTGTTAAATATTTAATTTAATTTTATTAAAACATGTTCAAGTTATATTTTACTTCATTATTCATTATGATTTTATTTTGTGATGATATAATATTCTTTATGTTAGGATCCCATGTGATGCCAGTTGAGACGTGTAGTTTTTTAGAACATGTTATACTTTTGACATATTAATTATGATTCTATGTAATTTTTAGTACCATACTAGGATTTTTTGTTACCAAATTTTTTTTAACACCAAGTTATCAAATATAGCTTATGAGTAGAAATTTATTTAATGTGCAATAATGGAAAATAATATAAAACTTTTTATTTTAGTATCACAATGATGTATTATGAATCTAGTCATCTATATTAACAAGGAATCACGATAATAATGTTTTAATTAATGAATATTTTTTGTAAAAAAAATAAAAAATTATAATAGGGATGAGGTTTATATAGTTTCTAGTAGAGACATGTTTTATGTACAATATGGAATATAGGATGAGAAAGCATTTTTGAGGACAATTAGTACAGTTTTAAGGATAATTGTAATTATATATATCTGTCTTAGGATATTTTTGAAGGATATAGAGATTGGTTTCGATGAAATTGAGTCCCCATCTAGATACTAAAAATAAATGTGTATATAGTATAGTTTTACCTAGGGGTAATAACTATTATAATTTCAAATTGATACACCCTAGATCATCACTTGTCTCATTCAAATTTTCCTTTTTTAACATATAGTTTGATTATCTCAAGGGATATGATTTGTAAGTTAACCAAACTCATTGTCAAAATTTAAGAAGGACATGACATAATTTCTGTGTTTCAATACCTATTAGGAATCTTTACCATGGAGAACATATATTGAAACATATAGACTCATAAGTCTGTATATAATTATCATTTATATGATATTCCCCCATTATTTAAGCTTGAATTTTTAATAATTATTTGTTAATATATTCTCTTATATTTTTTTATTCTTTTTGTTAACAGTATGAAATAAGATATATCCTGACAACCACAAATTTGATTTGTAATTTAATGAAATTTTTAACAAGATTCCTAACCAAATTAGAAAATTAGGTGGATATCTTATTATCGTACCAAACAAGTTATCTCTAATTATGATTAACATCAACTACATTGTTGAATTTATTAACACACAAAAGAAGATAAGGATTTTGTATCATGAATTTTCAATCATGTTATTGATAACAGGATAAAATATACATCTAATACATGTTAAAAATATGTGATGAGGCACTAGGGAGAATTATATAAATGAAATAGTAAAACTTAGGGAACAATGTTTCTAATTCATAATGGAATATATAGAGTCCAGATATCATTATAGTTAGAAATAAATATTATCCTAAGCCACTAATAATTGTTCAATGTAATAGATTTTTGGAAAGTGGTCATTATCCTTGAAAATTATTCAATCCAATGATTAATTTTTAAGTGTATATGGTTTTATGGTCATTGAATAAGAATGATTGATGTATTTATGTTAATGAATTCTGTATACATGTTTTTGATGTGTTTTTATTAATTTTATAGAAAAAAATATATGGAAAATTAATCAAAATTTCATATTTAAGTATTTTAATTAATATATAAAATTGAAAAAATATATTGGATATTTAATTATAAAATGATATTTTTTTAAAAAAATAATAATGAGTAAAACAGACTCTTTGATATATTCTTCATAATATGATAATTAAAGTAAATTAATATTATTTTATATTGTGTAAATGAATGTGTTTTATAGATAACCGTAATGGGTAAAAAGTATTTTGATTACAACTTAAAAATTTTAGGAAGTATATAATATTCCTCACAGTGTTATGGGACCAATGGGAATTATGAATTTGTTTTCACTTCTATTTTTTATAGATTTTTTAAAGGCATCCAGTAGGCCGATTGATGACTTATATCATTTGGAAAGGTAACTGGGATTGAACCCAAAACTAATGGGTTAAATTAGTTAAATTATTACCAGATTCCATTATGATTTACTAATTATGATGAAATTATATTTACTTTAACGATGTACCCATTAAATATTGTTTCAATTTTTGAAAATTTATTGTATGATAAAATCTATTGAAATCTTTTGTATTTCATAGATATTAATGATATTTTGTGAAATTGTTCCTAGATTTTAGGTATATGTATCCATTATGAAATGTATTTAATTTAATATTAATGGTTACATTGGGAGAACACAATTTATTCACTACATTTTTAGGATATTTAGAATGTAGTGATATTTATTTAAGGAATGATGTATGTAGAACATTGGATATATATCTTATAAAGAAGGTGTATTCAATCTTATAGTTATCTCACATTAAGATAAACAATTTGGGTTTTTTTTTGATTTCTAATGAAAATAATAAAACTATAATATAATTTTATAGAATCTTATGTTGTTTTCGATGTAAATTTTAGAGTTTAATGCCTACAAAATTGTCTATAATACTCATAATTTGTGGAAACCAAATACATATAAGTACAAATTTATAAAGGATGACATTATACAAATATTATATGTGTATTTTGTAATTTTAACAGTGTATATAGGAAAAGTGTCCCTCAACAATATAAAAATTGTCATGAAAAAAATGATAATCAATTCTGATAAATCAATAACCTCTTGTATATTTGTAAAAATATTATATTATTCTCTTTTAAATAGAATTTATTTTAATATATATGATTTCAGATACCACTAATGTTATTCTATATAGAAACCTAGTAAATTATTGACCATTATGTTTATGTTTCCCTATTTTTAATGGAATTTTTATTAACCATTTGTATGAAGTGGGGTTTTCATAATATAATTTTTTAATGTTAATCCCTTAATTCATTATCACGTGTTAAAATTGTGAGGATAATGTATTTATAAGGGAATGGAATTTAACACCCAAAAATCTTAAAATAGAACTTTTATTGATAGATTATAATATATCAACCCTCCTCTTAATTTCACATTAATTCGGGATTTATTATATTAATGTACACATAATAGAAAACAAATTATCAATATGTATAATTTATTTGGGAATTAGAAAAATTTCATTAAAAATGGAATAATTAATATATAATCATTATGGACATCCTCCTAAACATTCTCTTAATATTCTATCATACTTAATACAATATGGGATAACCTGCGGACATATATGAGAAATGGGTGATGTATAAGTCCCAATAAGTCAATATACCTAAATAATCATGAATAAATTAATACATGTCAGATAATAGATATTAATGTGAGGCATATGGGGAGTTAGAATCATAAAAATGAACAATGTTGCACAATATAACATGATAATCTTAATGGAAACCTGGGAAATATGGATGGAACATAAAAATATTCTTTATAAACATATGTCAGGGATAATTACCTAGTCCTCATTATGGAAACTTTGTTATAATGGAATTATATTTACTCACTTTCCCATCATACAGTCTATAGATGATAAACATTAATCATTTCATTAGTGTGCTATATAATTTGAGGTTCACCCCTCATTTTTATTCTCTTATCATGTTTATATTGGTTGTATTGATCACACACCATGTATTCATTCATTGTTATACTTTAATCCATGATCTAGGAGTGTGTAATACATACATGTAGTTCCCAAATCAATGAAATATAATTTCATAATGTTGAACACTCTTTATATGAGAAAGTAATTTTTTATTCACTATACATTTTTTTGGGTTGGAAAATCATGGATAAATTTTCGATCATAACAATGTTAATAAATAATTCATAAATTGGTTTTAAAAGGGAAAGGGGTCTCTCATATTTTGGAAAAAAAAGTTACTGTAATTGGAAAATGGGAAAAAATCCAAAATTTTGGATTTGGAAATAAAATTCTTATGATAATGAAGAAACATTAATAAATAAGGGAAGGGAAATATCAGATACCATGAGAGTGGGACTCAAAATGATTAAGAGGGGATTGGTCAGAGCTTGTGGGAACCTTGAGAGGATTATAATGAGGGTTTTGTAGAGTAATAATGTGTTTGATATTTTTTAGTAAAGATAAATCGTATATAAGGTGTGTTTATATAAGGAATATGGGGGGATTATTTATTATTTATCAAATATAGGTTTTGGAATATATATAAAAAATTTACAAAAAACCCAAACCACCGCATCGGTTTTCCCATTGTTTTCATTAAAAGGGAGATTTATTTCAATTTCTATATTATCAAGGGTTCAACCAAATAAAATTATGATTTTTATGAAGTGGAAGTGATTCTAACACTTAAAAAAATTATTTTAAAAAATAAAATATGTTATATGATTTGAAGGATTCATAATTGGTTTAAAAATTAACCAAATAAACATAAAATAGAATTATTTGAAATAGAAAAAAAAAAATTAATATATGTCTTTTATTGTATTTTTTATATCTCTTTTTCTCATTATGTTATTATAATAAACACCATATATTAATATGGTAATTAATTTTTCACCAAAAATTCAATTGTCCCATTAAATAATGAAAAACTACACATTAAATAATTTTTATTTTATGATTCCAAAAATATTTTTTTTATAAATATAATTATATATATATGTAAATTATCACTTTTAAAATAAGTATCTATATTTATTGATAAATTATGGATTTTTTACAATAAATGTTTTGAAACCATATGAAAATTATAATTGACTTCATAAAACAAATTTGATCATTTATATATAATAAAAAATATTCAATAATAATTATTCAATAATTATTAATAATTTAAAAATACATTAATTAAATAAAATGAATACCTTGATTGAATTATAGTGTCACGAAAAACCAAAAAAAATATTCTATAAATACTTATAATTTAATAATATGATGAACATATGAAAATTATAATAATAAAAATATAGTTGAAATATTCGAATCACTATAATCTTGATTCATGTCCATATAATAGACTAAAATTGACATAATGTTAGGTGCACGATTGTGAGACTTTCATGGGGTGGTTCAGCATACAATATTTGGGCCATTATCTCTATAAGCATGAACTCTTCCCATAACTTGTTTTTCTCATTAATATTTTTTGGGATATCGAATTGGGCTCATAAAGGGAAAATTCATATGATTGTATCTCCTTTGGATGGTCTAAAAAACGGACTCCATCATATCCTATGTCCTTATCAATTAGATATGTTAAAAAAATATATTTATATTAATCATATTATTACAATTCTATGATTATATTATCAACAATAATGATTCTTACAGTTATTTTTTAAATCTAAAATTATATAATGGAAAAAATTAATTTTATGTGTTATATATATCCATGATATATAGGAGTACATTTAAATAAATCACAATGGTGATTTGATTTATAAAACATCTGGTGATAACAATATTCCCCCATTCAAAAATTTCACACTTGAATTTTTATTTTCCCATACTAAAATAGAAGAGATAAATGTTTATTCATCACATCCTCTGGTTCCTACATCACATATTCAAAAATATTTGTTCTCCACATATATTTCTCAAGGTTTTTTATTCTATTTAGTAAAATGTTGTCTCTATGATATAACATCAACACCACCTAATATTCACAGGGAACATCATTAATCAATGGAACCACCTCTAGATTGTGTACATGTGGGGTGTCTGGAATATACCTACTCAAGAGGGATACATAGAATGAATCCTTTAATATAGATAAGTTAGTTGGAAAAGAATGTAGATATACCACCACTCTGATGTGATCAAGGATATCAAGGGTACCAATGTATCTTGAACTATGATTTCACTTCTTCCAAAATCTCATGACATTATTACAAAAAGATATTATTAATAATAAAAAGATTCCAATATCAAACTCTATGTCTTATAGATTATTGTGAGTATGTCCCATTTATTAAACCATAGTAACATTGACATGTTATTAAATGTTATTGACTAGATCCAAAAACTATCCCATAATTTCAGGACATTCCAGTTATTATTACCCAACATCATCCCAACATGTTAGTATTTTCTAACGTTACCCATAATGGGATTCATAGGGATCGAGATATATTTTTTTAAATGATATTGTATGATAACTCGACCCGAGGAATATATTGATCATATCCTGCTTTGATGTCAAATGAGCATGATCTAAACATATCCTTGTGTTTCTAGACAGTTTGATCATATTTTCTATCCATTAGAGGGTTCGAAACATTGTTGATGTTCATCAAATTATTTACAGTGTGTTGGATACTTTTCTATAATATAATGGTAAATCTTGGATCCTGATTAGGTTAAATCAATAATGGTTTCCAGGAATCCATAACACTTATCTAATGAACCTCTATAAAATTTAAAAATGTGATAATTCCTCTAAAATATAAATGAAGTGTGAGGTATTTGTAAGATGATCCATAACAATCCATATAACATTATTTTATCTTTATGTCATCATAATAATGGTGTAAAATTCCATGGTGATGATTGCTGATTTCATGTAAGTATATTTAATGGTTTTTTAATCTAGTAGTTGTTTTTCATTTTTATATAACCTTGATAACATACATGATAAGTTACTGTATACTATATGATCTCCTTATTAATATTTTCACACCAATAGTATTCTCAGAGAACTTGATACATATTTCTACATCTAGGATGGAGAGAGAATGTCAATAAATGTGCATCATCCCAAAAAATCCATCATCAATTTATGATTCGATGGTATACATTGTGTTTACCGAAATCATAAAACTCATTTTCATTAATTTTGAACATTTAGTATTTACCTTTTCATGTCGTTTTAACTTTCTTTTAAATTCATACGTCTTCTCTTTAAGAATCAATTATCATCTCTTGATTGGATTGTTTAGAAATAATTTTTGATTTGGATTCTTATGTTCATTAATATATAGGTTCCATGTCAATCCATTTAAAATATAATAATATGAAATCCTTATGTATTCTAATCAGTGATAATATTGCTGGATCCTTTCTACATAGAGCATCTGGAACATTATTTTCTATCCCAATACCGTAGGGATTGTAGAAATCATAGTATTGACCTTGTTTATCATTCATTATTCGGTCATATTCAAACTCTATCTATGTACGTGTATTCTTGAGCCTTTGATTATATGTATATATTTCTAAATTCTCACCAAAGAGGTAATGAAACCAATTTTTCAATGATTATTACACTACAAAAAACTCTAGATCATGCATTAGGTAGTATATTTCATTAATTACCAACTACCCTGAAGCATAAGATATCACATTATCATTATTTATTAACATATAACCAATACCATATTATAATAATTGCTGAAATCCACAAAAATGTGTCAGCTTATGGGTTGGGTGAGTAATGTTTTATTGATAAGACACCTCTTCAAATCCTTGATAATCACTTCGCATTTATCTTTCAAAGAAAACAAGACTCACTTTTGAGTTATCATTGATTTAGGGGTTGAAAATAGTGAAAAATGACCCACAAATCTATGATAGTACTTTGCTAATCCATGGGAACTCTACATATATACCAAAGATGTTTTCCTCGACCATCATTTAATTACTTCTAAAATTTAATGATCCATATATATATCATTACTTGTGATGATATTCCACATGAATGAGGTGTCCTTCGACAAGAACTCACATTTGATGTGCTTAGCATAAAACTCGTCCTTTCAGAAGGTATTTAACATAGTGATCAAGTGCTCCTCATGATCCTCATTTTATTTGATGTATATTAGAATATCATTTATAAATACTATCAAATATTTGTTGAGGTAATCTCTGTAGAATATATTCATCTTGTAAATTAATATACCATTATAATTATTAAGTTTTATTGTCCATCATATAAACTCATAATGCACAAACGTTATTTGAAAATTTGTATTGGGGATATCCATGTTTTTCACCATAACATTATAATATCATGATGGAATATCCATCTTCGACAATAATTGTGCTACACATTGCTAATATAACAAGTTATTAATCTATGGAAGAGGTAATTTTTTCGTCATAGTGATCATATTGAGTTTATTATAATAAAATTACAGGTACATTGACCCATCCTTATTATTAGGGAAGAGGGCTAGTGCCCCCCATAGTAAAATACATGGTGTCTCAACCAACTTTCTATATTCTATTATATTAGTTTCTTAATATATTCAATTTACCATACAACCATTCTATTTAGAGTTATAGATAATAGTAACACCCCTATAATACGATTGATTAAAAATTAAACATATTATCTTTGATTTATAATAGTATATTATTATTAAAACACTGCAACGTATTACCTCATAATGGGAATGTGTTCATGGAAGATTCATTATAAATAATCAATAATTTGATCTCGATATTCTTGATAAATGGGGGATATATTCATTAATTATATTTATTTTATAAATAATATTAATTATTTTCTTATTACATTTATATAATTAGGGGTTTATTCATTATGGGAATAGTTATTTCTATTTTGTGGAAATTTATGTGTTCTCTATATAAGAAAATCTATTAAATATAGTAAATTTCATAAAATTCCACCATATATAGTAAGAAATGGTTCACATTGAAGTTTATACAGAAAAAGTTTGATCTTGGGGACTTATATATTCAGGTGGAAATTATATCCCCATTTTATTTTTTCACTAATAGCACCAGTTCCATGATTTTTTTGTGTTTTAATAGTTAATTTTTTTATATGATGGAATGCATAGAACCGTAATAAAATAATTATATTAACCATTTATTAATAAACAAATATTATACTAATCCCCAATTCATTTTTGGAATCCACCTTAGTGATTATGATGGAATAATATCACCCATTCTGCATTTTAGGTTTTAGGTTGTCTAAAAAACCCCATGGATTAGTGCATTGGTTTGAAAATATCCTAGGTTCCATGAATATGAAGCAATGAACCATTCGCTAAGGGTTAACTTGAGGATTAATTTCCTATATCACAAAGCTATATTTCCCCTGATAGCAATATCTTGAAATGTGTCCATCCTTCCCACACATTAATCATTTCTTCAACCTCTGAAGATATTTTATCAGTGTTTTTTACACACCTTCAACAAGTGTGATGTTGAAATATTTTGGATCTATTAAATTTAACCTTTAGATATCCGAAAGTTAACAACACATTCCAATTATTATCCACATGAAACACTTGAGGATTACCGATCTATATTTTAACATTGAGGGATCATCAAAACCATTACTCATGGATTTCATCATCTCAGATCCCTCATGCTCTTTGTAGAATAGCTTTTTGCCAAAACAATTAGAAGCCAGTCATTATTTTAAGGGTAATTAAAATGAAAGAGGTGTATTATTGAGGTTTCATGTTGTTTTCCACACACACCCCAATGTATTGTTTATATTTTTCAATAATGGAATGAAAATAAAATTCCATTTAAATTTGAGATTAGAGGAGAAAGAATTAGCTAAAATAATTTACATGTATTTATCCCTTCCTATCTCGTTGATATCATTATTAGGATTTTTATTCTTGAAAAATGTCCCCCACTAGTCAGATTCTACCTCTCCACAATAAATAGCTTGTAAGAACTTCTATTGCTCAGAATATTATAGTATGGACAAGATATTCTCAATGGATTTGATCCACTTTTCCTGGATTAGGGGACCAGATAATTCATTTTATGTTGGAGGGATATTTCAAATAAAGCTCCAAATTGTATCTTGTTATTTCTTATACCGATTTGTGCACTCATCCCAATCTAGGATTCTATTTAGATCTTGATTTTTCTGATTTATTATCTTCACTATGTTAATGATTCCCACTCCTATGAACTTTTTCTTATTATCAGGGCAGTGATCACATTTCCTATGACATTTATTAGTTAACTTATTCCTCCAATTACATGCAATTGAGAAGAATAAAGGGAAATTAGGGATCATAATTTTTAAAATAATAAATTATTATAAGGAAATCAAATTAAATTAAGGAGGTAACTTAAAAATTACATTTACATACTTATCTAATGAATATCTAGGCCTCCAACTAAATTATCAATGATCTATTCTCCAACACATATTCTTATTAGTATTTCATTTTTCTGTAAATAATAATTCATAATAATATTATGAATTACCCATCCATATCCCCCATGAGTGTCAAAAATGAAATGTGGAAAGCCCCTATATTGTGTACATGTTCTCAGTTGAGTATATCTCAATTTTATTTTTTAGGGGTTACCCCTATATAAATTTTTACTAGATCCATGCCAACTTTTATTATCCATATATCTAAGTACTATTATTGACAACCCAATTAATCTGTACATTACAAAAAAATTGGAATATTTTCTAATATGTTGTCTTACATATTAGGCTCTTACTAGAGATTTATATTACTAATACCAAACATAAATAATCATTTCCTATGATACCAACTTTAATAACCATTACCATTGTTACACATTAATTTATGAATTATTATATTAATGTACTTATTATATATCCCAAAAGATCTATATATCTATTGTCTTTGGGAATTATTTACATTACATAACAACTTTAAAACATAAATAAGTCGTCTTTATTGAAAACCTCTTAACATGATAATAAAATCCTTCTTACATACAACAACATGGGATACCATGGGGAGATACATAAGAAATGAATGAGATATAATGCCCAGTAAGGGAATAAATATTCCATAACATATAGAAAAGATGACATGTCAAACAATAGTCATATCAATGGGGCACATAAGGCATTAAAATCAAAAACCTAAACAATGAGGCATGTGATATCGTGATAATATTAGATGAGACATGGGAAATGTTGAAACAACATAAAACACCACATCATAAAAATATGTCTTCAATAAAAAAAATACATCAAGATTAAAAAATTACCATTATGAAATCATTTTTAATCCCCATTCTATAACGAAGACTAATGAGTAAAAACATTACCCAATGCATTAGAGCACTAAAACGTTCTGAATCCACCAGTCACATTTATTTTATTCTCAGGAAAAAGTGTTCCACATAGATCATACAACATGGATTCATTCATCTTCATATTTTATTATAATATCACATAGTTCATAATACATACATGTAATTAACTAATAAATATAGAATAATATCTTATAGGTTAACATCTTTAAAATTGAAAAGGTTTTAGTTATTCACAAAACATTTGTTTTGAATACAAAATTGAGATTAAATTTATACAGTATAAAAACATTATATAAATTTTATTAAGATGGATTTATGATATTTATATGTGTGCCCAATATTTATAAATCATATCCATTGTAATAATGGAATAGAAAAAATTCACATTATTAGGAACTCTAAATCGAAAGCATAATACTATAAATAAAAATGAATATAGAACAGAATAGAAGGATCCCTTAAATTTAGAGTGTGACTCCAACAGATTGGGAGTGGATTAATGAGATATTGGGGAACCTTGGAAATATTTTAGAGTGGTAGATAATAGTATCGAACAACTCTATGGATTTTGAGTGAATATAAATGGGTTCCTAGTTGGTTTTATATACTAAATGAGTGGGGAATTCATTATTATTTCTCAAACATAGGTTTTGGATGCTATATATTAAAATAACCAAAACCAAAATCTATTCCTTGGGTTTTACTATGGTTTCTTCCAAAACGTTTGTTTTTTATTATTAAATATTTGAAAATGATTGAACTAAATAAAATAATACCCTTTATGATGTGTATGAGAATCATACTCTTATAAAAAATATTTTAAAACTGAAAAATTGATATATGTTTTCAAGGATCCATAATGTCTTAATAAAATAAATTAAATAAACATATAATGAATTAATTTCTAATTTAAGACATATATTTCATCACTTATAACATTTTTTGATTTTAGGACATCAATTTTTCCTTATTAGGATGTCAAAATAAACAATATATATATATATATATATATATATTATTTAAATTTTACTCTAATATTCGGCTATCCTAGAAAGTTAAGAATAAATTACAATTACAGAATCAAGATGTTATGATTAAAAAATTAATTTTATCAAAATAATATTTAGACTTGTGAATTTTCACATTTAAAATAACAAATGACATTGGTTATTAATTTTTTCGGTTTTTGAGTGTAAATGCTTTCAAAACATTATAAAAATTATAGTTTATTTCATAAAAATTATTTGATTATTCAAATTTAATTAAAATCATTTAATGATAATATATTACTAAAAAAGTATTTATTTAAAAAATCAATTAATGCATTAAATTTAACTCATAACTCAATTTTTATATTTACTGAAATAAAAAACTCGTTTTGGTTTTACACAAAAATCATTTATATACTATCAATAAGAAGAAAATAAAAGAATTTTTATATTAAAAAAAATATATATTTAAATTTCTATGTTCTTGATACATATCAATTTAATACACAAAAAAACTATTTAATGTTATGGTGTTTCATTATGAGACTATGGGGTGTTTTGGTGTATATGGTTTGATTCTGTATCTTGGTGATCTTGGACTTCTCCCTTAAACAGTTTTCTCAGGCAAAAGTTTAAGTATCTCAAAATTAGATTAGTCAAGGGATAAGCCCAGTGATTATATCACCCAGAAAAGCTCTGATAAATGATAATCATTGGGTATTATCCTACTAGTTTAGGCTATCGGATTTTTTCTATAATTTAATTGGATTTATTATTACCCTGTATTTATACTAATAATGTGATCACAATTCACTATCTATATTATCAATAATAATAATTCATAAAAATCTATTTAATATAATAGGATATAATAAAAACAAAGAAGTTATTTTTTATTTAGATCAATAATATATAATATGATATTAAAAAAATTCCCTGTGGGAATTTATTTATAAAATTAATGGTTTTTATATTTACAATAGAAAATAGTAATATTAAAAGAACAATGACATACTATAAAAATATTATTCATTAAACATGAATGACATAACCAAGAATTAAAATGGTGGTGATGAATATTATTAAAAAAATTATGAAAAATATATACAGGCCTTCATTTTTATGAGTTTATTGATAAATTCAATAGATGTAAGTGCTAATTTTTCAATAATGCCATTTTACACTTCAAAACAAATGTCACCCTCAAAAATATTTCAATAATAATATATTATATATTTCCTACGGAAATTTTTTAAAATATATTTTATAAATTATCACCATTTTTTAACTAATAAAAAAATAACATTTGCTATATTTTTTGTATTTTTCATAATTGTTTTATTTATAGGTGAATAATGAAAAACACAGTTATTTCAAATACTATGATTTGATTTCAATAAATCATTTAATTTCTAAAATAAATTATATTTTATATTTTTTCTTAATATTTCATATAAGAAATTTATTAATTATAATATAAATAACTTCATTTTATCACTATATTTTAGGATTTGTTATATGATTATTTCACTCTATAAAACACTTTTGTTTGGAAAATGTATCTATATACATAAAGATATATCAACGAAAAAAATTAACATAACCCCTATTTAGGAAAGATTTAAAATTAAATTTATATATTATATTTATAGTAATACTAATTAAAATACCTATAATTATTTCTACTAGTCATATAGTTAGTGTAAAATCATCTTATGCTTAAAATATAAATTCCTGAAAACCCAATTTTGAACAATATTAGTGGGAAAAAATTTAAAATAAATTTTCAAAATAAATTTTATTTAAATTTACAACAAGGTTTACATGTATTTTATTATTATAATTAATATTATGGAATATTTTCAAATTAAGTTTTAGTAATGATGAATGGTAATGAATAGTAAAAATATGTTACCATATTTATTGTTAAAACCAATTTATTGGTGGGTTAAAATAATGATATAAATGGGGTAACATGTTTTAAAATAACATTTTTTTGATGGATGGAGGTTTTATTGATAATATATTCAATTTTAACAATTATTTATGAATTTGTATAGATATTTTTTTAGATTTACATACTGTTATTGAGTATTTTTTGTATCTACAAAAATAACACTCCCTCTCACTTATACAATGTTTCCTCCCATCCACTCCTATAAAAACATGAAAATAATATTGTTTCATTAATAAATAAACCTATAACTTCTTCAATTATCCCCAAATTTCCTATAATCCTTATTTTTACATGAAATCCTATTAATTAATGCTTCGGTTATAGTCAAAATTAGGTGGTTTGAACAAGAGGTATCATTTTAAACATCTATCTGGGTCTTATTTCCTCTTCACCTCCATAATATTTAACTAAATCCATATGAAATAAATAAATAATTATATCCTATATAAAATAATTTTATTACAAATAGTTAATAAACTAAATCCATCTCCCCTTCACTCAAATGGTATGTAAAACCATCATTCTTGTGTATGGAAGACTACCTCCATGCAAACAGATGTAATTCCATCTCCATCATCACCTTTAAAGTATATTCATTGATATGGATTTAATCATTATATATTATATTAATGAAATAATAATCTTTCTAAATAAATTAATATAAGAAATACTTTATTAAAATTTGTTCTATTGAAAAATGGTTACATTGTTCATCTGTACGACAAACTACTGACTAGAAAAGTGATGTAATTCCTTTTTTATGTTATCACATGGAGGATATACAAATTTTAATTCAATAAAATAATATTTCACTTTATCTTCTACTAGGATTATGTATGGATGATGTAACAATAAATTATATCCATCCTGATCATTGGAAAGTGGAAACATTACACATGAATATATATGGTATATTATTTCCTTAATTGAATCATAGTTCATTTTTCTAAACTATATTTCATGGTAACATTAAAAAGTATAACATTTTTTGAAAATTGATATTATTTCATGATTATTATTTTGGATACTATGTAACATTGATCTATTTGACCATAATAATCACACAGATTCTATTTTTCAAATTATGAACTATGCATCCTCAAAAAACCATACGTGGATATATTTTATTATGTAATCAATTTAATCACATAAATAAATAATGTAAATGGATTTTAAATATATGATAAATCCTTGAGATTTTTAATATGATAAAAATTAATTGATATATTTTTGTTAAATATGAGATATAATACATGGATGATAATTTGTTTACTCAATGTAATGGTTTTGTATTAAAACATAATTCTTTGAGAGACATGTTCTGTTATGAAACAAATTTATATTAAATGGTGAACATAATTAATCTTTAAATATTATGAAAATAATAGTCCATGGTTCAAGATATTTTATGTCACAATTATTCTATATCACTCAGGGTATTTATGATTTAATAGTTAGTATGGTGGTAATGTAATATCTTTCAATATCATTTTGAAATGGATTATTTGTGACTAAATTTATATTGTGGGAAATTAGTTTATAATTATATTATAAAACCATTTAATTTTACTATTATATATTTATCAATTAAATTTTCATGTAATAACAACATTTTCTAATCTATGGTACCTATAATTATTGAGAAAATGTCCTTATGAAAATATGACTTCATTTATCTCTTTAATCAAAAATACAATTTATTACATTTCGAGGTTATATAAAAATATTTTAAATGTTTTTTATAATATTATAAAAATTGTTTTTTAAATAAATTTTTAACAATCATAAATTTATTATAATAATTATTTTAATAGAATATTTTTGTAATTTTCTGAATGACAAACTTTTTATCCTTTTTACAATATTGTGAAAGGACCATTTTTTACCTATAGAAAATGTACAGAATTACCTGCCACCATGAACAATAAATTCTTTGAATCTTCTTTTGTAAAATTCCATGGTTCTTTTTAAATATATAATTTTCAATTTTATTTTTGAAATTATAATTTTTTGATGATTCATTTTAATGTGAAAATGTCTTTTTCTCAAGAAATGTTCCATTTAATCTTATGAACACATTTTCATCAAAAATAAAAACATTTGATGATATGGGTTTCTTCACAGTTATGTATTTATCTCTCCCACAAATATACATATATTATTCTCGCAAATAAATGGGGAAAATAAATTCCTTATGTTTTTCTCCCAAATAAATTCGTTTTGAACATTTCTTTGATTAAGAAATGAGATAAGATTATGGATTCCATTTTCCTTCTATGGGTAATATTCACACAATGTTTTAAAATAGAAATGATTTTTGATTTTAAAATATGTAATCAATATAACATTTATAGTGGTTTAACAAGGAACACAAGGTGAGGTCCTACTCAGAAAGTGACCTCACATTCTATATTCCCACAAGGGGTGTATGTTGACCATGTCTTGTGTAACAATAGTTGAGGTAATCCATTATTAATAGGTAGTACATATAATTATTAGTACAATTTTAGGTCATAAATTGGTTGTTAAATGATAGTTTTCTAGACTAGGGTGTCATTATTGTATTTATTTATATATTTTATTTTGGATCATCATTTTACTTGACCACGAACGTAATATTAATACTAAACTAGGTCTCTATTAATATATTTTTCTATTATTTGATGATGTTTATAATGCATTATACTGATGTTGATTACTATTATTGGGATAAAATCTAGAATGATATTTTTTATTCCCACAGACATGTTTTGAGCCCATTTATATTGGGAATTCCATTTAGGCCATATCGCATGCCCTATCAGATGACTATTTAGATAGAATCCATGACATACTGTTACAATATATTATTGGAGATAATTTAAACTCTTACCATATGTATTGTTTTTGGGGGATTGAATGGATATACTAGAGATATGATTATTGAGAAATGAGGGTCTGGTCGTGAGTCCAGTTTCTTGAAAACACAGCTTGTCATGGGCCTGGGGCCAACATGTTATGTATGTATTTTAGTATTACTCTTCCCTATGGTGTAATGAAAGAGATGTAAACTATAAATTAGAACAATTTTTTTGTATATTCTATCAAAATTATTTATTTTTTATATTTGAAGATGTTTTTTCATGTCTTCAATAGAATTTCACATGGTTTTATATTTTGATGCTTTAAATATTTTTATTTTACTTTTGTTGCATCATTCTTCCCTAGAGTCCTCTAGAATATCTTTAATGTGGGGATTGATAAAATTATTTGATGTCCAACCAAAATTTTTCCAAAGACTTGTAGAGGTTGTAGTCTGGGTAGTATGATTCCATTCCATTAGAGTGTGATTAGGAATTTATTAGGTAAGGATAGATAAAATGGGACTAGAGAAATATTGGGATGAAAATTTTATAATTTAAAATTCCCTTTATTTTATTGAATCATTAACGCATGGTAAGGTTAATACTACGTTGGGAAATATGATGAGATAACTCAGCTCTATGGAACTTTTGAAACCATTAATGTGATGTGTGAAATGTTTTTGTTCCAATCTCATGTCACATGTTGTTGGAGACTATGGTTCAGGCATCGAAACATCAGCTTGTGGGGTGGAATAATTTTATGTATTACATTAAGTAGAATATTTTCCATGATAGAATAACCCTCACCATGCCTTGAGAATTCATAGAACATTAGTAGGGTGATCATTTAAGGAAGGAACAATTACAAACCTATTACATTTCAATTTCACGTTTGTCCAAAATTGATAAAAAGATATGTTAATTGCATGATTTTTTGTAAAGGTTTTAAATTGATATATATATAATTCCCAATATTATATCTGAACTAATAAAATATGAAAATGTTCCCAATAGGCCTTTACTGGTTTATATTTTCCATTTAGGTATGTCGATCCTGAATGAGATGCTTCGAACAATTAAAAAATGTTACATGCTCATAAGAAAAGAAGAAAAAGTTTGATAAGTATAGTAAAATGGGTGGTAGTTGCTTTTGATATCAAGAAAACCAGTCGTCATCAGTTACAATTGGTAGTGGAACCATTATATTCAATAAATGTTGGAGCGACAAATTAATATGGTATACGTGTTAGATACCACCCAAGGAATAGCACCATTTTGAATGTATGCTAAATTTAGAATGTTTTTAAGAACATCCCTCACACTTAGTGTTTGTATCCTCTATAGCCCAAAAGGTACTACAGTTTAGTCTTATTCTTCAAGGACTATTGGGAAATTCTGTAGAAAGAAACATTTATAATTCTAATCATATTGTGGGTATAGAAAACATAATACTAAAACACAGGTTTGTTATTGAACTCAAACTAAGACATATATGAAGGACTTTTATGATATTGATTTGTGACCATTGAAATATGATATAGGTCTAGAAATTTATAGCAGATATGTTCTTTTTTTTTCTATGTTAATTTATTTTCATGATACATGTAATTAAAACTCATGTATATCATTTTACCTTTATGTCATAATAAATCATATGATTAAACATAATTTGTATTCTATAGAACTAGTTATACCTATTTCTAAGAGAACCGAACATGGATTTTGATTCCCATCTTGTTCCATCTCCCTATCACATGTTTAGTTAATGTGGCAATTCCTTGTCTTAGAGATGGAATTTTTGATGTGATCCTAGTAATGGTTGAATGAAACTTCACAAGGCCTATATCAAATTCTTCCATTTATGGGTGACCATCATGTAACCCAAAGGTATCCCTGGGATATTGAATAGAGAATGTGAAACATAATAATGATGGGAGGGAATTATACAAACGGATATATAAAGACCTCCTTTCTAGGCTAACTTATCATTATTATAATCTAATATGGAAGGATCATATATTTGTATTCCATTAGTGGTATGTGTGTTTCCTAAAGTGTTCTCAGAATATATCCATTATTTTTCTCTTGAATAGGATTTAGAGACTACCACTAACATGGTTCCATAGAAACAACCCACATCACCTCTAATAAATATTTCCCCCATCTAATACATGGTGTTAAATTTTTATCTAGATGTTTTTGAATTTAATGGTTTTATATATTTGATCATGTATTTTTGGGAAACATTTGTACTCTACCATGAAACTGGTGGATCTCTTTGGTTATGTATTCACTGTAGGAAACTAAATATAGTTATGATAAAAAAATAGTTCATTATATTGGTGTTCTCGTTAACAAGATTAAGGGGTAAATATGATCTCAAATTAAATAAAAAAAATTTAGAGTATCACCATGTGATGGGTAAGATAAAGTGATGTAACAATGTCTAATTCTATCACAGGTTTGGAAATTTTAAATACCTATAAGTGCCCTACATAATAATATATTATCAACTGATTTTCATAGACCATATTAACCTAATGATCCATAGATACCTAAAGTATTTTTTGGGTAATTTTATGATACACAAGATAAATATATATTTATTTAGGATTATGTAAGATTTTTAAGAGTAATTATATTTGTGTTATGGAATGATCATTTTTATGCCAAATTAATTGATTTTTTTTCTTTATTCTGGATGTTATGTTAATAGGCCATGTGATATTAGATTAAGCTATTTCTTTTAATCTAGAGAAGCGTAGAGTAGTGATTTCATTACAATATCTATGGAGTTTTTTCCAACAAATAATATTTTTGTCATTTAGGATACTAAATTAGAATATTTATATATCTTTACTGACTTTCCCCTACTATGATGAATGGGACATAAATTGAAAAGATCCGTAAATTTCAAGGAATTTTTTTTCATAATTTTCTCTGGAATTTTACAAGAACACAGTTTCTGACGGCACGTGATTACGAGGCCTGGAGTTCCCAGAATCATTTTCCGATGTTTGGCTCGGGTACGTTCAGTGAACGAATGAGCGGGTTTTTCTCACTTTTCATCTGGTGCTCAGAATATAATTCCAGGGGCACCGATAGAATCGTAGTGCCGGTATTTTCATAAAAACGCCCCTTCTGGAGTTGCGTTTTCTCGGGTGTGGTTTTTAATTTTGGGGATTTAAGTTAAGAAATAAAATAATGTGGTACAACAAACTTTATTTTATTTTAGTTAAATCCGCTTAAAGCCACTCAAATCTTCTTAAGCTGAGTTGAAGCGGATAGGGTGGAACCCAAAATATCCTACCCTCTTGGTAGAATATTTGTGAGGTGGGGCTCGCATGAGCCCCATTGCTTCTTTTCCGCTAAGTAACGCACCCGCGAAAACCCCCTTTTAAATGAAAGTCAACTGGGGTGTTTTCTTAAACAATTAAACGCTCCTCTTAATTAGGCAGTTAATTCGTTGAAATTAATTATATGAATTAATTTGTTTGTTTCTTAACCTGTTTTTCAACTGTGGGCATATTAATAAAATAATACCAACACACCTTTCCTCTAGGGTGCGTTTTGTTGAGAGGATTTGGAGATTTTGTGCCTTCATCCTCCTTCGTGAAGAATGCGAAAAATGTGAAGAACGCGAAGAACGCAAAGAACGCAGTCACCCTCGGAGATCAACGAAGCGACGCCTTGTTCCGCGATGCTGACGATTCTCCTTCCACGACGCTTCTTCTGCAACGTTCTTCCCGGCAACAATCTCCGATCACCAACTGCTTGAGGTAGGAGATTTCAAATCATTTAATGTTCCTTTGTAGATTTTATCCTTAACATGGATTTAATTCATGAAATTAAATCTGTATGTTTACTTTAATCCTCAGATATCGTCGATGCAACACCCTTCCGTGACGATGCGACGCCCTTCCGGGACGCGACGATCCTCTTCTTCCGCGACAGTCAATTCTGCGAAGAACGCACGCTCAACAACTATGGCGAGGTAGGGGTTTTATTTGAGAATAATTTTTATTCCGTGGTTGTTTCCTTCTAAAACAAAGAACCCGGATCAGAGTACAATTTTAATTTATTAAAATTGTATCTTGTTATGTTTTTCATGTGTTGATTATTATTTCCAGATTGTTATCACCTAACGCAGAGTGTGCAGGGCAAACAAACACGGCCCGACAACCCTCCGCAGTTCTTCGTTGATGCACAGATTGGAGGGAGACGACAAACGGGGCCGAAAGTTAATTTTGTTGATTCCGCAGTGAAGGAAGGGGCCCGGGATGAGCCACGGCGCAGACAGAAGTGAAATCGGACCACCGGAGAAAATCTGTTGGCCCGCGGACTCCACCTGCGGCGTGGGTCACCGGCGGGGCGGCGGCGGCCAACCAGACCCACGACTGCGCGGGTCTGGCGAGTCATGGGACGCGGCTCTGCCGCGTCCGCTAACCAAGCGCGACCCCACATGGGGGCACCATGCCCCATGCGGTTTCCAATGCTCGGCCGCTTGGCCGAGCAGAGCCGACCCGCCACGTTCGGGCCGGGTCGCGCCCAACTGGGTCGGACCCGGACCTGAGTCAGGTCGACCCGGTTCGGGCCGACCCAGGAGGGGTCTGGTCGGGCCCAGACCCCCCGTTTCCGGACCTTTTCGGTCTTTTGCTCATAACATGAGCTAAGGGCCTCCGAACGTCACGCTTTCAGTGGTGATGCGATCCTTGGATCGAAACGGGCGTTTTGGTATATCACACTCAAGGTTTAGGAATACTTTGGGTTCAGCCGGGTTGGTTCGTACACGAAACCAACGGGGCCCTCGGAGCGGAAACGCTCATATCTTGAACTTTGGGCGTCCGATTGACGTGCCGTCGACTTTGTTGAATTACTCTAGGTGAGACGGATCTCTTGGCATACTCTGCACGAGGTTTGGATGCAGGATGAGTTTGTTCAGGTTGGTTTTGCCCTAAAAACCAACCGGGCCCTTGGGACGAAGAAAACAATAACTCTCAGACCGGGCGTCCGATTGACGCACCGTATGCGACGTTGAGTTCCTAATTACGATACAGAACATTTGGAAACATCAACTCTGGACTATGTGGCAGTTGATGTATCATCCTCTCGGCTCGTGGGGCGGACCCACCCGAACGAGCTTACTGTGTGCGGGGACCCTAGAGCTAGCTGCAACTGCTACTGTGACGACGACGATTGTACAGAAACCCTCAGTGGATTTGACTATGATGACGATGAAAACAGTACGATATTCCTCCATGTTTTCATCACTGACCACTATGGTACATCTTGGGATACGTAAACTCCGGACTACATGTCAGTTGATGCATCAACCTCTTAGCTTGTGGAATGGACCCTCCCGGAATGAGCATGTTATGGGCGGAAACCCTAGAGCCGGTTAAGACTTGACTACTGCTGATCAAACGACTCAGTGTGTTACGGATAGCCTAGTGGAAAGCACTTGGTTGTAGCGGCAGACCCATGGCGGAGGAGCGCTTGGTTGTAGCGGCTGACCCATATAACTCAACAGAAGGAGTACCTCCGGAGGCTATGAGTGGGAGCGCTTGGTTGTAGCGGTAGACCCATGACAGAGAAGTGCTTGGTTGTAGCAGCATGGGGGAGCGCTTGGTTGTAGCGGCAGACCCACGACGGAGGTGCGCTTGGTTGTAGTAGCTGACCCATGGTACTCAACAGAAGGATTACCTCTAGAGGCTATGAGGGGGAGCGCTTGGTTGTAGCGGTAGACCCATGATGGGAAGTGCTTGGTTGTAGAATCAGGCCCACAGTACACGATAGGTGGAGTACTACAGCAGTCCAAGGTGAGACGGAAGCGCTTGGTTGTAGCAGCATAACCACTGTACATGATGAAGAATGAGTTTCCCAATAGCTTTGGGTTTAACTTTATGATCGATCCTCTGTGGGTCATTGCGGTGGTTAGTACCTACAGATCCGTTGTGGGTCCGACGGCTTAGATGAACCAGTGGCTACATCGGATCGTCTCTAACGTCATACAAAGAAGTATACCTGTGTGAGCTGAATCCTGTTTTTCATTCCTTTGTGGATTGTGTTGTGCTATCCTGGGTGGATTTACGTTTTGCTTTCCTGTGTGGACTGGGTTGTACTGGAGCTCGGATGTTGGAGCCGAGCGAGAAATGATGACTTAGGTATATGTATGGGCATATACCTAAGCTGTGTTAGATGTTACATCATGATTGTATATTTCCTTTGCGGTTTATCCTTTGTAGACTCTGGGAGACCTTCGGGGGTCTTGGGGTCCCTACTGAGTAGCTTATACTCACCCCTGCATAGGATATGCCTACACTACGTTGTGTTGGTTGCAGACGATGGACAACGCTGATCGTGGTGGAGGCATGCAGAGCAGGACGGTACCTGGAGGTGGACCACCGGGCGGGACGTGCTCGGAGCGGTCGGCTGGACCCAAGGAGTAGTGGATTCTATCTGTACCCACCCTTCAGGTGGGACTTCCAATGGATGGCTCGATGTCGCGGCTTTAATTTTCAGTTCCTGTTTTCCCGTTCGAGTTGTACTTTACTTTCAATTTGGGTTTATATACTGGCCCACTTACTTTTCCGCACTTACTGTTGTACCAGTTTGTACTTAGTGTTTACTTCTTCCTACTTGCTCTGTGGTGTTTGTTGATAACTTTACAAAGGCAATGCCTTCCCTTTTTCTGAGATTTACTCCTTGGTGCTAGTCATCGGCCTCTGGCCTATGGAAGGCGAGCATGGGGTAGTCACGGAATGGGCCCCAAGGACGGGCTGTGACAAATTGGTATCCGATGAGTTCAGTTCTACCACAGAACATGGGACTCTGATCTTTTTCTATGTGAAGCTATAATGTTAAGCGTATTGGGTGTGGTTTTCAGTCTAAGGAGTCCAGTGTTGGTGCTGCGGCAGACGTATCCATACACCAGGACCCTGACTTCTGATTTCTAACTTAATACACAAAAACATTGATTGCATGTGTGTTTCATGTTTTCATTGTGATTACTTTGTATCAGCTCACCAGGTATATTGTTCTGACTATGGAGCGCCTGTTTCCTTTTCAGGATGGCCCCATGATGGCATCCAGCTAGGGTTACGAGAGTTGAGCATGACGACAGCCCACTGAGCGACGATGCCTCGGTGCAGGTCCCTTTGTCAGCAGTGGCACCTGTGGTAGCTCTACCCACTGAGCCACCGATGCTTCCAGCCCCAGCCGCTGACGATGCATGTCACCTTAGTGCACTGCATGAGTTACAACGCCAGCGACCACCCAGGTTTCGCGGGGAGACGGACCCCCAGGCATCCGAGGACTGGCTGGAGGTAGTGGTGTGAGTTTTTTGGTTAGTGAGGACACCAGCAGACCTTATGGTGGTCCTTGCAGTGAGCCTCCTGCATGCGGCAGCAGGCAGATGGTGGAACTTGATGCTCCAGGTGCACGATGAGGCATCACTCCTTTGGACGGACTTTGAGAGCTGTTTTCGCTCAGAGTTCGTCCCAGCCACCCTCCGAGCGGTGCGCATCCAGGAGCTAGTACAGCTGCAGCAGGGCATCATGATAGTAGAATAGTACGCGGCGAGGTTTACCGATCTCTCGCACTATTCCATGGACATGGTACGAGACCCATTCTTCAGGGCCTGAACCTTCGAGCAGGGTCTCATGCAAGAGATCAGAGCTTTAGTTGTTTCTCACAGCATTCCGACTCAGACAGGGGTGTTGGAGCGAGCCCTCTTAGTGGAGATTTTCCTTGTTGAGCAGTCTCCAGCAGCAGGACCCACCACTAGCTGGCATGTGGCAGAGTCTTCTACAGCGGGTAGTAGATAGATGACGTAGGGGTCCAAGAGGACTAGACCTACCATTGGTCGACTGCATGACATAGGATCGTTTATGCGAGGCACCCGGGGTGGACAACGACTTACCATGAGCAGACAGTGTTACTCCTGCGGTGTGGTTGGTCACATGGCTCGTGACTGTCCGACCCGCCATACGGATGACCAGCAGAAGAATAGAGGACCTCCCAGGCAGAGGCATAGGTTCGATCGAGGCGGATCGTATGGATTAGGTGATCGTGGCAGGGGAGATGGCCATGCAGATGGAGGTGTACGACACTTCGAGGTGTTTCTACCACCACCACCAGGAGGTCCACCCCGACCGCAGGAAGCTAGTGGACATGGGAGAGATCAGCTTCAGGAAGCTGAGGCCTACGATCATGGAGCTCCGTGAGCAGATGGACAGGGGCGGGACTAGATCCCGACCTGGAGACTTTTATTTATGCTGCTTCTAGTGTTGTAGATGTTTTGTCTTTGTAATTTGAGCTGCAGTAATAAAAGACACTTTTCTTGTGGAGTTTACCTTCCTTCTCTCTATTTTAGTTGTTACTAAGAGGTTCTTGTTTTAAAACTGTTGACTTGACCCTCACTTTGAGATACCTACTGGAGGAGACCCAGTGACCACACACAGATGCCGACAGTGTGAATCAACCCTTGGAGGCGAGAGTAATGGTTGGATCTCTTGGTAGTAGTGTCGAGGCCTTACGACGTCATCCTTGGTATGGAATAGTATCATCCATGTCAGGTTTGACTGTATTAAGAGATGAACATGGTTCATCCAGGGGATGAGACCAGATTTCTCTTATCAGCAAAGAAGAAATCTCAAAAGCTCTTGTAGGACCAGAAAGGTCCAAGTCATCCATGAGTGGATGAGGACAGCTCAGAGCTAGAAAAAGGTTGTGCTAACAGAAGACAGAGGACACTAGAGTTTGAGGATGGCGACCATGTTTTCTGGCGTGTCTCACCTTGACGTGGATTACGGAGATTTGGCTGAGGCAGCAAGTCGTCTCCACGCTTCATTGGACCATTCCAGGTTCTCATCAGGATTGGCGAGGTGTCTTATTGTCTGGCTCTACAACCTATGTTGCACAGGGTACACGACGTCTTCCACGTATCTCAGCTGAGGAGACACGTGCATGATCCTTCACACATCATCGACCATGAGGAGATAGATGATGGTGATGGGGTGAAATTTGTGGAGGTCCGGGTGGAGATCAAGGATCGACAGGAGCGGGTCCTATGTGGATGATGATTCCTCTTGTGCACATCAGATGGCAGCACAGGAACCTCCAGGAAAGCACTTGGGAGCGGGAGGCTCAGATGTGTGCTCAGTATGCACATTTGTTTCCCTAGTTTATGATTTATCTTTATTGGGACGTAAAGCCCTGAGGTGGGAGTTATGTAAAGACCCGTAAATATCAAGGAAGTTTTTTTCTTAATTTTCTTTGGAATTTTACAAGAACTATGTTTCTGATGGCACGTGATTCCAAGGCCCGGTGTGCCCGGAATCATTTTGCGAAGTTTGGCTCGGGTACGTTCAGTGAACGAACGAGTAGGTTTTTCTAACATTTAACCCGGTGCTCAGAATCAAATTCTGAGGGCACCGATGGAATCGTAGCGCCAGTATTTTCTTAGAAACTCCCCTTCCTGAGGTGCGTTTTCTCAGGCGTGGTTTTTAATTTTTGGGCTTTAAGTTAAGAAATAAAATAATGTGGTACGACAAACTTTATTTTATTTCACATAAAGCCGCATAAAGCCACTTAAAGCTAGTTAAGCTGAGTTGAAGCGGATACGGTGGAAACCAAAATATCCTACCCTCTTGGTAAGATATTTGTGAGGTGGGCCCCGCACGAGCCCCACCATTTCTTTTCCTCTAAGTAACGCACCCGCGAAAACCCCCTTTTAAATGAATGTCAACTGGGGCATTTTCTTAAACAATTAAACGCTCTTATTAATTGGGCGGTTAATTCGTTGAAATTAATTCTATTAATTAATTTGTTCGTTTCTTAACCTGTTTTTCAATTGGTGGCATATTAATAAAATAAGACCAACACAACTTTCTTCTGGGGTGCGTTTTGTTGGGTGGATTTAGAGATTTTGTGCCTTCATCCTCCTTCATGAAGAATGCGAAGAATGCGAAGAACGCGAAGAACATGAAGAATGCAGTCACCCTCGGAGATCGATGACGCGACACCGTGTTCCGCAACGCCGACGATTCTCCTTCCACGGCGCTTCTTCCGCGACGTTCATCCCCACAACAATCTCCGATCACCAACTGCTTGAGTTAGGAGATTTCAAATCTTTTAATTTTCCTTTGTGGATTTTATCCTTAACATGGATTTAATTCGTGAAATTAAATCTGTGTGTTTCCTTTAAACCTCATAGATCATCGATGCGACGCCCTTCCGCGATGACGTGATTCCCTTCCGCGACGCGACGATCCTCTTCTTCTGTGACGGTCAATTCCACGAAGAACACACACTCGACGACTACGGTGAGGTAAGGGTTTTATTTGAGAATAATTTTTATTCCGTGGTTGTTTCAATTTAAAACAAATAACCCAGATCAGAGTTCAATTTTAATTTATTAAAATTGTATCTTGTAATGTTTTTCATGTGTTGATTATTATTTCTCAATTGTTATCACCTAACGTGGAGGGTGTGGGCCAAACAAACACGGCCCGACAACCCTCCACAGTTCTTCGTTGATACGCGGATTGGTGGGCGATGACAAACGGGGCCTCAAGATAATTTTGTTGATTCCACAGTGAAGGACGGGGCCTAGGATGAGCCACAGTGCAGACAGAAGTGAAATCGGACCACCAGAGCAACTCTGGCGGCCCGCGGACTCCACCGGCGGCGCGGGTCGCCGGAGCGGCTGAAGCCACGGCGGCGGCGGCCGACCAGACCTGCGGCTGCGCGGGTCCGGCGAGACACGGTACGCGGCTCTTCCACGTCTGTTGACCAAGCGCGACCCCACGTGGGGCCGCGACTTCACTCCACACAGGGGCAGCATGCCCCTCGCGGTTTCCATTGCTCGGCCACTCGGACGAGCTGAGCCGAGATGACTCACCGGCCGGGTCGCGCCCAGGCCGGGACGGGCCGCCCCGGCCGGTCCGGGTCGCGCCCTACTGGGTCAGAATCGGACCCGGGTCGGGTCGACCCGATTCGGGCCGACCGAGGGGGGTCGGGCTGGGTCGGTCCGGGCCCAGACTCCTCGTTTCCATACCTTTTCGTTCTTTTGCTTATAACATGATCTACGTGCCTCTGAACGACACACCGTCAGTGGAGATGCGATCCCCCGATCAATACGGTCGTTTCGGTATATCACACCCAAGGTTTCAGAATACTTTGGGTTAGGCCGGGTTTGTTCGTACACGAAACCAACCGGGCCCTCGGAGCGGAAACACTCATATCATGAACTTCGGACGTCCGATTGATGTGTCGTCGACTTTGTTGAATTCCTATATGTGAGACGGATCTTTTGGCATACTTCGCCCGAGGTTTGGACACAAGAGGAGTACGGTCGGGTTCGTTTTTCATTAAAAACCAACCAGGCCCCTGGGACGAAAAAGCCAATAACTCTCAGACCGGGCGTCCGATTGACGCGTCGTCTACGACGTTGAGTTCATGTTGATGATACAGAACTTTTGGATACATCAACACTGGACTATGTGGCATTTGATGTATCAGTCTCTGTGGATTCGACTGCAACGATGAAGAAAATAGTACGAGAATCCTTCGTGTTTTCGGCAGTGACCACTATGGTACATATTGGGATAAGTCAACTCCGAACTACATGTCAGTTGATGTATCGACCTCTTAGCTCATGGAGTGGACCCTCCTCGAACGAGCATGCTGTGGGTGGAATCCCTAGAGCCAGTTGAGACTTGACGACTGCTGATCGAATGACTCGGTGTGTTATGGATAGCCCAGTGGGGAGCGCTTGGTTGTAGTGGCAGACCTGCGGAACTCAACAGAAGGCGTACCTCTGGAGGACATGAGGGGGAGCGCTTGGTTGTAGCGGCAGACCCATGAAGGAGGAGCGCTTGGTTGTAGCAGCACGGGGGAGCACTTGGTTGTAGTGGAAGACCTACGACGGAGGAGCGCTTGGTTGTAGCGGCTGACCCGTGGTACTCAACATAAGGATTACCTCTATTGGATATGAGGGGGAGCGCTTGGTTGTGGCGGAAAACCCATTGTGGGAAGCGCTTGGTTGTAGCCGCATGCCCACAGTACTCGATAGGCGGAGTACTACTGCAGTCCAAGGTGAGAGGAAAGCGCATGGTTGTAGCGGCATAACCAATGTACTTGATGAAGAAGGAGTTTCCAAATAGCTTTGGTTTCAACTTTATGATCGATCCTGTGTGGGTCATTGCGGGGGTTAGTACCTATAGATCCTTTGTGGGTCCGACGGCTTAGATGAATCAGTGGCTACATATGATCATCTCTAACGTCATACGAAGAAGTATACCTGTGTGAGATGAATCGTGTTTTTCTTTCCTTTGTGGATTGTGTTGTGATATCCTGTGTGGATTTACGTTTTTATTTCCCGTGTGGACTGGGTTGTAATGGAGCTCGGATGTTGGAGCCGAGTGAGAATTGATGACTTAGGAATATGTATGGACATATACCTAAGCTATGTCGGATGTTACTTCGTGATTGTATGTTTCCTTTGTGGTTTATCCTTTGTGGATTATGGGAGACCTTCGGGGGTCTCGAGGTCCCTAATGAGTATATTATACTCACCTCTGCATGGGCTATGACCCCACTACATTGTGATGGTTGCAGACGACGGACAATGCTGATCGTGGTGGAGGCTTGCAGAGCAGGATGGTACCTGGAGGTGGACCACCGGGCTGGACATGCTCGGAGTGGTCGGCTGGACCCGAGGAGCAGTGGAGGCTATCTGTACCCACCCTTCAGGTGGGACTTCCAGTGGATGGATCAATGTTGCGGCTTTACTTTACAGTTGCTATTTTCCTTTTCAAGTCGTACTTTACTTTCAGTTTGGGTTTGTATACTGGCCCACTTACTTTTCCGCACTTACTGTTGTAGCAGTTTTTACTTAGTGTTTACTTTTGTCTGCTTGCTCTGTGGGGTTTGTTGTTTACATTACAAAGGCAATGCCTTCCCTTTTTCCAGGATTTACGCCTTGGTGCTAGTCACCATCCCCTGGCCTATGGAAGGCGGGATTGGGGTAGTCACGGCACGAGCCCCGAGGACGGGCTGTGACATGAATGTGAATATATTTTTTCCAGGAACACGATATGATAATTGTAGTTGAATGATATCATGATATAGTTGATTTATTCCCATATATTTATCTTAATAGAATACATTTTGTGTTATATTGATTGATTTTATTATTTAGGAACAAGAGTTTCATGTGTTCTTATAAAAGGAAACCATGTGGTGGTGTATAGATTTTACTAACACCAATGATATAAGAGGAACTTCCCAAACCATCACATGGATCTCATGGCCATAATGAATGACTTATTATCATGATTCTATTGTATTTCATAAGAATGATTTATGGTTTATGTTGATGAAAAAATCCTTTGGTATATACTATTTGAGAAATATTTGACATATTATAGGGATGGTGGATTTGATATCCTAGTGGTTTCTAATTTTATTCCATCTACACATTGATTTAGGTAAAAATAGTCACTGATGTCTTATGAAGTAAAATTGTAACCCATTATCTAGAATATTCTTATAGTGAGGGAAACATTATGGGTGTTTTTTTAATGAAATGTACCTAGATGAAAAAGAATCTATAATTAAAAGTGTTTTTTTCATATAGTTGATGTCATCTCTTATAGTATTAATATGAGAAGAAAATTTAAAGTAATAATTGTTTCATATTTTTGTCATGGTACTGAATGGATGGGAGGTACCCAATGTGTGATCATCATCACCTAAGGGATTTATTTACTTAAATGGGTGTTATGTGGATCTATTTTCCATGAGGACGATGGTGATATTGGACTATTATCATCAATTGGGGTTTTTTAAAAACATGCCAACCACAAAAAAGTATACGTTGATCTTTTTTTGTTTCAATTTTTAATTTGAGTGTACTGTTGGATTCTTTTTGATGAAGATACATTAGTTGGCAAAATTACCAATTGTACATGTATGTGATATTTTGGATTTATGGAGTCTGGGTATAATTGTTTGAAGAGACATAGAGGAACATCTATCTATTCAGAGAACTTTAAATTGTGGTATTATATTGTTTATAGGAAATTGGAAAATGAAATACCATATAGACATATTCATGTCATTAATGTGTTATACAACAATAAAATCTTATGGGAAATATTGAATGAGTAATTTTTATAGTGTGTAAATTTACAAGCTATTAAACCCATACACAATATAAATGGGATAATCTAGATTTAATTTTTTCCCATGGTGAAGTTTTTTTCAATATTCGCAAAATTAGTGGAATTCACATATTCAATGGGGTTAACATCATGAATTTTTCAGGTCTAGATATTTTAATTATGGTGTACGAAAAACTAATTTTTTGCATGGTGTTCAATCCCCCATATCGACTTTTAGAGTGATTATTTTTGTTATTTTTCATTATATCCCTCTATTTAGATCATTCTGTTTGACCATTTATTGCTTTGGAAGTTGAATTATATATCCTTGGTATGATATCATTCTACATCTTCATTAACATTTCTCATGAAACCAGTATTGGATGTGTTTTTTTAGATTTAGAATAGACATAGTGTAATGGTGATCCATTGTGCTTTTATTTCATGAATTGTGTTTGTAATTCCATACTATTGGATTTTAATCTATATTGACAATGGAATATATGATTACATCATTAATAGGTTGGTAGATCTTTGAATGTTGTTTTATCTATTGAATTTATATATTTTTTAATTAATCAATCCAGTTATTTGAAACAAAATACATGTTTTAAAATCTAAAATGGGTTTTCGGAATGGACTCAGGTTTTTAAATGGTTTTGGATTTTAAAAATGATTTTATTTGTTAGTAAATGGTTTTGTTAACTATGTGAATTGTTTTTTCGAAGGTTCAGACAATCTTATAACTATGGGAAACATAGTATGATTATGAAATAGACTTGTCACATTATTTTTTGTGTGTTTATAATCCCAAGAGAGGTTTTTTATATCAAATTATTATGTAAGGGACTAATATCAATTAGAATAAACATAATCCTAGTATTGGATTATTTTATTTATTTTTTGTTTTCCCATAATCAAGATCCCAAATGACATTCTTTTTCATTTATACATGGTTTATGACATTATTGATCATTTCAAGAATATTTTCTATCACTATTATCTTGTGGTGATTCTGGGGTTTCTTTTATCATATACACACCTACCTTAAATTATATTTTATATATTAATATATTTGGTAAATATGGTATTTTTTATAGAATAATGTGTAATTTTTTTAAAAATGGATTACATTAGGAAATTTCATTATAAACAAGAATTTTTTATTATAGAAAGTGTATTGATTATTTGGTGGTTTCCTATGAGGTTTTCTGGTCACGCTTGTCATTTTCCCATCTAGATTATTGTACCGTTTTTTTAGAAATTAGAAAAATGGATAGGTTCCTTGTATCAATCATGTTAATTTTTTCATTTGGAACTATCATAGTGGGATTGTATAGTGGTGAGGACTGGAACATTGATACTTATTTAGTTTGGTCAACTTTTACTTCCTAGTATTTACTATTTGTCTTGACATTGAATCTAACCAGAATTTTTATTAATTAAACCCAAAGTGTTCTTTGGTGTTTATTCTATTACATAGGAGACATATGTTTTTTTTATTTTTTCACCAGGTAGAGTACCATTACGGATGATCAAAATAGTTGATAGGGATTGGTTCTGGAAAAATTATCATAAATGAGAAAATTCTAACTAATGATTTGTTGACACTTCAATGGTTTAGTTTTGTTTTTTCGTATATCATAGTTTGTAATTTCATAATCATGATAATAGGTGTTTAAAATTCTCCCAGCCATCTCGATTTCATTGTTGAATCAAAGCATCCAATGGTTGTTAGGATTTTATCCATGCTTGAGACTTGTATGATTATATTATTGGAATGAACACGATATAGGGTTAATTTAAATGGAGGTTTTCCATTCATAAGGATTTATATTTTCTTAATAAATTAATAAATACATTAAATTAATTTTTTTCATTGATATGGATACCTAATTATGGTCGTATGATTAGTGAATCAACTGGTGAAATAATGTTTTTCATTTTATTACAAAATTAAGCATCCTAGAAAATCAATTCCAATTAAAAATTAGAATGATTTGATATATGATTTATTTTAGAATCTTTTGGTGGATCCTTAATTTGTATACATTTTAATAAATACAATTTAGGCTCATTTTTATGTTGGTTTTGAGAACCAATGATGAGAAATGAATTATGGAACATAATTTACAATACAACAGCCACCTATCTTATATGGTGGAAAAGGACCATGTGATCTGATGTATAGATTAATTATATAGAGCGTATCATCAAATTTATGAATACATTATATGAATATTTAGTGGGGTCCTTAATTAATTTTATAGAAGGATAGATAATGAGATAGAAAGATTCTTGTATGAAATATATATTTTGAATTGATATCACATGAGTATTTTTACCAAAAAACAACCAATTTTATTTTTTGCAATATTATGAGTTAAAATACCCATGATTTGATAAACATCGATCAAGGAAAGATTATAATTCTAGTTTATTCTATCCCTATATTTGAGTTATGGTGCTTATAACTTGAGCAAATCACCAATGAATAAATAATGTCATGGAGGTTTGATTTGTGTTTTATGGAGGAAATTCAGTATATTTTGATCATAATGTTACATAGGACCATTTTGGAGGTATTAAATAAATAAAAAATCATATAAATTTATCTAGATACAAAATAATTTTTCGGTAGATCGTAAATTGGAATGTATTTATAAAGGGTGTATATTCTAGCCAGTAATGGAATCTTAATGGTGGTCAGTTTTATTATGACCAATTTTAAGAAAATTATCTTGATAGAAGTAGGTTTTTTTATATTAGTTTGAAAGAGATACTCACAAATACTAATTTTATAGATGCTCCCAAGAAATTCCATAATTTTGGAAAATATATCCATATAAATAATTTTTTTAGTGAACCTCCCATCGTAGTATAACTGGATCCACTATCACCATGGGTTCATAGCTTCATATGGATGTATCCAATGGTGGGTACCATATCATAATTATAAGGCGGAAATTAAAATCGATATTAAATGTTATGGAATATAAGAGACTAGAATTCTTTATGTGGTAGATTATTCACTGGAGTAATCTAAAGTATGTCCAGGTACAATTTTAAGAATGTTGGTTATTTTTTATTCTATAGTGATATAGTTTTTTTTTCAATTTATATTCATTCATTTATATCATTAATGTTAATATATGTGATGGTATTGTGTAAAAATATAATTCTATTCTTGTTCAAAATTTCTATGCTTTTGTGAAAGAGGATCAAAAAATTATTAATGTGCCATACATTTCGATTAGTGATAGGAGACCATGAGATAGAGTTCGAATTTATAGTGCTTCTTCATGATATATTAGTCCTAATTAATGGAATGTATTTGATGATATGCACCATATACCAGATTTATTATTATCTCAATTGATAATAGTTTCCATCTCCAAATAGAATCACTGATGTCTTACAGGGTTAGTGGGATTTCTTATCTGGGAGAGTAGGTCCAGTTATTCATTATTCCTGGGTTATATCGTGTCAGTTGTTGCAATTGGTCTAATATTTCATCTATTCATGTTTGATTATTATACATTTGACTATAGTGTGTTAATACCATGAGGCCTTTAAAGAATATTAATCTAGTTTACCGCATTGGAAAGATTTCATATTTACCAAATATATGATACCTGTAACAATGCTCATTAATATTCTATATTATCATATGGAATTATCTGAAATTGTAGAGATAAGATAAATCATCTGGATTGTGAAGATAAGGTATTTATTAATCCCATTTTTCATAAAATTCTACTATAATAATTCATTGTAATTAGGTTGGTGGGATCTTCCAAGATTGTATTGATTATATAAAGATGAATTAGATGAATATAAATAATAAATAGATCTATTATAAGATTGCTAATATTTTTGATTATCATAGATGATATAATTCATTTTTAGAAATTTATATCTTTCAGGGAACAAGCAGTTCATATCCCAAAAACTAAACATACCTATAATAGGATTTAAGAGTTATTATAGAAATATCGAATTTTGGGTGATACAATTTTTTGTCACCAATTATAATATGGTATATTTGTCTTGGATGAATTACATATTTCATTATTTCATGGACTCTATTGTTGTTTTGTTCATGGATTTAATTTTCTTTTACTATGAATCATTGTAGGATCACATGGAAAATTTTCATATTATTCTCAAAACCTTGTTGGAAAATATCTTATATGGTAAGCTTTTGAAATGTTACTATTGTATTCTACATGTAATGTTTCTTGATATTGTTATACCTGATAGGGGTATCAAAATAGAGAAAAAATGTTCTTGAAGATATATATTGAAAGGGTCCGATAAATGTGGTTTAGATCTAAATATTCTTTATTATAGGTTTTTGGTTCATGTCGTATCAAATATTGCATCTTTGATTTCCTATTTATCATGTAAGTGTGTAAATATGGATTTTAATGATAAATGTAAAAGAGATTTTGAGGTACTCAATTTATGATTTACATCAACACTATTTTCTCTATGTCCTATACAAGGTTAGGGTTATGAGGTTCGTTATGAAGCTTCTATAATCGGTTTGGAGTGTTTCTTGAAGTTGGGGAGACATTTGGAAGCCTATAGCTATTGGTAGTTATGTTTTCATTAGAAAAAATACCATACCCATGATCATGAGTTTGAAATGATTATTTATGAACTCAAAATAATTAATCCCTAGATATTTTGGTAGTGGTTTACTATATAATATAATTATGATATCCTGAGGTATATTTTCACTTACAGGTATCTGAACATTCGATAATGATTCTTGTTGGAGAATCTCTAGAAATTTGATAGTGATATATCTTATTCACATAAAAAGGGAATGTGGTCATTGATGTGTTATATATGAAATTATGGACAATGTAGTGAAGCAATCAGTGGAAGAGTGGTCTCTAATGAGTTTTTTTTTTCATAGTTGAACATGGGATTTCAATAAGCTAGTGGGAAGGTATGTTTTGCATTAATAAATGAAAAAATCATCATTTTGAGGAGTGGTTTTGAAATTATTAAATATATGACCAGGACTGCCATAGATTTAAGAAAATCATTTTGGGGTGACATAATCGCTAGCTGGGAACAGTATTTTAGTGGTGTTTTTATTATAAAAATTGATTTCTTGTTCATTTTTTCAATAATAAATGAGTTAATAGAAAGTCATCACCACTCCTGTCAGCCCGTACACCCATGTACTACCAAGTAATTTCATTCATTAAGAATTCAATATTTGTGGACATTAATAATACTGTAAATTCCGGATTATATTTCGCAAATGTATAATTTTCATAGGATTAAATTGAATCACCAGACACCTATTTGTTTTTTTATCCCATGCATGATTCAGTATGATAATGGAATGATAATTCTATTGACTTCATCGTTGGTTTACAATTTAATCCTAGTGTTAAGTATTCAATTATTATGATCATTTTTAAACTAATTAAATCAACATATTTCAAATATAAAAAAAATATGATTATAGAATAGATAGTGGATGTTTATGTTTGATATATTATGACTCTGCATGGGGTTCCATCTATGGTTGTTTCTGACCAGGACCAAATATTCAAATCTTATATTTGGAATGGTTTATAAGAGTCTATGTTTTAAAATTTTAAATTGATCGTGAAATATCCTTAAAATATCTTTGGATAGAAAGAGGTGGATATCCATGTTCTTGAGGATATACACCATGAATCTATTAATTATTCCATTGGTTCAAGGGGAATTATATTTTCATTATTTTATTTTTATTATGACAATAATTTTCAATCCTATATAAAAATAGTTCAATTTGAGGCATTGTATTTGTGACCATATTAATCTACCTTCATTGGGAAATTTTGATAGAGTGCTCCCTAGTTGGGCTGAGTCTTTTTCTGAACATAATAGAAATGGTGATGTTGACTCGTAAGTTACTTTTAAAGACATTGACTCTTTATAACACTTATGTGTACAGTCGTGGTATCAAATAAATCTTCAGTTTGTTGGTATAGTTTTTCCTAAATTTATAACTCACATATGAAACTAACTGTTAGATATGTAGTGTATATTAGAACTGAGGGTTGTGTTACCATTTGGGATGATTGGATAAAATAAAAATAAACCATATTGGCTAGATGTACAATCTAATTTTACCTCGATCCAAGTGATTTTCATGTATCCCTACTAAGGAGGTAGCAACGAGATCCTTAATATGTGATTGAGTGGGAGGATGTTGATCATGGTGATGACACCACTATAGATGAGAAACTAATTCAGATTATCTATTATTGTGATATATTACTATAAGGTAAATTGATTCAATTGGTCTACTTAATGGTTTAGTGTTGATGGGAAATCCACGGGATGTAGGAATATGAATTATTGATGAGGTAGTAGTGGAAATATTTTTTTGAATATATGATCCTAACAAATTTATGGGGATAGAAATATATTATGTAAGTGATATTGTAAAACCATGGTACATTATTTTATTTAATTATTTTTTCATTTCCAATTTTTTGGGTTCATTTTAGGATTTTATAAGATGATGTACATTTTTCCGGAAAATAACATAATTTTCAGCAATATATTCCTTTTTTTATTAATGGAGTATGAGTATATTTGTGAAAATGTTAATTGAGGGTTATACACGGGTTTCTTGAAACTCATTTTTTTGGTTCAAATTGTTTTTGTAGGATACCATACTTTGCACTTCATTAAGTAAACATTCAGGTCGTGAATATGTTACAAAATGTAGAAATTTCAAAGAATATGTGTCATGTGTAATTATTAGGGAATGAAAATTTAAAAGTCATGACACCTTTACAAAACATTAGTGGGTCATCAATGATTTAATTTTTTATTAGGATACACATTTTTAGAATTTTTGTGTCTTAAGGAATTTACATTGTGAAAGTGGTTAACATTATGAACTATTTGAGATCAGTGGTTTTAAGAATTGTTAAGGAATAATTGTTGTTTTATATAGTGTGCATGACCACATATCAATTGTGTGGGAGGTGTTTTATATTAATTGGAGATCTCACTTATTTTGGATTCCTCGATTTTTTTGGAATCCTAGTGATGTAGTATGATATAGTTCTATTAAGTGTTCCTTATAATTATTCATTTCCATTATTCATGAATATGGAGATGGATAATTTTTTATTCATAAATTTATTGATACATGTTTGATATCGAACAATTTTATTTATTATTTGGCCCTTTAATTTTTAAGGCTATTATATTTTTTACAATATCCATTTTTGAATGTGGATAAGTTTCCTTCATTTCGAGGTAGGTCTGTCTATATAGGTGGTTAATTTTTTTTAAATTTACTATATTTTATTATAAATTCCATTAGGTTATTGAAATAAAATTCATATTCTTCCATTTAGAGCACATATAAGGAAAAAATTCATGTTACTAATGGTATTTTGATTTTTAAATTCTTTTTCATTAATATGATTTATTTTTATTAAATACAAGCATGGATTTTGAAATTATTTTGATAATCATACACAATCGGAACCATGGGTTCATTGGAAAATGGACATATTACTTTTTTTGTGTAATACCATTGGAGGATTTGTGATATTGATGGAATATTGAAGAAATTGTTTTAGTTGAAACCTATATATATCTTGTTTGTCATTCACTTATGACTAGTATGTAATACCATTGGCTAGATTCCAAATGGTTTACCTTGAAATTTCTAACTAGTTTATCACATGATTGATTATTTAATGGATATTTTCGTACATGGTTATCTTATGGTGTTTCGACGGATGGTTTTTTCTACAATTACCTTAATTCATTAATATTAGTTATATTTCTATATTGGGTAATTATGTTATGAATATATATATATAACGACAATGTTAAAAAAAATTATGTAAATGATTTATAAACCATATTTTATTTTAAATCAAGAACATGTGCATCCTTAATATTAATACATTAATATTACCATTACAGGTATCCTAGGTGGATTTGTAGAAAACACAGAATTTTGAATTTGGGTTGTTGTATTAACTCTTTTGAAGGAATCACGAAATGTAAATGGATTATTGTATCACACCTACATCTGTTTTCATTCATCACCTTCATAGTGGGGTAGTTTGGTGGGGGTGGATAGTATAATGAAGAATAGTTTTGTTATGTCGTATTTATCATCATTGTATGGAATATTTGGGTTGACATTAAATAGGTAAATGATATGCAGTACTTCTTTTTATCATTCTACATTTCTTTTTATTATGTTATACATGTGAATTGTGGTTTTTTTCTGTTTCTCAACATGCAATGGACTATCAGGGCTGACATGACTAGTTGACTCGGGATGGTTCATGATTGGGTTCTCTGTCATAGTTACCAAAATAATATTTATGACATGTGATTTAAATTTTTCTTTTTTGGATGGGATATATGATATTACTACTTTTTAATCATGGTGGAATACATTTCAACAAGTCAATGATGAGAATCATAGACCCTCATGCTCTTCACATACTCTTCTTAGTCTTACTTAGAATTTGGATAAGGTATATATGTATTTTATCATTGTATTAGCTTCTAAACCCTAGGGAATAAATTATTTTCGATTATTGTGACAATTTAAAATAATACAAACACATTACCCAGATTAAAAACTCCACTAAAATAAAAAAATGGGAAGGTTGAATGTTCGAGAATTAATGAGGCTTCACAGTGTTCCATCTTCTGTTATTTCTTTTCAAGATCCCAATTTATCCTCTCAGATATTGGAAGGCCTCCAAAATGAAATTTATTCTCTGGTCAATCTCAAAATGACATACCAACCTTGTGTAGATATCCAAATGTCACATTAAAACTATAATTTGGATGACATGATTTTGGGCTCTATGATTGATTCATAGGGTTCTTGGGATAACCACCTATATTTAGTACAACTATATTATAACAAAATGTAAAAATCCTTGACCTTGAAGGATCCCATAAATGATATATATAGTCCGCCTTTTTGGTCTCCATTATACTATACTGATGTGTATGAGAGATCATTAGTTAGACGAAATCTACATGAAAAAAACTATCCGAAGTATTCAATTGTTCAAGAAACATTTTATGACTGTAGAGATCCATTGAAAATCAAAATTCAATCATCAATGTAAATACATAGAGTTCTTAGTGAGAGACCAAGTGTTTTTAATGGTGACCCATTATTTTGGAAATCACTATCATATGTGGAGATGGAATTACACTTTGAGGTATGTTAACCCATCTTATATCTTTGAGAGGATCGGTAAGATTGTATACTACATGGAATTTCATTCTCTATTGATATCAGTTTCCAAATTTTTTCATGTCTCATAGTATAAAATTTATAACCTGGATTCGTCCCATTTTTTTGTGTTGGGAGGATCTTTAGATATAACTTGACTTATTAGTGAATGAGATAATAGAAAAAATTATTGATTTTAATATAATGTTTGTTTAGTAAAAAAATTATTTCGGTAAGATTCATATGGAAAATAGATAATTATATTGATGATGGGTGGGAACATAATGAAATGGTCAAAAGAGAAATGCCCTCCCTTAATCTATGATCAATTTATGATTGGAAATTATGAGGTCACAAATTGAATATTTTACTGAATCTTCACTCTTATAAATCCATTTTTTTCTAAAAGTTTATATTTGTTATTACTTTATCTATAGTTTTTATTGGTTCTTTACATTGATGTTTTTTTTTTCGGGGAGCTTGAAGTAGAAGAACAATTGTTGAATCATTTTGTAAAACATTATACAAATCTCTAAAATCTATATATGATTTAGTAGTTTAACTAGATCACTTACATGTTTTGTCTCATAGTTTGGAAAGAATTTTTATCCAAATTGTGTATCCTTCCTTGTAGATCCAGTTTCACTAACACAGTTAGTGCATTCTTTTACAAATCTTATGTTCAAAACACACTATATAACTTTTTTGGTGAAAATTATAAAATACTTAAAATTACCATACCTAATATAACCCTATAACCAAACTATTTATAATACTATAAAAACTCTTATCCCTAGTTCTGTTATACCTATAATCCCCACTTCTTTTTATCATTAATTTATATTTACATAAATTATCCAATAAAACATTACGTAACGGTTTCCTATATTTCCCATTTGGTTTATGCTATATTGTTTCTTATTTTTCATTTTCCTTATTCATTTTTATTAACGAGTGTTGGTGAAATAAACATAATTTGAAATGGGATTTTATGTTTATGGTTTCTTCATCATATCATATAATATCTTATAATTTTAAATTTTCGTTTCCAATTAATTCTTAACAGTTCCAAGGGTAATGGACTTTTGTTTCGTGTTGTGAATCATTTTCACAATATATATAGATTTTATTATAAATAAAATTATCTCCAAAATTTTTGAGTGTCCATATATAGGTCATTTTAATGTTGTTTAATTTGTGGAATCATTTAAACAATATTTCCCCAATTTTATTGGTTGGTAATGTAGTTCATAGTGTTTGGTGGTTTTGAATACGTGAAGGAGGATCATCATATTTTGGAAAAATGAGAATGGATCATGGTAATCCCAAGAACTTATGAGGGAAGAGAAGGAAAATAATTCTAAATAAGGTGATAAGGATATAGAATGTCAACCCTAACAAGATTATAACTTGATAAAAATTAAATAATTGATTATGGATTTGATTTTTTAAGGATTAATCATGGGAATAAATCTTTGAAATAATGGTTTTATCACTATGAATAATAGAATCATATGTATCTATTCACCCTAGTTACATGGGGATTTCTAATTTGCTATTATTCTATTTTAATCTACAAACTAGTTAATATAATTTCAATTTCAATTACAACCCTGATCAATGAATATTTTAAAATTGAACTATTATATTCTTTAAAATCATGAATAATTATTTCACCCATAATTTTTATACATTGAACTTTTGGTTGGATTCTACTAGTTATGTGATCTCATGCACTATATACACACAATTAGGGTATAATTATCTCTTTTATGACCTAATTAAAAGGAATGGTTAGTATTTTTTATAGAATATATTCTTGATATTGGTTTTTTGGGTTAGGTAATGGTAGTGACATGATATGTTTCTATTTTGTTGGATTCATGATGAATTTTTAGCTTTTTATTTTTTTATTTTTTTATTGTTTATTTTTGTACTTAAATATGTTTGTAAACATTAATCATGTGCATATATATTTTATTATAATAATGATTACAAGATTATAAGTATAAATATTCATATCATTATTTTTTATTATAATGATAATAATTCTTCCAAATTAATTTCCTCGATTTCAATGAATATGTTTCGATCCCCTGGACAAGTTGAATGCCCTTCTGTCCAAGTGTTGGGCTGGGATGGGTGTTTGTTTCGATAAAACCTAGGTTAGTTTGTGATAATAAATTTGGGAAATATATTAGTCTATTAAATAAATAATGATATAATATTCATGGAACATTTCTGAAATGAATATTAAAATTTATAATTCAATAAAAAGTGTGGATATTGGGCCACCTGACAACACGAACTCAAACATTTTGATGTTTATTACTATTGATCCATAAATACAATAACTATGATGTATGAATAATCAAATTAGTTTATGAAAACACCTAAATTAGTAGTGTTATTTTTGTGAATAACTAAATCTACATATGTAGATATTTATAAATTATGCTGAAGGGAGGAAAATAAATATCATATTATATACATATATAAGGAAATAACATGTAATTGTATAAAGTATAATTATAAGTCTTTTAAAACAAATTTATAAAATTAGGAAATAATGATTATGTTTAGTAATCCTTATATACCTAGAAAAAATTAGTGTTTGTAATAGTAATACAACACATGTTTTTTTAAGAGGGGAAAATGATTTCATATTATAATGTAATTTTTTTTTCATAGATTGAATTCTTATATTCTTAAATACATGTTCTCAATATGGGTTCACTATATTGAGAATAACGCAGAAATTCCGATGTTATGTGGGAAAAAATGAATCCCAAATCCAATTAAATAGAAATAAATGAGAGTACATATCTTACAAAGTGAAATAATCCATCAATGGGAAAATTACACAAAGGATAAGGATAGATTATTCCTTCGATGTTCATCCTACAATATTATTGATATAAATTAGAAAAATCATAATATTATAGTTTCATGTGATACTAAAGTATTTTACTATACTATAAAAAATTTGGAAGATGGAAATAGAAAATCATATCCAATAATAGGTGAAACTATATTTATATTCAAAGGTTTTAATGAGAATGATTGCTCAGATGAAGCATAGATTGTGAAAATTTGTTTTTATCTTCATAATGTTGAAGAAAATATGATAAAATTAAATGAATGATGTTATTGAAATTAAAATAATATATATAACTATAATTTATTGTTACAATATAGGATCCCTCCATTTTGATGAATAATAAATTGAAATTCAAAAATAAAATACCACATTATTATCAAATTGAACATCATTCTATTATATATTTAGAAAAGTATGTAGAATTTCATAATTAAATGAATAATGAGAAAGATAAAATATTTAATAATAAAACATATAAACATGGTCTTATACCATAGTATAATAATATCATAGTTATAAAATAGATATCCTTTAATATGATCACAAATAAAATTTTGTGTTTTGGGGAATAAATCGTGGCTTATTTGTAATGGACACCCAATGGATGTGGAATAATATTTTGAAGAGTCATTTTGCCATAATTTTTTGAACATGTAGGGGAAATAATAAATATTATTTTATGTAAATCCACTTTTATTATAACTGAAAGGAACCCATTACATACAAAAACTCCTATGGACATATTAGTTAAAACTCATTTTACTCATTTGCCTAGATCTATAGGTCCATTGCCAACTACACAAGCCCTACATGGCATATTACTACCAATTCACTTTCCAACATCACAATTGAAACACACTATAAATCACCCTTTCATTCCCAAACCCTCCACCATCCCTACCATTTGTAACAAACCAATCACTTTCTCCTTTATCAAATGAAGGGTGTCACTGGAAGAAAACCCCTTCCCACCACAAGGATCACTTGAAGAAGTAACTCCCGCCACTGAGGATTTCACCCAAACTGAATCCAATATAACTGAATATTCTAAGGCTAAGAATTCCTCTGCAAATATCCACTACCACCGTCACCACATAATCTATCACTAACACCCAATGACCTAGATTCATGCAACAACATTTCCAACCCAATGGCATACATTGTTAAATGGGGCCACTATTTATCGTCATGGTTCAAACCCCCAATGGGATGAAAAATGGACACCAACATGTTTCAATTAGTCATTGGTCATGCACTAACAATTTATAATATTTTCAACCTAGAAACTCAATAAATTATTTTGGGTGTTAATAATCAGCAAAATTATAATATAAATTAGATGTATGTAAAATACGTGTTATAGAATGGTGAAATTGTGGTAGAAGGATTTATTATGTATCATATGATTTTTATTCATGATTAATATGTATGGAAGGTGTTCTAGGTATTGAAAAAAATTATTGTCTAAAGAAGGAACCTTTTCTATAGTATTAAAATCACGATAACTGTAATATAATGTATCACATTTTTGGGGAAATACAATATAGAAAGTACAATATTAAATAAGTTTTCAAAGAAACAATACTTTTTGTGATATATGTAATGAAATAATATTTTTTATAGAGGAGTAAATTACTCTGAATTATTCATATAATAGTTAAAGATCGGCCCTTAAATCTACATAACTGAAAGGATGAATTGATTTCATTAGCAATATGATTAATAGAATAAAAAATGTGACTTACATTCATAGGAATAATATCCCATGTAAATTTTGAATAAATACTTATTAGTGGAAATAATGGTAATTCCCACATAGATTAAAAAAATACGAGGAAAATTAAAGATGATACTGATAGAAGTGTTAAATATATGTATTTATTAAAGATTATTTAATGTCACTCTATCCATAAATATAAAGTTCATACATTACATATTCCATTATTTTGTGTAAGTGATACTAATGTGGTATAGAAGCATCAATCATGTTGAAATTCAACATAATTAGGAGATATGTTAAATTAACATGAATATTCGATGGATATAAAATATAAGAAATGTGTTTAATTCTACTATGTAAATAATATATTTTTTGGTTAGAGACTGTGATGATTGGAATTCAATATTTAGAAAAACATTATTTTTTATAATAACTTTTTGTATCCTCAAATAGTTTGGAACAAATTATAGAATATTTGGAAATATAATAATAATAATATATTATTGACACAAACTATTTTATTAATATGAGGAAGAATAAAGTTCAATTGGAATATTTCAAGGCTTATCTTGAATACATATTAATTTATTTATGTGATATTTACAATATATTAGTTTAATTATTATTCATAGTTAAATTTTTCCATTAAATAAAATTTCTCATTATATATCATTTGATAAATTATAATTTTTATAATGATGATGTGAAGATGAATTACTTATCAATTAAATAATAAATTATATAGGATTTATAAAAACATTATCCGATTGATATATTCGATGAATTAAGGATAAAAATACAACATTAACCTTTTTGTATGACATAATGAATGTCATGAAAATACCTCTAGAATCATTTGTATTCAGTTGAGAATTTATAGAATGAGTACACAACCATATAATTTATATATTTTTAATCAAAATGTAGTTTAATCCTAGAAGTAAAAAATAATATATAGAATTTAAATTTAGGTAGATTCATTATATGGGAGTGATCTAGAGAACAAAAAAATCAATTTTTGTGAATTCAGGGAGGATATGACTTGGAGATGATACTTGAGGTTGAGTAAATCAATGTCATTTATCGAGAAACTTCATTTCACTGATGTATTAAATTCATGAATGAAAAATTCTTTATCTTTATATTTTTAGTTATTTTTCACTCCGATAAATGATATTGTTTTATGGGATGTAAACATAATTGAGTTGTAAATATAGTGTATATATGTTTCTATTAAACCCAATGGGAGAAATTAATTTTTCATTATGATTATTACAGTGTTTTTTATCAATGGTTGTATAAGTATAGTGGTGATCATATTGAATAAATATATTTTTTATTATAATCATTTAATTTTTAGAAGACAACATCTTGAGGATTTATAGTTAAAATATGGATTAATTATTTGAGAAGAAAATTTATAGGTTCCAATTGTATGATATTTATTATTGTATGATTTTCATTCTCCTTTTCCAAAGAAAATTTAGAACATTGAAATAATAATGTCAAGATAACCAAAAGATAAGGTTGTTATTCCTCATTGAAGTCATGTTTAGTTCCACCTCATCCCCTAAAAAGGGACATATGAAAATTAAGCGTGAATGTTTTATCACTAATATTGAATAAGTATAATGATTAATTTTAGTTTTTTATATAAAATATATCAAAGTTAGTTTATATTCAAATATGATTGATTTCTATAGTCAAAAAATAAATGTTCACTAATAATTAAAGCTTCCCTCTAAGCCATAAAAATTGTGATATAACTAGTACACATGTTAATATAACAAATGGAAGAATAAAAGGATTCCCAAGATGAGGAAATTATTATGAGTACCAACTACAAGGAATACAGAATTATCAAAAATTAGGTGAAATATTAAATTTCATAATTTTATATTATTAGAAGTGGATTTGATCAAGGAATTTGTTACTAATATTCTATGAAGAAATATTCAAATCAAATTTAGGGCATTGGTATATTTGAGATGGAATTAATTAATAATTTAAATATTTATCTATTGAAATGATGGGTATAGGAATTTGATTATTACATAAGTAAAATATCAATTGATATGATACTTAATTAGGTATAGGTAAATTTTTTATCCTAGAATTTCATATGATTTTACAAAAACATTGTGAATTCAAACCATTTTTGATCATGCCGAGTTGAATATTATTTAGTTAAAATATCATAAAATAACTTTTGTTATTTTATATGATTTTTAATGAATATGTGGAGATTCATTCCACCATGTACTTATTTTTTTCAATTATGTAATGTAATTATATCTTCACAATCATATAATTTAGTAAACTAATGGCATTATGATATTGAAAACTTCAATTTTACAGGATTGATTCTCTATAATTATCATTGGAATATGTCTTATATAAAAGAAAAAAATATAAATGATTGTTTCAATTGTTGTAACATTTGAGAATGTAGATTATTGTGGTGATATCAACTTTCATTTCCTAATGAAGTATGTTTTTTAGGCAAAAACAATTTAATAAAATATTAGTCAAAGAAGAAGGTATTAATACTATAGAGGGCTGTATGAAGAGACATTGAAATCCCTTGATCTAGTGATTGATGTTCTATAAATAAATTTTTTTAGAACATTCAGTTTTGATGAGAATAATTATTTTATATTGTAGAAGGATAATAAGAATATATACATCTGTACCAAATGTTACTAAATGTTATGAAGACATTTCTCAATATAATATTGGAATTGTTATAACATATCTGACTAGATATCATCATGTTAGGAGAATATTTATATTTGGTATAGAGTGGGTATAAAATATTAAAAATCCCACAAAATTGTACATCATAACATGATTATTAGACGAAATTCAATTTCTTGGGATACAATCAAATCATATAAATGATTTAATCTCTAAAATGAGGTGAGAATAATTAAAAACTCTCATGTTCAACACATTTGCTATCATATCTTGTATACATTGTTAGTGAGTTTATTACATGAGAATGTGAAAAATCCAAAAAACTAAATAGGATAATTTTATTAATTCTAATATTATAGAAATGGAGAAATGATTCAATCACCCTTAATAATGGACAAACTTTTCCTAGGAATATTAGTGAGTATTTTGTTAATTCATATCATATAACCGGAGGCCTATAAATTATATTATAAATTTGGTTTCTAAAATTATTTAGATCCACCATTAATAATGGGGATATTATTTTTCTTACAAATCTAAAACATTATATTTAATCTTTTGATGAACATTTTTAATTTATTTATCTGGATATGAATAAACATAATTAGAATATAATTTCTGTTAGTAATAAAGGTAGTGAGTTTTGTATATATTTACATGTCAATATAGATTTATCATATTAAATTTTTGTATCAATATTATATTCAATATATTTATAATAAGAATAGAAAAATTAATAGTGGAACATGAGATAAGATCGGGGGGATAGAAGACCAAAAATAATTTGTGTTATATAACAATAAATATTGATTTTTCCAATGAAATGAAAAATCTAACAGAGTAGTTAATTATATATTTGGGTTCATGATGACTATATTTTTTAATAAAGGCATCTAAAATAAATATATATTATAATTATTCATTTAATTTATCTTGTGTTTTATATATTATTAAAAAAAACTTTTATACTCAATGAATAAATATTAGTTCTTACATATGATAGTATTATATAATGAGTAATATCCTAAAATATACTATATTCATTTATGGTTGTTTAATTTTTTTGACTTATTCCAGAATATATGAATTGTTCTTATGGGATAATAAAATTTAATTTGTTGGAAAATACTTTTTTATAAAACAACTATTAATTCCATTAAAATGGATATATTTTCTTTTAACATTTATCTAAATGATTCACTATAATTATATAATCCTATTCCAATTAAAATAGAACTCATGTTTAATAGTTAATATGATAACATTGATTCATATTACAAGATAGCCAGTTAGACATTGTAGTTGTAGAAGATTCTAGGCTTGTAATGTATATGTTTTTTAGCACACTATTTTATTGAAATATATATTAAATAACATCATTTTCAAATCAATTACTGATTATGAATTGGTATATCAATTACAAGTAGAGGTTTGGTTTACCTCTTAGTATTGATAAAAATAGAATAATATTTCTAGATTCACTATTATACTGGCTCAAATAGTTCATTGGGAACTACAACATGAATGATTTCAAATGATGTTTACATAATCTCATAAATTTTTTATAGATGGTTGAACATGATCTGTGAGGTCTAGACTGATGTATTATAATAATGGTAAAGAATGATAAGTGAAAAATAGATTGCTATAATACGATGAAATGTGGATATATTGAGTCCACAATGCAATAGAGCCAAATAAATGGAAGGGTGGGTTGTGGATTCATTATTTAAAAATAAATAATTCAAGATATTGTATCCTAGAATAATTGAATATTTTTAAAATAACATATTAATAGAATAAATTAGGTATTATTATTATATAATTATTTTATCCTTTTCTAAATGGTATATGATAACAAATAGATCAGTTACACATTATATACACATACATGAGTTCCCAATGTGATAAAATAATTATTTATTAGAGTTACATGTTTTCATTCACATAATAAAAAAGAGTGTTGTTTTTTTAAAACTCGGATGTTACAAGTGGTCTTAATATAGATTTATTTTTATTAATGATGTGTATTTTGAGTCTTACTTATCACACTATTTAATGATTTAAAAAATTAAAAAATGAGCTATTTTTTATAAAAATCATTAATGATTCATTCCAATATATAACATATTAAAATTGTTATATATGGATACATGTAGTTTTTTCTATAATAAATTTTTTATCCAACAATGGGAAGCTATATTATTTAACCACTGATACTGGATTATTTAATAATGTCATCTTTTAAATAATGTATTCCGAACACAAGAAAATATCACAAAATATATGGAAATAAAAAATTGATTATTAATAATTTATAAAAAATATTGGACTTATTTACTATAAAAAATGTTGTTTATTTCTTAACATGATATCCTAATTCAAATATATTTTGTAATTGTCAAGTATGAGTTTCATTAGAACATATAGATGATTAAATTTAACAAATATATAATCATTCCATCTGGAAAAAATGAGAATGTATCAATATATTATGATCTTTAGGATATAATGGTAATAATATAAATTTAAATACTACATTTGTTACTATAATATTTTCAAGAAACGTTTTGATGTTAAAGGTTATATATATAATTATGATTATGCAATTCCAAATAGTTATAAGTAGAAAATTTCACTTATTAACATCATAAAATTTTATGTTTTCGGGAAAGTATGTTTGAATACATTCAAGGAGTTAGAAATTATACTTTTTATTCCAAATTATAACCATTATCTACAAAATATTTATTCATTGATTTAATTCAATAATTTTTTCATTTGGAGGGTTTTACCAGGTGACCACATAGTTTTATGATGAGAATTATAAAAAATGTAATGAATTTTAAAACTTCTCTGATTTTATTAATCATAATGTAGATCTAGTGGTCTGTGATATATGATTTTTTAGATAGGAAATTATATAATTTTCTATAAAATTTTATTGAATATATTTTGGAAATAGAAAGAATCATGAAATTTAACATAGAAATATAAAATTTATCATCCATTCATATTGGTTACATATATGTATATATTAATTAAATTGTTTACAGATTAATGGTAACTGAAATCACTATTTTAATTTATGAGTTTTTCTTTTGTATGATTTTTATACTATAATATTATTTTTTTAATAAATGTTTACTATTTTTTTAATAAAAAAAATTCTATATGGATATGTAATATGTCTATACGGAACAAAATGGATTTTTCATGGGACAAGACTAAAATTATACCACATAGAGTGTCACACACTATAAATTTGATATACTATGCTTTTAGAGATCAATATTCTAGTTCCAAAAATGATGTTACCACTACCATTGATTAATGTGACACCAATAAGGATATATATTATCTGATTCATTTATTAAAAACATCCTTGATTCACTATATATCAGTGGGTGATTATGTGGCTTGTTGATAATTTAATCGGTTAGAGATAAACTAAGATGTTTTTTTTCTCACATATAACGAGTATGACATAAGGAAAGTTTATTAATATAATCTAAGGAAATAAATGGATATATATAGTATTTTTATATGATGTTCATAACTTTTTGTGCAAGTGAAATGTTATGAATTAATCATATTGATGAATGACATATGGTGTAATCATTGAACTGATCAATATATACTGAGATAATAAACTATAATATATGTAGAGTATGTGTGATATTAATACATATATTTTCCCATCATCACATGAAATATTTGACACTGGGATAATATAAAAAAAATATCCATGAATATGATGTGCCTTGTGAAATTGGGTAAAATGATTAATGTGTTTTATAATTTCCATGCCTAATCTATTTGTATCTTGAATAAAAGTTAGTCATTCATATAAAATTCCATTTTTATATAAGTATAGATCTATGGATTAATACTTTTCATCAACACTACAATGTTATAGGGGGTCACACATTGTGGTTTAGTAAATTCAGAGTGAGTTTAACTTAAATGGGTATTATAAAACTGTTTTGATGTTCTATTCCAAATGTTTTTTATGATATTTATTTAAATGATATTGTTTACGATGTCAAACATAGTGATGTTGAAGATAATGTTCCCTAACTTTTTTTAAGCTATAAAAATGTATTTTATGATATTATTTCATAATGTATTATATTTGATAATATATAATGTGAAATGGAATGAAATAATTTTAGGATTTAGTTTATGTGTGAGATTTAGTAGAATATTCTATAGGACCATAATAAATCTAATGGTATGACATTGTATGCAGTGTTATGTAACATTTATTTCGAAAATAGATTTTTAAGCCTATATTTTAATCCAATTTTGTGATAATATGATATTGAATAGAGTCTATGTGGGAATATTTTATTATAGGACATGGTTTAGTCATAGTACCACTAAATGAATTGTTATCACCCTTTAGAATTTCAATAATTTATCTCTCTATCAAATAGACAAAAATCTATGTAATTAATTTGATATCATTTTAACTAATTGAATAATTCATTTGTGGGATGATTGAAATAATTAATATGGTTAATAATAATGTAAAAAAATTGATCTAACCATACATTTATGAAATGTATAAGTAAATATATAGAATCGGAGAGAATTCATGCAGCATTTATAATTTATATAATACCATGAGAAATGTTTTTTTGAATATTTATTATCAATTAAATGAAACCATATCCCTCCCAAACCTTACTTCTTCATTTCTGTTAATCAATATACAATATTAAAATATCATTGATGTTCCAAATATCCTGCCCGAAGTGTTTGGTATTTTTGGTTCAACCTATGGATACACCTTTGGGGGACCATTTTATAGTTTTTTGGAAATCATAAACAAAAACTGAATGTAAATAGACAAAAAACTAAACTATGGTGTATGATACTCAGTATTCATGTACAGTTTATATAATTTCAGTTTCAAATAATTAATGATCTTCAATTTTTTGGGTTCCAAATAATTTTAATTTCACTGATTAATAAATAAAAATTACAAAGAAACCATTGAACTCAAAAAACACAAGAAAAAGTGAAACAAACAATCATTTTGGTTATTTATTACATCAAGAGAATTTAATTTACAATTTTAACTCATTTGGTATGTCTTGAAAAAGTATTCAAGTCAATATAATATCTATAATGAATACATACACATCCTATTGAGGTGATTAGTGGGAAGGATGTCGTCAAAACCATCTTTTTAGACATACTAATTCTTAAATCATATTATGAATTATTTTTCAAATTAAATTTATTACAAATAATAGAGGGATTATTATTATTATTAATGGATATAATGATCTTATTCTAACTATAATGACTACAAATTGGAGAGTTTTTGGGAGTTACCAAAATCATAATACTACCTAATGTAATATGAAATTTCAGATCCCTTTTGTGAATAAAATGTTTGAATAGTACATGGGCATGAGTTTTATTTTTTTAGATGAATTATATATTTTAAATCAATATTAATGGATAAAATAGATAAATTAAATATTACTTTCACATGAACATATTTAAAGTGGATATATATTTAATTGTTTTATTCATGTTTAATTCACAAATTTTATTTTCAATGATACATGAAAAAAATTATTTATAATTTGTCGGAATGGATTCTATTTACATTAATAGATTTTAATTATTTTAAAAAATATAAATTTATGTATTCATACAAAATGACACAATAATATAAATATATGAATAAAATTTCCTCTAAAATAAGAGAAGAATAAATCCATAGTTCTTGAACTAATTTTATATAGTGACTACTTCCATTTAAACATATTATTACATGTTTTATACATAATCGATCATAATTTATAAGACAAATATCTTAAATTATTGGGTATTTGGGAGATTAGGTATATAAATCATAAAACATGGAATAATGATTAAAAACATTTATTATTAAATTTTGTTAAAGATATCCTTATTTCGTTTTAACATCTACTTATGCATAGGATAACATAGGAAATAATGAACAAAATGATGAGGTAAATATCATTATAAGGTAATAATACTAGTAATAAATCAAAGCACATGGGATTAATGTAATTACATGAGAACATAGAAATGTATGTAATGTAAAAAAAAATTAAAGAAAAGCATATAAAACATGGGATCCTATAATTATGGAATCATAGAAATGTGGAGATTCATACAATATGAAAAAAGAACAATTCATGCATATCCAACAAGGTTGTTACTAATGCAGTAGCATGAGTCTAGGATAACCACTGAGGCCATTTCACATGGGGGATCATGAATCATGTATTAAAACCAAAACCATTACACATGGAGTAGCAAGATTCAAGTATAACTACAAAGACCATTTCATATGACATCTCATGAGACAAAAAATTAGCCATTTCATTAGATTTTTATATGGGTTAACCCATCATAAAATGTTCATCTATATGGGATTCACATGATGAATCATATACAATGAGTAAAATGTAAACCCAATGGTTGACCAAGAAAATAATTGGGCATCATAATCATGTCAAAAGGAATAAAAAATATTAATAAAATATCAGTTTCCATTAAATAATATATTTAAAACATACATGTAAATTCATAATGTAAAATAATCAAAGGTCATGATATATTATAAAAAATTTTAGTCAAAACATGAAACACATAGTTGTTATAATACAATATAAATAAAACATTTTAGTGTAGTTTATGGAAAATATTAAGTACTATTTAATGTGAAATTAGAAGAATATTTTATACAAGACTAGAAATTGGACAAAATATATTTCAATGATAAAATTACTTATTCCTTATGAATAAGAGTATTTAATACATGTTTCGGATTTTACTTCAAAATGGGAAAGAAATCAGGAAAATCACTTCCATTGATCTTACATTTTTGGAAGAATTGATAATTTGACTATTTGAAAACATATATTCCCCCATAATATATCAATGATCTGATTTGGATAACTAATTTTGTAACATATAAAAATATAAAATAAATAAATTACAATTAATTATTATTAAATTATTATTAAGAGGGAGAATTTATAACCCTATGGGAAATGGAGGATCAAAACGTATAACATACATTTTCTCTGAATTTGTTCTTAACGCAAGCTTAATGTCCTGAATAACAAAATAAGATTCATTATAATTTTATTTACATCTCCTTAATCTTTTATTTGATTATTTTAATATTTTTTAATTTCTTTTAGGGTCTTTTTATGAGTTATGTGATTCAGTTTCATCATTCGTGAGTGTTCTTCTCCTTGGATTTAATTATTTATTCACTTGTATATCTGTTTGGAGTATAATATAAAATTATAATAATTTAAAAATTGAAATAATATGTTAATAATGAAACTATAGAATGATTAATAAACTAATATGAAATTTATTTATGACGAGGTTCATTCATTAGATAGATCGTTGATGATGATCATTAGTTTACTGTGGCAGTTTTTCAATCATCACAAAATTGCCTTCTTCTATTAGTTAATATTATCTATATATATTATCCCAGGTACCTAAACCAAGTTTTTTGATAAATTTTACTATCATTATTAACTAGTATAATGTATTTTTGAGTATCCTTGATTGGGGTATTATTAAATTAAAAAACATCATCCGTGAAAGTGGTGAATCAGCCCCTCATAGAAAAGGTTTTCATAATTAGAAAAAAAAAATAGGAGGTTGAAAAGAAATAATGATTGGATAATACATTACAAAATAACATTACATTATATAAATGAAATTCTCTTATCATTAAAAAAGTACAATGGTAGTTTCGAATAGGAAAATAATTTAAATAAAATTGAAATGAAATAAGCAAGAAAAAGATATTTTTAACCTATTGAATTATTCTCATTGAGATTCTCTTTAAGGAAGATTATTTTTGTCTATTATGGAGACCAAATTATCATATAGTCATGGGAGATACCTTTTAGGAGCGTTGGGGGAATTTTTACATGATTCATGTATTTTGTGGTGAGAAGACAATTGGTTATGAGGAGTGGTATTTATCATGGAAGGGAGGGTTGCATTGTGATTATTTTATTCATTGGTTTAATTTTTTTTCAAGAATGTGAATATTATTGATTCCCAAGACTAAATACCGTAATGTGGGAAATATATTTTGATATTATTTTCTTACATATTCAATACATCATCCATGACTCAACAACAAATGCATTTAAATTATACTCTAAATTACCGTATTTCCTTATTTTATATTAATTGAACTCTTTTATAAAAATAAAAATAATTCAACCTTAACATTTTTTAACATGTAAAACTATTAATTGAATAAATTATTATGAGAATAATTTTATATATATGATAAATTAATTTTTTTATTGAAATCCTCATTTAATCAAAAAATACTTATTTTAAAATTTCTACTTGTTTTAGAACACTTTGAAAAAATTAATTATGTTCTAGTTTTTTTTTCATATAACAATTAGGAAAAAAATATTTATGAATCTAATTTATTATAATAAATTTACTTTTATAATATTATATCAACTATAAAATTTTAAATAAACATTTATTTTTTAAAAAATTAACAATACTCAATTTCTCTTCTTTAAAGAATTTATTTACTAATTCCATCATATAAATATATCACTTTTTCATTTATAAAATTCCAAAATTCAATTACACTTTCATAATTTATGTTCTACTTCCACAGATACTATTCAAAATTGTCACATTACTATTCCAGTTGGTCATGTTACTATGTCATTTTTAGGTTCATTAATTACTATAAATTACTATAATTTCGTTAATTAATCATTTATAATGTTTTTATTGATTCTTTTAAGTGATTTGAATTGATTTATAATATATAAGATAATTATGAGAAGGGAATTTTCATTGATAGAATTTTGTGTCATTACATTCTTCATCAATTATGAAATTTCTCCTAATAAATTTAATTTTACAAACATAGGTGAAAAATGCCATGGTACTTCTCCATCATTTTTTTCTCAGTTTTCCATGTTTCCTCCTCATACATATGGCTCCACATAGTACATTGAGCATATGATCAACCTTATTTCATAGATCGTTATCTCTACAATCCAAGATATTCATCAGCTTCTCCTCATAAAGGATAACATTATTTGACTATAACACCATTGAATTCTATACATGTGTGGGATTAGGTGTCTACATACTCAAGTAGGATATGTACATTACATCATTTAATTAATATATGGTTTCTATATGTTCTAGTTTATATGCCACCTATTTGAAATTATTGAAGACGTTTTATGGGATGATGTAACTTGTACATAGCTTTCCATTCTTCCAAATACTAACAATAATCGTACTAAGAGATATGTAGGGGAATACCATGTCTCCAACCCTGAAATCCATGTCCCAATGATGATTGAAGGAATATACTTTCTATAGATTTTGGGCTACTTAAATATGATTTTGAATGGTTTTCACCTATTGAACAATTTATTTGACCATGTGAGGTCTTATCATCTTACATTTACCGAAATCATCCCAAAATATCAGTGGTCTGCATCATTTCCCATAATTATCTTTATATGGTTCCATTTGTATGATCAGTTGGAATATATTATTTTTGTAGAAATCAAACAGATATTTATGTTGGTCCTATCATCATTTGGATTCCATAGAACAAACATTGAAAATTTCTTCCATCGTCCAAATAGTCCAATCATATTGGCAGTCAATTTAAGTATGAAAGGACTTACCAATTTCCAAATCATTGTTTAGAAAATAATGGAGAAATTTAAGGAACATGTAGGTAAATCATGGATCTTGATATTATACAATCGATAGTGGTAATCCATACAACATCACCACATTATTGATGTATATCCATGTAAGTTTACTGATTGATAAGTACTATCAGATTATGATAAATTCAGTTATCTTTATAATATGATCCACAAAAAAGCACAAATAATTTATTCCATTGGATGTTTTGGGATGTTCAATGAAAAATTATATGGAGATTTTTCCCCGAATTACAAGTTGATATGGGCAACAGTATCATCACCGCATTATACATTTTGACTTTTGACTTCACCGTTTGAAATACCATGATCTTTTATGTGTAATCAACAATATATTTATTCATATAATCAAATAATTATATAACTAAGAAATCATGATACATCTGTGTGATCTATGGGTGAATAGAGAAGGTTGAGCTATATGCATAATTCAGAACCGCTTAATTTATCTTTTAATTAGATGGTGTACACAGTCATAACCCAAATCTTATGATGGTGTAGGATTGAAATATTACACATAGATTCTCAAATACTTGAGTGGGGTGAATTTCAGGTTTAAAAATATTCATTTTAAGCCTTAAGTAAAACTAGGTTTAGCAATGTTGAAGAAGGTAAATTCGCAAACACTCATTGTTTCTTAACTATACAACAAACATGCTTAGGGTCCAGAAATATGAATCTGGAAAAGAATGTTATGAACAATATTCTTAAAGAATGATTCAACCCGGAAGGGTATAAAATCTTATTTATCATATTATGTAAAATTAAATGAAAATATGTGAATGTTATACTTTCTTTCATTGTCAAAATACAATTGAAAGGAAACATGTAGGAAAAATAGGTAAACAAGATGGAAATATTTTAACCCAAAGAGTAGGATATCCAAAAACCTTACAAAAAGGTAACATTGATTTATACATTAAAAACATCTATCTTACCCACAACAGGGTATAACCTCAATAAGAATATCATAATCTCTCTTTCTATCCTTGCAATCTCTCAAACTATAAGGTAGTTTGAACCTCTTTCTTTCTCTCTATGTATGTCCTCGAACATTAAGGTAGTTGGCACCAATTTCTTTTTATATCCAAAAGATCTATTTTGTACACATCAACAATTAGTGTCTCACAATGAAAGATGAACAAGATGTTCATGGTTTAACATGGTGTTCATAAAATGCACATGGTACAATAGTATTTCTCACTCTATAAATCACTTCAGAACATGTAATCTCTATGATATTGGATTTATATAATATATATGGTAATATCATTCAAATGTGATACTATTTATATTCAAAAAATAAATAGTCAGTTCCCTCTTACAACAGTCATAATGATTATTGAATCTTGGAGGAACTCGTACATGTGTCACTCATCCAACAGTTAGTTAGAAACAAATAGTATGGCATCGTTTCAATATAACAAAATCATTTTTTTTGGGAAATGAAATAGATTAACAAAATATAGATAATAAGTGTCTAAGGAAAAATAGAATTGGGTGTATAAATATGTAAATTATCGGATTGTATAAACATTGACATTCAAAATCTGTTTTTCCAAGAATTCAGAATCTGAATTCTATAGATTCTAGAGTCTGAATTTTGATGAATTGAGAGTCTAAATTCTGATGAATTATAAACATACATCAACAATTACATTTAACTCATTCATCTACTTAGAGGAAACTATCAAATTAAAAAAATCATATTATCTCACGTGTCTACACAGAATTAAATTTCAAATTCATGCCATGAAAAATTACTATACTACACAGTTTAGGGTCCAAAATCTCTATATAGAGTACCTCATCCCTAGAAAAGTATATGGACTCCAATATGGTAGTCTATGGAGTACCCATGCACATCATAGCTGGAGGATTCCACTATATGAGTCTGTAGAGGAACCATGCCCTGTGCCGATAGGAGGGTTCCACTCTAGTCATTAAGGACCTATTCCATTCCCAACAAGAGTGTTCCTATTGATATTTTGTAGAGGGACCCCACCCTATGATTATATTAGGGTTAAATGTCACATTATGTAGAGGACCCATTCCAATCCAACCAGGATGGTTCCACTCAAAAATACATTATTGGACCATTCCCCGACCATCTAGAGGGTTTTAATCGTGAGATTTTTTGGGACCCATTACCTATTCTGATAGGAGGATTCCACTAAAGGAGTCAGTTGATGATTGATTCCCAACTCATAAACTATTTCAAAATTTTATATCACCAAAATAAAATATAATGTTTTAGTAAAAATTATTATTTGATCTATCTTCGTAATGAATATAGAAAATATACACTATGATATCACATGGATGGAAAATACTATAGACTTATAAAATATATGACTAATATACACAAAATTTGACTAACACAGACAAAAAATGGTTAGATGAATCCAATATCTCCTAAATTCCACGAACTTCTCTCTACATGGATCCACATGCTAACAATTTATTGTTCGGTGGGACGTAGCTATGAAAATGATACCCCCATCACTGATTATCATCATCCTTCTATTTAATTATAACATAAATGACTAATATCAATAGTATGGAATTTTATAAAAAGAATATTAAAATTAATATGTATCTATAATGGATTTCTTATTTGGATAGTGTTGATGATCGATTGGGGATATGATTTTTAGAGGATTTAGGTTCGAGTTTTAGTTCCATTTCCATAAAAGAGTATTAAGAATTATTCCTTGTGATTGAGGTATGTGTCCTCTTATGGGAACACATATTAATAACTCAGTGATGGAATATATTATTTTTATAACATTATAATGTTTTTTAGAAGTGGTTAGGGGAATATTAGTAGTATCTATATGGGGTGATTTTTCAGAATCATACTAAAATGAAGTCTACATAATTGAATGTGATTGGGTATGGATAGTATCTTAGACAATAAATGAAACCAATAGTAAATCATTAGTTGTTGGGACCTTTTTATATCATTGGGAATACACCTAAAATTATTGTTAGTCATCTGGATCCTATGGGAGTATATGTAGATAATTTTTTTAGGTGATGAAAAAGAGGATGTCAACATAGGTATGAATTACCTATAAATGGTTGGAAGGTAATGAGAACTAATTTCAAGAATTGTGTGTGTGAAAAATAGTGAATGGGATTGAAATTTGAGGTGGGTTATAAGGTTGGATGAGATAGTGGATATAGTGGTGGTGACAGGGTATCTGATATAATGTGTGATGGATAAAATAGAAAATCCATTCTCTGAGACATACAGCAATGGATAAAAATTATTTTGTGAATTAAAAAATAGATATACTAATTCTAGAACTCATATTGAAAAAATCGTGGTGGGGAATCATCATCTATAATTCTGGGTTATTATTGATCTTCTGAAAATGATAAGGAATTAAGATCCCCCAATGAATCTTAATTTTTCCCCCATCCACATCCATGATTCAAAAATATTCATAATCTAATTCATTTAATTTCCAATATTCTTTAATAAGAAGATTTTTATGAATAATAGGATATTAGTTAGATAAATCCTACAATTTGAGGTAAAATTAAATGCAAAATAAAAGACACAAATGTATTTTACAAGATGGATTTAGAAATCATAACAAAGAATAATAATATACACCACAGATGTTTGCCTTATAATATAATGAAAATTTTCAAATTCTGTTGATTATCGAACGTAGTATAGATATTATAGTTAGATTAAACACATATAGTTTGATCATATATACCTTGTAATTACTTTTAGAATTCTATTCATGAAAAAGGTCTGATTAGGAATCATTTGATGAAATATTGGTAGGGTTTTGTGGGTCTTGGTTGGGTATTTCTTGGAATGTTAGGTTTTATTTATAAACCTCTATTGTTGATATATTTTCATCAACTGTAATGCAATATAATATCATCCTGATTGACTATACTCATAAATTTTTGTTTTTATACTCTTCGGATAATTAAAAACACTAATACAGTTTTTTTAAAAAAATATTCATTCTATTGGAAACGTGATATGTTCAAATGAAAACTATAATTTAGAAGTATTATATAAGAACATATCCTTAAAATAATCAAATTTAATATGTGAAGTGTGATTGAGATATAAAATTCTCAATGTGTATATAATATATGAAAATATTTGAACATAATTCATGTAACTCATGTAATGTTTTCTCTATTCACGGTTGGCTTCATTAAAATCATCCCAATTATCTCTCAGTATCTATTTTCTTAAATATAAAGGTAATTATTTAAATTTCCTAAATGTTTTCCTCGCTTGATTAAGAGTGCGAGATTATTTGGTATAATATTTGTATGGGGGAGGGTGATGGTTATAATGTTATTCATGTGAAGTTTGTAGGAAATGAATTTAGTGTGGGGTTAGGTTTTTTGACATTTCACTTTTTAGAGTATTAATGGGATTATTTTATATCAACATATAAATTGATTGATTTATCTTTTATAAGGGTGAATGGAATTTTTTTTATATTCAAATTTGTAAAATATTAGGGTTTATGGATAATGGAAGGTTTAAATATATTTTGAGTATTCCTTGGTTGATTTTTAAGAATGTATATGTTAGTTTATATTGGTATAGATATTTTCAGATGTTCTATATAGGAAATGGTATAGTGGGAATGTTTTAAGCAGTGTGGATATGTAAGAAGATCAATTAGAAGATGATCAAGAAATGTATCTTTTCTGATTGATGTTAATTAATAGTTGTTCAGTTGGTGATGATCTTAGATCTGGGAAAAATGTGTTAGGGAGAAATGAAAATTCAAGGTGCAAGTTTTGGTTTTCGGCAAGGAGTGTATATGATTTTATATATTTAAAATATGACCCAATGAGTTAAAGTGTTATTGTATTACTTCCATCCACATGATATTTTCAAACATGGTACTCATTAGTATGTTCATCGTGCGAAAAGAAATTATAGATTGGATGGATAAATTTTTCTGAAATAATATAATGTGGGCGATATAATGACATATTCTAACCTATGAGAATAAACTATATTCTAATTTTTCTTAGATTATGAAATTTGGTTTTAAAAATTAAGTTTTATTATAAAATATGATTTTTAATTCCATTTTTGTTCCACACGAGGTTATATTTTGAAATGACATGAATCCTTGAAAATCAACTTCTTCTATATTAATGTATAGCTTCTCTTAGTAGGATGTGTTGTGTTCTATTTCTCTAAGAATAAATTCCTTTTATTTGGAAGATGGAAATTATAATGTGATATATATGGAAAAAATTGAGACTATTTACACAAAATAATTGGATATTTATTCTTTAAATGAAATTATTCATTCTTAGATATAAGAGGTAATTATATAGAAGAACCCCTAGAGTTTCTAATATTACATTATTACCACAAAGTATTTGACTAATATAAAATAGGAATAAATGAAATTAAAAAATACAAGATACATCACACATATCAATTAATTTAAATTCAGGATGTAGAAATACCCATGTGGAATAAATAAAATATTAGATAGTGAATTTGCATCTCCGACCAATTTCTTATGAAGATATTCAATAATTATACATTAACCATGATAGAAATTCTATCACCACATTAAATCTCAATGGATCCATCTTAAAATATTGTGACAATATTGAATGTTATTGAAAAGAAATTATTATTATTTAACTACAAAAAAACCACATATATTACATGAAAATTAGATATTATTTATTAATTCCCTATTTGGATGTTTTTTATGAAGGAAAATTTAATGACCTAGAATTATTTCTATAAAATTTACCTTATTATAATTATTTTATATTGTATAAAACACCTATTATCACTTATATAACATAATAATAAATTTATTAATTAAAAATTAAAAAAATTAAATGTATTTTTAAAAAGATTGTTAGCAACAAATTTTAATAGTAACATGAACATTAAAGTAGTAATTTGACCATTAAAAATAGAAACATAGCCAATAGAATAGTAACCTTACCAATAAATTTATATTCAAAATTTATAAATCCTATAAATAAATATAAGATTTATTTATATCATGTTATATGTAAATAAAAGTTAAAAATATAAATTATTTATAGTTTTTTAGGAGAAAATGTTTATTTATAATCTTATAATTAATATAATGAGTTAAAAGAAAACAAAATTTCATAAAAATGATTCATAAATTAATTAATTTTCATATCATTATATAATAATTAAATCAGACCTTATATAATTGTAATTTTTCTAATAAAATTAGTTTTAGTTTTAAAATTTTTATATTTCGAGTAATTTAAAATTTTACAAAAAATTAAATTTATAATATTTGGGAAATTATTTTCTTGAAATGGAGTGATTTTTTATTTCTAAATGACAAAATATTTTTGTGGTGAATTTTCTTGATTTTTTCTAAAAAATTTGGATATCTGGTGAAGAGTGAATTATGGTAATTTATGTTTTAAGATAAATACAAGAATTTTGGGTAATGGATGATCTATGAAAGATGTAAGCCCATAATTAGGAAATATAATTCTTCATTCACTATATTTGGTCATGGTAATAAAGACAATTCTTATTCATGTGTGAAAATAACAAATAAATTAATAACATCATCAAAAATCACCCACATACATTATTATAAAGTCCACCCCGAAACACCCCTTCTACTCACATCTTAGAAGCCTTGATGCTTGTCCAAGATATTATGAATACTGCCCCCATTTCTATCACTCATTTACCAAATTCTTTTGATCTCAATAAATTTCTAAACTCATGTTCCACAATGAGGTTCTCAAGGAGATGAATTCAAGGGGAAACAAAACCTCCTTCTTATCCTTTTAATTTCCTTTCAATTTATTTTATTTTAAATTTATATTGTCACCTACACATATCCAGGTGACATGATTACTCCAGTATCCTTTATATTCTGGAATTTTGTTTTTCAATTGAACAATTCATCATATTTTCTTTTCCACATCCCTTATGTTTTAAACATTATAATATTGTCTATGATGGGTCTATTCACCCCTTCGTTAATTTTTAAAGGATTCCTTCAACGATTGTGTCAAAAAAATAATAGTAGTTGAATCAGATTAAAAAAAACATATTATAACTTTTTATTATGCTTTTGGATCTAATATATATATATAATATTAATTAATAAAACATTAATATTTAATAGTGATCGAAAAATAACCAAAATACTATTATGATCATAATTATCATTATATCAAATGAATCATCCTAATATCTAGATAAAATGATATATAAGACCATTTAATATTTTACATGTTCATTAAACCATATAATTTCAATTCTAGACAACTATAACCATTTTAAATGATAATGAAAACCAATGAAAAGAACAACCTCGGATGATGAAATTCAATATCACTACTCATAAAAAACAATAAATGAAATTTATAAAATTATAACAAATAAAAAACATTTTTATATTGTTTTTAATAAAATTATAAATTAATATAATTTTACTATCTAGGATATTAAGTTCAAGTGAAGACCACTTTTATACATAAGGTATGATATTCTTTCCAAACATTCATTTTTTCATCTAGTTGCGATTTATCTCTCATTACACCAATGTTTTATTATTTATTATTATGTATATGTTATACATTCTATGTATATTTTCAAAATTCATGTATATATATCATCTCAACATGATTTAATAATGAAATGAATGTTTAAAAAAGGATCTCGTAATAGTTCTTCCCGATATGAAAGACCAATAAAAGGGAACCTCCTAATTTCTTAACCATTTTCAAGTACCATGCACATTTTCATTTAATAAATCGTTATTATTATAAAACCAATAATTTTATAATGAAAATATATTTTGGTTCATTTCATGTTTCAAAAAAATTAGTATTATTATTCTTCTCCTTTAAATATAATTTCATATTTTCAATAAACCTTAATAAATTTTTTTATTTATAATGATTATTAAAAACTATTTTGGAATGTTTTCAATTCTGTATAAAATCACTTTTCATGATATATTTATATTTTACCTTATAAAGTCTTATATGTGTTTTAATTCTATTATATTATGGAGACCATTATCTTCTTCCAATTTTATATTCCTTTTGATATGATTATGATACCCAATTCAATCCATTGGAAACCCTGTTGTAGATGATTGATTCTTTATGTATGATTCATCATGAAGAAATTATATTTAAGAACATGTTATTATGTGTGTACAAATATTTATCACCAATGCATTGGGTAATGATTAGTCTCATGAGACATCATGTTCAACGGCCTTAGTGGTTATCCTTGTATCATGTTTCTCTATGTGAAATAGTCTTCTGGGTCAGCCTTGGCTCAGGATCCTACATGTTCAATGGAATTAGTGGTTACCCTTGTCTATTGTTCATACATGTTCAATGGTTTATGTGGTTTATTTAAAATCAAGATTATATCATTTTTTATGTAGTTTGTTCATTTCATAGATTCCATAATTACATGATCATGGGTGCTTTATATATTTTTTTCAATAATATTATTTACATTCAATTAAGTTTTATGTCATGGTGTTATTCCTTATGACATGTGTTCTATTATTCATTATTATTATTATTAACATAATTTTGTTTTCATCTCATCCCTTTATTCTTATTTTCAACAAGTTGTACTACAAATGTGTATAGTCTAAACTGATGCTAGGATATCTTTATTAAAATTAAATAATTTGTTTTTTTATGTTGGTTCCATGTTTCCAGTTTTATGTTTCTAATATTACAGAGTAACTATAATTTAGAATCCATGGAATTTTATTTATGGTTAATTATTCTAAAAAATTTAATAATATGTGTAAAAGTATATTATCACGATATTTGGAATAGAATGATAGTGTACTAATTTTGGATGATTGGGATTATAACACCTTAGTGAAAACCCTATAGAAAACTCTACCACCATGGATAAAATAGATTTAAACATATGGAATCACAAGATATGATATAAATTTAAATTTAAATTTTATCCACATATGCTTAATGTTTGTTTTTTATATGATTATTAGATAAGTATTCAATCCCCGATAATTCAAATTTTTATATTTATTGTATCGAAATTGGACAAATCATGCTAATATTTAATGAGATATTAAATGAGACGATTTTGCTAATGAAATTACAAATAATTTGGGAATGTGTGATAAACATATCATACTAGAACTTTATCAACTTGATAATGTTATATATAATAACACAAATCATGTAGAAATCCATCTTTCTCTTAAAAAAGTGTTTTTTATGGTTAAATAATATATGTAAAAAATACTTCCCTTGTTTACAAGATATTTTGATCCCCTCGTCTGAAATGAAATTATTATCTCTATTTTTAATATATTCTATATCCCCTAGTTCTCAAAAGAAGATAAACTTTTTTCAGAGACCTATCATTTATATGGGGATTCGGATCAGTTGTAGACAATGATACAGAAAATTAAGTCCAAATAATAAATTGATTCCATGGAAATAGAAAAATTCGAGAAAATATATTAGAGGAATTTTTTTATTCAATCATTCATCATATGATGTAATGGGAGTTCATAAGAATGACGAAAATGGAAAATGAGACTATCAGGGCCAACGAGGAAAACATTACATGTCTTTCATGGTAGGCCTCTATCATTTTGATGAACACCAAAATAAAGTTGGATCACTTTTTTAGAGTACTAATGTTGATTCGGTAAAAAATAGTTAGTTATTTGAGTTTTTTATAGTTATGAGAAGATTCTAAATTATTCCCATAAGCTTGAAATGGTGATCATTGGATCTTAGTGGTTCAATGGTTCCAGAGATAAAATGTTTAAAATGGTGTTTTATAAATGTGTATCAGCAGATAAATCCCATGTTGAAAAAAAAATAGCAGTACATGTGTCAAATTTGTGGAAGAACCATCCGGGAACTATTGAAATGAAAATAAAAAATGCACCAAATGCGGAGGACTGTACCATGTTGAAAATAACCACAGATGGGATATGAATAATCCCAGTAATGTTGAATAATAATGTATTGTTCAGCCAAAATAATCAGCCTAATGTTATGCTTCTCAACAAATAAGAAGATGTGAATTATGAATTACAGTTCCCTAAGATAATAGATATTGGAGGGAATCAAAAAAACAACATCCATTTCATCAAATAAATAGAATATTCAATCATTACTCCTATGGTGGACTCATAAAATGATGTAGTGATTGGTATATGTGTTATTTATCACAAAATAGAGAAAATTAAATATGATTCTAGTTCTAATAATTATTTTACATCATTGATTGTAAGATGAACTATTTAAATACATCCCCAAATTTTGGTTCTTCAGTTATCTGTGAGAATAAAAATAGGAAAATTGTTACATAGAAATTATAAAACTCCTCTGTTGTAATTGTTTTTGGATAAAACATCCCATAAAATCATGGTTTACTTAATTTGGTGGCATTTGATGCTATATTAGGCTTTTATTTGGAATCTTTATATAATGAAAACATTAAATGTTGAGAAAGAGATAACATTCGTCACATTCCATTGTATCCCCCATGTCTGTATATGTGTAAGTTCAAGGATTAATCTTCCACATTATTATTTTCTAAATTATGGATATTATTTCCCTATATCAAATCATATCGAGACAAAATTATCGATACAAAGGACATGATAATGCTTCACTAAAATCCCATTATGATGGACTACACTCATGTATTCCATAAATAAATTACAGGTCTTCCTCTATAGTGGTAAGTGGAGTTAAAAATTGAAATTATTCATGGATATTTTCCAATATCAAAGACACCATATAGAATATAAAAAATTGAGTTAGAAGAAAAATATACACATGTGTTTGATATTTTGGAAAATTGATTTATATGTTCAAGTGTTTTACTATTTTGTGTCGTAGAACACTTTATTGAGAATAAATATGGATAAACAAACCTCAGTATTAATTGTCATGAGCATTAAAATTCAAGATAAATTACTAAAATCATAAAAAATTGATATATGATTGGATAGATCATCTAAAAGGTTCCAATTATTTATCTATGATGGAAATTCATTCATGATACCACCTATTAAGTGTTATGAAATAAGATATTCTCATTACAACCTTTCATATCAGGTATGGACACTATGTGTTCATAGTGATGCCATTGAAAATTAGTAATGCTCCTAAACGTTTCGATGGAAATAATGGATAGTGGAATTAAGTATTTACATGAAAATTTTATGGTAGTCCTTAATGGTGATATTTTAATACACTCAATATTGGGGGTGAATAGAATGATAATTTTAATATCGTGATAAAAAAAATTTGATGCAATAAAATCTATTAAAGGAATAGTTAATGTAAGTTATAGATAGAGATAGTATCATTCGTGTTGCATGTTATCAGTAGAAAGAGAATATCTATTGTCCCTTCCATGAAAATGTAAATAAAGGATTGGATAAGGAAAACATATATTTTAAAAATCCAATGTTTCTTACTCAATATCGGTATTAAAAACAATTTTTTTAACAACTTATCACAATTTTGAAACAAACTATCTATGGTGAATTAGAAGTTATTGTTTTTTTGGACCAGTGAATGTGAAGTGTGCTTTAAAAGGTTGAAAAAGAGGCTTATCACTACATTGGAGGTCACACTATTGGAAAGTGGGTATCTATTTTTGGTGAATAAAATGCATCAAACATGGATTAGGATGTATAATAATGAAAATTTAAAACTTTATAGACAAAAAATCAAGGAATGTGAAAATTACTAAAAGAAAATATACCACATAGGATATGGGGTTGGTAGGTGTGACCTCTTCCTTGAAAATATCGTAGAATTATCTATATGGGGAGAAGTGTGAGATATATACATATCATAAGAGCCTCAAATATAAATCAATATGGAAGTATCTTGATATGACATTACGAATATTGTAAGATTTCATCATGGATTATGACTTCCCAATCCACTACCTTCCTGGAAAAGAAAATAATGTGATGGATTCTCAATATAGAATGAATCATGAATATTTATCAGTGATTAGAATTGATAAGGATCCAATATTCTTATACAAAAAAGGGATCTGAATGGGGATCATTATGGAAGGAAAATCATAAATCCTTTCTCAAATTTTTTCTCAACCATCCATTATAGAGAAAATTAAGTATGGTCAAGGAGATAATGAGTATATTAGAAAAAAAAGTATAAGCTATTAAAAATGAAAAATCCAAAGAATTAAAAATCAATGAGGGTGGTGTATGTAGTATCACAATATTTTCAGTGGATTCTAAAATACTATATGTGGCCAAAATAGTTCAAGGTCTAAAATCTCATGTGTCTTATAATAAGTAATTTTCAAATACAAGATATGCCACATCACTATAACGCATAGTTGGTGGAAAAAATCACTAAGTAGATTACCCATTCCCTGGTAAAATAGGAGGATTCTAATATGGTATTCAGTAGAGGACCCATGGCCATACTAGATAGAGGATTACACTACAGGATTCTGTAGAGGACCCATGCCTGGTGCCGATAGGAGGAATCCACTATAGTCATTGAGGAAACATTACCTTCCTTGAAATATGGATAAATGTAAATGTTTGATGATGGACCATCCCCTATAATTATATGAGGGTTCCACTATTTTAGTCATTATAGGAACCATGACAATCCCACTAGTAGGGTTCTACTCTAAAAGACACTGAGGACCCATTCATATCTCATCTTTAGTGTTCCACTCGAGAGATTATAGAGGACCCATGCCCTATAATGATAGGATAATTCCACCATATTGGTCTATAGATGCATCATTACCAACTCCTCTAGAGGGTTCCACTCTAAAATTCATCATTATAAACTTCTAAAACTCCAGTTGTCGAACCATTGGGGCTACATGATTTGTGTTCATCACAGTACACAACGTGTAGTTTGATTTTTCAGAGTTTTATATATCCTCTTCCTATGTTCTAAATCTAATATTTGACTTATATTTAATCCTTATTTACACTTGTAATCCTCATAGTTAGTTATGATCAATTGTTTTTGTCCATCTGGTCGTAGGAAATTAGTTATGTTGATCCTCATGGGTTCATCACTCCACTCTTATGCCGCCGATCTTTCGGCCTCCACAGATTTTAATATCAATTATCCAAATAATCCTCCACATCCTAATACTATTTTAGAAAACGTCCTAATACATATATTCATCCATCACTGATGTATCATTCTAAATTCCAAGTGTCTAATCGGGCTCAGTACCGCTAGACAATGTGAAAACGGGACCGCAGGGTCCAATCAGTGGAGAACATGAAGAAATTGAGAGGGATTAGCACTTGAAAATAGGTTTAATAATTATTTATAGGTTATCTTTTACAATATTAAATAAGTAGGATAACTAGGCTTTGAAATCAATTTAATAACTCAAATAAATTTATACACGGGTGCATGTAAAGGCTGTAATTGACGCAGATACAAGAAAGGTATCGATATGCTCAATAAATTTATCCAAAAAGGGCATAAACCAAAAATATATGACTCATAATTAGATAATCAATTGTTCGTAGTCATATAATGAAATTTTCAATGATTGAAGTATGTCATCGTGATCATTGTGTCCCAATATTCTAGGATCTGGTATTTCATCATCATCCGAGGTGATTCAATAAGGGAAGTAGGTGAATAATTTCAGGAATATTTAAAGGGTTTATATTTCTAAACTTGTAGGATTCTACATGGGGATACATTTTTATACATTTCATTTAGTTCAAATGAAATAATTAACCAATCCACTAAATGTTCCTCCAAGAGGTGAGGTATTTGAAGGCCACATGCCGACCTATTTTGGGATGCGCATATGGTAAACAACGCATTATAGACTCAACTGGGGGCTCATATTCCTGATCTAGGATTCTATTTAAAAAATATCCCCCGTTATTTAAGAAAATAAATACATTCAATAGAATCTATATTGATATTTTAAAAAAATAAATTCCAGGAACATCGGCCCTCAGAATCACATGTCAACTAAGAGCCTTTATCTAGATCAATATATTTTTTATTTCATGCGATGGAAACAATTGGGTCACTACATCATTTCCTCTATCAATATTTTCATCCCTAAAAACATAAATCATATAAAAAAATCATGACACAGAGATTGAATTTATCTCTTCCACCCCCAAGAACTCTCTAGCACATTTTGGTGGATCCATAACATGTTAACCATAAACATGGTCCATCTATGTAGGCTCATCTCCATTCGATCCTCAATTTCCACTAAGTGATTCAAAATATTGGCTATATCCATGATATCCAACTATAACTAGTCGATGACATTTATAGGATCATGCACTTATCTCCTCCTCCATGTTGCATAAATGTTTTCATGCAACCATTCCAACAATTGTGAACTGATATATTTTTGACATGTTTGGGCCCTCCTCATCCACTCACTAATTACATGGTCCTTATATATATTCACATGCACCATAAATGGGACCATAAGATATTTATTACCAATCTATATCTAGTACATGGGTGTCCTTCAGGGTCTCCTATACAGGATCTCAAAATGTTATATGTTGATGGTATAGAGTTAGTAATTGTCTTACACATACTCTTCTTGGGGAAGGCGAGCCTCCCTGTTCCAGCTGGAATCTAACACACAATCCCTCATTATATCCCCCCAATTCTCATATTTTCACTCATTTTTTCCCATTTTTTGGGGTGATTTTATTTACTCGTCCACATTTGGGTCCTGGATTGCTCTTACAACCCTTACAACAATCATAATATAATACACACATCATGATTGGAGACAGTATTTGAGGGAACCCCATGAAGGTTAGTGATCTCTCAAATGAAGCATTTCCCCAAACACTCCACCTAACACTAATCCCTAATATTTTAGATGTTTTTTTTTGACATTGTGAGTTTTTCAACTATCACACTGATGGAATTATTTCCATTTATTTACCTTAGAGTACATATCTCAATGTTCCTAAATATTTCATCCCCCATCCACTAAAGGATATCAAGGGGGGAAACAAACTTGTCGAAATATGGTGATTAGCCTTGACCAACTAATTGGTGAGTTATTGAGAGACAAACTCATTTTTTTATATCATACGCTGGACCAAAAAGACAACCACTTAAGAAAAACATACATATTCCCTACACTGATATGTGAAACTATAATGGAACTATGGAACTATTTTTTCATCTTTTCTAGCATCATGATGGGAACAACCCTCCTTCATTAAAAAATATGACATGATTACATCATTAATATCATCAATATGGGTTTTCCCCCATCAATATATGATCACATAAGACCTCATAGTCAATGTCTCTAAATTTGGACTCTTTCGCACACTCATGAAGAAGATGATTAAACACCATAGATAGTATAATATTTTTATCCTCTATCTCTACCATGTTGAGTTTCAAGGAGGCCAACTTCTCAAAAGCCTCCTTCAAAAATGGGGATTGGAAATCCTACAAAAGGAATATGATCCTATGTTTCTATTCCCTAAATTATATACTATATCAAAGTAATAGTCCATCTATAATTCAAACAATTTTCATTGTATCAAGTTTAATTCTCACTCATGAAGATGTTCTTGAGACTCTGATGATCTATTAGCCCAAAAAGTTATCCCCTAATAGTATTTACTTCGAATCCTCAGGGTAATGACTACAACTACCAGGTCATGGTCATGATTCTTGTAGTTCTTCTCATGGGGCTACAACTGCATTGACCCATATGTGATAAATTCCTACCATTGCATCAATATGTATCCAATCATAGATCCTGAGGTATCACAATAAAATACATACTCCATGTCATCCTCTTGTTTTGTCAACACAAGAGCACTCATCAGCATTAGCCTTATCTCTATAAAGGCCTTTTAAACTATTCATTATAGGTAAATGTTTTCCCTTTACACATTAGCGTAGTTAATGGGGATTAAATTCTAGATAATTTTACCAAAAACCACTAGTAGTACTGCACCATGTAAAGAAAATTTCATTCCGCTGACACTCTCTTGGTTGGAACCCAATAAATCACTACATTGATATTTTCTAGAACAACGTCTAAATGATGTTCATAAATTAAATTCCCTACAATGTGATCATAATGATTCCAAAACTGTAACTTTGAGAGTTTTCCATACATACGATTCTGTCAAAGAAAATATTGATCCAACATAAAATGTTTTGCATTCTCCACCTCTAATGAAAATTAGATCAGTATGTCATTAATTATGATGAACAAAAATGTATCCTCGTATGGCTACACGATATAGTTAATCATAACCACAAAAATAGTGGGGTTTTTTCATGCCAAGGGTAATCATCAATAACTAAAAGTGTTTGTAGAAATATCGTAACAACAAATTTGGAATATCAACCCCCAAGCCCTCAACTGGTGGTTGTTAGACATAAGATATATCTTTAAGAACCATATTGTTACATAAAAATGGGCATACTGGTCTTCATTAATAAAAATTGTGTACTTTTTATTTATTATATACTAGTTCAACAAATGATTATCCATGTAAAACCACAAACACTCATTTAACTTTTTCAAGAACAATAGAAGATTTGCATGGGGGGACACATGGGGTATGATAAAACCCTACTCGAAAAGGTCCAAAAAAAAATATCCGTAGCTCCCAAATCTCAGTAGGGACAATCCTGTATTCTGTAGGAGATATCTTAGTGGTTTCATGACACTATTCTACGCAAAAATCCATCTCCTGCCTCAAAGTTAGTCAATAAATGTAATTGGGGAAGAAGTCCATATAATAATCCACAACAGATGGAATCTTGAATTTTTTATATCCTTATGCACCAAGAGATAAACTATAAAACTAATGGGGGATGGGATACACCCTCCTACTCATAGAACCCACTCATTATTCCATTAGATCACGATAACCCAAAAAGGTGATTCTCATCCCATCATTGTTAAGGCATATGAATTGTCTATGGTGGTAGTTGATACATGCTTAGTCCATGGAAAACAAATACATTACAAATATGGTTTCATATGGTTCCATTTTGATAAGAAAAAGATCCCACATGAACCTCTCTCCACCAAGTGTAGCTTTAACTACCAGTGGATAATATATAATGAAGACCCATTCAATTTAGGAACCAAATGACTAAGCTGTTGGGATAGTGCCTCAAATAAGACCTCCATCTCTCACACTAAGAGTAGATATATGCAGAAGTTAATAGAACCTATGTAAAATAATACGGAATAATTATAAAAATAAACCAATATCGTACCTTTAATTGTCTCATTTGTTACGGGGTCATAAGACATAAAATCATGTATCTATCCATAGCCCCTACTACATGCTACCTAACCCTAACATGGGATGCCTGTTTGTAGTGGTGGTGGTGGAATGATGTCATTGAATCATCCACCACAAATAGTTTCCCTTTCTCCCATTCAAAATTATCACCCATGGAGAAAACCCAACCCTTAACTGGGAGATCCCTGATCACAATGCCACCTATTATATAGCACTCTGTAAGCTATCTTACTACATTCCTCACCACGTCGAGTTGATTATTCTCACACTATGTGACCTCTACGATCCCAATAAATGTACTGAACCTCTGTACATTTCCTTGGTGCTCTGTGTTTTTTCTATAACACATGATAACATGCATAAATATGATTATGATAGTTTTTTCTTATGTTGTGATCCCATCAATTGGAACCTATTAGTTGTTTTATTTGACTCAGATATTTGACACCTGATAAGAGATCCACCAATCGAGAATATCTATGACAGAAATTTATCATTCACTATGTGTCAGCCTAGAGCCCTATCACAGGTGGGGATACACAGGGGCACAGTTCTATCATGGACCACTCTGAAGAGTCCCTACTCAAACATCTGTGCTCAGAAGTATCAATCATGGATCATTTCAAGGGAGTATGGTGTAAGGAATATAAATCATGGGTCATATTCATACCCATCATACCTCCCTACTACATCTCAATAAGATCCTAAATCTGAACATAGTGCAGAAAGGAGGGTTAGTACTCCTCACAAAACAACTACTAGAATTCGGGCTATAGGAGTGTCGACTCAATGCATACGTGTAAAAATAATCCACCAGCACCTAACTAATCTATGCAAAAGGATATCTACAATTACAAATATATAAAATTATAGGGTCTTAATTAGCCTAAATATATGTACCACTAACTCTATCCAATCATCTCCTTCATCATGATCTAGCTTACCATAGAACCTCAGTGGCCTATTGATATAAAACTTAAGGAGACTACTAAGCCTTCATGAATCCTTTTGTATACACATATAAGACTATATTCAACATGATAGGTGGAGGTGTTGAAGACTACACACCTTGAAGAACAATATTGCGATATGGACCCTGAACATAGGCCACATCACTCATCGGATCATTATCATGATCTGAACCATGTATCCAAATTGATTGGCATCATATAGGCTTCCTAAAATTTATCAATATGTACCATGGTCAGATGAGAATATATACATATACCACAAAAATGGGAGATGAATCCAGAATAATATTCAATGATATAATCCAATATTATGCATGTATCATTGATCCCTTAAAACAATTTCATGGTATTATGAGTCAATAAGTAGGTATTAAATTTCTGGTGAATGGATATGTCGTCTTCCCACACCATTACTGGATTATATGACCTGAGATCCAGACTTGATACAATTTTAAACTACTTCACATATCCCAATGAAATATTCATCTGCAGACTACTCTAGAAAAATTTCCAATGAATGAACAACTTTGATACCAATCTTCATCACCCGATCCATGTTGGAGCTCATGAAGCAACTACCACATCATTGTTTCCATAATCCTGGGGTGGGAAAAATATATGAAATTTATGTCCTAAATGGAAGAAAATTTCCTAATAACAAGTATCTACACACATAACCCAATAAGTCTAGATGTAAAAAGGTAATAATAATAAAAATATAAATCATCTTGAAAGAAAATGTATCATGAAAAACCTATAGGGTGTATACGAATATGATAGTGAAAAATAAAAAGTAGAGGGTAAAAATACAATCTCAGACATAAATATGTCCCAACCAGAAAACTAGTAATAGTAAACCACTATGACATCACAACTACTAACCTCCAATATGTGGCCACCAAATGCGGTCGAAAGTACACGGTATCAATGATCTTCAATGTTTTCACCACTAACCTACTTGTCATATATATAAGACATGACACATGTGAGAAAATACCATTCCTGGGAGAATATTTAAATACCTAGTATGATTCCTCAAATGCTAATGGGTGGGTAATAAGTGATACAACCTGAAAAGAAATTCAGTAGATGGTACACAACATACAAGATGCAATGAAAGAGAACACCTCAAAAAAACCCAAGATATATTAACCGCATCTAAACACAAGGGTCTCAAAATAGTGTGTAGATGAACTACACATAGAGTATATTCCACCAATAGTAGTAGATAAAACCCATCGAACCATTAGGAATCAAATCACAAAAAGCATGTGGCATGACCTATGCATTTCCTCAACTAATGGAAAATTTTAACCAACTCAAAAGGTTTTGAAAATAATGTACATATAATTTTATTGTCTAAATACTACTAAATGAGATAGAAAGGGGATCTCCAAACCAAATATCATCTTAAGAAGAAGTTTCTCAAACATTTACAATATTCCATTAATAATTCCTCAAATCCCATTCATCTACTCATACATAATCTTCCAACTCAATAAAAACCTCATAATTGTACTACATAGTCGAGGGGACCAAATAACTAATTGTAGGACTCATGCTCTCATACAACAGGATGGTTTCACTCTTGTAGTCGATGGATGACCCATGCCAATCCTAGTAGGCGAGTTCCACTCTACAAGTGTGTAGAGGAATCATGGCCATTGCCGATAGGTTGGTTACACTATGAATATATTTAGAGGACTCATTCCATTTGAAAATATTAGGGTTTTACTCTATTCATCATTGAATCATTCCATGACTAGTGGAAGTGTTCCACACAGAATTCTGGAGATGACCCATGCCCTTTGTTGATATTAGGGTTCTACTATAGGGGCCAGTATGACACCCATGTCCAACCCCGTTGGAGTGTTCCAGACTATAAATAATAAATAACCCATGCTCATCCTATCAATGTAGTTATTCATGGGAGTATTTAGAGTAACCATACCATATGATAATAGAAGGGTTCAACATTAGGATTCGATAGAGGACCTATACCCTTCCAAGTTAGAGGGTTCCACTAAATATTATGTGGAGGACCCATGCCTCATGTTGATCGAAGGTTTCTGTTATAGGAGTTAGTAGAGGACACATTACTATCATAAATATAAGGTTCCACTATAAAATTCTTCAAGAACCCATCCCTAGCATAGTGGGAGGGTTCCACATAGGAGTCTCCAAAGATCCTGTGAAATCACTACCATCATCAAGCATTGTCTAACCAGGCATCAGAACAAGAAAATTCCAAATAATATATCTAAATCCATAACAGAGGGTATATTCATGTTCTATATGAAAACAAACATAGGGTAGGATACTAAATGGCTAAAATCCATTTAAAAACCAAAGATATACGAGATCATGTTGTTTCCTCAAATGTTAATAAGTAGTACATCACGTGTGAGGGAACCCACATGGCATGTGGTCCCAATCCACCACCTAGTCATGTGCCTCTACATCACAAAGCTCCCAATCTATATAGAATTAAACATTGATTTGGTTGACTATATAACATGTTTAAACTATCTAGGATTTTTACGAGTACTTATAGTTTTGATCATGTTCTTAACCCTGTGTATGTGTACATTGGTAGAAAGCCATGTGTCTGGCCATGTACTCCTACAAGGGGTATCACTCATGTGGTATTTCACAAGGATATTCAATCCAGGGATGAGGTACATGGAGTGTAAGAGGGGTACACAACATGAAATCTTTATAATATTCTGAAAGCCTTTCCATATTCGCCTGGGGGAAAAAATCTATGTGATCATTATGGTACACAACATGTAGTTTTTTGTTTCATAGTTTTATATTTTCTTTTCCCACAAATAGTATTTGATATTTTTTTTCAATTAATACCACATTTAAACAAGTAATAATTTTTCATAGGTTGTATCTTCCATTTTCAACCTTCCGGTGGCAGGAATCCGTTCTGTCGATCCTCATTGGTTCATCACTCTACCCACACAATACCGATCCTTCAATGTCAATGAATTTTACAATAGATCATCCAAAATATCACGCATATCTAGAAACCATTCTAGATATATCCCTTATTATTAGAACCATCCCTCACTCTATAATTCTTCATGATTTTGGGGCTCTGATCTGGCTCAGTACCACCCATCAATGTCGTAACAAGATTGTGGGTTCCAACTGGTGAAACATTATAAGAAAGTGGGTTGTAAAGGAATAAGAAAAAAGGCTTAACGATTTTTTCTAATGATTAATGGCCAATGATAATGAACTAAGATAACAATGGAAATAAAATATATGAATAAAAAGATTTAATTGATATACTGGTTCATTCTAAGGCTGTAATTGGTGGAGTTAATTGAAATTGATCAATAAGATCCATAAAGATAATAAAAAAAATGGAGTAAAAAACAAATTAATGAGTCTTGTATTGATATTTTATTGTGTATCATTTAATAATGAACTATCTTGATAACAAAGGATGTTGTTTTTGAAGATACTTCATGATATTATTTGATCCTTCATTTCATTGTTGTATGAGGTGATCTTCCAATGGAAGGAGGGGTTGAAGATATGTAATACTATAATTGATTATGTAGGCAAACATGGAGTAATATCAATGGTTATGTAACTTGGAAATTTAGTTTATGTCAAATGAATTAATTTCACAACTTAAATTAATTAATTAATCCATAGTGTGTACCACCAACAAGCGTGGAATCTGAGCGCCTTCTGCCAACCTATTTTTGGTAGCACCTAGGGTAAAAACTATGGTTCAGACACAACCTTGGTATCATATGTATATTCCAATCTTATGTTTTTGATATATTCAACTTTATTTATGAAAATGTGTATAATCAATATAAAATATATAAAATATTTTTATAAAATTAATTTTGGGCATACCAGGCCTTATTATCACAAATCGTCTTAGCTTCTAGCTATGTATATATATATATATATATATATATTTCAATGTCATAAGAGGAAAAACTAGGTCTTTAATGGTATCCAAATGGTCCATGATCTCCCCATATATCATGGAGTACACAAAAATATCTTCCAAACATACACAAGAAAATAGTCCAAGACCCGATCAAATATTTGGTTCATCGAATCCATAAACACCGTAAGAGAATTTATGATTCCAAATGATGTAATAAGAAACATAAAATTACCATATTGATTCAAAAATGTTTTCTTAGGTATATACTATTCTCAGAATCTCAACTGTTGATACCTTGACCATAGGTAAATCATAGAAAACAAACAAACCCCTCTAACCAGATCAAAGAATTCATCAATCCTTGGAAAATAATATATATTCTTAATGGTATCCTGATTCAACATTCAATAACACACAAAATTATAAGGATAATATATACCTTATTAGAAAATAAATTAACTAAATCCCATGGTGGAATTCTAGGAAGAAGAAATCCTTTAGCCTCTAGTTCATCATGCTCAACCTTATGTTGCACCAAATCAGCAGGTTTGATATGGAAAGATGTTATAGAGACAGTAATTGCCCCAAAAATGCATGTCAATATTAAAGTAAACTTATCTAAATGGAGAAAAACCAAAAAACATATATAAATCCATCATAAAACTAAAACAAAACATCAAGAATTATACCACACAAGAAAGGGTCAACTATGTCAACAAAGATATTTGAAATATTACATGTGATTTCCCTGGCATAAGGAATGAAATACCCTGACCTTCCCAATTTAGAGTCCCACTTACCTAAAAGTCTTGATAAACCCCATCAATATATTGGAACTAATATTGATTAAATTAAATTCCCATACTGGCCTTAAAACTAGTCATCAAATCCATTCCAATAATCAAGTTGAACTTTTCATTATCATGCACCATGAAGTACCACTCTAACTCAATATAGGCTATCATCACGTGACACATGAGACATCTAAAACCATATTCTGTCCACATTACCAAAGGTGTGGAAAGATCCAAATGATTAAAATATGTTTCAAATATAATCCACTCACATAAACTAACATAGATGATATAAAATAATCACTACAACATCTATCAAATAAATATATAACCAGAGAATAATAGATATACATTGTTCCAGAAATAGTCACTTGCCCTAATTAATATTACTTTGGAGCATAAACGACTGCATAAAATCAACTTTTATTATCCACATGAACATCTCTCATAGAATGAGGATTAGACCCACCACACTTGGAAGAATTTTTATAAACCAATTATCCCTTGGTGAAAGTGGATCCCATAATACTTCCCTATTGTATCTTTTCAAAAAAAAATTGATCTTTCACGATTATCCAAAATGATAAAAAATATTATGAGCATTCATATAGTACTTATTTTTTTGACCTCACCTACCACATTGGTAGAAAAAAACCTATTTCTGCCTTTTAATCACCCTTGAGACTAGTTCGGATTCAAACTGACCACTCTTATGCTTCCTTTTATATCCTAAAGATTCACCCTATCAAACCGCTAAACCAACTGATGCTCCACCCAGACCATATTTCATTCCTATGTATTCTTCATATAAATTGATATTTCCAACTACCAACGGAATTTCAAGATTGAACAAGAGTATAAACATTGAACAAATATTTGGCATCATTACTAACTCAATCCCTTGATCCATCATGTAAGTGTTATGGATATTATTAGTTTCTCGATACACTAACTCATAAAATTGTGTATAGTACTCTAGGATTGATGTTATCCCTTCTCTAAGGACAAAAACTCATGGTTCTTTCACACACATAATCTCAGGATAAAACTTATGGAGAAATATTTTTTGATGGATGCCTAGGTGAGGTACTCATACAACCTAACATTTACTATAGGGTCTAACCATCTAATTTCCATTCCCAGAGCAAATACATTGGAAACCCGAGTGAGATTCTTCAGTTGTATTCAATATGTTGAATATCATTTCTATTTGTTATTAAAATCCTTGAATTTCTAGGGTTATTTTTCACCAAGATAAACAAGTCTATGTTTCATTGTAAATTCTGATCCATGATCGACTACATGTACAGAGATCCCACCACCCACATGATGAAGTGTCCGAACAGTCGGGATAATAGATTCAACCAATGTAGGGTCCACCAGATTTATTATTGAGTAAATAAGAATTATATATGACTATTCAATTCCTCTTTGTTTTTAAAATCGAACAAATTTTCCAATGAAAAATTATCTTTCTTTAAAGAATTATTTTAATAAGGAAAATATTCTTTATATATGAAATATTTTATCCTTATGTTTTTTTGGTTCCTTATTCAATGTATACTAAAAACCATGTCTAACCTTTTTACTATTTAAAAAATTATCATCTTAATAATAATAATCAGAGTCTTATATTTTTTTATATATTGAGTCTTTCTATTTAAGACCTAAAATTATTTGAAATTATAACATTGAATTCTCTAAAAATAGGAACCTAAATTATCTAAAATTAAGAACCATATTTCTCTGAAATTCATACTCCGAATTCTATGAAAATCAAACTTCTAATTTATCGGAATTCACACTCCAAATTCATCAAAATTCAGACTCTGAATTCATCTGAGTTTAGAATCAAAATTCCTCTGAATTCATACTCTATATTCACTAGAATTCAGTCTCCAAATTCATTATAATATAGACTCTTAATTCATCATAATTGAGGCTCCAAAATCACCTAATTTCGACTCAAAATTCTCTTAATAATAGAATATTAATATCCATGATTCTATAATATGATTGTTTATAGTATTAAACACATAATTCTATTTTTTTTATAAGATTCTAGATATAATTATTTGATTAATCTACATTATATTACATTCATATGTTTTTTTTACATTGAAATAATGTCATACAATTAGTTTCAAACTAACCGTTGGTTGAGTAGCATGTGTACAGGTCCCTCTGAGAATCAAGGATAAATATGAATGTTGGATTAGGGAGATGACTATTGTTGTATTTATTATATGTATTATCCCATTTTAATGATCTCAATATTGATTAATTTTTTCCATGATACTATAGATTATAGGTTGTGAAGTGATTTCTTGAGAGAGAAAGACTCATGTACCGGGTGTATTTTATGAACATCTTGTTCAACCATGGACATATAGTTGATCATTAATTGTGCAACTCTGATGGATCCTGATAACAATTTAGGGCTTCATAGGATAGGAAGATATAGGTTTCTACTACCTTAATTCACAAGGTCATGTGCAAATAGCAATATTGACTCTGATATTTTTATCGAGGGCTTACCTAGTGTGAATAAGAAAACGTTTATTGAAATTATAAATCAATGGGCCTTTATCCCATGTTGTTGGATAACATACTCTTTGGGATTAATTATTTATTACATGTTTACTTGATTGATTATTCAAGATTTATTTCCACTTTATTTTATTAAAGAATTAAACAATAACCTTCTTATACAGTCTTGTATTTTTACATTCTCTGAAAATTAAGATTTTATATTCATTAAGGTAGAATCAACTATTCTTATGTTTCTTTTCTAGATGCACTTTTCCAAAACCTAAGAAATATAGATTCTTAATTAAGAAAATATTTTTTTTTAATTTAACTTCTATTACTTTGTGGAAAATTGTTTTTATTAAGGTTAAAAATGACTGTTTTTAATCATAAAATTCACCCTCTCTTATAATTGAGAATATAGTTATATTTTTATTATTTAAAAAATGGAATCCGAGTATGTGAATGAAATACATAAAATTACATATATGTTTTGTTGCTCAACATTTTCATTGTTTTAAATAATATTGATTAACTTTTATTGTTTATGTTTAGATTAAATATTTCTATCTTTTCTTATAAATTTGAACTTTTAACAAATATTTTGGAATATTATTTTATTATAGAATGGATAGTATAACTGTTGGTTCCATTGACATACATAATCCTACCAGACTACCAATATTTTATTGTAATAATTATGAGTAATCGAGTGATAGGTTGAAGACATTTGTCATTAAAAAAGGAGTAAAATATTTTTTTAATTCTTATTGGTGATTAAACAATACATGAAAAGGATGTCAGAACCTTCTCCAATAAAGATAAACAAGAATATCAACAAAATTACCAGGTATGAAATAGTTTGTTGTGTTATATGACCAGGAATATATATAGTTAGATATATTCCTGTGAATATAAAAACAACATTTGGAAGAAACTTTATATTACACATTTTGGAATAACTAAAGTGATAGAAACTACAAGATCTATGATAAAAGATGAATATAATTGAATCTTATTTTATCATGGAGAACCTGTTTGTAATGTAAAACAATGGTTTATTACCATTTTCAGCAATCTTCAATCTATTGAAGAGAATGTTATTGATGATGAATTTATTTTGGATATGATAATTGACATCTTTCCCAATGAATATGAATCTAAAAGGAGTGTTAATATTGAGAACATAAAGTAGCTAACATTACTTCAGATGTGTTATTTGTAAAGCTTCTTCATTTGTGAACAATAATTAAGAGATATGATGATTAAAAAAAAGAATTGTAATGGAAGTGTAGAATTTACTACTACATATAAAGACATGAATCCATAAAGGGTAACTAGATCTAAAACTAGGAAATCTATTGTAATATATGATTCTAGTGATGGTGATCAGTATAATAATGAATTATCCAATCTATCATGATGGATGTATAAGATTGTGGGAATGAAATATTTTTAGAACATGTACATGAAGAATGATATAAATGATATTAATGATTATGATGTAATCTATTATAAATGTAAATGGCTATAACATATTAGACCTGATTGTCATATTCTTAAAAGAAAATATTGGATGTAAAATCATTCTATAAGAAATAAAAATAAGTAATAAAAATCTTGTATAAAATGTTCTAAAATAAAATTAAATCTGGAGTGCTAGTGGTGGTGAATCATCAGATTATTTTTTTGGATATGAGTCTTCTGGTTAGAAAAATATTGGTATTATAGCTATAGTACCTGTTGAAAATAATTTTTTATGGATAGTTTACACAATAATGAATACATAGCCAATATGTATTTAAATGAAATTTTATCTAATGAATAATATTATAAATATGTATATGATGAATTTTCATCATCATAAGATAATACATTACCTTTATTTAATTAATTCTATATATTTATCTAAACTACTTGAGAATGAAAATTTTAAGACAAAAATTATGTTAGAGAATGTAAATTCTATAATGTTGGTTTTAACAAAATAATTATAAAATATTTCCATGGATATTGATCAGAAAAATATGAATTTTGTAAAAATTTCTAAAAACCATAAGGAAGTTAATTTTGAGAAGGATAAAATTTATAAGGATCATGAAAATGTAATTTCCATGAAAAATGATTTTGAGGATAACTCAAAATATAAAAAAATGACTTTGGGGATAATAATTTAGTTATCAAACTAAAATATGATGTTTATTCCTTGAAAAAACTATAACCAAATTATACTTTATGAAATAAAGAATTTGATAAAGTGTATTCCCAAATTATCCCCCTTAGAAATAGTTATGGATTTTGTTATACTCATTCAAAAAAATTTATAGTTATAATTATTTCATAACTCAATGTGCCCTCTTTTTCACTAAGGATCAGTGTATTGGACATTGGGAAAAATATTCTTTAAACAAAACCCATTCCTTAGGTTTTCTTGAGCCTTATTTTTCTAAGAAAATTTTCATTCTTATGATTTTAATTTATAACATTAGTTAATCCAAAAAATTTAATATTATAAAAGACTAACTTCTTAATTTTTAGGAAAACAAAGATGTATCAACAACAATACATGGTACAAGTATAGTGGATGTTCCTAGAACAGGCCTGGTAACAAAAACTTCTTTGAAAATATTATCAAGATGAAATGAGGAAAAGTAACTTTTAGAGATAATAATCAGGGACAAATTGTTGGAAGAGGTAACATTGTTCTCCTTGTAATAACATTAATTTCAAATTTATTAGTTGTTAATGTTTTTAATCACAATTTCATTAGCATTAAATCATTATGCGATGATGGTTACCTTGTGAATTTTAGGAGTGAAAAATACTTAGTAAAAAATTTCAAGGAAGTGTTTTTATCTACTAATAAGTATGAGAATATTTATACACTATACATATAAGACTATATGAGCCACGGTCTACCTCGTATTTGGGAAATGGAAGATCCATATTGGTTATGGAGTGGAATACATGGACATTGTATCCTTTGGATCATATGAGAACTCTCAAAGAAATAATTTTTAATGAACTACTCGATATTAAATTAAATTTTTTAAAATATTGTGATCTATGTCAATATGTCATGAAAAAGAAGTCAATATTAAAATAAATTAGTGAAGTCTCATAATTTAATGAATTATAGTTTGTAACTATTAATCTTTTTGGTCAATCAAAAATTGGAAGTATTGGATGAAGATATTATTATTTTTATTATATTTGATGATTAAAAAAGATTTATAGGGTTATAATTTCTATAAAAGAAATATGAAGCATTTTCTTATTTTAAAAAATTGCGAGACCATGTTAAAAATAAGAAAAACCTTCCATTTATAACTATTCATAGTGATAATGGAAGAGAATTTTAAAATTCAAATTTTAAATCATTTTGTAGTAAAAAAGGAATTACATATAAATTTTCATCGCCAAGAACTATTCAAAATAATGGTGTAGTTGAATGAAGAAATATAATTCTTCAAGAGTTAACTAGAACCATGTGGTGTTAATATTCTATTACTATGCACATTTGGGCTAAAGTTTTTATTACTTCTTCTTATACTATAAATTTATTTTTAATCATACCTTTTCATAACCAAACACCTTATGAATTGTGGACTAGTTAAAATCTACAATCTATTACATAAAAGTATTTGGATGAAATGTATTCACCCTGAATACTAAATATAACTTATATAAATTTGAATCCATATAAAATGAAGGAATTTTCGAAAGTTATTCCACTACTTCTTAAGGATTATAGAATCTTTATCAAAAATAAATGTACTGTTTATGAAATAGAGCATGCTAAATTTGATGAAACTAATCCTTTATTTTTTAGACAACGTGAACTTATATCCTCGAATGAGTTTAAAAGTAATAATTATCATCATTTGATATAATAATATTCTAATAAGGAATATCTACAATAAAATGTTTTTGTATTATTTACCTTAGAATATTTTCTACCTTATGATGATGAATATGTTTTAAAAATCCTAAATCAAATGTTTCTTAAGAATCATTACAGTGATAGTATCATTAGAGTTGTAAATCAAAATATCATGAGTATAAGTTCTTTATGAAATAATGTACAATATCAAGTATTCCATTCCCAATAAGATCCAAAAATCACTACTGAAGATTTATGTGATAATGATTGGATTAAATATATGCAAGATGAGAAAAATGAATTCGAAAGGAATATATTCTGGAACATGGTAGAATGACCTAAGGAATCGTCTGTAGTTGGAGTTAAATGGGTCTTTAGAAATATATTTTATGAAAATATAATTAATTTCTGAAATAAATATATACTAGTTTCAAATGGCTATAATCAACATGAAGGACTGGAATATGAAGAAATCTATTCTCTAGTAGCTAGACATGATTTAATTCGTATTATACATGTTTTTAAAGCATTATTTAATTTTAAAACTTTTCAAATGGATGTGATGTGTGCTTTAGATAATAGATATTTTAAAGAGGAAGTTTAGGTTAAACAACCACCTTGGGATAAAGACACAAAATATCCTGAACTTGTTTTCAAACTTAACAAAGCTTTATATGGACCCAAACAAGCCCCTAGATCCTAGATATGTAGTAGTTTTATGTCATTGTTGTAACTTCCCTTGTAACTAATGAATCATAAATTTTAATATTTATTAATATTAGAGAATTAAATAATAATTTTACTTTAATGGGATTGCTATGTTCGATGGTGTACCCAATACGCAACAACGAGTTTTTTTGAAATCTTACGTTGCAAACTAATAATATAATAATATATTTTTAAATTGTAGTTAACTACTTTCTTTTGTAAAAGAGGGAATGAAAAGAACTATCAAAAAAATGATAACAATTACCCTATAAATTATAGAGGCTTAAAATACGACTGAATCCAATTTTAAGCATAAATATTCTAATCATCTTCAAAAGGTCGATTAAACGCCTTTTAATGGTGATCCCTTTTTAAATAAACATTTTGTAAAATTTATATGTTATATTTGACAAAATAAAATCCATAATTATAATTGGGACATCAAAATTTATTTTTTTGAAAATTTTTGTTATTTTTCTGACAATGTTCACTTTTTAATGAATAGTGAAAATGTTGTATTTTAATTCAAAACCTCCTTTTAATAAAATTAATTTATATGGATATATTATCTTTATAATTGGTTTTAAAGCGTAATTAGAATATATTTTTATCATTTAATCCAATTTTAGTAATTGAAATTAATTTCACTTTGAAATTTGACATAAACCAATGTTAGTCATTTAATAGATATTGATTCGTAGAAAAACAATATTTGTTTTGACAGCGGGAATTGATTATAAAATTAATTAATTCAAATTCAATGATTTTTATTTGGTAAAATTGATATCATTTTTGATTTTGGAATATCAAATATATATTAGGGTGAATTTTTGATATTTTTTTGACAAATGTTCATTTTCAATGAATAATGAAAAATACTGCATTTTAATTCAAAACCGTTTTTTCATATAATTTAACTATATATTTATATTGTCATTTTAATTTGTTTTATGGTGTAATTTATTTATTTATTTATCATATAATACAATTTTGGTCATTTTTTGAAATTTTATCTTTAAATTTGATGTACAAACAAATCAATCTTTTGTTAGATTTTACTTCTTAAAAACCAATCTTTGGTTTTGACAAAGTGATTTGTTTTAAATAAGTTACTGAAATATCTGTGTTTAGAATATGATAAAATTTAATCCATATTTTGAATCATAAGGTCCAAATTATTTAATTAAGACTCTTTTGTTTTTTGACATTATGAATAGTAACGATGGTAATTATCATTAATTATCGTGTTTAATTAGTAACTGGGTAGTTCGGGGTAAAAAAATAATATCATAAAAAATATAAAATGAAACCAACATGTGTGAAATACCATGATGATGCAATGATTACCTCCTTAATGAACAATTTAAATAAAATGAAAAGGTAATGTAACATATAACACTTACACTTGTAAAATACCTAATGGATAGGTGAATTTCAACAATTTATCACCTTAACCTAGAAATATATCTTTGTGGGACCTTTTAAATCCGAAACTCAATTTAAAATAAAGTAACATTTCATGACTTTCCAAGTGTGCCCCTTCTCCCTCTTATAAAAGGACCCCACCTCTACCAACTTACCCACACCTCTCAAGCCATTGGCTCGGCCAAAGTCTGATCATTTTGTCTCTCCACATTCCTCTCTTTTTCAGAGATGACTTACCTTTGGCGGAAATCTCTCCAATAAACCCTTTTGGTTCAAACTAATGGGAGTTACCCGATTTAAAGGTAATGCCCTCTCTTTTGTTCTTTTGTTTTATTTTTCTTCTCCAGCCCCCTAAACTCTTTTTATTAAATTATTTTGTAAAAAAACCAGTATCTTCAATATAATAGGATGTTTTTATGAGAAGTATTTGAGCTACACATACACACACATGCATCTAATGGTTAAAGAACATACTGTTTCTGTGGATGACAAATTTCTGCCTCACGAAACGTTGATTGTTCAATATTCTTCTAACACCTTTAATGGTGGAAATTAAGATGTCACTATATTTATATATGATATATAATATGAGTATGTTTTACATATCCATCTGTATTTATTAATTATGTAATACCTTTATGGTTTTCATTATGGGTAAACACGATATCTTCATTTTAGGAAGTGAGGACTACCACCCCCTCAAAGTGATTTCATTCATTAATGCCATATGTGGGATGTATAAAGGATGGATGTAATGATATTATATATGATATTATACAGGAATTATAATATAATTTTATATCATTATTATTTCATTCCATTAAATATGAAATTGAAATGAATGTAGCATTCATGCATACGTATGGTTTACCGTCTCCATGAACGGTTCATTTCATTTCTTACCTCTAAATGTTATGTAATATTATAAATTCAAGTATATAATGGATATATATGATATATATGATATATAAATCAAGAATATAATTCTGGATATAATTGAAATTTTACCACATGAACACTTGTAATTATAAGATGTTTATTTTTGACTCAAGTACCATTGATCGACAAAATGACGGTTATTAACTAAAATAATTACATAATGTTCATAACATGTTAATAAGTGATATAAAAGGAATAATGAACTTCCAAAATGACCTTAATCAAGTTTAAATTTTCTATTGTTTATTATTCAGGATATTAAATAATGATCGAGTCAAGTTAGACGTGAGGTAAGGGATCCTACCTCTCTCTTTCATTTTAATAACTCTTTTTATGTCATTTCTTTTAAGCTTCTCTTTCTTATGTTGTGGGATATTATTTTATATTATTATTACTATAATTTTTATGTCAATATGATGATAGAACCTATTTGATTTCGTCAATCCATTTTTTGGATGTTTCTAGTGGTGTCGTTAGGCTGCCGTGTTTTCATAAGGGATTTTTCATGTCACTTTTATTCCCATGATAATTCATGCAATATTTGCCATTATTTCCTTTTTTGTGTATGTACTGCCCATTATTGTATTATTTTTGTGATATTATATAATTTATGGGTATTTACATCTTTATTTTACGACCCTTCTTTCATGTGGTGTACGTTTCAAAAATTACCCAAATCAGCAAGGGAACCTTTCACCATCCTCTTTTTTAAAGACTTCTTTTGTAATGACTTTTAATTTAAATCATATTATTTTGGGATATGTTATTCTATATCTTTATTTATGAAAATTTTATTTCCAATTGATGAGATACCATTTTCACTCTCATCAACTATTTTTCTGAATATTAAAGTGACACCGTTAGGCTGTCGAATTTTTTCAAGGGAACTTCTTAACTCAATTTCAATTCTTTGGGTTAAACATGTACTTCTTGATTTTGTCGTGCTATGAATATATGTGGATGACATTTGAATGTTTTAAACTGAATATCTACCTATATTTAGTGTATTTATATTTTTCACACATAATTTTGTCATTTATTTATCCTTGATATAATGTCATGATCCTTGATTGGGATTACATATCAATTTCTTCTCATTGAGACATTTCTTAATGATATGAACTTTTATTCTTTTATAAAGAGTATATACAGCCCCGTTGACATTCCATATCCATATTATGTCTATACTAAAGATATTTCAATGTTTTGAAAATGGTCTACATTCATGTGGATTATAATATAAATGTTCAAAATGGAAAATGAATCTTTTATTAAAACATTGGTTAAAATGGGTTTAATGATTTATTCTTTTAAACATTTATCATCCATGTCCATGTTATAAAAATGGTATTAAGGATTTAATTATATGAACGTGAAAATTTTAAAACCCTTTCAAATGTTTTGAAGTCGTATGGGACACTTTGATTCTAAAATCTCTTTTAAATGTATTCTTATAAAATTTTCAATGTATAGTGGGATTTTTCTCTCATATATTTTTAATGATTTTATTGGATATTTTTATTTATTCTAATATCATGATGTGATCTCTTGTGATTGAAATGTGTAAATTTTATGTTTCTTTTATGCATGTTTTAAGTTTTATGATTATGTTATGGTTCTTGGGAAATGTTTATAAAATAGGGTGGTTACATGAAAAACTAAGGGCAGGTGAGCCGGAGATAGCTCTCCAATGCATTGGGTAATGTGAAGGAGTTAAATTCTAAGGTTTCTCTAAAGATATTCAGGGAATATACTATGATGGGTATTCCAAATTTAACCATTCGGGTCTCTCCCTATGTAATAATGTTTTGAATTCATCAAGTTGCCTTTATGTCTTATGATTTCTATGAGTTATACATAAATATTTTGATTTCAAAAGGTATGTTATGATTGAATTTTAAGGTTTAATTGATTTTTATTTATTGGAGGTGTAATGTTTCCTTTCATTATGTTATAAACCTTACTGAGCTTTTTATGCTCATCCCACGTTTTTGAAATGTTTTAATAGGTTATAAAGAAGGGTAAGAGAAAGGAAGTATTCAAGGATATTTATATCATGAATAAGAATCTTTTTTTATTTAAGGATTTTTTTATTGTTGTGAAAATTAAGTTATAGTAGTAGTTCCTACTTTATAATCTTTAGATATGTAATAGTAATGTCCTAATTCTCTAAATCTCTAAACCTAAAAAGATCCGCATTGTGAATTATTCATTTAATTCAAGATTAAGTAATGTTTCATGGCCGGGTCCTTATAGTTTTTATCAATGTTCGGTTTAGATAACTTTATAGGTTAGAGTGATATTTAAGCATTAGTGACAAGTAGTGTATAACAATAATTGTTAGTATATTAGATGGAGTCATGATTATTTTTGAAAGTTGGAATGAGTTTGAGATAACATAGATATGTATATCTTAGTGTTTATCTTCCTCATTAGTACATGATGAATTTGTTAATATACTCACACTGACATTTGATTAGTAAATGGATGGATCTAGCAGGCACCAAAGTGACAGTGGGTATGAATGAAACTGCGGTGGTTCTCTGATTAATACACTAGATGATATGGGGGATTCAATGATGAATCTCTTGGTTATTATAAACCAACTATAATGGAGTTATTATTAACCACTATAACCTTGATGATTTCTCTAATGCATTATGTACGAGATAACCAACTCGATGCGGTATTTCAGGTAATAATTATAATGGTAACCATTAGGGATTATATGATCCTTACTTTTGTGGTAATTATGGGTTACTATATGATGAAAATTGAATGTAATGAGATAAAATCATGGATAAATTATGTTATATTTATTTTTGAATATTTTATCTCTTTTTAGGGAATGTTTTAAGAATTATATAGTTTTTTAAAATAGGACAACACGCAGACCGTGTGACAAACTGTCACGTCGGACCAAGCTGTGGGAATTAAACCCACAACCAATGTGTGATTGGTATTTATCACCTACCACTGGACTACGTGAAGTCCCTAGTTAGTATGACAAATTCTTTTTAGTTAGATTATTTTATGAATCAAGAATAAGTTGATTTTGGGTTATCTATTGAAACGATTGACCTATCATGGAGGATATGTGATTATGCTAATTACATTTCAGTATGAGACTTTAAGAGTAACTGATGATTTTTGGAGATAAATGCTAAGATTTACCTTGGAATACTATGTGATTAAATCCTTCAGTAATTTGGGTTTCAATCTTATGTTGTTTTATTTTTGATGAATTTTATGGAAAATTTTTTATTGAATGGTCTTTGTTGAACTCTGGGTTGTTTGACAAATTTTAGAGATTAAGAGTAGTTTTTCTTCTAGTAAAAGATTATATTTTCCTTGTATTATCTGATCTTATAAAAACAAATTTGGTTTTGATTATGGTCTAAAGACATGGGAAATATATATTTCATCTTTTGTGAGTTATGTGATTCTATCGAAGTTGATTATATTACTCTTAATGTGAACAAGTCATCCTGAATACTCATTGTTTGGAGAAAATATGAGTTTGTGTTGGAAATATAGTAAAAGTTGAAGCCTACATGACAAGTAAGTTTGTTTCCTTATGTTTCATTTATGCCCAAAAATAAGTTCTTCAATGAAAAGTATCTTGAAACAAAAAAATTTACAGTTAACATTTCCTACTGGGGAATCAAACATTATTTAACCCATCACATGTTTGTGATTTTCTTGATGTTAACATTCTCTTAGACATGTTTTCTACCACTATCCATCATAACATGATGGTTTTATTTCTCCTCAATATCCATGATTTCATGGAATCCTAGTACTTATTGTCTTGGGTGACCTTTGTATTTCTTTTTCTTTATTTTAAAGTGATATTTTTATTGACTAGTTTTCGGATGTAGGACTTTAAATGATGTTTCTGAGCCTAATTTTTATATTGTGAGGATTCAATTCACAAAAGGGGGAAGGATGTAAAATACCAGGTAAATAAAGAATAATACATTAGAATATTTATTAATATTAGTTAATTAAATATTAATTTTACCTTAATGGGGTTGCTATGTTCGATGGCGTACCCAATACGCAACAACGAGTTTTTTTCGAAATCATACGCTTCACACTAATAATATAATAATATATTTTTAAATTGTTGTTAATTCCTAGATGTTGTAATGGTGGGAATGAAAATAAATAACAACAAAATGATAAAAATTACCCAACAAATGATAGAGGCTTAAAATACGAATGAGCCCAATTTTAAGCATAAATATTCTAATCATCTTTAAAAGGTCGATTAACCACCATTTAATAGAGAGCCCTTTTTAAATCCACTTCATGTCACTATTATATGTTATGTTGGAAAAAATAAAATCTATCTTTATAATAGTGTCATAAAAATTTACTTTGTGCAAATTGTTGTTATTTTTCTAATAAAGGTCATTTTTTATGAATAGTTAAAAATGTTGTATTTTAATTCAAAACCTGTTTTTAATCTAATTTATTTATATGGTCAAGTTATCTGTTTAATTGGTTTTAAAGTTTAATTGGAATATATCATTATCAATTAATCTAATGGTAGTCATTGGAATTAATTTCACATTGAAATTGGACATGAACAAGTGTCAATCGTTTTATAGATATTGTTTCTTAGAAACAGGTCATTTGTGTTGACTGCGTAAATTGATTATAAAATTACTAAATTCTACATCTATGTTTTTAATTTGGTAAAATTGATATTATTTTTGAATTTGTAATATCAAATATATCATAGGGTGAATTTTTGGTATTTTTCTGACAAATGTTCATTTTCAATGAATAGTGAAAAATACTGCATTTTAATTCAAAAATGCATTTTCATCTAATTTATTTTTATTGATAGATTGTAATGTTAATTTTTTTAATGTGTAATTTAATTATTTTTTATCATTTTATTCAAGTTTAGTCATTTTATATAATTTCAATTTAAAATTTGATGTCAAAACAAATCAATATTTTGATATATTTTACTTCTTAAAAACTCATCTTTGGTTTTGACAACGAGAATTATTTTAAATTAGTTACTGAAATTTCTGTGTTTGGAATCTGATAAAATGGATTTCATATTTTGAATAAGAGGGTCCAAATTATGTAATTATGACTCTTTTGTTTTTGGACATTATGAATAGTAACGACGGTAATTATCTTTAATTATTGTGTTTAATTAGTAATTGGGTAGTTAAGGGTAATAAAATAATATCATAAAAATATAAAATGACCCCAAAATGTGTCCTAATTCTATTTTTGGTTTCATGCACGAGCATTGGATGTCGTGTTCCAACCTTGGGACCCCATGTAATCACTTTAGTGTGATAGTGACCTTTTATCATATTTTTAATAAAGAAAAGAAAATGAAACCAAAGTATATAACACCAATGTGAAACAATTTTAATTTTCTCTAAATAAATGATCTCTTAGACAATAAATAGTAATTTCAAATCTAAAAGGATATCCTACATCATGGTATTAGTTTTATAATTTTTAGACATTAAATAAATAAATTTATTTATGACACCATGATGATGCAATGATTACCTCATTAATGAACGATTTAAATAAAATTAAAAGATAACATAAAATCTAAGACTTACACATGTAAAAGACCTATTGGATGGGTGGATTTCAATCCCTGATCACCATATCCTTGAAATATATATCTTTTTGGGACATTTTAAATCCGAAACTCATTTTAAAATAAAGTAACATTTCGTGACTTTCCAAGAGTGCCACTCCTCCCTCTTATAAAAGGACCCCACCTCTACCACCTTTCCTACCCCTCTCAAGCAATTAGATCGGACAAAATATGCTCATTTTATCTCTCCACATACCACAATTCATCGTAAAAGCCTTACCTTAGGCAGAAAGCTCTCCTGGAAGCCCTTTTGATTCAAACCAAAGGGAGTTACCCGATTTAAAGGTAAAGTCCTCTCTTATGTTCTTTTGTTTTATTTTTCTTCTACGACCCTCTAAATGATTTTTATTCCATATGTTGTAACAAAACCAGTATATTCAATATATTAGTATGTTTTAATGAGAATTATTTTATCAACACGTACACAAACCTCCGTCTAATGGTTAAAGAACAAACTTTTTGTGTGGATGGCGAATTTCTGCCTCACGAAACAATAAATATTCAATATTCATCTAACACCTTTCATGGTGGCCATTAAGAATTCACTATATTTATATTTGATATATTCTATGTTTATTTTTTACATATGCATCTGTATTTTTCATTTATGGAATAGATTTATGGTTTCCATTATGTGTACACATGATATCTTTTTTTTAGGAAGTGCGGACTACCGCCCCCTCAAAGTGATTTGATTCGTTAATGCCATATGTGGGACATATAAAGGATGGATTTAATGATATTATATATTATATTATACTAGAATTTTAATATAATTCTATATAATTATGATTTTATTCCTTTAAATATGAAATAGAAATGAAAGTAGCGTTCATGTGTACGTACGCTTTACCATCTCCATGAACGGTGCCTTTCATTTCGTACCTCTAAATGTTATTTAATATTATAAATTTAAGTATATACTGGTTATATATTTTATATATTAAATCTACATCATGAATATAATTATGGATATAATGGATATTTTAACATATGAACAACATGTAATTATAAAAAGTTTTTTTTGACTCAAGTACCTATGATCGACAAAACGACCGTTATTAACTTAAATAATTACATAATGTTCATAACATGATAATAAGTTATATAAAAGGAATAATGAACTTGGAAAAGTTTCTTAAGAAATTATATGTTAACTCTATTTTATTATTCAGGAAATTTTAGAATGATTTAGTCAAGTCAGACATGAGGTAAGAGATCCTACCTCTCTCTTTCTTTTTAAGTACTCTTTTTATGTCATTTCTTTTAAGATCCTCCTTCTTATGTTGGGGGATATTCTTTTATATTCTTATTACTGTAATTTTTATGTTAATATGATGAGAGAACCTATTTTATTTCGTCAATCCATATTTTGGATTTTTCAAGTGGCGTAGTTAGGCAGCCGAGTTTTTATAAGGGATTTTTCAACTCACTTTTATTCCCGTGATAATTAATTCCATATTTGCCACTATTTCCTTTTTTTGGTGTATGTACTGAACATGATTTTATTATTTGTCTGATATAATTTAATTTAATGTTATTTACATCTTTATTATATGATCCTTCTTTCATGGGGTGTATGTTTTGTAAATTACCCAATTCGGTAAGTGAGCCTTTCACCATCCCCTTTTTAAAAGACATCTTTTGTTATGTATTTTAATTTACATCTTATTATGTTTGGATATGTTTTTCTATATCCTTAATGATGTAAATTTTATTTCTAAGAGATGAGATACCATTTTCTCTCTCATCAACTCTTTTTCTGAATTTTAAAGTGATGTCGTTAGGCTGTCGAATTTTTGTAAGGGAACTTTTTAACTCAATTTCAATAATTTTTTTTAAACTTGTATTTCTTGATTATATCTTGATATGAATATGTGTGGATGACATATGATTGTTTTACACTGAATATAAACTTATATTTGGTGTATTTATATTATTCACACGAAATTATGTCATTTCATTATCCTTGCTCTAATGGAATGATCCTTGATTGAGATTACATCTCAATTTCTTCTCATTGAGCCATTTCTTAATGATATGCACTTTTACTCTTTTATAAATTTTATATACAGCCCCTTTGAATTTCCATATCCATATTATGTCTATTCCAAATTCATTTAAATGTTTCTAAAATGGTCTACATTCATGTGGCTTATAATTTAAATATAGAAAATGGAAAATGACTCTATTATTAAAACATTGTTTTAAATGTTTTTAAAGATTTATTCTTTTAAACAATTATCATCCATGTACATGTTTAAAAAATGGTTTTAAATATTTATTTATATGTACATGAATGTTTTAAAACCCTTTCAAAACTTTTGATGTGGTATGGGACACTTTGATTCTAAAATATCTTTTCAATGTCTTCTTTTAATATTTTCAATGTATAAAAGGATTTTTCTCTAATAGAGTTTTAATGATTTTATTAGATATTTTTATTTATGATAATATCATGATGTGATCTCTTGTGATTGAAATGTGGAAATTTTATGTTTCTTTTATTCATGTTTTAAGTGTTATGATTATTTTATGGTTCGTCGGCAATGTTTTTGAAATCGTGTGGTTCTATGATAATCCAATGGTGGGAGAGCCCGAGATGGCTCTCCAATGCATTTGGTAATGCGAAGGAGTTAAACGCTAAGGTTTCACCAAAGAGATTTAGGGAATATATTGTGATGGGTATTCTAAAAGTAACCATGAGGGTTTCTCCCTACGTATGAATGTTATGAATTACTCAAGTTACATTTATGTCTTATGATTTCTATGAGTTATACATAAATATTATGATTTCAAAAGGTATGTTATGATTGAAATTTATGGTTTCATTGATTTCTATTTATTGGTGGGATAATATTTCCTTTCATTATATTATAACAGTTACTGATATTTTTATGCCCATCCCATGTTTTTGAAATGTTTTTCATAGGTTATAAGGAAGGGTATGAAAAAAGAAGTATTCCTGGAGATTTATATCATGAAATGGACTCTTGTTTTATTTAAGTATCTTTTAATTATTGGGAAAAATCAGTTATAGTAGTAGTGTCTAATTTCTAATCTTTTGAGATGTAATAGTTATGTTCTAATTCTCTAAAACTCAAAACCTGAAAAGATCCTCAATGTGAATTATTCATTTAATTCAAGATTATGTAATCTTTTGTGGCCGGGTCCTTAGAATTTTTCTCGCGTAACACATTCCATTGCATATGATGAATATATAGTAGCTATAATTTGTTGTGCTCAAGTCTTGGGGATGAAATACACACTCACAGATTATGGCATGTGTTCTACAAAAAACATAGATATTACGTGATAAAATATTTTCCATTTCCCTATTAAAAAATCATGAATATCACTCTTTTCCCAAGAACATATATTTTAGGCATCAAATTATTAGGGATCAAAAATTGAAAGGAGGTGTTATTTAACAATTTATCATAATGAATGATCAAAATGAAAATATTTTTACAACATCATTAACCTCTAAATTATTTTAATTCATTATAACAATTAGGAATGATAATCATGAGATAATATTACATATTAATTTTTAATCAATCCAATATCCTTACATTAAGAAACTTATTTTTATAGGGGTTAAACATTATTGTTTACATTTAGAAACACTTTTTCATAGAGGGATATCATTTTCTTGTGAACCAATTTTTATTGATATTTTGTAACCAAAACGTTTTTCATTATTAATAATTTTATTTTCAAATTAGTTTTTTGCTATTATTAATCATATTGTTTTCGGAACCAAAATTTCTCATAATCTAAAATTTGGGACTAAAAATATTCCTTTCCTTAACAAAAACTATCAGAATTTAAGAAGATTTATTATCCCTATCTGACCATTCATTATATGATGTTTGGAAGGTATGTTAACATACAGAATTCATCTTATTAATTTATTATTAATTGTTGGTATTTAATAATAATAATATATTTCTGATTAACTTTAATTAAATCTGAATTTTCCATAAAACATAAAAATATAAGAACCTACCAAATCCATCTCTTGAATTCATCTAATCAGTTAGATCTTATATTAATTATTTAAACCATTGGATCAAATTGGAAATTTGAATTGTCTCCTCAGTGCCTATATAAAATCTCCCTATTACATTCCCCACATTATTTTTCATGAACTTGTGTGTCGAACCTCATCCACTCTTTAAAAATGTTGTTTAGTTTTCCATGATTTCTTAAACACTTAATTTCACAGGATGCCTCCCCACAAAAACAGATGTCCTCATCTAAGGAAATCAAGAATTATCAAATATATAGGGAAATTTATTTGAAAAAATATTTATTGCTAATTATAATTCATTTATTACCAAAAATATTTTGTTAAATGTATCAGAGAGTTTTGTTTGTTTCCAAAGGAAAGAGTCTGGGTTCCAGTTTATCTAGAATTACTTATTGAAATCAATTATTCCATGAGTTTTTTATGAGGAAAATGGGTGGGATATGATTTTATTCAAGAGCTATGGGAAAAATTATTCTCTATCATTTCCTATGGAACCAAATATACTTGAAATTCTGTATGATGGGGAGTCAATTTTCTACAATGCAAGCTTTTTGATATCTAAGGATTCATTCAGAATATAAAGGCAATGGATTAAAATTAGTGAAGATACACCACTTAACAATAGATTTCCTGATATTATCTTAATGGGTATATTTTAATTTGATTCAAATAAATGTTGACAAGGACTCCTTAATGAAAATTGATATATTTATCATTGATTTTTTGGTTTACCTGGGAATGGTAAATGTTGTGAAGTACATCCTCATAACAATCACAAATATTTAGAATGGAACCCTAATATCTAAGATCATCATGTATATAACAATATTGTATAATATATTAGTACTTTTCATATAATCCTTCATAATTCACTATATTTATAAACAATGATCCATAACGATCATGTTTTTGAGTGCTGATAATTTTAGGATAATTAATGTTGGCATAAAAATTTCATGATAATTTTATGAATTATCATTGAATGAAAGTGAAGCTCTTCATAAGAAATGATATGTATAAGAAACTTTCAAGAAGTCATATATGAGAAGAAAAGAGAAGGAACCAAAAGCCAAAGAAATATATTCAGTTCCAGAGACTAAGTCAGAACCACCAAATCAAAATATTCAAAACAAATCACTGATAATGTTGTGTCCAAGTAAAAGGAATAGAAGAATAATAAGAAAGAAGGAGATCCAAGTTTGTGATAGATCCTTATGAGGAAAAATCCTTGAATGTTAATGCTCATAGAGAGTATGAAAGGAAAAAAACAGAAGAATCTATAATAGAAACTTTCTGAAGATGAGATCATTCAAGAACATCTAAATGATACGGATAAACCCTCTAAATAGATTCTGGTTACATAATTCTTCCTCCAAAAATATGTTCCAATTGAAACCTTGGGAATAAAAATTCCAATTCAAGAACCTTTTGTGGAAGAACAAAATGTCTATGAAGATGAATTAAAATAAGAACAAGAGGAAGAATATGCAAGTGACGATTTTATTAAAAAATTAGAAGTATAACATGAGATGGAAATCCCAACAGACAAACATTCAATCCGGATACGATCATTGACATTATACGAAATTATTAGGAATCTCAAAGGGAAAGAGTTTATGAGAACAAAAAGGTATCTATCATTTTTCTTGATTAGTTTTTTGGAACTCTTCATTAGCATGGAACAAGAAGGAAGAGAGATGTCGATTTCTACAAAAAGAAGAATGGTAATGGATGTATAGCTTTCACTACTACATTTAATGTCAAGACACCAAAAAGGGTAACTAGATCTAAATCTATGAATGAAATTTTTATATCATAATCTAGTGACAGTAATCATTATGATAATTATATTGAAAATCATTTTCAAAATATTAAAAATATTGTGGGAGTGAAATATTTTAAGTATAAATATTAGAATAAATTTAAAAAAACAACAAATATTCTACTATAACCTGTTATTAATGTAAAAGGTTAGGACATATTAGACCAGAAATTCGAATTCTGATGATAAAATACATTAATGAAATGAATTCATAAAGTTACAAAATAATTTACTACAAGTCTAAGGGTTATAAATTCTTGAATGAAAACAAAACCTGGAGTGCTAGTGGTGGTGATTCTATTGATGATTCTGTAGATTATGAATGTTATGGTTAGAAGAATATTTCTTTTATAGCAACAATATCTATTTAAAATATCTTCCTTTTGTATAATTTACATACTACTAAATCCTTAACCAATATGTTATTAAATATAAATTTTTATAATGAAGAATTTTATTAATATTCATATAATGAATCTTCCTCATCAGAAGATAATATTTTACCTTCATTTGATAATGTTTATAGATTTTTTAAATCACATGAGAACATAAATTGTTAAATATAAATGAATTTAGGGAAATAATATTCTAGAATTTCTATTTTAACTAATAGATTATCATATCATTCTAAAGATTTTGATAAAAAAACATCTATATTAGAAAATACTTCTAAAAACCGTAAGGTTGTTATTTATGAGAAGGATAAACATTCTAAAAATCTTGAAAATATTTTTTCAATGAAAAATGTTTCATTTGATAACTAAATCACCAAGAATAATGACTATGAGGATAAGAATATGGTCATTAGACTAAAATTTAAAACATTTTCCTTTTAGAATAATTTTTCAAATTTAATTATGTGAAAGAATGAATTTGATAAAATGTAATCACACATTATTAATCGTAGAAATAGTTCTAGATTAGGTTATACACATTCAAAAAATGTTTTTAGTCACAATTGTTTTCCCCTAATGTGATCCATTTTTTCAATAAGTCTTATTTTGTAGGACATTGGGACAAAAGGGTATCTTTTAATAAAACACATTCCTTAGGTTTTCAGAAGGATTATTTTTCTATGAAAATATGGATTTCTTGAGATTCTACTTTCCTGCAAATTTTGGATACAAACTACTTTGGATTAATAAATTCTAATTCCTTTATTATTATAAAAATAAAGAAAGTAAAAATATAAATACATGGTATATGGATAATGGATATTCATAGAATATGACTGGTACAAAAAATGCTTTTAAGGGCTTATCATAATGAAATGCAGAAGAGTAAAATTCATATATAATGCTCTTATAGATATTGTTTTTATAGGTAACATTGATATTCATGTAAAAACATCACATTAAAATGTCTAATTTGTTAAAGGTCATAAGAAAAACCTCATTATCCTACACCAATTATATTATGAATGTTACCTTCTGAATTTTTTGAATGATAAATTATTATTAAACAATTCTAAGGAGGAGTTTATTATATTTTCGCATAAGCATGAGAATTTTTATACACTAAACATAGAAGACCATAAGTGACATGATCTACCTTGTATTAGTGCAATGGATGATCGATCTAGGCTATTTCATAGAATAATAGGACCTATTAACCTTAGGAACCTATAAAAACATTCAAATAAAATAATTTTATAGGATATACTAGAACTTATATTTGATTCCGAAATAGTTTGTGATTATTATTAACATGGAAACCAACATAAATCATGATTTTAATCAATTAGTGAAGTCTTAACAACTAATGCATTATTGTTAGTGAATATGGATCTTTTTCTCAAAACATAAACTATATGTGTAGAAGATAAATACAATGTATTTGATTTAGTTGATGATTGCACTATATTTAAATGGGTATATATTCTAGAAATAAAATCTAAGTATTTTTATTATTTTAAAACATTTAGAGCACATGTTAAAATTTAGAATAACCTTTCATTGATAACCATTCATAATGATCATGGAGGATAAGTTCAAAATTATGATTTTGAAACATTTTGTACTAGAAATGGGACTACTCATAAATTGTCATCCCTAAGAACTCCTCAATAGAATGGTGTTGTGGAAATAAGAAATTTAATTCTTCTAGAGATAACAATAACCCTATGAGTTATTATTATTCTACTAAAAATATCTGGGTGGATGCAATTATTACAACTTTTTATACTATAAATCGAGTATTAATCAGAAATTTTCCTATGAATACCCCTTATGAATTGTGAACTAGTAAAAAACAATGACATTATTACTTCAAATTATTTGGATGCAAAGTATTGATTCTAAATAAAAAATATAATTTAGATTAATGTTCACTCAAATCCGATGAACGAATTTATCTATGATACTCCACCCTTTCTAAGGATAATATACTTTTTAACAAAAAAACATGTACTGTTGAAAAAATGGTGCATGTTAAATTTGACCAAATAAATCCTTTTTTTTAACAACCCCATCCTACATCCTCATATGTGTTTTAAAAAACTGATTATCAACCATTAATAGAATATTATTCTAATAAATTAAATACCCAATAAAATATTAGTTTACTATTTACTCAAAATGATTTTCTAGCTTATTTTGATGAAAAGGTTTTTCAAAACACAAATCAGTTGTTTCTTTAGATTTATCCCATTGACTATAACATTAGTTATTTAAATCCACAAATATGTACTAGATTTTCATATAGAAATTAAGTAGAACATCTAGCATTCATTTCCAAATTAGAACAAAAAATTATTGGTGATGGATTAATTGATAATGATTGGATTAAATCCATGAAAGATGACATAAATGAATTCAAACGGAATAATATATGGACCTTGGTTAAAAGACATAAATAAAGTTCTATTATTTGAGTAAAATGGGTCTTAAAAAATAAATGTGATGAAAATGGAATCATATTAATGAATAAATATGGATTAGTTACTAAAGTCTATAATCAACAAAAAGGAATAGACTATGAATAAACCTATTATCCATTGTCTAGACTTGAATCTATTTGAATTTTACTTGACATAGAAACATTCATTAATTTCAAACTTTTCGAAATGGATGTGAAGTGCTCTTTCATTAATGGATTTTTTTAATTGTATGTTAATGTTGATCATCTTCGTAGGTTTGAGTACACAATATATCCTAAACATTTTTTCGAACATATCGAAGCTTTATATGGATATAAATAAGGTCCTAGAGCCTTGTATGATAGACTTACATGATTTTTGATAGAAAATATTTATGGTAAGGAAATTATGTTCCTACACTTTTTATAATGAAATATAAGAAAAATGTTTTCATTGTTCAAATATATGTGGATTACAATATATTCTGATCAACATAAATATCTATAACTGATTCATTTGCGAATCTTATGATATCTGAGTTGAAATGAGTATGATGGGTGAGTTAACATTTATCTATGTTTTTCAAATTTCTCAAAAACCAGAAGGAACATATATAGCAAAACATATGAATGTTAAATATCCTCTAAAATAGTATGTGTATGACAAAAGTAGTATAAGAACTCATATCGTTTTTTAGAATTCTCTTAATCTAGATAATATTGGGAAACCAGTAGATCAGACAAGTTTTAGAGGTATGAAAAGTAGTTTACAATAAATATTAGCATGGTGACCAGACATAATGATTTTAGTATGATTATGTGAAATATTTCAATCTAATCCAAAAGAATCCCATTTAAAATAAGTTCAAATAATTTTTCACTATTTAATGGGAACCATGGATTTAAGACATTTCAATTCTTTTGGAAATGTTTTTTTCTTAAAATGTTTTTCAGATACTAATTTTGGTGGATGTAGAATAGATATAAGAAGAACATATAGAACATTTAATTTCTTAATAGATTCATTAGTTTCTTGTTCATGTATGAAACAAAACTCAATAACACTTTCTTCTAATGAAGCTGAATATATAACATCTGGAAGTTATTGTGCTCAAGTATTGTGGATTCATCACACACTCACATATTATGGAATGAGTTTTACCTTAAAACATATATTGTTTGAATATACGAGTTCCATTCCTATATGAAATAACACTGCACATAACTCTCCTACAATGTACATGGATATTATGAATCTCTTTCTTTTGGAGCACACATTTAATAGAGATATTATTTTATAATTTATTGAAAAACATTATTAACTTGCTTATATTTTTAAACAATATTTACCCTCCATTAGATTTTATTTCATTAATATAATGTCAGTAATGATAACCATGAAGTAATCATCCATATTTGTTCTTTGTTAAAACACATCTCCTTAAATATAGAAACACCTTTTCATAAGGGGTTACATATTCTTGATTACATTACAAAATTCATTTTTCATAGGTGGAGTACATTTTTTTGTTAACCAATTTGTTTTAATATTTTGTAAACAATTTTTTTAATCATTTTTTTGGAAACCAATTTTTTATATTTTTTAATAATTTTTTTAGAAACTAAATTTCTCAGAATCCAATATTACAGATTCCAAATATTCTATTGTAAAATAAAGTTACCAGAATCTAAAAATTATTTTTCTTCATATCTGACATTCTTTATATGAAGTATTGAAGGTATGATTCTATAATTATATGTTTTTAATAATTTTATATTACTTTTTGGTATTTTATTATTAAAAATATCTACCAGAATTACTTTCATTAAATCTGATTTTACTTTAAAGCCTTAAAATATAAAAACCTACAAAATCCATTTCTTGAATTCATCAAGAACATCATATCCTATTGTTATTATTTAAACCGCTAGATAAAATTGGGAATTTAAACTATCATCATGATGCCTATATAAATACCCATAAATCTGTCACGAACAAACCTAGGCCAAACCTGAACCGGTCACCCGAGCCGGTCCACGACCTGACCCGAGAGGCGTTCCCGATCCTCCCGGGCTAGAGACAAGCGCTCGGGCATCAACAGAGGTTGTGGGAAAGATTTTTCACATATAAATAAATAAATAAAGCATAAATAATACAGATTAGTGTGAAATAAATAAACAGAGTAATGTAACTAAACAAGAATAATCGAAAATAAAACTAACTGAAAGAGAAAACCACTATCTCTGTGTGACCTTGTGGGTCACTCTTCAACTCATGACCAAACATCACCCAAGGCGAACGCACCCAAGATGTAAGCTGCACAAAAACTAAAAACAAAAAAGAACTATATTCGGGAGTATTTAAACTTAGTAGTCTATCCCAATATCTATTTTCAATGAACTACCTTTAAATAAAGAAATTTACTAATTCCAATTTTGAACTAAATTATATAAAATATTAGTTTCCACACACACTTTCATTTCTTAAACAAGTATCAGCCCATTTCCATTTTTAATTTGAAAATAAGTTTAACTTTTGAAAGGAATATTTATATTTATTTTTAAAAAAATTTATGCGAACCATTTAGAAATACGAACTTCAGTTATTAGCCAAAAAGGAGAAACCACACATAATAAACAACACACACCAAGGGAAATGAAAAAAGTGGCACATAGTGGCCAACAACCGAACGAGACCTCTCAATCATCAAACACATACAAATAAATGCTAAAGGAAACATCAGTCGAACCTAGGAGATTGTGAACAATCTATAATGTACTATACCTGTTAATCATCCTGAAATCATACTCTAACTCGATGACATCATAATGCCCTAATGCCCGGTATAGCCCTTCATGGCCTAACCGAGGGGAAAAATCCCTATTGAAGCAATAACTCAGTATAACTCGGCTATGGGGCCAATATCTAGTGTGTAATCTAAACTAGTGCAGCAATCATTCTAAGAACATTCACTCACTATGCCAGGTTCCCATGTCAACACATGCAATAAAAATGGGTGTGTCTACAAAGTAAATCAATCTATCACGAGGCACAAATATCACACAAAACTCATGTAATCAACACACACCAACGACCACCCCTGAGTAACACCAAAGTGTGTTTTCCCAAAATAATTTATTTTTATTAAAGTGACAAAATCGCCTTCACCAACTTTAAAAAACCTCATTTTCAAGAAATCCCAAAAAACATTTCAGAAGAAATCATCTATCATTAAAACCAGAACTACATTTGAAATTCCATGAATTATGATTAATGTCCAAACTAGAATTCATTAACTACTGGGTGTTCGCTCATTATGAAAATATTTCAAGAATCGTGTATAAAATAAAAGTCTATTTTTTACACCAAATAATAATTTAAAAATTAATTATCTTATAGTATTTCCCATTTATTAAAATTAATAAAAAATTAAAAAATTAATAAATTCTATATTTAAGGGTGAATACAATGGGGGACCTACCTCGAGGTCAGAGCGCGACGATGGAGCAAGCTCAGAAACAAGGTGTGACGATGGGTCTCACTCGGAAACACCTAATGAGGGTCCTAAAAAGTCAAACAGACCCAAACCCGACTGTTCCCATAGTCGCGAGATCGAGAAAAGAATAAAAACAAGGGAATAAGTGGTTAGGGTGTAACAATTATCCCCACCACATACACTTGCATCCCCAATAAAGACACCAAGCTAACAGTTGACACAACATGAGTTCATTCCCAGACAAAATCATAGAGAACCGAGAGCTTTGGGGTAACTATTCCCAACAAACGTCACACACGACCAATTCATGAAGAACCACTACTTGAGATTAAGGGGAGAACATGAGAGGGTTATCCCCACTACATATTTCACTAATACAAAAACCCTTGAAACCCAAATAACCCCCCTCCCCCCGGGGGAAACATGGGAACTCCCTATCCAAACTCATTCATTTATCCCACATGTACTGAATAAAATACCCAAGACTTGACAAAATGATTCTTACGGGACAATCCAATAAATTTTTCAAGAGAAATTAAATCAAAAACTCACATAAACTTCAAAAAACGAACATTCCCCTATCGAACACATCTAGGACAAACTAAAAATTAGAACAGGTCCGTTTATTCACAGACCCACACTATTCAGAGAGACCAAACAACTTAAGGACCACACTGAGAGAAGATAAACCTCTTGGATTATGGGGAAATGGGATCATCACGCCCCCACAACAAGGATGAGCTTACGAAAGAGATTAGAATTGAACAATTGAAATTTTGGATATTTCCATTCCAAAGATGATGACATTTTCTAGGCTGACATTCCACACAACCTCGGCAACTCTTGACTATGCATGAGCTTCACCCCGAGACCTATGGTTGGGGCCCTGATAGGTGAAGCGTCTCCTGACTCATAGTCAGGCATTTTCATCTTCTGGTTTATAACTCCTTTTTTCGTTTGATGATTCAAACAACCACGATGGACATTAATTTTCAAATGGATGCCACATGACGACTTAGAATGTCCGCACATGCCATACTGGTGGTGCTCAAGAGAGAGGTCCGATGAACTAGAAGTCGATACCGATGAGGATAGTTTCTTGGATACAGGTTCCATCGACTCGTACTCCTTTTCAGATAGGTAACCTTCACATAAGTCGATCACCATTAATCACAGCCAAAACACTAACAACGATGAGGCATTTCATCTTTACTAGTACAAAACTGAACCCTTAAATAACTATAGCGTGGTACGAACATTAACTATCCTGGGAATTCCCAACAATCCGAAAACTCACAATCTTTCAGAACAATACAACTACCTATAATAGACTTCGATTACCTCTAAAAGCAAGAAACACACAAAAGAAACTGAGAACTGAGCATAACTCATTGACTACTTTTAGAGGCTGTCTGGGTGGAATACTCATGACAACATGAGAAATGCCAACAAAACCGACATCAAACCAAAACTCATTCAAATAAACAACACATGACACATACATTAGGCCCATAATCTAAACATATACAACACAAAGAGAAATCAATTTTCCAAAACCATTATTTCGTTAAAAAAATTTAAAAAAACTCACCTATGGCACTTTATGAACCGTCACATGTGTGTTTATTCAATCATGCTCACATCACCTTCGAACAAGTGCCCCCATGCACTTCTATACATACCTACGCACGTGTGACCCTCCATAATGAGTTCCAATGTTCAAACACTTCTTTTCCTTACCAAATCCAAACCCATACAAAGGTTTACAAACTGATACACCTTCTCTTTAAAAACCCACTTTAGTAATTTCAAAAACAATTTGGATAAAACAATTTTCCATTTAAAAACCAATTTAACTTTTAACGCACACACAAAACATATGAGACTAAAACAAATCACCATCAATTATTAGCCACTAGAATGAGGAACTAGTGCATATGTCTGACCCAATGACATGGTCATGAGCCATGCCCCATGTAAAAAACACTAAGAGGACCTTAAACCAGAAACTTGGACCCCACATGGGTTACCACCACAAGTATGGCTGCTAAGTGAACCAATTCGACTCTTTTGTCATCCCTCAATCCAAAAAAAACAATGAAATGTGACTCGAATCCATGAATAACACTGGTAAATTAGGTCTTGTCACGAGCGATGGTGATCAGGACCCGACCTATAACCTACCTCCTTATCCCTGACAGTTTTAATATACATCTGCCGGACTTCCCAAATAACAATCTGTACTCTGAAAAATGAGGTCCGCTATGAGCCAACCTCCTCTAATACCATTTTTTCAGGAACCAACCCTGGCCGACCCTAAAACGGTCACTCGATCTCGTCTTCGACATGACTTGAGAGGCGTTCTTGATGCTATCGGGCATGCGACAAGCGCCAGTGCATCAACAGAGGATGTGGGAATGATTTCTCCTATATAATTAAAAAACTAATAAAGAAATAATACATAGTAGCAAAAAATAAATAAACAGAGTAAAGTGAATAAAAATAATAAAAGAAAATAAAACTAACTGAAATAGACAACCAATATCTTTGTGTAACTGCTCAGGTCACTCTCCAACTCACGACCAAACGTCACCCAAGGTGAACGCACCCAAGCTGTAGCCTTCACAAACTCTAAAAACAAAGATATACTATATATGTGAGTATTAAATCTCAGTAGGCTCGCCCGATATCTATTCTTAATCCGCTACCTTAAAATAAAGAAATTTAATAATTCCAGGTTTGAACTAAATTATATAAAATATTAGTTTCCACACACAGTTTCATTTCTAAAACAAGTATCAGTCCATTTCCCTTTTTAATTTAAACACAAGTTTATCCTTTGAAAGGATTAGTTATATTTATTTTTTAAACATTTTCAGTGAACCATTTAGAAATCCAAACATTAGTTATTTTACAAAAAGGAGAAATGAAACATAATACACAATACACACCAAGGGCAATGGTAAAAGTAGGACAAAGGGTCCAGAAACTGTACTAGTCCCGTCAATCGTCCGCCACAGACAAATAAACGCTAAAGGGAACATAGGTCGAACCTAGGAGATCATGAACAATACAGAACGTACTATAAATGTGACTCATCCTAAAAGCATGATCTAACGTGATGACGTCATAATGCCCTACACCCGGTATAGACCTTCATGGCCTAACTGAGGGGCCCAATCCTCATAGCTACAATAACATGGTATTCCCCTACAATGGGGCCACTAGCTAGTGCGTAATCTAAACTAGTGCATTAGTATTTCTCAGAAGATTCACTCACTAAGCCAGGTCCCCATGTGAACACATGCAATAAAAAGGGGTGTGTCCATAATGTAAATCAATCAGTCATGATGCACAAATATCACACACAACCCATGCAATCATCATACGCCAACAACCACCCCTGAGTAACTCCAAATTGAGTTTTCCAAAAATATTTTAATTTATTATAGTGCAAAACGGGCCTTCACCATCATTAAAAAAACTCATTGTTATGAAAACACAAATCACTTGTCTTGAAGAAATCATTTATCATTAAAACCAGAACTACATTTGAAATTTTTCGAATTATGTTTAAAGGCCAAACTGAAATTCTTTCACAACTGGGTGCCCGCTCATCATGAAAATACGTCAAGTGCCGTGTATAAAATAAACGAATCTTTTTACACCAAATAATCATTTAAAAATTAATTATCTTATAGTATTTCTCATTTATTATAATTAATAAAACATCAAGAAATTAATATATTCTAAATTTAATGGTGAGTGCAGCGGGGGACCTACCTTGTGGTCAGAGCACGACGATGGCGCAAACTCGAAAACAAGGTGCGACGATGGTGCTCACTTGGAAACACCCTGTGTGGGTCATAAAAAGTCAATCCAACTCAAGCCTGACTCTACCCAGAGTCGCGAGACCGAGAAAAGAAAACCTGGGCGTATGTGGTCGAGGTGTGACATAATCATTTCCCCACCTTGATTATTATGTTTTTTTTTAGCTGAACACCTTCCCTTCTTCAAAATCTACATGAAATATTCCATGTTTTTTTGCACTCTGAATGTCACTGGAATCCTCCCCGTAGATGTAGATGTCCCCAACTAAAGAAATCATGGATCAAAAAATCTACAAGATAAAGTTGGTTGACCTAAAATACTTTTCTATTTATAATTAAAATATTACAAAAAATATTATCTTGAATGGATGTGGGAGTTTTTGTGGTGCATAGGAAAAGATTTATTATCCGTTTTATACGGACATACATATATAATTATATGATTCAGTGATTTTTATGGGGAAAGTGGAAGGGAAAATATTTCATTCATGATATTTGGGAAAACATATTCTCTATATTTTAATATGGCAACAAATATACTTTGTATTCTAGATGAAGATCAGGAAATTTTCTGCACTCACTAGTTTCCAGATATGTCATGAATCTTTTAGAAAGAAAATGGAATGAATTTAATTGGAGAAAAAGTCGTAAAATCACCAAATATCAACCATTTTCCACCATATTTCATGATATTAGACTTATGGGTACATGGTTATTTGATTCTGACAATGGGTGACATGGACTCCTAAAAGAAAAGTGATATCTTTATCTCTGATTTTCTGGATAACCTGGGAAAATTAAATCTTGTGAAGTACATATTCATGACAATAACAAACATTAATAATATAAATCTAAAGTCTCAGATCATCATATATCTATACATATTGTCTATGATCATAGTACATTTAATAGAATCCTTAAAAACTCCATGTCATTGTAAACCAATATCCTTCAAGATCTTTTTTTCTGATTTTTGATACATTGATGATAATACATGTTGGCTTAAAAAACAAATATTGAGAATTTTATGAATTATTTGAGAGTGTGATTGAATAATTTTTTAATAAAGGGGATATAGGAGAAACATCAATGATGTTTCATAAGAAAAGAAAAGAGTGGAAACCGGTAATCAAAGAAAACAATTCAGTTCCTGAAACTCAGTCTACACTACCAAAGCTGAGAGGGAAGAAAACATGCCCTGATGATGTATTAGTAATGTGTAAGAAATAAAAGAAAGATAATAAATAAGGAGATCTATTCTTTAGGGAAGATCCTGCTAAGGAAAAAATCCTAGAAAATTCTTTCTACTTAAGTGTATGAAAGGAATGAAAAACAAGGGAAGCTGAAAATAAATATTTCGGAATATAAGATCATTCAATCACTTCTCAAGGGCACTAATAAATCATCTGAATATATTTAGGTACCATAATTAATCATCCTAGAATTGTTGGTAGTAGAAACCATGGGATGAAAAATTACAATTCTAAATCCTGTTGTTGGTGAAGAAATTGTTCAATAAGGAGAAGTATAAGATGAAAAAAAAGAATAAGACAAATAAAGTGATGATATGATTAAAAAAGTGGGATAATACTAGGAGAAGTAAATCCCTTCAAATAATATTTCAATACGAACATTCAAAGTGGATTCAACAAAAATATTTTCTTATGAGATAGTAGATTATGCACATGAATTGGTTGATAAAACAATAGATGATGAGTGTGGAAACCACAATTTCATTCATCAAAATATTATGAAAGAAAATGATAAGAATGATGAGGTTGACAAAGAAGTGATAGTCTGACACTCATATAGTAAACATGAGTCTTTAAGGGATAAGAAGGTTATTTACAAAGTCTATAAAGAAAAACATGTGGTTGTTGATACACATAAGAAGTCTTTGGTTGTAAAATACAAGAATTATGTTACCAGATCATATAACAGGAAAGCTGAAGAGTTTTATAAAGAATCCCCCCATTTAAGGTAATCAAATTATGAATCCTCATTATCAATGTTTCAAGATTTAATTATTCAATTTATGTAGAAGTTATTGAACACTATTTCATTGATTATATGTATTGATTAAAGATGACAGTTGCTTCAAAACTCTATCAATTAGAAGTCATATTTGGTAAGCATGATCATTGAAAAAATAACCAAAATTGAGGCTTATTTCAAATATTTTCATATCAATTATAATGATCATACGAGATCATGTTAGGAAATAACAATGTTTTCTAAAATAACTCTTGATGAAATGAGAATCTTTGATGACTTCAAATATTCATGGAAATATTATTTTGTTAAGTAAATATTATATGATTAATAACTTTACAATACTTATTATAGAGAATCTGAATCTTGAGAAAATATCATAGAAGCAAGAGGATAATGATATTAATGGGATGTTATATTCAATCGCATTAAATTTGAAGAATGAAAGGGAACATTGGGAAGGGATTCAAGAAAACTTCAATCAGTATGAAGAAGTTGTGAAATATCATGCAGAAATTTTTATGACTCATGTTAACAAAATCATGGCTCTAGAAAATATGAATCCGGATCATAAATAGCTACTAAAGAGGTTTTAGGATGATCATAAGAATCTCAAGAAGTTAACTGAAAGCTTGAGGAATATATTTATAAATGAAAATAAGGATGAACTATATTCGGGCCATTCAAATAGTTTTTCGTATTTTCATTTATGTATCAATTTTCCTATCATATTGAATCATTTATACCTTTTAATTTTTTTTATAGTTCTATTATTTTAGGTATCATTTTTTTCGTCCCCTCTATTATTTTTTGAAAATCACTAAAGGGGAGAAGGTAATGATCAAAAAAATATTATGTTAAATAAAGATAATTCCCCATGTAATATGGAGTTTAATTAAGGGATAATATACATAAAGAGGACATTAATATTAAATAATGAGCAACTTCTTTAGGAATTTTAATAATAATATCCTTAGGGATATCAAAAACTGAGAGGGAGTTAGTTGAATTCATCATGATTCACAAGTAAAGGGAGGTAATTTTTTCTTTTATTGTTCAAAAATTGAAATTCTATATTTATTATATTCTTTATTGAATGGTTGTTCATGATATCCAAAAATGGTGAGATTTTTGAGTCAATAAGATTTACTTATTAATTTTCTAGTCCCCTATGTTTCGAAAATCACAAATGCAATTATTTTAGAAAAATTATCTTTCTTTAGGAATTATTTTCTTAAGGAAATTTGTATTTCTCTGAAATTATTTATCCTTAAATAGATTTTTAGTATCATATTCAAACTCTTATAAAAATATGTCTATATTTTTTTTATAGGAAGAAATATAGATTCTTATAAAAAATAACAAAATAATATAGTTTCTTAATCTACCAACTATTAATATATGTAGAAAGTTAATTCTCTGAAATTCAGACTCCAAATTCTGGAATATTCAGACTCTATTATCTCTAAAATTTATATTCTGAATTCTATAAAGTTGAAACTACAAATTATCTCAATTTTGTAGCCTATATTCTTTGATATTAAAACTCTGAATTCCTCAGAATTAAGATATCAAATTCCTTAGAATTAAAAATCTAAATTCCTCAGAATTCAGTCTCCGGATTCATTATAATTCAGACTCTAAATTCTTTATTATTCACACTCTAAATTCATCCGTAATTAGACACTAAATTCATTATAACTCCGAATCTGGAATCTATAGAATTCATATTTTGAATTCATCTAAAATTTGACTCTGAAATCAATACAATTCAGATTCTAAACACATAGAAAAATACAATTATAATATCTATGATTATAGCATCTGATTTTTTATGTATATAGACTCTGATATTTTTTCCTTAGAAACTGACTATCCATATTTTGATAAGACATTTAATTTTCCATAAAATTAAATTTATAACAATAAATTGATTTCATTCTATTTTTTTTCTAACTAACTATTGTTTGAGTGAAACATGTACTGGTCCCTCCGAGATTCATGGAAAAACATAACTGTTGGAGTAGGGAGGTGACCAATATAGTTTTTTCTATAAATAGGAGGTCATTTGAAAAAATATCAATATCTATGATTTTCATCCAAGATCCTAGAGATTAAATGTTTTGAAATGATTTCTACAGAGAGTAGGACTCTCGTGCCTTTTGTGTTTTATAAATACATTGTTTAAATATGAACATATTGTTCAGCTTTCATTGTTCGACTCTAATTGTTGCTCTGTACAATTGATGACATTAAGGGATAAAAAACAGAGGTTCCAATAACTGAATGTGTGAGGGATTCCAGGATAGTAAGATAGAGTTTCCAAATAATTTAATGTTTGAGGGATTATAGGGATATCAAGACAGATTTGATATTCTTATCGATGGCTTATCCTGGTGTGGGTAAGACAGACTTTCTAAAATTTATAAATCTATGGACCTTTATCCAAAGTTCATAGGTACCATTCTATTTGGGATAAAATATTTCCTACCTGTTTAATTGTTGTTGTTATATGTTTTATTTTTGCTATATTTTCATAATGAAAGAATTTATAACATTCATATAATTTCTTGTACTTTTAATTAATCTTTTAAATAAAATTTAATTTGATTTATAGTTCGATCATTATCCATGTCAACTATTCTTATTTTTTTCTGGTCTTAAATTTCTAATCCCTATGAAAGTCTATTACATTGTTAATAACCAAAGAGGGTTTCTGAATTTACAATTGTTTGACGTTGTTAAACATAGATTTCTATAATGTTGAATAAAAATGTTTTTCAAATTACAAATCACCCCCTCTTGTATTTTAGAACCGACATAAGTTATTTCAATCCTAGGGACTCCACCATCATCGATTTTGAATTCTTAGGATTTTACATTTTCAATATTTTCTAGATTTGTTTGAATTTCTTCATTATTTTATTGGGAACCCTTTTTTCAACAAAAGGAATGATTGAGAAATTCATTGAGAAAAGGTTTGATTATGTTCTTTCCATAATGATTCACATACCCATCCTTTTTTGGTATAAGAATATTGGATCCATCTCAATTATCATCATTGTTAAAGAAGAATGATCCTTTCAACATAGAGAATACACCACATTATTTTTTTTAACAGAATGGTAGTTGATTAAGATGTCATAATCCTTGATGAGATGTAACCAAATTCATTAGAAAATATCAAGATACTTCCATGTGTACTTAAATATGAGGCTCCTATGATATGTATATATCTCACACATCTCCCCATATAGATAATTATGGAGGACTGCCAATGAAAAAATCATATCTTCGAACTCCACATCATGTTAGAGATGGTTTTTCTTTGTAATTTTCATCATTATTGAATTCTTGTATATCAGATTATAAATTTTCATTAGCAAACAACCTTATAAATTTTTTAATCATTTTTGTACACCAAATAGAGATCCCCACATTCTAGAAGTGTGACAACATGTTAAATTATAATCCACTTTTTAAACTCTTTAAAGAACACATCACAATCACTGGTCCAAAATAATTTAAATCACTTCTATGTCACTGTGGTTATTGGGATTCCCAGTTTATGTAAAGTTGTTGAAATGACATTAATACCCATATTTACAAAGTAACATTGGTTATTTGTTATTTATTTTTTCCGTATCCCCACCTATATTTATTTTTTCAAGAAAGGGTCAATAGATATTCCTTTTTGACTGATAACATGCCTGAGGAAAGATACATCATCCAACCATAACATACATTTAATATCCTTTTCGTATATTTTATTTTCATCAAAATTATTTAAGAAAAATATTGAAATAATCCTTCTATTACTCCCTACATAGAGAGTGTATCATAATATCACCAACAATGACTACCACAAAATATTAACGGAAATATTTAATGACTCTATTTATTATTTCCAACAATATTTTTTTGAGTGTTACTAGTTTTGAATGGAATTTATATGAACACATAGTTTCCATAACTCATTTTAAAGGTAGTAATGAGAATATATTATTTCACAACCTTTATTTAGGGATATCATGACCGAATGTATGTCTTAGATAAATAATTGAACCCATTTAGTTGATAGATAGGGTCATATATCATTGTTTGGGGATTATTTTTATTTATCAGGATTTATCTGAGCTCATAATAATTAATAATGATGTTATTTATTCCTTCTCTCCTTTGAACAAATAGGTCTACCACATAAAATAGTGAAACACAGGATCTTATAAAACAGTTGCCTAAAATCACCAGTAATTGCGTATTAATTTCTTCCAAATCAATCATTGACATTCTGTAAGTTTTCATAAATATTATAAAATATCCATGAATAATTTAAATTTATAACTCAACTTCTCATTTTAGAGGATGACCAAGAAAATTTTAGGGAATACATTAGTGTAGCCCTTCATAATGGGAATTGTTTCAAGAATGATCGTCTTGTTTTTCTCCATAATTTGGTGTCGATATCATTTCTCATACAATAATAATATCTAAAATTAGGACAATTATTATAAGTTAGATTCATCCTCTTATATACACTTGTTATATAATTAAATGATACATTGGAATGTGAAGATTTATATCCCTTTCCCAACATGGAATGTTTTATTTATATAATGATACCCAATAAAATACCAATACAGAATCCAGCTCTACCAAATGAAGTAACCTATGATTTTACGGGAGTTTATATTGAAAAATATTATCAATAAGGGTGTTGTATAATTTTTATAAAATAATTTCCCCATTTTTTATTCTCACAGATAAGTGAACATCCATACATTATAGAGGTATTTAAATACTTCTTCTAAAAGTCCATAATGTGAAATAATGTGTATAAATAGAATCATATTTTATGTTCACTATATTTTGATGAATAATTGGCATATTTATCACTAAATCATTTTTCAAATCCACATTAAGAGTAATGATAGAATATTTTATTCCTTGATGAATTGGAGGTTGTTGTTGTTGATTCCCCCAAATAACTATTATCATAGGGAAATTAAACTCATAAATCACATGTTTCTTATTGTTGAAAAATATACATTTGGATGATTATATTTTTTGAACCATCTATTCTTCTTCAAAATTATTGGGATTCTTCATATCCCATTAGTAGTTATAATCCAGATGGACCATTCTTCCAGAATAGGTGCATTTTTGTAGTTCCCTTTTGATAGTTCACTAGATGCTTCTTCTAAAAATATTGAAACATGGGATGCTATCTTTTATATTCCAACTTGGGATTTATCTCCTAATCCAAATTTATGAAACTCTATTTTATAATATTTATCTAATGAAAAATGAGACCACTCGGAGTCTCGGATCTTCATTTAATGGTTAGGGGAATAATTTATAATCTCTTTATAACTATTAAATACACAATTCACAAAAAATATTCATAGAATCAACTTTATTCCTCTAAAGAAGTGATGAACAATTCATTTACTATTCATCAAAAAGCTAGAGGCAACCATTAAAAATATTGTAATGTTCACCACATAGGCCCAAATTGAATCATATTACATTTTCTTCATTATTATGAACTCACTTTCCATATTAAGTTGAATGCTTCGAGGGAAAAGAGATTCCAAAATATTTTTCATGAAATATTCTCATCCCGTGGAATCAATTTTGACCTCATTTTATGGATCAATATCTATAACTGATTAGATTTCCCATTAAATTGATTGACCTCTACCATAAGTTACTTTTTTAGAATCGGGGGATATAAAATAAACTATAAACAGAGATAATAATTTATTCTAATAGGTGGGGATCAATAAATCATGTATACATGGGTGGTTTTTTCACATAAATTATTTGACCACAACCTATTAATTTTTTGTAGAAAGAGGGAGTTCCACATTTTTCTTTTTATAATTCATATATTTATCTAGTTGAGAAAGTATTATCATGATATTTTACCACCCATACCAAACATATTAGTAATTTGATTAGAGAAATAACCACATTTTCTATAACATTGTTTGTTCGCATGAGTTATCCTCTTTACAACCATTAACAAATATGAAAAAGTAAAATTATGGGGGCTTAATACATAGCTAATAATAATATAATAATCTAACTTTGAACATAGGAGGATAAATTTATAAATTAAAATTTTATAATAACTATGGATTCCATATTTTTTAATATATGATATCTATGGTGGTAGAATTTTCTTTAGGGTTATCACAAATGTTTTTTAGTACTAATATTTATAAATAACTAGAATGCCCTTTGATACAGACTATTTTGACTATATCCTTTTACACATATTATTATATGTTCTTATTTATAATTAACCATCAATTAAAATCAAGGAATTTTAATTTATAGGTACATTATATGATTATGAAAAAAAAGTTGTAAACATGGATATAAGACAAATAAACATTTATTTATTCTTCATAAATATCTCCTAACATCCTTTTTGATCATACACATTTATAGGATAACCTAGCTAAAACATGAATAAAGGGATAAGCTAAAAACTACAATAAATTAATAATAATAAGAATCAATCATTTCACATAGGTTAGAATGAATAACATGATAACATAAAATATAATTCAATGCAAATAATATTATATAAGAATAATATATACAACACGTGATCATGTAATCATGGAATAACTGAAATTTGGAAACAATATACAACCTGACATAACCTTGAGTTGATACTAACCACCAAAACCACTGAACATATAAGAGAATTAGTCAATGATAACCACCAAGACAATTGAACATTTAAGATCCTGAGGCATGGATGACCACCAAGACTGTTCCGCATATAGAAACATAAGTCAAGGATAACAACCAAGACCATTGAACATGTTTTATAATGAGACTAAAAATTACCCAATGAATTAGATATAAATCCTGATACACCAATCATAACGTGTTCTTGAATATTCTTTCCACATGATGAATTAAACACATGTAATCAAAATTAATCAAAAGGGATTCCCATGTATAGAATTGAGTATCATAATCTTGTTAAAAGGAATATTAAAATATAATAACATAATGGTGTCTATAAAATACTTGATTTATGTCCTATATAAACAATCATAATGGAAAATTGGAATGTATCATTTTAAACATAAGTGAAAACATGTAACATGTGTGTTTATGAAACAATAGAAGTTAACCATTTTTTTATGGTTTCTGTTAAATAAGAATGTGTATTTAATGGAGAAAAAGAAGAATAATTTTTATTAAAATATAAGTGAACCAAAATACATTTTCATGATAAAATTATTGATTTCAAAATTATAATAATGATATATTATAAACATAAAATGAATGGTACTTGAAAATGGTTAAAAAATAGAAGTTCCCTTTGATTGGTCTTTCTTATCGGGAAGAAATGTAAAGGGATACTTTTTAGAAAATGCATTTCCTTCAAAAAATCAGGTTCAGATGATATTGATACATAAATCTAGAAAATAAAAATAGAATTTATAATATATACATAATAATAAATAAGAATTACATTGGGGCAAATAGAAATAAAGCATCACTCGAAGAAAAAATGAAGGGTTTTAACGAATCCCAAGCCTTATGTCTAAAAGTGTTCTTCACATGAACCTAATATCATAGATAATAAAACAATATTATGTTACTATTTAATAATAATGAATATAAACAAGTATTTAATTTATTATAATTTTAGCAGCATCATTTATGGCTTTTTGAGGAGTTTTGATATTGAATTTCATCATTCGAGAGTGTTCTTTTAATTGTGTTTCATTATCATTTATAATGGAAATTATTTTCTAGAATTGAAATTTTATGGGTTAATGAACATGTATAATATTCAATGGTCTTATATAACACTTTTATAGATATTTGGATGATTAATTTTATATAATGTTAATGAATATCATTAGTTTATATTGGCTATTTTTCAATCACTACGAACTAGATTTCTTTTATTAAATAATAATATATATATATTAGTTCCAAAATGTACAAAAATTTATAATATGGTTTTTTGAAATGTGGTTCGACTACTATAATTTTTTTATACTATTCTTAAAGTAATTCTTAGAAAATTAAAATCATAGTCCTTGAAGGGGGTGAGTCAACACATCACAAATGATGTTTTTAATATTTAAAATATCATCGAATGACAAAATAAATTATGATAGATGGTTCCATTAACAAAATAAAATTCTGAAATATAAATGATACTAGAGTAATCATGTCACTAGGATATTAGTGGTGAAAATATGAGAAGAGAATAAATTAAATTATTATGAAATTTAAAAGATATGAAGAAAGTTTTCATTACCTCTTTAATTCATCTCATTGAGATCCTCCTTGTGGAACATCAGTTTTTCAATTTTTTTGTGAAAAATGGATCATAGAAATGGGTTATAGACTTTGGAAGAGTGTTGGGAAGAATTTGGAAATTCTTTAAGGATTTTGGGATGTGAGTAGAAGGGATGTTTATTTGGTGGTATTTATAATGAAGTAAGGGGGTGAATTTTGAAAATGTTATTAATCTAGTTATTATTCTCACACATGATTATGAATAGATTTTATTCTCATGACTAAATATACTAAATGGAGAAGTATAGTTCGTTTTTATTGGCTTACATCTTTCATACATCATCCATGTCTCTAAAATTCACGTATTTATCTTAAACTATAAATTATTATGTTATACTATTCAACAAATATCCAATTTTTTAAAAAAAAATTAAAAAAACCATAAAAATATTTCAACATGGATAAATAAAAAATGAACTACATTGTAATGAAATTAATTATAATATATGATAAATTTTAATTTTAATTGAAATCATCATTTACTCAAAATCTACTAATTTTAAAAATATAACTTATTTAATAACACAATGAAAAAATTATTTAAGGTCTCAATAAATTATCATATAATGATATGAAAATAACATAATTTATGAATATATTTTATGAAAATAAATTTCCTTTTAAATAAATATATTAATTATAATATTTTAAATAATCATTTGTCTCCTTCAAAAATACCAATACATAATTTATGATTTTTATATGTTTTATTTACGTATTCCATGATATATTTAATTATTCTTTTCATTTATAAGATTCATAAATTTTGATTGTAAATTCATAGGTGAGTTTAATACTATATTCTCTATATTGCTATTAATATTGGTCACATTACTATTCCAATGTTTGTGTTACTATTTAAATTTTTAGGTAACTAAATTTTTATACATACTTTTAAATTAATTTATCATTAATTTATAAATTTTTTATTCTATAATATATGTTATCATATATTATTTATACTATATAACCTAATTATAATAAGGTAAATTTATTTGATAGAATTTTTGATCATTAAATTCTTCTTCATAAAAAATATCCAAATTAGCAATCAATAAATAAGAACTCATTGTTTGTGTAATATATAAGGATTTTCCTAGGTGAATGAAAACAATTTTTTTCATGACCCTTAAATATAGTAACATTATTTTAACATGGAGACATTGATATATAATGAGGGAATGAAATTTCTTGCAATTTTAATGTATAAATGATGAAACTCTACATGGGATGTTTTTTTGATATATAAAATTACAAAATAAAATTTCATTAATTCCACAAGTGTATTTCTACATCATTAATTAAAATTACATGTTACATGTGATTTAAAAAAGATTTTATTGTTTTATTTTAATAAAATTTTTAGTTAGTCTAATACTTTGTGTTAATATAGTTATATTACAAACTATATGGGTTCTTTTATATAATTCCCTATTATTTATAAAAATGAATAAATTCATTTAAAAAAGAATGATCCAATTAAATTGAGTAAACAGTATCACTTTGTTTCCATAGAGATCACATTATAATTTCATTCTTATAAATAAAATGAATAGTATTATTGGAGAAATATAACAGAACACATCCTAATAGTAAGAATTATACATTAATATGTAAGATGTTGATTTTTATGGATTCAACTTATTTCAAAATATAACCTCATTAGTTACCATACAATAATTAAAAATCATTTTCATCATAAACATTATTCATTAACACCACATTTCATAAAATAGAGAGAAATTTAAATATTTTTCCTTCTCATGGGGAAGAATATTTAATAGCATCTCCCCACATTGTATTATTTCTAAAAAATCATATACGTCTATCCTATAAATTCTAGTCCCCCTATAAACCTACTCATGAGTATCATGTTTGAAAATATCATGTACATGGAACTAATATAATGAAACTAAATTTCATTAGTTATAATTATTAGTTTTAGAAAATCATATACACTCCATTCCTTAAACCCAAACTAAAACAATGATTTTTCATGTCTCCCTATCTCATTTTCCCAGGATCTAAGATCATCACCAACTATACCAGTATCAATCAACATCAATCAGAAAGGATACATTTATCAATCATTTTATAAGTAATATTCTTATATCTCTTCCCATTTTAAAACATTCCCACCGTACCATTTCCCAATGAAAAAATCATATCAAATCTATACCAATTTAAAATAACATATAATTTCTAAACAATCATATAAATAATATTCAATTTATTTTTATCCCATCCATGATCCCTACACCCTTATATTACAACATTTAAAAAAAATCAATTTCATTAAACTATTAAAATGATAAATCTTTCAATTTATAAGTTTATATTAAATCATCCCATTAACACTCTAAAAATTAAAATTTGAAAAAACCTAAACCCAAACTCAAATCATTACCTAGACACTTCACAAGAATATCCTTATAACCCTCACCTTTCCCAATGAAAATAATATACCAAATAAACACTCACACTTTATCAAGTGAGGTAAACTATAATAAAATGTTGATAGTGACCATTACATTTATGAAAATAGATACTGAGAGATAATGGGGAGGATTTAAATGAATCTAATCGTGTATAAAAACCATATTGCAAGAGGTGCATTAATTATTTTCTGATTTGATCAGATATTTTAGACAGATTGATAATATTACATCTCAATAAAATTTTCCAAATTAAAGTGGATTATTATAAATAAAATGGTCTTATAAACACTTTTTAAATTATAGTTTATATTATGACATATCATGGATCATCTAGGATTAATATTTTGATGAAATTATTTATTATTATTGTTTTTTATTATCCTGAGAATTTAAAAACCCAAATTTAATAGGATGGTCAATCCTCATAATATTCTATTAGATTATAGTTGATGAAAATATATCAATAGTGGAGGTTTATAAATACATCCCAGAATTTAAATCACGACCCGACCAAGACCCATGAAACCCAACCAACATATCTTTTAATGATTTCTTATCCGGACATTTCTCCTGCATATAATTATATGGGTAATTAAAAGGTTTATATGAGGCAACCAGATGTTTATAATCTAACTATAATCACTAAACTAGTTTTTATAATCTGGAGAAATTGGAAATTTTCATTATGTTATAATGGATACTTCAGAGGTATATATTGTTATTATGTGTTTTGATTTCGCATTGTATCTTGTAAAACACATTGGTGACTTTTACTAATCAATTTCTATAATCTTGAAATGTAGGATTTATCTAACGAATATATAATTATGCTTATAAATTTCATTGTTGAAAAATAAGGGAAATAAAAATAATTTGATAGTGAATATTCTCGCATCGTTGATGGGGATGGGGTGAAAAATTGAAATTCATATTATGACCTTGATACCAGAACAATTTGAGTAGCTCACTGATAACCCACAATTATACATGACCATGCACCACCATAAATTTTTCATTATTAGTACATGATTTAATATTTCAATTTTCCATGTATTATATAATTATGATCTATTGTTGTACGTATCAGAGGATAAATTTTCAATTTTAACTATCACCCATTATATCTCATACCTTTTCACTGCCACTATATCTAGTATCTCATCCACCCTAGTGGACCGCTCATAATTTCATCTTCATTCCCTATTTTTCATACTCACAAACAATGAAATTATTCATCATTATATTCCCACCATTTATGGATCATACATACATTGTGACATCCTATTTTTCATCTTTTAAAATGATGAGTTATACATACTCCCATAGGATTAGTATGACTAATAATAGTTTAAAGTGCATTCCAAAAGGTATATAATGGTACCAACAACTTAGGATTCATTCTATGTTTCATTTATTGTCTAACATATTAACCATAAAAAATAACACTTGATTAAGGACACACAATTGAAGTTAGCTAATAAAAATTCACCACATATAGATTCTATTCATATTCCCCTATCCATTTATAAAAACCATATAAATTTAAACCAATCATCAATTCCATCACTGAGTAGTTCATATGTGTTCTCATTGAGAGGACACACACCTCAGTCACAATGAATAGTACTTAATAGTCTGTTACAATAAAAGAAACTATAACATGCACCTAAATACTCTTAAAATAATATCAAAAATCGATAATCAACATAATACATATAAGAAATCCACTATAGATACAATGTCATGTTTATAGTTTTTTTCCAATAGATTCCACAATATAGATATTATTCATTGAGGTGATCATTCAAGAGAATGATGAGGAGAATTAGTGATGGTGGTATCATTTTCATAGTTATATCCCACCTACCTATAAATCCTAAGGATGAGGATCTTATTTGGGAGAAGATCATGAAATTTAGGAGATATAGGATTCCTCAAACCATTTTTGTGTGTGGTTGTCATATTTTATGTATTATTATCATTTTTTTTATTTTACAATATTTTCCATCCTTTTCCGATCATATTGTATATTTTCTTAAATAATTAAGAAAATATATGAAAAAATCCTTTTCAATAAAATGTTATACATTATTTTGTTGACATAAATTTTGAAATAACTTATCATCAAGTATGAAAAATTAATTTTAGTTACCTAAAATAAACACTCAATTAACACAAAGAACATTGATGCAATAACATATTATTATGGATTGAAGAAAATTTTCTTTTACATTCTAGAAGATATTAATTTATTTCTTAAATTTTAAGACATTACTTTAATTTCATTACCTTTTTTTATGAATATCACTCAACATGGATTCATATATCAAGGAAATTATTATATATTATGTTTGGTAGAGGTATTCATGAATACATTTATCATTTCCCTTGAAATAATCGGTATATAAAAATTTTATCCTAATAAATATACATTTTAAAATTAATATTTATATCCATTATTAAAAAATAAATTTTTAGTGTAAATGTTTTAAAATAAATTAGGTTTTCATTTTATGTTTGAATAGATATTAATTAAAGAATAAATTTTCCCATTGATTTTAATTTTTTTAATTTTGTAGACTAGATGATTAGAGATGAATTATTTATTGAGTTACTTTATTATTTCTGAAATAACATTTCAATAAATATTAAAATATCATTTTCAAATTGATTATTATACTGTATTTTATGAGATTTCATGGGACACGACTCACTAAAAAAAATCATATTTTAAGAATATAGAATAATACATATTATTTGAAATACATTGATATCATCGAGTAAATTTTTATTTTAATATTTCTACCTATGGACCACCCCAACATATGAACATATTTAAAGTATATGGTAGTTGTTAACATCCATAATTTTTATGTTCTACTGTGAACCAATTTTCCAGAATAAATGTTCATTCATTGGTTTATTTTTGTTATTTGTGAAACGTTTTATATGGTTCCACCTAGTTTACATAGTGCACACATTATTTAATTATTTTTTTAAAAAATAATTAAATTAATGTAATGAATGTTTTGGTGTTTTAATGATCTTTCATTCTCTACCTATGATTATCATTCAATTATAACAAGTAATTTTTATAATTATTTTAGAAAAATATAATATTTTGGATGTGATAATTATTCAATAATTTTTCATGGTTTTATAATAAATACTTTGTTCAATATTTTATGAAATATACAAAACTATTCTTAAACAAACCATGAAATTTTATTAATAAAAATGGTCATTTTAATAAATATATTTAATTATCCATTGTGAATTGGATTAAACAAATTTGGAAATTTCATTATAAATTTCATAATAAATACTAATGTATTTATTAATTCATTGTAAATAACCAAATTAATTTTTAGAAAATCCATTTCATTCTTCAAGAATCTTCTTTTTTCAAAAATAGATTTTATTTTTTTCTATGAAAATATTAAAATTAAATTTGAATTTTTTTATGAAATTTTATACTATAAATTAGATATTATTTTTTAAATAATAATATAATAATTTTATTATTGATTTATTATTTTGTTTTTCTGAAAATTTTGATTTTCAATGAATTTTGGAAATACATATTTTAATTAATATTGTTTTTATATTTATATTAATTATAAATTAGAATTATATATTTTTCAGGTTTTATCATTTAATTATTTCATTATCATTAATAATAATCCAATTATTTTCTTTTTAATGAACTTATTAATTCAATTTAGTATGAATTTTTTTTACTAATGAATATAATTTTATAAAAAACTATTTTTCTTCTAATTATGTTGTTTTAATAATAAATATAATTCATCCACTTACATATCCAAAATATTTTCAAATACATTAAAATTATTTAATTAGGAGGGACAAATTTGTTATGTAATTACCTTAAATTTTTACCCACTGTGAATAGAATTCATTGTAAACCTGTTACCATAGTAAAGAAAAAATTGTTTAATTAATTGAAATAATAATATGATAATGACTCTAATGTGACCCTAACACATGCCTTAATTATTTTGAATTAGTATATTTCATTATTAATCATCCAAAATACTAGAATAATACCTTTTGTTTTTTATGTGCACTATTTCTACCAATATTATATTTTATATAATGGAAACTAAAAAATAAAAAACGCTTTCTTTTATTATCAACAAATTTATAAAATAAGAATGAACAACATATTTTCTGCTATAAATGATCAATTTTATTATAAATTATTTTTATATATCATGTGTATTTATTTGAATTATTTTTGGGTCTAATAAGTACAATAAATTTGAACACAATTTTGATGTAGCATTTATTCAATAAATAGAAAAATTAAATAAATGATACTTAAAATATTAAGAGTGTACTATTATTTGAATGAATTATTCTATGAAAATATTTTTTATATAAAAAGGAATAAATATATAGATATTAATCCAATATTTTTATGTTTCATATTATTCTAATAGATTAAAATGTAAAATTAATTGAATTTTCATAAAATTGAAATTAATATTATTTTATAATAAATAACATCTTTTTATATTATTTAATACTCCCAAAAATATATATTTTAAAAATTAAAAGGTATTCAGTTGAAATTAATATCCATGATATATTTATTGTAAAATACTTATTTTTAGTAACATTGGGTCCCTTATTTTTTTAAATAGTTAATATTGTGAAAAATGATAATAATGAATTTAATCGGTTTCTCAAAAAATATAAGTGTAAAAAAAATCACCTCAACATGTAAAATATTTTTTGTATTAGTTTATATAAAAATAAAATATTATTATATTATAATTTGATGAATTTTTATCCTATTTATCTAGAAATTTAATATATATTAATTTAATAATATAATAAAATTCAATAGTTCCCCTCTTATCTCTTATAAAATTGAATATCCTCCCCAATTTTATTCACCCATCCGAATCAATTTTGTTCAAGAAATATATAAAAATATCTTCCATAAATCCAAATAAATTTTTTATAGACCTTGTTTATTAAAAACCCAGTCAATGAATTCTTTTCATGTAAACATCAAGATGATGTCTGAAGAAGAGTTCTATTTATTTATCTGGTATTTTCTTTTCATTTATTCTCTTACATACTTAATAATTCATTCAATAATTATCAAATAAAAATAAATATTTTCAATAAATTAATATTTTATGGTGTTAATTAAGAAAGTTATATCCATCCCATACTCTATTAAATTGGAAAAAAACTATCGTTCATTTATATATTGGATTATTTCACCATGAATCAATATATTTCGTTTTCCAACACTACCTATTGTGGAAAGTTATAAGAATGGATTTAGTGTTTTTATCAAATATAGTTTTTTTATTTTTTAGTATGTCAATAAAATATTTAATTTCATTACATTACATTACATTCACTAAAAATGATAATGTCATTTCTCCATACATGTAGACAACTATCTGATAAAATTATGATTCATTTTAAATCACTAAATCAAATTGGTGATACATATAAGTAAATTTGAGTAAAAATATTACATTTATAATATAATTAACATTCTAAGAAGATAAAATATTACATCCTTTCTTTCCATAATTTTTAATAAAAATATAAATGTTACGCCTGTGTATATTTGGCATACCACCTCTATTATTGCATCATGGTAAAATTTTCATAACCAAACAACAAGATTTGTTTTAAAAGAATAATTTTTTTAAAAAATTGTTAATTAATTTTATTTAGTTTTATCATTATTTAATGATTTCTACTTTAACTTTTGTCAACTTTTCTGAATTCTTTTTTCAACTAGGTTGAAATTATCAAAACATTTGACATGAAAATAATTGTTTAATTCATTTAAAAAATGATAATAAATAAAATAGAGGTAATAAAGAAAATTAAAAGAGGATATTAAGAATGTAAATAACTAAAATAATGTTATTATTTCGCAAGGAATAGATTGTACATGATGATTTTTGACTCATGAAAATAGACATTATTTAATAAAATCATTCAAAATATTTCCTTTAAGTTTATTTTCATCAATGTAATAAATTTCAAAATTATTTTATTTATATATTTAAATAGATTTAAATTAATTATAATGGAAATTTTTTTATCTATATAATTTCTATCAATTTATTTTAAAATTCATTATTTTATGTATTTTATGTTGATCAATTCAACTATCACTATAAAATGAAAAAATAACATTCTATTTCATAGTATACAGGAAAAATGACTTTTAAATATTCTTTATCCATTATATGATGTCAATTTTATTTATAAGAATCCATGTTTTCTTTAGTGAAAACCCCCATTTCCTTTTTTCCTCAGAATTCGAGTTTTCAAAATTTTGTTTTAGTTAAAATGGATATTTCAATATAAAATATGTATACTTATGGTAATAAATAATGTTTTTAATAGAATGATATTATTTGTTATGATTATTTTAGAGTTTTTGGGAAATTTTTATCATGATATGTGGATTTTTATGAACTACGTATTGGTGGGTCTTTGGAAGACAGATAACTCGGTATATTATATTTATGATTGGACACTGGCCATTATTGTCGTACCAAATATAATTATGAATGTTATTCAATGTGTAACTACAATTTTTATTGCATTGGTAACAGTGAATGATATTCTATATTTTCATGTGATATGAAAATGATGCCTCAAGTAACAAAAATTATTTTTTTATAATATCTATGGTATTTATAGAAATCATATAATTCCATAAGGTATGTTAAATATATTATTTGTAAAGAATAGAATTTCAGACTTCTGAATAGTTAAAAGTATAAATTATAAAAAACATTCATGAATATTCATGAATTCAAATAAATATTTATTAGTTTTATTTTTCCATTTATTTTAATCACTAATTTTTTTGTAAAAATATTCACGGAGAGAAGTTGATTTTCTAAAAAATAAATAATTTAATTTTATCATAATTTTTATTTTTAATAATAAAACGATATATAAGTATTCCAGAATTAAAGTTTGACTTTATTCATTCCTTTATAATCATTAAGAATCATATTTTTCCCCTCAAAAAATTTAGATAAAAATAACAGGGTTTAATAATTGTTAACAAAAATGATGAATTAATGTAAAATGTAATGAAATTTAGTCCGGAAAAGAAATAATTCTTCCTCTATAAATGTTTATATTTTTTAAAAATGAATACTGAATAGAACTAAAACAATATAAAATATACTATTTTTATGAAATGATGAAGACCTTACACACTAAAACTCTACACTAGAAATATCATTGGGTATGAAAATAATATGAGTTATAGTACAAAGTAAAATGAACATGAAATTATTGAGGCTATATCCTTATAGTTATTTATCATTAAAAATTATATAACAGTAGAAGCTTGGATTTTATTATATAAAAAGTAAGATTTCTTATATACCAACAATGTTTAGTATGTTAGATAGAATTATAGTTATTTTGTACAAATAAAAATAATATTTTTTCTGTGTGTTAATGTGTTACATACAATTATATTTATTTTCTACCAAAACATTTATAGGTACAATTTTTAGGATATCCTAGTTTTTACCATCCTTATATGACAGTTTATAATTTTTTTTATTGATATAACCATTGTAACCAATTTGGATTTAGTAAATTTTTGGATAGAATGTGAACTGAAATATAATATATATGAGGGAAAATGCATTGTTTTTTTGAATGGGAAATTGAATAGAATTATAATTTTAGTTAAATTTAATTTTGGTCTTTTAAATCATATATAAAAATTTATGATTAAAAGCTTGTATGAAGATGTGTTTATTAATGTAACAATTCAAAATTATAAAATAAGTAAATTTTATTTGATAGTGTGTATGACATGAAATTCCATGTGTTGAAGGGAATATATTACCCAAATACATTACAATTTGTTTATTTCTAAATATATTTAATCTATTAAATGAAATTTAAAATGGACCCATTTAGATATTTTTCATTACACACAACATGTTTCCTCAACAAAAATTTTTTCATGCAAGACTGAGTTGTACCAAAGAAAATTTTATTATAAAATTTTTAATATTAAATATAATATGTATTGACCTTATAGATAAATTAGATAATACATATATGATTAAGGAAATTTTTAAAATATATTGTTTTTAAATGTTTATTAGTAATCATATGATTAGAAACAAATTTCAAATAAATATAATAAAAAATAAGAATTTGAGGAAAAAATATATTAATCTCAAATGAAAATTAAATTCACATGGAGAATATATTTAAAATTAATTTTAACAAGTATTATGAAATTTATAACTTTTTCAACGAGAAAAAATCAAAAATATCTTATGTTGGATTATTTATATTTATCTTAGATGTATGATTTTTCGATTAATATTGAGAAATACTTGATTTTAATTTGAAACTCCATTTTTTTATATTATTGATAATGATAACATAGATTTTTATTTTTTAAAAATATAAAATTAGTAACATTATACATAAATTAATTCAATTTAGTTCATTGGGAATAATTTTCATATTGAATTTGGATATAAAATCTTTGTAATCTTTTGAACATTATCACATTAATAACCCCCTTTCATATAGCAACCATGAGAATAATTTTAAATTAATTTTTATAAATTTATTTAATTGAGTTTTTAATAATTTATTCTATATTTTGAATCATCATAATTTATAAATTTCATTATGTAAAACATAATTATAGATTATAAGGATTATTGAATATAGTTAAAATTAATTACATCTATTAAGTTATAAACTAGTTAAATAGGTGATTAAACATAATATAAATGTTATAAAAATGAATCAACACTAGTATGTCTCCCATTGAATGTCCATATTATTAAATATTATTTAAATGTATTGAATTTGGATCATTATTAAGACACAATGTGTAACTCACAGACCCAGGAAGTGAAAAGATGATGCCTTACTGTATTAAATTATCATGATTACATGGAATGAAATCTTAAAGGGTTGACCCGCCAAGAAATATCAGAAAAATATATCAAAAACCTGATACCCATTTTATATTTTTAATGAAAAATAAAAATTAATTCAAAAAAATTTAAAACAAGAAAATCCATGAAACACATTCAAATAATTCATCTTCACATCCTGGGGAACGGAAAAAAAATAAGTTGACCTCAAATAATCAGTAACGATAAGTACAGTGGGATAAATAAAGAATAAAAGAGAAAAACCATATTCAAAAGTTAAATAACTAAGAACACATTCTATATAAATATATTGATAAGGCATAATAAATATGGAATAGTATGTAACTAATATACATGTAATTTAATCAATATAACGATAATGATATGAATCCATATATAATGTCAAAGAAAAAATATCATGTATAATAAGAATAGATAATTTATAAATTGTTGTATTTATAAATTATAGTATTTCTTGTTTACGAAGAAAATTACATCTTTTCTACCATAATCCATTCTAAAATTAGTTTAAACTACTTTGATTGGCCAACTGATTCATCTCATGCAAACCTATTGATTGAATGAGGGGAAATAAATAACCAATCCATATCACTGAAACACTAATTCATAGAATTCATAATGTATCGAATAATTGATTTAATTAATAAAAAATCTTGTTTTTTTCTAAAGTATCTATATTGAACAGATGGTGTGGTCTTATCAATAAGTCCGTAGTTAATCAAATAAATGTAAAAGTAGACACTAAATGTAAAAATGGAATATGTTTTATTCAATAATAAAATCAATCATACTATACGACGAATATTTAATATAATTTTAATATCTAATGAAAAATAATTACAATAGATTGATTGTTTTAACATAAATTAAACAGTCACAAATGAAAGTGAGAATTCAAAGTAACATTTACCATTGGGTAATTTTCAAATTAAAACCTCATGAAAAGTTAATTAAAATTAAAACCTATAACAATTGAATGATAGAAAGATTAATGATATAGTACGTCAAATGGTATATAGGTACATCACTAAACATAATTTAGTGGGGAATGTTACATTTATCTCATGGATTTAAATGCGAGACTAAAACCATCAACATATGTTATATTTTCATTAAATGATATTTAACCACATATATAATGGTTTAAATCATTTTATTATTTTAAAATTAATCCTTTATAATACTTATGACATCATATTTTAAATAATGATAACATTTTATAAACCTTTTTTAAAAATCCATTCCCTAATTTCATTATCTCAAGTTTAAATTACAAGGTTTTCTGACAATATCTTGATTTTTTATTTTCATACCAATTTGAATGATGTAGAATTCATTATCTCCATATTGTAAAAAATGAATCAGATATTATATATAATGATTATATATGTATTTATAGTAATCCATAATGTTTGGATATATGAAGTGAATCACTTTCTTCATGGAGACTGTATGTCTTACGTATGCGTGAACTCGTCTTCACTTTTAATGAAATATTAAAATAAAAAAAATGATATATATATATATTATAATTAAAGAATAAAATTAATGAAATATCTATCACATATGGAAATTGAAACCTTACCATAATACATTCAATGTATCAAGTGAACGAATCACAATGCTTTGAGGAGGCGGTAGTCCACATATCCAAAAATAAAGTTATCTTATTCCCTTAACATGGAATCCATGACTGTGTGTGTTATAAAATAATTAAATAATATTAAAAAACATTATAAATATAACATTTATTATATATAAATTAAAATTCAATCATTACTTCTAACATTGAAATGTGGTAAAAGAAGAACGAATGATATTAGTTTTCATTGCAGTACTTCACCGTACACACGAACAATGATTGCATATCCCATTAAATTGAAGTGTTTTAAAGTTTATTCAATAACCCAAAGAAAAATAATCTATCTATTCAGTATTATATAATTATTATATTTGAAACATATAAGAATAATATATGAGATTTAAAATGAAATAAAATAAAATAGATCGTTGAAGAATGTTACATCTTTTTGGGTAACTATTTTGCTTTATGAAAAAAGTCTTACTAGGTTTTCATTCATCCAAAAGTGAAGTTCATACCACTTTGGGAGGGATGATGGGAGGTTATTATCATTTTTTTGAAATAATAATTCTTTATTTGTGATATAATGGGGATGAGTGAATGAATTTTTATAGTGGATGAGGAGAGGAATTTTTGAAAATACCAAATGTGAAACACTATTGGTAGGTCTCCCTTACTTCATGGGCATCTAAAATGAAAAAATAATAGACTAATTGAAAATTATGGTTAGAACACACTCAAAAATCATAAAAAATAAAACATTCCTATTCATTTCATTCCTTAGACATTATGTTCATTTTTTTACATTTTTTATCATTTGGGTAACTATTTTTTAAACCATTGTAAAGTATACAATAAAAAAATTACACTTAAAATTATTATTAAATACAAACAAAATTAATTATAAATATTATATCTAATTAATAAAATATAAACACAATTATTTGGGAATTAATTTTAAAACATGTTCCTATAATGCCTAAAATCAATACTTTTACCCAAGCAATGCTAACAATGTTATACTAATTAAAGGAAATTAATTTTTCATTTTTTCCCTTTTCCTTATAGAAAATATTACATAGGTTAAATTCATGTAATACTATCATAATGAATCATAAAATTATAACCAATTGGTGATATAGTCTAAATATTTACATCCCATGGCATTTGGGTAAATATCAAGGTCATTATACACTTAGTATCAACGTTTAACCATTATGTAATCAAATTTTTCCGTAGTAAGTGTAATTAATTTTAATTAATTTCATATATATTTTATTTTAAATAATTATTTTGATATTATTATAATATATGTATTATAATTTTTCCATCTATGTATATCCATTTTGACAAATTCAACTCCCAGAAGAGGAAGAAATAATTTTAATGGTAATCTGGAAAGAGTTTTTAGAACGGTGGTCATTAATGTGAAAATATAAAAAACATAATTAATAATTTTCCATTAAAATAAATATAAAAGTGATTATAATGATATATATATTATTAATGGATGTATAATTTATTTATTATTACTTTTATAAAATTAATATGAAATTTAGCATTAGTAATTTTTTAAATTAAATGGTAATTTTTTTACTATACTTCATTATTTATTAATATTCACAATAATGTAATGTCTCATAAAAATATCAAAAATTAACATTAATATAATTTTTACATTTTAACTAACAAGTTAGTTTTGTTATAACTAAAAATTTTATTATTATGTACAATTTTTTTAATAGATCTTTACAATTTAAAGGTGGTTAAAATATGTATTTTGTGTAATATAATATAACTCAATTTTTTCTGTTGCATAAGTATAAAATAGCGTTTAATAGAAAACAAGATTGAATAAAAGTTAAATTTATTCTAAAAGGAGGGTATTTTAGTGTATTAGGGTTCTGCACTCTCCCAATCTTAAATAAATTACATCATCATTATTAATACATGATATCAGTAATTGAATTATTAATATTTTAAAATACTATTATTGAAAAATTGACATGATAAATATTAATAATAAAACATCTTATCTAATAGGAAATTTTTTGATGGTCTCCCAAAACTGGTTCTTTTCAATAGGATTACATTATTGAAACCAAGGACATAAAAACAGAATCTATCTATCATGCTCTGATAGAGATTGAAAGATAACTTGTTAAGATGATAGTTGAGGAAAAAAATCCTTTAACAAAATTATGAAAAATATAATAATATCATAAAAATGATCATAATATTATATTATTTTTGTTTGAATTCATTTTTTATAGATACTAAGAATTATTTCACTCTATAATATTATATTTAAATATATTCTTCTTTTTTATATACTCAATATTATCTTATAGTTTATCTATAAACCATTTTTTCCTTATTTTTCCACACATGGTTTATTATATGGCGATGTAATAAATTAACCTATAAAACCTTGTAAAAATATAAATATAAACCATTTAATAAATGGTTAAATTTCCCAAAATATTATAATACAACCCTTTAGAAACAATTTAACAAAATTTCAAATATTAAATTATCAAATAATATGAAATGGATCTTTATCATAACATACCAATCATTTGAATATGGTAATAACCAGGATTAAAAAACTTATTCTAAACATGCATGATTCATTATTCCTTAAATAGAGAATTGATTATTGGATATACTCTCTATATCCAAAAAAATTGTATGATCTATTAATGGTTTCATAATGATGATGTCAAAAAATCATTAATAAATTCTAAGGAGAATATAATCTAAAATAGTTTACCATATAAATCATCTCATTATCTAAACATCATAGTCTCAATATCATGAACATTTTTTCGGATATCATTCCCTTAACATTGTGTTTTCAAAAATGAATAACTCTCAATTGAATCATTTTTTTTGTTATGATTCAACATATTCATTCAATTATGTATTGATATATACTAAAATAAAAACCTAATATATTTTATAATTTTCATAACTCCTTAACATAAAAATAAAATACTCAAATGAAATATTTTTTGATTCCAATAATATGAATTTTAATCAGTATTATTCGTCTGTAGTGGTAGAATAATATATAACACGCTACAGTAGCCTTTTTGGGGTATATTCCTTGGACATTTGAGAAACATAATTGAGTAGTGTCCCATATACTTTAAGTTGAATCATTTTACAGTAAAATCCTTTTTCGTTTCCCTACAATCATTATTATAGTGGTTTTTCTTCTCACACATGATGTAATCTACAATTACATTTAATCAATCTCTAAAGAGATTATTTTCAAAACTATTAAATGTGTAAAAATACTTATATCCATTTATCCCTTTATCCACATTTTTCGATGTTATTTCCTTGTTAGTGTTCTTCCCCAAGAATAGATAATGCATAGAGAATTATTTATCACTCTCTCATTGTCAAATGATACTATGTCATAATATATTGAAAGTTATTAGAATATTATTTCCCAACGAAAGCTCTTCTCAAGAACATATAGGATATTATCTTTCTTAATCACTGGATCACATGCAATGGTGATTTTCACATTTATTATACTACGTCCCATTTCAAAATGGATACATCGATTATATTAAATCTTATTATGAATAGTTTTAAAAAATTAAATTTATAAGGTAAATTAAAATTTTCATGTTCTTCAAATCACAAGAAAATAAACAAGGTTTCATTGGGATATTGTTATATTATTATCATCAATGTTTATCATAGGATTATGTTCTCTAATAAATGATTTACTAAATATATTTTTCATGGTTTCTAATAATTTTTTTGATTCCAAATGTAGTTCCTCCCCTATTGAAACCTAGATCGGGTAACATACTTTATTACATTAGAATGATTACATGGAATAAAATCCCAATGTTTGGATCCTTTTAGTTGTTTTGGAAATTGATATCACATACATGGTACCCATTTTACGTTGGGAAATGATTGTAATGTATAATACATAACCAAGAAAATATATAATTTATCCATAAACCTCATTCCAATAATTTATCATCCTATAGTGTTGTAAAGAAAAAACAAGGATGAGTTTAAATTCTTAGAAAGTGTTGTTACAAAGGAATATATAATGAATAAATGATCATATCCATCATGTCATGGAAAATAGTTGAGAAAAATTTCCATTTAAATATCTATAAAAGTAATAATCAATATGGAATGATAGATAACTGAATTAAATTCAATTTAATAAATTAGCTATGAATAAAATTTACCAATAGATAATACAAAATATTATATATCATGGATAATAATAACAATTGAATTAACAATAATGGTAATTCATAATTTCTCTAGAAAATAATTCCTTGGAACATGATACCTTTAACATCAAGATCTATTCTTAAAATAGTTTAATCTACTCTTATTTGGCTAGATAATTCATCTCATGAGAATATATTGATGCATATAGGGTATATATATAACTAAGACCCATACGCATTACACCAGTACATTGAATTACAAATATATTGAATAACTTATTTAATTAATAAACAATCTTATTTATCATCAAATATATTTATTGAATGAATAATATAGATTTATCAATAATTTCCCAGTTAATCAAATAATATTCAAAGAAACACATTATGTTAAAATGGAATTTGTATAAGTAAATAATCATATAGGTCATACAGGAATAATTATATTTTATAGAAATGTAATTTTCAATTTAAAAATATTATAATAATGTAAATGTTTCAAGAGAATGTTAACAATTTCAAAAATAAAGAGATATTTGAAGTTAATATTAACCACATGTTAATTTTCACATTAAACCCACTTGGATTTGATGATTCAAATTTAAAAAATAATGAAAATTAATACAAAATTATTCTTGATATAATATTACAATGTTTATTATATATACCTCACAAATGATTTAATTGGTGAATGTGGCATTTATCTCAAATATGTTAAAACTGAGATGAAAACCCATTAACTCACACTGTATTTTGGTTATAAACTCATTAAATGCATGTCTGAAGGTTTTAAGAATATTATTTAATAATTAATGAACCATATTAATATTTGTGATATCATATAAGAACCCATTATATCATAAAATTACATGTTTGTTAATATACATTTGTTATTGTTTACTGTATTATGTGTTTACTTCCTATTTCAGGTATGTCTATATTTTTTAATTTCCAATTACATAGATAATGATTTCATAGTCTCATAATATATTCCATTATTTAAATAATATATATATATAGATATTGAATATTTATTTAGAGTAATCAACAATGATTGGATATGGGAAATTAAATACATCGTTCATGGAGAAGGTAGGTTATTCGTACGCATGAACACTATATCCATATTATTAATATATTAGAATAAATGAAAGTAAATTATATATATTGATAATACAATAAATTTATAATATTAATTTCATATTTTCAAATATTCTTATTATAACTATCCCTTATTACATTCCATGTATAAAGTGAATGAATCACATTGTGTTAAGCAGGTGGTAGTCCACACGTCCACAAATGTTGTTATCATATTCACAAATATAGAAATAATGGATTTATGTATTACATAATAATTAAAAAACATATGAAAATTATAATTATCATATATTTAATAAAAAAATTTAATTCCATCATTCATTCAAACCTTGAATGAGGGTAATAGAAGAATAAATGATATTGTTTCGTGAGTTGTTAGTCTGCCATACATAAAAGCAATTACTTAATATCCCTTTTGGTGGATGAATCTTTAATTTTATGTCATTAAATTATAATAAAAATAGATTTAAATATCTAATATAAGTAACTTATTTAATAATAATGATTTAAGAAGAAGTTATATGGTGAAATAGGAAATAAAACAAAACAACTTGTTGAAAATTGTTACCTCATATTTAGGAAACTCATTTTGGTTTCAACCAAACATATCCCATGGATTTTTTTATGAAAAATATAGGATTATAGGATTCTGGTAGGGAGTATGGGATGTTATTTTGGAATTGTTTGTATGATCCAATGTTTAATTATATGTTTGAAGAAGGTGAATAGTTACTAATGTTTATAGTGGATAAGGAATGGAATTTTTGTAAATAAAAAATGTTAAAAACTATTGGGATGTCTCCCATTCTTATTGTGATTCCAAAAAAGACATAATATATTAGAGGGTATTTTTTCAACTCACATTCAACAAACACAATTATTAAAGCATTTTAAAAAATTTGGTCCTTAGTCTTATTTTTGTTAATTTTTTCATTTTGGTTTTTCATTTAGGTTTCTAGTTTTCGTACATAATTAATTTATAAATTTTTACTAAATTAATTTGATAGTTTTTATAAAATTTATTCCTAGTTAGTTATAATTATGATTTATAACATATTAATATAAATCATATGTTTTTTGGAAATTGCTTTTGAAAACCATCATGTAATGCGTAAAAACAATAAATCAATCTGAACCATGATAATGATGTTTTTACTATTTAGGGGTCAATATGTTCATTATAAAATATAAATTTTTCCATAAATGGAACTTATTTTAAAATTATTATCACAAAAATATTATTTGGAAGATGATCTTATTTTTAGTAAATTTTATTTTTTTAATTATGTATGAAATATTATAAAGTAACATAAATATTAATTTTATTATTATTTGTTTTGTAAAATTTTAAAAATAAATAAAATTATGGAATTAAAATATATATCATTCAAAATTGTTTTAAATTTCTTATTCACCTAAAAGATATAGGAACAAAATAATTTGTGAAGTTTTATTCAAGTTTAATATATTTATTAACATTTTCAATATTTATTTATTATTTAAATAGCACTTTTTTTGTATTTATTAACAATGTATCAAACTAATTCAATAAATATTTTAGTATTAAAATAGGTGTTCCATTAAACGGACAGAAACTCGGTCATATGTATAATGCCTGCAGGCTCAGTGTTGTTTATAGAATAATCAAAACAAGGTGTTTCATGTAGGTAAGAATATAAAAAATTAAAATTCTTTTAAAAGGAAATATTGTAATTTCAATGGCTGTTACAAGGTTTTAGGTAAAATAGAGTGTACACATAAGTCTCATAGAAAAATTACAGGGTGCCGCTCACCTCAATTATAAAAGGACAACCCTATCATCGATTCATTACATCTTCAAACAACATTGGTTCAACTATAACCTAACCACATAACTCCCAAAATTCTATATCACCCAAATAATATAATTTTTTTTCATAAATCCACTATTTTATGGATTTATTGAAAATATAGGGAGGATACATAAATAAATGGTTTTATTATTTAACAAGGGTCATTATATAATCTTCTTATCCACCCCTTAAGTTATTTTAATAACAAGATGATATAATGAACACATTATATAACTTATAATTTTTTTTTATAATAATTTCATGACCTACAACCAACTATATGTCCATAAAATTGGTTATAAAATCATCATTCATGTGTTCGGAGGACTACCGCCTCATGAGCTAATATCATTCATCATTCCATTACCATCTCTCTAGGTTTGTTATTGTGATGAATATAAAATATATATATATATATATGACATCTATATAATTATTTTACCTATATAGTTACCATGTCATATATAATTTGTCACATACTATCTCATTGGAGACACGATAATGTCACTTGGTATAAGAAGAACTATTGCCTCATGAAGTGATTTGATTAGTCAGTCATTGACTCTTTACATTGAAGGTGATAAATATATATTTAATGATTTAATCTATATACATGACAGAATTATAGTATTATTGAAATTATTATCATTCATGAATGATTATATATATCATTTTATTTCATTCCATTTTTACCCATGTAATCATTATAACATTTTATGAATATATTGGAAATACCGCCTTCAGAATGAAATGTGACATTATATTAATCAACACACTACATGGATGATATATATATGTATATGACATGATATTAATTATATTTATATCCTTATTTATTGACATAATATTACTTAACTCTATTCTATATTGATGGGTGAAAATGGGATCATTACTCAAGCATATGTATAACCTACTATATACATGATCATAATTTACTTGATTTATCATAGAGAATTTTCATGAATTTTTTAAAGTAAAAATGATGTAGAAATATGACATATGTGTAATTATTATTATTTTGGGGTTTATATAACTATATAATATTCAAAACAAAATGATCAATCATAATGAAACATGAATGAGAAAATAAGACAATATTAACCCAAAACAATAAAAATAAATAATGATTCGATATGAATTTGTAATAAAATGTTATAAAATGATAATATATAGTTATAAAAGTATTAATATTGTTATTTAATGATTTTATATCTTGTTTAAATCTGATATGTAGGAGTTAAAACTACATTCAACTAAAAGTGTTGGAAATGTAATAAATTTCATCACAATCTCATTTCATTGAGGTATACTATAATGTTATCAACCTAATTTATATTTTATAGTGTATATGATACCCCTTTTGTTGGTCGGAGAGTGATGGAAAGAGGGGGGGGGTGAATTTCCTTTTTAAAATAATTAGCAACTTAAAAACAATTTATAAATGCAGCGGAAATAAAAAGGGGCAAGACACAATTTGATAACGGAGTTTGGCTTAAACCAAAGCCTACGTCTCCGCTCCCATCTCAACTATTGAGAGATTTATACTTCAGCTTGCTTTTTAATGGTTGTAGCAAGAAACCCACTAGCCATTTTATGGTAGGCTAGATCACCTTCGTACAGCTTGCTTTTTTATTATGGTTGTAGCAAGAAACCCAAAATGAAAGTGAGGAAGAAAAGGATGGTTTGTTTTAATACAAACCCAATGAAGAAGTAAACAATTGAAATAAATAAATTATAACGAACTAGAGGAAGCCTTGAGCGCCAAGAGTGTGAGATTAGTTGATGTAGAGGCATCCCAAGCTTCAAGGATGGAAATGGATCACAAGTAGCCTTAGAGATTTGTCGTTAGAGCTTCAAGGGTTCAAAATATCATTCCAATGTATCGGGATTGTTCCCGGCATCCATCCCCATCTATTTATAGGAGAAATATCCCCAAATACTTCAATATGGCCGTTGGAGGGCTTTCGGAGCCGTTGGGGGTCAAGTGGGCAAGCCTGGTCAAAGCTCAACGGCTAGTTTGACTGGGCTTACCGGTCGACTAGTGCTTGGCCACCGGCTGGCCGGTGCTCCAGACAGAAGGCAGAGCATTCTGTCTGGGTTCCACCGGCCGGCCGGTGCTGGGCCACTGGCTGGCCGGTGGGTCAGACAGAGAGCAAGCTCTCTGTCTGGTTCCACCGGCCGGCCAGTGATTTAGACACCGGGTGGCCGGTGGCACCTGGCAGTGGGCAAGGCCTACTGTCTGGTTCCACCGGCAGGCCGATGTTCAGGCATCGGCTGGCTGGTGGTCAGGCACCGGCCGACCGGTGGAACCTGGCCGAGAGCATTTCTTCTGCCAGAGACCACTGGATGGCCGGTGGCAATCCACCGGTAGGCCGGTGGCAATCCACCAGTTGGCCGGTGGACTCAGAGAGTCCTTTTCCAGTCTTCTTGGGCCAACTCCTTGGCAACCTTTCTCCTATCATCAAAAATACTTGAAAAACAATTTATAACACGATGAGATTGATTGTGATCATTAAAATCCAAGAGAGAGGGGTACACCAATCTCCCCCTATTTTGATGATCACAATCACAAATGAGAAAGCATTTTAAAAAGGATATGCTAAGTAAAAAAGAAATAAGAAACTTGGGCATGGAAAATTTTACAAGAATTTCATAGATGTATCATGTATTGAAAATGATATTAATCTTGAAAGGATTGAAATAAAGAGAAAGGTACATTTTGAAATTGTAACCATAGGTCATTTAAAAGAATCAACTGAAATCAATAACTTAAAAAGAGCACTTAAAAAGAGCACTTAATCTTGAAATAAGTTTAAATGAAATAAGTAACTATGTAATAGAGAGTTTTTCTCCCCCTTTGGGATTATCAAAATAGGAGGAAAAGTATGAAAGAAAATTAGAAAAACAATAATAAGGAAGTAAGTAATGAAAAAAAGGATTGATAGATAAGACAACTTTAATTTTATAAAACATGAAACGTTACATAGAAAGTTCAAAATACAAATACAAAGACAATTTAAAAAAACAGAAAAGGCTTTATTCACTCCTAGAGGGCCGAGAGTGATGACAACGCCTGAAGGTCGGAGGATCTGGAGGAGCCTGGACCGCCTCAAAGCGACGATCAAGGGAATCGATCCGAGAGTGGAGCTGATCAAACTGAGAGCTGAAGTAAGAAAACTGCAAGTCGAGCCGGGTCTCAATTTGATCCTGGAAGCGAAGGAATTGATCAGCCGTCACCGACAAGCCACCAGTATCAGCGAGAGGGGGCACAGCCTCAGCAGGATCCGGTGCATCATCACCCACTCCATCTTCCTCATCAGCAGCAGAAACAACCTCACCTTCGCTGTCACCACTCCCTTCCTCTTCATCAGCACCATTGTCCCCACTATCTGAAAGAGGATAGGCAGCGGCAATAGCAGGAGGCATGGCATGGGTAGGAGGGTGTGAATGTTTCAGAGGGGAGTAAGCCTTGAGAAGGCCATCCTTGTCAGTAATCCACTCCTGACGCCAAGGATGCCAACGAATGTTCATCCGTTGCCCCATCATAAAATTGATGATGATATCCTTCTTTGGCTGCTCGAAAGAGGTAGCACGGAGAGGGACATCAAGAAAGGTAAAGATTTTGGTCAACAAGCACCCATGAGGTAGAGTTTTAGACCTGCGCGGGTGCTCAGCCACATAAGACATGGCCCGGAATAGGAACCGGACTAAATTGAAATGAATGCCTCTGGTGATATAAGAAAGAAGATAAATATCAATAAATTTCACTGTATCATGATCACCGATACGAGGTGCAAGGGTGGTCTGAATGAGGCGCTCAATGATGCGATGGTTAGGGGAGAGCTGGGAGAGCTTGACAATGGGATCGTTGGGCTGCCCTGTGAGATGCTCAAGAGCGACAACAAGATCAAAATCAGGGTCCCGAGGAAACTCCCCCTGAGCAAATGCATGAGGTCCAACATGAGGAACTCCTAGCATCCTGGAAATCTCCAAAGAAGTGAAAGTGATGGGTTGCCCAAGAGCGGTGGTGGAAATGGTATCGACGTCATCAGAAACCGACCACGTCAGGTGAGCATAAAATTCTTTGACAAGAAGGGGATAAATAACATCCTTCGTAGGAGGTTCAAAAAAAGAAAGCCAGTGTTGATATTCAATAATGGCGAAAAGCTCGAGACGAGCAGAAGAATGCCAAGAATAGTCAATTACTCTACCAGGCAGAATGACTTTCTCATGCCAATTTTCCGGAAGTTGAGGGATTGAAGGAGGAGTTGGTGCTTCTTGAGCGATACCTTTTCCTTTGCGTGAAGAGCGAGGACCCATGATGGCAAAAGGAAAAAAAGAGAGATTGAGAAAGAATGGAGTTTGAGAGGGAAAGGAGGAAGAAGGGAGGCTAGGGAAAGGAGGATCCGCGGGTCTGGAGGGGCCGCACGAGAGAGAGAAGAAAGGAAGGGGAAGGGTTTTAATTTTAACCCTTCCTCCGGCCGGCCCAAAAAAAATAAAAACCCGACACCACCGGTTAACCGGTGATGTACCACCGGTTGACCGGTGGTATTAAAATTCATAAAAAAATAAAATAATAAAAAAAAGAGTTTAAAAAACATAAAAAGAAATTTAAGCAATCCAAAAAGAGTAAAGTATTTAATAGTGCTCATTGAAGAATCATTCCTAACTCCCCCTTAATAAAATCAAAACGTTCAACCAGGAGCGGTTTGGTAAAAATATCAGCTAATTGGAAATCAGTAGAAATGAAGTCCAAAGTGATATCCCCTTTTTGGAAATGGTCACGAAGGAAATGATGCCTTAAGTCTATATGCTTTGTCCTAGAATGTTGTATTGGATTCTTAGAAATACTAATGGAACTAGTGTTGTCACACCGTATAGGGACATGATCGTAGGAAAGACCATAATCCAAGAGAGTGTGCTGCATCCAAATAATTTGGGCACAACAATTACCAGCTGCTACGTACTCGGCCTCGGCAGTAGAAAGAGCAACACAGTTTTGCTTTTTTCTACTCCATGAAACAAGGGACTTGCCTAGCAGATGACAGGTTCCACTAGTACTCTTACGATCTAATTGACATCCGCCAAAATCAACATCCGAATATGAATAAAGTTCGAAAGAAGTATTAGAGGGATAAAACAAACCAATGTTTTTGGATCATTTTAAATACTTAAAAATTCTTTTGATCGATTTAAAATGAGATTCTTTGGGATTGGCTTGAAAACGAGCACAAAGACAAACACTGAACATGATGTGAGGACGGGTCGCAGTTAGGTAAAGTAGACTCCCGATCATACTTCTATAAATCTTGTTATCCACCGGTTTCCCGGCTTCATCTAACGTAAGTTTACAAGAAGTACTCATGGGGGTACTAATTTCCTTTACTTGATCCATACCAAAACGACTTAAAAGTTCGTTTGTGTATTTTCCTTGGCTTAGAAAAATACCATTTGAATTTTGAAAGATTTGAAAACCAAGAAAAAATTTTAATTCCCCCATAAAGTTCATTTCAAATTCTTTTCTCATTAAATCTGAAAAATCAGTACAAAGTGATTCTTTGGTTGAACCAATGATAACGTCATCAACGTAAATTTGGACAATTAAAAGTTCTTTGGAAGTGTGTTTTAAAAATAGGGTACAATCAGCTTGACCCATTTTAAAATCATTTTCTAAAAGAAATTTTGTTAACCGCTCATACCAAGCCCGAGGGGATTGTTTTAAGCCATATAGAGCCTTGGTTAACTTAAAAACATGATTTGGAAATTTTGGATCTTCAAAACCAGGAGGTTGTTCAACAAAGATTTTTTATGAAATAAAACCATTTAAAAAATCACTTTTAACATCCATTTGAAAAAGTTTGAAATTTAAGTGAGCAGAGAATGCCAACAAGATCCTAATGGATTCCAATCTAGCAACGGGCGCAAAGGTTTAACCATAATCAATTCCTTCTTCTTGATTATAGCCCTTAGCTAATAGGCGAGCCTTGTTCCGGGTTATATTTCCTTGATCATTAAGTTTGTTCCTAAAAACCCATTTAGTGCCAATAATTGGATGATCAGTGGGTCTTTCAACAAGAGTCCAAACATCATTGCTAGAGAATTGATTTAGTTCCTCTTGCATTGCAAGAACCCAATTCTCATCATTAATGGCATCATTAAAGGTTTGAGGCTCTAGTTGAGAAAGAAAGGCTTGATGTTCAACCTCGTTAAGGATTGATCTTGTAGTTTGAGTACCGGCTTGAAGATCACCTATAACATTTTCTAAAGGATGGTCTCTAGAAGGTTTCCAAACTTTAGGCAAGGTGGAAGATGAAGAAGGTGAAGAGGGTTCTTGATGGTCATCCTCCTTGGGAGGAGAATAGGAATCATTCAAATGAAGCTTATCAAGCTTATCTTCAACATCTTCAATGACCGGGTGAGGTTTTGGAAGAGTTTCATCAAATGTGACATGAGATGATTCTTTGATGGTTTTTGAACGTTTATTGAAGACACGATAGGCTTTGCTTGAGTTGGAGTACCCAAGAAAAATACCTTCATCGGATTTGGCATCAAATTTCCCAAGGTTATCTTTTGTGTTAAGGATAAAGAATTTACAACCAAACACTTTAAAATAACCAACTTTGGGAAATTTGCCTTTCCAAAGTTCATAGGGAGTTTTCTTAAGAAGGGGTCTTACAAGGACTCTATTGATAGTATAACAAGTAGTGTTAAATGCCTCGGCCCAAAAATATTGAGGGAGGTTGAATTCACTAAGGAGTGTTCGAGCTATTTCTTGGAGAGTTCGGTTTCTCCTTTCAACCACTCCATTTTGTTGTGGAGTCCTAGGGGCAGAGAAGGTGTGATTGTAACCTTGAGAGGAACACAATTCATCGAATTCTTTGTTCTCGAATTCACCTCCATGGTCACTACGGAGCGATATAATTTTAAATCCTTTTTTGTTTTCTACTTTCCTAGAGAATTTAAAAAATGTTCTACAAGCATCATTTTTATGAGCTAAAAAGAAAACCCAAGTGAAACGAGAAAAGTCATCTACTAGGACAAAGGTATAGGATTTTCCACCTAGACTTGCTACAGGGGTAGGACCAAAAAGATCATGATAAAGGAGCTCAAGAGATTTTGAAGTGGACACTTCCTTCTTAGATTTTAAAGAAGATTTGTGTTTCTTGCCAAGTTGGCATGGCTCACAAATCAAATCTTTATTAAACTTGAGTTTAGGAAGGTCACGGATGAGCTTGTTCTTATTAAGCTTTAGAAGTGAATGAGAGCTACAATGCCCCAACCGTCTATGCCAAAGCCAAGACTCATTGTCAAGAGCACTTAAACATTTAACATTTTGGCTAGCTAAAGACTTTAAATCAATAATGTAAACATTTTGAAAACAAGAAGCAGAAAATAACAATTTGTTTTGAAAATCAAACACATTCCATAAATCATTTTGAAAATTCACCGAAAAACCACTATCACATAGTTGACAAATGCTAATTAAATTATGTTTTAAACCTTTAACAAATAAAACATCTTTAATTAAGGAGGTGCTACCAAAACCAATGGTACCTATTCCGACGATCTTGCTTTTTGAATTGTCACCGAAGGTGACGTATCCTCCATCGAATTCATCAAGGGAGTTGAACTCGGAGCGATCACCACACATGTGCCTCGAGCATCCGCTGTCGAGATACAACGAGCCTTTCGAAGTCCTACTTCTTTGGTGTTTATCCTACAAAATCAAGAGAGAATAGATTTTGGTACCCATATAAGTTTGGGTCCGGAAAGATTAGCTAAAAGAGACTTTTGAACCCATACTTGTCTAGAGGGATACATCCTAATATATTCATCCGAGTAGGTAATGATTTTGGGGCGGCCATATCTAGCATTTTTACAATTGCATTCATAAATCATATGTCCGGTTTTTCTACAATAATTACAAAATTTATTTTGAGAGCTCCCCCGTACAAAAGTAGTGGGTGCTCTAGAAGAAGAGGCTTGCTTGTTAAATCCAAGTCCATGTGTGGTTCTAGCCAAACATTGAGAACCTAGTAATTTGGTCAAATTTTGTTCACCTTGGGTGAACTTGGCAAGAGATTCCCTTAAATCTTTAATAGTTTAATTCAAAGAATCAACATTTGGAATATCTTGGACCTTAAGGGAAAGTTCCTCATTCTTTTTGAGAAGTTGATCTTTATCAGAAATTAGAATTTTGTGTTTCTTTTTTAAGGCCAAAAATTTAGAGGTAAGTTCGTGAAAACCTTCCTATAATTGATCTCTCGCATTTTGGAGATCTTCATAAGACATGTCATTATTAAAAGAAGAAGATGAGGAAGAGGAGTCGGAAGAAGATACCTCATCAAGTGCCATTAGGCATTTTCCACCTTCATCGCTTGAGTCGCTTGAAGACATGGAGTCATCGCTTTCACTCCATGTGGACGCTGTGAAAGCCTTCTTGTTTTTCTTTTCCTTTAACCTTTTCTTGAAAATAGAGCACTCTGGTTTGATGTGTCCTTTCTTTCCACATTCAAAGCATGTAACTTCTTTTTCTGCTTTTGGCTCTTCCTTTCGTGCCATTTGAAAATTCTTCTTTTTCTTCATGAACTTGCTCATTTTTCTTGCAAGTTGTGCAATCTCGGATTCGCTATCATCGGAGGAGCTTTCTTTCTTTTCTTTGAATGCTATGTTCTTTTTATCCTTGAAGATTTTACCTTCTTTATCGGCTTTCCTCTCCATGGTAATCTCATAGGTCATAAGTGATCCAATGAGTTCTTCAACTGGCATTTTCTTGACATCTTTCGCTTCTTGGATTGTCGTCACCTTTGGAGCCCATGAGCTTGGTAGGACCAAAAGAATCTTCTTGACCATCGTCTCTGTAGAAACATCATCTCCAAGAGACTTTCTCCCATTACACACATCAGTAAAGCGAGTAAACATTTCCGTAATAGATTCGTGTGGGTGCATGGTGAAACTTTCAAAGTCTTGACGATACATATCCAATCTAGTGTCTTTGACTTTGTTAGTGCCCTCATGGGTCACTTCCAAAAGTTTCCAAATTTCATGAGAAGTGGTGCAAGTAGAAATATGATTAAATTCATTACAGTCTAACCCACAATGAAGAGCATTCATGTCTTTTCCATCAAGCTCAAAATTAGCAATGTCTTCGGGTGTCTATTTAGACTCATCTTTGCTAGAGAGAGTGTAGCCTTTCATAACAATTCTATATATAGGATAGCCAATACTTCTAAGAAATGTAATCATGCGAGTTTTCCAATAAGTGTAGTCGGTTCCATCAAAGAATGGAGCCCGAGTCATGGAATACCCTTCGGGTGCTTGTGAGGAGGAAGCCATCACTATGGATTTTAGGTTTGTAATCGGTTAAGGTATTACACAAACTCTCCTTTGATACCAAATGTTGGTCGGAGAGTGATGGAAAGAGGGGGGGGTGAATTTCCTTTTTAAAATAATTAGAAACTTAAAAAAAATTTATAAATGCAGCGGAAATAAAATGGGGAAAGACACAATTTGATAACAGAGTTCGGCTTAAACCAAAGCCTACGTCTCCGCTCCCAACTCAACTGTTGAGAGATTTATACTTCAGCTTGCTTTTTAATGGTTGTAGAAAGAAACCCACTAGCCGTTTTAAGGTAGTCTAGATCACCTTCGTACAACTTGCTTTTTTATTATGGTTGTAGCAAGAAACCCAAAATGAAAGTGAGGAAGAAAAGGATGGTTTGTTTTAATACAAACCCAATGAAGAACTAAACAATTGAAATAAATAAATTATAACAAACTAGAGGAAGCCTTGAGCGCCAAGAGTGTGAGAGTAGTTGATGTAGAGGTAGCCCAAGCTTCAAGGATGGAAATGGATCACAAGTAGCCTTAGAGATTTGTCGTTAGAGCTTCAAGGGATCAAAATATCATTCCAATGTATCGGGATTGTTCCCGGCATCCATCCTCGTCTATTTATATGAGAAATATCCCCAAATACTTCAATATGGTCGTTGAAGGGCTTTCGGAGCCGTTGGGGGTCATGTGGGCAAGCCTGGTCAAAGCCCAACTGCTAGTTTGACTGGGCTTACCGGTCGACCGGTGCTTGGCCACCGGCTGGCCGGTGCTCCAGACAGAAGGCAGAGCATTCTGTCTGGGTTCCACCGGCTGGCCGGTGATTCAGACACCGGTTGGCCGGTGGCACCTGGCAGTGGGCAAGGCCTACTGTCTGGTTCCACCGGCTGGCCGGTGGTCAGGCACCGGCGGACCGGTGGAACCTGGCAGAGAGCATTGCTTCTGCCAGAGACCACTGGACGGCCGGTGGCAATCCACCGGTTGGCCGGTGGACTCAGAGAGTCCTTTTCCAGTCTTCTTGGGCCAACTCTTTGGCAACCTTTTTTCTATCATCAAAAATATTTGAAAAACAAGTTAGAACACGATGAGAGTGATTGTGATCATTAAAATCCAAGAGAGAGGGGTACAACACCTTTGGCATGTAATATCATGAATAATTGATTATTCATAGTATTTTACATTTCAATTTAAATTATTTCATCTATATGAGAATGAAATACTTTTAACATGTGATAAATAAATTTGATTATTCCATTTACATTTATTAGGTTATATTACTTCTTCGTTGTCGTTAATAAACTATGATATTGTATATAATCACATTTGATGATATATTTTTTTATTTTTTATTTTTTAATGTATAATTATAGTTTATACACTTAATAAATTCATTATTTAATTATCACATCAACATTATTAACATTTCAATTGTTCCTATAACTAACTCATTCTTATCAAGATTGATTATTCTTGAATTCACATTATAGGAAAATATTTAATCATTGGTTAATAAACACATTATATTTATTTTATCCCTTCTATTCAAGCTTTTATCATCTGATAGTGTGATTTTCTACTCATTGGATAATAAAATTACCACCAAAAATGATTTCATAAATTTTGAAATCATATCCCCCATTAGTTATATTGCCATTTTCTTACAAAACCATGATTCTAAAAATGATTTAAAAAAATCCATTAACCATTTAAAAATGATTTGATAAAATATATTTTTATATTTTGTTACGTTTTATAAAAAAATCAAAAGGTTTCTTCTTGTTTCATTCTGAATAGCTCACCTTTTTATCCTTTTTATGGTGAAAATAGAATATTCAATACTATATGTACAGAATTACCCACCAACATGACCTTATTTTCCATAAATCATTTTTTTCATGTTTACAATTTTAATCATAAAGATAATCATTTCTTAATAATATAATATTTATTTTTAAAATTATATTCAAACAAAATTATATTGAAAATATTTTATGATATAACAATTTTTTTTTAAAATAAAAATTTTATCTTCATATAGAATGTATGTTAAGATAGTGTTATATTTTTTTAATAACCATTGACATTAACCATTTAATATATTTATATACTACACTACAGATATTTTATGTTGATCTTGTTCTTTTTCTACCTTTGGAGTGTTTATGATCATTTTGACAAATTAAATTATTGAAATTAACTTCTTTAATTTATTGTTTAGTACATAAAATTCCCATGAAATGATCACTTTTCTAAGACCACTAGATAATAAATTTCCTTTAAATAAATATATTATTCCAAATAGATATTACTATTTCTTAAATTGTATCTCATTTTTACATATTGTGTATTTACATTCAAAGATATTTGTTTGTCTATAAAAAATTAGATAAATATGTATCCTTTACTCGATAGTTTTATTTGATTTTAAATAATATTGATTAATCAATTTAATATATTCTTTTTTATTTGATTAATTCTTTCGACCTATAGTGTTTTCCAGACCATGGAATTATATATACCTTCAAGGGATTATTATATATCATTAGATAAATCATTTAATATAGATGTAGTAATGTTTTTACTAGATGTTTAAACCTTACAGTGACAGGACTTGATTGAAGATGTACCATGTTTTTGAGAAATGAAATCTCAAAATTAATAATTTTATTCATTCATAATAATTTTATTATTATCTATCATATTTTATATATTAAAAATATATGTATCCATTTTATTCAATATTTTTTTTTTAATTTATTTTGTTTTCCAATAATTTATATTTTCATATTTACTATGACTTATATTATCACGATAGTTAATTTATTTAAATAGAATTATTTTTCAGTGATTTAAAATTACATTTTGAGTATTCCTTGTCCATTTATTTATATGGAATGTATTTTCAGTTATTCATCAATAATTATTAATTATGCATAACAATTCATTATTTAATCTATTACACTTATCCCTTAGTGATGATTTGATCTATACCATATTTTGTTTCTTTTATTTGGAATCCATAAAGTTAATTATGATTCATTAGGATAGATATTCTAGAGGAATTTATATTGATCTAAAATGAAAAATATTTTTTAAAATTTTGTATTCATATGTAATGTATGAGTAATGTATGTATCAAATTACCAAGACTACTAGCTCGATCACCACACTGGGATCTGCATCCTTGTATGTTATGACATTGTATTAAATTAATACACTAGATCAAGGAATCATGGGTTAGGGTCATTATACTTCGAATAAGAGCATGTTAATTATATACCATGGTTACTATAGTCAAGAATTTTTATATTTTGGAATATAAACCTATGATATAATTTGAGGCTTTTTATAAAATAAAATTAAATTTTATTGGTAAGGTAGAGATTATATTGATCGCACTATGATTTTTTTCACATACTCTACATTTTTTTAGTAAATAAATGAATCCCAAATAAACCATCTAAACATGGTTTGTGGGTATTAATGAGGAGACCATGAGAAAAAAAATGGGATGAATACTACTATGAATTATATAATGGTTAAAAGTAATAATTTATCTCAAAATAAGATTAATAATATATACCATAACCAACTCATAGACTAATAAAAGAATAGAAGGATGGTGTTCTCTAAGAGATCAAGTAGTAGAGACCATGGTGGTAATAAATATCGAATTACATCATGTAAGAAATATGGAAGGAATCAATTAGTAATGTGTATTATTGTAATAATGAAATTCATTATGTGTCAAATAAATTTACAAAAGAAGAGATAAAATAAGTAAAAAAAATTCTGATGGAGGGAATGAAATATGACCCTTAAAATATGTTTATAGTTAAATTTTTTAATGTGGGGAACATGGAAACTATCTAATTCAATTAAATATTATAATGGATAATAATTAGATCATGGAAGGATCTATGTTAAAAAAATGGATGAATTGTTTTTGTATTGGTGTTTTATTTAAGAAAATGATATAGAAGATATTTTAATGATTAATTTTAATTTAAGGATCAATACCATATTTTTTGGGAATTATAAAGTAATAATATTAATAAAATTTAGAAAAAGGTCAACCCACATGTTGTGTGACAACCAATCACATCTAACAAGGTTATGGGGCTTGACCTAATATCCAAAGAATAATAAGGGTTCCACACCTAACACTACCCTTTGTGATTTCTTAGATAATATTTTTGTAGTTAAATGATTTTTCATATAATAATTAATAAAAAACTTGTGGTGTTAATATTGAGGATTAGAGTTTACTTTTTTATATTGGATATCTTATACTAACCATATTATTTTTTGAATTATTTAGAACGAAATGTAAAGACAATTTTATGGATCTAATGATCTATTAAAGGTGAGTGTTAATTCATCTAGAATTACAAAAATAATTTTTGTATATTCATTTCATATAGTAAGTTTTTAATTGTAAATTGATATAATAAAAACCAAAGATTAGATTATATATTTGAAAAAGAAATATATCATGTAAATATTTTTTTATTCTTATATAGTAATATAATTTTCATATATTAGGAAAATGAACATGAAATAAAAATGATTTCGTACTACCATCATATCAAATGAATCATTATGTTATTCTAAATAATTATTTATTTATTAATTTTAGGACCTTAACTATCAATTTTTCAGTGCTGTGACTATGATCAATTCCCTTATTCAATATTTCTAATTAATCATTATTTTACACCATTCTCTTTTTTTCACATTCCCGTAATTTTCTACTACATAAAAGTATGGTTATATAAATATTTCATATGATCATTGTACATCGAATTTAAATTAATAATACAATTTTTTACCAACCATTTTCAAAATATGGGATTTAAATATTTATATTTCTATATATGAAACCCTTAACTACTCTGATCTTGAATTAATTATGAGGACATAATTGGCTTAAGGTGGGGAGAATATAACACCCCAAAATAATAAAATAAGGACCCTGTATGTGGTTTTTTGAATTGCATACAACAAAAAGTGTAGAAGGGATTATAAAATATATTACATATATATTAATTTCAAAATAAATTAATTTTTATAAATATATTTCTCTTCTTGCATCATTTAGTTAATTTTTGTTACACAAAACAATGATATTTCATTGATAAATTGCATTATATGAAAGATGGATTTATTTCAAACAATGATTTTTTTGACCATATTATTTTTTAACATAAATAATATATCATAGTAATTATATTGATGATCATGAATAGTATTTAATAAAAATTTTATAATATTAAATTTATAAAAATATAGTTTTTTTTATCAAAGGCTTAATAAAAAACAAGAATCCATTAAAATAAAAGACACAATTTCTGAAAATGCTATATTTTAATAAAACAAGGATATATCACACATAAGGAATATTTTTAAAAATTAAATTTTACAAATTTTAAAATACATTAATGAAAATTAACTCTTTAATTGAAAATCCAAATTAAATTATGGTCAATATTTTCATATTTTTCTTAATTTGTTTCTTTTTTAATGTATAGTGAAGATACTCAATTTTATGTACAAATTATAATGTAAATTATTATATTTTTAATATAAAATAATATTTTAAAATGGATTAAAACCTAAATTATTTCATTTATAAATATATTAATCCATTTTAGTTCATTTATATCAATTTCATGTTGAAATTTGATTCCGTAAATTTAAAACTTTTTAAAATTTTATATTAAACCCCAGCTTTCTCATCACGTCTACGGGGTTAATTTTAAATTATTTTTTTAAAATAACGAAAATTTTATTGTGAGTAATGGATTCCATAAGAATAAAAATAATTACTCAAAATTTATAATAATTTAGCAAAAAAATTTACACTAATAATTAGGGAGTGAATTTTATCTTGATTAATATGATTATGGTACAATGAAGTTTACATGGTGATTAAGATTCAACAATAAGTTATAAAAATTATCATGAATATTTCCTACACAAATTTGATGGAATGTTTTATAAATTAAACATTCATTTATTAAATATTTTCCATTATTGGGACCTGGTTATGGAAAAAATTGTGGTTACGCACAACCCTCTTAAAAAATTACAAACATTCCACTCACAAATTGTAAAAATAATTCCCATATCCTCCCTTTATAAAACCTTAACAATAATTGGTTGTGACAAATACTTTTACAAGGAACTCCCAAAATTCTCTATTCACATTATAACATCATTGGATATCATAGAAAAAAACATTTTATTGATTTAGTGAAATACTAAGGAGGATACCTGAAGAAGAGTGAATATTCGTCAACACAAGCCTTTATATTAACAGCTTCTCCAACTCCTTCATTTAATTTTATAATATGATGGAATAACAATATTACTATATGATATATATAAATATGTTTTTATGATAATCTAGTTACCTATAACAACCTCCACATCCATAAAATATGGTATGAAATTATTCTTCACGTGCACATTGGACTACAATCTTGTGAACTGGTGTCATTCATTCTTCCATTACCACCACCCATGGTTTGTTATTATTATGGATATAAACTATATGTATTATATCTATAAAATTATTATAACTCATTAGATATTTAATCATATATATAAGATTTCATTTCATTCTATTTGAGACTTGATAATATCCCTCGTGTGTACGATAAACTACCACTTGGCGAAATAATGTGGTTTTTCTTTCACTAACGCTTCACATGGAAGCTAATAAATATAAATTTAAAGATTATAGGTTATATAAATTTAAAAAATAATGATATTAATTAAATACATATAATTATTGAATGATAATATATACCATTATATTTAATTCTTTTTTTTCTCACATTATGATGATAACATCGTTTGTGTACATTTGGACTATTATCATCATGAAGCGATGTGAATCTTTTTCTATAACCACACAAAATAATTTATATATATAAGTTTATAATATGTTATTATTGATATTATTATCATTATATTAAGGTAATATATCACATTCATGTTTTCTATAATGATAGGGGAAAATGGAACAATTACTCATCCATATGTACGACCTTCTATATCCGTGTTCGTAACATAAATAATTTTTCATGTCCATATTTTATGATTTGTTTTAAATTTATAGTTGATGTAAAAATATCTTAATTATTTAATTATTATTATTCTTTATATTATATAATTATAAAATATTTTTAATAACAAGACAATTCATGATGAAACATATATGAAAAAATAAAAATAATTCCTGGAATAATAAAAATAATGAAATATTATTAATAAATGGAAAAATAACATGTTAGAAAATGGTTATATATGATATTATGAATATAAATTTCACAGACCAGCCTTGGTCGTCCCTGAACATATCACATATGCCCCATCGTGACATTTCATTATGCGCTTTTTAAATCATCCCGGGATGGCGTCAACCACCAAGGGCATCTGTTATAGTGATGAAGGAATGTTTTATCCCAAAAATAAACAATAACTAAGAAGATGAATGAAACAGAACACCCAATATTCTTTTATATAAAAGTTGTAGTAAACATTAATTTTATATGAGACTAAAAGTAAAACTAAACTAGAAAAATCAACCAATCAAATGGGACAACCAACTAGTACCATGTAACCTAACTGGTCACTCATCAATACATTTATTAGACATCTCCCCAAGAGATTGAACTCTTGATGAATCCTTAAAAAGTCCTAAAAAAATTATAGGCATGAGTATTAAAACTCAGTAGGTTAGCCTGATATTTAGTTTCAAATAAACCAACATTAAAATAAAATAATCAAAAATTCCATGATTGAAAGTCAATATATAAAAGCATGTTTTCAAAACATGGTTCCATACAATAATTATTATAAAATAAAATGGTTTCATGTTTTCATAACCAAGAAATGGTTGTAACAAATTTCAATTGATGAAACGTAAAAAAATTAATTTTTAAAGAGGGATTATTTAATGAATATACAATGTCAAATAAAACACACATACTTATGAATTTAGGAACCAAACACACCATATGCTGATGGTGAGTAAAAAATAGCTAATCATCAGAAGTCACGAGAACACCCCTGGGAACTATTTTATTATAGGCCTTAGGTACCTCATAACTCTGGTTAAAAGTGACCATATAAATTATATATTCTTGTTTATGAGACACTAGTATAGAAGAAATACTCATATCCTTGTGGTCCCCAACATCATAATCACTTTTTAGTTAGTGTTTTCATAGTCAAACATGTTACATGAAACAGGGACAAACCCACTCCAAATGACTAGCATATTATTACACCCCCACCGAACAAGATATTAGTTTCTAATTACTTATAGATAGTGTTACACATATTCTGAAATCAACTGTTTGCATGAAAATTTCATTCCAAAATCATACTCACCCAAACATCCGACATGCAGGCTTCGCATTTCATTCACCGATCAATAAACGACTTATAATTTTCATAAATCCATTTGAAAAATTATAAAAATGATTTTCACATAAAATCTAATAAAAATTCACTTTTAAGTACAAAACACACTATTAACAAATAAAAACAAAATTTTAATCCCCAACACCATTTAATAATTAAATTTCATTGACCATAAAATAATTCTAAATGATAAAATATGAAGAACACATGAAAAACTAAATTTACATGAAAAATTCGAAACACGCCGATTATAAATATTAAAAAAAACAACAATTATCAAAGAATTATTTTTTACAATTTACAAATATGTGTAAAAATCATTTATGGAAATATAACATTTACTTAAACCCCTAAAAACTTAGTTTACACATTCAATACCCATCTATTTTTATGAAGGTTCCAAACTGGCCATTTACATATAACATACACCCAAACAAACTAAAAACCAGTACTAAATTAATTATATACCCCAAAAACATATTTTAACTCACATAATTAACTTAAAGAATATTTATTCGCTTGATTCTAGTATTTTGTTATGTGATAAAACAATCAATTTATATCACCTTGAGAACACATGATCCACCCAGACACTTTCCAAATAATGAGGCATGCAAAAATTAATAAAAAAATGGTTGTTTAACACTAAAAAGGTTATAAAAAATTTCATGACATAAATATATTAAAATAACTAGTCCATGTTATAAAAATTAATTTTCTTTATTTGTGAAATAAATTGTATCATTTAAAAAAACACTTAGTGTGATCACTTTAACAAAAACTGCACAATTTTCACAAAAGAATGAATAAAAAACCCTATTTTACATTAAATAATTTACCCATAAGGGGAAAACAATACCTATGATACATATAAGGTGAAAATAGCACAAAATATATGAATCTTTAATTATTAAGGTAGTTATTTGGAGAACCTACCTCAAAACGATGGCAGAATTGAAAATCAAACACAAAAACATCCTACGAGGGTTCACAAACACTATTTCTATGATGGCCAAAAAGAAAATAATGAAACTCCAATAAAAATCATGGGATAATAGAACCCTATGACATTCATGACCAGGGAGAATGAGGGATCCATGAAATAAAGGAAGGAGGTGGAGGAATGAGGTGAAATGATAATGAAACTCACCAGGAAAACTAGAGAACTATTCATATTCTATTAAAAAGGCACCCTTATAAAATATGGAATGACATGGAACTCAATATAGAGGATACTTATGTTTTTAATAACATGTGAAATATTATATGGGTGGAAAATAGAAAAAACTAATGATTCATGAATGAAACAAATTAACATAAAAATTTTAGACGATTTGATAAGGCTCAATAAATTTCTCTATATTTTGTGACAATTTTGAGCTCTAAAAAAGGTAAATGTAACATGGGGGTGTACATTGGGTTTTTAGAATATTAGAGATATTTAATCACAAAAGAAACTATGAAAATGAATAAGATATAAAAAGACCAATTTATTTTTTAAAAAAACTACAAATGGGAACCCGTAATGGGACAATAACTAATAAAATAACCCAAATACACCATGATTAGGAATTACTACAGGGAAAATGTTTGGTAGTTTGAATAAGTTTGGGAAGGCCAATTGGGAAGAATAATTATTGAAAAATGTTTAAAATGATGGATTTATAAGAGAAACAATTTTTTTTCAAATATGAAAATGGGCTAATGATTAGTTCAAATCGTGAAGTATCTACCCTTTTCCCCAAAAACCCACCAAAAAGATATGGGTCACACATCTTAGTATTATTAGAAATAGATTTCAGTTCAATAATGTACATTAATCTCACCCGAAACCCCTGAAATGGATTAGTATTACCAACAAACCATATCAAAAACAAGACATGAAAAACTGGGGTGAAAATTATCCCCACCATTAAATATTTCCACCCACAAAAATCCATAACACTTTCTATCAAAAATATGAACACCTAATGGTTCCTTATCTACACAGTTCCTCTTCTCAATTCAAATAAATATCATCCACAATAAATGGATCTTATATCTCTTTCTCAAGAAAAACACTAACTCACATCATCTTCCGGAGAATCAACGAAAAGATCAAGCCACCGCCTCCACAACCAGGCAAAGAAATAGAATCTTTGGCCTTCTCCCAATAAACCCAATGATAACCCAGACCATAACACAATCATGAAATCCAATTACTTTGGGTGAGGTAGATATGGAGTTCCTATCATTAAATCAATAATAACATCTAAAAAATCCTTACCAAAGAATCTTTGATTTTGGAAGCACAAACACATGCCCACCAAAACTACCCCAAAACAACTTAGAAACCCAGGTTAAGAGGGTTAAAACATTAAAATTTAAACCACCCAATCATGAATGGTAGGGACAAGAACTGGTCCAACACATTCTGCATGAATCTAACGCCACACAACACGTGGAGGGAGCTATGGGGACCCAATTGTTAGGCCACAGATAGAAAAAATGAAATAGAGCAACCAACCAACACTCTCCACCTATAAACAGGTAAAACTATTACAAAACCCAATTCCCATTGGTGGTCCCCAAAGAAAAATTGATCATAAACCCACATCAATGAAGGTATAACTATATACAATGCATTAGTTGTAATTCCACCATGATCTTTGTGAGAAAAGGAAAATCAGAGTGATGAAAACCCATAATAAAAACAAAGAAACCTACTTACCACAATGGTGAAGGCATGACCATAGTCATACTCTCCCCGCCTTTGGAGATTTCTTGGCTACATTAAATGAATCACTCCTAGGCCTATGACTAGAGCCCCGATGTTCGAAGCATCTGTTTCACCGCAGCCAGGGGTTAATGATCACAACACCACATGAAAATCACATTCTCAACATTATACCGTTGTAAAAATAGGAACACATCGATATATAACACCATTCTCTCTCACTCCAAATGAGGAACATAATGTAAAATTTATATGGAGAAACACATCAACATCATTGAACACAACTACTATATCCAAAAGAAAAATCATAATAGAGAAACACATCAAATAAACCTCAACCATCTCTCTATTCCATATAACGAGTTAAGGCATCATCCGAAGAGGTGTATTTAATTCTTTAAAAATAATCCTTAGGCTAATAACCCAGATGTATTTCCAACGGATAACCACCAGTGGCCACCTCACAACATCCCATATATCCTTAGAAACCCACAATACATTGCTTCAATACTGATCCACATACAATATCTCATCTCATGACACACCAATAGAATCACATATAAATCACAATGAAGCATACCAAACAAACCACCCATCTAAAATAAGAAATAAAAACCCAGCTAAACACCCATTTACAAAAACAAAACAAAATATCAGATCCAATCACTTTTAATAAATAAACTAACTTGGAGGATTTTCACATTCACAAATGGTGTTTAATCAAGTCTCTATGATGTACACATTTCCATACCACCCCAGGCACCAAATAACTTTTCCATACTAGACATCTATTAACATATCTATACAAAACCATGCATGTGGGAACCCATTAAAAACACAATATCTAAAAAAATATCCTTATTTATAAAGAAAAAAAATTCAACCCATTTAAAAAATCATGTACCTTCCATAAGAACACTTTCTACCAAATCAAAAAAAATATTTTGACAAAACAAAATGTTTGACCAAGCTTGAAAAAGAATCCCCATAGGTCTCTATCAAAATAATCATCCTTTCGTCAAACCATTTTTAACCATCTTAATAAATCAGACTTTTTCAAGAACCATTTTATTTATAAACTGTTCAAATTCATTTAATACAACTTGCAAACAAACATTCTATTCTAAATAAACATTACCAATTTAAAAAATTCATCATGGTATATTCTCGTAATCTGTCAACCACGAAGGCAAAAAACCTTTTTCTAAGAAACACTAACCATTCAAAATAGATTCCCAAACCCAATTTATAATACTCAAACAGTTTCTAGCATCCCAACACTTCCTATTTAAATCTACATATTCAGAACCAATTTAAAATATTCCAAGATTTCCAAAAAAAAATTTTCAGAAAACCATCTGTTTTTATTATGGAAATTTATTCCTATTAAATCATTTCCACATTATCTATAAATTTTTTTTAGAAAGACCAAACATTATCAAAAAACATGTCTTATATTAAGATTTGAAAAATCACTTTCCATATTTTAAAATTTCACCATTCCATGTAAGTATGGTAATTATAAAAATAATGTTCCACTAAGAGCTAACCTCATTGGATAACATTTTGACATGAATCATTCCAGTTGGACTCGTAACCAGTCACCTTAGCCACTCCACAACCATCCTTGAGAGGCATTCCCAATACTCTTTGAATGGAGACAAGAATCGAGGGAATTAGCTAGAGTGAAAAGGGAATATTTATTCCAAAATATAAACAATAAGTATTCATAACAAGTCAATAAAAAACCGAACATAAATTTATATTAATGTTAAACTAAACATTATTCGTACAAGAAATTAAATGTAGAAATGAACCATAAATGTTTACCGACAAAACCTGATAACCTAACTAAGACTATGTAACTATGTTTTCAACTCTCCAATAAAACAATTATACTTCTTCCAAGGTAGTCATAATGAAACTGAAACCTACAGACATGATAAAAACAGAGGAAATCTATAGGTCTGAGTATTAAAACACATTAGGTTATCTTGATATTCTATTCCAAAGGAACATTATTTCATATTTAATAAACATAAATTTAATGTTTTATATACAATATATAAAATTAGGTTTTCAAGACATGGTTCTATGAAATATTTATTATTAAATAAAATGGTTTCATGTTTTCATAACCAAGAAATTATTGAAACTGAAATCAAATGGATGCAACTTAAAAATAAAAATATTATTCTATAAGGATTATATAAATATTGTATGAAATTATGTAAAAAACACACTCTTATAAAATTTTGAACCAAAGACACTATATTCCATTGATGAGTAAAAAATATCAAATGAGAAAATGTCACAGGAACACCACCAGGCACTTGTTCTTTGGGGGCCCCAAGTACTCGTATTTCAGTGAAAAAGTGACAAAAAAATTATTTTTTCTTTTTCAGGAACAACTAGTAGGAAACAAATACCCATGTAAATACTCATCAATTTCAAGGAAATTTTTTTCTTAAATACTTTGTAATTTTACGTGTCCATTGTTTCTGACGGTGCCTGATTTCGTGGCCCGATGTACCCGGAATAAATTTATGAAATTTTGTTTGGGTGCATTCAGTAAAAGTATGTGTGGATTTTTCTATTTTTTAACTAGTACTCAAAATTGAATTCTGAGGGCACTCATGAACTCACAACACCAGTATTCTCTTTAGGGGACCATTACTATAGTTGCGTTTGGTCGAGAGTAGAAGTTTAATTTTTTGGATTCGTAACAAATTAAAATAAAATTGTGGTACAATTTTATTTAATTTTTTAAGTGGTGGTTATTTCCTACAAGGTGATGTTAGAGGTGGGGACCACACCCACATAACCTCCCTTTTTAGGGTAATATGTGGTGGGTCCCACAAAAGGCCCTAAACATTAAACATTGTTAAATCCCCATTATCACCCATCTATTGAATTTGGAAACACCTATCTTTTATTATGGTGGAGCCTCTCCACCTCCCACCCATTAAATGTGCCAAACTATCTAATTAATACCTTCATTGATTAATTGGAACCTCTTTAGAATGAATTTGAATTTCATGGGAATTATATTAAAATTGGGGATCCTTAATATTATATTTTCTTGGAAAATATTTGTTGGTGGAGCTTTGGGATATTTAGAGGAGGGCTATATCCCCCACTAACAAAGAACACGAGGAATGATATCCTCTCGACGACCGAGGAAAGAACGTGAGGCGATGCTCATGAAGAACCCTGTCATTCTTTGCATCCTTTGCGTCATGGGAGGAGACATCGTCTGTGAGGAAACATCGACTATGCTTCCTCCTTGGATTCACCCCGATGTCTACAAATTAGCGCCATTTTCATATCCTCTTCCTGCAACACAGAAAAGAGACCATCAAAATCACGGTAGGGTGTTTGATATAATTTTAAGAGAATGAAAATATATTCTGTCATTGTCCAACACTGGTATTGTTTTCTACCATTTGATAACGCCTAACGCAGAGGGCACGAGCCGAATGAACACAGCCCGATGACCCTCCGGTTCTTCTTGAATATTTTTTGTGGTGGCAACGGGAGGAGTTGGTGACCAGAGTCAGTGGAGAATGGAGGCAGTGGCTACCGGAGGCGGTGGCTGCACATCGGCCTCATGAAGAAACTACGGCCCGCATCCATGGACTGCTCAAAATATGATCCGGTCGGCCATGCTGGGAAGACCCTGTGGGGCCCTCTAGGAACTGCACTACGAAAGAGACGTGGCCAGATTCCGCTGGCTGCTCAGCGAACGAACCGGCTGGTAGGCGGCCGGCCGAGTTGGGAAGACCTCACGGCGCCCTCATGGCACCACACTGGGGAAACAATAGCCATCTGTGAGGGCCGCATGCACCAGAGAAGACCGGCTGGCATCGGCCTGCCTGATAAAAGTGCGGTGCCACTTGGTGCTGTTGTTTCGGAAAACCGGGACCCCCTGTCCCCTCATCCAACTGGCCGAGCCGCGCCAGGCATTCCGGGTCGCGCCAACTGGGTCGGGACGTGCCCCACCAGGCCGGGCCACAGCCGCCGGGCCGGGCCACGACCTAATGGGCCAGACCCAGACCCGGGTCGGGTCGACCCGGTCCGGGCCAACCTAGGGCGGGTTGGGCCGTGTCAGATCGGACCCAAACCCCCCTCTTCGGACCCATTTTGTTTTTCCTATAACATGAGTTACACACATCCGATTGACTCATCGTCCATTTCATAGGATTCCTTGGATCAAGAAGATCGTTTTGGTATATTACACTCTAGGTTTTGGAGATGGTTGGGTACGTCCAGGTTGGTTCGAACCCGAAACAAACCGGGCTCTTGGAGCGGAAATTATTATAACATAAGGACCATACGTCTGATTGAAGTTCCGTAAACTAAGATGGATTAATTTTGACGAGAAGGTACTTCTATAATACTCCCCAAAAGATTCAGATGAGATTGGAGTATGGTCTGGTTGGATTGTACCCGAAATCCAACGACCACCTGGACGAAAAGGCTAATAACTCTCAGATCGGGCGTCTGATTGACACGTCGTCTATCACATTGGGTTCCTTTTGATGAGACGTAACTTCGGGATACATAAACTCAGGACTTCATGATAGTAGATGTATCAACCCACCTTTTCTCGAGGAGAGGACCCTCTTGGAATCGAGCATGCTGAGTATAGGAACCCTAGAGCTAGCTTTGACTATGACGTTTACCATTCTAGGATCCTCCATGGGTTCGACGACGACATTTACCATACTAGGAACCTCCTTGGGTTCGATGAAGAAATTTACCATACAAGGATCCTTCGTGTGTTCGACGACGAATTTTACCCTACTAGGATCTTTTGTGGGCTCAACAACGACATTTACCATACTGGGATCCTCTGTGGGATCGATGACGACGACTATCATACTAGGATCCTTCGTGGATTCAAAGAGAATGATGTCTATCGTACTAGGATCCTCTGTGGGTTCGATGACGATGAATATCATACTAGGTTCCACCATGGGTTCGATGATGACCTATATCATAGTATAATCCCCTGTGGGTTCGATGGCGATGAATTCTATATTGGGATCCTCCATGGGTTCGACATCGATGACTTCTGTACTTGTATCCTAAGTGGGTCCAATAGCGTAGCTAGTCTGTATCCTGAGTTGGTGTGACAACTTTGTTGGTCTACTATCTTATGTGGGTCCAACAACTTAGATGAATCAGTGACTACATCTGATCATCTTTATCATTATACAAAAGATGTATACCTGTGTGAGTTGAGTCATAAATTTAAATCATTATAATCGATGTGATTGACTTATTTCATGTGTGGATTGGGATATGATTGGGCTCAAAAGTTGGACACTAACTGAGAGTGATAACATAGGTATATGTATGGTAATAAACATAAGTAGGGTTTTTTGATACTTCGTTATTGTATCTTTCTTTTTGTGGTATATTCTTTCGTGGATTCTGGGAGACCTTTGGGGGTCTCTGGGTCCCTACTGAGTATTGTTATACTCACCTCTGTACGGGAAATGTCTGAACCTCGTTGTGTTGGATGCAGATGATGGACAACATTGATGGAGTCTGAGAGCGATCCTGGACTAGATGGTACCCGAAGGAGGACCACTTGATTAGATGATACATGGATCGAACCGATAGATGTGGATTGCTGGGTGGAAATATATACCTACCCTTCAGGTAGGATACTCTGCAGAAATTCCAGGAGAATCGCTTTTTAGTTGTTGTCCCTTTTTCAGTTGTATTTGTTTTCCGTTGTAACTGTACATTACAATTGGGCTTGTATTTCCGGCCCCTTTTACTTTCAACAATAATATTTTTATAGATTTTTCACTTAGTGCTTTGCTTCCATCTCACTCAATTTGTGTGTGTGTTATTACTATAAAGGCAATGCCTTCCTATAACGACCCATACTTTATATACATTGTTTTTACTTCAGAATTGAATCACACTTATTACAACATATAACAAAACCAAGAAAGGACCATATAGTTATAGTGTCTTTAGAAACTGGGAAACATAAACAACTGGTTCATAAAGCATCTACTTTTCCTCCCATTTATTTCATCATATCTAGAGTCCCTTTTTTTCATATTCTACTTAATAACCTTCTTCCTGGCCTGGGGAAATAAAACATACAAAAGGGTGAGCTCAAATGATCAGTAAAGGTAAACAAAAGAAATATCAATCACATCATATTCATAAGAACATAACTTTTGGAAATCTTATCTTGCAAAAGAGATCATAATATCATAACATGGGATAAATCATAGAAGTGAAATGTAATCCCAATAATCATAACTTAAAAACTGAAACTTTGTAGCATACACACATAATCATAGAGAATCATTTCTTATTAGTCAAGACTCAGTGCCGAGACTATCTTAGTGGACAAAGTCCATTTCTGAACCGAGTCACCCTCGTTTAAGTGTTGTTTCACTGAACCGGTATAACCTACCGTTCCAGCCATGTCTATCTCATGAGATATAAAATCTTTACCCAATGCATTGGAGGGAGATATAGGTCCCACCCATCTCATAATGATACCATTCTTATGTGTGCCACAAAATCATAAATCTTACATCATTGCATAAGCCATGTAGTAAAAATGGGATCCTTAAAAACATGACATCATAAAATAATTCATATAATTTAAAGGAATTCATAAAAAATAATTCCATCACAACATAATCAAATCAATGTAATGATAGGGATAGAATCATAACCCAATATTATCTTAGATGGAAAATAATTTTGATAAAACACTTGAACTCCATTCTTAAGGAAAATATCCTTTCTACTTCAAATTTTTTTTCCACTATTAACATGTCATACAATTTTAAACTATAAGAGGTTGATTAAAAATAAACTTCAAAACTTGTAAAGGAATCTTCTTGAAAATAATGTTTTAAAAATCCAATCATTCCATATAAGTTAGAAAAACATTCTTCGTACTTTTTTCGGAAATGTCAAAAAGTACCTCATATGAAAAATGAAAAAAGATTCCTTTCATATCTTTTACTAAAAACTCACCGAAGGGTAAAATTGGATTTAAACAATTTTAGGTGGATGGAAATAATATTACATGTTTAGGAAACATGTATTTGGATGATAAATTTCACCCCAGTAAATACTAAAGTATAAACAATCTCGGATAAAAATGAGATTGTGATATTTCCATTACCTTAGGTCCGACTTGCTTTGTAAGTATCCGATCCTCCTGTATAATGATTTAAATAATGTTATTGACTTATTCCAGAATCATAATTATTTTTATGATATCATATATGGTCATATTATTATCTTCTTAGTAGTAATATTTCATTGCTACTTGTTATTCGGGTGTTTATAAATTTTTGTTCTTATGCGTGTTTTGTTGAATAAATTCTTATTCTTCTCTTTAGTATATAGATACCTCATTTCCAGAATGGTATTAGTGTAATATATATCATATTCATTCATTCAATTCATTTATATAATCATTATGAAATTAAGATCATGTAGAACGAGTCGCATCACTTCGTGGAGACAATATTCTGTACGTACGCACGAGTGATGATATCGTTCCTATGATCGTGGAATTGTATTGGAGTGTATGTATACTATTTCAGAATAAATATAACTTTATAATAGTCATATATAGTCATTATTTACACCATTATACCCATCCAAGTATGGTGGTGGTGGAAAATAGATTACACCACGGCGTGGAGACGGTATTCCGTACGTACGCACGCGCGGTGATTTCATTTTCCGTAGCATGGATAGATGGTTAAATAGGGTTTTTTCATAATTATAATAACATATAAGTATATTAGTGATACTGATGTTATTACTTAATAATGAAACAACTAAAGAATAATAATTTGAAGAAGAAACAAATTGGAAAGGATCGGTAATGGATATTACCTCTTCTTTGAAGTGCTTTTTTGAAACCTCCTTTTAGGGCACTAAAATTGGTCTTTTAAGAAGACCAGGACCTCTAGGATGTCTCTATAGAAGTGTATAGGAGCAAATGGCAGGGTTTGGCCTATCTTGAATGCTCAATGTGGTGTGAGGGAGAGAGGGAGGAGGTGCCCTTTTATAAGGGATGAGAGGGCCACCTTTGGAATGACTAAAAATATTATTTTATTATATTGTCAAGTTCGGTTTTAAATAGCTCCAAATTGATTTGTTTATAGTATAAGGTGGTGATGGGTCGAAATCCTCTCATCCAATATAATTTAGACATGTTTAGGTTCCTATTTTAACCTTATCATTTAGATTTATCATTAAGTTAAATAATTTTACTTTTACCATGTCTTCTTGTGTTCCTACACTATAAGGTTAATGAACTTACTATATCAAGCCAAACGAACCCCAAGTTGTTTATTATTAATATATATAACCTTATATAAGTCATTTGCCCGATCATTATATTTTTAGGAATAAAATAGCAATTAATAATATAATTTGTGTTTTAAAAACTATTTTATGTCAATTTTGACACTATTTGGTAATTTATTTTTGTGAAAATCCTAACAGAATGATAAGTTAGAAACAAGTTACTTAAATCAAAAATAACATGTAATATTAACCTGGAAAATTAGTGTAATTCATAAAAAGTCTCAAATTATATTTATTTGGGTATTTATAACATCAATTATGTGAATATTTCATTAATATGATAATTACTGCATCATCGTTGTGTCATAAATAAATTAAATTATATAATGTCTAAAAATTACAAATAAAATACCATTACCTAGGAAATATTTTTAGCTTTATAATTAATATTTTTAGTCGAATTTATCTTATGTATAACCCCATATTAAAAACGATTTAGTTATTAAACTCTGATTTTAACTATTTCAACCCTTCTTTAAATAAATTAATAATAAATGTCCTAATCTAATCCAAGTGGGCCTAAATGGTCATATTTTTTTCCTAAGTTTGTTTTTGGTCGAATTAAACTTTTCCAATAGAATTATGACATGTTTTAGGGTAATAATAATATCATTTTTACCCTTAATTACCCTATTTACTTTTAACCGTGGTTAAAAAAAAGTAAAAATTTACTATTCACCAAAAAATTATTTTCATCTCATTGAACCACATTTTACTTACTATCATCAACCGTGTCTCTCGGATTTTTGAAATTCCACTCACAGAAATGGTAAAATTAAGTTTTATGAAAATTTCAGTTTTTTTAACAGCCACTTGGTAGTTTCACTATTCATCAAAAATTGAATGTTTTCAGAAAAATAACAAAATTTCACACTAGGCTAATTTCGATATTCCGAGTTCAAAAATGAAGTCCATTTTGAAAAATAAAACTTATAAAATTTCAAAATGTGGTTTTTACTATTCATAACGGCTAGTTTTAATAATATTTTAATAGCATATCATTGTTTAGTGAAACTCGGTATTGCGTACGACGCAAGATATCGAGGAAGGTCACGATTTCGTGTAAAGCAATCCATGCAAGTGTTGTGTGTATAAAAAGTTTCCTTTGATGATTTATATAACATAAAAGTGTCGGGTGTTACATTCTACCCCCCTTAAAATGAATTTCTCCCTCGAAATTTGACACATTGTAACAAACAGATGAGGATACCTCTCCTTCATAATATCCTCAAGCTCCCATGTAGCTTCTTCTAATTGGTGGTTCCTCCATAAAACATTCACCAATCGAGTGGTCTTGTTTCATAGGACTTTTTCACTACGATCTATAATCTCTATCGGTTGTTCTTCATAAGAAAGATCTTGCTCCAGCGGTACAACTTCTGAGCTGAGTACATGTGAAGGATCAGGTATGTACTTTCTCAGGAGAGATACATGGAACACATCGTGAACTTGAGAGAGATTCGGTGGAAGCGTCAATCGGTAAGCTACCTTCCCAACATGATCTAGTATTTTGAAAGGACTGATATATCTAGGGCTCAACTTCCCCTTCTTTCCAAATCTCATAAACTTCTTCTAGGGAGATATTCGTAAGAACACTTTATCACCCACCTCAAACTCTAAGTCTTTTCTTCAGTTGTCGGCATAACTTTTCTGTCGACTCTGAGCTTCTCTTATGTGTTGTTGAATAGATCTGACCTTTTCTGCCATTTCATCAACGAGATCAGGTCCTAATAGCTTTCCATCCCCAACTTCATCCCAGAAAGTTGGAGTCCTGCATTTCTATCCATAGAGATCTTCATAAGGAGACATCTGAATACTGGAGTGAAAGCTATTATTATAAGAAAATTACACCAAAGGTAGGTGTTGATCCCAACCACCTTTGAAATCCATAGAGAAAGCTCTCAACATATATTCTAGAGTTTTAATTGTTCTCTCAGACTGACAGTCTGTCTGAGGATGATAAGCAGTGCTGAAACTCAACTCTGTATCCAATGTATGGTGAAGACTTCGCCAAAACTTTGAGGTAAACCTTGGATCCCGATCAGATATAATAAAAATTGGTACTCCATGAAATCTTACCACTTCCTTTACATATATCCTGGCAAGCTGATCCAGAGAGAAATCCTCTCTAATAGCAATGATGTGTGCAGACTTTATAAGACGATCAACTATGACCCAGATAGCATTATTGCCTTTGGATGTTTTAGGAAGTCCTGTGACAAAGTCCATAGTTATGTTTTCCCATTTCCATTCAGGTATGGGTAATGGTTGTAACATTCTCTTAGAATTCTGTCTCTCAGCTTTAACATGCTGACAAACCAAGCATCGAGAGACATTTTCAGCAACATCTCATTTCATGACATCCCACCAGAAGTACTCTTTCAGGTCCCTATACATCTTCGTGCTTCCAGGATGAATAGAGAATGAAGAACTATGAGCCTCATCCAGCAGCTCCTTCTTTAATTCGGGGATGGGAGGAACACAAACCCGATTCTTGAATTTTATTATCCCATCACAATCAAGGTTGAATTCAGGAACATTTCTCACCTTCTTTTGTAACTCGACATCTTCTTTCTGTGCCTCTTTAATCTTCACGTGTATAGATGGTTTCACATTCATCTGAGAAATATAAGAATTTTCCCCTTCCATTATAAATCCAAGATCCATCCTTTGTAAATCCATAATTATTGGATCTTTTGTGATCCTCATCATGGATAAAATAGAATGGTCTTGTCGACATAATGCATGTGCCACCTTGTTTGCTTTCCCAGGGTGGTAATGGATTGATCAGTCATAATCCTTAATCAGCTCCAACCATCTTCTTTGGCACATATTCATCTCCTTTTGTGTGAAAATATACTTTAAACTTTTATGATCAGTATAAATATCACACCTTTCACTATAAAGGTAATGCCTCCAAATCTTTAATGCAAAGATTACCGCAGCTAACTCCAAATCAAGTGTTGGGTAATATTGCTCATGGATTTACAGCTGTCGTGAGGCATAAGATATCACCATATCAAATTTCATAAGAATACACCCCAATCCCTTCTTGGATGCATCACTATAGATCACAAACCTTTCTCCACTACAAGGCAGTGTGAGCATAGGTGTATTGGATAACCTTCTTTTCAACTCCTTGAAATTCTCTTCACATTCCTCCATCCAAACAAACTTAACTCCTTTCCGAGTCAACTTGGTGAGTGGATTAGATAATCGTGAAAAATCCTTCACAAAACTTCGATAATATCCAGCCAAACCAGGAAAACTTCGGATATCAGGTACTGTTTTTGGTCTCGACCATCTTTCTATAACCTCTGTTTTTGCTGGATCCACAGATATCCCCTCTTTTGAGATTATGTGACCCAGAAATGCAACTTTTTTAAGCCAAAATTCACACTTGGTAAATTTGGCATAAAGCTTCTCCTTTCTCAAGGTCTTCAATATAATTCTCAAGTGATCTTCATGTTCTTCCTTGCTCTTTGAATATAAAAGAATATCATCTATAAAGACTACCACAAACTAATCAAGATAGTCCCTAAAGACTCTATTCATCAGATCCATGAAGATAGTAGGGGAATTAGTAAGACCAAATGGCATCACTATAAATTCATAGTGTCAATACTATGTACGGAAAGCCTTCTTTGGTATATCCTCCCTTTTGACCCTTAATTGATGATACCCTAAACGAAGATCAATCTTGGAAAAGTATTGAGCACCACGTAGTTGGTAAAATAAGTCATCAATGCGTGGGAGAGGATATTTGTTGTTGATAGTGATCTTGTTAAATTCTCGATAATCAGTGTAGAGTCTCATTGATCTATCTTTTTTCTTAACAAACAGAACTGGTGCTCCCCAAGGTGACGCACTAGGGTGCATGAACCCCTTATCAAGATTCTCTTGGAGTTGCTTCTTCAATTCCTGCAACTCAATTGGGGCCATTCTATAAGGTGTCTTTAAAATAGGCGAAGCACCCGGTACGAGTTCTATTGAAAACTCAACTTCACGATTCGGTGGAAGACCCAGTAATTCCTCTGGAAAGACATAATCAAACACCCGTACAATGGGCATATTCTTAATCGTGAGTTTCTCACCAACCATTTGAGATAAATAACCTTCATTTAGTGGAATCAATACCCATAAAATGGACAAAATTTCCACTGGAATGTTATGTTCATCCTTGCATCGATAGACAATCATAGATTGATCTGGAATATGAAATGTGACTTCTCTTATTTGGCAATTGATATGAGCTCCATGTAGAGAAAGCCAATCCATGCCAAGAATCACATCAAATTCTACTATATTAAGGATCACAAGATTTGCAGGAAGCACTTTCCCACAAACTTCAATCGGAGAAGAATTATAAACTTTTGATGCGACTGTTGTGCCATTAGGTGTTGTCACAGCTAACTCAACATCTAATTGTTGTGGTAATACGGTGATACCCTTAGAAAATGCTTCAGAAATAAAGGACTGGGTGGATCCAGAATCAAATAAAACATTTTCTACTTTAGAGTGGATGTTAAGTGTACCTTTTACCACATCGTTATCATACTCAACATCGCTGATAGAAATTGCATGTGACTTTCCTTTGTCTTTAGCCTTAAGAGTTTGTTGACGTCGACCATGATCATCAACCCTTGGATTTGGGCATTTATTGGCATAATGCCCCATCTTCTTGAACTTGAAACATTAATGTTTAGTAGGTTCATTCTGTGTATCCCTTCCTTCGTTTGCATCGTTAGACATCTTCTTCCCATCATCACGGCATTCAAATGCCCGATGAACTTCCTTTCCACATTTGAAACATTTACTTGTCCCTTTAAGACAACTCCCTCCATGTTTCGTTCCACACTTTGTGCATAAGGGAAAGCTCATCTTCTTTTCAGTGTGGTCTTTAGATTTTACTTTGATTTCCATTTTCCTCTTCTTATCAAACCCATGTGACTGAGGGGTTACTCCAATCTCCATCTCAACTTTGAGATCACATCGAACGATTTCCTCGTAGCTATTGAAGTCCCTTATGGAAAGGTCCTTCAAAGACTTGGTTTTATGCCACTAAAGAATCGATTGATCTTACTCTCAGGTTGGATAATAATGCCAGATGTGTACCTTCCAAGTCTTGTAAAATTTGCTTCATAGGTACCAACAGATTCATCATCCTTTTGCTTCAGTTCAAGAAACTCTTTCTCCATCTTTTTTCAGAGAATACGAGGGAAGTACTTATTGAAAAATAAGTTCTTGAACTCCTCTCATTCCATTGACTCAATTTCATCCCTTTGCCTCATATTCTTAATAAGATTCCACTATTGATCAGCATCACCCTCCGAACGATACACTGCTAGGATGGATTTATCATGCTCAGAACATTGAAGAACTGAAAATATCTTTTCAGTAGTACTAATCCATTGTTCATCAACTAATGGATCAGTAGACCTGCTGAATGAAAGTGGACGCTGTCTCATGAAGGATTCAACAGAATTTTGCTCATTACTTTGCTTGTTTGTAAGTCATGCATGATTCATAGCTTGAGAAAGTTGTGTGAGCATGGCTACAAGATTTTCCATTCTAGCTCCCATAATGTTTGGTTGCTCAGGGGTACAATCGTTGCATTCCCCTTCGCATTCCGCATTAACACGGGTCCTTCAGGTTCCAGCCATTGACTAAAACTAAGAAGAATGGTGTGAGCAACACTAATTATAATAGGAATACAACATAATCAAGAATAAAATTTCACACTTAAGGTCTTATCCTAGGTTATTCGTGGCCATTTCTAAAACACTAAGATTGTGTTCTATGATTAGACTTATCCTTAGGGTTCTTACTAAGGCTTTCACATCCTAGTTTCCAACGGTTGACTATACCTTTCCTCTGATACCAACTATAATGACCCATACATTACATACATTGTTATTACTTCAGAATTGAAGCACACTTATTACATAATAAAACAAAACCAAGAATGGACCGTATAGGTATAGTGTCTTTAGAAATCGGGAAACATAAACAACTGGTTCATAAAGCATCTACTTTTCTTCCCATTTATTTCATCATATCTAGAGTCCCTTTTTGGAATATTCTACTTAATAACCTTCTTCCTGACCTGGGGAAATAAAACATACAAAAGGGTGATCTCAAATGCTCATTAAGGGTAAACAAAAGAAATATAAATCACATCATATACATAAGAACTTAACTTTGGAAATCTTATCCTGCAAAAGATATCATAATATCATAACATGGGATAAATCATAGAAGTGAAATGTAATCCAAATAATCATAACATAAAACCTGAAACTTTGTGGAATACACACATAATCATAGAAAATCATTTCTTATTAGTCAATACTCATTGCCAAGTCTACCTTAGTGGACAAAGTCCATTTCTGAACCGAGTCACCCTCGTTTCAGTCCTGTTTCACTGAAACGGTATAACCTATCGTTCCATCCATGTCTATATCATGATATATATAATCTTTACCCAATGCATTGGAGGGAGATATAGGTCCCACCCATCTCATAATGATTCCATTCTTATGTGTTCCACAAAATCATAAATCATACATCATTGCATAACCCATGTAGTAAAAATGGGATCCTTAAAAAACATGACATCATAAAACAATTAATATAAGATAAAGGAATTCATAAAAAATAATTCCATCACAACATAATCAAATCAATGTAATGATAGGGATAGAATCATAACCCTATATTATCATAGATGGAAAATAATTTTGATAAAACACTTAAACTCCATTCTTGAGGAAAATATCCTTTCTACATCAAAAATTTTTTTCCTCTATTAAAATGGCATACAATTTTAAACTATAATAAGTTGATTAAAAATAAACATGAAAACTTGTAAAGGATTCTTCTTGGAAATAATGTTTTAAAAATCCAATCATGCCGTATAAGTTAAAAAACATTCTTCATACTTTTGTCAGAAAAGTCAAAAAGTACCTCGTATGAAAAACAAAAAAAAAGATTCCTTTCATATCATTTACTAAAAACTCACCGAAGGGTAAAATTGGATTTAAAAAATTTTAGGTGGATGGAAATAATATTACATATTGAGGAAACATGGATTTGGATGATAAAATACACCCCAGTAAATAATAATGTATAAACAATCTCGGATAAAAATGAGATTGTGATATTTCCCTTACCTTAGGTCCGACTTGCTTTGTAAGTGTCCGAACATCCTGTATAATGATTTAAATAATGTTATTGACTTATTAAAGAATCATACATATTTTTATGATATCATATATGGTCATATTCTTAGCTTCTTAGTAGTAATATTAAATTGCTACTTGTTATTCGGGTGTTTATAACTTTTTGTTCTTATGCGTGTTTTATCGAATAAATTCTTATTCTTCTCTCTAGGTTATAGATACCTCATTTCCAGAATTGTATTAGTGTAATATAAATCGTATTCATTAATTCAATTCATTTATATAATCATTATGAAATGAAGATCATGTAGAACGAGTCGCATCACATCGTGGAGACGGTATTCCGTACGTACGCACGAGTGATGATATCGTTCCTATGAACGTGGAATTTTAATGGAGTGTATATGTACAATTTCAGAATCAATATCACTTTATAATAGTCATATATATTCATTATTTACACCATTATAGCCATCCAAGTATGGTGGTGGTGGAAAATAGATTACACCACAGCGTGGAGATGGTATTCCGTACGTACGCACGCGCAGTGATTTCATTTTCCATAGGATGGATAGATGGTTAAATAGGGTTGTTTCTTACTTATAATAACATATCAGTATATGAGTGATACTGATGTTATTACTTCCTAATTAAACAACTAAAGAATAAGAATTTGTATAAGAAATAAATTGGAAAGGATCGGTAATGGATATTACCTCTTCTTTGAAGTGATTCTTTGAGACCTCCTTTTAGAGCACAAAAATTGGACTTTTAAGAAAACCAGGACATATAGGATGTCTCTAGGGAAGTGGAGAGAAGAAAATGGCAGGGTATGGCCGATCTTGAAGACTCAAAGTGGTGTGAGGGAGAGAGGGAGGAGGTGCCCTTTTATAAGGGAGGAGAGGGGCACCTTTGGAATAACACAAAATATTATTTTATTATAAAGTCAAGTTCGGTTTTAAATAGATCCAAATTAATTTATTTCGAGGATAAGGTGGGGATGGGTCTAAATCCTCTCATCCAATATAATTTATGCAAGTTTAGGATCCTATTTTAACCTTATCATTTAGATTTAACGTTAAGTTAAATAATTTTACTTTTACAGTGTCTTCATCTGTTCTTATACTATAAGGTTAATAAAATTACTATATCAAGCCAAAATAACCCCAAGTTGTTTATTATTAATATATATAACCTTATCTAAGTAATTTGGCCGAACCATTGATTTTTAGGAATAAAATAACAATTAATAATTTAATATTTCTTTTAAAAACTATTTTGTGTCAATTTTGACACTATTTAGTAATTGATTTTTGTATAACTCATAACAGAATGATAAGTTCGAACAATATTAATTATATCAATACTAAAATGTCATATTAACCTAGAAAATTAGTGTAATTCATAAAAAGTCTCAAATAATATTTATTTGGGTATTTATAAAATCAATTATGTCAATATTTCATTAATAAGATAATTACTGCATCAACGTTGTGTCATAAATAAATTAAATTATTTAATGTCTAAAAATTACAAATAAAATACCATTATGTAGGAAATCTTATTATATTTCTAATTAATATTTATAGACGAATTTATCTTATTTATAACCGCATATTAAAAACGATTTAGTTATTAAACTTTGATTTTAACTATTTTAACTATTCTTTAAATAAATTAATAATAAATGTCCTAATCTAATACAAGTGGTCCTAAATGTTCATATTTTATTCCTAAGTTTTTTTTGGTCGAATTACACTTTTCCAATAGAATTAGGACATGTGTTAGGGTAATAATAATATCATTTTTACCCTTAATTAACCTATTTACTTTTAACCGTGGTAAAAAAAGTAAAAAGTTACTGTTCACCAAAAAAATATTTTCATCTCATTGAACCACATTTTACTTACTGACATCAACCGCGTCTCTCGGATTTTGGAAATTCCACTCACAGAAGCGGTAAAATTAAGTTCTATGAAAAATTTAGTTTTTTTAACAGCCACTTAGTAGTTTCACTATTCATCAAAAATTTAAAGTTTTTAGAAAAATACCAAAATTTCACCCTAGGCTAATTTCGATATTCCGAGTTCAAAAATGAAGTCAATTTTGAAAAATAAAATTTATAAAATTTCAAAAAGTGGTTATTAACATTCATAACGGCTAGTTTTAATAATATTTTAATAGAATATCATTGTTTAGTGCAACTCGGTATTGCGTATGACGCAAGCTATCGAGGAAGGTCGCGATTTCGTGTAAAGCAAGCCAAGATTGTGTTGTGTGTATAAAAATATTTCTTTGATGATTTATATAACATAAAAGTATCGGGTGTTACACTTCCCAGATTTGGGATTTATGCCTTTTGTTCTAGTCACCATCCCCTGTAATATGGATGTCCATCTTGGGATAGTCAGGGCACAGGCCCCGAGGACGGGTTGTGACAAATTGGTATCAAAGAAGTCGTTTCTACTACATAACACATGACTATGATAATTCAATTCTATGAATCAATGGTATTAAGAGTATTTTGTGTAGTTTTAAGTCTATGGTGTTCAGTTTTTATGCAGCGGTCGACGTATCCATACACCGGGTCCCTGACTTCTGATTTCTGAGTCAGTGCATGAAAAAATTGATTGCATGTGTGTTTCCTTTTAAAAAGGTTTCTTGGTGATTACTTTGTGTTAGCTCACTAGGTATATTGTTTAAACTGTATCACACCTATTCCTTATCATGATGGCCCCATGAAGGTATCCATATAGGGTTCCGAGTTACATATGAGATGGTAGACCACCGAGTGATGAGGCCTCGGTGCAGGGCCCCATCACAACAGAGGCACCATCGGTACCACTACCAGCTGGGCCACCTATACCACCAGCTCCAGCAGTAGGTAGTGCACACTACCTGAGTGCATTGCACGAGTTCTAGTGACAGAGGCCGCCTAGGTTCCACAGAGAGACGGACCCCCAGTCAGCTGAGGGTTGGCCTGTGGCTATCGTTAGAGTTTTCATATTAGTACGGACACTAGATGACCTCATGGTGATCTTTGACGCAAGTCTCCTGCATGCAGCGACATGAAGATGGTGGAGCCTGATGCTCTAGGTTCATGACGAGGAATCAATACTATGGAAAAACTTTGAGATCCTGTTCTGAGAAGATTTTATACCAACCACCCTAAGTGCAGTGCAGATTCAAAAGTTTATTCATCTGCAGTAGGGGGTGCTGGAGAGAGCTCTTCTAGTGTAGATTTTTCTCACTGAGCAGTCACCAGTGGCGAGACCCTCCACAGGACGACACGTAGTGGAGTCTTCTGCAGCCTGTTGTAGAAAGTTTATCCAGATGTCCAAGAAGACCAGGTCATCATGTGGTCGACATCAGGATAGAAGTTCGGTTTTGTAGGGCACACGAAATAGAGCTAGTCGTACGAGGAGCAGGCAGTGCTATGCATGTGACAGGCAGCGTCACATGGCATGAGACTGCCCAACCCACCCTGAAGATGAGCAATTGGGCATAGAGAGACCTCCCAGGCAGAGGAATAGGTTTGACCGTGGTGGTCCACCGGGAGCAGGCGGACGTGGCAAAATATTCTTCCGTGCAGTAGGTGGTGGACAATGTTTCGAGGCCCCACCACCACCACAACCAGGAAGTCCACCCCAATCACAAGGAACAAGTGGACGTGGGATAGCTAAGCTTCATGCAGCTGATGCCTATTACCATAGTGATCCGGGAGCAGATGTACATTAGAGGGACTAGCTCCAGGCATAGAGCCTTTTGTTCATGAGGCCTCTAGCTTTGTTCATATCTCTGTTTGTGGTTGATTTGTGTCTTTGTACTTTGAGATTCAGTAATAAAAGACACGTGTCCGTGTTATTCATTCTTTCCTACCTTTTTTTAAGGTTTACACTAAGAGGTTCCGGTTAAAACCGTTGACTTGACCCACACATTCGTGATTCCTACTGGATGAGACCTAGTGACCACACACTACTGCCGATAGTGTGACTCAACCCTTGGAGGTGAGAGTAATGGTTGGATCTCTTTGTAGTAGGGTCGAGGCCTTAAAACATCATCCATGGAATAAAATAGTACCATTCATGTTAGGATATCTTGTATTACGCAAAGAACATGGTTCATCCAGTGGATGAGACCAGATATCTCTTCTAAGCAAAGGAGAAATCTTTGGAGCTCTTGTAGGACGTAATCCATGAAGGGTGTAGTCGATTTTCTTATAAATGTCTAGTCACACCCATAGTTTGTTGAGCGAACAGTTTACGGTTTACTCTAATCTCAAAAGTCTCATTTCTGTATTCTCATAGAAGGACCTAGACCTAAGATAGTGGTGATGGTTCGAGTTATTCCATAACTATGACTTTGAGGTTGTCTATACTCCTGGGAAGGGTAAAGTTGTCACAGATTCTCTCAGTATGAGATCAGGCATTTAGCTGTTAGGAGAGGCGACGAAACAGCTAGCCATATTGTAGATATCCTTTGTGGATAGAGATGGAGTAGCCTTTCTACAGTCTCTCATAGTCACTCCTCCACTACATTAGTGGGTTAGGGAGGCACAACGTGGAGACGTTGGTTGTGAAATTTTATGCACTCAGATATCCTCTGGTCAGGCACCTGATGGGTTTCCGGATGGTGGGGAGCACATCATCCTCTTCAGAAAACGTACCATGGTACCTGTTGCACTACAGGAGGAGGTGTTAAGGGAGTTTCACACTTCCCCTCCAGCGGTACATCCAAGAGCGGATGAAGAATGAACAGATCAGACATATGTCTTATGCTAATAGGTGACGAAGACCACTGGAGTTCGAGGATGGCGACAACGTCTTCTTACGGGTCCCACCACGATGAGGTCTACGAAGATTTGGCCGAGGCAGCAAGTTGACTCCACGATTCCTCAGACCATTCCAGGTCCTCAGCAAGGTAGGCGGGGTGGCTTAACACCTGACCCTTCACCTCAGTTACATCAGGTACACGACCTCTTCCACGTATCTCAGTTGAGAAGATACGTGTATGACCTGACCCACATCATCAATAACAGGGAGCTGGACATCGATGATGGGGAGACATTCACGGAGGTCTCGATGGAGATTGAGGATCGACAGGGGAGTTTCATACATGGATGGTCGATTCCTATGGTGCGCATTCGCTGGCAGTACGGGAACCTCCAAGAGATCACTTGGAAGTGGGAGGCTCAGATGCGTGCTCCGTACCACCATTTATTCTCCTAGTGTGTGTTGTAGCTTTACGAGAACGTAATGCCCTGAGATGGGGGTAATTTAAAGACATGGAAATTTAAAGGAAATTATTTTCATAAATACTTTATATTTTTACGAGTTCTCAGATTTTGATGGCGCTTGATTCCGAGGCCCGGTGTTCCCGGAATCTATTTCTGAAGTTTTGTTCGGGTACGTTCAGTAAACGTACATGCGGGTTTTACTATCTTTTGAACCGGTTATCAGAATTGAATTCTGAGGGCACTAATGAAATCTCTTCATTGGTATTCTCTTAAGGGGGCCGTTACTGTAGTTCTGTTTGGTCAATAGTATATGTTTTAATTTGGGGATTCGTAACAAATTAAAATAAAATTGTGGTGTTACATTATGTGTACTTGATTTTATTTAATTTATTATGAGGTGGTTATTTTTAAAAATGGTAAGATAGATGTGGGGCCACACCCACATAACCTCCCACGTGTGGGTAATGTGTGGTAGGGCCCACATGATCCCCTATCCCTTCAACATTCCTTAAACACCCCATTAACACCCCTATATTTAATTTGACAATAACTATCATTTATTATGGTGGAGCCTCTCCACCTCCCACCCATTGAATGTGGCAACCTATCTAATTAATATCTTCATTAATTAATTGGAAGCTCTTTAGAATCAATTTTAATTACATAGAAAATCTATTAAAAATTGGGGAGCCTTAATATTATATTGTCTTGGAAAATATTTGGTGGTGGAGCTTTTGGAGATTTGGAGGAGATCTTCATCCTTCACCAATGAAGAACATGTGGGACGAAATCCTCTCGAAGACCGAGGAAAGAATGTGAGGCGATGATCACGAGGAATTATATCATTCTTATTCTTCCTCCATGTCAATAGATGAGATTCCTCTTGTGAGGAATCATCGACTATGATTCCTCCTTGGATGCACCCCGATGTCAACTAATCGATGTCGATTTCGGATCCTCTTCCAGCAACACAGAAAAGCTAGCATCAAAATCATGGTAGTGGGTTTGATATAATTTTATTTGAATTAAATTATATTCAATCCATAGTGAATGCTTTTATTGTCTTAGGCCATTTGATAACTCCGAACACAGAGGGCGCGGGCAGAACGAACACGGCCCGATGACCCTGTGATGGATCTTGAATTTTTTTGGCGGCAAAATGGGAGGTGGTGGTGACCAGAGGAGGCGGTGAATGAGGTGGCGGCGACCGGAGGCTGTAGCCACACACTGTCTTCATGGAGGAAATAGCTGTGCACATTCGCGGGCTGCTCGATGGAAAAACCAGCCGGCAGGAGGTTGGTCGGGCTGGGAAGACCCCACGACACCCTCTTGGTGCCGCGTTGCATAAGAGACGTGTCCCACTTCTGTGGGCCGCTCTGAGGACGAATCATCCGACAGGAAGTATGGTGGGATGGGAATATAGAACGACGCCCTCCTAGAGTGAATATGGGGAAACAACGGCCGCTCGTGCAGGCCTATCGCACTGAAGGATAGGAGGGTGGCGCCACTTGACGCGGCCGTTTCGGAAAATCGGGGGTCATGCCCCCGTAGTCTGCTCGTTGAACTGGCCGAGCCACGCTAGCCGGGTCGGGCCGTGCCAGCCGGTCGGGGCCACGCCAGCCGGGCTGGTCCATGTCAGATGTTTTGGGCTGCGCCCCACCAGGCCGGGCGACAGCCGTCGGGCCGGGCCACACCATACTTGGCCGGACCCGGACCCGGGTCGGGTCGGATCGGACCAAAACCCCCCCTCTTCGGAAAAATTTAAGTTTTTCACTCATATCATGATCTAGGGACCTCCGAATGATGTACTGTCAGTTGTGTAGGATTCATGGATCAAGACGGTTGATTTGATATATTACACTCAGGGTTTTGGTGAATTTTGGGTATGACCGGGTTGGTTAGAACTCGAAACCAATCGGGCCCTTGGAGCGGAAACACTTATAACATAAGGATCGGACATCTGATTGACGTGCCGTCAACTACGATAGATTAATTTTGATGAGATAGTATTTTTGGAATACTCTAAATGGGATTTGATTGAGATTGGAGTATGACCGGGTTAGATTGTACGTGAAATCCAACCTGTCCATTGGAACGGAAAGGCTAATAACTCTCAGACCGAGCGTCTGATTGACGCGCTATCTGTCATGTTGGGTTCCTTATGATGATACTGAACTTTGGGATACATAAACTCAGGACTTTGTGATATTTTCTTAATTGAACCCACTTTTCTTGTGGAGCATACCCCACAGAATCGAGTGTGCTCTGTGCGGGAACCCTAGAGTTGGTTGCGACTACGACGTTTACCATACAAGGATCTTTCGTGTGTTCGACGACGAAGATTAACGTACTAGGATTTTCCATGGGTTCAAAGAGGATTTTTACCATTCTAGGATCCTCTGGGGGATTGACAATGACCTTTACCATACTAGGATCCTCCATGGCTTCGATGATGACGTTTACCATACTAGGATCCTCTGTGGGTTCGACGATGACATTTACCGTACTGGGATCCTTCGGGGGTTCAACGACCACAACTACCATATTAGGATCATCCGTGGGTTTGATGATGACGACATCTACCATACTTGGATCCTATATGGGTTTGATGATGATGAATACTGTACTAGGATCCTCTATGGCTTCGACGATGATGTCTACCATACTGGAATCCTCCTTGGGTTGACGGTTTTGACTTCAGTACTGGGATCCCCCATGGGTTCGACAGTGATGACTTCTGTACTTGTATCCTGAGTGGGTTCGACAGAGTATCTGGTGTTTTATCCTTAGTGGGTCCAATAGCTTAGCTGGTCTAGTATCATATATGGGTCTGAACGCTTAGATGAATCAGTGACTACATCTGACCATCTCAATCATTATGCAGAATATGTATACCTATGTGAGCTTAGTCTTGGAATTCAATCATTATAATCTATCTGATTGATTTTTTTCCTGTGTGTAATAGGTTCTTCTTGGGCTCGTGAGTTGGAGAAAAACTGAGATTGATAACTTAGGTAAATGTATCGGCATATACCTAAGTAGGGTTTTTTGATACTTCGTGATTGTATCTTTTTTTATGTGGTTTATCCTTCTTGGATTCTGGGAGACCGCCAGGTGACTCAGTGTCTTTCCAAAGTACCATTATACTCACCCCGACACGAGCTATGCTCGTACATTTTTGTGTTGGATGCAGATGACAGACAGTGTTAACGGAGGCCGAGAGCGATCCAGGACCAGTTGGTACCCGGAAGAGGACCACACGACGTGATGGTACATGGAGCAGACCGATAGACATGGAATACTGTGTGGAAATCTGTACCTAACCTTTAGGTGGGATACTCGGGGAACATTCCAGGAGCTTCCCTTTTTAGTTGTTGTCCCTTTTTCAGTTGTACTTATTTTCTGTTGTACCTGTACTTTACTACTGGGCTTGTATTTCTGGCCCCTTTTACTATCAGCACTTATTTTTTTATATAGTTTTCACATAGTGATTTTCTTCCAGCTTACTCTATTTTTGTGTGTGTTATTACTTTAAAGACAATGCATTCTCAGCATTGGGATTTACGACTTTGGTGCTAGTCGCCCACCCCTGGCCTATGGAAGGCTAGCATGGGGTAGTCATGGCATGGGCCTCAAGGATGGGTCGTGAAAAAACATAATCTCGTGGTCCCCAGCATCATCATCATAGTTTAGTTTTTTTTTCACCAGAAAACATGATATGTGAACATGGAAAAATCCACTCAGGATCCCCAGTATTCAACTACACGTTCTCACACAAAGATATCAAGGTTTCAATTAAGCGCTCAATCACGTTACACTTATTATCAAATACAATTTTCACATGAATCCTTTATTACCCAATCATCTACACACAAATATTATGCAAATAGGAATCACATTTCTTTAACAGATCATCAAATCTCTTAAAATATTAATAGAACAATTTCAAGAAGTATAATGAGGATTTCACATAAAATACATTAATCATTTATCTTTTAAGGACACAAACGCACCATCAACCAATCAAAACAGATTTGGTATCCCCAAAACCATTTAATAAATAAATTTCCTGGACCATAATGTGTGTCCAAATGATACAACATGATGTACACATGAGAACCATTTTTAGTAGAAAACATCCAAATAGGCTTTAATAATTCTTCACAAGAATAAAATTTCTAATAATAACAAATTCCAATATTTAAAAAATATGTGTTAAAAACCAATATAAGGGAAAAAAAATTATTAAACCCTTAAAAAACTCATGTTACACATTCAAAATCCATCCATTACAATAAAAGTGCCATACATTCAATTTAACAATAATACATTCCAAGAAAACCCAGAAAATGATAGTCAAATCATTGTAGAACTAAAAACCAGATTGTAACCCACAGAGGGAACCAAATAAAAGTGATTCATAAGCTTCCAAAATATTTTATAAGCCAAAAAAATCATTTGATATCAATTTGAGCATAAAATATCAGACTAGGAACTTTCTTGAAAATGATGCATGCGACAATTAAAAAATTCTATTTAACACTAAAAAGGTTATAAACATAATTTTTCATGAAATAATTTTATTAAAATTGCTAAACTATGTTCTAATAATTATAATTCTGGTGTAAAAGAAAATGGATAATTTAAGAAAACTCTTAGTGTACACAATTTAACCAAAACAACACAATTTTCAAAAAACAAGTCATCAACACCCCATAAAGAACCATCAATAATTAAAACATAGAGGGAAAGACAATAAATATCATAAATATGTGGTTTAAAAATCCTGGAACATGTGAATCAAGAATTATATTGGTAGTTCTTGGAAGAAACAACCTCGAAACCATGGACGAATGGAAACACAATCCCAGAAACCTCCCACGAGGGTTTACAAAACCTATATCAATGATGGCCTACCCTATAATAATGAAAACCCCATAAAATTACACAGATAATAGAACCCTATATAGTTCATGAATAGGGAGTAAGAGAGAGCTATGAAATAATGGAAGGAGGAGGAGGGAGGAGAAGAAATTAGAAAGAAACTCACCTTGAAAACTATTGAACTCTTCATATTCCAATAGATCCAAACTCATAGAGGATATATAATAACATTGAACAAAATAGAGAATCTCCTTAGGTTTGTAAGAACTAGGTATTGATGATTTTGGGGGAAAAGAGAAAAAAATGAATTATTCATGAAAGAAACAATTTATCTTACCAAATTTGTTTGATTTGGGAATCCTTAGGGAACATCTCCCAAATCCGCTAATAATATGAGCTCTAAAGAGGGAAAATGTAACATACAGGGTGAAAATAAGGATTTTTGGCTCGACTGAGAAATTAAATCACAAAAATATATTAAAAATGAATATGATATAAAAGAAACAAATTAATTTTTTAAAACCAGAAATGGGACCCTGTGTTGGCCCAATAACTATATAAATAACATAAATCCACTATGATTATAAATATAAAATTAGTCCAAATAGATATGGGGGTGGGAATAGGTTATAGGTGGATAATTGGTAATTAGAATTACTAAAAATGATGAAAAAGGAAGGAGTTATAAAAGAAATACATATTGTTTTTAAATATAGAAATTGGTTCACTGTTTTCCCAAATAATGAGGTAGCCACCACTTTCTCAGAAAACTCCCATAAAACAATAGGGAACCAAGGGTAGGATAATTAGACATATATTTCAGTTCATAAATAAAAATTTAACTCCCCAAATCCCTATGAAAAGGATCAGTATTTCCAATGTACTATATCCAAACCAAGACAAGAAAAAAAGGGTTTGTAAATAAAAATGGTTTAGGAATGAGTTAATAACATGATTAAAATCACTATAAAAGAGGTTAAATATGAACAACCAAAGGAGAGTGTGATGTAATTAATATCATGTTAGGGTCATTTTATATATGTTATTATAATTCTATGAAACTAATTTCTTTTATATGTGTTATATAATTCCCTTAACATTTAATATCCTAAATACATCATTATTCATGATATTTTATAGTTCAGTTCTATTTATTTAAATGTTATTCTAATTTAAATTTACGAAGTGGTAAACATATTTTAGAATATATTTCATTCCATTGGGTTATATTATTTCAATGTTATCATTTAAAATATGTGATTTTGTGTATTATTAATTTTGATTACCTATTATGGTGTTTCCACTTTTTAATGTGGATTTTCATTTGACACACATAATAGATTCATTTATTAATTCTCATTATAACGATAAGATCATTTACGAGTTTATTTCACAATCTCATTGTAATCATGATTATTTACTCTTGAATTTTATTTATCGGATATTATTTGATCATTATATAATAAACCCTTTAAATTTACCTTCCAATGGTAAATAATGATCCATATCATGTGATAGAATCATTTGTTGACTCTTTGTTACACAAAATTATCAAGAAAATATTTTAACATTTTAAGAATTACTTTTTCTCTTTAGTAGAGAATATATTAGTCTACAAAACCATGTATTTTAAAATAATTTATAAAATTATACATTAACCATTTTAATATTATTTATTATAATAAATTCTTACCCATTTTTTCATTTTAAAAAATATTTAAATGGAACCATCTTACCATGTTCCAATCAACTATCTTTTTATTATTATAAACCTTTAAAAATAATTTAGATTATGTAATGTAGAAAGTTACATGACCATCGTTCCATTAGATGTTCATTTTCTTTTTTCCATTATAATTATTAAATTAATAATTTTTTAAATATTCTTGTAATTTATTATTATATTAAAATACTTTTAATAAAAAGAAATTTAAACAAATTTTATGATATAAAAAGTTTTTTAAAAAAATAAATACAATATTATTCTGAATAATTTGTTTGATGATGTTTTAATGGTATTTATATTTATCAATTAACTCAACCCTTTATTTTAAAAATACTCCAATATGGATATGTTGTTTTGATACCATACTTATTCTTCATGTGGATTGTTTACTAAGGGATCCATTCACATTCTTTAATCCATTTTTAATGTCTATAACATTATTACTAAATGATAACTTTACTATGATAATTAGTAATAAAATTTCCCCTAAATATCAATATTATTTATCATTGATATGATTATTTCCTAAAATGTATGCCATTTTTACATTTATTTGTTTAATTTAAATGTAAGGGTTTTTTCATGAGAAAATTATAATAATCATGTATCCTTTACTCAATATTATTATTTGATTTTATGATATATTTATTCATGAATTAAGCTGATAATTTGATATATGTGAATTAATTTTTTCCTATAGTGATAGCTGGGGAATTGAATTATATTGCCCCTTGATTCATCAATAGGTCTCATGAGAAAAATAAATTGATGGAACATTCAAAAATTATTTACCATTAGTTTGAATTTTAATTTAAAGGGTCATGATTGTAGAGGTATCATGTTTCTGTGATGTTATATTCAAAAAATATGAATTACATTCATTTATTTTTCAGTTATTATTATCTGTGATATTAACACTATTACAAAATATATAGATTCATTTTATACTCATTCAACTGATTAAATGAAATGTCTTTTTAGTTATTTACCTTAATATATTAATTATTTCTTATCATTCCATTACATTCAATATAATTATATTTCATGTGTCATTAGTTATTTAAGTATACATATTTATTATGACTTATCCCCTTATTTAAATAGAATGAGTATTAAATTCATTATAAAACCATATTAATTTTTTATATATAATGTCTACATAGATTGTACATAACCATTACATTGTATTTTATTTCACCCTTGTTTTATTTCATTTGATTGAAATCTAGGATGTGTACTATGTTCAGAATTATGGGAAATTCTAGAGATAATAACCTTATTGACACAAATAAATTATGTTACATTATATGTATTTAAATTAAATGTACGTATCATGTTTATATCTAGACTACTATGACTAAAAAACTGATCAGTACTTTGGGATTTGATTACTTGTATCTAATTCGAATGTAATAATGTACATTATAGTATCTAGGCATATGGGTTTGGATTTACTACACATAATGCATCAAAGAAGAGAGAAACGAATCTCTATAAAAATTAATGTGATCGAGATAATAACTGTTAAAATATTCAATGACCAATGTGTTAATAATTATTGAATAAAAACTAAATAAAATTCCATCAAATAACGTGAAAATGTTTTGTATATGTAAATGGATGGTATAATGCAATAATACTACAATGAAAATGGAAGCATTCACATGACACGAGGAAGTCGAATAAATCTATTTCCAAAGTATCAATTTAATATTATAAATTTGGTAAAAATGAGTGTTATGAAAAATTATGTCCAAGGTGGAAATGCCATGTGTGGGATTAAAAAGAATGTATAGATAAATTTTTATCAATGGTGAATAGAATTATAGTAAAAGTAGTGGAAAGTTCATATAACATATTAAACGCAAATAATATATTTTGGAAAGGGTTTTTATATAATGGAATATTATGACAGGACTCACACTTTTGTTCATATAATGTAGCTATTAAGGGATAATATATAAAACCTATTGGAATCCTCATGTATTAATCATGTTTTAATGATCAAAAATCCTATTACTGTTAATTAATCTCAATCTTAATTTAACATCTTGTTAATTCTCTCCAATCTCAATAATAACTACACATTAATGATATCAAATAATATTGATGTTAATTACTATTTTTTATTTACAAGTCTTCTGCATTATCACAAATCTCACTTATTTTATCAAGCCTTTATATTTGTATTTTAACTTATCATACTATCTAAATGTTATTCTTAATCCATATTCTTCATATTAATATTTAAGTATAAATACATATATTTTTACAATTATAGAGACATCATGATGTTTGACACAGTACGACAGACTGAGTGCATGACACAGTCACAGTCAGACAGACACCGTGAAGGACACACCGTGACCCAGACACTGTGAAGGACAAACCGTGATTCAGACACCATGAATGAAACACCGTGACCAAGACACCGTGAATGACACACCATGACCCAGACCTCGTGAAGCACATACCGTGAACCACATACCATGAAGCACATTCCGTGAAGAAGACACAGTTTACATAATCATAATGGCTACGTTTCTTAACATTTTTTCAATAATAATTAAATAATGCTAACAGTCAAATTTGATGTTTGTAATGCAATTAATGATAATTAATGATAGTTCTTGGTATTTTAGGAAATTGTATCTCATACCTATGAAAAGGGAATCATTCCACCTCCCAGAACGTGTGGAATATAAGGAAGATTGAGCTGCAGTACATGTGCGCAAGTGTGATGATACGACAAGAGGAACTGACAAACGCCCGAGTGCACTGTTCTTAACTAGAAGAACAGTCCAAATAAATATGTAGATTTCAAGAATTTCAATGAACTCTCATGAGTGAAATCCAACACTACTGAATAACACATGACGAATCAAGAGATCATTCTCACTGGTGGACCACAAGATGAACCACGAAACATTATTTTTCAACAGAAAAAGCAGAGGACTCACAAGCATTTCTGGTGAATCCAACAAGTCCATAGTTGAATTCATAATCACTATAGATTTATAAAATCTTATCTTTTCTCTCTAAGTTGTTTTTTTATTTACTTTCGAGCAGTGTGGTGTACTCTGTATATCTCACACACACACACTATCTCTTGCACTGAACTGGAGGATATCAAAATTCTCATTCCAAAACACTTAACTCTTGTTTACCCACAACAACTGCGGAAGATATCTTTATTTGGCCTGGACATTGTTTTTTTTTCACGAAGAACTGTGGTAGAGGTCCCTATGTGGCCTGGCCAGTTCTGAAAACTGTTGTTAAGCCCGATCCAGGGTGTGGATCAAATTTATAGAAATTTGAGATGACTAACTCTCAGCTTGAGACTAAACCTCTTGTTATATCTACTATGCATCTTTAGTTTATCTTTAATGTATACTACATATATCTTTTATAATTCACTGATGTTACTTTTGAATACAAAACCATTTTAAAGTGACTTTTATACTTAAATTAGAAAGTGTTTACACTTATTGCAATAAAATCTACATGAAGCTGCTCCAGATGAGGTTAAGGGCTAAGAGTTTCCACTGTACCACTTATTTTCAGAATTGGATGCTTGAGAGGGTATGGCTATGGCCATCGGTACCAGGCCCATGCAATTTTTCACGGGACAGCTAGCTGATCAGCAGTGGATGGTGGAAGATGAATTTCATATTTTGATATCGGGAGGGGATTTTTTCATGTAGTATGTGTTATTTGTTCTTGGACTTTTGGACTGTTCATATCCTTATGACTTGTTTATGTATTTGATTTCATGACAGTTTTCCCCTTTACCCATAAAAGGGAGTCTATCTAAATAAAAAAATTAATTTTCAGTCATTTTACACTTATTGTAAATCAGTAGGTTAGTTTCAAAAGATAGTTTAATATTATGGTTAAATTAACCGAGACCTAATCAAACTATGAGAAGCTAAGTGAACATTTACAATATGAATAAATTCACTATAGTTTAACATGCTTTATAAATTGGAGGATTTTAATAGAAAATATTTTAAAATAAATTTTAATTGGAACTCAATTCACCCCCCACTCTTGAGTATACACTCCAACCAACATTTGGTATCAGAGGTTGTTGTTTTTCAAAGATTTCAAAATAATTTGTTTTTAAACTGTGATTTTAGTTGCATCTTTAAAGGTCTTAAATTTCTGTTATTTCTAAATTTTATCTCTTGAAAATTTATCTTCTAAAATCTAGCTATGGTCAATAGACTAGAGGGTACTACTACTGACCGGCCACCTTTTTATAATGTTAAAAACTATCCCCAGTGGAAGCATAAAATGAAAATTCATTTGGAAAGTATGGGATTTTATATTTGGACTTCTATAGAGTCTCAATATAAAATTCCAGAAACTGAAAGAACAACTTGGGATGAACTCACAAAGACTGCTTACAATAATAATTTTAAAGTTATGAATGCCCTAATCTATGCTTTAAGAGATAAATAATTCAATAGCATATCAACCTGTAAAACTTCTTTTGAAATATGGAATACCTTGGGTGTTTCTCAGAAGGTAACAACCAATGTTAAAGAATTTTGATTAAATAAATATAATATTAAATATGATAATTTTAAAATGAAAACTGATGAAACCATTTCTGATGTGTATCTCAGGTTCAATGAGATAGTAAATATAATGAATTCACTTGGAAATGTTATTCAATTAAAGGAACAAATTATGTGTATATTGAGGTGTCTACAAGACCGATGGAGAGGCACATCTGTTTCAATCAGAGAGTCATGTGACATTGGATCTCTACCTATCAAAGAGGTGATTGGTAAGCTTATGATGTATGAGGAATAACTCAAGGTGAATACAGAGGAAAATGATGAACCAAAAAGGAAATTAGTGGCTTTCAAGACTACTGATTCAAATAGAAAGGACAATGAAAAAGCTCAAATAAAAACTGACAGTTCAATAAGTGAATGTTCAGACTCTGATAGTGATGCTGAAATGGCTCAAATAGCCAGAAGGTTTAAGAAATTTTATAGGAAGAAGAAATTTTTCAGAAAATCAAATTACAAGGGAATGTAAGACAATATGGGACATTGGAATAAGGACTAGAAAAATCCAGATAAAAGTGATGAAGTTTTTTCTACGAGTGCAAAAGAAAAGGACACATTAAGGCAGACTGCCCAAAGCTAAAATACAAGAAGCAATATGATTATAATGACATTAAGTACATGAAAGATATAAAGGATACCTGGAGTGCTTCTAAATATATCACAAGTGAATATGAAATTTCTGATTCTGAAATGAAACGTGCTAGCATGTGTTTCTTGACAAACACATCTGAGGTAACCTTAAATACTCTTGATTTAAATTCCTATTATTCTGAAACTGAATCCGATTTGGATTCTGAAAACATGACTAGTGAGGAATTATTTGAATATTGTAATATGCTGGAAGAGACATGAAATTTACATAAAGATAAATACAAATCATTGAAGAAACATCATGGTATCACTACAACTTTTAAAACTAAACATACTATTGAAAAGGAGAAAAATGCTCAACTTTTAAAGGAAAACACCGAACTGAAAATGTCAAATGAAAACCTCATAAAGGACTTAGAGAAGTTCACAAATGGAAATGCCACTCTTACTCAATTTCTAGGAATGAATGTGAAACCTAAATACACTTCTGGAATAGGCTACAAACCTGGACAGAGACAGATTACTAAGAATATATTTATTCCTAAATCTGGATAGAATACATCAAATTATAGTTCTAGACATTAATATGATTCAATTAGTTATTCACATAGTTATAAATCAAATAGTGTTTATCTCACAAACTCTTTTGATTCTGTAAATTATATGACACCCATAAGATAAATTTGGGTACCAAAATCAATGATTGCTAACCTTTCTGGACCCAAGACAATCTAGGTACCAAAAACATATTATATCTAAAATTGTTTTGTAGGAATCCTTCTTGAATAGTTCCCACAAAAAGACATGGTATTTGGACAATGGATGTTCAAGAAATATGTCTGGGGATTACTCATGCTTCAAGAGTTTAATAAAGGTTGATGGAGGCTATGTCACCTTTGGTGATAATTATAAAAGAAAGATCATCAGACTAGGCCAAATTGGTAACAGTAATTCAGTTTTAATTTCTATAGTTTTATTTGTTGATGGACTTAAATATAATATGTTAAGTATTTCCCAATTGTGTGATGATGGTTTTAATGTCATGTTTTAAAATGCTTCATGTAATGTTTTTAATTCTAAAAATGTTTTAGTATTTTTTGCTTTCGGAAATGAGAATATTTATGTTGTTGATCGGAATTCTCTAGCTAAGACCAATTCTACTTGAATAAATTCTATTCATAAAGAGTCTTGGTTATGGCATAAAAGATTAGGACACTATAATATACACTCACATAGAAAACTAACTAGGAAGAGCTCAGTTAGAGACTTAACCAAACATGAGTTTCTAAATGACAAAGTGTGTAATCCCTGTCAAAAGGGAAAGCAACAGAAAATCTCTTTCAAACCAAAGAAAGAGGTTTCAACTTCTCAACCACTCGAGTTGGTTCACATGGACTTGTTTGGACCATCAATAGTTTCTAGTTTGAATGGGACGCACTATGTCTATGTCTTAGTATATAACTTTTCTAGATATACATTGGTATACTTCTTAGCTCACAAAAGTGATTTTTGTTCTTAATTTGTTAAATACTCCAAATCTGTAGAAAATATTAGTGGACTTAAGATTAAAACATTGAGAAGTGATCATGGCTGTGAGTTTGAAAATCAAGACTTTGAATCATATTGCTCACACAATGGCTATAATCATAACTTTTCTGCTCCTAGGACACCCCAGCAGAATGGTTTAGTAGAAAGAAGGAATAGAACCCTGCAAGAAATTGCAAGAACTATTCTAAATAAGTATGACCTACCTATTTACTTTTTGGCTGAAGCTGTGAATACAACTTTTTATATCATTAATAGAGTATTAGTCATACTTTTTCTCAAAAAGACCCCTTATGAAATTTAGAACAATACAAAACCTAGTGTTAGTTACTTTAGAGTCTTTTGTTGTAAAGTATTTATTCTCAATAAAAAGGATAGTCTGGACAAGTTTTCTTCTAAGAGTTATGAAGGAATCTTTTTAGGATATTCTATAACTAGTAAAGCCTATATTGTTTTCAATAAGATAACCAAGTTTGTTGAAGAATATGTTCACATAAAATATGATGAAACTGATCCACCTGAGTCTAAAACCTCTCTTGAAAATCTTGAAGAATATTTATATGTTCTGAACCTTAATGAAAAAATCAATGAACCTATTGTAAAGATAACCAATTCGGGAAATATTTCAGAATCTTCTCCTAAAGAACATGAACCCAAAAATGAACCTGAAATTTCTAGTCCTACATTTACTAGATCAACTAGAATTCTATAGAATCGTCCTTTAGATTCTATTGTAGGAAATCTGGATAGAGGGATAGAGACTAGAGCTTCTCTTAGAAATCAGGTCGAACATCAATCCTTCTTGTCATAGCTTGAACCTAAAAACATTTATGAAGCTATTAATGATGAATTTTGGGTAATTTCTATCCAATATGAATTCAATCAGTTTGAAAGAAATAATGTTTGTAAACTAGTAGAAAGACCTAAGGACACATATACCATAGGCACTAAATGGGTGTTTAGAAATAAAGTAGATGAATCTGGAAATATAGTTAGAAAAAAGTCTATATTAGTTGCACAAGGCTATAGTCAAGAGGAAGGAAACGACTATGAGGAGACTTTTTTTCTTGTATCCAGATTAGAATCCATTAGGAATTTACTTGCTTATGTAGCACATCTATATTTCAAACTATACCAAATGGATATCATGAGTGCATTCTTAAATGGATATATTTTTTAGGATGTTTTTCTTGAACAACCACCTGGATTTTCAAACCCTCATTTTCTAAATCATATTTTCAAATTATCAAAAACTTTATATGGTTTAAAGCAAGCTCCAATAACATTGTGTGATCGATTAAGTACTTTTCTAATTTCAAAAGGTTTCACAAAAGGAATATCTGATCCTACTCTTTTTATAAAACGTATTTATAATGAGTATTTAGTTGTAAAAATTTATATATATGATATTATTTTTTGATCTTAAAGAACATTCCTACGTAATAATTTTTCTAAAATGTTGCAAAATGAATTTGAGATGTGTTTAATGGGAGAACACAAATTTTTCCAAGGATTTAAAATCTTTCAAAATGATGATGGAATTATTTTAACTCAAAGTATATATACTAGAGATCTTTTAAACCATTTTGGATTGGATAGCACAAAAAGTAGTGAAACTACAATGAGTACCATCTATAAGTTGGATCTTGATAAAGATGGTAAATCTGTTGATCAAACCACTTATAGAGGAATGATTGGAAGTGTACTCTTCTTGACTGCTAGCCATCCTGATATTATGTTTAGTGTGTGTATGTGTGCTCTTTTTCAAGCAAACCCTAAAGAGTAACATTTAAATGCTGTAAAGGGAATTTTCAAATACCACAAGAATACTCCCAATTTAGGATTGTTCTATCCAAAGGGACAATAATTTGAATTAGTTAGTTATTCTAATGCTGATTTTTCTGGATATAAGTTAGATAGAAAAATCACCTCTAGAACGTGTCACCTTTTAGGCAAGTCACTAGTATCATGGTGTAGTATGAAACAAAATTTTGTTGCATTATCTATTGCAGAAGTTGAATACATAGCTACTGGCAGTTGTTGTGCACAAATTTTGTGGATGAAACACACATTTCTAGAATATGGATATCAATTCAGACATGTACCAATAAATTGTGATTACACAAGTTCTATTATCATTTCTAATAATCCTGTTTCACATTATAGTCAAAACATATTGATGTATGGCATCAATTTTCGAGGGATCATTATCAAAAAGAGATATCACTTTAGAATTCTTTGGTACTGAATATCAACTTGCTGATATATTCACTAAACCATTCAATTATGAGAGATTATACTACATCATACATGATCTTGGCATGATTAATCATAAATAGATATATTACTATATTAATGTTTAATACTTTACTGTATTTTAATTTATTGTTTCATTTTCACTGTTTTATAGTTACTATTTCATTCTTACAGTCTCACAGTTTAACACCTCGTACTCACAGACTGTCACCTCACTGTCTCACTGTGACGGATTACTACACTTACTGTCTCACCGTGACTTCTCAGAATGGTCACTATCTCACCGTGATGACCACCAACTGTCTCACAATGATGACTGTTTTTCATCACACCATAATGCCTACTCACGACCCCACTGTGAAGATTATTTTTACTATTATTTTAACCTGTATCGCGGTAATTTTTATTTCACCGCTATTTGATTCCCCGCGTCTTTGTTTTTATGACGTTTAACATTACCAAATGATAAAATGTAAGCGTTTCATTTGATTCTTTACCTAAAACCTCACTTGAATCTTCTCATTCTTGAAAACCTTCTCCTCTCTCACCTAAACCCTCAGTGGATGCCATGGATGAAGCGTCCGTCTTCACCCTCGTCTGAGAAGCGCCACTCTAAGAAAAAGAAGAGAATACCAAGGATAGCTCTTGAAGGACCTCTAAATATGAACCTTGATAACCATAATATTGTACCTGAAAAAGATATTTTCCCTGAGTGGATGCTTTCTAGAAATTCATTCATCTAGAATGTTTTAGAAGAACAAGGATGTCTTGAATGGTTCTATGGATATGATAGACCAATTTATCCAAGAGTGGTATCTCAATGCTACCAATATGTGATGTTTTCCTTTGATTTTGGTTAATGATTTATGCTGAAAAGCTGGATAAATAGACAAAAGTGTTCATTCTCTTCGAGGGTGTGGGCTGCATGCCTAAGGATTCCTCATGAAGGAGTTTGTGAGGATTAACAGAGAGACCCACCTCCATCATCTGACATATTTGATCTAGAAAATTCCTTGGAAACCATAACTTTTAATGGTACCAAGCAAAGGGCTATAGCTATAGAGCTAGATGGAGAAACTATACTACTATTCAAGTTTGTTCAAAATTTTATTAGTTCAAGAAAAGGGAATTTTTCTATGATGAAGTATCATGATTTTTTCCTCATTCACCTGTTGAAGAATGGACATAAGATCAACCTATGCAAGTATGTTATTAAACATATCTGTGAGTTGATTAAAGTCACTTCCAAATACACCTCCTTGTTTTACACATGGATGATTTCAGCCATGCTAGTTGCAAAAGGAGTGGTTGTACCGAATGAAGAAAAGCTAGAGGACTTGGATTTTTGATTATCCAAGCTTATCATCAGAAGGATGAAGATTTTATGGAACCCCATGGAAGAAGAAATATGTTGAGGATAATGGTCAATTGTATAAGAAGTTTAATCCTGTTGATTATCCAAGAAGACCTAAGAACCTAGCAGATCCTGGTTTGGAACCAGATGAAGTGACTAAATATTCGGAAGAAGAAGAAGAAGAAGAGGAAGTGGCAGCTGAAGTACCACATATAGATGAGGCTGAAATACCTCAAGAGGAAGAAACTCATATTGATAAAGAAAGGAATGATATCCCTACTGATGTTCCTATTGAAATTCCTTCAAGAGAGGAAGTTGTTGTTGGATTTAGAGAAGAAGAAGCTCCTTCTTCTAGTGAGGATGTCAATCCAGAAACTCATCATATGTCTGCAAGAAAATTTGTTTTCCAGATTTAGAGAAGCAAAAAATAGTGGAGACATATCCTGTGCAAGAGGATCTCCCTATTGAAAAAGAAGAAAGTCTGGAAGCACAACCAGTGGAACAATCGGTTCGTGAGTACATACCCTCTACGGAAGAGAGGATGGAAATTTTATTTCATCTAGCAAGGAATTAGTTTTCTGAAGAGATTAGAGATGATCCTGTGGATCAGGACCCATTTCTTGAGCCCCAAGAATCTGAAATGGATGCACATTTTGAGGGGGAGGAACCTCAAAACCTTGAGATTGTAGAGGCTGGACATGCTGGAACATCTCACTTACTGTCACATATTCTATGTACACTCAGTATGAATTTCTATGTTTTTATAATGTGAGTGAGTCATAGCAAGTGACTACAATTTGTATATATCTCTCTTCTTTGTTTCAACTGAAGTCTATAGCTCATCCATAACTAGAACTAGAGCCTCAATCTGAATCAGAATCTGAGTCTGAATATGACTCTGAACTTCAACCAGAACCTAATCCACTACCTTCACCTGCACTCTTACCCAAGAAACACTCTTTTGTAACTCAGGGTGATTTGAAAGTATTTTGAGAGACTGTATTGGATGGTGTTGAGAATATTTTATCCACTAAACCTCGTCCTGTGTCTCAGTTAAGTCAAGAAGATGCCTCAATTCTGCTAGAAAAAATTATTTTTCATATTCAAACAAGGATGATCCGTGAGATTCAAGATGTCAGGGTTGAAAATAGGTTGCATAGTGCTGATGTTTCAAATTTTAATGGTCTGGTGGAAAACCTACAATCAGACTATATTCAAGATCAGAGCATGTGCCTGATCCTATTTATACCCCTCAATCTGTTGCTACTTCTTCTCAACCAAATGATTCCACCCTTTCTAGAGAGATTGTGTCTCAAGTGCATCCATATCTACTATCTTTTGATGAGAATATTGGAAATATACACACAAAAATGCTGGACTGAATAAGGGTGCTTGTAGAAAATCTGAATATGCTTACAGATGAGTACCCTGGATGTCTGCAGAAAGTTTTAAAATAGCTCAATGTTCTAACCGAAGCTGTCAACTCTTCTTCTCCCTCTGGCCAGACCTCCACACATTCTCTGGATACTTCTATGTTTAGATCCATAATCAAGGAATAAATTCAGAATGTTTTCAGTGGTTTAGATCTGTCTCCTGAGGATGAAGTTATACAGAACAGTGATAGAGCACTTGATCCTGTCCAGATCCATTCTAAGATAGCCAACGATGATCAACATGAGATCACCATGAAGATAGATTTTTATCTTACCCAAATTTTCTCTACAATTTATATGAAAAATCACTATAAGTATCTTGTGGAAAACCTAAAAATCCCTCCGGTGACTCATGATTTTAATGCTCGTGTTCAGAAGCTTACTGAGTTCACCAGATTTTTTGAAAAATTCATGGAGAATAATGAAGATTTTGAAAAGGCTATTCAATATATTGGAGAAATCATTACTAATTTCATAAATCTTTTGAAGCCATATATTCATGTGTATAGTACTTCTATTGTTTCTCGAGCTGCTGCACCCCTTAGACCTGGTCTACCTGCCCTCGCCTCAGCTGCCATGTCAATCAGCCAAGCTCTTTCTCAGATCCGACCTGTCATTCTTGACCAACCATAGACTAGATCTTCTACTGCACCATCTTTGGCTCCCTCTATTTTTTATGGTATACCCTTTCCATCTCTATCTACCACATTGATGCCTTCTTCTACATTATCCCCAGCTCTTGCTGCTGATAAAGGAAATGAAAAGCTCGGTCCTTGAAGACTCCAGGGATAGTTTTCTTTTTGATGGGATGCCTTTTATTATTTACTATTTGTATTTTCTCTTTATTTTTTATTCTGACCCTTTTTTAATGAGAAATGCAGTGTTTCACTTCACTTCCTCTACTTTTTAATAATCCCAAAAGGGGGAGAAAAATTCCAAGTAAATGTACAAGTATTAGTAATCTAATTGTAGAATATGTTATATTCTCTAATGTTTCACCTCTTTTCTATTTTACATATATAGGTTTTTTGATCATCAAAAAGTGGGAGATTGTTGGAATCCTCATGTATTAATCATGTTTTAATGATCACAAATCATATTACTGTTAATTAATCTCAATATTAATTGATCATCTTGTTAATGATCTATAATCTCAATAATAACTACACATTAATGATAGAAAATCTTATTGATGTTAATTAATGTTTTTTTATTAACAAGTCTAATGCATGATGACAAATCTCACTTATATTATCAAGCCTTTATATTTATTTTTTAGCTTCTCTTACTCTCTAATAGTTAAGTTTAATCCATATTCTTCATATTATTGTTTAATTCTAAATACAGATATTTGTCCAAGTATAGAGACACTGTGATGTTTGACACAATAAGACAGACTGAGTGCAAGACACAGTCATAGTCAGATAGACACCACGAAGGACACACCGTGACCCAGACACTGTGAAGGACACACCATGATCCAGACACCGTGAAGGACACACTGTGACCCAGACACCGTGAAGGACAAACCATGATTCAGACACCGTGAAGGACACACAGTGACCCAGACACCGTGAAGGACACACCGTGACCTAGGCACCGTGAAACACATACCGTGAACCACATACCGTGAAGCACATACCATGAAGAAGACACAGTTTACATAATCATTGTGACACCTTTTCTTAACTATTTTTCAATATTAATTAAATAATGCTAATGGTCATATTTGATGTTTTTAATGTAATTTATGATAATAAATGATATTTTTTGGAATATCAGGAGACTTTATCTTGTACCTATGAAAAGGGAATCATTCCTACTGCCGGAACGTGTGGTATATAAGGAATATTGAGATGCAGTACACGCGTGCAAGTGTGATGATACAACAAGAAGAACTTACATACGCCCGAGTGCAATGTGATGAACTAGAAGAACAATCCTGAGCAAGAATGACATTTCCAGACTTTCAAATAACTCTCCTGAGTGAAATCCAACACCACTGAAGAACACACGGTGAATCAAGAGATCATTCTCATTGGTGGAACACAAGCTGAACCACGACACTCTGTTTTTCAATAGAAAAACTAGAGAAGGACTCAGAAGAATTTCTACTGAATCCAATGAGTCCAGAGCTGCATTTCTAATCACTAGTGATTTCTAAACTCTTATTTGTTCTCTCTATGTGATTTTTTTATTTACTTTCGATTATTGTGGTGTACTCTGTATAACTCTCACACACGCACTGCCTCCTGCACTGAACTGGGGGATATCAAAATCCTCATTCTAAAACACTTAACTCTTATTTACCCACGAAAAATGTGGAATAGGTCCTTGTGTGGAATGGTATTTGTTTTGTTTCCCACGAGGAACTGTGGTAGAGGTCCCTACATAGCCTAGATAGTTTTGTAAACTGTTGTTAACCCCAATCTAGGGTGTGGATCAAATTTATATAAATTTGAGAGGACTATGTCTCGACCTGAGACGGAACCTCTTGTTATATCTGTTATGCATATTTATTTTATGTTTAATGTATACTACATATATCTCTTATATTCCACTCCTATTACATTGAAATACAAAACCATTTTAAAGTAACTTTGATAGTTAAATTATCAAGTGTTTACACTTATTGTAAATCAGTAGGTTAGTTTAAAAAGTTTGTTTAATCTTCAGGTAAAATTAACTGAGACCTAATCAATATTTGAGAAGCTAAGTGAACATCTACAATCAGAATAAATTCACTACAGTTTAACTTACTTTATAAATTGGGTGATTTTAATAAAATATATTTTAACATAAATTTTAATTGGAACTCAATTCACCCAACCTCTTGAGTATCCACTTCGACCAACAAAACCATTTTAAAAAAAATTGAATGATTATGGTGTCTATATATTGATTAAATAGTTATTAAATATTTGTTGATTTAAAGATGATTATATTATTATAATAACCAATACACTTTTAATTTTGTATGAAATAGGTGTACATTGGGAGAAATTTTTCAAGTTTTTATTGATGTGTGAGGTAAATTTAGAACTTAATATTCAAATGATAACAATTTATTCAGAAGAATGGTCATTTAATTATGTGGAAATGTGTTTAAAGGTATTTTTTGAAAAATACATTTTATAAATAAACAGAATAAGTGAGCAACGAAGAATATACACACAGGGATCCTCAAAGAGGCCGAAAGTGATGAAACACAAAGGTATCCCCAATCTAACATTATATACACTCAAAAGTCAGAGAACCGAAGTTTTCATTGATGAAAATATACTCACCATGACTCTTAAGCTTCGAATGTGCATCTGTAACAAAGTTAGACTCCGTCAAACTATGGTGAATCTGCTTCCGTTGATTGTTCTCTAGTGTCTGAAGGTATTGATTATCATTGTTGATTACATGATATTTTATGATTAAGGTTATTTTTTAATAATTTTTATCATATTTTTGAAATGTAATAATCCTTATATTATTATAGTTTTAGAAACATGAAAATCTGTAGACTAGGAGGTATCACATAATATAAAGAAATTCCATAGGGAATTAACCCACAACATTAGAGACATGTGGCATAGTTCCTATAACTATCCAACGCGACGTCTTAGTTATTATTAAATTATATTGTATTCTAAAAATACATTGATATATATATTCTATGTAGATTTTATAACCTTTAGTTTTATTTTATATATAAAATCCCAAAACCCACTCACATAGATCTATTGCCTAATTTATAATCCTTAAATTTCACATTTGATATAGAATAAGATGACCCAATTTATTTTAAATAAATCATATAATGACCAAATATAATATGGGATCACTTATATACCCAATGACCTTTTTGGTTTAACGATTTAGAGAATTAGAAGATACTATTAAAAACATTCTTTCATAAACAACATAATCCTAATGATTAACATTATCTTACACATCCAAAAAAATTTATAATATTTCGTCAATATCATCCATGTGAATTTATTATAGACACATTTCACTTAAAAACATTCCTCATAACCTGGGGAAAATAAAAAATAAGAAGGGCGATCAATAATGCTCAGTAAGTGTCACAAAGCGAATCTGGTGGCCACCAAAACTGACACCAAACCTCGCCTGTGACAAGGCTCGAAGGGCGTTCTGGATCCCCACAGGCTGGAACAAGTGTTCGGGTATCATATAATGAAAATTGTGAACGATTTTTCCGATCTTATAATCATTAAACAACAAACAAACCCAATAAAACAAATATGGATTTTTCAACTAAAACCATCTTTTTAAAAAAATTTAGAACTGAATTACATAAGATAAAACTATGTATAAAGACCTTTAAAAATGTAATAAAACAAATAAGGACAGCTCAAGAACCCTAATGTCAAGCAGCACTGCCCTTAAGCCATATCCAGAAGACATCACCACCAAGGACCTGCCAGAAACACGAACCACTGGAACTAAAAACCGTGCCCAAACTACGACAACAAAAATAGCCAAGACAACTTACACCCAAGGGTGTATGTAGGGTGTTAGACAATTCCCGATAGGATACCACCACTAATAGATTCCATGTGATAAACATTTAATGACGAAAATCATGCAAGTTTGCAAAAACATGCGATGCTAGTTAAAATTTCTAAAAGATGAAACATTACATAAAAACAGTTTTCTGGTGGACTAATTTAAAGAATAAAAACATTTAAAAAAAATACCATAGCTACTTAATTTTCCATCCTCCCATACCATATGCCGATTGTATGAACAAAATATCCATTGAGCACAAGCAATGGTAAATAACACCTAGGTACTAGCTAGCTGTGGGTCCCAGGTACCTCGTATCTCCTTGAGAGTAACCATCACAAATATCTGTTCTCGTGCACGATCCACTATTAGGGAAAATACACATAACCTAGTGTTCCCCAATAATCATCATCATAGTTTATTTATAGTTGTATGTTTCAATCTTGCTAAGTGAAACTGAGGCCAAACCCCACAATTTCACTAGCATACTAGTACATGTGCACCCACCTAGATACCCGGATTTTCCCTTTGTTCTCAAACAAGTTCAACAAGTCAAGATATAAACTCTGCACATGAAAATATCATTTCCATATAAAACATTCACCGAACAACCCACAAGTATACCACAGAAGTCATAAAAGTACACTTTTCATTCAAATTGATTTTGAAATCCGACTCATACAAAAATAGCCCACAACACACTTCACATTACATTGACACTTCAACAAATCCTTTGAACAATTTTTATAAACAATTCCAAGAATTTCTAACTCACATAACAGCCCACTCAAATAACATATAATACCACTTTCATCAAAAAAATTCAATTTTCACAACAGACTCACAAAAAACATCCCACAACCATGTTTTGCAGCTCTCTTTCCATTTTCTAAAACATTTAAACACTTTATAAAACATTCTAAAAAATTTTGAAATCATAAATAACCACCATACCTTTAAAAACCCATATTAGGTGACCACACCCCCCAAACAGTACATACAGACCCTTTTATTCACTTTGTTTAACCAAACAAAACATTCACAATTTTCATAAAATAACTCAAGGGGTGTAACTATGTCTTGCACACAAAACCCATTTCAAAACCCACATTTAGGATCAAAAACATACCAATTCCTATCAAAAAAACAATTTTCAGCCCTTGATACATTTATAAAAACACATTCAACTGTTATAAAATATCCTTGAATAATACCACAAAAGATACAAATGAAAACACACAATTTCCTAAAATGACATCAAGAAGTATAACAATTTTTTACAAAAAAAACCTATTCAAAAAACTTTTTTTAGGACCACATGACACTAATAAATTACCAACCAGAATTTTCAAGCCAAATAACATTTAATAAACCAATTTCATAAGTTATAAACCACACCCAAATAAAACCCCATGAGTTCCAAATGAAAACACACAATTTCATGTTAAAAAGAGACTATAAAATTTAACACATAACAAAATCAATCATAAAAAGTTTTCGCACCACACACAACATGTGAGGAATATGAAAAATAGATAAATACAGAAATCTAACTCATCAATAATTGTTTACACATGGAACCACCTACATTTTGAGTCAAGACACTTGAATCTTGTTGAGACACCTCAACTGCACCTCTGACGCAACACAAGGATGTGAAAAAAAACCCTAAACCATAATATTTCACCCAAAATACCCAAAATGAAACACTAGGTATGATCCCTAAAATCTGGAAACTCTATAAATTAATGAATGTTGGAAGAAACCCTAAATAGAAGGAATGAATTGATGAGAGAAACACATACCCACAATAATATTGAAGAAAACGACCAAAAATCCACCAACATCTGAATATAAAAACATACAAACATTCATGGGAGGTTCGAAAAAAGATTATGAGATCTTTTAGGAACTGGAATGGGGAAAAAAGAGTAAAAATAGAAGATGTTATTAAAGGATCAATTTACCTCTCTAAATCTGGATGATTTCTGAAATTTATTGGAATTGTGAGCAGTTTCGCGATTCTATTGAGCTCCAAATTGTGGTAGGAGGGCATGGGGTCGAGCCTAAGGTACGTAGGCTCTGGTGAGAGTTGGAATCACTGAAAAAACGCAAATAGTGAAGGATATATTAAAGAATTAAAATTTATTTTCAATACAGAAAATGGGCTTTCGGGCAGGCCCAATCCCGTACATAAAAACCCATATCCACCATGATTATGGATTTATAAATGGTCCAAATTAATATGGTGGTGTTAATAGGTCAGGGGATGACAATTAGGAATTGTAATGGATGAAAAATGTTGAAAATGAAGGATTTATAAAGGAGTCAAAATTTATTTTTAAATATGGAATTGGGCTCATGGTTTGGCCCAATTCATAAAAACTCCCCCACTCCTCCCTAAATTCTTGGGAAACACTCAAAAAAAAGAATGAATGGAAATAAAATGGAATTTAATTTTATAATTAGTCATGTATTGGACAATTCTCTACAACATGAAATCTTTCTGCCATGGAATGTCACTTTAAGGCCAATGCAACAACCAAACCCAACTGAGAAACCAAGAGGTACTCCCTTGCCAGGTTTCACCCCCAAAGGCCAAAACACCTCCAGTGATCAATTAATAATTACTCTCACAACCAAAAAATAAACCAATTTCCTGAAATGATCAATCACAATAATACTTTATCTCAAAAGAAAACTCCACAAACACTATCCGAACAAGACTCAAGCAATACACCCAAACGAACAACAACATCGAACAAGGATACACTTACCTTTAACTAAACCATTGGGTACTCCCAATCCCAACGTTTACTCATGGAATATATTGGTAGATGGATATTTCCGAATAAGACTACATAATGCCAAGCCAAGACCATAGATATATCGGAGTTATTGGTACGGGGTGGACACAAATAGGCTCCCCGCCAAAAGAGACAACCTATATTTTTCTGAGACTGAATCATGACACTAACAGGGGAGGCCTAAACGGACTCCTTAGTACAAAGGGTAGAATTCCATTCAATGATTGTGAAGTAATGTACATTAGAATCATAGTGGGTCTCCCCACCATAAGAACTAACAATATTAACTGAACAGCATGGGTCGACACAGACATGCCCAATTTTTTTAAAAGATTTGGGAAGGGCATAGGGTTAGTCTGCACGATTTGGGAAACCGTACACTAGCTCTGCAGATCATTCTTTCTACATGGATTCTTGGAATAGGGCCACTACTAATCATGCAAAAACTGTGTCCTCATTATTTTTATACAAATTTACAACCATTCTATAATGACTCCATGGAAACCAAAGTGGGAGGGAATGACATTACGTGATGTTATGGGTACAAGGCCCTCCAACTATTTCCACCTAACAGGAACAAAAGAGAAAAGATTATGAAACCCGAGGTCTAAAATCTTCATATCATTACTGATGAGGATATGACATTGTAAAGGGGTTTAAACGACCAAGGGATTTCCCCACACTATGAGCCATCTTCTCTCCGAGACCTATTGCTGGATCTCAAATTATTAAAGCATCTTCGGCCTCGCAGTTGGGCTTTGGAAACCCCTTGGATGATAATTATTCTTTCGATGAAACCAATAACCTCACCGTAATCCCCGATATGTTTTCCATGACATAACACATTCCAAACTCACATTACCATCACCCGGTGTTTCACTTAACCAAGGGCGTAGAAATTGCACACACAATAATCCTTGTGTGTTCAGGTGAGAAACAATAGAAGTAAAGAACACCTAAATTAACCTTCCTCTAAACTATAATATTTTGAAGTTTTTCCAAGGGAGACATTATCTCAACATAACAGGGACTCTCGGAGGATTTCACGACTCTCATGTATATGGTCAATCGAGCACATGACATCATAAGGGATCACTGAACATGACCATTGTGACTTATATAAACAATGCATGGAGAGGGACCTTATACGAAATTCCCAAACAACACACAATTCTAGAAATTGGATTCAATATACTATCATGAAAATATATCCCACACCGATGGTTTAACATGAACTCATGCTTCCTAGAAACTTTGAAGAATTCAAAGGCCCTCTTAGACACCATCGAGACACTCATCCACACTAACAACCCTAGACCACATCCACCTTCAACAAATCAGGAAACTTATGAAACTAAGGTATCTTTCAACCTTCCACGAGCACTCTCTCATTACAATAGGATATAAAAAAAAATAAAAGAATGGGTGTAGAATAAATCTAGAGATCTCGAGAAAATAAATATTCCTTATATTGATCAACTGGAGGACTTTCGAATGGAAAAACAATCTGGGTTGCACTTTAGTTATGAATTAACCCTTAATGGGGGAATACCTTATCCAACAAGAGAACCTAATGACCTAACCAAGCTGGTCCATTGGTCAAAAAGTTCCAAAAACCAGATAAAAACACATGAAGGGATCCACCATAAAGGTGTCCTGAAACATATCTTAGAGGAGACTACTTACCGTTCCTTCTACGCGGGTTACCGACCAAACACAAACTTAAAAAACAGTTTGAACAGGAGGTGTTCTTAGACTCAAAACATCCCACAACATCAACATTTCCAAAAACCCATAATTTAAACCATCTCAAACAATTCATCAAGACATCATGTTTCTCTTTAAAAACCTTTCTTTGAAAAAAATGGTTCAGCGGTTAGCGCATCCACCACTAGTACCCCATGGCCCTTATATATGCATGTTTTTGTGCCCCACTGGGCACCCTCCTCATATCCATACCATCACTCATCTAGTCATGTCATCAACCATCCAAATTTACATATAACCCCATGAATGTGGTTTCTCATGAAATAACCAAAGTTTAAAACAAAAATTCTTTCCACTTTTCAAAACCAAAATGGTCAACCAACACATCCTTTTTCCCAAAACCGCTAACCACGAGATCAACATCCCAACTCACATCTTACAAAAAATTTCAAAAATGCACAACCATTTAGAAAATAACTCAATTTAAAGATATTCAAATCAGTTTCAAAACATCTCATCCCATTAAAACACCCTTTGATTGTTCAGAAATCTCTACTGGAAACACTTTTCAAAACCAACTTCAATATAGTTCATGCATAAAAAAAAGGTGTTAACACACCATTTTCTATTTCAAAAAAATTCTAAAAATTCTAAAAATTCAGTTCCAACATTTCATAAATCAAACCATTCCCTCTTTATTTTAAAATCATTTTACAAAAACTTTACACTTCTTAAAACCAAAGTGCGGAGATTTCAAAACCTAAGAACAAAAAAATGTGAGAGGAAACTAGTTTCAGTGGGTGATTTGGGAATATGGTTGGCATTTACAATCCAATCACATAACTATCATAGACAGTGTTCTAGGGAATATTCTTGGCTCCACATGGATTTTTAGGCCCTGTGATCTCACTAGGACTATTAACCAAACTCTCTTTTCATTTCCCCTAATCATCATCGAACCAAGAAAACCAAAGGACTTAGATAAATCCCGACTTCTCCTGGAAACATGAATACCATTATGAGGTGTGGTGATTCGGAACACTACCCATAATAGTAATTCCATGTCCCAAAATACCTAACTACAGACTATCCTGACTCTTCCCCAAATAACATGACTCAAACAGTTAACCTGAACCTCCTCTAATACCATTTTGTCATGAACCAAATCCGGTCGCTGCCAATACCGACACCAAACCCAGCCCGTGACAAGGACCGAAGGGCATTACAGATCACCACTATCTGGCACATGTTCCTGGGTATCATATAATGATAATTGAGAATGATTTACTAGATTTTATAAACAATAAACAACAAACAAAGTCAATAAAACAAATCAGGATTTTTCAACTAGAACCTTCTTTTTCAAAATTTCATAACATAATTACATAAGTAAAAACTATGTATAAAGAACATTATAAAGGTAATAAACAATAAAGGATACCCCAAGAACCCTCATGTCAAGGGGTAATTCCCTTAAGCCATCTCCACAAGACTTCACCACTAAGGACCTGCCAAAAACCCGAACCACTAGAACTAGTAACTGTACCCAACTTGCGACAACAAAAATAACCAAGTATACATACACCCAAGAGTGTAATTAGCGTGTGAGCTAAATCCCAATAGGATACCACCACTAATAGATTCCATGCAATAAACATTTAATGAAGAAAAGCATGCAAATTTTCAAAAACATGAGATGTTAGTTAAAATTTCTAATAGATGCAACATTAAATAAAAACAATTTTCAGTTGGGCTAATTTAAAGAACAAAAACATTTAAAATAAATCCCATAGCTACTTAGTTTTCCAGACTCCCATATCATATGCAAACGGTAAGAACAAAATATCATGTGAGCACAAGCAATGAGAAATAACCTCTAGGCACTAGCTTGTTGTGGGTCTCAGGTACCTCGTATCTCTGTGAGAGTAACCATCACAAATACCTGTTCACGTGCACGAGCAACTAGTAGGGAACATACTCATAACATAGTGGTCCCCAATAATCATCACCATAGTTTAGTTAGAGTTGTAAGTGTCAATATTGCTATGTGAAACTGAGGCCAAACCCCACAGATTCACTAGCATACTAGTACCCATCCACCCATATAGTTACCTGTGTTTTCCCTTTGTTCTTAATCATGTTCAAAAAGTCAAGATATATACTTTTCACATGAAAATATCATTTTTATATCAACAATTCACCAAACAGCCCACATGTATACCACACAAAACACAAAAGTACACTTTTCTTTCAAATTGATTTTGAAATCCGACTCATACAAAAATAGCCCACAACACTCTTCACCTTACATTGACACTTCCATAAATCCTTAACAATATTTATAAAACATTACAAGACATTCTAACTCACATAACAGCCCACTCAAATAGCATATAATACCACTTTCATCAATAAAATTCAATTTTCAGAACACACTCACAAAAAACATCACACAACCATCTTTTACAGCTCTCTTTCCATTTTCTAAAACATTTCAGCACTTTATAAAACATTCTTAAAAAATATTTCAAATCTTAAATAACCACCGTACCTTTCAAAAAGATATATTAGGTGAACACACCCCCAAGAAGTTCATATACACCCTTTTATCCACATTTTTTAATCAAACTAAACAACCACAATTTTCATTCAACAACTCAAGCGGTGTAACTATGTCTTCCACACAAAACCCATATCAAAACCCCCATTTAATACCAAAACCATAGAAATTCCTATCAAAAATATAATTTTCAGCCCTAGATACATATATAAAAACACATTCAAGTGTTTTAAAATAACTGTGAATAATACCACAAAAGATACAAATGAAAACACACATTTTCCTAAAATGACCTCAAGAAGTATAAAAATGTTATACACAACAAACCTATTCAAAAACCTTCAATTTAGGACCACATGACAGTAGTAAGTTACCAAAACAGAATTTCCAATCCAAACAAGATTTAATAATCCAATTTCATATGTTATAAACCACACCCAAATAAAACCCCATGAGTTACACATGAAAACACCCAATTTCATGTTAAAAAATGACTATAAAATTTAACACATAACCAAATAAACAATAAAATGTTTTCTCACCACACCCATCATATGAGGAATATGAAAAATGGTAAAAAATAGCAAGCTAACTCATCAGTAATTGTTTACACATGGAAACACCTACATTTTGAGTCAAACCCCTTGAATCTTGGTGTGAAACCTCACCCACACTTCCTTGGCACCACAAGGATGTGGAAACAAACCCTAAACCATATTATTTCACTAACAATACCCAAAATCAAACCCTAGTTATGAACCCTAACATCCATAAACTCTATAAATTTATGAAAGTGGGAAGAAACCCTAAAGAGAAGGAAGTAATTGAAGAGATAAACACATACCCAAAATAATCGTGAAGAAAATGACCAAAAATCCACCAGCATCTGAATTTGAAAACATTCAAACATTCATGGGAGGTTTGAAAAAGTATTAGGAGATATTTTAGGAACTGGAATGGGGCAAAAACTGTAAAAATAGAAGAGGTTATTAAAGGATCCATTTACCTCTCCAAATCAAGATGATTTCTAAAATCCAATGTAGTTTTGACCAGTTTCGCGATTCTATCGAGCTCTAAATTGTGGGAGGAGGGAATGGGGTCATGCCTTAGGTAAGTGGTCTCAGGTGAGAGTTGGAATCACTGAAAAAACACAAATAGTGAAGGATATATTATAGAATTCAAATTTATTATTAATTTTGAAAATGGGTTTTTGGGCAGGCCCAATCCCTTACATAAAAACCCATATCCACGATGATTATAGATTTCTAAATGGTCCAAAATAATACGGTGGTGTTAATAGGTTAGGGGATGCCAATTAGGAATTGTAATAGATGAATAATGTTGAAAAATTAAGGAGTTATAAAGGAATAAAAATTTATTTTTAAATATGGAATTGGGCTCATGGTTTGGCCCAATTCATAAAAACTCCCCCATTCCTCCATAAATGCTTGGGAAACCCTCAAAACAAAGCATGAATGGAAATTAAATGGAATTTAACTTTAAAATAAGTCATGTATGAGAAAGTAAGGGTAAAAATGAATGTTACATAACTATATCATTATCATAAGGGTATGCGAAAATGTTAATAACTTTTTAAAATCATACCATTAATATCAAATAACATTGTCTTGAAACCTAAAATAAATTATAAAAATTTATAATACATGAATCCTAAATGAATAAATCCTTCATTAAACATGTAATTAGGGAAACATAAAAGAATGGAAAAAATTAATTAGTAGTAAAATAAATATTCCAATAATGTAATAGTGTAAATGGGTTAACTCTCTAATCCATCATGGTAGTAGGTTCACTTCCAATAATAGAATCATAGAAAAGGTCTTTTACTAAACATGTCTTACTTCAAGATAAAATCAAGCCTGATCCCAGTTGAATCAACATTCCAGTCATTCATAATTCATGAGATATAGTATAACTAACGAATTAATATGAGAAAATTAAAGGTACCACCACCCAAAAAATAAAACCATATGTATGTGTTAAAAAATATCATAAATCATATCAAAACCCTATAAAAAATAGGTTTCATAAACATTTTAGCATATCTTAACATGTAAAACATAAAAGGTTTTAGAAAATAAAAAAATAACTGAATTTGGATAATTTAATTGAATAAAATTTCCAATATAGATTATGTTACATAAAATATTGTCATCTTTTATGGAAAATAAATTTGACTGATCAGTGGAAATAATTCATCATATAAATAGTAATTTTTTGTTTGAAATTTTATTTTTAAATCATAAAACATTTCTGAAATCCTTTTCATTGTATATAACCATGGAAATATATAAATTAATGTTTGAAAATCCATTTTAAACAACATTTAAATGATTTTAAATGAAAATTCATATAATATCACTTAAAATTATTATTTTTAAACATTCTAATAAAACATTGTCGTTGAATACAAAAAATTTCTATCCAACTAATAAAAAATGACATAAAACATATACTATCATTAAAATAATTATATTCATGATAAATCATGACATAAGAAATTATATATAACTCAGAAAAGAATACAGCTGCATAACATAACATGTGTCTCAATGAAATAAAATTTATACAAAATGACATCTTGGTTTGGATACTTTTGAACTGTAACCCCCATAAAAGAGAGATAAGATGTTTTATATTAAAATATAGATAAATTTAAGTATATGGATTATATATTACATTCTTAGCTAGTATATGAAGCTCTATAATGAAATGAGTGGAGAATATGGAAAAATTCTTACAAAAATATAAATGAGTTAAGAAATCCCCTTACAAAAATCCCATCATTGAAGTGAGAATTAATAAACTAAATTGAAAATTTTTATTCAGTATAAATCCACATAAAATAATTATATATATAATATAATATAATAAAAGCTCATTTCACACAGATTCATGGAATATCATAATCATGGAAATAATTTTTTAAACTAAGTATTCGAACTTGAGTTAATAATTCACTTACCACATTATAATCAGTCTATTCTTATACACATTAAAAGTTAAAATTATCATATTAAGTATTTATTAACAATATTATAATGATAATTAAGATATTATATATCAATTTTTGAAATATATTCTAAACACGTAGATTAAATGTTTAATAAGGAACATATCCCACAGAAGAAAAGTTGAGAAAAGAAATCCTTACTATACACTTCCAAATTTCTTTTCATATATTAACATATTATATAAAAGTTTAAATAATTTTATTTCTACATTAGGGAATAATATTAATATTTATGATACTTTTATAATAACTAGTCACCCATTAATAAAAAATAATTCATTATTTTAAATGTTTTAGGTGCATTCGTTCCATAGTTTCATGATTGGTTCATGTGTGTGTTTTTATGAATTTTAATGAAAATTGGAAATAATACTCCATATGTGAAATGAAATTGTATTAATTACCTTAGAAATAAAATGGTCCCATATATAATGTTTCTTTATTATAGTAGTATGATTCATTTGATAAAACGTTAATAATAAATGTTTAGTTCAACTTATCATTTTTTTACAATGACACTCATCTATCATTTATTTCTTATAATGATTATATATAATTCCTCTAAAATATTTAATAGGTAATAACAGTCCTATAAAATTAATATTTATTGGTTGAAATACTTTTTAACCATCCATGAAGGATGTGATGGAAAACAAACAAAATCATTATTAACAGAGGTATTTAAATATATTATATAGAATTAAAGTTTCATTTATCTGAATAAGAGTGGATGTGAAATGAAATGGTTATAAGATAAAAAATTAGTAAAATAACACTCCATTATACAAATTGTTTTGGATTTATATTTCATTTATCGATAAAGGATATCCTAATAAAATAGAATAGGAATTGAAAATATGTGAATTGTTTCGAGTACTTTTCCTCTTGAATATCACCTCCTTGTACACCCTCATGAGAATCTTGGATTTAGTTATTTTTTGAGACTAAGAGAAATTTAATGTTTTTTATTTGAGGGGAGAGATTGGATTTCAGATATTGTAGGATATTTAAGGATTTTGAAGATAAATAGTGTGGTGAGGGGTTGTATTTATACTTGTGGATGAGTAATTTTAAGTGACTAGATAATGATTATTTTATATTTAAATACAAAAACATTTAAATTTATTTAATTTCCATGAAATGGGATGATAATTAATGTTATAAATTCTCTATATTTATTTAAGTACCTCAATTACCCAATTCATATCTTATTATTATATTATTATAAGCTAATACATTTTCACATTAACAAGATTCATTATATTATATATATGATGTAAATTATTAGTAAAGGTAATTTTTTAATCATAAAAAGTTAAATTACCGTATAATATAATTTCTAACATGTGATTAATAATATTGAATCCATTTTAACATGATAAATTTATATATTTGGCAAAAATATATTTAATATTAATCCTGGAGACGATATGAAAAGTGGGTTTCAAAAAAAATGTTCAAAATATTGAATTGTTTTTATATAAAAATATCACATGAAAACTATTTAAAATAGCCACATTTTATTAATATATTCATAATAAATGTATTTATATTTTAAGACTAATTTATTTTTTAAAATTTATATATTAATAAATTAAATAACTAATTTTCTAAAATAAAATTGAGGAATTTTAACTATTCTATTGAAAATAAAACATACAAGAAAAATGAAACAAATTCACCCCAATATTAAATTTAAATACAACCTTCAAAAATGATATTTAGTTTTTCAAATAAAATCAATTAATTTTTTATATTTCCATTTTAAAATAGGTCCTCTATTAAAATGTGAATAAGTTTTATTTTCCAAAAAAAATATCATTTATGGGTAAAATTTTCGTTATTTTTATTATATGCCTATAAATATTATTGCATCAAATTGAAAACAATTTATTTTATAGAAATCATATTAATTTGATTAATATAATTCACATATTTTAATTAATTTAATTTATTATTGTATAATTAAATTACGGGTATAAAAATTGTTTTTGTTTTAAAAATTATATCTTTATGTTCAAATGGATTTAATTTTATTGTATAATTAAAAAGAAACCAACAAATTTATTTTATAAACAAGATTAAACTAAATTTTCATTATTTTCTTCATCGCATCCATTCCCACAATTATAATGGATAGGTGGTAGTAGTTTTGACAATTAATATTATTTGGTATTTTTTATGCTCGATGTTTTCTGAAATATGAACTATCGGTGAGATTAAATTTATTTAAAAATGAAATACTCTAAAATCTTAGGATATCATATTCTACCCCAATACAATAAATTTATCCTTATAAATTAATCACATGGATACAAAAATATGAGTATACCTCAACCTAATCACATCCTCAGGTTCCCATGTTACTTAATCTTACTAGATGTTTCACGTTAAAACACTGACCAAAGCAGTTGTCTTGTTACATGGAAATTTTTCTAATCAATCTAGAATCTATACTAGTCATTGCTTATAAGAAATATCTTCCTCTATTCAAATTCTACAAATAGAATCATCCAAGAATGTGTAATAATATATTCTATATATCTTTAGACAATAACAAAACCACAATGGTTAGCATAAGATATACTCTTCAACTATTAATAAACCATTTTATGATGAAAAAATACATTAATATTAGGGAAATCAACAATGATACCAAACATTAAACATAGATAATTTTGTAAACATGTATCTTTTAAATTCCTCAAAATTATTATAATCTATGATTGAATTCTAATAAAACATAAGGGATTGATCACAATGGATTCCCAAATGAATATTAACATCAAACTATATATAAAATTAATTAGCCATAATATTATGTTGTAATGAAATATTGCATCACTTATGTACTCATAGACCATTTCGGATTAGAGTATTTGATAATTTGGACAAACACAAAACAACATGGGTTCATAAACAACAAGATCCTAAAGATCAGAATTATCTACAACTATAAACTGATTTCACAATATGTGAGGAATATCATCCCGGTGAAGTCCTTCCATACAAAATTAATTTAACATCATTCTTAGTTATCAATGAAAAATAAATCATAAGAATGGTGAGTTACCATCCACAATTTGAGTATATAGGTGGGATACATAAGAATAACATGAGAACAAGGTTACGACAACATGACCATATCATTTGTAAAGAATACACAGAATATCAAGGATCATCATCTTCAATCATAAAATAAATTATAAAAATTCATAATACATGAACCATGAATCACGAAATTTTTCTTAAAACATAAAATAGTGGAAACACATATCATATAAAATCATTTAGTTATAAATAAATGTTTTTTTCTAGGAATATCTTATTTTAATGGATTCACTCCCCAATGTATCATGATATTCTTTGTTTACTCAAAATTATATCATGATAAAAAAGTACATTACTTAATCTGTTTCATTTCCCATTCCAATAATGCATACACTATGATCAATCCACATTTCAATAATATATGTATCATTTGATATAAAATCATTACCCAAATAATGGGATATATATATAGGTCCTACTCATCAGATAATGAAATCCACACATATATATATATATATGTTCCAAAATTACATAATACATATTACAACCTATAAAAATAAATATTTTTCATAAACCTTTCAACTTTTTAGGACCCATGTAAAAGAAATGGTTTTATAAAATATCAACAAAAAAAACCCACAAAATATTAATAGTAATTGTAGGATCAAAATATGAATGTAGATGTTCAATATACAAGAGGGGGGGGGGTGAATTGTACACATTAAAAAAAAATTATAACCTTCAATATTGGAATAAAAAATTCTTTTTAACCTTAAGGAAACCCATGTTTAACAATGTTAAACAATATAAATTCACAATATCTCTTACATCTACAAACATTCTAGGTCATAGAAATATAGTTCAAAAAATTAAAGGTTTTGGAAATATGGTTCTAGAAATGAATCATAAGAAATGTTTACTAGGGAAATATTCTTCCTTAATGAGTATAGAATATAATTAATAAATGTATTCCTATACAAGGAAGTATAAGAGAGTTATAAATTCCTTATTAATCAAAATGCAGTGGAAAAAACCTTGAAAAAAAAGTAACAAGTATGAAATATTTTAACCCAATTATTAGGGTATCCAATAACCTTGGATAATGGTCCCTTGAATTATACTTTCATGAAAGTATGTTTTAAACACACTAGGGTATGACCTCAATAAGAATATCAGAATCTGTCTTGCTATCGCAGAAATCCCTCTAACTTTAAGGTATTCGACACCTCTTTCTTTCTAACTAATGTAGTCATATATCATTAAACTAGTATGCACCTCTATATTTTTATCCCTAAATTCCCTCAAATGTACTCATCAACTTTGACAGTCCCATGAGGAAATATGAACAAGATGTTTAGTATGCACTAAGAATGAGAGTATCTCTCTATTTAAAACAATTCAACAACATGTGATCTCAATATTTATCAACTTCATTTAAGTGTAAGTTAGTTAGAAGTGAGCTCATTCAAATGAGCACCTTTTTACAGGTACTTCTCCAACCATCATCTCCCACCATATATGGTCATATTTATCCTGGAATTTTGGAGGGACCTGTACACGTGTCACTCAAAAAACCATTAGTAAGATTTAGATTGTATGACATCGTTACATAAATATAAAAAGGGTAAGAAAATATGGTTTCTTAATCACATCCATTTTATAGTGTCTATGGAAAAAAAATAAATGTTTTAATTCTCTGAAAAATAACATTTTTTGTCCGTAATACCTAAATATTTGGATTCTATTTTCCAAAAAATTCGGAACTAGAATTATATAGAATTCGGAGTCTAAATTCCAAGGAAATACGGAGTCTGAATTCTAAGGAATCTAGAGTCTGAATTTCAGATATTTTTTAGTCTAAATTTAATAGACTTTTGAGTCAGAATTTCAAAGAATATAGAGTCTGAATTTCATAAAATACGAAGTTTGAATTCAGGGGAATTCAGAGTTTGATTTAAGAGAAATCATAGTCTGAATTCAGTGAAATTCAGAACCTGAATTCATATATTGAAAATAGAATACTCTATATCTATGTATTTAAAAAATTCTGAGGATTAAATGTGATACTGAATTTTAAACATAGAAAGTAAAAGAGTCAGATTTCGGGACATTAAAAAATTAATAATGAAAACATGGTATGGATAAATTTACCTTGAGGGAGGAAATATTTCATTATTATGAAAAAATATGTGTTAGAAGAGAATTTCCATGAGGAAGGAAAATATTATTTGTTAAAATAAATCATAGGATAAAATAAATTTTCCTTGAGATAAAGTGTTTGTGATTTTAAAAACATAGAAGAATGAAAAAGTCATAAGAAAACCCTATTGACTCAACAATCTCTCCTTTTTCAGAATGCACAAACATTCTTACGATAAAGAATATAAGGACATATAATTTTTATGAACATGAAAAATAAAAACATATCTCCCATTACATATAGATCATAATGAATATGACTAACCCCCACAGTCTTTGGAAACCCTAAAAATTGTATTCTTGATTTCAAAAAATATATTTTTCATTTTATTTAATAGGAAAATCATCATGATAAAAAATCCCCCTTGGATTATCTCTCACTTACTTAGGGAAAATATTTCATTATTAGTATTATTATTAACATTCCGTTCTCCCCCTGTGTGATTTTCAAAAAGGAATAAATATAATGGAAAAGAATATTTGGTACCTAAAATATTAGTACTGAACGACCAAAATATGAAATACAACTAAAATTTAATTAATATTGATTGAATTTTTACAACAACGAAATAAAAAAAGATCGGATTTGGAAGTGATTATCCTCCTTTCTCATTCAGAATCAGTTTCTTCACAATGTTTTTCAACTCCTTTATATATTTTTAATATTCCTCTATACACTTGAGAAGCTGATCCTAATCTTTAATTTTCCTCCCTATGGATGTTATCTTTTGTTCCTATGCCTTAATAGTCTTTTGCTGGGCATTCAGTACTTCTACCTGCATAACAAGATTTTTTTATATCTCAATTCTGAGATCCCTTTCTCTCTTCCAATTCATTTCCATAGAATTTAGCTTCCCATTTAGATCCTTAACTTCGTACATTGAGAATTCTGTTCAAGGGTTAAATTTTCCTCGAAATTATTAGTGAGATCCTAGATCATCACTTCTTCATTGTCAAAAGAATCCATAATACTATCATGAAATTCGTCAATGATTCTCATCTATTCTATTTTCTTCCATGAACAGCTTGTAATCTTCTTTCAAGAAATTTTATGAGCTTCATATCTAATGTGAAAGGTCTTGAAATAATCCTTGAGACTAACACATTTATCCATTAACATGGATACTGAATCTGATTATTGATTTAACGTATTTTGAAGCCTCTGGAATTTTTTGTATATACTTGAGAATTAGGGAATAGTTACAACATGTTTTTTCTAACAATGAACTACAAAATCATGTCCACAAGTGGAAGACTCTGAATCCGAGACTTTGGATTGTGGGGATTCTTTTTTTATATCAGTAGCCTTCCTTTTTGATGAAGCACCGACTTATTTCTTCTTCACCAAGGATTTAGTAGTTTTATCCCCTACCACCCGCATTCCCTTATCATCCTTCAGAATTATTTCTTCTTGTTTTTGGGATTCATATTCACTATATGATAGATAAATAATCTTATCTTCATCTACCTCTTCCTTCCCAAATCCTGCCTCAACATCCTCTGGTTGTATGAAATCATGTTTTCTACATTCCTCTTTAGACAACCTATTCACTTCTTCCTCACCCTTATCATATTTTCTAGGGGTATAATGTTTTGATGACTCAACATCAGAAGTTCGTATTGATACCTTATAAAAATCACTCTCCTCTGGATAATCATCTGCATTCTTTTTCATATCTCTAGTATCACCACTCCCTTATTCTTCTTATTCCACTACTACTTCTTGATATTTTTCTTGAATATCCAACAAATTTATTAGAGTCTCTTGTAATGGATCTACCAAATAACGATCACTGAACTATAATTTTCTCAGATTCTTTATTATAATCCTTAAGAAGTAATTGTACAATCTTATCTTCAAACATCTTTTTCTTTTGTGTTTTTTCATTCACTAGCTTCTCATGATTTTCAGTAGCCTTTTCTTTCAATAAATTTTCTTTAGTCAATTCCAAGCCACACTTAGGCTCCCCTTCCTTGGGGTTTTTGTTTTCTTCTCTCCACTTAGCCACTAACTCATCAGGATAAGTCTATTCTTCTTTGGCTTTGGAGGTGTCGACTGATTTTGCATAGCCACTAGATCTTTTCCATTATCATCTAGTTCCTTAGCCTTCCTCTTCCTTCCACTATTCTTAGAAGTTTCAGACACTTCAGGCTTCTTTGACAGAGCTTCAACATATGATTCCGAGAAATCATAAAACTCTCTGGATTGACAATTAATGTCAATCATTATCCTCCTAAGTGAATAATCACTCAAAAGCATCACCATGCAATTTATATTCTTAGAACTACATGGAATCATCAAATACTTAAGACAAAGAACAATGATCATTGAATGAATTGTCAACTATATGATAATTTGAGACCTTAGATTTCCATTATTTATATTCCCCATCGTAACCAGGATATTCTTAACCAAGTTTATATTTCATAGATTCACCAGAAAATCCCTGATATAAATATCAGTTTTCATTAGGGGTATCCTTGTCCCCTTTTATCAGAATGATAAATTTTGAACCAATAATTCATGAATTTGTAGGTTTGTATATAGATGAATAATCACCGGAGTCCTCACTTCTTCCAAGACTAGAAAATCTATGTCTTTTTCATTATCAAAATATCTTATCACATCATGTAGCTTGTGTAAGAAGAACTATGTTTCTCTTTCATAAGAAATTCCAATTAAGCATGTAGCCTTGCTGTAAGAATGAGAATAAGTTTTTCCATAACACTTAAAGAAAAACCAATCTTTGTCTTCTTCTTTAAAGAAACATTTCGTATCCTAGAACTGAATCATCAAATCTGGATACAGCGTATCCTGTTCCTTTGTATGCGATACGCAAACACTCTCCCAACCATTGAGATTCATATTTTTATAAATAATGATTAAATAATTTGCATAAAACTTCGTATCAACAATCATTTCCATGTATATATGAAATTCAGAGATTTTCCTAACATTTGACCTCTATTTCTGAGGAGAGGCTTCAACAGAAATTTGCAACTGAGGAAACATTGGAGATTCAGAATGGCCTTAAAAATAGAGGTAGAACGTCAGAATGCGAAGTCTTGGAATTCGATGTGAGGCAACTATCGGGGGGGTCCATTATATAGGCAATAGAGGTGACAGTTCACCTTCAATGAATAATCCAACAGTTGAAAACTTATTGATAAGATCTAATGGTTGAGATATTATCCGAAGAAGTATTTTAATATATTCCAACCTTTAAAGGATTTTCATAAAAACATTCATATTTAAGGAAATGTGTATCTGATGAATTTAAAATTAAATTTAAATATCAGTAAGGAAAAAATGATCATAAAAACAAAGAAACAAATCAAACCATTCAGATTTCTAGGAAGATTATACGTAATGAGTAAAATTCTTCTTGAAGAACATTAGATTCCATAAAATTGAAAACGAAAAATTAGACTACGAAAAAAATATAGAATACAAAAAAATTTATTGAGAAAAATTTTAGATTAAGAAAAATTTTAGACTATAAAAAAATTTGAGTACGATAAATTTTAGTTTATGAAAAATTTTAGACTTCAAAAAAGTAAAGATTATGAAAAAATCTAGATTATGAAATTTTTTTGATTATAAATAATTTTAGATTAAAAAATTTATATATTACGAAAAAAAATTTAGATTAAGAAAAAAAATTATTATTAAAAATTCTATATTGCAAAAGATTTTAGACTATGAAAATTTTTATAATACGAAAAAAAATTTTATTGAAAAATATTTTGTGACTATGAAAAATTAAATTACCTAAAAAGAAAATGTACTCCCCCTATGAAAAGATGTTTCTTACTGAACTAAGATAGTTTTCAACTAGAATATAATAAGATATATTACTTTATAGTTATTATTCTTATCTTATGTTTAATGTATTCAAATGTATCATATGGTAATTATTTTGTGAAAATATCTCCAAGATGACCTTGTGTTTAGATAAATTGAAGAATGATATCTTCTTTTTGTGTGTGATCCCTAAAAAAGTGATGCCTAATAACTATGTGTTTTTCATGAGATTGATGTGCAAGATTTTTTCCTAGTGAAATGGAACTTGTATTATCACACAAAATTTGTGTTTTTGTAAAACCCATACCCAAGTTTGTGAGTGTGTGTGGCATCCACAACACTTGAGAACAACATCGTCCCGCTGCTACATATTGAACATTAGCAGCGGAAAGTGCTACTGCATGTTGTTTTTTCCATGTACAATAAAATAAAGAATCTCATATTAAATTAAATGTTCGGGATGTATTTTTCTTATCCATTCTACAACCACCAAAGTCTACATTTGAAAAACATTTTAAAAAATTTTCATTTCAAGTAGTGTAAAAGAGCCCTAAATCCATGGTTCCGTTTATGTAGCGAAAAATTATTTTCACTAACTTTAAATGAGATTTAATAGGATTCTATTGATATATTCCATATAAGAATACCAAAAACATTATATCTGGATGACTAGTTATCAAGTATATTCAACATCCTATCATACCTCTGAATGATGTTTGATCCACTAGTTTCCCAGCTTCATTAATATCAAGTGAATTCGATGTACAAATGGGAGTACTAATAATTTTAGTGTTTTCATATACATACATTTTATGAAGATCATTAATATATATATGTTGAGATATATATGTTCCTCTGGGTTTTTGAGAAATTTGAAAACCCAGGAAAAATTTTAACTCACCCATCATACTCAATTCAATCTCAGATTTCATTAGATTCACAATGAAATCAATAAAATATTACTGAGTTGAACAAAATATAATTTCAACAATATAGATTTGAACAATTAAAAAATATTATCATTCATTATAAAAAGGTCCGTATCATCATTTCCCCTAACATCATTATATTGAATAACAAATTATGTAATTCTATTATACCAGGCTCTAGAGGTTTGTTTAAGTCCATATAAAGAATTGGTATGTTTTAAAACATGTTCAGTATGTTTTATGTCTTCAAAACCTGGTGGTTGTTGATAGAAAAACATCCTCTTGATCATAACTATTAAGGAATGCACATTTAACATCCATTTGAAATATATTTAAAATAAAGAATGATAGAAAGGCTAGTATAATATGAATAGATTCTAGTCCGGCTACTTGAGAATAGGTTTCTTCATAGTCTATTCCTTCTTTTTGATTATAGCCTTTATCAACTAATCTATCTTTATTTCATACTATGACACCTTTTTCATCACATTTATTTTTCAAAACCCATTTTACTCCAATAACCGATGTTTCCATAGGTCTTTTAACCAAGGTCCAAACATCATTCCATTCAAATTAATTTAGCTCATATTTTATAGCTTTAATCCAATAATCATCAACTAAATAATCTTCATTTATTTTTTTGTTATAATTGGGAATGGAATGATAGATGTTCTACATTATTTACTAAGGAACATCTTGTCCTTACTGGTTGATTTACATCACCAATAATACTATCACTAGGATGATTCATCAGAAAAAACTGATTTGTGTTTTGTAAAACATATTTTTCAACATATGGTAGAAAATCTTCTGGAGTAAATTTCTCAGATACATTTTATTGGATATTTTTCTTATTATAAGGATCTTCTATCAAGGGTTGATAATTAGTTATTGAAAGCACATCTGAGGATGTAGATGGAGGTAGTGTAAAATCAAAAGGATCTATTTCATCAAATTGGACACACACTATTTCTTTAATAGTTCAAGTGTTTATATTGAAAACATTATTGGCATTATTGGTTGTGTAGTAACCTAATAAAATTCCTTCATCATATTTGGGTGTGAATTGATATAAATGTTCTTTAGTATTTATGATGAATACTTTGCATCCAAATACCTTGAAGTTGGAATGTCTAGGTTTTCTACCATTCTATAACTCATAAGGGGATTTGTTAGGAATATGTCTAATCAAAACACAATTTATTGAATAACATGCAGTACATATAGCTTCGGCCCAAAAATTCTTGGATATCGAGTATTCACTCAACATTTTTCTAGTTATCCCTTGACGAATTCGATTTCTTCTTTCAAAACACTATTATATTTAGGAGTTCTTGGTGCGGTGATGTTATGAGTAATTAATTATTTACTACAAAATGTTTTGAAATGGGAATTTTTAAATTCACTTCCCTGATCTATATGGATAGTTATCAATTGAAAGTTTTTCTAATTTTTAACTTAGGCACTAAAACATTTGAAATAAGAAAAATATTCTGATTTCTTTTCTAGAAAATTGACCCAGGTAGGTCTAGTAAAATCAGGAACTAAAACAAATACATAATAAATTCCCCTAATTCTTATAATTTTTGTTATTGAAAAAAGATCCATCTACCCTAACTATAACGCACCAGTAGATGATACTTCACTGATTTAATTAAAAATTGATTTGTGTTGCTTGCCACATTGAAAAGTATCACAGACATTTGAAAAATCAAATCATTACTGCGGTGGATCCATAATAAGTATTTTTTTAGATATTTTACATAGGTTCATAAGGTTACAATGACCTAACCATCTATGTCATAACCAAAAAATATATTTCATTGCACTAAGGCAAGGCAGGTCTTGGATCCTAAGGTCTTCTATGTTTAGTTTGTATACATTCTCTTGCCTAGGGCTAGAAAGAATAAACTCTTACTTGGAATTGTGTACAAAGAAATTATCATTTAAAAAATAAACAAGGTAACCTTCATCACATAATTGACATATGCCAATGAGGGTGTGCTTAAGATCCTTAACAATTAAAACATTTGAAATCAATGTTTTTCAAAGAAGAACAATGTTCCCTATACTAATAATTTCTCACTAAGTATTATCCATGAATGCTAATTCTATACCTTATATCCTGATAATATTTTCAATGAAGTTTTTATTACCATTCAAATTCTTGGAAAATCCAATATCCATGTACTATGTATTTTTGTTGGTACTTTCTTTAATTTCCTAAAAATAATAGTGTTATAATTTTGTAACCCTATATTTCATGAATCCAGAAACATGAGAAATAAAAATTTTAGGTATTCTCATTTACATAGAAAAATAAGTGTTGTGAAAACCTAAAGAGTAGGTTTTTTTAAAGAACAAATTTTTCTCAATGTCCACCACACTGAAATTTAGTGAAAAATAGAGCACATTGAAGAATAAAATCATTATTACTAAAAACCGGTTTTGAACTTGTATAACCAAAACAAAAATTATTCCTTAGTGGTAGAATTTTGGAATAATTTTTTTTCATTGTTTTCTATTCCCAAGGTAATGTTAGATAAACAGTTCCTCAAGGAAAATATTTCTGACTTTAGTTTAATAACCAAATTTTTATCATCAAAAACATTTGTTTTAGATCTAGAGTTAGTCTCTAAAATAATTTTCATTGAAATTACATTTTCATGATCCTTAGAAAGTCTATACTTCTCTGAATTAACATCCTCATGATTTTTGGAAATACATTCAAAAAAGAAAATTTTCTTATCAATATCTTTCAAAAGATATGATATCTCTTTATAAAGAATACCATTTCTGGATTTTTCCTAATCATGATTTTTCGTGAGTTTAGAATTTTCATTATCAAGAAGTTTATAAAATCTATAAATTTCTTCATTAGTAGGTAAAGTATTATCTTCAACAGAAATGGATTCTTCATCCAAGTATTCATTATATTTATCATCACTATAATTTATATTCAAAGATACATTTGTAACAGATTCATTATTGTGTACATTATCCATTAAAAAATTATTTTTAATGGGTATCATTTCTAATAAAACAAGATTCATCTCTCCATATGACTCACACATTGAGGATTCCTCAGAGGAGTCACCACCACTTTCTCTTCAAGAGTCATTTTCTTTCAATACATTTTTATCTTTAGCTTTGTAGTAAATCTTTTTATTCCTCTCAAAATTCTTTTCCTTTATTTACTTTTTCTTAAGCATTGGATAATCTATCTCTATATTCCTTGCTATTTTGCATTCACAACAAGTGACTTCAAAGTCTTTCTTATATTCTATCTCTTTTTCTTGTATCTGTATTGAATTTTCTTTTTCCAAACAATCATGTTCATCCATTGAGTAAGATTGGATAGATCATTTTCTAAAGATTCACTTCCACTGTATTTGGATTGAATACCAAAATTCTTAGATTTGTATCTTCTAACTCTCTCGGGAGTCCTGGATTTCATATGATTTGAAGTTGTTGTTAAAGTAACACTGCCATTTCCATTTCTCTTTTTAATATTATATGCATTTGTCTTCATTCTAGTTTCATGTTAAAAAAATGGTCCAAAAATATCCTCAAGATAAATCTATGTAACTTTCATATTTTCATCTATAGCTTTTTCCTTAGATTCACATTTGTTAGGCATGATATTTATGATTTTGTCCACAAGAGCTTCATTACCTAATCTTTTCACAACAATTGAATGTAAACAATTTCCAATAGTCATGAATATTATTTGTACCGTACATATGGGTTCTCCATAAGGAAATCAAAAACCATGGTATTCAACTATGATCATGGATCTTCAAGTTCCAATGACTATTGATGTTCCAATGTGGGTTACATCAAAATTAATCCTAGCATAATTTTCTGCTTCATAGGATGAAATATGGTTATATATATTTCTTGTCATGGAACAAAGTAATGTATTACACACCTTGTAATTCAGATGATATTCATTATTTTCTTGGTTGGTGAGAGTACTGACATACTTTTCAGGGATTTTATATCCTCCAGTAAGCATTAAAAAATTCTAATCCAGTATTGATAACGAATTTCATATTTGATCTCTCCGATTTTGGTAATCATTACTATAAAATATTTGGGGTCTAGTAGTATTTAGTTTTTCAACATAACCAACATTCGTTTGTGTCATATGAAGAGAATATATCATTCCACAATAACCTGTTTATAATAAAAATAAAAAAAAATTCCTAGCCAAGGAAAATATTATGAACAATGAAAACAGAGAAAGAAAACTTATATGCAGTTATATGTATTTCAGAGACCTGCTCTGATATTAATTATCGCATCCAAATATGAAATTAGATGCTCAATATTCAAGAGGGGGGGGGGATGAATTATACATTTTAAAAATTCCTTTTGAACCATTATTGTTGGTATGAAACTCTCATTTTTAATCTTAAGGGAAACTATGTTTAACTAGGTTAAACAATGTAAATTCATAAGACCTTTTAGTTCAAGAAACATTCTAGTTTCTAGAAATATGGTTCTGAAAATTTAAGGTTCCACAAATATGATTATAGAAATGAATTTTGTCACAAACCAACCCTACCGGTCTTGAGTCACAACTACCCTAATCCCGCCCTCATAGGATAGGGGATGGAGACAAGCGCCGATGGCGTAACAATATTGGGGAGGAATTTTCATAAGTACATGTACAGACAACCCACTCAATGAAGAATTGAAGAGTAAATAATAAAACCAATGAACAAACAAATATATCCCATCAACAGTCACACATCAACTACTAAATACAAAAAAAGTAATGTGTTGAGAAGTACTGACAATGTAACTGAATAAAAAAAGGTAAAAACATGCGCCCAACCCAATAGCTGCCACAACCCGTCAACTGGTAAAAAAGAGTAAACAGCTGGTGAGTCTCACACCTGAAAGTCATTCTATGACCACTGAACATGGCCCAAAATCATGTTTCCTCTACACTCCTCCTTAGCCTCCATCAACTTGTTCGTCGTCTGAAAGGTCACAACAGGTGTGGGAAAAGGCCAAGTAGGGGGGAGTATAAAGATACTCAGTAGGAAGCCACGAAAGCTTGAGGTAGCAACAAAGAAAGAACCAAAATGGTGAGAAATATATAGAATAAGAATAGTGGAAGAGTACAGTAAATAGAGTACAGCTGAACCCAAAAAAATAAAGGAAGTAATATTTTCCAACCAAGAGGAGCTAGACAAAGAAATCGTGTGGCATACCCCGCATGTCATCGCCCCTCCTAGAAGGAGAGTATCTAAACCTAAGGAGTGGGAACTAAAGAAGGGTGTATACATATATATATGCTCAACAAGAAACCCAAACGAGTCTGTAAGGGGATCTCTATCCCCATGCTCAGCCCAAGAAAAGTATCCATCAGTTCTAAGGATATCCATCACTGATGCACGACAGTCCCGCATGAAAAAGTTGTTTCATCAGTGAACTATACAACAAAAGGCCCTGCTCTAGTAATCACAGAGAAAACTCACTAACTAGCCTCGTAAGAAGTGTTGAGTCTGAATGAAGTCGTCAGGTAACCCACCACCCAACCCATCTGGAGGGTAAACCCTAAGAGGTTGCCGGGTAACCCACTGTCGATCCCCGATGGAGGGTAATCCATAAATTCAATAGGTAACCCACTGAATAGCCTCACTAGAGGGTAAACCCTATTGTCAATGGGTCACACAATTCCCAACCTTGATGGAGGGTAATCCCTGATATGCTAGTGTGTAACCCACTACCCAGCCCCACAGGACGGTATACCCGGAACTGGTCTGATAACATCACACTACATGTGCCATAACTGGGTGTCAATAATAATCGCTACCGTGTGTTGGTTCGGATAGCATCAAAAGATCCTCCAAACAATGCACTTTCATGTATCCAAATTTAATGAGATATCAAAATAGGCTTTTCACGTGCAAACCGATTACACCGTTCAATCCTCGTGGGAAAACACGCTAGATAGGCTATTTACTTGATTGAAACAGTCTCCCAATGAAAAAGTTATTACACATCGCTTTATGCCCATACAACGTCTCTTGGGTCCCACACCTCTGTCCCAAAAAACGTCGTGTGAGCTGCACCATCGTGATGCTCTTGAAAACACACACCAAAATGACTACTCATTCGCCCCGAATAGACATCTGATGAAAAAGTCACAAAACGGTGCTCAAATCTTAACAGAAGGCTCATGGGGACCATGCCTCAACTCTGTCTTCAATTCCTGAAACCACACCAGACTACATCGTCTTGAAACTAGGGTTACAACACCGTTGATGGCACCTAAAATGAACATCAGATGGTCCCACCATCTGAAAGAAGGATTCCAGTGAGGCATTAAGTAATGGTCAACGAGCATAACAGTTCACCGAGCCCCCCAGTCTCAGAAATTAAAAATTACTGAGACTATATAAAAGATTCTATTTCGATCTGAGGATTGTTTCACGACAGATATCTCAGGAATCTGACACTCAGTTCACAAATTAGAGAATTTTTAATGCCAATGGACGGAGACGGGGTGGGCCAGACCGGTTTGGCTGGTCCACCACCTTTAAACATGCGGTCTGCGGCTCGGCAACCTGGACTGCCCGATCCACCGTGGATTGCGTTTCACCACACGGGCTGCATCACATCACCCCATACTGGCACAAGTCGGTTTTCCCTTTCCCCCAGAGACCTGCGATTCGCCGGTCTCAGTCTGCACTCGGGGTTGCGATGACCCCGGTCTTCACCAGGACCGTCGACTACTGAGGAGCCACCTCATACCAGGATACGGTCTCGGACCACCTGCATCAACCACCGGGGAGTAGTTGTGCCACCATCGTCGCCCACCGGACCACCACGTGGAGCCGTCGGAAACTCTGGGACCACCGGAAAACCGAAAATTTGGCCAAAAAATATCCCTGGGTCACCTTGGACACCACGTGACATGAAAATTCGATCCGAAAGGATCATTTGGAATCTCGAATAATGAACTACACAAATATGGTATTCTCATGATAATTAAATAGCATATTGATTCTAGAATTTGAGATCAATGGTATATAAAAATTTTAAATTAAAAGAAACACTTGAACCTACCTCGTCGGTCGTTGCCCATTGCTTCACAAACGGTCTTCTAGAGCCACCACCAATCTGTCGGATGGGTGGGGAAGTATTAAGGAGGTTTCTCCCTTGTTGGTATATCATTCAACAGGGAAACAAAATGGGGGAAGGAGAGTGGAGGGGCTGATGTGTTTATATAGGGAAAACACTTAAACACCCACCAGTAGGCCTGTATCCGGACATTCGGCGGGGTCAAGGTTAAGTCGCCCCTAGGGTAAAATCTGTATTCTGAGTGCAATGGAAGTCTCAGAATTTTAATTCTAGCCTCCATTTAGTTGTTATAATGTTTACGCCCAAGGATTCTATATTACGAAAACACCCTGGGTGGTGTTTTCCCCCGAAGGGTTTCTCCCACGAAATTTACACCCTTTATAGAGTAAATAAAACACTACAGACTCAACAGTACCCTCAGTTTTCCCATCCTAGAAATCATTTAAGAGTTATTCTATTTATATGGGGTGTCTAGTGTGAACACACATAAAATTTAATTCTGGCCACACCGCAGCTCGCAATCACATGCCATCTGAAATCCCTTCACTGGAATAACCTCGAGAAAACTTCAATGTTTTACAGGCTCAAAACTAGGGTTCTTACATCATTCCCTCTTTTATGATTTTCATCCCAGAAAAACAAAACTACCAAAACAACTCAGGATACTGATACCGCATCAGGCTCTCTTATTCCCAATTGCTCTCATGCACCCTCCTATGCTGCCACATCACACGACCCAAAGGGTTGGTCCGTCCATGAAATGTATCCTCCTGCCTGTCCTCAATCTACACTGGGTGCTCCACAAAGGTGGATCTATCCTCGATGTCCATCTCTCCCCAGTCGATAATTTGCATGGGGTCATGAAAGTATTTCCTTAGTGGTGACACGTAGAAGATTTCTTGCACCCTCTCCAGCTATTGGGGTAGAGAAAGATGGTAGGCAACCTCACGGACCTTACACACGATCTCAAATGGCCCAATGAAACTTTGTGATAGTTTTCCTCCATGTTCAAAACTCTGTGAACCACGCCGCAGAGAGACTGTCAAAAAAACATGGTCTCCATGCTCAAAATCCAATGGCCTATGACTGTGGTATGCATAGGACTTATGTCTTCTCTGAGCTATCCTCATCCACTCATGAATGACCACCACCATCTCTGTCGTCTCCTGCACCAACTCTGGGCCCACAAGGGAGGTCTCCCCAACCTCCGTCCAGCATAACGGTGACCTGCTGGGTCTCCCATAGAGGGCCTCATAAGGTTCCATGCAAATATTTTAGTGGTAACTGTTGTTATAAGAGAACTTCACCAAGGGTAGGTGATCCTCCCAGCTTAGGCCAAAGTCTAACACACACACTCTGAGAATATCCTCCCACACCTGGATAGTGTGCTCTGTATTCCTATCATTCTGGGGGTGAAATGTTGTACTCATCCTCCACTGATTCCCAAATTCCACCTGCAAGCCTCTCCATAATCGCGACATAAACCACACATCACAGTCGGAGACGATCGTCGAGGGGACTTCATGAAGGCAGGCGATCTACCGAATGTACAACTACCATAGACACTCCACCGAGATCTGCTCCTTGATGGAATGGAAGTGTTCCGACTTCGTGAGTCGGTCCACTATCACCCAAATGGAATCATGGCACATCACTATGTGTGGAGGCCCTGTGACGAATTCCCTAGATATGCCATCCCACATCCGCTACGAGATATCAAGGGGCTGCAACAACCCTGTCGGAACCTGATTCTTTTTCTTCACCTACTCACAAGTAAGACACCGTGAAACGAACTCAGGTACGCTCCACTTCATTCCAGACCACCAAAACATCCACTGAAGGTCTCTTTTCATTTTCCCTCCACTGAGATGTTAAACCAAGGGAGAAGTGTGGAATTACCACATCACCTCCTCCTATATCTCCACTAGTACAACAGCTCGCCCCTAGAACCAAATCTCGTGATTCATTCCTTCGGAATACCCATAGAGTGTGTCGCCCATAGATATCTAATCACACAGTACCTCGCTGTCGACATCCCCCTGCTGCGACTCTCTCACATGCTCAAGGAGCGAAGAATTCAACACCATTGACTGCATAAATTCCATTCCCTCCTACTCCACCATGGTAAGTCGTAGGGAATCCAACTACTCTGATTCTTCCCACACTAAACGAGCCTATTACTTCATACTAAGGGCATCCTCTACTATGTTTCACTTCCCTATAATGTAGACTGTCTCGAAATCATAGTCTAATAGAAACTCTAGCCAACGCATTTTCCTCAAATTCAAATCTCTCTGAGTGAACATGTACTTGAGGCTCTGGTGGTCTGAGTAGACCAAAAAACACTCACCCAGAAGGTAGTGTCTCCATAACCTCATGGGGATGACCACCACTACCAGCTCTAAATTTTTCATCACATAATTCTGATCATAGGGCCTCAACTGCCTTGAACAATATGCAATCACTGCCTGTTGCTGCATCATCACAAACACGAGCCCAGCTCCTGAAGTGTCACAGTATACCATGAAATCAATGCCCTCCTATGGTAGCCTCAACACTGTAGCACAAGTCAGCCTCTATCTCAAACCCTCGATGGACTTCGAGCACTGATCAGTCTAGATGAACCATCATCCCTTCTGCGTCAACATGGTCAAAGGGGAAACAATCCTAGAGAAATCTTCCACAAACCTCTTGTAGTTCCCTTCCAAACCAAGGAAGATCTGCCTCTCAGTATCATTCTTCGGTGGCTCCCAAGATAGAACATCATCTATCCTTGAGGGATCTATGTACAAACCATATTGTGAAATGACTTTCCCTAGAAAGTGAACCTCAAGAATCTAGAACTCACAGTTCAAGAGCTTCCCATACAGCTGGTGCTCCCAGAGTAAGTCTAGGACCACCCTCAAATGATCCATGTGCTCCACCTCCTATGCAGAGAAGATGAGTTTGTCGTTAATAAAGACAACCACAAACAGGTCCACATTAGGCTGGAACATCTCGTTCATCGATGCCATGAAAATGGTGGGGGATTTTTTCACACCAAAGGTCATCACCGGAGACACATAATTCCAATAATGACAATGGAATTCCAACATTGAGATGTCAGCCTCACGAACCCACAACTAGTGGTAGCCGGATCGAAGTTCAATCTTGGAGAACCACTACGCACCCCAAAACTGGTCGAAGAGACCGTCAGTGCTTGTAAAATGGTACTTTTTCATTATCGTGGCCTGATTCAGGCGACGATAATCCACACAAATTCATAGGCTCCCATCTCCCTTTTTCACAAACAAAACTGGAGTTGCCCAGGGGGACACACTAGGCCTGATGAATCCCTTCATACGAAGGACATCCACCTGAATTTGTAGCTCTTGAAGCTCTGTGTGTGCCATCTTATATGCAGCACATGATATCGGGGTGGTTTTTGGATCCATGTCAATGTGGAAATCTATATCACACATCATAGGTAGTCTTGGGTCATCCTCAGGAAAGACTTCAATCTAGTCCTCTACAACAGTAGGGATCCATTTTCCTATAGTGTCTGCTACTCCGAGAGCCATGAATTCCAACTGATGAGAAGAAGGTCATGGTATCTTTCCCAATGTACACTTCTCCTTTTCCACGAGGTCTCGTTCACCAAGGACGGTGAACCTCATCCCATCAGAGTCGACGCATCTGACTAGTCTGCACCAACAGTCAATCTATGCGTGAACTAGGGAAAGACAATCCATGCCCAAGTTGAGGTATTAAGGTTCAACAATGAAGAATAGTAGGTCCCATGTTAAAAACACACCTCCGAACGACAGTTCACACTGTCTACAGATAAAGGTCACCAATGAGATACTTCTAGTAAGAACCTAGAGGCTAAGGGCAAGTGTCAGTGCCTCTACTGGAAGCTCCAACTCCCGTACCAAAAGCAGTGATATAAAATAGTGACTGGCTCCTGTGTCTACTAGTACCAAAGAAAGCATAGAGTAAACAAAAATCATATCTCAGACCATATCATGGCTTGGGGGTCATGAACACCCATATCCTGAAGTAGCCTATGGCCCCTACTGATAGCTCCCTGAGCCTGTCGTGGGACCGCCCGGTGGTGGCAGTGGATAGACCTCGAAACGCTGTCACCCACCTCTAAGACATTCTGCTCTACCTGTGATGCCTCCCTAAGGTCCAACCTATCCTTTCCAGGGGGATCCCTGGTTGTGGTACTACCTCTGCTTTTGGAGTGCGTCCACTGCCTTCCACGGCTGCTCGAAATTCCTTGTCGGGCAGTCTCATGCTAAGTGACCACATCCATCACAAGCATAGAACCGACTCTCTCTTAACTACCCCAGTGCTCTACGACACCACTATGGTGTACGACCCTGCCCCTGAGTCTGCTCATGGAAGGGTCTCCTTGACTGAGGCTCTTCTGTTTTCCACATGCCTGCTACCGAAGACTCGACTCTAAAGAGGCCACTACTAGGCCCTGCCTGCTGGCGCCCCTCAGACAATAAGTTCTTTCAAGAGAACCTGCTGTATCACCCCAACATAGATAGGAATGCACTATGGTACTACACTAGTGAGGATCTCCCTGTGAAGACCCTGCACAAACTTCCACGCCCGGTAGAAACTATTAAGGACCATATCCAGTGAGTAGCATGTCATATCTATAAACTGGGCCATGTACCTTGCCACTATCACCCCCCATGCTTCAGCTCCAAAAGCTATTAAATCCTAACGGATCGTAAAAATGCGGTGGAGTACTGCTCTCAGAATAGCTGCTGGAAGCTATCCCAAATGAGAGACGACTCGTTGTGGGTCTGCGTAACCAACCCTCACCAATGACAGGCCATCTCGAGAAAAAGGATGGAATCTACGGCTACCATGTGGTCCGCTGGTGACAATAACAGCCTGAAAAATGAACTACAGACACTAGAGTGTCTTCTGCTGCCTAGGGATCCGGGTCCCCACGAAACATCTGCGGCCGCTGACGCTGTATGTCTCGGAGTGCACTGAACCGTTGATCAACCTTGGCCTATGCTGCCAGTACTAACTGTAACTCACCCAATGGTGGGGATACTGCTGATGCACTAAGAGGAAGGGGATCACGTGATGTTCCCGGAATTGACTCCTTGTCGTTCACCAGGTCATCATCATGAACTTGATAGGGTAACCTGACTGGCTGCTGTTGGGGGGGGGGGGGATCCTGAAAATTATAAAGGATTACCGCGATCAGATGATCTTATATGTATATATCAGTAATAACAATGGGAATATTATTCAAAAAGTACAATTAAATACTCAATCCTACCATATGGGTGTTCTAATGTTCAATACAACAAGTGTCTCTGTGTGATGATTCGACAAGCGGGTTATCAGGGTTATTGTAAATTGATATGTCGGATGCACGTACCATCACTAGAATCCCGGTCCTGAGATCCATTCTTGAGACACGTTGACACAATTACCCTACATCCCTACCAATTCCTTTTTAGGTAAGTCCGAGAAATTCCCCAAGGATTGAACCACCTCTGTTACCACTTTGTCGCGACCCGACCCTTCCGGTCTCGAGTCCAAACTACCCCAAGACCGCCTCCATAATCCAGGGTATCGCGACAAGCACAGAAGGATTAATAATTTCAGGGATTCCTTTTCTTAAGTACATGTACACACGTCCCACTCAACGTAGAAGTTCAGAGTTAAAAAGAAATTCAATGAAAAAACAACTATATCCCAACCACAGCCATGCATCAAATTCTAAATAGAAAAAAAGTAATGTGTTGAAACTTACAGTCAAGATAACTGAACATAAAAAGGGAAAACACATTCCCAACCTAAAAGATGCCATAACCTGGCAAAATGTACACAATAGTATATAGCTGGTGAGTCTCACACCTGAATGTCCTACTACTACCATTAAACGCACCCCAAGCTCATGGGTCCTCTATGATCCTTAGTAGTCTCGATCAACCGTTCCTTCGTCTGCAAGGGCACACTAAGTGATGGCAAAGCCCAAGCAGGGGTGAGTATAAAGATACTCAGTAGGATTCCTGAAAATCTCTATGGAGAAATAAAAGATGTACCAAAATGGTGAGAAGTATATAGAATAAAAACAGTAGAAGAGTATATTAAATAGAGTGTATCTCAACCCAACAAAATAAAGGAAGTAAACTCGTCCTACAGGGAGGAGCTATAAAAGAAAGCATGTGGTATACCTCATGTCTCTTCACCCCACCTAGAAAGATACTAACTAATCCCAAGGAGTGGGAACAAAATTTGGTTGTATACGTATATATATTCTCAATATGTAACCTGAACAAGTATGTAATAAGATCTCTATCTCCAAGCTTAGCCCAAGAAATGTCGCCAACAGTTCTAATGATATCAATCACTAATGACTGAATGACCCGCACACCAAAGCTGTCTCATCACTAAATCGTACAACCAAGGGTCCGGCTACAGTAATCATGGAGAAAAGTCACTATCTAGACTCATAAGAAGGGTTGAGTCTTAATGAAGTTGTTCGGTAACCCACTTCCCAGCCCAGCTAGAGGGTAATCCCTAAGAGGTCGTCAGGTAACACATTGTTGAGCCCCACTGGAGGGTAAGCGCTATATTCAACAGGTAACCCACTGCCCAGCCCCGTTGGAGGGTAAACACTAAGGTCAATGGGTAACCCACTTCCAAACCTCACTTGAGGGTAAACCCTAAAATGCCGGTGGGTAACCCACTGCCCACCCCCATTGAAGGGTATACCCGAAACTAGTCTGATAACTCCACACTGCTCGTGCCATCACTGGGTGTCACTAATCATCACAATTGTGAGTTGGTTAGGAGTGTGTTAAAGGAACCTATGGCCAACACCATTTCATGTTTCCACATTTAATAAGACCTTGAAATATTCCCTTCATTCCCAAACATATTACACCATTTCCATCCTTGCACAAAAACACGCGAGATAGACTATTTAATTGCTTGTAATGGACAACCAAGGAAAAAATTATTTAACCCTGTTTTATGCCCATAGAACATCTTGTGTGCCCGCACATTGGTCCCAAAAGTGGTTGGGAAAAGAGAACCATCACGATTCTCTCAGAATGACATGCGAAAATGACTACTAATTCACCCCGAATAGACGTATGATGAAAAAGTCACAAAATGTAGCTCAAATCATAAATGAAGGCCGCAGGGGCCCGCACCTCAACTCTCACTTGAATGCCTGAAACAACACAGGGCTACATCGTCTGAACGCCAGGGTTACAACACCGCTGATAATTCCTAATATAGACATCAGATGTGTATGTTCCATCCAAAAGAAGGAATACGGTGCGGCATTAGGTGACACTCAACGGGAATAACATGCCATAGAGCCCCCCCGTCTCGGGAATTAAAAATCCCCAAGAACCACTCAAAACATACATCTCGATCCTAGGATCATGTTTCCTTAGATGGATCACGAATTTGACACTAGGATCGCAAATTATGTTGTTTTTAATGCTAACTGACGGAGACGGGCTAGGCCGAACCAGTTCAGCCAATCCACCCCCATTAAAACGGCGCTCTACGGCTCAGCCACCTAGACCGGCCGGTCCACCACGACCTGTAGTTCACCATGCGGGCCAAGCCACATCACCACGGACCGGAACTAGCTGGTCCAGACATTCCCCCCCCCCCCCCGAGATGCATGATACGTGGGTCTCGGTCTGCACAAAGGGTCACGACCACCCCGGTCATCGCCCGGACCGCCAACCACTGAGGAGTCGCCCCACGTCGGTCCACCATCCTAGACAACCTACACCGACTGCCTAGGAGCATCATGAAACTGCCTTGGAGCCACACCGTTCCCCAACATGGGATCCACCGTGCAGTCTCCTGGGAACTACTGTGCTGCTATCGTCGCTCTCCAGACCTCTGCGTAGAGCCGCATGAAACCCTGGAACTGTTGGAAAATCCCAAATTTTCCCGCAAAACGTCTCGATGTCACCCCAGACAACCCGGGACTCGAAAATTCGATCCGAAAGGATAGTTCGGAAGATCAAATCAGGCCCTATGCCAATATGGCCTTAGATCGATAAATATACACCATATCAATGCTAGAACATGAGTTCAAATGTATATGTGGAATTTTTAAAAAAGAAACACAAGAACCTACATCATTGGGAATTGCCTGTTTCTTCTCGAACAGTCTACTGAATCCAACAATGTAGAGTCCCAAAGCTTGATGTACATGGAAATTACATTACTTTTGCGGAATACTTAATACATGACATAAATAGACTCCAAAAGATCATATTAGTTTAATGTCATTGGAAATGCGGAACTAAATCTTCTAATCATGGTGAAGGATCTTCAACATATCCCATAAAGATCTTCCCCTTTTGGTTTTCATACCTAAAACCATTATTTATATCCTGGGGAAATGAAAACATAAAAAGGGTGAGCTCAAATTCTCAGTAAGGGTAAACATAGAGACCATAAAACAATTCATAAACATTTGAATGAAAGAACTTGAACATAAAAACATTACATCAAAATATTGAGTATAGACATAAATCATGGAAGTACATAAAGAATATATCATAAAGGAACATCAATCAAGATAAAATAGAACAAAAATAAATCTTGTAATTGTGGAAAAACATTATGCACATGATATGATTTTCATAGTAGCCATAGCATTGCTTCCAAGACCACCTTAGTGGACAAAGTCCCTTTCTGTATTGAGTTCACTCCTCATTTCAGACCTGTAACATTGAACCGGATTAACTTACCGTTCTAGCCATGTCTATCTCATGAGATATAAATCGTTACCCAATGAATTGGAGGGAGATATAGGTCCCACCCATATCATAATGAAATTATTCTTACTTGTTCCACAAAATAAACTTAAAACATTCATCCTAACCAAAAGAATAAAATGGGTTTCATAATCATCATCCCATCATCATATAATCCATATAAAACAAATGGATATTTTTTCATAAGAAAAGTGAAACCATGTAAATCATAGAGAAATTATTCTTGAAACATACACATATGAAATAATTTCATCTTAGATGGAAAATGATTTTGATAAAACACTTGAAATGAATTCTTGAGGAAAATATCCTTTCTTCTTCAAAATCATTTTCATTTCACAAAATGCCATGCAATTTTAAAAGAAAATAATTTTGTTGAAAATATTCATTAAATATTGTAGAGTAATCTTCATGAAAATGAGGCGTTATGAAACCTTAAAAATCTTTTCACACTATATAAGTTAAAAATAACATTCTTCTCTTACTTTTGTAGGAAAATTCAAAAAGTACCTCATTTGGTAAAAAAAGAAAGATTCTTTCCATACGATGTGGTAAAAGTAAAATAATCGAATAAATGAAATTAAACATACATGGAAGAAAAGTAAAAATTTTATGAAAACATTTTGAGAACATATTGACATGGATGATAAACATAAACCCAATAATTACTTATGAATAAACAATCTCAGATAAGAATGAGATTGGAATAATTATCCCTTACCTTAGGTCTGATATGCTTCGTACGTATCTGATCCTCCTGTATAATGATTTAAATAATTTCATTAACTTATTATGGAATCATATTCATTGTTATGATATCATATAAGGTTCAATTATGACTTTATATTACCCTTTATTTTGTAATTTTCATGTTAAAGTAGTGTTTTGGGTAAAATCATTTCCTTTATCATATGTGTTTCGACATGTTGTTCGTGATATTATTACTTATATCATGATTTACTTAATTCCAAAATATAAATCATGATTTATATATATATATATAATATATAAATATATTCATAATATACATATATATATATATATATGATAGATCGATAAATGGAATAAAATACACCGTTCATGGAGACGGCAGGTCGTACTTACGCATGAGCGCTGTTTTAATTTCCTTATTGAATTGAATGGAATTAAGTAGATTTTATAAATATATATACATAAATCCAGTATCATTATTATGTGATATATTTAATTAATATTCATTATATATATACTTTATAATCATTCATGAATGGTTAACATTGATAATGAATCTCATCGCGTCGTGGAGATGGTAGTCTGTACGTATGCACGAGCGATGATATCATTTCCAAGATCGTGGAATTGTATTGAAGTTTATGTATAATATTTCAGAATAAATATCAATTTAATATAATCATATATTTATTTATTTACACTATTATACCCATCCATGTAAGGTGGTGGTCGAAAACAAATTACACCACGACGTGGAGACGGTATTCCGTACATACGCACGCGCGGTGATTTATTTTCCCATAGGATGGATAGAAGGTGAAATTGGGTTGTTTCATATTTATAATAACATATCAGTATATATGTAATACTTATGTTATTACTTTATAATTATACAAATAAATAAGAATAAGAAAAAGAGGAAAGAAACTTGAGAGAATCGGAAGAAGAGATTACCTCTTCCTCGACGCACCTCCTTTAAGCTTCCTCTTATGGAAGTAGAATTTTATTTTGAAAATAAAAAAACCTTGAGAATGTTTCTAGGGATGTGGAGAAGAGAAATTTGTAGTGGTTGGCTGTGTTTCAATGATTAAAAGGCTGTGAAGAGAAGAGGGAAGGAGTGCCCTTTTTATAAGGGAGGAGAGGGGTAGCTTTAGAAAAACTTAAAATATTATTTTATAATTAAGTAATATTCGTTTTATAATATCTCCAAATTGATTTATTTAAAAGATAAAGTGTGGATGGGTCGAGACCCTCTTATCCAAACGAATTTAGATAAGTTTAGGTTTCAATTTTAACTTTATCATTTAGATTTAACTCTAAGTTAAAAAATTTTACTTTTACTGTGTCTTCTTGTTTTATTACACAATAAGGTTAATAAACTTTCAATAACAAGAAAAATGGACCCCAAGTTTTTATAATTAATATATATAACCGTATGAATGTCATTTTGTCAATCCATATATTTTTAGAAATAAAATATTAATTAATAATATAATATTTGTTTAAAAAACTATTTAATGTCAATTTGGACACTATTTGGTAATTGATTTTTGTGAAAATCATAACAATATGATTAGTTCTAAAAAAAATTATTAAATAAATACTATAATGTCATGTTAACCTAGAAAATTAGTGGAATTCATAAAAATTCTAATATTACATTTATTTGTGTATTTATAACATCAATTATGTCAATATTTCATTAATATGATAATTACTGCATCATCATTGTGTCATAAATAACATAAATTATTTACTTTCTAAAAATTATAAATAAAATACCATTAGGTAGGTAATCATTTTATCTTTCTAATGAATATTTATAGTCTAATTTATCTTAGGTATAGCCCTATGTTAAAAATGAATTAGTTATTAAACTTTGATTTTAACTATTTTAACCCTTCTTTAAATAAATTAATAATAAATGTCCTAATCTAATACAAGTTGACCTAAGTGGTCATATTTTATTCCTAGGGTTTTTTTAGTCTAATTAAACTAATCCAATAGAAGTGGTACATTTTTTAGGATAATAATAATATCATTTTTACTCTTAATTACCCTATTTACTTTTAACCGTGGTAATTAAAAGTAGAAATTTATTATTTACCAAAAATTATTTTCCTCTCATTGAACCACATTTTCATCCTTGATATTAACCGTGTCTTTTGGATTTTCAAAATTCCACTCATTGAAGCATTAAAATTATGTTTTATGTGAATTTCCAAATTCTCCTAGGAGGTGGGTAAAAGACAGTGAAAAGTTCAATAAAATTATTATATGTCAAAAATTATTATAAAATGGCTCCAATGAATTACATTGAACATATATAGGTATTATGTATCAATTTTCACATAAAATAAATTTAAATATAATTATTTAAATAAAAAGTCAGTTTTTAAATAGTAACCTAGTGTTTTCACTATTCATCAAAAATTGAAAGTTTTCAGAAAAATACCTAAATTTAACCCTAGGCTAATTTTGATATAAAGAATCCAAAAATGAAGTCCATTTTGAAAGATAAAATTTACAACATTTCAAAAAGTGGGTATTACTATTCATAACGGTTATTTTTAATAATATTTTAATAGCATATCGTTGTTTAGTGAAACTCAGTATTGCATACGACGCAAGCTATCGAGGAAGGTCGCGATTAATTGTAATTCAAGCCAAGTCAGGGATGCGTGTAGTGAGAGATCCTTTTGGTGTAGATTAAAACACATGACATCAATAAAATTAAAAGAAATATTTTTCATAAAATTTTGGGGTGTTACAAACACTTCCTTTATGGAGGAGAGGGGGAGCTCTGAGGAGGAATCTATCTTGTTGGGAGAGCATTCTCTTGGGGAAAAAAATGGTGGAAGGAGAGGGGAGGGGTGGATGTGATTAAGTAGGGAATACAATTATACACCCACCAGTAGGACCATAGCAGGACTTTCGGTAGGTTCGGGGTTAAGCCTCCCCTTAGTTAAAATCTGCGTTCTGAGCGCATTGGTGGTCTCAGAATTTTCATCCGAGCCTCCGTTCAGATGTCATAAAGTTCCCTCTTGAGGATGTTAAATTAAAAAAATGCCCCTACTGGCGTTTTCCCCAGAAGGGCCGCACCCACCAAATTTACTCCCCTCCTAGGGTAAACAACACGCTTCACACACAACGGTGCCCTCAGTTTTCCCATCCGAGAAACTATTTAGGAGTTATTCTGTTTATTTTGTGTTTCTAGTGTAAAAAACCTTAAAATTTAATCCCGGGCACATGGAGGCTCAGATTCACATGCTGTCAGAATGCCCTCCTGTATAATAACATTAAGAAAATTTCAAATTCTTACATGCTCTAAACCTAGGTTCTGAAAAATATTCAGAAATTTTGATATGGAAAAGATTCTACCATAAAGCGTATAGAATTTAATTAATAAGAATATACAAATACAAGGAAGTATAATATAGTTATACTTTTCTTATTAATCAAAATAAAGCAGAAATACACTAGAAACGAAACAAGTAACAAGTATGAAATTTTCGATCCAAATGAGTCTGGTATCCTAATACCTTGGATAAAGGTCCCTTGATTTATACTTTCAAGAAAGTATGTCTTACCAACACTAGGGTAAGCTCTTGATAGGAATTTCAGAATCTGTCTTGCTATCCTCATAATCCCTCAAACATTAAGCTGGTCAGCACATATATCTTTATAACCAATGAAGTCCTCGATCTTTATGGTAGTCGGCAACTCTATCTTCATATCCCCAGTATCTATTGAATATAATCAGCAACATTTAGTGTCTCAAAAATCATGATGAAAAAGATGTTTATTATTCACTAAGAATGAGAGTATCTCTCCCAAGAAATCACATAAAAAACATGTGTTCTCTGTAGTTATCAACTTTATTCAAGAGTAATTGAGACAGCAGTGAGCTCGTTCAAATGAGCTCCTATTTATAGGTACTTTTATATAGGTCATATCCCACCTCCAATGGACATAATTCTCTTTTAATTATGGAGGGACATTTACATGTGTCACTCAAACAACCGTTAGTTAGAAAAATATTGTACGTAATCGTTTCATAACTATAAAAAGGGTAAAAAATATAGTGGCATAATGAAATCCATTTTTCAAAGTCTATGGAAAAAATAAAAGTTCCGAGTCTTTTAAAAATAACATTCACTGTCTATAATTCATGGTTATTTGGAACCTATTTTCTAAATAATTCCAAACATGAATTCTATAGAAATTGGTGTCTTAATTCCAAGGAAATTTCGAGTCTATATTGTGATGAATTTAGAGTCTGAATTTCATAGAATTTAGAGTCTGAATTTCAAAGAATTCGTGGTCTGAATTCCAAAGAATTCAGAGTCTGAATTTCATTGCATTCAGAGTCTAAATTCTGAAGAATTTGAAGTCTGAATTCATATAATTTATATTCTAAATTCAGAATAATTTAGAACCTGAATTCGGACCATGAAAAAAATACTCTATGTCAATGTATTTATAGAATTTCGAGGTTATATATATGAAACCGAATTTTACACATTCATATAAAATGAGTTAGATTAAGAGAAATTAAAACATTAACAATGATAACATGGTAAGGATAAATTTTCCATGAGGAAAGAAAATATTCCTTATTAAGAAAAAATATGGGTAAGAATAAAATTTCCTTGAGGAAGGAAAATCTTACTTATTAAAATAAATCATTGGGAAAATAAATTTTTTCCATGAGTTAGTTTTTTTATTATTAACACATAATATTATAGAAAATACATAAGGAAAAATTATTGACTCAACCATAATGTCCTCAAATAATATCCCCATTAAGAATTAGGAAACAAAAAAATAATTCTGTCAAAAATTGAATATATTTTAGAGAGATCGCTTGAAATAATTATTTTGGAAAATAACCATTTAGTTGTGAAAAAAATTATTCATAAAATATTTCCAAAATTACATTAATAAAATTAACCTTGAAAAAAAATAGATTAATTTTTGAAAAAGAAACCAATTTCAATGAAATCCTTTTCCTTGAAAATTAAAAAAATATCATTTAGAAAAAATATTATCATTTTAAAAAAGAAAAGTTTTGAATAAAAAAAATTTCATGATAAATAGAGAATAAAATTACTTGAAACATATAATATAATTAAAATTTTTAGATTCATGATAAAACAATTTTGAGGAAATATATACAACAATAAAAATAATCTATATGTATAACAATACATATGTCTCAAAGAAGGAAAATTGAGACAACATTTCCTTTCCGGTTAGGTAAATTTTGAACAATTAAACTAATGTAATGTAGATCCAAAAAGGAAAACGTAAATAACCCTAAATTTAAGTATTAAAATCATAAATATAAAAATCTAGGAACTGAGTGAACAATGTCAGAGAACATTTTATTAAAAAGCTGCAATGATACAAGTGATGATCAGAAATTACAAGGGATGTTGTTACTAAAAGAGTGAACCGCTGCAGGCAGGACATCATTCACAACTGTGGTGCTGTAGTTAGGTGATCTAAATGTCCACATTGTACATTCATCAAGGATATCCCTATTTTTCAATGCATCCACCGCCTAGTCATCCTCTCTATGTGTATGTTAATCAAGAATATTAATCTAAGTGACATTGTCGATTATGGTCTCCTAGTGAGGAAATAGCTTCCATCGATCATTTCTAGTTCTTATATTCAAATCCATGAATACATATACAAAGTTAGAGTAAATCCATAATAAAAAATATTTTGATATATATCATACTTAATCAGATAAATCATTCCCCATAATTCTTCCTATTATGAAATCCCTATTCCAATGTGATGATAAAAACACCCCTTAATAAAGCCAAAATGAGTTCAAAAGGTAAATCCACAACCTAATTGTATGGCCATACACAAGGAAGAACTATCAACATTTTCTCTGATCCTCCATAAAAAATAGGTATCTCTCTCACATACTTGAGATAAAGAGGTTTCATTTTAATTCTCGCAACTTTGAAGATCTTAATAAAATTTAGATCCCTAATATCATTATGCCTGGTTCCAACCTAAACCATAACAACTGAGTGGACATCTCATTACATATATAGAGTTTAATAATGTTTATAAGAAACATATTCTTCAATTATATTCATAATTCTAGATCTCCAAATGGATCCCAAAATTCAGTCTTTGACTGCTAGTAACAAGTGTTGCAGCTTCTTTCTCTACCTGGTATGGCAGAGGAAGGCTTGATACTCCTCAAGGAATCTTTCCAAATTGATGTGTAACGCCAATATATTCCCATAATAATAACATTCATATCATTCAAATTACTATTAAATTTATAATTATTGTATTCTTTCACATTCTCTTATACATATGGGGTATAAAGAAATAATAAATTTCCATATCCCCCTATTTGATCAAGTGTAGGAAGGGTATTCCTTTAAAGTCAATACAATCGCATAAAACGTGGGCGATGAATAATATTTTAATTGAATTGGTAAATACATGATGGAATCATGTAGAAGATATTAGTCTTAAACTTATAATTATATTTGACATGGATATTCTGATAGGTTCTAGGCCTCTATACATGAGTAGAAACATCCATGAAGGCATTATTTTGATTCTCTTTAACAACCTGCAAGGTGATAAAATAAAATGTGATATACATTCCCATGAATTTATATATATTCACTTTCATCCAATTATGATGGATGTAAATCATTCCCCTAAAGGGATAATAAATCCAACATGTTCTCCAAGAAATAAAAACATAAATACCGCTTCCAATCCTCTTAGTATTCTGTATAATTTAATTTAATGAAGACATAAGTGATAGAGAAAATGAAGATCCATGTTGGTGATAGTACCCATCATGTAGAATATCTTTTAACACTAATTCCATGAACTCACAAGAAGGGACACTCATTGTTATCATTTTCTGTGTAAAGATTCCAATCAATTCATTACCAAAAACATATCAGTCCACAATGTTGAGCCCTCCTATTTTAGTGCGTTGAAATAAATTCCCAAAAATGGTGACTAACATCCATTCAAGAAACAAATTCTGTCAAGGTGATGTTTCTAAAAATAAATTGAAACTTCATAATGAGTACACTTGGCCATAGATAAATAGAAAAAGAGTAAACAAACGTCAAACTAAAGACCAATTTGAAACGATAAAATATCCCATGACAAGAAATTGACTTCCATTTTGATTTAGATAGTTGGTTGATTATACGAATTATAATTACACTTATTGAATTCCTTTAGTGTCCCCTAAAAAATAGTGACATCGAGGTATGTTTAATGAAGTGATCCATTCCTCACCCAAGTGTCTTTTCCACCATTCTTTGTTTTATAACATAAACTCATTCAATGAAAATGATAAAACATTTTCCCCATATAATTTCATGAATATAAATTTATTCTTAATGAGAGAAAAATACATTCAATGATGGGAATGGTTATCTTTGATGATTTCCCAAAAATAAGTTTATCATCTTCATAATGCATATAAAATGGGTGACTATGATCTCTCAATCACTAATTTGGTGAATGATACCAACCTATTAATGTTCCTTTATACACCTACTCACATTAGCTTCTATAATCTTGATATGTATCCATGATATTGGGACACTTTACCTTACTCCACATGTATCAAAGAAATATCAAATGGGGATTCTATTAAATAATATAGAAAATTAGCCAGATTGAAGGATACTACTTATCATTATCATGAATTTTTTTTATAACCCATTACTCTTATTTATGGTAACATTAAAATACATTTTGAGAGTATCCAATGCTTTGGAGATGTCAATATTGAGGAAATAATCCTCATATATAACCTTCCCATTCATAATTTTAACACTATATGAATCCATAAGTAAGAAATTTATAATGCATCTTCCAAAAAAAATTCATCTTGATTTAGAGTGATGTGATCATGGATAATACCTCCAATCCTAAAAATTATGATCATCGAAATAAATATATGGACTATGTACCAAATATCCAATGGCATAAAGTACTTAATTTTAACAACATTTTCATTATTTGGAATCAAATTAATTAAATTATATTTGATTCATTGTGAAAAAAACTATTGTAAAAAAGTCCCTAAAAGAATTAAAAAAAATACTCCATCAAAATTTTCTAATAGTACATGAAAAACATCATAGAATACACATCTTTTCCAATAGTGCATTTTATATTAAAAGAAAAGGGTGTCATCTTCATTTCATCATTATCTACTACACTGATATGATATTGATTTGATCTCTCATAAATTAAATAGATGATATTATTAACAATATTTGAAGTATTTTCTAACCCACCATCATGGTAAAGACAACAAAAAGCAGTAAATCAATGGTTTAAGGTTATAATTTTGAGAGTTGTGCAACATTCCAATAATGATAATGGTATGATTCTCCTTGGCTCATTTCTCCCTACAAACTCTATAAAAGAATTAGTATCTACCTCCATCAATCAAACATTTAATGTTCTTGTTATAATTAATATGAAGTATATACACCACATAAAATATATGAGTTTTTAATTGGAAAAGTCTCACAAATAATATAATTGAGATTAGGAATACCCTTATAAATATGATATCATTAAAGTAAGACTTAATCAAATTAATCCATTATGTTTATCATGTATATATGTATACACATAAAAAATGGGAAATAACATAAAGATATGAAGAAATAATTTCACACATAATCATAGAATGATATAATCAAATAAATAATATATTAACCCAATTAATGGAAATAGAGCTAACAAATCTGTTACCGCTTTGTAATTAGTTGAATTGTATACATCAAAAAATAAAAAATTAGAAAATAAGTAATTCAATAACATTAAAATGATGATAAATTTTAAATTAAATATCAATGTATAGTATATACACCACACAGAATGAGTTAGTGGGTATTTAGGAACCAATATTATAGAACAAAAAGTGAGATGAGAACCCCTACCTTACACTCCACTTTTATTTTTAATACATTAAATTCTGGAATAAAATATTAATGAATGTTATTAATTGATTAAAATATTATAATAATATTTATGATACCTTATATGAAATATTAAAAAATCATACATCCCATTCATTAATAATATTTAAATATTTTCATTGTTTTGGGTGTGTTTGTTTCATGGTTTCAAGATCTGTTAATTTGTGTTTAATTATGGATTATCATGTACAGAGGAAATAAAACTACATAAGTGAAATATAATTGTATTAAAGAACTTACATAAATTTAAATTTTCTAAAATATCATTTTCCTTTCTCCGATGAGTATGATTCATATTATAAATTGTTAATGATAAATGTTTTGTTTAATTTAGTAATTTTTCCAACCATTATGATATAATTATATTTTATATAATATTATATCTTGATCTTAGTTTCATAAAATGAAATAGGTTATAATATACCTATTAAAATTATATTTACCAGGAATGATAGATTTATGATAGTCTATGTTGTCGGTATTATAGAATGAACAAAATCATTATTCATGAAGGCGACTAATAGAAAAAAATTTCCCTATGCATTAATTTTATTGAATAAAATATGATTATATATTAAATTGTATGATATCTTCCATTTTTTGAAATTAAAATCCATAAAATTCATGATCTCGGTGTTATCCTTCCTTTATGGATGTATGAGTTCAAAATAATATAGAAGAAACAATGAAAATAAGGGATTTCTTTTGAGAAAACTTCCTCTTATATATAACCTCTTGTAATGACACCTTGAGAACATTGGATTCATTATTTGTCTGATACCATAATCACATGGAAATTATTATATATAGGGTTAGTAGATTTTATGTTATCCGAGGAGCGTCAAGGCTTATTATTTGTTATAGGATGGTGATGGGTGGTTTTATGTGACTAAATAATAATTATATTATATTTAATGTCAACCACAATGATTTGAAATTAATTTAAACGAATATGGAAGATCATTAAGGTTATAAATATTTAATAACACTGAGAAATACATCAACTATATATTTTATTATGTATATTTTAGTTATTTTAATTTGTTAACTTTATATAGAAGATCTTTTGTCACATATTTTTGTGTAGTAAAAGAGATATGTTATTTTTTAAATTAATGAATCTATCAATGCAATATCAAATCACTACATAAAACATACGACATGTATCCTTTTAATGGGATAACAATTTGGGGAAAACAATTGGTGGAATTTTCCTTAGACTAGCCTACGTTTAAATTCCTCTCTTACAATGAATTCCAGTAGTATCGTTAGAATCCTTGATACCTTTTGAAGAGTGGGACCAGTAAGAGATTAACCACAATAGGGCATGAATCTTCAACGTAAGAAAGCTTCAATAATGAATTTATATTGAGGTAATTCTTTTTTCTTTATTTTTTCCTCAATATTATTCTAATTGGTGTATGTGGATCAACCCACCTATATCCAGATTCGTGGATTTTCAGTTCATGCTAGAGGGTGATGTTTCCTGGAATTTTTGTTTGAAAAAAATTATTTTTGGTAGAAAAACATTCCCAAACCTCTCCCTATTTAAAAACTCTAATCCGGAGGGAGTGGGCCGATAAAAACAAGGATCGAGCCCATCCACTTGTTCATTTTTTGTTTCTAATCATTGTGAATGGGGAAGAAATGCAGATTCACAACCTTCAAATAGATAGAGATACACCACAGAGACAGGAGTCAGAGTCAGTGTGCAAAACAAACCACCGATGTGGACCTAGTGAATCGTAGAATATCTCATTGGTGCACTGGCGGTGGATATGGGAGGTTGGTTGTGTTCCACAACATCATTTAGGAGTCGGATACAATGGTCAACTTAGGACATAACATAGTGGGAAGAGAAACTTGATGGCTAGAGAGACCCCTCTCAATAGCCTCATCTGTGGAGTATCCGCTAACGGTGTCACTGGAGTGGCCCGCAGCTGCCTTCCATTCATAATAGGAGTACAGGGTCGATTGATCGTGTGTGGAGAGTCATGCTAGCCATGTCACAACATGATACGGTAATTTGACCATGGATAAGAGGGCAGTCCCATTGATTCCATGAAGGGCGAGTGGAGCTGGATGCATATTCTATCTGCATCCCGAATTAAAGGGCTAGACCAACCCAAGGGGCCCAACATTTTCCATCGAGCTAGGCCAGACCTGCATCTCGATGGACTAGAACCCAACCAAACATGCCAATTTTTTAGAAAATGGTAATATCATGCAAACCGTGTGTCTTATTGATGAGATGTTTGAGGCTTTGGATCCCTTATGACAAGGTGGATCATTACGAATACTCAATGAATTATTTTATGAAATTTCTAATTAGAAAAACGGTTTGTGGTGTAGTTAGCATGAGATCAATCGTGCTATGTGAAGAGACCCTATAGTTGATAGAGACAAAAAATACTGCTGATGAGAAACCCTTTGTGGATTGGATATTATGGACTTGTGGGAAGCAGTTCTTGTGTGACCTGATAAGCCCATAGTGGGGAATGAATTTTGTGAGACCTGACATACCCATGGTACTCAACAGGAGGAGTACATCGGTATGGCCATAGGTGGCAAGCAGATTTTGTGTGACCCAACATCCCACGATGGGGAGAGGATTATGTGGGACCCATATTACCCATGGTAATAATTAGAGATGAGTACCATATGGATATCAAGGTTAGTGGGAAGGTAATTTTGTGTGACCCAGCTGACCCAATATACACAATATAGAAAAGTTATCTTGCAGACCACTATGTTCGACCTTATCACTGATGGTATTACCTTCATACAATAAAATATACATGGTGTGGGATATCTTGCTTCATGATCATAATTGGTTATCATGTGTTGTGTCTTTTTTTATGGATTTCATTGAGGTATTTCCTTGTTATTTTTTGGTCTCTATTAAGTACTTTGTTACTCACCCCTACACGGGCTTTTCCCACATGTGTAGTGTATGGCGAAAATGACTACCTCCTTGATAGATGACTTAGTGGACCTAGACCATATGGTAACCAGTGAGAAGAGGAAGATGGAACGTACTTCTACGGATTATATAAGCTACTATATACTAATCAATCTGGAGGTGTTTTTAGTTGATGAATATAGAGAGTCTCTTTTGTAATTTAATTCTTTCCAGTTGGTGTTTTGTTTGGTTTTTTTCAATCTCATTTAAAATTCAGTTTTATTTGTACTCAATGGTTTTTTAGTGGCATTCTTTTTTAATTTTCCATTGGTACATGGTTGTGTGTGGGTCGATAATGGTACTACGGATAATGATTCTCACTTATAGGTTGATGCATTAGGCGCTAGTTGTAATCCCTTGTCCTTCAAAATGCAGGCTTGGGGTATGTCATAGCACTGGCCCCGGGGGACAGGTTCTGACAAATTGATATCAAAGTTAGTTTTCGATCCATCAAACTGTGGACTATGGGATCACTGGGTGGTGTGTCAAAGTTTCCACCACACATTGATCAGTTTTTACTGCAAAAATGACATGTTGGGGACATATATAGATTTAGTTCCATGAATGAGTTTCAGAGGCATAGGCCTCCTTGGTTTAGGGGAGACATAGATCCCCAAGTCGTTGAGGAATGGATGGAGGTAGTGAAACGAGTCCTTCTCTTAGTGAGGATACAACTTCACTAAATTGAGATCATGGATATGAGACATATACATGGATCAGTAGGGAGATGGTTGAGGTTGACCATATAGACACATGATGAGGTTACTCTCACCAAGGCAGACTTCAAGTGGCTTTTCTGGGAGGATTATATCCCATGACCATGTGACTTGTGCGCATCAAGGTGATTCTTCCACTTTCACATGGAATCTTATCGGTGGATGAGTACTCTATGTGGATTGAAGACCTCCATCACTAGAACACATGCATGGTGTGGGACCCTTCTTTTAGGGCCCATACTGTTGAGTAGTGACTCAGACAGCCGATCAGGCAATCCATGTTGTCTCTCAGCATTACCACTTTGGCTGGAGTACTGGGATGAGACTTTCATCTGGAGAGCTTCCTTGTTGAGCATCCAATGAAAACTGATGCACCCAGCATACATCATGTGGCAGAGTCTTTATTATAAAGGATAAGATAGTAGAAATTTTGTCCCAAGCAGGCCATGTCTATTAGGGGGTGACCCCAAGACTCGGCCTCAGCAGTACGTGGATCCTATAGAAAAGGGATTCAACATGTGACTAGGTTGTGCTTCACATGTAGTGGTCAAGGAAATTTCAATCTTCACCTCCCGACCCGCCACGTAGATGATAAGATGATGATAGAGGGACCACCAAGGCAGAGGCATAGGTTCAAGTGGGGAGTTTTGCAGGGCAGCATACATGGAAGGGGAAGATGCCATGCGATAGGTGGTGGAAGAATGTTTGAGGAGCTCCCACCACGACCCCTAAGAGGTACACCTTGGTCATAGGGAGCCGGAAGATAGGGGTGAGGCTAGATTCAAGTGATGGAGACCTACCACCATAGTACTACACCTTTGCTGAAATTCATATAGACATAGGTGTCAATCACTATTTCCTTTCCATAGACCTCATTCGAGGCTTGGCGATTTTAATGGAGCCTTTGGCTCAATCCTTACAATTAGAGACTTATATTGGTGGTGATTTATAAACTACACACTTGTGATGACAAGGTGAGCTTACTCTATGAGTTGAGAGCTTCGACTGAGATCTCAATGTAGCAGCTTCGAGGCCATACGATGTTATCTTGGGTATGAAATAGTCATCTATATTCCCTGTTATGATTGATTATTTTAGGTGAAAATTTCGATGTTTCTATGAGGATGGGACTAGGTTTTACGTCACCAGAGTCAAGTGACCTTTTTCAGCACAATATAGACATTCTAGGAGGAGGTATAATCTTATCAGTTGCATGTTTGTGAGCCTTACCCTTAGTATTGTGGATGTGTGGAGTCTGATCTTTCATGTAGTGGTTGATGAGTAAGAGTATGTCCTTATTAAGGATGTTCTGGGACTACCTTCTTGCGGGGATGTAGAATTCTACATCATTCTGTACCTGGGGATGGAAAAAATATCCAAACCGGCATACTGGATGGATCCTGCAAAGATTCTTTAATTGAGGGTATGGCTGGAGGACTTATAAGAGATGGGATTTATGAGACCCACCGTTTCACCATTAATAACCCTAGTGTTTTTTTCAAAGAAGGAATATACGAGTTTGAGGTTATGTATGTACATCCAACACCTGGACCAGGTGACTATGATGAACATGTATGCACTCCTGGTGATTGATGACCTCTTTGATTAGTTGATGGGAGTGAGGTGGATATCGAAGATCAACCATAGATCAGGCTATAATCATCTTCAGGTATGGGATGATGATATACCGATGATATCCATCAGTTGTCTGTATGGCCACTACGAGTTTAGTGTGATTCTCATTGGCATGACCAATTTTTTAACATTGTTCATGGGACTGATGATAATGATATTCAAGCCTTAACTCAATCGTTTCATGGTGGTTTTCATTGATGAAATCTGGGTGTACTCAACGTCGAAGGAGGATCATGCTACACAACTAAAAATAGTTCTCGATACAGTCTTAGAGAGAAATAATTATGGTAATCTCTCAAAGATCCAGTTCTAGATTTATGAGGTCCTCTTCCTAGGACACGTCATCTCATTGGCTGGCATTTCCATGGATACATTGGATATAGGGACAGTTATTTCTTGGGAGCCACCCGAAAGAGTGACTGAGGTGTGGAGTTTCTTGGGGTTGGATGGATACTATTAGAGGTTTGTTCCATACTTCTCCAGATTAGCATCACCATAATAGGCCTTAAAATGGATGGGATATCCCTTATGTTAGATGAAGAAGTTCCAACCATGTTTCCAAGAGCTAAGGCGGAGAATAATGAGTTCTCCCATCTTGAGACTACAAGAAGAGGGAGTTGCTTATGTAGTCTTCTGTCATGCATCATGGATAAGGATGGGTTTGTTCTTTGTGTAGGATTGAGATATTATCTCCTACGACTCACGATATCTGAGGAATCAAAATTATAAAAACATGACACATGAAATAGATTTAGCTGCCGTGTTCTTTTCCTTGAATATTTTGTGGAACTACTTTATGGTTGAGCGGTTTAACATCTACTCGGACCACAAGAGTATCATGTGTATCCTCTCACAAAAGGACTAGACTACGAGATAACAGTTATGGCGGGAGATCATACTAGACTTTGACTTTAAGATATTATATAATCCTGGGAAGGGGAACATGGGGGCAGACATGCCAAAAAGTAAGATTGGTTTACATTTGCTGAGTGAGGTGAAATAGAATCTAGCCACAACGTAGATATCATTTATGGATGCTGATTGAGAATCTTAACTTTATTCAATGACTGTCACAACCCCAATGTTACAATGATTTAGGAGGCACATCTTATCGTTGTTGTTTGTGAGGCTTGACATGATCAAAAATCCTCAGGATAGGCTCCTGATGGATTTTTTATAGGTGGGGAGTACATCATATATTTGAGAATATGCACTATATTAATAGTGACGTTTCGGGAGGTGGTGTTGAGGGTGTTCCTTACAAACCCTTTTTCATTACATCCTTGTGTGGAGAAAATGTACCAGGACATCTGACGTTAGTAATGGTGACAAGGATGAAGAAAGCAGTGGTAGAGTTCATTACATAATGCCTCACTTATCAGTAAGTGAATACCGAGCATCAGGTCCAAATAGGATTGAAACAACCACTTTAGGTACTAAAATAGAATATGGATGGTATTTTTATAGACATCATGATGAGGTTAAATCGCTCATCCATGGGACCAGATTCTATTTACGTGATCGTAGACTAACTCATCAAGTCGAATAATTTCATACCCATCCTGGAGCTATGATCATTAGAGGGCTCAAGGAGCTTCAACATCCATGAGGTTTTGAGGATTCACAGGGTGACATTGAATATAATCTTAGATCATGATGCATGATTTATATCATGGTTATGGAATGAATTGCAGAAGGCATTTGGGAATCATCCTTTCTTGAGCACATCTTTTCACCCTTAGACAGATGGTCAAACGAAGTGAACCATATAGACCACGTAAGACATGCTTCATTCTTGAGTCCTTGAAATTTGAATCATTTGGGCGGACCATATACCACTGGTAGAGTTTTAATATAATAAAAAAATCACCCTACCATTGGCATGGTACCATTTGGGGCCATGTACGAGCAGCCATGAAGATCAACTTTATGCTGGATCGACCCATATGGGTCAACACTCATGGGTCCAGAGTTGGTATGAGAGTACACTATGATGGTTACTATCATCAAACAGAAAATGAGGTCTACATAGAGAAGGGATAAATTATATGAAGATAGTAGACAGAGACCCCTGTAGATAGTGGAGGGAGGCCATGTGTTCTTTTAGGTCTCACCCTGACAGGGGTTGCCAAGATTTTTCCACAATGGCATGTTATCTTTGAGGTTCATCGGACCATTCCAAATTAAAATAAGACCTAGAGAGGTGGTGTAATGCCACGTTATACCCCCAAAAATTCACCAAGTGCAAGATGTTTTCCATTTTTAACAGCTCAGAAGATACATAAATTATCCCTCACACGTTATCAACTTGGGTGAGCAGAACATTGATGATGGGGCGACGTTTACAGAGTTCGCTATGTAGATAAAAGAATGAAAAAAGTATATCATTCCTCGATGCTTGATTACATTGGTGTGATTTTTTTGGCAGCACAAGAACCTCCATATGTGAAAATGGGAGTGGGTGGCTCATATTCAATCTGAGTATCCACATTTTCTTAATTATCACTTGTTTTGTATTTCAAGGACACAAATCTGTACGGTATAGAGATTATAAAGTCCAAAATCTTTGTATAATTTTTTAAAATAGTACATAATACTTTAAAGAATACAAGATTTGAAGTCATGTGATTTTGAGGACTGGTGATCTCATAATGGAAATTTCAATTTTTTTTAATTTTTAATGAAGTAAACATGCGATTAGGTTTTTATAACTTTTGAAAGGATTATCGGATCATAAATATGAGGACACCGTTGAACTCCAAATGTCAGGATTCCCCAGGAAAGAACATATATTTAACCGATGAGGGTAGGTTAAAGATTATAATTTTTCATCTTTTTGGGAAAAAATAACATAAACTATTATTTTATTTTTCTTTTCTCACCATTGAGCGGAAGAAGACTTCTCTGCGATGCATTGACAAGGGGAATTAAAGTATTCTCTTTAATGAATAAGTTTTTTTGTAGTGTAGAAATATACAATTTCACAAATAAAACATCATATCAATGCATCATCATAGCCTAACAGAAATGTTGATACATGATTCATTTTAATGAGATAACACATTGGGGAAATCAATTGGTAAAATTTTAGTCCAAAAAAACTACATTGAAATTCTTCTCCCATGAAAAACACCAGCATGAACACTTGAAATGTCTACCCCCTAAGATAAATGGGACATGAATGCAACGAGCGCAAATGGAGATTGAATCCTCATCGGAAAAGTTCTTTGATGATGAAAATTGATCGAGGTAGGGGTTTGTTTTGTTTTAAAATTTCATAAATAATATTTTTAATGAAGAATGTGGGTCAACCCATGAATAGGTTGATCATAGGATCATCCATTCATTCGGGAGGGTTATGTTTCGTTGGATTTTAATTTGGGATTTAATTTTTGTTGGTAGAACACCATCCTCATGCATACCCCAAATAAAAAACTCTATCTCGGAGGGAGTTGGCCGACACGAACAAGGCTTGATCCCTACCTCCTATGTGTTCTTCAGGGCCTAGAATTTTTAATTGGATGAAATGGCAGATTCAAGGAATTATCAAGGAAGATGAAACACCGTGGAGGTCGTAGGCATAGTTAGTGTAAAGAACAAACCCCCGGTGCGAACTAGGTGGTCCGCAGAAGAGACCGTCGATGCTCCACGATAGATCTACGCAGTGGAAGAGCCTAGGGTTGGCGAGAGGCTGGAGGAAGAAACATGGACTGTAGCCATGAGCCACACATGTCAAGAGCACATGGTCTATTGACCGCATGTGGTGAGTATAGTCGTCCGTATTAGTCATCCATGTCACATCAGGCCACAATCTCTTGAACGATGAGGAATGTGCGACCCCACGGATGACTAGTGGGGTGAGGGGAGCTAGACATGTCTTCATTAGTGTACCATATAAGCAGAATGGGTAGGGCATGGTCCAAACTCACTCTAGGTGTATGGACCCACCCTAGCGGGCTGGTAACTTCTCAACAGGCCGGACCCATTCTTTCGGTCCAGGCCAGACTGACAACCCAACAGACCGGACCCATGTCGGGTAGATTCTAGGTCAGGTCAGCTGAGACGGTTTAGTTTGGTGGACCACATACTAGGTCGTACCAGACACATCCCAAACTGTAACCTTTTGAAAAAAATGAAAATATCTTGCAAACCCAGCATCTGATTGATGATAGATTTGATGCGCTGGTACCGTTATGGTGAGGAAGATCTTTTGGCGTACACTATAGATGATTTCATTTAATTTTCAATTATAATAAGTTCATGGTGAGGGTTTCTTCTGTGATCAATCACAGTACCTGTAGAAATGATGGGGTTGGATAAGAGCTAAAGACTACTGACAAGATACCATCTATGGATAGTATACTATGTCTCAATGGGAAGAAGAATATGTTTGATCCATTAGTACCATAGTAGAGAGTGTCTCCGGTGTGACCCAACCGACCCACGATGCTCAATAGGAGGAGTACCATAGTGTGGCCCTATGTGATAAGTGACTTCTAAGTGACCCACCATTCCCATGGTGGGAAGCGGCTTCGGTATGGCCCAACATACCCATGGTAATCATCAACTATGAGTACCAAATCATTTTCAATGTTAGTGGGAAGTTTCATATGTGTGACCTAACATGCCCACTATAATCATTGAGGAGGATTTCTCCAATATCCCCCAATATTCACATTATGAATTATTGTCTTACTTTCCTACTCTAGAATATACCTAGCGTGAGCTATCTTACTTCATGATCATGATTGGTGATCATGAATTGTTGTTTTTTATGCTTGATTTGTGGTATTTCCTTTTTATTTTGGGTTCCATATATAGTATTTTGTTACGGACCCCTACACGGGCATCACCAAAAAATGTTGTTTCTAGTGCTAACGAAAACCACATTGATAGAGGACTTGGTGGACTAGGACTAGGTGGTGCCCAGTGAGACTAGTCAGATAAGAAATACTTCTACAGATTCTAGAAAATAATCGATACTTACCCATCATGTGTATTTTTAATCAGATGAATATCCAGAGTCTCTTTTTTTAATTTCATGTTTTCTAGTTAGTTTTTTATTGTGTTTGTATTCTAGCCCACGTGAATTTAATTTTTACTTATAATCACTGGTTACTTAGAGGTATGTTTTTTTAATTTTCCATTGATGTGATGTGGATTTGTGTTCATGTGTACATGTCTTTCAGCTAATACCGAAAACTCTCTGTTTGATGCCTTCAATTCTAGTCATCATCCCCTGGCCTTCGGGAGTCATGGTTGGGGTATGTCATGACATGTGCCTTGGGAGAAAACTGGTGATAGAATTATAATTCAGTTTGATATCTTATATAAGTGGATGACTTCAGCTAACATAGGCCAATACTAGTAGTTCAAAAACACATAGTATGGGCCACATTTCATTTAATTTAATGTTAATGTTGTGCTGATATCTTTTGAGACTTTCATGGCAATTTAATTGGATCCTTCTTCGGCAATTGTAGTAAAACCTCTTCTCAAGAAGCAATGATGGATGTGATTCATAAAGTTGACATTATTAAAGAAAAGGGATGGGCAAATTATTGGGTTGAAAGTGATTCATCCACTATTGCACAAGCTATTGGGAATGGTGTTGCACACCTTTCATGGGCACTTCATCCCATTGGATGATATTTCATAATTTTCTTTTAGAGATCAGACATATTATCACTCATTCAATTCATGATGTGAACTTGGTTTCAGGATATCTTTCCAATCAAGGAATCAACTATGACATTAATTGTCTAGATGATCTGCCAGTTTAACTTTCCCATGTTTTGATAATGATTGTAATAAGATCCCATAATTTAGACTCATGTAGTTATTTTCTTTTTTAATTTCTATTTAGTTTTGTCTCTTGTTATTTTTCCAAGGAAACACCTTTAAAAAAACAAAACTCATTGTAGTTTTATATTATGTGGTTTGGGAAGACAAACCATACATTTTATATTCATGATGATGAAACCATTTAAAAATAATTTTATTGTATTACATTAAGTACATTATATATTTTGGTTTAGTAAGATGTAATAACAAATTTTTTAAATATATTTTATCTTAGATGAAGTATTCATTAAAACCTCAAATTATTTGTTGGTATGATACACTGTTCATTATGGAAAATTACAGAATATTCACATTTTTTAGAATTCATATAAAATTTATATTGGATTTTGTTAAGGCTCTATAATCAATGGTTTAAATTTGGATTTAATTTTAGTAATTATAGAAAACAACAATTATACATTGATAAATAATAATAATATAACATACCTATACAATTATCATGCTACCCAATTCTGTTGAACATCATGGTTTGGTAATGCATGAAACAGTTTTTCATCATTCCATTCCAATGCATCTAAATTTACCCGGGAATGAACATCCTGGGTTAATAAATAAAAAATTGATTTATGGAAATTACGTAATAAAAAATCAATTAGTAATATTACCATTGTCCCATATGTAGGTTTATATGGGGTCCCTTTTATGAAATTATGGATAATGATGTGATAAGACCTCAATACTAGAATGATTTCAATGGGAATGAATAATTATGATTCATTACTACATTATAAATGATATTTTAATGATTATTTTATAAATTTTATAACAATTTAATTTTCACTGCATGGTAGTGGGATGAATGATTGGGTATGATATCATACTCTAGAAATAATTTATCTACATCAAATATAAGGATATGACATTAAAAATAACATATTCTAGTAACTTTTGACCAGAATATATTTTCATTCATTCTAAATAATATTTTAGGTGACGAGTTTTAGGGAATTAGGGATAACTACTAAATTGTAAACTAATAAATTATAAGTGGAAACGTATTCTCACTATCTATTTTATCACCAAACAAATCCATTTAAAACAAAACATTATTTCATTTTATGACACGCCATCAATCATGGCATCAAATTTGTCCTTAACAATTGTAAGACTTATAAAAAAAAATTTATAACATGGGATCAGTAAAAAATCTCATTAAGAGATATAATGCAATCAATGAAAATATTAGTCAAAAAATATTTTAAAATCATAAATTGATTTAAAAAAATATATTAATTTTCAACCATAAAACATAATCTTTTTAACATACCTCATCAAATCATATGATTCCTAAAAACATATTACAAATAAAATATCATAAACCATATAGGTAAATTGTGGAATATATATTATAATTACATTATCACTTTTAAAACTATATTTAGATAAACCTTATTGGAAACATTTGGAATTCCCATCCAAATATATTTCACAAATCTATTAGGATAAACCCAAACGATTATCCCTGTCTCATTACCCAATTCATTAGAAAGCTATCACGGGCTCACCCATCCTTGGTTTATCATTGAACCACCTATATATGGTTTATAATTTAACCACCAACTTAATTCAAAATTACCATCATAATTAATAAAATATTCAAATTATCAACATTACACTCATAAAATTTTATTTGCAATCAAAAGAAATCATATCAATACATTAAAATAGCCAATCGATATTCAAAACCATTTTAAATACCAAAATTACCATAAATGGTATAATTTGTTTATTTTTCATTTAAAAACATTACTTTCTGTAGAGGAATATTAATATAAATAAATAATTTCAGTATTGGAGACATGTTTTCCTTATATATGTTAAAATAAAAAACATTCATTTTTTAATTTTTTAATGGAAGTAAAGCACATCAAATAATTCGATTCCTTTAGAAAACATTAAATGAAATTAAAGATAAAAATAAAATTTCATGTACCATCCTTTTATATAAAAATAAATATTTAAATTAATATCTTGGGGAAAATATAAGATAATTAAATTTTTAATTTTTTAAGGTGCCCCATATCACCTTGATTATTTAAATATTAATCTTTGTGAATAAATACTTTTACCTAATCAATTTGTAACATTATTATAGATAAAATATGGATATGAAATTACATATTGGATATATATACAATGTATAAATGAATAGAGGTGCATATTATCAAGAAATTATTTAATGAATTGAGATTGATATGAAATCATGTACCAGGAGTTTGACATGTTTTGTATGTTCTTTATTTTCCTATTCTTTGGTTGATCACCTTGGAAGAACACCATAAGAACTATATGTATATTTTCATATCTACAATAAATCCAAAATAATGTGAAGATGGATTCTACGAATGGTTTTTTGTAGATCATGGTCGAATAAAATTGTTTGAGAATTTTGGGTAATATAGAAGAGTGGGTTCCTTTTATAGAAGAGGGGAGATTCTCCCTCTAAATTTATTAAAATATTAGGTTAATATAAATATCTTTTTAAATATATATGACTAAAACATTATTTATGTCAATTATAATATGAGGATGGTTCTAAAACCCAAACCCAATAATTTTTAGACATTAATTGATATTATTTCAAACCTTATCATTTTGGTTTACCATTAATTAATTTATCTTAATTTTAATTTGGTATAAATATTTTAACCATTAAGAGGCTATAAATTTTACTTATATTGTGTAAATTCCCCATAAATGGACACTGTATGATTTTTTCAACCTTATAATATCTATTTCTTAATTTTTAAATAATTTTATGCTTTTGAAATAATTTAATAACATATTATTTTTATAAAAATATCAATACAGTCAATTTTAAGGATATTCATTTTAATGAATTTATATAAATATCAAATAGAGAGATAACTTCAAAAAAACCACTATATAAAATATGAATATGACTTAGTCACCTAGAAAATTAATGTATTATACAAATTAATTCGAATTATATATATTTTTAAAATTATACATATAATATAATTTATATTTCTTTGAATAAAATAATTACCATATCATTATGGTGTCAATATTTATGGTCCTTATTTAATCTCTAATATTTATAAATAAATTTTCATGATATATATAATTTTATTATATTTGTATTTATATTTATGACAGTCAATTTATTATTTTTATCCTTATGTTAAAATTTTTATTCTTATAAGAACTAAGAGGGTGACATATTGTCTATTTGTTTAGTTTTATTAGTATATATATCATTGTCATCGAAATTAGTCAATTTAATGAATCAATTCAGACTCATAGGATTTATGGGTTTAAATTTATTCATCCAAATGTATTTTTTTAGGTTTTATGGTAAATTTATTATCCTTATTATATTATTTGTTACCCAAATTTACCTGATTTACCATTAATCATGGTAAATAATAATTATTGTAGATAGTATATAGAATATCGAAAAAAGATAGCTATTAAAATAAATATTACCCACTTATTCCAAATATGGAATTCATTTTTCATAATTTAAAACATATATGTTTTAGTGATTAATTTGAAATTAAACCCTTTTGAAAAAACAAGGAAAAATGGTTTTATTAATTAAAAAAAATAAATTAATTAACATGTGTTCATATAAAATTTCAATTTGATATTACTTCCAATTAGAAAAATTAGATTAAATGATAAAGAAATTATTTAATTATAATTTAAAAATACTTAATATCATAACCTACCAATATAAATAAATTAGATGAAAAAGCATTTTTGAATTAAAATGTTGTATTTTTTACTATTAATTATAAATTCAATATTATTTAAAAAATAATAAAAATTAAACCAAATAAAATTTTTGTGACCCTATTAAAAATAGAATATTATTTTGTATAATAAATATTATAAAAGTGAAAATAAAATTAAATTAAATGGGATAATATATTAAAAGGCGGTAAAAATAGTTTTTTTTAATAGTCCTTACAAGAAAAAATTGAATTTGATCTTATATAATGTCTAAAATATGTACAAGATTAATTATTAACCTCGTATTGAATTTATATTCCCATAATATAATTTAAAAATTGTTATTTGATAATTTTATGATCACAATTATTCTCATATAAATAGTTTTTTTCTAAAAACACATCGTTTATATTCAATTGGTTTGTATTTTCATTTCAGATTATTATTAAATAAAATGTATCATAATTATTTAAATATGTGTAAACAATATTTCCATTATTTAGTTAATAGTGTTCATTATTTCAATTTTAGTTTCCAAGTTCTAATTTTCTCTTTTTAATTATTATATTTAAATATTTTTTAAGCCCGATATGGCATATCATGTAACTATCAGATTTTGTTTTTCCATTTTAAAAATTAGGATGTTTCATTCTCAACCCCTTTGGGAAATTATGTCTGGAGAAATTTTATTTTTTTGTTGGTAACTCTATTATGACATTTCGAAATTCTTTTTTTGAAATCTCACATCGGATAATGGATTGAAAAATTACAACATTAAAATAATGAAATTAAATAATAAAGGTCACATAAGATAACACATAATAAAATTCCATGTAAGAAAACATGGATATATAAGGAAAACTATACATCATGTTTTAATGTATAATGATAAAAACATGATAATAAAAAAGTAATAAATCCAAAAAATATAAGTTGTGGATGGTTAAAAGGTCAATGATTTCATTGTTGGAATAGTAAAGAGAGAACATTTTTGTTTCAAGATACATTTCATAATGATGAGGAAATATTTTTCTACATATAATAAGAACATAAGTTGATATACTAACATTAATATTAGTGTTTTATTGTTTATTATTTTTCCATAATAAACTCATTATTTCCTCTAATCATTGAGTTTTTAAGGAGAATATTTCCCACATGATGCACTATAATAAACTTATTATAAAATAAAATTATCCACAAAAGGGTAAGTATATATTTCTCATATATTTAAAAATTCACGTAAACCAAAATGGTTAGTACAATATCAGATAATTTCCCAAAAGTAATATTCCTTGTAAGTAGTAGGAATACTTTTAACCCCCAAAATTCAAATGGAAAACACAAAGATCAACATAGACAGTTCAATAGATAATTGTTCTTATAATTCCTAAAAACAATCCTATCAATGATTATAACCCAGAAATGTGAAGGATATTATAACATATTGTTCTATTATAAATTTTAATATTTGTCTCCAAATATCATCAATAACTATTACAGTTGCACAAAATAGGTAATTGTTTTAATAATCTTCATGATTTTTTAATATATCAAATAAATAACATGAATCAACATCATTACATAATATATTATTCGAAAATATAATAAAACCATTATTCCTCAAATAAGATTCCATTTTATTCAATTTACTATGATCACATATGGTTCCCCAAATAGTGAACTTCAATCTATATAACAATAATAACATCATTAGTAAATCATTTTCGAATCCCATTGTAATTTAGTAGATAAATTATATAAATATCAAGTCAAATTATTCATAATCCATAAAATAATACCAATAAAAATTTTATGTAATACTATCCACGTACTTCACATAGTCTAGTGGATAGCGATAAATATTTTCCACATTATGGTTGTGGGTTCAATTCCCACATCCTTGTCTGACACTATGGGTTGTCCCACAATTTTTGTGTCATCATTTTTTAAAACTACCTAGGTCTTAAGAAATTTCCTGAAATTGATCAAATAATAAAAAAAATAACTATTTAATATTTTAACCTACGGTATTTTTAAATGCCATTCATTTTTCATCGCAAAAAAGTAATAACCCATTACTACCTCGTAAATAAATGTCACATAAAATACCATTAATCACCCTTAATATTTATAATATATGTATTAAAAGGGTTTATTGGAAATTAATCATAGGATAAACCATAAACATATAACACCATGATGATATATTTTTCTCATAATAAGAAATCATAGTCTTTAAAGAATTGTAAACCCTAATATGATAACATCTATAAGAACACGACCATATACATAACTTATTTTAGTGTCATTTGACAAGAATTTAATTTATTTTATTACAAAATGTCATTTAGGTATAGAGTTTTATATAATTATTACTTGATCATAAATATTATACTCATAAATTAGATGTTGATACGTATACTCAATATCATAGAAAAATTCACCAAAAGAAACCCTTTCTAAAAAAACACGATTTCTTTTCAAGACACATCTTTAGTCATGGAATCCTATTTTTCATTAATTAATAATAATACCAATGAAATATTTTAACACATGGGATGAGAAAAAAATCACACTAAGTAATGTTAAATAACGAATTGAACTATTGGTCCATTAATATTTCAAAATCATGAATCCATTTTATAAATATCATACTTTTCACCACTGAAACATAAGCTCTATAAAATAACTATTTAAATAAAAAGATTCATAAAAAATCATACCAATAGAAAACATAAGTCCTAAATAAAACATGTTGAATACATATCATAGTTATATTTTATAATTCAATGATACATAGGGAGTAACCTTCATGGTTATATTTTCAATACCAATCATAGTTTATTTCTTAAATCTCTTTGGGTAAAACCATTTGTATAACAACATCTCATTACACAATGTATTTGAGATCTATCATGGTATCACCCACCATCATGTTATAATAGAACCATCAATATTTTTTTATCATGTAACCACCCATATAATTATTATGTTCCATCATAACTCATAAATGTTATATATTATCAACATTTCCATCATAAAATTTTATTTACTTCCAAAAGAAATCATTCCAAGATATTGAAATAGTCAATCTATTTTAAAACCAATTTTCAATACCAAAATACCCATAAATGGAATAATGAAATTACATTTTCTTTTAATAACATTAATTATTTTAGTGGAATCCAAATATCAATTAATGAATATGGTGTTGTAGAATTCGTTGTCATTGTATATGTTAAAACAATAAAAAATTCCTTTTTTGTTTTGTATAAAAAGTAAAACGCATCGCATAAAAAAATTCGTCTATACAAATTTGAATAAAATTATAGATAGACCTATGATTTCATGTATAAACCCATTATATCCAAATAAATTTTCAAATTAATATAATGAATATTTTTTGTGATAAACAATTCCTTGAACGTTCAATGTATCCCATACTAGTTTGAAAATTTTTATATTAATCTCTATTAATCAATACATCTACAAAAACAATTTATTACATTATTATAGATAAACCATGTATAAAAATGTTAGATTTTCTGTATATACATCATATAAAATAATGAATATGCGTGTGAAAAAATGACAAGATGTATGTAGATCGGATGAGCCCGTAAGGGGCGACGCTGCGCAAGGGTTTCTCTCCAGGCGCCGCCTCCTGGTTTCACCCCGGTCAGGCGATGCTTCCTCCCCCTTCTTGTTTGTGGTTCGCGGCGGGGACTTCCTCGGCTTGGTCACCATGACGGTGCGCTTGATTCAGCCTTCTTCACAGCGGCGTAGGCGTCGAATGACTGAGTCCCAGTGTCTGCGGGTTGAGGGAGTCTTCCCGTTCGTGGTCACAGGCATCTGGTGAGGGGCGTGGTTTTCGGGGGGCTGAAGGCTGGTGGCGCTGGGTTTCGGAACTAGATCTAGTTTTCACTGGATCCTTTTTCGGTTCTTATGCGTTTTTCTATTTCTTTTTCTTTTCTTTCCTTTGTGCCTATGGTTCCTGGATGGGTGGTTTTGGGTTGACGTTACAAGGATGGATATGGCTGCTTCAGGCCACGATTTTTTGAGGTCCATGCGTCTTCATGAGCATGGGATGATTCTATCCCTCTTTGTTTTGAGGATGGTGATTTTGAGTGCGTGGATGTTTCTGTATATTGTGATGGTTTCTCTTCGGCTTCCCCCGATGATATCTGGTTTGCGCCGTTGATGTTTGTTCCGATGAAGTCGATGGACGATGAGATGTTAGTGACGACGACGACCGACGGTAGACAATGACGGTTGACGGTGGGTACGGTCACCGGTGGTGAATCAGTAGTGGTTCCGGCGTGTCTCGCCGGCGACTTGAGGCGCGTTTCGAGGCGATGGTACGGCTCGAGGTGACAGCGCTTGGTGGCGCGTGTAGAGGTGTCAGAGTGGCATGCAGTCGCGTGACGGGCCCGGGGCTCGAGGCGGGACACGTGGTTGGACCTGATGTTTGAAATTTGAATCTGTTAATCGCTGTAATTGTTTGAATTTGGGTGTGGTTCATGATTTTCCTCAAACCGGGAAGCATGGGAACCGGCTACCCTCAAACCGGCTTTTTGAAAATCTATAAAAAAATGATTATCGGCGTGTTATCACTAAATGCTTCAGTGAATGTAGATTGAGATGAAATCTCTTACCATGAGTCTGACTTGTATCATCTATTTGTTATCTTCCTCTTCTTCAATTGATCACTTTTGAAGAACACATAAACACCTCCAAGTAGGGATTTCTACCTAAATGATGGACCAAAAAATGTTGGGAGGGATTATAGGAGGGGTTTTTCATATATCTTTTTCAATAAAAATGGTTTTATATGTTTTATTAATAGAAAATACGGTGTTCCTTTATTAGAAAAATGAAGGGGCATGTTTCAATATTATTAAAATATAAAATTAATATACATTAAATATAAATTAAAAATTACTATAACATGAGTTTTTCCATGATAACATGAATATGGTTTTAAATCCTCTATTCTAATAATTTTTTGAAATTTTCTGATATTATTTTTATCATTATCCTTTTAAGTTACCCTTTATTATTCTCTTTTAATTAAAAATGAGATTACAAAATTTTAAATATGAAGAGGTAATAAATTTTACATATATGATGTAAATTTCTAATAAATGGACACTTAATTGAAATATTGATCATTTAAAATAATATTTTTAGTTTTTAATTATTATTTCATAATTTTTAAATAACATAATAAATATTAATTTTATAAAATATCTAGTGTCAAATTTGACACTATTAATTTTATTAAATTTATATAAAATCTTAAAAGTGATAAATACTCTAAATACAATTAAATAGAACTATAAGACTCTATAGTCACTATAAAAATTATTTTATTACACTATTTAATTTTAATTATATTTCTTTTATGATTTTTCATTAAATTTATTTTATATTCCTCTTAATAAATTTTTACTTTATCATTAATGTGTCAATATTTTTAGTAATTATTTATTCTCTGAAAATTAAAAATAAATTCCTATGGTTTACAAAATTTCATTATATTTCTGGATACTATTTACAGTTAATGTTTTATCATATTTATCCATATATATAAATTACTATACTTATAATAACTAATAAGGTGACATGTTGTCACTTTCTTTTGATTTAATAATATTTTTATCAAATTCATGAAAAAAAGTAAACTAAATGAACAAAATCCAACAATAAGGTGTTATTTACCTAAATTTAATAATTAAATATTTTTATGGAAGGTATTACATTAATTTTAATATCCTTATCATATTATTGGTACAATATTTTATCTAATATAACATTAATCGTGGTAAATAAAAATTTCCGTATATAATATTCATAATATCCTAAAAAATAAAATTAATAAAATATCATATTTTTTCCCAATGATTTCAAATATTGATTGTATTTTTAAAAATTGAAAACATATATGTTTTAGTTATTAATTTATAATTAACCCTCATTAATAGAACTATAAAATAATATTTTAAAAATAAAAACCATCAAATGATTAACTTGTGTAAATATAAAATTTAAATGGGAAATTACATTCCTTGACCATAATGAGATTAAATTATATAAATTTTATCAAATTTTACTTTAAAAATAAATAAAAGGATATAATATCTATATAAATAAATAAATAAATACCCGTTTTGAATTAAAATGTCGTATTATTCACTATTCATTAGAAAATTGATATAATCATAAAAGTAATCAAAAATTCAAAAAAAATAAATTTTGATGTCCCACATCTAAATAAGAAGTTTATTTTGTAAAATATGACTTTTAAAAGTGAAAAGAAATAGATTTAAAATGGTTTCTCCATCAAATGGTGGTAAAAATGCCTTTTCAAATAAATACTCCTTTTATGCATAGAATTTAATTTGACCCTATATCATGTATATAAAACACATGGGATGAATTTTAAATGTAATATTGAATTTTTATTATATTAATATTATCTAGAAATGGTGATTTTGTAATTTTATAAACTCAATTATTGACACCAAATAATTTTTTTATAAAAACAATTCCTTAATATTCAATTGGTTTGTAATTTCATTTCTAATTAATTTGTTAAACATAGAATCATAACTATATAATAATGTTTAAACCCTATTATCAGATTTTAGTTGATAATATTCATTCCTTCAATTATTAATTATAAGAAATAATGGTATCATTTAAATAATAATATTTAGTAGCCTGTTTAAGCTCAGAATGGAATATCATATATGATATCTAAAATTTTGAATCCCTTTAAAAATCAGGATTTTATATCTAATGTATAACTAAATATACCATTATTTGGTCAATTTATTTAAGGTAAAAAATATAGTGATGATTGTGTAATTAAATAAATTTATCCCAACCCTTGTCCTAATTTCCTCATCGGAAATAAGATCATTCCATTTAGAAAATAATTTTTTAGTAGTAATGATTAATTTGATCTACTAATTGTTATTGGAGGATATGAACCGTGAAAACTATTACATATGTTAATTATGAGAAAATTATCTAATTAGTGTTTAATAACCTTGACTGTTGATAAATGATGTTAGAATATATCTATAATGCATGGATATTTTGTTAATTCCAAGAATTTATGCATCATAATGGTCATGAAATACCCATGTATCCTAATCAAGTAAAAGAGAACATTCCTAGATTAATATGAAATATAAGACTGAAAAAAGAATTCACGAATTTTGATGATAATAACTAATTCATCAATAACCCCAGGAAATACCTTATAAAATCCCATTATATGTTATAAAATATGAGATTTTAGTTTTCATAAACAAAAAAGTTTTTTTAATTAATGAATCATCCCTTTTAAATAATTAATTTATAGTGAAATATCATTTTATAGATAATCTAATATAAGATACATTCATTTAATTTTTTAATTAATTGTAAAAAATAAATACTCCCTATGAGATAATCTAATTTTGAATTCAGTAATTTCTTCTACACAATGCATTTTTTTTGTAAAATATCATTTTGGATCACAATATAGTAAATTAGATTATACTAGTTTAGATGTATCAATATTTTTATATATTATCTAATTAATCAAATTTTGGTTTTTTCAAAGTAAATGTAGCCTAACACCAGCTTAAAATGAAATTTTAACATCATTCTACAAGTGTAGTGAATTATGGTAACCCACTACACCTTTTTTCTGGTATATTTCCCATTGATATATTTTATCCCCAAATATCAGCCACCTTTGAAATTAATAATTTTTTATAGTATTTTAAAAATTAGAATGTATTCATGTGTTGTGGGTATGATATTTTTCCACGTAGTTGGTATGCCATTCTGATAGGAGTAAGGATGTGGGAATGAGTTACATTGTTGGATACATGAATGTAATCTCAAATATAAATCCATTGAGTCTTAAATTATATATAAATTTTCTTTTTAGAATTTAATAAGCACCATCACGATACATTTATTGTATCTAGATAGTTTATCTAACAAGAAAAACCCCCTCATAGATGAACTTTATCTCCCCATGAATCATTTTGAGGGAGTGGTATATTAAATATAAATATAATAATGATTTCATTTTAAACATATTTTAGGAAAAAATATGATGCTAAATTTATATAGAATGAAAACCCACCTAGATAATGATATAGTTAACTCATTTATCCTTGTGATAAAGTTTTTCAAAATCACTTGAGATATTATGTAGAACACATGATTTTATAAATGGCAGAAAATATTATAAAATGAATCAATTAGGTCCAGGAAATAATTTTTTATATTAGATTAGTGGATATTTGTTTCATAAATGGTTAGAATGAGTTAAAAATGTTTGTTCCCTTTCCACTATACATACTCTAAATAAACATAGAACTATTTAATAGATCTGTATCAATTATATGTAGGTTAAGGGTGTTCCCTTATTTAGGTGACATTATAACTAAAGGAAATAATGGGTTAATCACAACATTTTAAAAATCCATATGGTAATCTTCATCGCATGGGAATGGATATCATTTATGCAACAATTTTGTGAATGAAAAAAATTATCCAATGGTGTTTAAAATGAAATTTCAAATATATGTGAGGAACCCATGAGGTCATATTAACGCATTGAGGTTTCTTGGGGAGATAATTTCTAGTATTTACATGGTTTTTTTGGGAATCATATTCCTTACCTTGATAGATAAATACAGAACTATATAATTTATTTTAATTAACTAATAACTTGGAAATTATTGTATTCATAATACATATAATCTCTCATACATTAGTGATCACTATGTCATTGTCCTAGATTTGATCATCACACTAAATGAATTTTACTACGATATACAACACATAATATTTCACAATATAGAGATTTAGGGAAGTGAATATATGGTTTGTTGAATACATAATAATGGTAAAGGAATTTTTAGGCCAAAAGTCATCACCCATGATTAATAAACCCATTTGGGTGCTCAAATACTAGTTGTGTCCCTTTAATTTGTGGTCATTCCATTCTAGCTATATTTAGAACAACTATCTATAGATAAAAGGGTTTCAAAAACCATCATCATAAATAAATGATCGGAAGATAGATATATTTATATATCATATATATTTTATAGAACTCTAAAATCAATTATAATCCTAATATTCCAATTAATTATCCCAAGAGGGAAAATATTGGGAGTATATGTTTTGTATTTAACCACCCAAATGATTTTTATATAATATTTCCCTAAAATTCACCATTACATTTTGACATTGAAGAATCACTCTCAATACATGTTTTTATTCAATATGTATAATCAGTAGGAATTTGTATTGAACTTATACATGAGTTACTTGTAATGACGAAACATTATTATTTGATGAAAATTCATCTAAATGATTTTTAATAAAGGAAATATTCTAATCCAACAATTCTAGATTCATATACATATTGAATAACATTAGTCATTTTTATTATTCAATTACTACATTTATCCTCTTTTGTAAAAATATTTTTTTTGAATATCCTCATTCAATATCCCTTGGATCATATCCAACATAAACATCAATATTCCCATTAATAAAAAGTATATTATTTTCTAACTATCATGATATTTCACCGAGGAATTATCATTTTTTGGGACTATATTCCCTCAAAGAGGATGAGAGTTAATCATCCTAAGCTGACACCATGTGAATTGAGGGGAAGATTCGCAATACTTTCATTCCTTTTTGGTAGTCTATTCAAAATAAATTAATGATACCTAGTAATGTAGTGAAAATATTACTCATTAATTAACTTTATAAGAGGAAGTATGAATATTTTTAAACACACATTGTATGAATATATGAATTCCATATTTATTATGAAAATAATTATATAGAATCGCCAACATCGCCACCATATGAAAAGGGTGTTATTTCATTGCCTCTTCCATTAGTTGTTAATAAAATGTGATTTCCCAATTTTGGTGTCATTACATTAATTTTATTGATTTAATGTGTGATGATTGATTTTAATTCATTCCATAGGCTTATGAGAAAATTTTATAATCCATTAAAAAAATAAATATATATTTTTACCATCCATATATGGTTATTATTCATTCCATTTTTAATATCGAACATCGTAATAATTATCGTTCATAGTGTTTAAAATGCATATGTCTTCATAATGTTTGTAAATTCTTAATAATAGGAGTATTTTATGTATTGATGATTTTAATAGGGAACTGAATAACTTATATAATAACTCATTTCTCATAATAATGTGTTTAAGGTAGTGCCTATATGAATGAAATTATTTTCAAAATTGAATATAAGGTCCCCAGATCAGGTGTCTGATTAGATCTTTACTAAGAGGTTTTTATTCTCTTATTTCACAATTAAAAATAGTATGTTAAAAGGGATTAGAAATTTTTAATTATATCAAAGCTGATAACTATTATAATATGGAATAAAACCAATTCATTATCCATTATAATCATATTCTTGGATTATATTGATGGAATATTTCTTCCTACATACCTCAATAGTTCTAAAATATCTATTTATTATAGTTTCATGGTCATATTACATTAAGGAAATAATTTTATGACACTTAGTTGATTTAATATCATCATGGAATAATTCATGAAAATATTCGTTTATTCAAAAATCTTTGGGGATCGATAATTCCTAAATTAGTGTCTCATATAAATCATTTGAGTGAGAAATGGAATGGATAATTTAAATGAATATCATTATAACTATAAGATACTTTATGACAACATGTTTCATGGGAAATTTCATGTACATGCTACGACGTGGTTCTTATCATGATGGGGTCGATAAAGACTAAGCATATTCTAGTGAAAATATTTTCCTTGAATATAAATTGTGTGGTGTTTTGTTTATCATTATATATGTTTATTTGATTTTAATACATTCTATAATTTATTGAATGAATTTATATTTTTCAATTTATATATCAATATTATATAATTGGACATACATGGAGAGAATTTTATATAATAATTTTATTCATACTATGGACATTTGAGTTCATTTCTCTGGGTTTATCCTTGTTTTTTATTTTAGAAGCATGATAAATGAACCAATATTTCCACTTTTCTAATGTGGTAAGTTGAATTTAAAACAACTAAAATACGAATTATGTTGAAAATTCATTAAATGATAATAATCATGATTAGTATATGTGTTTTTTAGATACATGAAATCAACATATCATTATTGATATTATTTATTATATTAAATTAACTTTTTTTGTCTGAAATATTCATTATTATATGTATAGAAATTCAATGAGAGTTTTCACTAGTTTAGGGACATTAGGAGATTATAAATCCTTGATTTTGTTTCATTAATTGTTTTATTTACAATTTTTTTTATTTCTATACAAAACTTGTTCCACAATTTAAATGATTGAAGTTGAGGCCATGGGATGATTCAATCATGATCTGATGATTGTGTATTGAAGTATTGAAATTATTGATTCACCTAATTATTAATCCACTATGAATTATTATTTTGAGTATATTTATAATTTCTTCTTCCTTTTCCTATAAATTTAGTACTCTATACTTATTTTATATGTGTAATAAGGTTTTTAAGAGTCAATCACACATTATATTGCATCATATATTGAGATTGTTTTAATAATAATAAGAAAGACTTGTTTTTATTCCCAGACATCTGGTGAAGAGGGTATCAATCATGAAGAATATTAAATCCTACCTCATCCAATTTTCTGAAATATAGATGTTTTCATTAAAATTTAACTATATTAGTTATTATTCAACTTTAAACATATCCATTCTTAATCAAAGAAAATCTATCTTTATTGTTTTTATAATGTGAATGTGTCTAAATAAAATCCATGTCTATTGTGTTTTAATTGTGATATTGGGGTTGTTATTGATTCCTAAAATGAGGTTTCAGGTTGATGTTTTTATTTTTTTAGATATAAGATATCTGTGATGTCGGTATTCTAAGGATATATGTCCATTCTACAATCCTATATTTTTTGTATTTGAATAGAATGTCTGCCAATATGGTTTTAGTGAATCAAATGGTATCATCAATTTTTTTTCAATATTGATTAATGATAAAGGATTCATGTTTATTTTATTCATTTTCATTATATTTCTGAATATATTATTCTTAACAGAATTATATTTATAGTAAATTGTTAAAACATTTTTATCTTGGAAATAATGACCCTTCCAACCCCATATTCACAGTAACAACCATTATTGAAGTTGGAACAACATTTCATTCCTATGATCTGAAAGTGCCAAGTTGGATATTGTATCACTAAGAGGGGGAGAGGTTAATCAGTCTTTCTATTTTTCTATTATGTTTCTTTTCAATTAAAACAACATTGTCTGCTGATTAATGATTTCAATTCCCCATTGAGAAACAGATAACACACATCCACAAGAACACAATGATTTACATGTTCAATATTGAATATAAATAGCTACATCCTTGGTATGGTTTGGAAATGATCTTATACCATATAATCAACTATGAATAATTTCATTGGATTACAACAAGTAGTTTGTACCCTTTAACTTGTGTAATACTATGAAAGAATCCCACTAGTGTGTGTGCACCCTATTAACCTAAGGGAGTAATACAATTGTTTTTTACCAAATCATGTTACATGCACTTGATTTAAATTCAAAAAATTTATTCAAATTGTAAAACAATTCATCTTTTCCTTGCCTAGATGAATGGTAAGAACAACATGGACTTTGTTATAATGTAATGAGTAAGATCTTCTTAGAATATGATTCTTCCAAAAAAGATTCCATTTTGAATCTTTCAATATAAAGTATCCATTCCTATTTTCTGATCAAAAATAATAGATTATAATTGGTGCCAATTAAATTTCTAAATACAATTGCAGAATCGAATAGAATATGAATGAATAGGCACCAGCCAAATCAATTTTCAATTCAAACGAAATTGATCTCTTACTCTCTCTAGAAACATGAAGCTTCTCTCTCTTTTGATAATAACACAAGTAAAATGTACATTATGCCTTTTATAGGATACCCAAAACATGTGTAGGTGGGAATCACAGAACACATTCCTTCTCACTTAAATTCTCCCAAATCTGAATTTCTCCTAAAATCTCGGGGAAATTATGACTTTGTCAATTCTTCTCGATTCTTCTCGAATCACCAAAAATAGTAATCTATTTTTAGAAGACTCCAATTTCAATCGTCTATACAATTACAATTAATTATAAATACATGAGTTTGAATGTGATTCCCACTTATCGATTTCTTCAGAATAAAGCTTGATACAAATTCAATTGAATGTGTTTGAAATAATGTGATACTCTAATTGAGATACAATCACTATTTTAAAATAAATTCACCCCCTTTGAAAATTTATTCCTCAGTATCCTTCTTTGATCTTTTATCTTTACCCATAAGAGAAAAAACACTACATTTACTAAAATGTTCTTTTATCATGACTACCTTCATGACTTTGAAATTATTGAGGATTAGATTTATCATCGTCTGAATTAACATGGAAAACATTTTAACATTCCATCCATTCCTACATCTTTATTTTAATATCAACCAAAGAATGATATTTTATAAACCAAAATGGCCAGGATATTGTTATCTTGAATACGATCTAATCTAGATATGATCATTCTGGGTAGGATACAAAACAATCTAAATTTGATTCATTCTTAATCAGCACCATCTCTTCTATCTACTACACTTTCTTTCGATACCACATCATTCATTCTACTTCTTAGTTACAATACATCTGGATATGATCCTTTTCCCAATCTGAGGAATTTCATACACTTTATTCAATAACATGTTTTAAATTTGCACCCAAGCTATAGTGAAATCAAAACCTCACTGCTATAGTGACATAGTAACCACACTGCTATAGTGAAATTGTAACTACATTTTTCTCGGAAATCGTAACTCTATTTTACCATTGAAATTGTGACAAAAATTTTAAAAATTTATCATAACAAGATTATACATAGAAATTGTAATTAGCGTTTACTATGAAATCATAACCATCTTTTACTCTGAAATCATAACCTGCTTTCACTCTGAAATTATAACAATATTTTACTCAGAAAGCTTAACCAGGTTTTACTCTGAAATCATAACCAACATTTACACTAATATCATATCCATCTATTAATCAAAAATCATTACCAGATTTTTCTCTGATATTGTAAATCGATTTTACTCTGAAATTTTAACCATGTTTTATAGAGAAATTGTAACAATATTTTACACTGAAATCATAATCTTATTTTACTCAAAAATCGTAACAAACTTTTAATCAGAAATCGTAAACTGATTTTACTCTATAATTGTAACCAGATTTTACTATGAAATCGTAACCAATATTTATTCTGAAATTATAACTAGATATTACATTGAAAACATATCCATCTACAAAACAAATTACCACTTCTTTACTTCTACAAATAATGAAATTGTTTTGAAAGACAATCTGAATACAATTATTTTTTGATTTGCATAAAATCATTAACACTCCATTTCTTCTATAAATCATGAATCAAATGTTCATAATACAACTCATGATTTTTATTAAATACAAACTATCAAGGAATCATCACAATTAACATGGGTCTGATTCTTTTTAAAACAAACCCAAAATAATAGTTTCCACAAAACAATGTGAAGGGATTTCCTTTCTTCAAAACATAAGTTCACAACAAAAGACAATAGTTGTAAATTTCATCACCTTTATCATCTTCTTAAAACAAAAAATATCCCCATTTTGAATTTTTTATCAACCCTGATTCATAAGCCACTGATCATTGTAACGTCATCCAATGGATTAAATATCCGCAATTCTAAGCCTATGTGAGCTAAATCATTTTTAAAAACAATAATCATTAATAGAAAAACCATGCTATCCAAAATAGTGATCATGACTGCCACATTATTTTATTCCTTCTCCCTATAAATTATTCAATTTCTTTTCTTACAACCACTCCAATTAAAATTTTGAATAGTTCACACATATAATAATTCTGAATTCACATCTTACCCACAACTCTCTCTTTTTTTGAAATAAATTTTTGAATCAATATAATTGTCCCATTTGAAAAAAAAATCCAAAGGTAAGATGAAAGAGGGTATAGATACACATACCTCAACCCTAAAGAGAAAGAGTTTTTACACCCTTGTTTAAACTCATTTTTCGAATGATTCGTTGATAAATGTTTTGTGAAGATATCAACAACATGTTACGATGTTGGAAAATACTATAGCATCGATTCACTCTTCTCTAGATGCTCTTTTATGAAATGATAATTTATATCAATATGATTTGAACAAGAATGTTGAACTGGATTCTGGGTGTGTTTTATTGTACTTAGATTGTCACAACCTAAGATAAATGTAAATTTCACTTCAACAAGTAAGTCTTCTAATTGTATTTTCATCCACATACGTTGAGTAGTGGCTTGAGTAATAGCTACATACTCTGCTTTATCCGTACTGAATGTTACTATGTTTTGTTTCATCAAATTCTAACTAACCCCATTCTTTCCCAAAAATATTAAACCACTAGATGTATATCTTCTATCATCAAAATTTCCTACAAATTATTAAAAAGAATAAAAAATAAATCAATATTATCTGAACTGAAATACAAAATTCTGAATTCTTTTATGCCTCTAATGTATCCAAGAATTATTTTTCCAGCAATAAGATGTGATTATCTTGGAGAACTCTGAAATCATGCACAGTAGGTAACATCATAAAAAATTTCAGGTCTTGAGGCAGTCAAATACAATTGGCTTCTAATTATCTTCCAATACTCTTTGTGATCCACTAATTTTCCCTCTCTATCTTTACTTATATTTATTCCCACTGAAATGGGGAGGAAACATGTTTTTAATTTTCCATGCTAAGCAATATGGGATGTTATTTTGATTCTTTTCTTGGGGATGGAAAATGTATTCTTTCTTTTGTTGTATTTTTCACCCATGAAAGTATTACATTTCTCCCAAATGGACATTTCAAAAACATTTTTCATTTCTTCAATAAATATTTCACAACATCCATCATCATTCCCAGTAAAGATAATATCATCAGCATAAACAATTATGATGAGAGAATACTCTTGAATAAATATGATGTAAACATTGTTATACTCCCTTACTTTGTTAAAATTCATCTTTCTTAAGCATGTATCCAATAATGAATACCATGCCCTGGGAGCTTTTTTTAGGCCATACAAATCCTTTTTCAATCTGTACACATAACCTTTATCTATTCTAATAATAAAGACACCAGGTTGTTCAATATAAACATCTTCTTCATGATCTCCATTTTCAAATGTAGATTTAACAACCATTTGAAAGATCTTATAGCCTCATTGTGCAACAATAAAAAGCAATTTTATAAGTGTTATCCAGTATTTACACTAGAAAAAAGGATTCATCAAAATCAAAACCCTCATTCTATGAATACCCTTTTCAAAAAAATATTTATTTTTTTCTTATAACTTCACCTACATCATTCAGCTTGTTCCAGAAAACCCATTTTGTGCCAATGGTGTTTTCATTCAAGAATGGGTATAAGTTCCCATGTATTATTATTTTCAATATGATCATATTATTTTTTCATGACTTTAACCCATTATTAATAATGAAAAGCTTCTTTTACATCATTCACTTCCACCTTTGAATACAAATAAGTATGTGTTATGGAACTGGTGTTCTTCATTTTTGAACCTTTTGATGTTGATCGACAATTACATTCTATACTTATATGTAGAGACCCTAAGCTTATCGTACATGGACATTATATTACTTTTGCGGAATAATTAGTACATAACAAAAACACACACACAAGGATCGTAATAGTTTAGTGTCTTTGGAAACTCGGAACGTAATCTTCTAATCGTGGTGAAAGATTTTCAATATCTCCCATAAAGATCTTCCCTCTTTTTTTAACCTAAAAACCTTCCTTTATATCCTGGGGAAAAGAAAACACAAAAGGGTGAGCTCAAATGCTCAGTAAGAGTAAACAAAAGAAATATCAATCACATCATATACATAAGAACATAGCTTTTGGAAATCTTAACCTGCAAAAGAGCTCATAATATCATAACATGGGATAAATTATAGAAGTGAAGATGAGATCACCATAATCATAACATAAAACTTGAAACTTTGTGGCATTCACACATAATCATAGAGAATCATTTCTTGTTAGTCAAGACTCATTGCCAAGACTATCTTAGTGGACAAAGTCCCTTTCTGAATCGAGTAACCCTCGTTTCAGTCCTGTTTCACTGAACCGGTATAACCTACCGTTCCAGCCCTGTCTATCTCATGAGATATAAAATCTTTACCCAATGCATTGGAGGGAGATATAGGTCCCACCCATCTCATAATGAATCCTTTCTTATGTGTGCCACATAATCATAAACCATACATCACAGTGTAACCCATGTAATAAAAATGGGATTCTTAAACAACATGACATCATAAAACAATTCATATAAGATAAAGGAATTCATAAAAATATTTCCATCACAACATAATCAAACCAATGTAATAATAGGGATTAAAACAGAACCCTTTATTATCTTAGATGGAAAATAATTTTGATAAAACACTTGAACTCCATTCTTGAGGAAAATATCCTTTCTTCTTTAAAAACATTTTTCCTTTCATAACATGTCATACGACTTTAAAATAAAATAAGTTGATTAAAAATAAACTTGAAAACTTGTAAAGGAAGATTCTTGGAAATTTTGTTTTAAAAATCCATTCATGCCGTATAAGTTAAAAAAAACATTCTTCGTACATTTGTCGGAAAAGTCAAAAAGTATCTCGTACGAAAAACGACAAAAGATTCCTTTCATACATATTACTAAAAACTCACTGAAGGGTAAAAATGGATTTAAACAATTGTAGGTGGATGGAAATAATATTACATATTGATGAAACATGGATGTGGATGATAAAATACACCCCAGTAAATACTTACGAATAAACAATATCGGATAAAAATGAGATTGTGATATTTCCCCTTACCTTAGGTCCGATTTGCTTTGTTCGTGTCCGAAGCTCCTCTTCTTTGAAGTGCCTCTTTGAGACCTCCTCTTAGGGAACTAAAATTGGTCTTTGAGGAAGACCAGAACCTCTAGGATGTTTTTAGGGAAGTGGAGAAGAGATTTTGGCAGGGGTTGGCCGAGCTTGAGTGCTCAAATTGGTCTGAGGAGGAGGGGGAGGAGGTGCCCTTTTATAAGGGATGAGAGGGGCACCTTAGGAATATCTCAAAATAATATTTTATATTAAAGTAAAAATCGGTTTATAATGGTTCCAAAGGGTCTTATTTCGAAGATAAGGTGGGGATGGGTCGAAATCCTATCAACCAATAGGATTTAGACAAGTTTAGGGTATTATTTTAACCTTATCAATTAGATTTAACTCTAAGTTAATTAATTTAACTTTTACCGTGTCTTTTTGTTTTCTTTCACTATATGGTTAATACACTTACTATAACAGGCCAAACGAACCCCAAATTGTTTATTATTAATATATATATCCTTATCTAAGTCATTTGGCCGAACCTTAGATTTTTAGGAATAAAATAACAATTAATAATATAATATTTGATTTAAAAACTATTTTGTGTCAATTTTGACACTATTTGATATATGATTTTTGTGAAAGTCATAACAGAATTATATGTTCGAACCAAGTTGATTAAAGCAACAATAATATATCATAGTAACCTAGAAAATTAGTGGAATTCATAAAAAGTCTCAAATTACATTTATTTTGGTGTTTATAACATCAATTATGTCAATATTTCATTAATAAGATAATTACTGCATCATCATTGTGTCATAAATAAATTAAATTATATAATGTCTAAAAATTACAAATAAAATACCCTTATGTAGGAAATCTTTTTAGCTTTCTAATGAATATTTATAGTCGAATTTATCTTATGTATAACCCCATATTAAAAATGATTTACTTATTAAACTTTGATTTTAACTATTTTAACCCTTCTTTAAATAAATTAATAATAAATGTCCTAATCTAATCCAAGTGGGCCTAAATGGTCATATGTTTTTCCTAAGTTTGTTTTTGGTCGAATTACACTTGTCCAATGGAATTAGGACATGTGTTAGGGTAATATTAATATCATATTTACCCTTAGTTACCCTATTTACTATTAACCGCGGTAAAAAAAAGTAAAACGTTACTATTCACCAAAAAATTATTTTTATCTCATTGAACCACATTTTTCTTACTGATATCAACCGTGTCTGTCGGATTTTTGAAATTCCATTCACATAAGCGGTAAAATTAAGTTTTATGAAAAAATCAGTTTTTTTTAACTACCACTTAGTAGTTTCACTATTCATCAAAAATTGATGTTTTTCAGAACAATGCCAAAATTTCATCCTAAGATATATTTCATATTCCGAATTCAAAAATGAATTCTATTTTACCAAATTCATTACATAAATGTTGCATTAATTAATTTTATAATTAAATCCCGCTGTTATAACAAATAGCGTGTTTTTAAGAAACAATATCTATCAAAAGATTGACACTTGTTTATGTCTATTTTAAATGTGAAATTACATCCAATGACCAACATTGTATTAAATTGTAAAAATATATTCTAAATATACTTTCAAACCACTCAAATTAATGATTTATCACTATTAATTATTTCGATTAAAAAAGTTGTTTTTAATTATAATTTAGTAATTTTCACTATTCATCAGAATATGAAAGTTATCCGAAAAGTACCAAAATTTCACCTTAGGCTAAATTCGATACTCCGAATCCAAAAATGAAGTCCATTTTAAAATTTCTAAAATTTAAAAAGTGGTTATTACTATTCATAATGGCTAGTTTTAATAATATTTTAATAGCATATCATTGTTTCGTGAAACTCAGTATTACGTACCACACACACTATCGAGGAAGGTTGCGATTGCGTGTAATGCAAGGAAAGTCAAGGATGCGTGTTGTGCAAGCTTATTTTGGTGTAGCGTACAACACAATACATTAATAAAATTAAAAAGAATATTTTTCATAAAATCTCGAGCTGTTACATTCTACCCCCCTTAAAATGAATTTCGCCCTCAAAATTCGTCGGGGTTATAAATGGTTTACTATTCGAAAGTTTCTTTAATAGAAACCCACATCGTAAAAAGGAATACCAAAATTTAGCTTTAAAAACTAATGTATGAAATGTAACGATTACCCAAATAAACTAATCACTGGGTTTCCACATAGGTGAAAATATGGATATGGAAGAGAAATCTGACCATCATGTTCTGATGGAGAGTGGTAGAGAACATGGCTATTGAAAAGCCAGTAATCACAAATCCATAAATTTGTGACGATCTAAGGTACCATCTGATTCATCAGGATTAAGAGAACTAGGACAACATTTTTGGTTTTCAAGATCATTTCCCTAAAGTTAAAGAATTTGAATTAGAATAAATACTTACTTTATTTTGGTACAATCTCACTGTTGTTCGTGCCTTTAACAATTTCCACTTCATCTCTTAAATAAATGAAGTTGAATTTGTTATTTGTGAAGTGTTAGCAGATCATGTGATAGAATGACGGGTCATTCCATCTATCTCAAAAGGTTAGCAAAATTTATATACATAAGTCGATCTATTGTGGGATTAATCATATATGGTTCCTAAAATTGGCTTATACTTCATATATCATACTTCTTAATATAATAACACTAGTTTCTACTAAACAGGGACTTCCTGTAGGTCAGTGGTAGGCGATAAAGGCCAGTCGCACTTCGATTGTGGGTTCGATTCCTACAGCCTTGTCCGAAGCGATGGACTGTCGCCCGTTCTGCAGGTTGTCCTTTTTCTAAAACTACGTTACTATAACATCCCATCAATAATATCAAAAATCTTCTATCCTTAAACAATACTAACTTATGTCCAACATAATCCAGTCTAATCTTTAGGCTTATACATAATACTGCAGTCCACTCTCATAATATAGTGACAACGATTACCAGAGATTTAATACTGTCGTTGATCCCCACATATCATAAGATATGTCTTGTTGGTCACATTCCAAACATTCAAAGTCCTTAATCGTGTATTCTCTTGAATACCTTAGTGAAAACATGAGTGCAGTTAAAAGTTAACACTTTCCACATACTAAAATCCTCAAAATTCTATATACTCAAACCATGATATCACTTAGTCCTTATATCAATCATGAGCTCATGAATACTATTAAACATTTCATTTTCTCGTCTTCATTATGCGCATATCATCTTATTTCCAAAAAATATCTCAATCACTTTGAATACCACATCAATAAATATTGAAATACTCAATGATACAACATTATTTTGGAATCCCATTACATAAACACTTAATCATTCCACCACATCGTTGTCATATTCAACATTGCCAATAGTGATCGCATGTGATTTCCCTTTGTCCTTTGCCTTCAGTGGTTGCTCATGTTGATCATCACTAACCCTTGGATTAGGGCAATTATTAGCATAATGCCCCATTTCCTTGCACTTGAAGCATTGAAGTGTTGGGGGTGCGTTCTCTGCAGTGTTTGCTTTATTCACATCATTAGAAACCCTTTTTCCATTACTTCGACACTCAGCTGCTCGATGACCTTCTTTTCCACACTTAAAACATTTTCTAGTCCCTTTAAGACAATCTCCACCATGCTTCTTTCCACACTTTGTGCATAAGGAAACATTCATCTTCTTTTCACCATTATTCTGAGATTTCTCCTTGAACTCCATCTTTCGTTTCTTGTCAAAACCATGAGTTGGATATGTAACACCAACTTCCATTTCTACCTTGATAGCACAACGCACAATTTTTTCATAGCTACTGAAGTCTCTTATAGCTAATTCCCTTCGAAGACTTGGTTTTAAGCCACTAAAAAATCGATCAACTTTACTTTCAGGTTGGATGATAATTCCAGAAGCATACCTTGCAAGTCTTGTAAAATTTGCTTCATAGGTACCAACAGATTCATCGTCCCTTTGCTTCAGTTCAAGAAACTCTTTCTCCATCTTTGTTCGAAGAATACGAGGGAAGTACTTACTGAAAAACAAGTTCTTGAACTCATCCCATTCCATGGACTCAATTTCATCTCTTGGCCTCGTATTCTTGATAAGATTCCACCATTGATCAGCTTCACCTTCCAAACGATATACTGCTAAGATGACTTTATCATGTTCAGAACATTGAAGAACTAAAAATATCTTTTCAGTAGTACTGGTCCATTGTTCAGCCACAAGTGGATCAGAAGACCCACTGAAAGAAGGTGGACGTTGCCTCATGAAGGACTCAATAGAATATTGTTCCCTTCTCTGCTCATTTGGAAGTCCAGAATGATTCATAGCTTGTGTAAGTATAGCAATAAGATTTTTCACTCCATCTCCCATAACATTTGTTTTTTCAGGAGGGCAATCATTGCATTGTCCATTGCATTGATCAACACGGTTCCTTCGGCTTCCAGCCATCGTCTAAAACCCAAAAAGAATAGTGTGAGAGGCAAAAATCATGCTAGGGAAAACAACATAATAAAGGGGGAGTACCTTCAATATCCAACATCTTAGGTTTAATTCTATGATCGTTAGCGTAATTCTATTACTATAACCTATACGTATACTTATCCCTAGGGACATCCCTAGACATACCTTAGAAATATCTCTAGGGATCACACTAACATTTTTGCATCCTAGTTTCTAAAGGTTGACTAAACCTTTCCTCTAATACCAACTGTAGAGACCCTAAGATTATCGTACATGGACATAATATTACTTTTGCGGAATACTTAGTACATAACAAAAACACACACACAAGGATCGTAATAGTTTAGTGTCTTTGGAAACTCGGAACGTAATCTTCTAATTGTGGTGAAAGATCTTCAATATCTCCCATAAAGATCATACCTCTTTTTTTTTACCTAAAAACCTTTCTTTATATCCTGGGGAAAAGAAAACATAAAAGGGTGAGCTCAAATGCTCAGTAAGAGTAAACAAAAGAAATATCAATCACATCATATACATAAGAACATAGCTTTTAGAAATCTTAACCTGCAAAAGAGCTCATAATATCATAACATGGGATAAATAATAGAAGTGAAAATGAGATCCCCATAATCATAACATGAAACTTGAAACTTTGTGGCATTCACACATAATCATAGAGAATCATTTCTTGTTAGTCAAGACTCATTTCCAAGAATATCTTAGTGGACAAAGTCCCTTTCTGAATCGAGTAACCCTCATTTCATTCCTGTTTCACTGAACCGGTATAACCTACCGTTCCAGCCCTGTCTATCTCATGAGATATAAAATCTTTACCCAATGCATTGGAGGGAGATATAGGTCCCACCCATCTCATAATGAATCCTTTCTTATGTGTGCCACATAATCATAAACCATACATCATAGCGTAACCCATGTAATAAAAATGGGATTCTTAAACAACATGACATCATAAAACAATTCATATAAGATAAAGGAATTCATAAAAATATTTCCATCACAACATAATCAAACCAATGTAATAATAGGGATTAAAACAGAACCCTTTATTATCTTAGATGGAAAATAATTTTAATAAAACACTTTAACTCCATTCTTGAGGAAAATATCCTTTCTTCTTTAAAAACATTTTTCCTTTCATAACATGTCATACGACTTTAAAATAAAATAAGTTGATTAAAAATAAACTTGAAAACTTGTAAAGGAAGAATCTTGGAAATTTTGTTTTAAAAATCCATTCATGCCGTATAAGTTAAAAAAACATTCTTCGTACTTTTGTCGGAAAAGTCAAAAAGTACCTCGTACGAAAAACGACAAAAGATTCCTTTCATACATATTACTAAAAACTCACTGAAGGGTAAAAATGGATTTAAACAATTGTAGGTGGATGGAAATAATATTACATATTGATGAAACATGGATTTGGATGATAAAATACACCCCAGTAAATACTTACGAATAAACAATCTCGGATAAAAATGAGATTGTGATAGTTCCCCTTACCTTAGGTCTGATTTGCTTTGTTCGTGTCCGAAGCTCCTCTTCTTTGAAGTGCCTCTTTGAGACCTCCTCTTAGGGCACTAAAATTGGTCTTTGAGGAAGACCAGAACCTCTAGGATGTTTTTAGGGAAGTGGAGAAGAGATTTTGGTAGGGGTTGGCCGAGCTTGAGTGCTCAAATTGGTGTGAGGAGGAGGGGGAGGAGGTGCCCTTTTATAAGGGAGGAGAGGGGCACCTTAGGAATATCTCAAAATATTATTTTATATTAAAGTCAAAATCGGTTTATAATGGTTCCAAAGAGTCTTATTTCAAAGCTAAGGTGGGGATGGGTCGAAATCCTATCAACCAATAGGATTTAGACAAGTTTAGGTTATTATTTTAACCTTATCAATTAGATTTAACTCTATGTTAATTAATTTAACTTTTACCGTGTCTTTTTGTTTTCTTTCACTATATGGTTAATAAGCATACTATAACATGCCAAACGAACCCCAAATTGTTTATTATTAATATATATATCCTTATCTAAGTCATTTGGCCGAACCTTAGATTTTTAGGAATAAAATAACAATTAATAATATAATATTTGATTTAAAAACTATTTTGTGTCAATTTTGACACTATTTGATATATGATTTTTGTGAAAGTCATAACAGAATTATATGTTCTAACCAAGTTAATTATAGCAACAATAATATATCATATTAACCTAGAAAATTAGTGGAATTCATAAAAAGTCTAAAATTACATTTATTTTGGTGTTTATAACATCAATTATGTCAATATTTCATTAATAAGATAATTACTGCATCATCATTGTGTCATAAATAAATTGAATTATTTAATGTCTAAAAATTACAAATAAAATACCCTTATGTAGTAAATCTTTTCAGCTTTCTAATGAATATTTATAGTCGAATTTATCTTATGTATAACCCCATATTTAAAATGATTTACTTATTAAACTTTGATTTTAACTATTTTAACCCTTCTTTAAATAAATTAATAATAAATGTCCTAATCTAATCCAAGTGGGCCTAAATGGTCATATTTTATTCCTAAGTTTGTTTTTGGTCGAATTAATCTTGTCCAATGGAATTAGGACATGTTTTAGGGTAATATTAATATCATATTTACCCTTAGTTACACTATTTACTATTAACCGCGGTAAAAAAAAGTAAAAAGTTACTATTCACCAAAAAATTATTTTTATCTCATTGAACCACATTTTTCTTACTGATATCAACCGTGTCTGTCGGATTTTTGAAATTCCATTCACATAAGCGTTAAAATTAAGTTTTATGAAAAATTCAGTTTTTTTTTAACTACCACTTAGTAGTTTCACTATTCATCAAAAATTGATGTTTTTCAGAACAATGCCAAAATTTCATCTTAAGATATATTTCATATTCCGAATTCAAAAATGAAGTCTATTTTACGAAATTCATTACATAAAAGTTGCATTAATTAATTTTATAATTAAATCCCGCTGTTAAAACAAATAGCGTGTTTTTAAGAAACAATATCTATCAAAAGATTGACACTTGTTTATGTCTAGTTTAAATGTGAAATTACATCCAATGACCAACATTGTATTAAATTGTAAAAATATATTCTAAATATACTTTAAAACCACTCAAATTAATGATTTATCACTATTAATTATTTCGATTAAAAAAGTTGTTTTTAATTATAATTTAGAAATTTTCACTATTCATCAGAATATGAAAGTTATCTGAAAAGTACCAAAATTTCACCTTAGGCTAAATTCGATACTCCGAATCCAAAAATGAAGTCCATTTTAAAATTTCTAAAATTTAAAAAGTGGTTATTACTATTCATAACGGCTAGTTTTAATAATATTTTAATAGCATATCATTGTTTCGTGAAACTCAGTATTACGTACCACACACGCTATCGAGGAAGGTTGCGATTGCGTGTAATGCAAGGCAAGTCAAGGATGTGTGTTGTGCAAGCTCCTTTTGGTGTAGCGTACAACACAATACATTAATAAAATTAAAAAGAATATTTTTCATAAAATCTCGGGCTGTTACATTATACATGTTTCCTTATCCATGGAAATGATTTTAGATTCTCTTCATCACATGAAATATCTGAGTCCAATTATTCTTCTTGAGAATAAATACACTTGTTTGTATCCTTATCAGAATTTTTTTCATCAACTTGCTCAACTTTATTCTTCTCATGAACATGTTAATCTTTCTCAAATATTTCAAACACCTTCACATCAACTAAATCCAAAACTATTTTTGTTTATTTTTTTAGAATATGTATCCTCTTCCTTCTAGAGAGTATCTGGTAATAATTACATCCTCACCTTTTCAATAAAACTTACCATAGTTTCCCCCTTTCTACTTTATAATACAAGAATTCCCAAATACTCTAAAGTGATTAAAATATGGAGTTTTCCCATAAACAAATTTATAGGGTTTCATACCTAATTGGGGCATATAAAACAACAATTCTGAACATAAACAACAATACTCATGGCTTCCCTCCCAAAATAATGAGAAAGACCATGCTCAAGTAACATAGTTATTCCCATTTCCACCAGGCTTCTATTATTTCTTTCAGCAACCCCATTTTGGTGTGGAGAATATGGAGATCTATAATTAGGTAGAATTCCATGACACTCATTATAGTTTTTATACTATTCACATCTGTATACTCCACCATTTTCAATTATCAACTTCTTCATAGAATGCCCACATTAGATCTCAGCTTTTCTATTGAAAATTTATCAACATTTTTAATGCATCCGATTTGTGTTTCATTTACGCAACACAAGTAATGAGAGTAAAATCATTAATTAAATAATTGAAGTACGTATCTCCATTTTTTTATTGTTTTATCATTGGAAAAAAAATATCAGAATGAATCATCTTCATGGGTTGTTTTGGAAAAGTATCAACTTTCTTATGCACAAAAATTGTAATATTTACTTTTTGAAAAATAGTGCAACACAAATATATACATCTTGGAATATCATAAAAGACTCTTAAATTGTTTCATTTAGATAACATGCTCATGTTTCTCTAACACATATGCCCAATACTTTAATTCCATAACTGATTCTCTTTCACCATACTTTTGTAACAAGAGTTCTGTGAGTCACCAACCTGAAACATGTTTCCTTTCATATGTTGACATCTTATTACAATATTTCCATACTCTTCACAATTTACAAAAAAACATAATTCATGATGATAACTTTTTCACCCCCATCAAAAAATTGTGGGACACATAGCAGATTGTGTTTCAGCCCATTCACATGCAATGTTTTCATAGATTTTGTCATTTATTTTCCAATGAGGTATTAACCAAATACTTTTATTTTCAATGATTCATCATTGTGAAATGTCATCATTACTTATTTAAAATCATTCACATGGTTGAACAGATTTATGTTTCCTATTATGTTAGAAGAACACCCAATATCAGATATCCATAATCGTTCTCCTTTTATAGGTTTTAATGCAGTTTAAACAAAAAATTAATTATCTCCATTCGTTTCTTTCTTCCAATTAGGCTTTGGAGAATTGAGAAAGTTTTTATAATTTAGTAACAAAAGAATACATACTTTGGCAAGGTGTCTAGGATGTTCTAATCTTTCACAAAATAGTTTCTAGGTGTTGAAACATATTTTCTGTCTTAACCTCATTCTTTTCAGATTTCATCCAGACAACCATCCCATTTTTCTTCCATTGAGCAGATTGACTCCCCCTAGATCTCTTCCTTACATAACCTGTAGGATAATAGTAATTTTTTTTATTGAACCAACACATACTTGTTGTGTGACCGAATCCTCCAAAATACCACTAATACCCATAGAAATAATATTTTCCTCAAAAACTCCATACTAATCAGAATTGTAAATGTGTTTCTCAACAAACTTCTCCTCTTTTTTATTACGATTCACCAACCATTATATTATCTTTCAAACTCATTCTTTTCATTTCTAAATTATTTAGAACTAGATGCATCAGAATCTTTTTTTTATATTTTGAATGTTTCTATGAATTCCCAATCTTATTTGTCTTGGGCACAATCATACCTTTCCTAGCATTATTTATTTAAACAAATTCCATTATTTTCCTAACCCTTTGATGGTATATTTTTTTATCCCATTCAATTTTCACTTTACAAGAACATTACCCAACATTAGTGATAGATTTTTGGAATCATAGACTTTTCTATTCATAATCAGAGAGTTTTTATTGGACAAGAACCAATATTTAATCTTTTACATTTAGCTTCACCTCTGAATGCTCAATATGATTATTTTCACCTTCATGATATTTATTCAAATCATTAATATTTTTTATTAGATTTTCTTTTTCCCCATAAAATAATTATTGGTTACTGAACCATTCATCTTACATATTTTTTGTTCTCCTTTTCAAGCCTTCTTATATTTCCCATATATTATTTCACTCTTCTTTCAGATGCATTTCATGCTATGTTTCTTATTCTTTAGAACTACTTATTCAGAATTCTTCATCATTCACTATTAAAATGAAAATATTTTCATTTCCATACTGAGTGGATTCTTTTGGATTAAATGTCACTCTCTTATTATTTTTCATCTTTAGAAGAGAAACTTATAATTTTTTATTTGAATAATTTATTTAAATTTCCGTTTTCGACCATTTTCAGCAAAAATCACCTCATATTCCTTTCTTTAACATCACTATAATCATCATTTGTTATTTTAGGACAATTAGTTGCAAAGTTACCAACACATGCACTTTCAAAAAAATTAAAGGGAATATTCCCTTTATATTTCTTGGTACATATTTTCACATTGTTAGCAAACAAGGATAAGATTACATAGAGTTTTTAAATACCTATTTTCAAAAATAGAATGACATGTTTCATCTTCAATAACAAATTTATTTGACTTTTATTTATTCATATCCATGAAAGACATTTCTCTATCAACATTTTTTTCATTTCATTATCTCTTCAAATTTCATAAGTGATATGAGTGATATGTAAATCATTAAGAGATAATGTTTCAGGATCTCTATATTTTAATGAAGAAACTTTTGTATCGATTTTTTCTGGTAGGATTCTCAAGATCATATCAACAATTGTAGATTCAATCATCTTTTCACCAATGCATCTGATTGTATTCACAATGTCCTTCACCTTGGAAACAAATCCTTTAATATATTCATTCTCACCAATTTTCAAGTCTTCATACATCATTTTCCATATTTGAATCTTTTCATTCTTCACATTATTATTTCCTTCATATATTTTTTCAACTTATCCCATGTACCATTAGATATGGAAATAAATTTCACTCTCAAGATTTCACTTTAATAATGTGATGATAATATTCCATTTTTCGGCCTTCCATCATTCCTGACAAACATTTTGTCAAGAAGTGTAGATGGAGGCCTATCATCAATGGGAGGAAACCCAATTATTACAGCTTCAAGAACAACATAACTCATAGACACAAGATATGGAATCATTCTATCTATCCATGTATGATTGTTCTTTCCATAAACGACAAGAATACCTTTACTGTTCAGACAGTTCAACTTCTCCATCAACAAAGTATAATTAAGAAAACATTTTCTCTCATACCAATTGAATGTGCCGAGCAAATTTATTGTATCTGTGAGAGGGGGAAGGGTGAAACTATGATACAATTTTTCTTTTATATATATTTTCAATTGAATTAGCCATTACCTTTAGTTAAGGATTTCAATTCCCTTCTGATAAACAAACCAACACACATCCACAAAAACATTATTATTTACAAGGTTTATATTACATAAGAATAGATACGTCCTTGGTATGGTTTGGAAATGATATAATATCATACAATCTACTAAGAAAACAATACTTGGAAAACAATGAGTAGGATTTTCCCTTTCACTCAGGTATCACTATGAAGTAATCCACCAGTGCATGTGCACCCTTTTGGAACAATAGAGTAATACTATTGTTTTGTAACAACTCATATTACATGAGATGCATTTCAATTCAATAAATGTATTCTAATTGTAAAACAATTCATATTTTCCTTACCCAGATGAATGGTAAGAATCACTTGGACTTTGTTAGGAAGCACTGAGTCTGATGTTCTCTGAATAAGATTTTGTCAAAACAATGAGACCATTCCAATTATTTCAATAAAAAGATTCCTTTCATATTTTACAATAGAAAGCGTCATAGTACAATCGTCCCCAATATAATTTCCGAATATAATTATTGAGCTGAATAGAATAAAAATTAATGAGATCGACCCAAAACAAATGGTAATTAAAACGGATTGATATCTTCTTCTCTCTAGATACCCGACGTTTCTCTCTTTTCTAAAAATCAGACAAGTAAAATATACATTATGCCTTTTATAGGTCAGAAAAATAATGTTTAGGTGGGAATACAAAAACACTTTCCCACATTCTTAAAATCCTCTAAAACTAAATTTCTCTGGATATCTCAGAGATATAATGACATTTTTAAAGATTCTAGATTCTTCTCAAATCTTTTACAATCATCATCTCTTCATTTATGGAATCCATTTCAACTATCAAAACAGTTATAATTAATGGGAAAGACTTGAACCAAAATATGATTCTCTCATACTAATTTCATCAAAAAAATTCTTGATAAAAATTCAATTAAATGTGTTTGAAGAAATGGACTTCTTCGCTTTAAACTCAATCACTCTTTTAAAAGAAAGGATCAACCTTTGAAAATTCATTCATTTGTATTATTCACTTCTATCTTCTATTTACACACAAGATAAAACACACTACATTCACCATCATGTGGTTGTATAATTACAACCTTCATTACGTTTAAATCATTGAGGATTAGCATTAAAATTGTTTTAATTAGCATTGATAATATTTTAACGTTCCATCCATTCCTACTTCTTTCTTTTCATCTCAACTCAATAATGATCATTTATAAATACAAATGGTCTAGTTAATATTTTATTGAATACGGTCAAATATGGTTATGATCATTCTGGGTATGATACAAAAAAAATGTTAATTTAACTCTTTCTTAATCGGTACAATCTCTTCCATCAACAAAATTTTCTATCGTTGCCAATTTTTTATTTTGACTATCATGTTACAATACATATAAATATGATCCTTTTTCAATCAGATGCATCTCATCATTTTTATTCAATATATCATTTTCAATTAGAACCCCCTGCTACAAAGAAACATTAACCACACTGCAATAGTGAAATCATAACCACACAACTATAGTAAAATCCTAACAAGATTTTACCCTAAAATTGTAACAAACATTTACCCTGAAATCGTAACCATCCTTTACTATGAAATCATAAAAATCATATACATAGAAATAAAAACTGGATTTTAATCTAAAATCATAACCAGACATTACTCTGATATCATAACCTACTTTTACTCAAAAATTCTAACCTGCTTTTACACTAAAATCATAACCAAATTTTACTATGAAAACGTATGAATATTTTACTCTTTAATCATTATCACCTTTTACATCAATATTGTAACCAGCTATTACTCTGAAATTATAACCATATTTTACGTTAAAATAATATCTAGCTTTTACTCTAAAATCATAACCATCTCTTATTCAGAAATTAGAACCCTCTTTTATTCATAAATTGTAACCAACATTTACTCTGAAATCATAACCATCTTTTACTCTAAAATTGTAACCATATTTTAATTAGAAATTGTAATAAGATTTTACACAAAAATTGTAATGGGATATAGTGAAAACATCACCAATTCTATTACATCCACCAGGAATCCATTTTTTTTGGAAAAACATTCCGAATAAAATTATTTTTTGACTAGAAGTAACTCTTTCACTCTCCCATTCTTCTATAATTCTTACATCACCAGTTCTCAATAAAACACATGATTTATTTGAAATAAAAACAATCTATGCATTATCATAATTAACATGCGTATTATTGTTTTAGAAACAAACCCAGAACAATAGTATCCAAAAAAAGTGAAGTTATTTCCTTTTTTCAAAAAAAAAATTCACAACAAAATACAACACATGAAACATTCATCACCATTATCATCATCTGGGTCCCAAAAAGGTCATGATAAATTACTATTAACACATTTAGTGAGTTTCTTCCCAACTATAAATGGATGAAAAAACAATATTACAAGACCCTTGAAAATTTTGGCATTCTAGATTTAATAGGAACCATCATTGTTTCACATATCTAGGATGTTTTTATTTTTCTAGTAATGGACCACACAAAGGAATGAATTTCACAATCATTTACTATTTTTCTAATATAATAAAACATTGTGAAATTTAGATTCCCAATGTTTATATTATTAGGAGTAAAATATTCATGACTAAGACATGGAATCATCTCCGTCATAATATTGTCATATCAACATTTTATGCGTTATATCATAGATTTAATATATTTAAAAATAAATTATAATACTACTACCTATGTGAACATTTGTATTGGGGTATTTCCCAAGGATGATATAGATTACCTAAACCTGGGGTTAGTTTTTTTTGTCTATTTTAGGTTGTATTTATTAATATAATGCTATTTTTATCTATTGGGTGAAATATTTTTCAATGTATTATTATAGGATGAATAAAATAGGATAATCTGAACATAAGATGACTGGATAGATTAATTATACTTCGTAGGTTCAAATAATATCATCTTGTTGAAGAGGGTTTTGAAAATAAGGTATGAATGATTCATCATGGATTTATATTTAATCTATGTAATTCTGTATTGATTTTCTCTAATTGTTTCATTCCATCCTCATATTTGATTACATTCTACTCTACGAAGATGGTATCCACACCCATGGGTAGTGGGTAGGTTATTAATATGTATAAACCTTTATCGTAATCCTTGATATAGTCAGTCCAAATAAATATTAGGTTAGTCTATGGGGTTTATCTTATATATGTGGCTTTCTAGTGACAAAATGTACAACCCACTTCATCATTTATATCTATATAAAATAAATGTTCCATGTATATTCTTATTTATGAGGTTTCATTTAATCAATATTTTGACTCATTTCATTCATAGGGTCTGTATTAATAGTATTTAATGATAAAAACCACATATTGGTAAGAAAATAACCATTAATTTTAGATAAATATGAAACTTCATTAGAAATATAGTATTCTTTATGTGGAAAGTAATAACCCTCCATCACATGAATTTAATCAATTTATTTCGTATATTTTATTCCAATAAAAGGGATTGAATCATGAATATGAAATGAAGTATACTGTACACATTTTTTATGGGGGTTTCTAAATCATATACAAATCTAATCTCCTAGAAGGGGATGAAAATGGTCCCTTCTATTTTAGTTTGGGAAACCACATAATTTTTGCAACTATAGATACGTTATATTAATCAATTAATGATTCAAAATTTAATAGTAGTTGTAAAAATTCCCCACCACTACAGGTTGTAGTTTTTCTCATACTACCCCATCTATTGTTTATATATTTATTATCTCCATTCAATCCAATTTTATAGAATGATATATATTTAATATATAACATATAAATTATTTTTTGTGGTATCCACTATTCAATTTTTTTTATAATAATTTTTTCATTATATTTTTCACATGATTCATATATCAATAGGATTTATTTATGAGATAATATGTTTTTATATCCCACTGTGTTCATATTTTCTTTTCTTATGGGAAAACATGTATTTATTTTGTTAAACAATTTTTTTTTCCAAATATCGAATCTAGATCCTAAACATTGGTAATAACATTACATAAAACTTTAGTCAAAGTACAATTCTAAATATTGAGTGGAATAAAATAAAATAATCTTAATCTATCTCAAACTCCAATGTATATATGGGGAAAACATCCTTAAATATTTGATGAATAATTATGATGATATATATGAAGGCTAGTTAGAGGTTCTCAATTTACATGATTAATCAAGGATCTTAGGCTACTAGAAGGGTATCTTGACTGACATAGAACAATTTTTCATCCAATTTCATGATATGACCATCATATCCCTTATAAGTAATTTTATTATCTTTAAGACGGTCAAATTTTATATTTATATTTATATAAATATGATTTTTGAATTATACATCAAGGATCTCATTCAATTTATACAGAAATCTAAATTCATTCTATAATATACTTTTATTTTATCTACATCTAGTTGCTTTAATTGAATTTCAGAACATTCCACATCTCTATCTAATAGTTATTTACCATACTCCAATTAAAAATTAATTTTTTTAATTATTATTTATGTTGATTTAATATATTTTTTTCATCTACACATAGGATTACATGATACGCTGGAGGAACAAATACTGATTATTATCACAAATCACTCACTGATTGTGGGAATAAATCCTTATTTACTACGGTTTATATATTGTAAAATGGTTTTGTTTTATGAGATAATATTTGTAAGAGGGAGGCTTTAGGATAAATGAGACATGGGGATTATCTTATAGAAGAATTATATAGGTGAGATCTCTAGATATTTTTCTCCATCATTTTAGGAATGAACACTAGGGATGTTGATTAGTGATTATAATGTAGATGACCTCTTTTTTGAGTTCTTATATTTTATCAAGGAGAGGTCATACAATCTTATTTTTTCCTCTTTCCATGGTAAGATATTCATAAATAGAAACATTGGAAGGTCCTACTGAGTTTTTACATATGGATTTTTTGATAAGGGGAGGATCCTCTAATTTATTTGTTGTCATGTTATAGGAGGTTCATCAATTACACGTATTATTGAGAGGACTTCTATAAATGTAGGATTTAAAATTATAAAGATAAGTTCCTCTATAGATAGGGTTAATTGTGATGTAGAGAGGGACAATATTTATGTGGGAATGACCTAAATATATTCCCATTTGTCATTGATCATAGGGATAACAGACAAATATACTGAATTTTTTATTAAAAAGAGGATCCAAAAATTGGCTTCTGATTATTTCATGAGGTTGTTATAAATAATGAGTAACATATGGATTCTATCTAAACCATTAAATTTTTTATATACCATGAATATAACCATTGTGGAAGAGATTCATGTTATATTGAAGTGTAACTCTATAAAAATGTCAAAGTGGATGGTGTACAATCCCATTAAAATGATACACTGTATATGAATCCAAAAGTATTTTTAAAATTCCCTAAATTGTATAGTGATGATGGATTCATTGATCAGCGAATATGCGGGTGATTTATATAGGTTCGTGATAATGGTTATGTATAATTTCCCATTAAACAATATTATGATACACTAATTATAAAAATGTATATTTTTTGGAATAGTAGGGATGTGGATATTCAGTATAACATTAGTGGTTGATTTACCCTATTGAGTTCTCTTCTATGGTTTTATGACCATAATAAATATTGATGTCTCTATATCATTGTTAAAATCATGTTGAAATTGGTACTCATTTTGGTCATGATAACCATGATGAGTATGATCCATCCTATGTGGATCACGTGTGGTTTATTTGATGTATTTTATTTATTAATCTAATTTCATATGATAATGAAATGTTCTACAACATAATTCTAATAACAAGATCCCAATGAAATTAGGTGTCATGGTGGGATCCACAATTCCCTATTATCTAGTCACCTTAGTGATTAAAACTGAATATTCAAGACCATTTAGATGTGATGGGTTACCTATGGAATGGTAATAATATCTTTGTGTAAATACTCAATACCCAATTAATTTAAACCCTTGAATCACAAAAACTAGTATAGTGATAATATTTTTCATGGGATCATTTCTATTATAGACATAAATAATTTAGTTCATAACTATCAGTTGTTGGGTAATTATAAGAATTATTTTTTCTTCACATTCAGTTCACACAAGGTGATAATAGGTAGAGGGAATCATGGGTACTAACTCAATAATATAATGATACATGTTTTCATATCAATAAATGTAACCATAAATATTAATTTTCATTATTTTAATAACATGATATGAATGTTGATTTGTATCATCTCATTGTACCTGATGATATTTGATGAGAACCACTACATTTATATTTATGACGAGGTAACTTTTTTTTGGAACATCAATGATATTCGATCACTGATTTAATGATCATGATCAAATCTATCACATTCAATAGAAAAAAATGTATTTAGACACTTGATTCAAATTTTTGTTCCTTTAATAAATTCCTGTAAATTTATTTTGAATGATTTTTTTTTTAAATTTAATCAAATAGAGTTAAATAATGCATCCAAGAATGAATTTATAATTTATTTTTCTAGATTTATTAGATACCACATGATAAATATATTATATTTCTATGTTAGTGTTTATAAATGGTTTTAATAGACATGACATAAGCTGTTCTATAAAATAGTCATGATAAGATTTCAGATACTACTATTTTATTATTAATATGATTCAATTATATATTTATAATGGACACAAATTTTAAAAACAATGTGTATCTATATGTTCTACAAATTATGTTTAATTGTATTTTAGGATTAAGTAAACACCACATGTGTTGGTCGATGAATGTAAAAGTGTGCATGGTCATGAGATAATTAACTACTTTTTTATATTATAAGTAATTAATGTTTATAATATAGTGTATTGAAATTATTTTACATTGTTTCATTATATTATTTTTATGTAACAGAGAATAACATACAAATATTTCACAGAATCATCCTAGAATATAATCATAACTTACACCTGGCCTATCATGAAATAAGATCTAATGGTGGTTCTGGATCCCTATTAGATGTATAATGGTTTATGGTTATTAAGAATTAGTCCTTTTGAATTTATTTCCCCTCATAAAACAATATAAAAAATTATCGTAAAAAATCATGGAAAACCATACAACACCGTTTCAAAAAATAATCATACAAACTAGGTATAAACTAAATATCTAAACAAATAATCTTTGATGAATATAAAAATAAATATATTTCACAAAAAAAACATGAAAAATATTCAGATTCAAACCAAAAGTAGATAATGAAATTACCATTGTATCCAAAGAGAAACAATATGGAGCATGATCACTATAAAACCAATCATCTCCCTCAGTAGGTCACAATATTGAATACCACTATAAATAGAACATGAAAAATATAAAATAATGATTTAAACTAATATCTTTGAAGGTATACATCATATAAATATATATTGTCTATTTGTTATTAGGATATTTACATTCTTGTTACAAACACAGATAAATAAAATTTCATTTTTCAAAATCCTTTTTATAATGAAAAAATAAACAAAACATTATTTTGTTAAAAATATCTAATATTGTGTCATTAAATGTTTATATTAAATCCATCTATTTAAAAAAAAATTACCTTAGAAGAAGACAATTTTTGGAACTACTATTTCAAATACCCCTTTAAATAAATTTTAAATGATCCATTTGATAAATTCAACATTGAACATAAAGTCAATTTCTCGCCATCAATATGTACCCAAAATATCCCTATTAACCATTTCACATATAAAACTAACAATAACCTATTACCGCATTCTTAAAAATCACCTAGAAAATTTTGTATAAAAATAATTTTCCCTTTCATATTAAATCACTTCAAAATATAATTGGAATTTTTTTAACATTTAATGATCCCACATTTCAATAAATGTTTATATAAACACTAAAACTGATATCCACTTTACAAAATTCGAATAATTTTTTTAAAAAAATTTAAAAGGTAAAGGGATATATAATGATTACTGAATGAAAAAATACATACACCACTATATAAATTATATGAAACATGGAATGTATATTAAAATTAAAAATTTCTCAAGTAAAAAAAACAACATTTAGGTTTTCTGAAAAAGTAAACAAAATCCAATGAATGATCTTTTTTAGGATCCAACTATCATGTGAATCATCTTAAAGATCAAGTATAATTGATTTGAACTAGTTTTTTGAACCCTATTCCTGCACTACCAGACCTTCTCACATTCATAGTAGTCTCATAATATTACATAGTAATAAATTTTACAAGAGATCCTTCACTACCATGTGCTACTAAATTATTTTACCTCACATAAGAAATTCTCTCTCTCGATCAAAGTAAATAAGTGGTGTTAAAAACCATTTTTAGACCACCAAATAGTTCAAACATCAAATATTTCAATTATAAATCACCTACTATCATCATTTGTCTCTAATAAACAATATATGTTTATGTGATAATAGATTAACTATCACACGAATGAAATATATATATCTTTTTTAAATCCAACACCAAACCTTCTATTTAATTATAATAAATAGCTATATACCCAATTATTAATATGACGTATATAAATAAATATATATATATAACATCTGAATTGTGTATTACAAGACATCATGAGCATAAAAATTGACACATTAGGTGAAAATGTGGCCTCACACCCTTTATGAGAACTCAATTATTTAATTTTATTAAAGGTTCATTTTAAAAAACATTATTTGGATGCGAAGTTATATCTCACTATTTTCAAATCCCTCCTCAATCCACTCATGAGACCAATTTTGAGGAATAATTTAGTTAATCTTACTAGGGAACTAAAAATTCCTTTAAATATACATTTTAAATTAACCACAGTTTTGAAAATGGTTTTAAGACTTCACTGGCATGGACTAATATACCAATTTCTAATGGAACATACCATTTAATCATGTTGAGGATTTTCAAAACACTTTATACCCTAGTATTATAATTACCTTGGTAAAAGATCCCACATAAAAGTTCAAACAGTCATCTAGAACCACATTATAAAAAATAAAATTCATTAAATGACATATTATAATTTTTATGAACACTTTTATTTAAACCCATTAAATGAAAAGGGTATGAACAATTTTTTAAATCGCTGTTTTTCTATTATGGGACATATTCAAGCGAAAATCAGCGATAATGAGATACCATAAAACACTGAATAAATAAATGGAATTTAATTTAAATCTATTTGAATTAAAATAAACTATTTCCATTGCAAAACAAGTTAAAAGTTTCCATCTTTTATTATGAAGAGCCTATTGAACTAAGACATGCCCTCAAAGACCCCTACATAAGAGAATTCCACATGAATTATTCTAATCCATATGGATAAAATAATCCAAATCTTAACAAGGTATTTTGGAAATAAGGTAAATTAATAGAAATAGTGGAATATTAATGAGTAATGGGTTTAGAGAGACTCATTAAAAATATCCCACTTTAATCTAAGGATAAGGTATAGTAAAATTGAAATGGAATAATTGATGAATAATTGATGGAGATTTCTTATCTGATTGAATATGAGGGACGAGAACATGAAGTTGGATAATTAAAATCAAGAAGGGGAAATTTATAAATTAAATTTTTTAATGAATATGGGAATGTGACATGGTTTGGATGCATAGTTTTCTATACCATGCACCAATTGTGTGTAGGCTACTACCTTAAAATACAAACTAGAATGAGAACTACAAAATATTACATTAATTGAATATAACCAGGCACCAATCATTAAAAATAAAATCCTAATATTTTAGGTCTAACTAATCATGTTACAACATGGTTTAAAAATCTGTACACAAGCCTTGTTTTTATATAATTACAACCCAAAATTCCAACCTGGTTTCCTATAGTCATTACATTATTTTGGAAGAAACATATAGTAGCCATATATAATGAACCATGCGAGTATTATAAGAAATAAAATTAAAACTATGTAAATCTGGCCAGAAATTATTTCTCTAACCGATGTGCATAAACCATAATGAGAAAAAAATATATATAAATAAAAATATTTAACAAGATTTTCCCCAAAAAATGCATGTCAAGAAAAATAATTAATATAATATATAATAAATTACATAATTACATGAAGTTTGTCACAATTCATCCTATTAAGAAACATTATGCACCCGAAAATTCACATCTCAATGTAAATGTAACAAAATCATTAAATTTATTGAAAACCATCAAGGAAAGTAATAATATACATGAACAAGGAGATAAATACTCAAAAAAATACAAAACATCCTCGTGTATCACCGATTAAATACCAATCTATAGGAAGGAAAAATATAGTGGTCACCTATACATTGTCTCCATACTATTTAGAACTGATCCAAATTGGGGAACTAATAAAAAAGATCTATTCTATAAAATTTGATGACATCATCAAGAAAACAAATTCCTAATTTATCAAAGAAAAAAATTACATGTGTTTACTGGCCACTTCAAACCACTAAAATATGATCTAAATCGATAATGAACCATTAATATAAATCTAAATCCTGAATTATAATTATTCTATACCACTATGATCATGGTATCCCAAATCCATGGTGAAAATACCAAAAACATTCCCTATTAATAAATAATCTGGTACAATCATTGGGCTCACGAATTACACATAAGGGTAACATCAGTATATGATTATCAAACAATATCCCACAACTATACTAATAGCATAAATCAAAATAAAAAAATATTAAGGTCTAACTAGACATATATAAATCCACATGTCACCCATTCATCAACACTATTTTCTCTGCATTACTATACCAAAAAATGAAATATAAACCCATGGTATACAATATGTAAGAGAAAGGTAAACATCACCAAGAAAAAAGGGCATGAATATTTTCAGACCAACAAAAACATATTTTTGGAAATTGAAAAGGAGACCATATAAAATATAAGGAAATGATACCATCAACAAACAATTTCTATTTATTCACCATGAATAAATACTAAATTTATTATTCATACAAAATAGAGATAATGAAAAATCAATATTGTACACAAAATAATTACCACCTCATCAAAAAAACATTTATATAAGAAGACTATCCCTAACCAAACCAATTATTCATTCAAATATCATGAGCCCAAGTCATATAACCCATAAAATAATTAGTTAAAGATTATAAAATAACTATTTATGGAGTAATTATTAAGACACACCGTTAATAGGAAGATAAATCACATAAAACTATATTTAGATCCTGTGTAATATGAAATAATAAAGGAGGAAAACCACACGAATTCATATACATTATCATTACAATAATCAATCATTATATGATTATGTTAGACAACCTAATACATTAGACCAAAATGTTGTTCCTTCCAAAATCAAAACACTTATAAAAATAATTGATCTTAATATTTAGTTTATAAACCCTTGGAAAACTTTGAAATGATTCCAAGTAATTTATTTGGAAACCTATGGTTCACCTAAAATAAATTCTATTACTATAATTCAAACAGAAATAATTTTATAATATTAACCCTGATCCCGTAAATATATTAGTTAATTTAGAATATTAATTGATGTAATTTTAAATTACACACAATCCAATTTTAAAATCATTTCCAAAAAGTATTTTACTTGAAATATAGTCACATTATTTTGTAACATGAATGATCCCACTAAAAAGTTAAAACCTGAAATCCCCCAAACCTATATTTGGAAAAAAATTGGTTTTCCCTAAAATAGATCTCCAATATTCCAAAATTCAGATTTAATTTAAAAAAATTCACATTTTATAAACATAAACTCATTTTTAACTATATTAAAACAAAATAATTTTTTCATTTCTATCAAAAAAAATTAAAAAAAAAATTGTAATGAATTTAACAACTTTAAAAAAATTAAGAAATTTGAATTTCTGATTATAAACAAGACATATATACATCTTTTAAATTGAAAATAGTTTTCAAAAGTCATACCCTTTTAATAAATAAAAATAGGATTTAACATGACACAAAAAACATATCAACCATGTAATGATACAAGAATTACAATAAATGATGTCAATAATACAAAAATATCACAATAATCACCTTGAATATTTCCCATTTTCCTAACCACCCTTGAAAATACATGGGTCAAGAAGAATAAATAGAATAATTATTTTAGATTTAAAATCATTCCTTTATTTTCCACATGGTTGATGTCGACTTTATATTCATGGAATATTACCAAGAATGTATGTAGTATCAAGATGTTATTTTATCTATAGTTTTTTTTCTTATATGACAACTAAATAGAATGATCCCCTTACCTATGTCTATAAAAACCCATTATATTTGATCTCAAAAGAAACTCGATCTATTTAAATGAGAATGAAATCATCTCTATGATATGAATAAAAAATAATCCAACAAAACCATCATATATTAATATTGAATTCAAAATAAAATTTTGAATAAACATGGAAACATATGGATCAAGGAAAAGAGTTCCTAAGACTCTCCCAATAAAAGAAATTATGAGCCTTTATATTATTATATTATTGATACACACATCAAAAATAGTATCATAGTTCTTCCAAATCATATATAACATTGATAATATAGAATCTATTACCAATTCCTAACAAAGAAACCCCATATTCCAAATAAATCAACCCTTTTATTAGCCATTCAGAAGGCCTAATAGATTTTCATGATCCCCATAGAATGGAAAGTTGTTCATAAGAATCATAAAACATGATTTTGGAATGATTTCACCAATATAAAAAATATTAATTAGTAACAAAAATAAATGAGTTATGCAATAAAAATATAAAATTGTAAATAAACATAAAAATAAAAGACATATGTGAATCAATTAATAAATAATGTGTGGAATCAAATATAAATAAATAGTATGTATAAAAATGAAAAACCTAGTGGATGATAAAGTCCCTCAAAACCAAATGAAATCTCTACCAGCTCTATAGAAAATCTATGTGACCCTCAATCACCATGAAGTTAGAATATCCCTCAAAAGAATTGATGAACAAAGGTCAAAATTAATATTACTATGGACCTAGGAAATATATCCATAAAATAAATATCCTAATAGATTCTTAATAAATATATATATAGTCATTATTTTATTACAATGCATACATTACAATTTGAAATTATTTATAGAAATATAAAATTTCCATAAACATTTGTGAAATGAAATAATAAAAACATATTCATTATGTTAAAGATATATTTTCTTGTATTTATTTTTTTCCAATGAAATGTATTATAAAATATTTTAACCAACTAAACCCTCATTTGAAAATATTATTCTTTAAATTTACCCAGTTAATCTTTTCATGAACACCATTTATTCAATTATAATTTTATACTAAAATAAAGAGTTACAATTCGTAAAAACATTGTTTTCTAAAAAACCCATATCCAATTTCTCCTAAAAAACTCTAAAATATATTTAAAAAATATCTTTTAAATATCACACCTACCAAACAACATGTTAAATATATTAATTCATCACAAAACTAAAAATTTCACTTTTAATATTTCTAAACCATTCAACTATTTATAAATTAATATTATTATAATATATAACATAATATAATAAAGGTGTAAATAACACAAATAGAAACAACTTTATCAATTTCGTGTTTGGAAGAGTGGAAACAAGTAGGCACATAGGTTCAATATTATCATAAAATAGGTTTGGGAGATGAAAACGTAAGAAAAATAACCTCTAAAGTTTTAAGAAAGATCCTAGTTCCATCATATCATTCAATGAATCTAGTAAAAATTACATGAAATATTTAAAGGTAACATAGTTTGGATTTACTAAGCTGGTCCATGTACATAGTAGTCTCACTAAAATATTTTTAAAACAAAATAAATGGGAACTCGTTCAATTCATCATGTTATCAAATGTGAAAAACCGTTATTGTGTTTTATTTTAAAATAATTTTGTATTTGTATACAACTAACTCTTTTTTAAGGAATTTTTTTCTATAGAACAACTGGACCCACTCCATCTCAATGAGGTAATTTTGAAAGAAAATGTTTCCTGACCGAAGGTTCTCATACATAGTTTCATTGAACACATATGAAGTTAGGATTTTGATTTTTTTGATCAAATTATTATTCCTATTCAAGTCCATCAATGTGAAATTCATTAATAAAATTAAAGAAATTGTAGTAATTTTTTGTTTTAATTAATTTTTCTTTTTCTATATAAAAAATGATGTTAGAGAAGAATTTTGAAAGAAGAATGTTATGTCAGGGGTTATAATGTATTTATAATTTTCTAAAAACATGTGATGAGACTTTTCATATTTATAATTCCTAAATTAAATGTCAATTTTATATCTTTTATTGCATGATTTAAGAATAATATGGGGAGTGAAAAAGATTCAAGATGATTGTATTATAAGAAGAAAATTATGCTATGAATCATAACAAAAAGATCATTACTAGAATGACCAAGATGATCGTATCATGTGTAATAATAATCATAAATATCATACTCATGATATTTCTTTCTAGATGATATTGAAATAATAAGTATTTTTAATGATTTGAATGTTTTAATACTATAAATTTTATGTCATTGACTATATCATCTAATCCTAAATCACATTTAATGTCCAAATATTATAGTTTATAGGAATTGAGAAATAAGTACTATGTGGTGTCATATTTCAGAAAGAATAAGATGTTGCTAAACCTAAGTAAGAAAAAAATAAATCATTGAATAAGACATGAATAAATCCATTTTTATGAATAAAAACATGAATTACTCTAAAAAGTAATAATACCACCATTTAAGGGATAACACATTTTTTATATTATTTCCCCATATTTATAAATATTAATTGTAAAAATAAACATCATTTATGAAATTAGACCATAAAATTTATATTATTGTAATTTTTTCATATTTTTTGTGTAGTTTATTTTTTTGAAGAATTGTGAATAATAATGATTTTTAATTAAAAAATAATTTTAAAATAATTTATTTATAATTTTAATTATTATTTACTATTTATTTTTAATAAAAATAAGATAAAAAAACAAAAAATCACTTAATTTAGGCAGTTAGATTCAATTTCACATAGAAATTTGATATATGAATTAACAAAATTTTTAAACATTTTTACTTTAAAAACATGTTGTGTCATCTCGTATGTGGGATTAAATTTAAAATAATTTCTATGGATTATTTTATTGGAATTTGGAAAAAAAATCACATCCATTTTTTGGTTCATAATATCTTATAAATTTCATTTCAGTAAAATATTATTTTGACAAAAAATAATATTAAATGTGACTAATACTAATTATAACGTTTTATGGAAAAAATAACATAACAAGGGACTAAACCATACACTTATAGTCCATAATGACCTATAAATATGCCCAAAATCCATTTCATGGACATAATTAGACTGTATAATCCCTTGAATCTATTTTTTCATATTTTTAGACACTTTTCATAAGAATAATGGTGGTGTAATTCCATTTTTAAAAATCTACATGAATGCCCATCCTCAACCACTATAAAATGACAGTCACCCCTATGACTTATTCAAATCTATAAAGACAATTGGATTAGAAAAAATAAAAAAATATCCTTCCACTATCCCAACATTCATCATCGAGGCCTATGATTGGGAACAAATCCTTCCAATGAATCCCTTTAGTGGAAACCAAAATGAATTACCTAAAGGAGAAGAAACATCAACCCCCAAGCTCTATTATTTTATTTTCAATCTCTACACCATCATATGTTCTTATTACAGTAATATATAATACCATTAATATCCAAAATATAATTAAATTGATTCGTTATATAATTTTTAACTATACTTAAACACACTTTCATCTAATAGGTAGTGAATTTAATGTTATTGTGTACAGTGAACTATCACCTCATGATTCCATTTTGTTGGTTTTTTATCATTTATAATTGTTAAAATAATAATGTACACTATTTTATTTAAATATATATTTTATAATTATTAATTATTTATTCTTTGGTAATTATTAAATAATAAAAAAACATCAATATTCCCCATTTGTGTAAATATGATAATAGCTCTTGGGGATGTGTGGACTATCGCCTCTTAAAATTAATGTAATTAATTCAAACTCTATATGGAATTTATTATGGATTTCTTCAATGAAAATATTATATATATATATATATATATTATAATACTAATACTAGAATTAATACAGACACACAGAGACAAATATATTTCAATTACATTGTTTCTTTCAATATGATAGCTAAATAGAAATAATGTTCATACATATATTTGGCTTATCGTCTCCATGAATAGTCTCACATATTTTATATTTATATAATTAATATATAAATATAAATAAATATATAATGAATATATAAGAATTTTATATAATGTTTTTCATTTTGGGAATCGTTGTATAAGTATGAGGACCAAAAATAAAACAAATGAAGACAAATATAAAAAAAAGTTGATATTTCTCAAAAAATTACCATTACATAGAAGTGTTAAAAATATAGTAATTTAAATCCATATTTGGTATTATATATTACAATATGGTTTTATGTTAAATATATAATATTATTAAATTTATTATATAATTTTATTATTGATTTTGAATAGTGTCAAGACTTAATGTAAGAGTTTTTTCATCTCACTTCTATTTTATGTGAGACACAAGTCATGTTAACCACCTTTGGGATATATGTAGTGTGTCTAAATATATGGATGTGTTTTATTATTATAATTTTTACGTTCATGGTTATTAGAAAATATATTTGATGATATTTCTTTCAGGTGGTCTATGTTTCAAAAGATACCAAATTGGTAATATTATTGTGTCTCAATTTACCTTCTTTGAGAAACAAGACATATTATGCACCTATATACTAATATAAGGAAAACAAAGATAAATTTTAAATTTGATATCATGAAACTAATTTATATCTTTTTATTTTATGTTCCAAATAATTTCATTCTCTCTCATGGAGAGTATAATTTATGGTGAAAAAGTAGTAAAATTTTATTGAAACAATCTAATTGTTTATCGAGATTGTTTGAGATTATGCTTCCATTGATGAAATATTGTGTTTTAGATATAATAAAAACACACTAATTTTCATACCCTCAATATATTCATTTAGTATGGATATAATAGTAACATTTTTCTCTTCATTGATAATTATGATAATTATGAATATTTTTTAATTAAAATCTGACTTTATTTCTAATTGTGATATGAAAAATGGTTTTATCAAAACTGTGTTTCATAAAGATGTTTTAAAAAATATTTTACTATTATCATATGAAATTTTAATGGATGTTTAACCATGTTATACCATTTCCATAGAATTATTGTAAATTAATCTTATTTTCATTTTGTGATCAATGAACATTTCAAAACATTTATAGTGAAAAAAAGAATGTATAGAATGTATAAACATACCCATCACCATGAATATAATTTCCATGAATATTAATATATATGTTAAAAATAATATTTTCAAAGGAAAAGTATTTACTAATATTTTGGAAATTTTAATTATTTAATGTATGTGATAATAAATGCAGTTTTCATATAAAATGGTTTTTTAAGGTAGAAAAATTTTATTGATAAAAAAGGGGGGTTACACAATTCTAAAATAAGGAATTTTGCTGACATCCCGAGCTTGGGGATATTTTTCTAGAAAAGTATTTCAGTGATTTCTTTAATTATTTATATGTTTTATAATTATTTCCAATGTACCATTTTATTGATAAAATGGTTTTAAAAATGTATCATTATAAAAAAATATTTTAAATGATTATAAAATAATACATTATTTTTTTCATAGGGATATTTTTATAGAAAAGTATTGAAGTGATTTATAAAATTTTTATATGTTTTAGAAAGATTTTCAATGAACTTTTGTTTAATTTTTTTGATATCTTTATATTATTTCTGTATATTTTTAATAACATGGGATTTATAACATTTTCATAATTTTGTTATAAATATTTAATGTATTTTCAAAGAAAATTTTTTCTAAATACCGTCAATATTATTTTATAAGTATTCATGGAAAATATCCTTTAAAATATTTTCAAGTCATCCATTATAAGTTTTCATGATTGTTTTCATGTAAATGGGTTTCAAAAATTTTAAATGTATTTTTGAATGTGGAAATGATATTTTCATTACAAATGATTTCAAAAATATTTAAAATATTGTTTCCATATAAGATTACATTTATTGAGGTTAATCATGCATTTTTTGGGGATATTATAAATGGTATTATTTCATATTCTTTCTCTAAATTGTGTACGCTTTCCTGGAATGTTTTTTATGAAGCATGTTTCACATTAATGAGTTACATGATTATGAAACCCTCCTCTTTTATTGGGTTCTATTTGATTAAATGATTATGAAACCCATAATTTTCTACAGGGTAATATGTAATTTCATATTTATGACACAAACTTAATTTCATTGGTAATTATATGATTATTTATGATTTTCTTTCACATGTATGTGTGATTTAATTATGTGATGGGTGTGACCTATATCTCCCACCAATGACATTTTTAAAGATTTAAATCCTTTGAGATAATGATAGGAATCAAGTCAAAAGGCATGGTCTACTATGGAAGATGGTGAAACCAAATCCATCTGGGAAATATTGGGAAATCTGACCAACTATTGGAATATAGGGAAACATGATCCATTATGGGAATACGGGGAAACCAAATCCACTATCGTAAGATAGGAGAACCCCTCCATTACAAATAAAGGAATATATATAAGGATATTGGTGTGTCATGGCAAACATTTTTAGTCCTCATGTAGTGTATGGATATGTTTTAGAAAATCATATTTACTTATAGGGAATAATATTACTCATTTATGTGTATGACATAGTAAAAATCCTTAATCATATGTTATGTTTAATGTATCGATGTCGAGATTTCCTTATAATTCATGCCATATAATTTTTTAACCAATCATCCATTAATCATATTTATGATATTTGATATGAATGGTAAGATCCTAAAATGATATGATCACATCCTCATAACGTTATTCATGTGTTTTTTCTAATATATATATATATCCCTTGTTTACCATTAACCATAAAATTACCACAACCATTTTTATGTTTGTTTCTAAAAGATGTGATGATTAATTTTATGTATGATATGTCTAAGAGGGTTTCTAGTCTTATAAAACATAATGGGAGATAATTTATCTCACTCATGTACTGGTGTGTATGTTTTCATCATTAAAAAGGATCAATACTAATACGGTCTTTGAGAATATATTTGTGTAATGGTTTAAGCGTTACACTCAAATGATGTAATGTATATGTATGTTAAAAATGGTATGTTATAGTTTGTATTATAGTAATGTTTTGGTCTACCATTGAATACTAGTATTAGAAAACCATAGTCAAAATTTAAAGAACATAACTATGGGTATGTATAAGGATATAGAAAATTAAGGAAAAATTCCTAAATTTAGGAGAATGGTAGATCGAGTTATTTCCTAGTAATAATACATTGTCTAGAAAATTCAATAGGATTTAGTTTGTGAAAAAATATACATTGGATTAATTGCTCCACAAGGTGTGTTAGAACAAACTGGCGCATAACTCAGTACTTGACAATTGGTGTTACTCTGCACATATTTTGACATACATTGGGGTTATTATCTAAGAATTCCCAAACTCTCCATGAACCATAATAGAGGATTTAAAAATATATTGGCTATGAATAATCTAGTATAATCTTATTTTGTAATATTTTATAGATGGTATCATAATGTATACATTATATCATTGTTTTTTATACTATGTGGCTCCTCACTATAAAATCATTTTCTTATTCAATTATTTATGGTTTATGTCAATAAAAAGTACTAAAAGGAATTGGTATAATTATGAATGTAATGAAAAACATGTTGGTGGGTAGTCAAATAGTATTATAACATGAGTGATGTACATTTTAAGGATTCCCATTTAGTTTTCACAGAACATAATTAACAACCTATACAAAAACCTGCTCTCAGACTCTCCAAAGAAGAAAATGAATGAGTTCAGTGAGAGTTTTTTTTTGTATAACTTGTAGGAATGAGGATTCAGTTTAATAGATGTAAAAAATTTGGGAATAATTACCCAAGAGAATGTATTATAGCTATTGGAAGATGTTTTGAATATTTAAAATAAAGGTGCAATGAAATTAAAATTAAAGGGGAAAAAATTATGTTAATGATGTAGATGGGAATACTCCCCTCCCTAAGAAATCATTGATTGATAATTTTTTTAAGTGTGGAATGGATTTCCATTATGAAAACTAATATCCAAATTATATATTTCAATATAAGAATTAAAAAGTTGTCATATGTTATAGTTATATGTCTGATATTAATGTTGCTACAATTGAAATGTAAAAAAAGAAGGGGAATTATGTAAATGTATTGTATCAACCCAATAATTTTGAGTAATTTTTTGGTCTAATTATTATTTGTTTTATTATATTACACAAAAAAACAAGGATGTAAGTATATTATATTGTGACCATCCATTTTTGACCATTATGTTACCATTGGCCAATTATAACTGTTGGTCAATATGATAGTTAGAAACTATAATCCTAACATTATGACTATTGCTTATTTATAGAAATGAAAATTGTTGATTAATGTAGAAATATGATTTTATTTCCTCATCTAGTTGAGTCATGTTGTATGAATCCCAATTTTAAGAACTTGGGAGGGGGGTATCATATTTGAGATTCACTCTTGACCAATCCATATCTGATATTCAATATGTTTGGCTTTAACCAAATCTATGATTGTAAAAGTCAATGGTAATGTATATTAACAATTATGCACTGTTATCCAAGCCTCCCAAGAGACTATCACCATAGAAATCCTTACACATAGATCAAATGGGGATTTTATAATGGATTATGTGTCACGTCCCTGGTCACGTAATGTACAATCCCATTGTTTAAATAAAATTTTTATTCAGATATTTTCATTTTAAGAATATTTTTTCCTAATAAAATATATGTTTAATTGAGATATTTAATAAATATATTTTATTGGTAAAATTTTTACTTTTTCGTGATTTCTCATACATGGATAATTAATATGGAAATATAAACTTCATTTTTAAATTTAAAAAGTTTAAAATAACCTAAGGAGAATTTTTAGTATTTTTCTAAAATGATTCAGTTTTTTGATGAATAGTTAAAAAAATATTTTTTAAATAATTTTTATAGTTTAAAACATTAATTATATTCACTAATCCTCAATAAATAGTGATACTTAATTGCGATCAGTATGATTTTTCGAGTCATAAATTTTGTACATAATTAATTTATTGAATAGTAATTTGACCCTTTTGAATAGTAATGTTACCCTTATGGATTGAAATTTGACCAATGGAATAAGAACCTCACCTTAGGATGTATAAATATAATTAGGCATTACAAATGGTATTGGGATATCATTATATAATAGTATAAGTAAATAAATGTTTTAGAAATTATTATTGAAGAATTAGAATTTGTCGAGAAAATAACAATTTCTCAGAAAAATTAAATTTCATGTTTGTAAATAATCATTATAAAAAAATATACTAATGTAATAAATACTACACATAAAAAAGAATTTGGGTAATTTTTTTTAGAATTTTATATAATACATTGTTTTTTGGTGATTTTTAAAAGTTATGGTTTTGATTTTTATGTAGTTTTAATAAAAAAATTAATTATGTAATGAGTAATATAATATTCAGGTAGACTCTGGTGGACTAAAATATGATATGAGGTGTCCCATTTGGCCAATTATTTGGCAAATTTTAATGTGACAACCTAGGTTTTTTCATATACAACTACTAGGGTGTCCGTATAAGTTAATTTAAAACTCCATCAGTTTTTATATAAACGCACAACCATTTACCCATTATATTTCATTAATAATTTATTATTCTAGAATTTTTTATAGTTTCACCTCCAAAAGTGTCCTCCTAGGGCGAACCCAAGCCCACAAGTTTTTGATCTTCGAGTATTAGGAGTCACTATTGAACATAATGGAAATCTCAAATTTCCTTTTCCTTTCATTATCACTTTTATGTGGTATGTATTTCAAATATCTTTATCATTTTATTCTATATATTTTATTATATTCAATTAGATTTATATTAGTCATTTTTTTATGTTATACCATTGTCTCACTTATTTAATGTTTGTTAAAACCATTTTTCATACCGTTATGCTTCCATATTTTCATCTCACATTTTATATCCTTTTAAAGAAAAAAATGTTCTATTTTAATTTAGAATGTCAAAACAACTATATTCTATAATTTTGATCACATATTTTCCATAATGATGTATTTTAATTATGGGATTGACATACATGAAACACTCATTCGTTTTCAGTGTTTTTAAAATGACAAAATAATCATTTTAATGATCATTCTAAAACACAATGATATTTAAATAAAACCAATTCTTTTATTATCCATGGGTTATTTATGAGATGTTTTATAATGATCTATGTGGATCAAATTAATTAATACATATTATGGATGTTCTCTGATATATATCCAATGAATAGTGTAAATAATTTAATCTATAGTGATTACCAGATTAATGATACCTTTGTGAATAACATTGGTAATATTTAAGAATCCTTAGTGATAAAACATGGTGAAATGATCATGAGTAAATCAATTAACTGTATCTTTGGCATTTACAAGTTATTGTTCATTTAATTTTTTTAATTAAACGCCAAATTTTATTTTTTTCATTCAATATTTATATTCATTATGTTATTATCAATATAAAATGTGAACACTTTAACATTTTTTCATTACTAGGCCTTTTAGACACCCATTACTTTGATGTATGTCTCCAGATTATGAGAAGTAGTAAATGTAATTAGTATGAAAAATTAATATTTATTTTATTTATAATATAATAATGAATTATTATTTTATTTTTTAAGTACTGTCTTTGTATGACTCATTATATTAAATGATCTTCAACTTATAAAATGATATGTAAAGTTATATAATAAAAAAGAGGGATTTCATTGTTGGTATCAAATTATTATTTTGTTATTTTTAGAAATTATGATTTGAAAAAATTAATAATAACTCAATAGATTAGTATAAATATATTAAAACATCCTATTATTTTGATGAAATATTGCAATTTTTGTTTCCAAACAAATGAATCCATGTATTCATACGTTCAATTATATGTGGTTCTGGAACACATGATTTAAGCAGTGAATCTCGAAAACAATTGTTTAAGCTGTACCATAATGGGAACCGGTGCACCACAATGGGGCCTTCTGCATACTTGTTTGACACACCTGTGTGATATTTTTTCTAGATCACATACTATTTATGAATCATTCAGAATGATTTACCAAAAATTGAATTATTTTTATTGAAAAACATTATTATGCATGGTTTTATATGAAATAAATGTTCCTTCAGAATTATAAGATTATAAAATAGATTTCTCTCCATGGTTTTCTTATTTTAGATAAGATGGTGCAATAAAGAAGGAACCATGTAAATGGTGAAGGCAATATACCATGAGTTAAAGACTTTTTAATAGATGTTGGAAAGGTAAACTTTATGAAAATCATGAATAAACTAACTCAACTTATGGGAAATAACATCAATCAATCCGAGATTCTAGTTTCACCTTGAATAGAAAAAAATTCATTTGTTTTCTTTATGCATCAATTTACACAAATGTTCAGTGGATCGACAAACCCATTTACTATAGAACCGTGGATAATCTCTTTAGAAATGTTCATTTCTATATTTTATTTTCTAGATGGAGAGAAAATCACCTTGATTTTGTATTGTTTAGAGTGTGAAATGGATAATTTGTTGGAACTTATTTAAAAAATGAGTAAAAGATGGTATATTTAATCAATGTAATGGTAAGAGTTTATGAGAATATTTTCTATGAAGTATTTCCCCTATATGATGAGAAAAAATAGGGAATGAATACCAGGAACTGAAGAATAAGGGGAATGAATCTATTAGGAGCTATAACAATAATACCCCAACACATTCCTATTATTACTAAATATTTTCCATGGATACTAGTTGGATGGTTGATAGATTTATTGGTTCATTATTTACTTATAAATGGAAGCATTTACTAACCAAGACTGTGAAAAATATAATGAAATCTTACAGAGTTTAATGAAGGAAGAACTGGTGTTCGGTGAGAACATTGGTCTCATAAATTGAAAGAGAAGAATGAATCCCTAGAGAAAATACTATGAAGAAACATTTTTCAACATAGAGGTGGAAGCAATTTCAAACATTCAATGTGTAAAAATTGTGAGAAAAAATACTTTAGGGAACTAACTTCTCGGGAGCGCGATGTGTAACATGTTTGGAAGATAAGGCGATATTGCTAGGAATTTTCCTAGTGACGTGAATACTCAACATCCCAACACTAACAGAGAAGGAGAAGATGGTGAATACTTTACATGAAAACCAATGATTCATTTTTTGGAGATCTTGGACACATTTCTAATTAGTTTCATAATCTAAGGGTAGTGGATGGTAATCACCAACATATACATGAAAGGCCAATGTAGAAAGGTTGTTCTTGTTCTATCATGACCGTTGAGTTTGACGCTCCAAATTATGTGGTAGAAGATACTTTCTGTATACTGTTAAATCTTGAAAATAATATGATTGACTATGGTTCTAAGCATAAATCTATTTCCTCTTAAATTTTAAATAATGTAGAACCAATCCCTATACTTTTAGAAGTTGATATATCAATCACAAATCTTGAGTGATTATCCAAGAATCAAAACAGTATAAAATATTAGTATTTAAATTGGTAAGAATAATCTCATCACAAATATAGTATTCATTTCCATTTTGGAATTCAACATGAGGGACTAGGTCTAAATGAATTATTCTAATATCAAATTAAAATGAAATTAAATCCAAGCAGTCTTGAGTGGAAAACCAACAGTTATCATCAAAGGATAGATATCTTGACCTCATAATTTTCTATAACGTCCACTAATAGCCTGGTTTATGGAGTTGAGTGGTAAATATAGAGATTATAATGATAATATATGAATCGATAATGACCACATAATTTAGGAATACATTAAGGTGTTTCTTAATGAGTTACCTTAAACTCCCACATAAAGACTAGTAGAGTTCTCCATTAAACTTATTCATGGATCCAGGAAGACATCAAAAACCATGTATACAATGTAAAATTTAGAGTTTGATGAATTAAATTAGAAAATAATATATCATTTGATGAAGGGGTTCATATTGAAAATTGAGTCACCATGGGGAGAACTTACTCTCATTATGAAGACGAAGGATAGATCGGTATGGTTCTGCATTTATTATATAGAATGTAATGGGATCACAGGAAAGTACAAGTACCCTCTTCAATGAAATGGGGATTCTGTTGACCAGCATCATGGGTATTAATTCTTCTGAAAAATTGATCTTCCTTAGTGCTATTATCAATTGACGGTGAATTAGGAAGATATTATAAAGAATTCCTTACAATCTATATATTGGAATTATGATTTTGTTTTCATTCCCTTAAGATTGACTAATTCGCTATTTATTTTTATGGATTCTATGAATAGAGTATTTATTGATTTACTTGATAAAATTGTGGTAGTATTTATTGATGATAATCTGCTAAATTCTGAAAATCTTGAGGTGAATGAGGATCATCTATGTTTGATGCTAAAAACGTTGAGGAATGAGAGGCTATTTTCAATGTTCAGAAAGTGTGAGTTTTTTTAAAACATGTTGCTTCCTTGGGGAACATTGGAACAAATGAAAGAATCTAAATTGACCATGCCAAGACAATGGTTATAGAGAATTTTCATCAACCAAAAACAATAACCAATATTAAATGTTTTTTATTAGAAGGTTATTATATGAAGTGTATAAATAATACTTAATTCACTCCAATTCAGAAAACATTTTTACTTGAAAATGGGGTTATTTTCATATAGACAAAGGAGTGTGATTAATACTTCCAAGATATGAATACGAGATTGGTCAATTCACTCATTTTATCTATACCCTCTATCATGGAGTGATTTATTATTTTTAGTGACACATCTCTAATAGAGCTTTGGTCCACCCTCATGAAATATTAAATGTGTATTACTTATGTATCACAACAATTGAAACCTCATGTGAATAAATATCATATACAACATCTGGAGCTAGATATAGTTGGTTATCCTATGACTATATGAAGGTACCATCATTATATATCGAAATGTTATATATACACAGACTATAAATTGATGAGGTATATTATCATGAAAATTTATTTTACTGTGAGAGAAAGGATATGGATTAATAATATTAAAATGTATGATTGTTCAATTCTTTGTCATCATAGCATTTAATATAATTTCACGGATTCATTATTTCTGAAATAATTTTTTTCTATCATTGATGAGGAGTAAAGGTAGTGATCAAATACCTAGTAAAACTGGATATGGTAATTGTAATGGAAAGGACATCATCAAACATATCCCAAATTATTATTCGACCATCATTACAAGAGAATACCAAGAAATATAAAAAAGCTGATCCTTTATTGTAAAAGAATTTTGAGGCTGTGATGGATGATAAGTTTCCTATGTTCAATATTAATCAATAAGGTGTACTGAATTTTCATTCAAGGATATGTGTTCCATCTATTCCATATATTAAGAATGATCTTGTAGATTAAGCTCATAACTCCACTTTCTCTATATTTTATTGATGTTGGAAAAATCATTGAGAATTTTATAATCATTATTAGAGGTATAACATGAAAAGGGATATAGCTCACTACAATACAAGGTGTCAGGGGTGTCAACAATTTAAGATAGAGCATCAACTTCCTAAAGGGGAATTACAACCACTACATATACTAAAATATTAGTGGGACTATATCACTATGGTCTTTGTACCTAGACATCTGATAACATTCAAGGAAAATAATGAGATATTTGTTATAATGGAACATCTCACCAAAACATACCATTTAACCACTACTCATGAATATTTATCTCTTGACCAACATGTCATGATAAACATGAGTAAAGAGTTATGGCTGCATAGAGTTCACTTTCTATCATATATTATTGTGATAAAAGAATAAAATCCAAATTCTAAAGAAGTTTTCATTGTTTTCAGAGTAACGGTTTGAATTTTAGTATAGATTATCATCCCCAAACTAATAGAAAATCTAAAAGTAATATTAAGACACTTGATAAAGTGAGGAAAATATTTTCCATGAAATTTAACACTGGATGGTATCAAAAACTAATAAAAGTTTAGTTCTCGTAAAACTATAGAATCCATTAGATCATTCAAATTTCCCCCTATGAATATTTATATGGGTTGGGATTTAGAACTCATACATTTAGGGATGAAATCAATGGGAGAACGATAATCGGGCATGATCATGTGCAAGAGATGATAGAATAGTTTCCTTCCATCCAAAATGCATAAAGGATGCTTAGATTTGGCCGAAAGGTTATGTTGAATACTGTTGAAGGGAAATGTAGTTTGATGTAAGTGGAAAATTCTTCCTTCAAATTTTACCATGGAATAGAGTAATGAGGTTAGGGTTGAAATAGAAGCTTAGCCCATGGTACATTAGTCACTATAAAATCATTGATCCCATAAGATCATTGTCTTATAAACTTGAAAAACCTCCATATCAAGATCAAGCCATGATGTTTTCCACATAACCATCTTGAGGAAGTACATACCTAACCCTTCACATGTATTTAATCCTAATGTGGTTCAAATTCAGCCTTTCCTTTTTTTTGAGGGGTATTCAGTAGAGATCATGGAATATAGAGACATGGTTCTACACAACATGTCTACCACCTTGTTAAACTATTGTGTAGGATCCACTTATATGATGAATATAATGGAAATAAGAGATAAAATTGAGGTAGATGTACACACACCTTTTCTCAACCGAGGGGATGAGTTGAAATTTAAGGAATGAAATTTCATAATGGGAATAATGTAAACACCCATACATTATGAATAATATATGTTTCTAAAAATGAATGCAATGTTATTTTATATATAAAAACAATGAAGTCAGTTTTTTTGAGACCATCCGGTTTTAACCGTTATATAACCATTAAGAAATTACGAAAGATGGTCAAAATGGCACTTGGAAACTAACCACATAATGTTTTTTTTTAATAAATAGAAATGATAATGGTCCATTAATTTATAAACAATAGTTGATTGACTCATTTTTAGATTCGTATCATATGAATCCCATTATTCAAAACATGGTAGGGAGGTAGAATCTATGGGCTTCACTCTTGACCAATCCTAAGCCATCCTTCAACATTTTAGGTTTAACAAAATATCCTCTAGAAGATGGTCAAGATAGTGGAGATTACGAATAGGTTGATGTATTCTGAGCCACCCAAATATCCTATCACCATACCACACCTTACCTGTAGATCATATTCTGGTGTTTTATGGTGTTATGTGTCATGACCGTTTTCTCTTAAGGTGTAATCACATAGTTTAAATAAAAATTTTCTTCCAACTTATTTATTGTAAGAATAGTTTTTCATAATAATTTATTTGGGTAAATGAGACAGATAAAAAAGATATATTACTTGAAAAAAATTTACTTTTCATATATTTCTCAAATAAATAGATTAATTATGTTAAAATAAACATTATTTTTTATTTTTAAATATCAAAATTTACCAATAGTGAATTTTAATTATTTTTCTAAGAATATTAAATTTTTTTGAGGAAGAGTGAAAATACTGTATTTTTAAATAATTTTTATACAAAAAATAATTGATAATGTGAAACTATTTTCAAAAATTAGTTATAAATGGTAATGATCAGTATGATTTTTAGAGTCTAATAAAATAAGCTTAATATTTTTGGTGAATAGTAACTTGTCCCTATTGAATAGTACTGTTATGCTTAGGAATATAAATTTGGAGAATTTAATGGTAATATAACCTAAGGATTTAAAAATATATTTTAGTCATATTATTTGGTAATTTGTTATAATTATATCATATTATATGAAAAATAATCTTTTTGAAATTATTAGTTATGTATTATTAATCTTCATGTAAATAACGATTTTACTTAAATTGAATTTACTATATTTTGTTAATAATTATAAAAAATGGGTTCATTTTAAATTAATAAAAATCATAATCTTATTAGGGATAATTTATGATATTTTTATAAAATTTTTAGTTTTTATTGAATAGTAAAAAATATGGTTTTCAATTTTTTATATGTTTAATGACAGCATTTTAGATGTAATGAGTAATATTAGATTTCTGTACACTCTTATATATTAATATATTATATGAGGTGTTCGATGTGGCTAATAACAAGGGAATATACCTTGAGAAACCCATGGTTTTTAGAATACCAGTATTGAGGTGTCCTTGGAAATTTATTAAAAAGTCCCTCAATTTTTGTGTAAATTCCCAACCATTTATCTATCATATTTCATTCTAAATAAATATACTAAATTTTATGATTTTATTACCTACCATGGAGACCTCAAAATTTTTCATTAATCCCCAATTTCCCTGGTCATTGTTTTTTAAGAGTCATTATTCATGTTACGAGAAATCACAACTTCTCTTTTCCTTTCAATTTCTCTTTTATGTGTTCTGTAATTAAAATTTCCGTATAATGTTTTTATAGTCTATTTTATTTAATCCAGTTACTATATAATGATTAATTAATTAATGGGAGATATTTCCCATTTTTTAATTTTTTCTTAAACCATGTTTTATAAAATTATTTTGTATGAATTTTGTCTCAAAATTTCACTCTTTTTATGAAAAAATTTAGTTATTTTATATTGTGAATAACAAAACCTCTATCTAATCATGTGATTTTAACATATATGTTAAAAATATATTTTTAATTTTGATATTTTCATACATGAAACACACATTCCATGACCATTGGATAAAATTACAAAAGTATATTGTTTTTAATTGTATTCTAAAATAACATGATTTTGAAATGAAACCGGATTATTTTATTTTATGTGGGTAATTTATGATATTTATTATTATATATATGTGGATAAAATTAATTAATGAATATTAATTGTGTTCTCGGATTTCCCTCCATTGAATTTGTAAATGAATTTAATCTCTATGGATGAAAAAATTAAGATAACTTAGTGAAAAACATTGGTAATGTTTATGAATCCTTAGTGATAAATCTTGGTGATATTATTATTAATGACTGAACAAAATGTTATAGACACATTATTAAGTTAAGATTCATTTTTTTTATATTCTATTTCTTCCATATTTCATTCTATGTTGATTTTCATCATGTTATTAATATATAACATGTTATTCAATATTGAGCATTCAACAAACCCTTTATTGTGATGTAATAACCCAAGTAATGAGATGAAATAAATATACATAGGATGAACCTATGTAAATTTTTTTCAAGTTGAAAAAAATTATTATTTATGTTTTCATTTTTATTATAAATTTTTCTATGATGATAAACATTAAAATACCTGTTTTTTGAAAAATTATATTTAATTATATGTAATAAAGTAGGGGTTTTATGTAAGTATGAGGTAACAATGTTAATGTCTTATGGACGTACTGGAGTAATCTAATTTTTGGTGTATTTCGATTTGGGAATTATTTGATTTGAAATTTTTATTGATTGTTCACTTTAAAATTCTCTGTAATTATATATAATAATATATTGAATGGTTTTAATGGACAGGGAATGCGATTTAATTGAAATGTGATATTCATGGGAAAAACACATTTAGTTGAATGATAACCCATAATGTGTTCTTAATTTCATAATAATAAATCTTGGAATAGAGAAATTTTGGTTATAAATAGTAAAATTAAATGGTTGGGGTTACCTAGGAACTAATAAATGATTTGATGAAATAGTGGTCTATGTTTTCATGTTTGGAGTTTCAAACATCATAGATTCAAACAACATATCCACAAATATTTGGAATGAAAATGCATTCATGTATTTGAAAATAATTTTTTGTAATTCATGTAATTACCATTTGTGAATAGAATATATGATGAGGGTATTCATATGTTTGAAATGTGATGATCAGAATCAATATAACAATATGTGCAGGATTTGTGATAAGATGATCTAATGACCCTTTATATAATGATTTTTATTTTTATCTTTTGATAGGGTTATAAGTTTAACCAATTATTGATAGTTTATGTTTAAAAATAGTTTATTTTCGTTAGAATAATGTATTGTCACTCCATATAAGGATTTGGTCGTTTTTGATAATGTGTTCTAACGATGTTATGTTGATAATTACTGATAACTGATCGGATGGGTTATCATTGAATTTCATGATATATTAGTTCTTCAGTAACGAAAAATCCACCTTCTTTTATGGAGACATTGGGGATGTGGAAATTGATTAGGGAAAAATGGGTGATATTTTACTTAATCTGGTAAGTATACATTCTAATGAAAATTCATCGACTATATGGAAATAATTTTGAAACCAGAAAATTTGTCCTTGTACATTTTTTATGAATAAAATGGCGCATTAGTTAATTTATGATTTTGGGAATTGTTAATTTTATCATTATCTTGACCACAATCCTTATAAATATCCATCAGAAGATAATGGTTATATTTTCCTCCATTTCTATGTTTTCACTTGCTATTAATTTTCCTACATATGGAAACCTAGTTATGAGTAACTTTAGGTAAGTGTAATATTTAAACCATCCACTTTTTAAATGACATTTTATAATTCATTTTTTACAATGTCAGTTTCTATGAAAATAACATTCAAGTATTAAACCATTGGTAATATAAATAAATTTTGTGGGTGAACTTCAATTTATGGGGGTATAATGTAACACCTTGATATTTTGAGAATTTTTTTTATTGATTTAATCTTTTTGATATATTTCATTTTACGCAACCTTGAATTTAGTATTTTAAATTAAATCTCAATATTTGGAATTATGTAACTACACAAAACAATTAGATTATCTTATGTTAAATATAGAACAATTTTTTCTTATATAACACATATGAATGAGTCCCTTAATTAGCTTTCATTACACATGAGGATATGTTTTTACCGAACTACATTATATTATTTATATGAATAATAAATATAATTATAGTCACCACCTAGCAGATAGAATTAATGTTATGAATATGATTATTGAAATATTGAAAATAGAATCTAAAATGTTATATAATATTAGTATTTTGGTTATCATTTACTATAAATGAATTTATTAACAGTTTAAAATTATGGAAATTACATTCCATGAAAATTATATTTCTATGTACAAAAAAACCACCTTAAATAATTAAACTAATGATTTTTTATTAATTTTTTCAGAAAACATTATATATTACAAATTCAATAATTAATTTTTCATACTCATAGAATATATTTAATTAGTATTATATAATAATAAATCCAATTCTGTGAACCAAAATATGTATTATTCTAAAAAATAAGATTTCCATCATTTATTGGTGTAGCCTGTTTAAATATCATTACTGAATATTTTATAATTTTTGTTGATAAAATACATTTCATTTTTTTATTCCTAACATGTAAATTATATGAAGGTGAATTATAGGTATTTTTATGATTTTTCAATTTATAATGAATAGTAAAAATTTAAAAAAATTATTTAAAAACTATTTTTAAAATAATTTGATTAAAAGATAAATATATTTTTCTCGATATTTTTAAAATTATATTTTATCAACTGTAAATAAATTATTAAAATTTTCAATAATTTAATCAATTTCACATTGAAATTTGATATAAAAACTGAACAAATATTTGAACATTTTTTCGTAAAAAATCCTAGTTTGTCATCCCATCTAAGGGATTGAATTTAAATTAGTTTTCTCCACATATATGATTGTAATTTGTAAAAATAGATTCAATATGATGGATAATAATATTTTAAAACATCTATAAATTCTATCTTTGTTTTTAAAAAAATTTATTAGTGAATGTGGTTAAAATTAAAAACATTGATTAAGAGAAAAACTAGATTATCAAGGGACTAATCCTTACACATAATGGAATAAATTAAATTCAATGTTTAAAATATAATTTTGAAATATATATTTATATACTATCCTCAATTATATGTAATTTGGAAAATTATTGGATCATGTTTTCAAATGAGAAATGTTGGAGGAATTTAATTTTAAAAAATATACAAGAATATCACTCCTCCACTATAAAAAGGCACACACTCCTCCATGTTATTGATACATATCAATAATTTTACATATAATACTTTTCGCATATATATTCCCAATATATATACTTTAATCATATAGGCCCAAATTTGGGAAGAAATCCTTTGAAGGATTCACTTAAGCTAAACCCAAAAGGAGTTACACAAAGAAGCTCAAAGATCATTCCATAATCTGAGTTTTTTATTTTCATTAACCACCCCTCAACTATTATTAATATATTAATATATAATATAAATAGTATCATTAATATAATGAGATTTTTTTCTATGTATTCTGCCTACATATACCAAAACATCCATTGATGGGTTTACAAACTTACAGTTCCTGTGTAAGGAGAATTTTGTCCCCACGAAATAATGTTGTTTTTTAGAATTACCATCACTCATGTCTGGGAATTATGATGGAAAATATGTTATTTATATTATATATATGTTATTTTTTATGTATTTATTCTACTTTAATTACTATATAAAAATGCCTTCTTTATTTCTATTTTGATTAACTATACTAATTTTGTTTGGGGAAGTGTAGACTACCATATCCAAAAAATAGATGTGATTTGTTCAAAATCTACATAGAATGTATAAATTATGTGTTCAGTAAAAATAAATAATAAATATTTAATAATAATTCAAATATAAATATTATATTTATATAAACAAATATATTAATTATTTTTATTCATTCAATATTCTAATTAAACAGAAATGATGCTCATGCTTATGTACAACAGTCTATCTCCAGTAATGGTGCATTCAATATCATATTTATATAATTAATATATTACTATAAATACATATATATGGAATTATAAATATATTTATATCATGATTTTCATTATAGATATTTTTATTTAAGTATGAGGACCTAATATTTTTCAAATTAATAAACAAGAGAAAAATAATGCAGATATTTCTTGAGACATGGCCTTATCATGGAACTGCTAATAAGATTGTAATATAAATTCATATATGGTATTATATATATTATTATTTATATATGGAAGATGTATAATAAACATATCATTAATATATAGGTCTTTTTAATGAATAATAATAGAGTCAATACTTTAGGTAAGGGTTTTTTCGTCTTACTTTTGATTTCATTGTGACACAATCCATGTTAACCACATTTTTCATATATGTTTTGGGTCTACAGAACATGTATATATTCATTAATACATATACATAAATTCAAGGTTTTTAAATATATTTTTTATGATCTTTGATTCATTGGGTTTATATTTCAATTTTCTTAAATCATTAATGTAATTTTTTCTCAATTTTCTATCGTTGAGACACATTACATATTATGCCCCTATATTATTTTCAAAGTTGTATATTCTATAATCTAAATTTTTATAACTTTTAATTAAATCATTTAATTGTATATTAAGCTTCCCATAATTTTATTTTCTCACATGGTAATTATAATTCAAATCAACCAAGTGTTACATGTTTTTTAAAAGAATCTCATCATTAATCGATATTGTTTATGATTATTCAACCATTGATATAATATTATGATGAATATATGAAGAGATAAAATGTTCTTTATTACTAACATTATTTTATATATGTAATAATGTTTTAGTACAATTATTACATTATTTTTTACTTAATATAATTTGAATTTATTTTTATGATAACCCGACTTTGTTTCACCTTTCGTACAAAAATACGTGTTTTTTCATTACTCGGTTTAAAAAAAATGTTTTAAAAAATGATTCATTTTTATACTATGTTATTTATTGTAAATTCTTACCCATGTTATACAATTTTTAATAAATGGTTTTGAATATAGTATTCTTTTCATTTTTTGATCAAGTCATTTTTCTAAACATTTACGGAGAAAAAAGTGTTCAACATGTATAGAAATATTCTTCATAATGACTGTCATTTTCATCATTCATACATTGTATATATGCAAGGTTTTTTATGAAAATAATTTCATTTAATTATGGATTTTTTTTAATATAAAATTTTCATAAAATTACAGGTTTTTAAAAAAATCATTAAGTTTAAATATTGTTTCAATAGATTTTTAAATATTCATTTACTTTTTTTCAAAATATTATTTTCTATTAAAAACATTTCAATGATCTCAATATTTCATTATATGTGTTAAAATTATATTCAATGAAATGGATTCCAAAACATCATCAACCTTTATTTATATGTTATCAATGTATTTTCAATGAAATAGATTTCGAATCTTTTTTGGTCATTATTTACATGTTTTCATGGAATAATGATTACAAAATATTTCTGAATCATACTTTATATGATTTCATTTTTTTCAATAAAATTGATTTTAAAATGTTTAATTCATTTATCAATGGAGAAATGATATCTTAATAAAAAAATCATAATTAATAATTCAAATCTATTTACTATATAAGATGGAATCCATTGTGGTTAATCATACCATTTCTAGAATATGATCAAATAGTTCTATTTATATTATTTTTATTTATGTTTTATGTTTTTATGGAATTATTTTTATGAAACATTTTTTTATTTCACAATTAATATACTTCTGGATCATTTTTCTTTTCAGGGGTTATGTTTTGATGAAATGATTATTAACCCATTATTTTTACATAGGTTAATATCTGATTATATGTTTATAATACCAACTTCATTTCATGGGTTATGATATTATTGTAAGTGATGTTTTTGAAAATATATATTTTATTCTATTATGATATTATTGGGACATATATCACCCCTCAATTAATTTGGTAATGATTTATACGTCATAATATAATAAAGTGAATCAATTTGAGGGGATTGATCCACTAATGATAGGGAAGGATGATCCACTATAAAAATATATAGAAACTCAATCCAATATGGTTTGGTGAGTATACCTGATCCAATATAGTATTACTGTGAAAACATGTACACAATGAGATGATGGGTAAACATAATGAACTATACAAAAATGGGGAAACTCAATCCCTTAGATGTAAAATACTATGAATCAGTATGGTGGGCTATCTGGACTAGTCGGTGTAGCCACCATAATGTTATTTGATATGTTCTAGGAGTGGATTTTAAATTATATGGAATTGTATTACAGGTCTATCTTCATGCCACAATTAAATGTCTTACACTTAGGTTATGGTTTCATATAATATGATCTTGATTTACAAATGATTCATGCTTACTGAACTAGTAAAAATGATTTCATGATTCATTTTTATGATATTTGATATGAAGGGTATGTTACATTAAATTTATGATCATGTTATCATCCCCTTATTCCCATGTTTATTCTTTCACGTCTCCCTTGTTTACCCTTATTGAGAATTTGAGAAAACCATATTTTATGTTTACTTTGCTAGATTATGAATATATATATTTATGATATTTAAAATAGGGGTTCTAGTCATGGAGAACCTAGTGGGAGATTATTTATCCACCCCATGTACCAGGGATCACATTTCCATTTTTCAAAAGTCACTAAACTAATATGGTCTTTGGGTATATATTTTTGTAAGGTTTTATATATTCTAAAAAAATGATATAATGTATAAGTATGTTAAAAGTTTGTTTTTATATAAATCATTTTGATGAAATTTTTATTATGTATATATATATCATTTTAACGAAAATTAACAATGATAACCATTAATAATGTAAATATAATATCATCATTTTCTTTAAAAAATACAATTATTTAAATAAATATCTGACATGTTCTACATTTATATTTTTAAATTAAATTCATCCCATTTTTGTAATAATATTTTATAAAATTATATAAATATTTCTAATAATAGTATTTAATATTAGGTAATATATCCAACTTATTGTAAGGTCATAATGAATAATAAATATATTAAAAAATTTATATATTAAAAGGTAAAATATTGTTAATATTGGTTAAAAGTATGTAATAAAGAGACTATTTTTTAGTAATTAATACTGTATGAATATAGTTTGACCTTTATCAACTTTGTATAAATATTAAATTACTCACATGAAACATGTCCATGAAAATGAAATATACAATACATTAAAAAAGACGAAATGTCTCAAACTCTTTCCCTTATATATATTTTATACGATCAAAGAGGGATATAATTATGTTTTGAAATAATTTTAAATTTTATATTTAGTATATTGAAATAATATTCGTTATGTTAATTTTTTATTACTATTATGTGATAATATATTTTCTTTATCAACCTTTATAATGCAAACAATAAACTTTTAGACACAATGGGAAAATGAATGTAAATGATTTTAAAAACAGTAAATGTATTTGTGATTGAAATGAGTTAAAATTAACAAATAAATGTATAAATATTAATTATTTATTATTATATATGGTGAAATGGATTATATTCTAAATTAATTATCAAATGAAAGACATTAAGGCCAAATTAAAATAATTGTGTTGAAAATCACATTAAAGTTATTTTATATTAAATAATATGTTATTAAATTATATAAATATACAAAAATCATTGATGATAAAAATTATGGTGATAAATAGTAAAAAATTTCATATATTATCCGTTTATGATACAATTTATATCATACATGTTTAAATATAACACTTTTAGTATGAAATACATGTTATTGTAGTTACAGTTTAAATGGGTTTACCATGGGGCAAACCAATTGATGAGGATTTTTTAATTAATAAATTTGTATAAATCCTTTTTGATGGATATATTGATATATTCAACAATCCTAATGTTTAATACCTTTGAATAATCAATTATTTTATATTAATATAGAATTATTTTTGTAAAATTCATTATGAAATTCTAAAAGTCCCCACACGACTTATAAAAGGGAAATTGGCCTTCTATCCTCTACACATTTAATAAACAATTTGTTCAAAAATCACTATCTTATTCAATTATATACATCCATATCTATTAACTATAGTCTATGGTTTCATTATAAACCCATCCTAGTAAAATATGTGGTGTAAACCTAAGGAGGCTATCCAAATATGAGGTATGGTTCTTAATATTTTGTTTTATTTATTCATCAACCTAGTTACAATATTATTCAAAATTGGTGATATAATAATATTTAGTAAATTACATATATTGACATGTTTTCTTGTTAATTGAATGTACTATATAAATCTTATTTTCAATCAAATGGGAAATAATATAGTCATTTATATAAATGGTATACTACCACCACGTGAAGATATGTAATTTGTTTTCAATAACAAATGTCTACTGGTGGTTTTAATGATTTGTAAATATATAAATATATTATATTAATGACATATTTACACATAATGAATAATAACATATAGATAAATTTCATAAATTTAATTTCATCTATAAAAATACAGTCATTAATGTGTCAATATATATTACCACCACCACAAAGAGATTGATTTTATTTTTATAACCATGTAAAATGAATTAAATATGTCAGTGTATTTAAAAAAACAATAGTTTTTTTATTTTTTATTTATCATTATGTAAATTTAAAATAATACTTCTGCTATTTCAATCATTATAATTGAAAAATCGAAATGTAATATAATTATATGATCAACATACCATCTTGATTTTTATTCAATGTTTACATTTCATAACTCTAATCCATGGTTGTACAAAAAGTTATAATTTATTTATAAAAATGATAATTATTTCATGATTATTATTGTACTAATTAATTTTTTTGACATTTTTCTCAATAGTCCATCAAATGTTGACATTTTGGATATTTGAAATGATTATTATAAAAAACATTTATGTCAACATAATTGATTACATAATTAAATATAACCATTTATTAAATAAAAAAATATGAATAATAAACATTAATGTTTTTATAATAATGTAATAAATAACATAATTTATTTTTTAGGAATAAATATGAAATATTTGATGATCTAGACCTAGGGTATGTTATTTCATCTCAATTTTACATCATTGGGGAATTTTTTTGGCGTGCATATAATTTATTATATATTTTATATATACACCCCAGTTTAATTTTTTATCAGTAATATATTTTTGTATATAATTTTAGTTTTCAAATCTTAATAGGATTTCACATTAATATTACTAGGTAGTAAGGGGTTTAATAACACAATTTCTTATTATTCGGTTATATTACATCATAATTGTATTCGATATTTTAAGATGATGTGTGTAATTATTTTTTGTTATTCAATGTATTATATATATAAATTATGTTAATTAAAATTTTATACACATAATAAATTCATTTATCAACACTCACTTCAATTTATGGATTTTTTTAAGATATTTTTTCTAAATTTCCACTCCATTGATACATGTTTTTTATCCACCTATTTATTTTTATCTCGTGTATCTACTACACAATTTGATATGTTATATCACGTATATATATATATAAGATATTTTTTATTTTAGTTTATGTTATTTATTTAATGTGGTATTTGATTAAAAATCTAACAAATTGGAATGTGTTTATTCAAAATCTCAATAGTATTTTTGGTTATTTTTTAGGTATCATAGGGGGGAATTATTTGTTTTTTAAATATAAAACCAAAAACATTTTCTTCTCCTATGTCAATTTAATGAAATTAAGTATTTTTCATTAATTTTTAACTATTTATGAACTCAAGATATTTAGACCATGTTTTTAAGTAAACCCAATATTATTTTCCAACACCATTGGGAATCCTTTTCCTCCATATCTATATTTTACTTAAAATGTTTTATATATTATTATAATTATTCACAAATGATTTATTAAATTAATTCACAAATATTGATTAATTTTTCAGAAATGAATTAAAAATAATATTCTTTTTATTTTATAAATAACTTACTTTTTGAAACTATACCAAAAACTGTGAAAGGAATATTTAATTTAACATATTGTACAAGAATGTAATTTTCCCATAACCATGGATACTCATTTCATTGAATGCTACATAAAATTTTTGCTCTGTTATTTTAGAGGGAAAGGTTTTCGCTAATGTTTTCGATGTTGTAGTTTTCAAAAAGTTATTTTGAAAGTGAAATGGTTATTTTTCCAATGAATGTTTGTAATGATATTTTTATTCTATTTATATTCATAAAAATATTAACACCTTATTTTAAATATTATCCACATTAGAAATTTTTTTAATGATATCATCATTATTATTTCACTATATGGTTTATGATTGTTTTTCTCATAAAAAATATTGATATTAAATATATTGATTAATTTAATAGTCATTAAAATTTATCATGAAACATTCACTATATTGTAATACTTGAAGATTAAATATCTCTTAATCTTTCATTATCCTTGTATTATTGATATTATTAGTTCTAAAATTGTATAACATTTATCTTTGTGGTAAATTACCCTGAATGTTATTTGGCTAACTAGGGAATGTATAATACTTCATATCCATAACACAATATAGATATTTATTGATAAGGATTACTATTTATGAATTAAATTTATAATTAATTATATAGGGAATGTAGTGATGTTTGGGGACCAGTTATAGATATCCCCTTGGTTCATCAACAAATCGTTTGAGATAAATCATTAAGAAAACACTATAGGCGTTTATCTTGTATTCCTACCCACTGATAAATATGTATTTTAACCAGGATTTAATTGTATATATATCATGATTCCTGAAATTATGACCTCTAATATTGTTCAATTAATAGGGAATTCAGTTATAATTATCTATGAGATTACTGAACTGATATTAACAATATTCATATTTCAACCTCTATTTATTGATTAAATATTGTAACACTGCATGTTTCTATAGTATTCCTAAAAATAAATTAAATTTCATTGGAATCATGTTCTATAAGTAAATGTGATATTAGATTGTGTTATATGGCACAACATATTTAACGTGTGTTATATGAAACATCACGTTTTAACAATCCAACATATGTTATTAATGTTATTATTTACACAAGACCATTTGCATCTATTTAATAAATATAGAAATATTAATAATAATAAAATAATTTTAAATATTATGTTTAATATTTTTATATAATGAAAACATATTAATAAAAAAGTAATTAATTGTAATAAAATGCATTAAATGTTTTGAAAATACTACATTCTCAAAATATTTTTTTAAAATATTTTTCTAAATAAAAAAATTAATATTTGAATCATTTATAAAATTAATTTGATAAAATAAAAAATAAATTTTCAACTTATAATGTAGAAATTATCATTGAGTTAATTTTCAGGATTTCTCTGAAAAGTTTATTTTTTTAGAATAGTAAAAAATACAGGTTTTTATTGAAATATTTATTTTAGTTTATTGAATTTATTGAGATAATAATTCCTTAAAAATTGAATTAAATGAACCATATTATAAAGACCCGTAAAATTCAAGGGAAATGTTTTCTTAATTTTCATTGAGATTTTACAAGAACGCAGTTTTTGAAGGCCCCTGATTCTGAGGCCCGGTGTTCCCGGAATTAGTTTCCAAAGTTCGGCTTGGGTACGTTCAGTGAACGAACGAGCGGGTTTTTCTAACTTTTGAACCGATGCTCAGAATCAAATTCTGAGGGAACTGATGAACTCGCAGTGCCAGTATATTCTTAGAAACGCATTTTCCGGAGTTGTGTTTTTGCGTGTGTCATTTTTAATTTTTGGGGTTAAGTTAAGAAATAAAATAAAGTGGTGTGACAACATTATTTTATTTCACATAAAGCCGCTTAAGAAAAGTTTAGCGGATAGGGTGGAACCCAAAATATCCTACCCACATGGTAGGATATTTGTGAGGTGGGTCCCGCACGAGCGCCACAATTTCATTCTTCCTAAGTAACGCACCCGAAACCCCCTCTTAATTGTAAGTCAACCGTGTGTTTATTCTAGTTAATAAACGCCTCATTAATTGGTCGGTTTTAAACTCCTCAATTGATTGATCGTTTTTTCTTTTTGATTTTCAAACGTTAGCTTGTGCGTTAATAAAATAAGACTGTTCTTATTTTATTTGAGTTGGAAGTTGTTGCATGGAGTGGATTTGGAGGAAAGATTTATTCTTCGACAAAAAACTCGAAGAACGCACCGATCTCCGACGAAGAACGCCAAATTCTCAGAAATCAACGACGCCCCTTCTACGACGCTGCTTCCGCGATGCGACGATCCCCCTTATGCGACGTCTACTTCCGTTACGTCCCTTCCCGCGACAAATCTAATTCGACGACAACGCTTGAGGTAGGGAATTATTTGAGAATGATTTTATTCCCTCGTTTCATTCATTCTAAAGAAAACAAGGAAACACGGATCAACTTATTATCTAGTTGATCCGCGAACATTTTCCTTGCGGGTTGAGAATTTTTGTTGCAGGAAGTTATGGGGGTTTATTTTTATTATTGATCGTGATCTCATCTGTCGCCTTTCTTTGTTTCATTTGGGCCACCCGTTATCATACTAACGGGAGGAGGTCGGTCCGCACGAACACGACCGACCCCCTCCCCCCATGTTTGTTTGAGTTTGTTACGGGACGTGAAAGGAATCGCGGTGCCGTTGCACCGCGCATAAATGAGAAAGAACGCGGTGAAGAAGCGTGGCGCCGTTGTGCCGTGCCGTTGGGACCGAACGAAACTGCGGGCGGAGTCGGGGCCAAGGAGGTGATTTGAAGACCCTGATTTTTATTGTCGATGTGCGGAACAACAGACGATGGTGAGGTGGGCCGTGAAGGCGTTTGAAGGCTTTGTAGCGAAGGTCGGGTCACAGGACGATCACTGGTGAAGAATGCAGGAGAATCGGACCACCGGAGCGAGTCCGGTGGTCCGTGGAAGCCCTCGCTGGCACGCCACGCCGGCACGGCGGCGCCGACGGTTGGGGGTGGCGGTGCCCGGCGTGCCGCCGGAAGAATCCGTCGTGGATGAATCCACGACGATGACAAGGGGTCCCGCGGCCGCGCGATACTGAGGAACGCGGGATGTGGCAGCGCGCTGCTTCCAGTGACACGATGTGGCCCGCGCGCAGGGGGGCGGCTCCTTGGGTGCGACCGCTCGGCCAGCGCCGAGCCGCCCAGGCTAGTCGGGCTGCCCAGGCTGGGCCGGGCCACGCCGGCCGCGCTGGGCCACGCCCAGCCGGGAACCTCTAGGTGAGCACATGGGTGCAGAAGGATCAGATGCGTGCTCAGTACCGATTTTGTAACCCTATTTTGTGTTAAAGCATTACGAGAATGTAAATCCCTGTGGTGGGGTAATGTAAAGACCCTTAAAATTCAAGGGAAATTTTTTCTTAATTTTCTTTGGTATTTTACAAGAATGTAGTTTCTGACGGCGCCTAATTCCGAGGCCCGGTGTGCCCTGAAATAATTTATGAAGTTAGGCTTGGGTACGTTCAGTGAACGAATGAGCAGAGTTTTCTAACTTTTGAACCGGTGCTCGGAATCGAATTCTGAGGGCACCGATAAACTCACAGTGCCGATATTTTCTTTGAAATGCCTTTTCCGGAGTTGTGTTTGCTCGGGTGTGGTTTTTAATTTTTTGGGTTAAGATAAGAAATTAAATAAATTGATGTGACTACTTTATTTTATTTCACTTAAAGCCACTTAAAGCCACTTAAGCTAAGTTGAGCGGATAGGGTGGAACCCAAAATATCCTACCCACATGGTAGGATATTTGTGAGGTGGGGCCTGTACAAGCCCCACCGTTTATTTCCTCCTATGTAACGCACCCACAACCCCCTATTAATTGTAAGTCAACCGTGCGTTTATTCTGGTTAATAAATGCCTCATTAATTGGGTGGTTTTAAACTCCTCAATTAATTGATCATTTCATTTCTTTTTGATTTTCAAACGTTGTCTTGTGTGTTAATAAAATAAGACTATTCTTATTTTATTTGAGTTGGAACATGTTTCATGGAGAGGATTTGGAGGAAAGCGTTCTTCTTCGATGAAAAACACGTAGAAGTCGAAAAACGCGAAAAACACACCGATCTCCAACGAAGAACACCAAATCCTCAGAAACCAATGAAGCCCCTTCCGCGACGCTCCTTCCACGACGTGACAATCCCCCTTCTGTGACGTCTTCTTCTGCGACGTCCCATTACGCAACAAATCTCATTCGACTGCATCGCTTGAGGTAGGGAATTATTTGAGAATTATTTTATTCCCTCATTTCATTCATTCTAAATAAAACAAGGAAGCACAGATCAACTAATTATCTAGTTAATCCGCGAATGTTTTCATTGTGGGTTGGGAATCATTGTTGCAGGAAGTTATGGGGGTTTATTTTTATTGTTGATCGTGATCTCATCTGTCGCCTTTCTTTGTTTCATTTGGGCTGCCCGTTATCATAGTAACGAGAGGAGGTCGGACTGCATGAACACGACCGACCCTCCTCCCCCTTGTTTGTTTGAGTTTGTCACGACACGTGAAAGGCAGCGCAGTGTCGTTGCACCGCGTGGAAATGAGAAAGAACATGTGGAAGAAGTGAGGCGTCGTCGTGCCTCGTCATTGGGGCCGAACGAAACTGCGGGTGGAGTCGGGGTGGAGGAGAGGATTTGAAGACCTTGCTTTTTTGTTATCGAAGTGTGGATCGATGGACGATGGTGAGGCGGGCTGCGAAGGCGTTTGAAGGCTTTTCAGCGAAGGTCAGGTCCCAGGACGATCACTAGCGAAGAACGTAGGCGAATCGGACCACCGGAGCGCGTCTGGTGGTCCGCAGAAGCCCCCGCCGGCACGGCATCGCCGACGGTTGTGGGCGGCGGCACCCGGCGCATCCCCGGAAGAATCTGCCGCGGCTGAAGCCACGGTGGCGACCGAGGGTCCCGCGGACGCATGGGACCGGGGAATGCGGGACGCAGCAGCACCCCGTGTCCGGTAACAGGAAGCAGCCCCCGCGTGTGGGGTGGGGGGTGTGGGCTCCTTGGGCGCAACCGCTCGGCCAGCGACGAGCCGCCCAGGCCGGCCGGGCCGACCCAGGGGGGTTGGCCCGGGTCGGTCCGGGCCCAGACCCCCCGTTTTTTGACCCCTCACGATCATTTGTCCATGTCTTGAGTTGTAGACCTCAGATCGACGCACCATCAGCGGCGATGCGACCCTTGGATCGAGACGGTCGTTTCGGTATATTACACTCAATGTTTCGGAGAACTTTGGTTTCAGCCGGGTTGGTTCGGTTACGAAACCAACCGGGCCCTCAGAGCGGAAACAATTATATCTTGAGCTCTGGACGTCCGATGGACATGTCGTCAACTTTGTTGAATTCCTCTTAATGAGATGAAACTTTTGGCTTACTTCGCTCGAGTTTTGGATGCCATCGGAGTGTGGTATAGTTGGTTCTCTCACGAAACCAACCGGGCCCCTGGAACGAAAAAGCCAATAACTCAAAGATCGGGCGTCCGATTGACGAGCCGTCTGTCTCATTGAATTATTTTTGATGAGATGGAACTTTTGGTATACTTCTCATGAGTTTTGGTTGCTGTTGGATAGTGTCCGGGTTGGATTGTACCCGAAATCCAATCGGGCCCCTGGATCATAAAAGCTGACAACTTTCAGACCGGACGTCCTTTTGACGAACCGTCTGCGGCGTTGGTGATCACGTTGAGAAACGGTCCCTATGAGTATACCCTATAATTTTTTGCGGTATATTTGAGATATGGCTGGGTTGGTTCGCACTCGAAACCAATTGGGCCCTTGGGATGAAAAGGCTAGTAACTCACAGATCGAGCCTCTGATTGACGCGCTGTCTGTTGCGTTGAGACCCCTATGACGAGGCGGTCCTTTGAGATACATGGAGTATCGACCTGTAGCTCATGGATCAGACCCTCCCAAAGACGAGCGTGTGGAGTACGGAGGCCGTGTAACCGACTGATACATGATGACTTCTTGACTGACTCGACTTGCAGTGAGTCGACTAGCCTAGTGGACGGAGCACTACTTGTTTGGGTGCAGACCCATGACGAACGGAGAACTACCTGTGTGACAGTGCAGGCCTGTGGTACTCGTCCGGAGAGTACCACTACAGGATACTAGGGGGTGTGAACTACTGTGTTTGGGTGGCATACCCCGGCGGGAAGCACTACTGTGTTTGGGTGGCTGACACGCAATACTCGAAAGGAGGAGTACCTCAGCAGTCTTAGGATAGTGAGCAGTAACTCGGAGTAATGACAGGACCACTGTACTCTCCAGAGATGGGGCTCTTCAGCAGTTACGGTTTCGATAATGAAAATCCGGGTTTGAGCTGAGTCTATGACCTTTGTGTTTACCTCATTATTGAGATTGGTCACTTGATAACTTAGGTATATGTATGGGCATATACCTAGGCAGTGGTTATCCGTTGATTTCATAATCAATGTGTTAACTCATGTTTGAGATGATTTACTTGATAACTTAGATATATGAATGAGCATATACCTATGTAGAGGTTATCTGTTGAGATATTCTTTGTGGTTATCCTTGTTGGTTGTAGTGAGACCTTAAGGGTCTCGGGGTCCTTACTGAGTATCGTTATACTCACCCCTACATGGTCTATGCCCGCACCTCGTTGTGTTGGTTGCAGACGACGGGCAGAGCTGACAGAGACAGAGTGTTCGAGGACTAGACAGTACCCGGAGATGAACCACACGACGAGTCAGTATCTAGAGGCGGACATCACGTCGAGACGACACTCAGAGGGGGTTGACGGGCGAGAACATTGAAGAGCTGCGCTATCTGCACCTACCCTTGTAGTAGGATATGTGGTGGTCGATCCAGGATTTGCGCTATCTGAACCTACCCTTCAGGTAGGATCCGAGGAGGAAGACCCAGGAGATGCTTCCTTTCTTCCACCTGTTTTTCTTTTTCTGTTGTACATTCGTTCAGTTGTAGTTGTACTTTTACTTGAGTTTGTATTCTGGCCCATTTTCTTTTCAACACTTCTTTTTGTACTTAGTGTTTTACTTCTTCTTGTACTCTATGGTGTTTTGTTTACTTTTATAAAGGCAATGCCATCACAGTTATTGAGATTTACGCCTTTGGTTCTAGTCGCCAGCCCCTAGCCTTTGGAAGGCAGGCTTGGGGTAGTCATGGAATGGGCCCCGAGGATGGGTCATGACACATATGTTAAATTATAGAATTTTCAATCAATTTTAAATCCTTCAAATAAATTTTATATGGAATTTTTATTTAAATTTTTTTAAACTAATGAAAATTTTCTCTTTGAGAAAAATCATTCTAATTATATTTGTGGGATTAATATTAAATAAAAGTTTCCATTTATATTCATGTAATTTGGAAAATTTATTCCATATTTGAAATCAATATAAATATTTTATCTAACAAGTTCATCATAACATTTTACAAAACTGAAAATTAAAAATACTGAAAATTATTTATCATGATTTAGGTAAAAACCATTTACAGGGCTGCTAAAATTACCTGATAAGTGGTAAAAATGACCAAACCATTTTATCACCCATTTATGGTCATAATAGAACATAAAGATTATATTATGTATAATGGACTATTTTCTATCCTTGTATTGTTTGTGAAATTTGGTTACACGTTTTTCTTATCAAAGACTACACGTTTTACACTAACCTCTCAATTAAATGGAAATCCCCTTACCTCTCATCTTCAGGCATCAAAATACTAATGTATCATCAAAGGCCTACAAAATTAATTATTTTTTCTCTAATATCTTTCCAAAATACGTATTATTATCATAAAGGAATCATACAAAACATTTTAGTGAAATCAAAATTATGTTTTTTAAAAATGGAGTAACAATCGCAACCGTGTTTTTAGTTTAAATTTGTTTATCAACCCAATTCAATTATTATTATATAATTATAAAAATACTATATCTTCAATATAATGACATGTTTTTATGTTAAATTAATTACCTACAACCTACAATTCTTTTATGAAATGTGATATGAAATCATCATTCATGTGTAATGTGGGATACCTATCAACAATGAGTGGATATTGGATTCCCAAAAACAACAATAATAGTTTGATATAATTATATATTAAAATTTAATATATTATATTTATGATATTATTATAAATAAAAAGATAATAAACCACATATAGCTTCTTACATTTATATTCTATGGGAATTCAATATCATTACTCGATTCTATGGTGGACTACCCATCAAGAAGAAATTTAATTAAATAAACAATTAAATTGATTGTAATAAATGATGTTTTCATGAAAATATATCTTATTAATATATGAAATAATATTTATTCTATAAATTTAATATTTTTTTACTTTATTTTTTTCAATCTATTGATAAAATAGTTATAACATTCTTACAGATGTTTGGTCTATCATCTCTATTAAAGGCATAGTTCACTTTATGCATAAACCATTGATACATTAATAAAAATTGTTATATACAAAAATATATTTTAAATTTATATCATGTTTAAATTTATAGAGATTTTGGAACCATGATCAATTTAGTAGTACTAAAATATAAAAAAATACAATACAAACAGGAAATACAATATAGTTCTTTCCCAATACAAGACATTAACAAGGATTTTTTAATAAAATGTAATAAAATTTTATAATGAAATATTTTATTTTATGATATATGAATTTATGGTTTTTCAATATATTTATACTTATGATATATTTATTTTAAATGATATTGGATGTGTATGATTTACTTCGAGACTTAAGGTTATTGGTTTTGGTTTCCCAAGTTGTATTATTTGAGAAATATATTATGTTACAAACTTATATTCTATTATGAGTTGTATATACAACCCATTTTACGTGTAATATCAAAAATTAATTTATTTTTCTGATATATTATTTATATTTTTGTTTTTAATTTCACGGTTCTTCCAATTCAATGTTACCAAAGTAGTAAGGGATTTATGATACACTCCCAACGCTTATAAAGGATTCTCAGCATTATGATTCTAGTAATGAAGTATCTTAATATATATCTAAATTAAATTATGTTTATTCTTCTCTTATGGTTTTTATGGATAATAAATTGTTTCCTTCCAATCATTTCTTTTTGTACTTAAAGGTTAATTATATTTTTCATGTAAAATCATCTTTATTTATCTCAGCATTCAATCACTGATTTTCTACAAAACCCATAACTATAAAAAAAATTCATATTTATTTTATCAATATTCAAATAATTTATTAAATTAAATTTTAGAAATTCGTGACTTTTTACAATATATTATGAATTGAATCAATTTTTTGTCTTCCGAAAATGCTTATTTGTATCCATGAAAATGTAAATGAAATATTGTTTTTAACATGTACAAAAGGAATTTATTTTTCATGATGTCATTAACATTATTTTAATTCATGGTTCAAGTATAATTATATAAATGTTTATTTTAAATTAATATTTTTTCCACATTATTTTGTGATTTGTTAATTTTAATATGTGCGTTTTCAATGAAAAATATATATTCCTCGTGAAATATTTCATATGATTTTTTATTTCAAAATCATTTCCCATATAAGTTGAAATCCTTTGATTATACTAATGATTTACTTGATATGTCATCCTAGGATATCATTTTTTTTATTTCTATGAATAGTTTATATTTATGATGAAATTATTATTATGAATATACATTCCCTTCCAAGGCTTATTCCATGATAAAATTCTTCTAGAACCCTTTTAGAAATCAATGATAATATTTTAGAAATCAATGATAACTGTAACATCCTAGGAAATTGTAAAATGAAACATTTTCAGATTTTTTTTAATAATTATGAGTTTTCATGTAATTTCTATTAATAATTGATTTTTATTGATAAAATACCTTACACACAAAAATTGGTTTCTCTAAAATATTACGTCTCATACCAGACTTAATAATACAAAAAAATTATATATTATAAATATTGTCATTTTAAATAATTGTTATCCCATAGCTCTTATAATGGAGGGAAAGAATTATATTAACTAAATTATGAATATATAGTTTCCAATAGTTTATATAATTATTTATCACTTATCATATTTATTAGTAATTTAAATCAATCCCAATTGAATTAGAAATATGTGTATTTCTGGGAAAACAATTTAAATGATAACATGTGAGATTATAAAATAATAAAACACACTGATGATGGATTTTATTAATTAAATATATATTTCTTATATTCAATGTAATATTTAAATTCATCTTATATGTTTTCTTGGCATGATATAAGAAAAAATCCAAATATTAGGATAAAAAATATTTTTCAAAAAATGTCAATTTCAGCCTTTTGCATGTAAACCAATTTTAAATTTAATTTGTGTACACTTTTATATGCTATATTAGACAAAATAATTTCCTTATTTTTAATAAGAATAATAATTTTACGTTTGGATAATTTTTTTGATATTTTTCTGATAACATACATATTTTAAGGAATAGTAAAAAATACAGCATTTTAATTACAAACAACTTTTTTGTATAATTTATTTATATTGATATATTATGATTTTATGTGGTTTTAATGTATAATTATATGTTTTTTATATCCTTTATATAATTTAGGTCATTTTATGGTATTTTCAATTAAAAATAAAATGAAAAATTATGTGCACTTTTGAATGTTTTACTTTAAAACCCTATTTTCAGGATCATTTTATGTGATTAGTGTTAAACCAAATATAACAACATTTTTAATTTAAATTTCAAAAAAGGGTATTCAATTTTTTACCCAGTATGAAAATTTCGGTCTAATATTATCACAATAATTTTGGGTGAATAAAAACTTTATTATTTTTACCACAGTTTAAGATAAATATTGTAATAAAAGATAAAAGTAATAAAATAATAATAAAAAATTTGCATAAATCATGTCCTAATATTATTTTATGAGTTATTTTCTACCATGCAAATTATAATTCATAAATTTTACTTTTGGAATCTAGTTGGAGGTGATTTTGACATTTATAAAAATTAATTTAAAGTAAAGAAATATATGTCACAAATATGTGTCTCCTTTCTAAAATAATTTTAATATTGGGTTATATAAGTGATATCAATGATAATTAATAATAAATATAGATATAAACTTAATGCCAAAATTTGGGTTTTTTTTTAATTTTTTATCAATTATATAATTAAAAATAAATCTGACACTATGATAATATTGTAATATATTTAAAAAAGAAGTAGTCAAATAAATTATATTAATAATATTAAAATAAAAAAAATTAAATACTTTATTCCATAAATTAATTCTATATATTCATAAGACATGGCAGGATTGATTTAATATAGTTTTTTTAAAAGGGATCATGTTATTGTGATTTTTTAAAAGTCATGTAATGAAAGTAATTAAAATTGACATAATTGATAAATTAAATTATAAAATATCTAATTAAATGATGTAAAATTTCTACAAAAAACTAATATTGGGAAAAATGAATTTATATATTTTTAATAAATTTCATTAACTACTTATTCATTAGATATTTTGCGTGATTTGTTAATTATGTTAAACCCAAAATTGTAAATTATTGGATAAAATCAAAGAGTTTAAAAATGTTAATCACAAATAATAAGGATTAAAAAATACTAAAAAATTTATAATTTTCATTGGAGGAATATATTGTGACTCAAAATTATCATATATAACATATTAATGGGATTTTAAACAATTTTAATTGAAATTAAATTTATATTAATTTAATAATTGTTATAAATCTAAAGGGTCACATCCCCTCTCATATAAAAAGGCATCTATTCCTCTCTATTAATCACAAATACAAAACATTTTGGTTTGACCAATATCTACTTAATTCACATACTATAATCCCATAACACATTATTGAGGCCTTAATTAAGGCATAAAACATGTATTAGAGGTGTTTATGTGTTATTCGAAGGTGATCATCCGAAGAAGATGTATCATTTTCTTTATGTATTTCTGTCTTATTTCCTTTACAACATCCTTCAAATATTATTTTTCCTAGAAGATATATAAACACTAGTATCCCTAATATAACAATATTATATCATGATAATATCATAACTTAAATCTATATGATGTTCTATTAAATTGGATAGTGATTAATCATTCTTGCGTACATGTGAACTATCACCTGAATGAACTGATCAATTTATTTTTTCATAACAATATATAATTACTTGTTAAAATAATGTAACCAATATTCATATGTGATACTAATATAAAATTAATTATTCTATGATAATAATCAATAAATTACATTCTTACTTTCAATGATCATAAAAATGATAATGTTGTTCAGGCTTGTGTGTGAACGATAACCTCCACGAAAAGATATGACTCGTTTTTATTCATTATATCACATGTATGATATATATATAAATAAAATTATGTTTAAATCATTAATATGATATTAATGGTGTTGTTATCAATTTGGAATGATGGAATAATTCTTAACTTATTTCCAAAATGATCTAGGAAAAATAGTTGATATTACTCATGCGTACGTATGAATTTCCATCTCAATGATTATAATGTAGTACATTTTCAGTAAAAACAAGTCATAAATTAATTTAAATTCATAATTTACATATATAAATGATTAAAATTTCATTAGTATTATTCTAGAGGTGATTGAATTATTACTAGATGGAAAATTTACATCATACCATATTCATTTTTGAACTGAAGTATCAAATATTGACAAAACATATGATATTAACATAAATAATTGGTAATTTGATATAAAAAAATAATTAAGTGATATAAATGGAATAATAAACATAAAAAATTATATTAATCATGTATAAATTACCCTATGTTTATTATTATGAAATATAAATAATTTACGAGACCAGGAGGACTCGAGGTAAGGGACTTCATATCAATCTTTTTTCTTTGAGGCCTATATTGATGTTACAACAAAAATTCATTAATACATTGTATAATTAAAAAATTAAACATATAATTTCATTCAATGGAATATTTTTCTATTATGTGTTTTACTAAATTAAAAAAATGGAGTTTTTTTAATGTACACGATGATAATGACTTGTCTGCCACCATGACTATTATTTTATATTTGGATTCCTCTATAAGCCTTAATGTTTTTAAAAGGTATATAAATTATGTATTACATTTTCATGTATTTTTTTAAAAATGGTTTTGATAAGTGATTTATAGTTTCAATATCTTGAAATGAAATATTATGATTGAAATTTTAAACTGTTAATTTCCATTAATTATTGTTAACGTTTTATGATTATGTTATGGTTTTTAGGCATTGAATATGAGTAAGGCTGGTTCGGTGAAACAATTAGGGATGTTTAGCCTATGGTATCAATCTAATGAATTAGGTAATGAGCCGAAATTAATTTATTATGTTTATCCTAAGATATTATGTGAATATACTATGATGGGTATTCCAAATATAACCTTGAAAGTCACTCCCTATGTAGTTATGAAAGCAACATTGTAAGAATGATATAGATTAACACGATACCTTTATGATTCGTGATTGAAAAGATTCTTTTGATGAATCTTATGAGTTCATGATATATGTTGAAGATTTTATTTTCTTTGGATGAAAAGTATGATTTTTTGAATAATAAGTCATGAGTTAAAAGTATTTATGGACTTCCAGTTTCATTACATATATAATATTCGTTAATAATAAAAAAAATTTTAAAAAAAAGTTTTTGAAATGTATTTTCACAGGTTATAGTGATTCGTAAGAGAAAAATATAAGTCAATATGAATATTTCGAATATTTTTATCATGAAAAATAAAACATGCTTTATTTTAAAATGATTAATTTAATGAAAAATGTATATAGAGTAGACTTGTATACATTGTAATTTTTTATTAGTTATATAATAGTCATCGCCTAATTCTATATAAATCTAGTCCTGAAAAATCCTCAATTTTACTTCATGATTTTAATAAATATTATGAACCCTTAAATTATATTGGATTATAATTGGAATCATAGGATGGTTAACAAAACATTAAAGATTAAAGTGATATTTAAGCATATGTAAATAGTTATATATATCCAAATTGGTATGATAATAGAAATATTCACAGTTATTTAACCAAAAATTAATTATTTTGAGATAAAACGAATAAATATATCATATTATTTATCTTACCAATAAGATGTTATATGATGATTTTATTTTCACACTAATATTTTTTTGGTAAATTGCTAGATCCATCAGGAACTAAAGTAATAATTTATGTAAGGGAAAATTAGTTGGTTCTCTAAATTTGAAACCAAATGAAATGGGGTCCATAATAATAACTCTAGTTGATATTATAAACCAACTATTAAGAGTAATGATTAATCAATATAACCATTGTTAATTTTTTGATCCAACATATATGAGATAAATGAATTCCTATGGTAGTTTACATAATAATTATCTCAATGTTAAAAAAAATCATCAAAATATGTTTCAATGATATGGAAGGATGCACCTAGAAGAATTATTTAAAATGATGTGAAGATGTTATAGATGTGGTAATGATGGTAATAAATCAATAACATGCCAAGGAAGAAGAAATAAATTATTATACTTATTGAAATGGAAAGAAGTATATTTTGGGTTATTAATTGAATTTTTTAAATACAGGTATGGTAATTATGAAAATAGATGCCTACGAAGAATTTTCATGAATGGGATCAGTATAAACATCAATATATATGTTTATAAATGAATAATTTCATTCCAATTAAAGATTTGGAATCTGAAAATGACTTATGATATGTATGGATTATTTCTCACATGTTTTGACATTATCAAATGTTAGGAAATTATTATTATTTTTTGTTTTCTGTAAACAAGTATTAGGTAATAAAATAGAAAATCATGGTTAAAGGATCATCAAGAGTGATTAATGATTCACAATTATACGTATAAAGGATTCATAATTTTTAGTAGATAATAAGATGATAAAATGATTTAAATTATAAATTCTCTTTTGATGATAGGACTAATTTGGAATACTTTTTTCTAGTATGTGTAACACTTATGTTTTTTTGTAAATATATTATTTGACAATAATTTATCTTTTATTTTATTTTGGATAATTTCAAAGGTATTAATAACCGTTTTTTATATTATATTTTATATAGAGTTAATTGTGAGTTATTACAATTTGGGATGAAAAAGTAATCTTATGACATAAAATATGTGGTTAAAATAATTTCTGGTTATTATTATGGATTTAATATCATTTTGTGAATATTATATGATTTATAAGAATTATATAATTTTATAAAATGGAAAACACACTGGAAGTTTGAAAACCCATCATGTAGTAAAAGGATAAAAGAATAAACAGTTTTTGAAATAAGAATAATTATATTTTGGTAACTTATGTTTTATTTTATGGATATCATTAGTATTGGAAATTTATTTGGGTATTAAGTGAGAAATGATATTTTGGATGTTTCTCATATTTTAGGAAACCCAATATGCCTACATAAAAAACAATACTATGTGATTTCAATTCCTGAGTAATATTTGAATTTTTTTGGAAGAATCAATTTTTTGTTTCTGACTTATGGTGATTTAGTTGATTTATAGAAATTAATAACCTATCTTAATGAATATTTGTATTTGTAAAATAATTTTTTTATCAGACAATAAAATTTGTTGATGTTATTTGGAGGTAAATGTTAGAACTTGTCATTCAATATTTTTTTAAATCCTTCCGATTTTTAGGATTTAATATTAGTTATAATATTATTTAGTAATTAAATGGATAGTTATATTTTTAGTATTCGATGTTGAAATTTGGGTCTTAAATTTTAATTTTTTGGAATAAAAGTGATAATTCATATTTTAATGGTTATTATATTTGGGGTAATTATATAATTTTTGTCATATCTTTTATTGGATTGGATAATGTTTCAAGAAGGGATGATTATAAAGGTAATATTTTATGGATTATATGATTATATATAAGTTGATTCTAGTGTTTCAAGAGTGAGAAAATATTCCTCTTAAATAATCAACATTTGGAAAAAATATGAGTATCTGATGGAATTTTATTAAAGGATGAATCCAAACCTCTTAATTAATTGTATTACCTTGTGATCTAAGTAGTAAAATAATTCACGAACTGTATGAAAAGGATATTAAAAAAACATTTGGTTAAATTTTCATATGATAAAATAAATGACCATTTAACCAATAAAATATTTTTGTTTCCTTGTTGATGACTTCCTCCTGGTCATGTTTTATATCACTCTCCATCAGAACATGATGGTTAGTTTTTTTTCAAATCAATGTTTTCCTATATGGAATCAAAGTTGGTGCTATATTGGATGAACTTTGTACTTCATGATACATATTTTAAAGTGGATATTTTATTGATCATTTTTCATATGTTTGATTTTAATGATGTTATTTTTAATAGTTAATCCTTAGTTTCCAAACCAATATATAAAATTTCAAGGATTTTATTTCAAAAATATGGGGATTTTTAACATTCCATGTTTTTTAGAATAAAAATTTGATCATATTTATTAATAATTATGAATTATATTGTAATTTTACAATAAAATGGATGTTATGTATGATTGAATACCTAACACGTAAAAATGGGTTTCTATATAACCTTATGTTGCACAAATGACTAAGTTATACCAAAAAAATAATATATTAGTAATATTATTATTTTAATTTGTAGATATCGAACAACTGTTAGAGTGGTGGGATTGAATGATATTAACTAAACTATGAAAATATTGGTTACACATATTTATATAATGATTGATTGGTTACTAAATTAAATAGGAAATTAAATAAAAACCAATTACATATAAAGGATGTGTTTTTCTGAAAAGAAAATTTCAAATTAAATTAAGTTAGATTATAAAATATTAGTTAAAATATAGAAGGATATAATATTTACTGTTTAAATTTATATTATATGATTTCTATACATGATATAATATCAAATTCAAAAATTCTGGATAAAAGAAGTATTTTTCAGAAAAATTATGTTTTTCATCCTTTTGACAGTGAAAACATATTAAATATTATTATTTACAAATTTATATGGTGTTTAAACAAAATATAATTCTTATTTTGAATAATGACATCAAAATTTATTTTGCATAAATTTGCCCCATTTTTTCCAGCAACATTCATATTTTAATGAATTGTGAAAAATACTAGATTTTAATTAAAACCGACATTTCATTTAATCTATATATATTTTTATATTATCATTTTAAATGTATTTAAGGTATAATTAGATTATTTTTATCAGATAATTTGTTTTTCATTGGATGCTTTTTTAAATGAAAATTAAATAATGAAATATGTGAACTTTTGAACGTTTCACTTAAATAACATGGTTTCCTGATCCATCAACAGGATTGGTATTAAACCTAAATTAACCACATAATTGTATTGATTTTTCAAAAATATAATAAAATGGTTTTATATATAATAAATATTTTACCCAATATGATCAATATAATTTTTGGTTAATAGTAATTTATGTATTTTTTTACTATAGTAAATGGTAAATAGTTTAATTAAAGGTAAACTTATTATTATAATACTATAAAAGTTCCCTAAAAGATTCCCTACAATAATTCAATGTGTTTTTATCATCTAGTACCATCATTGGGCTGAAATATTATCCTTTGGAAGAAACTTTGGCGTGATTATGACATTTATAATATTTAATTATATTAAAGGAAAATATGTCATAAATTTTTATCTACTCACAAAAACAATTTTAAGATGGGGTTATATAAGTGATATATAAGAATATAAAAATTAAATATAAAGATAATAATATTAACTGCATCATGGAAATTTAATTATAATTTTTTTGAATTAAATATTTAAATTTAATTTTTATAGAAAAATGATATACTAATTAATTTATTGATGTAAAATAAAATAAATGATATTAATAATATTAAAATAAATATAATTTAAAATAATTGAGGCCATAAAAAAAATTTATGGATGAAAATTAAATTTTATTCTCTTCTTATTGATGTTTATTTGGAGGTATCAATTTGTTAAGTCTTTTTCAAAATCCTTGTAGTGAATATTGTCAAAATTTACATAATTCATAAGTTAAATTTTAAAATATCAGATAAAATGACCTAAAATTTCTAAAAATATAATATTTATCCAACAATTTTATATTACTCTAATCATTTCGTTAATGACTTAGTCCTTGGACATTTTTTTGGATTTGGAAATTATTTCAAGCCTCTATTTGTAAATTATTGGATAAAATCATAATAGTTTAAAGGGGAAAAAGGAAATGATTAAAAATATGTATACATCTCTAATTATAATTGGATGATTATATTTTCACCTAAAATCAACTTATATGAAATCTAAATGATAATGGATTCATTTTGAATCTAAATTCAATATTGATTAATTTAATACTTTTAGTAACTCTATGGGTTCTCTTCCCTTATTCTGTGAAAATACACTCAATCCAATCTATTACTAACACATAAAATCATATTTTTATAGAAATAATATGGAAAAATAACTTCATAAAATTCATCCCCACATTCTTGTGGCCTTATTTTAGGCAGAAGGCCCTTTTTAGTAGTGTTAAGGTGTTCTGCAAAGGCGTTCAACTGTTTAAGATGTATCGTTTTCTTTAAGTATTCATATTTTATTTCTTCTTACTTATCCTTACAATACTATTATTTCTAGAAGAAATTATAACTACAGTATACTCAATATACTAAGATGATATCATGATGATATCATAACAAAAATCCTTCTCCACATCCATTAAATTCGAATGGAATTAATAATTCATGAATTCCAGTGAATTATCACTTCCACAAAATGGTTTAATTTGTTTTTCATAAACGTATCTATTGTCTGGTAATTATAATGGAATTAATTATCATGTGTGATATTCAAGACATATTAATTACTCTATTATAATATTTTATCAATAATGTTATTACATTCCCTAGATATAAAAATGATAATGTCGTTCGTGCATATGTGTGGATTATCACATCCACGAAGTGATGCGACTCATTTTTATTAATTATATAACTATATGATATATATAATTTTATTTAAATGATAAAAATTATTTAATTAGGTTATTATAAATATGTAAATATTAAACAAAACATATCTTTATTATATGACAATCAAGGATAAATGGAAAATAATACTCATGCATACGACAACTTACCATCTCCATGATTATAACATAGTACATTTTTCATAACAAAAAATGATGGTTTGATTTTAAGGTATAATTTTTGTATAAAAATGATAATCACTTCATGAATATAATTCATGATAGGTTTGAATTATTATCAAAATGAAAATTTTCATCATACCATGGTCATTTTTGAAGTCAAGTACCAAATATTGACAAAACATCGAACACGAACATAAATTATTATATAATTGTTATAAAATTACCAATAAGTGATATAAATATAATAATAAAATTGAAAATGGTTCTCAAAAAAGTATAAATTAGATTAGGTTTAAATTGAAGAATATAAAGAACAAGCAAGATATGTCAGACTCAATACAAGGTACATTATCTCAATCACATTTCATTGAGCCATATTTTTATGTTATACACCACATTCTATTATATAGTGTATAATTAAAACCTTTGAATTTTAATTTCATTATATATAATTTTTTTATGAATAATTTTACTAAATTACAAAAAAATTATTTTTAACTAAAATGTTGATAATGAAATTTTCACCATTGTGCATATTATTTGACATATAGCTACCTTTTTAAGCATTAATGTCTTAAAAAGGTCAATAAATTACATATTCTATATTGATTTATTTTTTTAATGAAAATGTTTTAGAAAAGGGATTGATTATTTCATTATCTTGAAATTTTAACATGTTATTTCTATGTGGAAATGTCGTTTTTTCATCTATACTTATTAATGTGATATGATTATGTTATGGTTACTAGTAATTAATTATGTATACAAGAGGTTCTATATCATACAGAGGGAAGGTGATCCTATGATAGCTCTACAATTAATATGTCACAACCTATCCCTCGGGGCCCATGTTGTGACTACACTAGCTCTCCTTCAGTAGGACAGAGGATGGCGACTATCACTGAAAGGCGTGTTCCATAAAAATTGGATGCCATTTCATTTATAACTTGTAAACTCACACAACTATGAATGAAGCAGGGTACAAGCACAAATTAATACTATATAGTAAATAGGGTTTGTAGAGAAAGTAAAAGGGGCCAGAATACAATCTCAACTATACAGAACAAGTAAACTGAAATGTAATAGTAAAACTAAAAACAGCTCATGTGAACACTCGGAAAGGACTATACCAGATGGGTAGGTATAGCTCTCAAACGATCTTCTCTATGGTATACCTTGTCTAATGTCCACCTCCGAGTTACCTACAGTCTTGGTACCATCATCCTCAGTCAACGTTGTCTGTCGTCTGTACCAAACACAACAAGGTGCGGGCGTAGCCTGTGCAAGGGTGTGTATAATGATACTCAGTAGGGACCCTAAGACCCTAGAAGTTCTCAGTGAATCCCCAAAAGATAAACAAAAAATCATGAAAAAAACATTAAAACCTACATAGGTATATCATGATACATATAGTTATGCTGTCGAGTAAACCCATCTCAATTGTGAGGAAACATGAGGTCCAACTCAAATGCCCAAAACCCAACTGTTCCACAATTGAAATAATTCCAAAAATATAAGACTCAACTCACACCATTTATACGAAAATGAGAAACTTAATTATGAAGCTGAACCATAGAGGATCGCAATGGAAGATGATAGCCAGCCACATGATTCTCTAAGGATTTTAACATGTAATATTCCCAGTCACAATGTCGAACATCTCCGCTGCAGAAGAACTCCTCCTCTATCGAGTACAGTGTTCCAACTATGTCACACAGAGGTGCTTCCCACTAATCGTGGAATGGTGAGGTACTCCTCCTATCGATTACCATGGGTCTATCACGTCACATAGAGGAGAACCCCACAATGGGTCTGTCGTGTCACACATAGGCACTCCTCCTCATGGACTACTATTGTACTCCTTATATCGAGTACTATGGGTCTACCACATCACCCATAGGTGATACCCACCGTGGGTCTACATGCGTCACATAGAAGCACTCCCCACTGGGCCTGATGAGTCACTCTGAGTCATAATGGTCAGTAGTCCTTAGATCTTAGCCAGTAGGAGTGTTCAACATGTTGCGCGCCTGGGATAACTACTCCCCAAGCCCTTGGTCATACCTCAACATCCCTGATGCTTCACGAAAAAGTATCCCAAAGGTCTTTCACGTCAATTGGGAACCAACACAGCATATGACGCGTCAATCAGACACCTAGTCTGTAAGTTATTAGCATTTCCACTCTAAGGTCCCAGTAGGATTCATGGGTCCATCCAACCCATCTGTACTCCAACATTACTCAAAACCAAAGTGGAGTATACAAAAAATTACCTTCTTGATACAATGATTCCAGTTGAAAATGTGGTTCATCAAATAGATGCTCAGTTATCATGATATGGCTATAATTGGGAAAATAGGTCTGGATGGGCCCAGGTCCGGTCTGACCCAGTCATACCGACCTGGCTCGAACTGGCCTGAGATGATCATGAACTTGTTAGAGTTGACCCGGCCTAATTCATGTCTGTCGCAATTGTCTTGGGCCTTGGTGGGCCTGGCCGGACACGGAAAGGGATGGTGGGTGCGGCCCTTTGGCATGGCCTATGGTGCAGCCCATGGTGGGAAGGCGGTCTGCAGTAGATGCAACCCGGGGGAATCCCCCTGGTAATTTGAAAGCAATAATGGTCGATCGGTCGCCCTGCTGGCATGAGGGACCACTCGACTGTCTTTTATGGTGTGCCTCAGCCAGCTAGAGTGGTCGGCCGGTTCTCTTCCCAATGGAACAATGACACCACTGTCCACCTGCGGCCTCCATCCGGCCACTACTGCAGCCTTCTTCTTCGGTAGTGCAGACATGTGATGCCGCATCGTCATGTGGACAACCAGATGATGGCCACCACCCTGCTCCTCCATGGCCAACGGGAGGCAGACTATTAATCAAATGGAACCATGGGCGCACACTTCCCTTCCTTCCTCATGGGCAGCTGAGTTCCATCCACCGCCTTCTTCTCTGAGACACTGTGGCTTCATTCTATTCCTGAAAAATTAAATAATATCATATTTTCGATATTTTCGTCAAGTTCTCTGCATCCATATATCTCTCTCAGCATAAGACTGTGTTTCCAACACCAATAAATATTAGGCGTTGAAGAATGAAAGAATAACGCATGGGGAATAAAATGAAAGAGAATCATGGATTATGTGCGGGATAATGGCCATGTTCATTTGGCCATTGTCTTCGTGAATTTTTGGTATAAAGATTCATTAAAATTAAATCATATTAAAAGAAACCCCAACCTTGATTTTATTTTGGAGGTGGCACGAGAAAGTAGATGAAGTCATTGAAGAGTCAGCGTTCGGCACTCTCGCAAGCCACTCCATGGTCGGCTCCTCATTCTTCATTTCAAGAAGACGTTCTTCGTTAGATGATTTCCTTTATAGGGGAATTTTCTCCAAAGATCCCCCGGTTCACCTTTCACAATGATTTCAAACATGGAAATGTGGTTCCAAAATTAATTAATATAGGTTAATTAATGTTCGCACATCAAAGTTGGCACATTTAATACTCACAATAATTTTTTTTGCATTGGCACAAAAAATGGGAGGATTCAAATGGATTTCACCACATTAAATAAGTGATTGATTGGTCCCCACCACCATAATTCAAAAAGAAGGTTTCATTCTTAGGTTTTCACCGCCTCTATAATTAAAAAAGAGGGGTTTCAAAAAGTATAATAAAATGTTAATTGTTTTTATTTTATTTTCTTCCACAAAAAACTGAAAAACTAACATCCATCCTTGATCTACTACGGTCGAGGTGATGGTCTTCTTAAGAGAATATCGACACTTTGAGTTCAACAGTGTCCTCATATTTCAATTTTGAGCACCGGGTCAAAAGTAACAGAAACTCATTCACACGTTCACTGAATGTACCCGAATGAAGTTCAGATATACATTTTGGGCACACCAGTCCTTGTAATCACACACCGTCAATTTTCATAGAGTCTTAATATTCCCATAAAATAAAAAAAATTACATGGAAAATTTGTGTATTTAGATTCTCCCAACCATAAAGCTCTGCATCCCTAAAATCCACGATATAAACTAGGAAAATAACTAGGGATACTAGGAAAGTATCATATCCTCCCACTCCAATGTGCTCTCCTGGAGGTTCTTGTGCTGTCATAAAACCTACACCATAGGTATCGACATCCCATGAAGGACCCACTCCTTTCGATCCTCAATCTCTATTAGAACCTTCATAAACATCACCCCATCATTGATGTCCAGCTCGCAGTGGTCGATGACATGATATTAGTATTTCACGTATCTTCTCATTTGTGATAAGTGGAAAATGTCGTGCACCAGGTGAAATTGACGTTGAAGAGATATGTGTTAAGCCACCTCACCAACTCTTCCGAGGACCTGAAAAGGTCCGATGAACCTTGGAGATAACTTCTCACCCAGGATAACTTCTCTGAAAACATCATCTTGGTCAGTCCAGCAGAGTGGTGATATACAAGGTCTCTCATACATGCCTCTAATGATGACATACCAATAGTGGAGTGATATCTATTGTTGTACTCTAACTCAACTAAAGGAAATTGATCCTCCCATATGCGGAAAAAATCAAGGATGAAAGCACGTAGCATGTCCTCGAGGGTACGAATGGTCCTCTATGTATGTTCATCCGTCTAAGGATGGAAGGCAGTGCTCAACTGAAGCTGTGTCATGTATGCCTCCTACAACCGCTTCAATAGCTGGGAAGTAATATGTGCATCACAATCGAATAGAATCTTATATGGCCCTCCATTAATCCATAAAATCTCTTTTTAAAATAAGATATACCTTAGACTCTTATGATCAGAGTAAATAGTAAAACATTGACCCATCAAGTAATGACGCCAAATCTTCTAAGAGAAGACCACTACTTCTAACCCCATTTCACGAGTAGCATAGTTCATCTCATTATCTCTCAAATTTCAAGAACCATATGGGATCACCACTCTCTCCCACATCAAGACACATCCAATACCAGCCCTTGATGTGTTGTAGTAGACTATGTACCCAACACCTTCATCTGGAAGCTTCAAGATGGGGGGAACTCACCAGTTTGTGCCTAAACTCTTGGAAACTATGCTGGCATCTCTTCGACCACACTTTTGGTTTCCCCTTCTTCATCACTTCTTATAAGGTTGCCACAACTCTAGATAATTTAGGCACAAACCACTAGTAGTAACAAGAAAAACCCAAAAAACTCTGCACCTCATTCCCGATCCAGGGGGCTCCCAAGCTGGTATATCCTCAATCATTGTTGGATCCACCATAACTCCAGCCTCAGAGATGACATTTCCAAGGAATTGTACCTCTCATAACCAAATGTGACAATTGTGAGATTACCATAATGTTGGTGCTCTCGGAGTGTGTCTAAAACCAATTGCAAATGATAGGCATGTTCATACTCCATCGCTATGTATATCAGGATGTTTTTGATGAAGACTAACACAAATTGATCGAGGTATGGCTGGAAGGTCATGTTCAATTGTCACATGAATACTTTTGGGGTGTTGGTCATTCATAAAGGCATAACAAAAAACTCATTATGGCCATACTGACATCTGAATGTTGTATTCTACAAATCCTTGTCTCGTACTCTGAGCTGGTGAAAGCCTGATCTGTGTTCTATCTACTAAAACCATCGTGCTCCGATCAGCTAATCAATGTGATCATCAATCATCTATAGTGCATACATGTTCTTCACGATCACTTGGTTAATGCATCGATAGTCCACATAGCGTCTCAAACTCCCATCTACCTTCTTGGCGAACAAAAATTGCGGTTGCCCGATGGGAAACACTAGGACTGATGAATCCCTTTCAATGTAAGTCCTCCAGCTATACTCGCAGATCTCAAAGCTCCATTGGAGACATCGAATATGCTGGGGTAGATATTAGTGTCTTTTTGGTGTACTAGTTGATGTAAAAGTCCACCTCTATGTGATGATGTAGACATGGAAAAGTTTCTAAAATAACATCATTGTATTGTTCTACCACTAAATGACAGCTCAGAGTCTCTACATGAAACACTCTGAGAGTAAGACATGCCAACTTATGTGTGATTGCCTACACCCTCTTCCATGTATGTCCATACTACACTATAATGGTTCCATTCTTGTCGGTGAAGCAAAAACTTGTCACGTTCATGCATAAACATCACACATTACGCATAATAAAATAAATCTAAGTGTGGAATATAGATAACTTATCTATACCTAGGATGATTTCGTAAGGCTTCGAATCCGCTACTCAAAGATCAGAGTCGAAGCTCTCACCTCCTAGAGTAAGATCCAACTGCCTTCACTAGTGCGTAATTAAAGAATCCACTCCCATAGGAGTCTCTAGCCATAAGGATCGATCCAACAGCTTCGTTGGAATCTCCATGCTCCGAACGAGGGTCATGGAAATAATAGAATGACTAGATCATATGTCTATAAGTACTACAAATAAGGTGGAGTAGACACAAATCGTACCTCGTATCATCTCCGTAGTGTCATGGTCATAGGCCTCAATAGCCTAGAGCTCATCTCGTCCCTATGAACATACACTATGTGGTTGGGATGGTCTTGTTGGTGGTGGTGGTGGTATATTCTCGAAACGTCACGCACCACCTACTACACGACATACTCATCTACGATGTCTGCCTCCATCCAGTGGACCTCCTCAATCAAAACACTTTTTCTGCCTCTGCAGCCCCTCAACCCTCAGCTGGTCGTCAGTACGACGGGTTGGGCAGTCGCAAGCCATGTGACCTTGACTGTCTCACGATTAACATTGCATGATCCTCGCATGTTCTACTCTGCCTCGAGAGCCTCATACCATAGATCATGTATCCTTTGGTCGTCCACCTGTAGGTCTGGTCCTCTTGAATTTCTGCTTTATCTGTCTGTTTCCAGTTGTTTTTGACTCTGATACATGTCATCTAGTGGTGGGTCTCGCTGTTGGGGACTTCTCAACAAGGAAACTTTCAACAAAAAGTTCTCACTCCAACATCGCCGCCTGCATCGGGAAGATGAGAGAAACCATCGAAGATCTAATATCCTTTCTGATCCTCAGCTCAAGAGTCCAGGCCCTGATGAAAGGGTCCTATACCATGTCATTGGATTTGTGTGAGAGGTCAGTTAACCTAATTGAATCCTGATCCACTGTCATTTTACCCTACTGCATGTGGAGAATCTCCTGTATACACACTGAGTGTAGGGTCGTTGAGATGAACTATGACCTATAAAAGGCCCCCAATGTCCTCCTAGATGAGAGTGTCCTCATCATGAACTTGGAGGATTATGCTCCACCATCTACCCACTGCTACCAGAAAAAGGATTTAAGAAAGTATAACCATGAGATCAGCTGGTGTCCTTACCAGCTGAAAGAATCTAACAAAAACCTTTATCCAATCCTCTTCCGCATGTGGATCTGTCTCCCCCTAGAACCTCAGTGGCCTCTAGAATAGGAACACATGAAATACACTCATGTGGCTTGCACCTTCTACTGCTGGGGCTGGTGGAATTAGCTACCAAATGGGTAATTGTGCTGCTGGTACACCACCCGATTGTACATCTGCCATAAGGGGGCCCTACACTGAAACCTCGTCACTCAATGGGCTGTAATCAAGTACTCTAACAGGAATCATTGCTGGATATTTGTATGGGGGAATCCTGAAAAGAAACATGTGTTCCAAAATAATTAATTTTATACCTGGTGAGCTGACTCAAAGAGATCATAATGAAAACTTTTCCAATACACATATTCATTAAGTGTTTTCATGCATTAAGTCAAAAATCAGAACACAAGGACCTAGTGTATGGATACATCGACTGCCACACCAACCCTAGACTCCTCAAAATCAAAATCACACTCAAAACACTAAAAACTATTTCCACATAGAAAAGATTAATTTTCTAGTTCATCGGTATAAAAAAACTCCACTGATACCAATTTTCCATGACTCGGCCCACAGGGCCCCTACGGTGATAACCCCAAGCCCTCCTTCAATAAGCCAGGGGCTGCAAACTTGCACTGAAAGTTATGTTCTATAAAAATTGTAAGGCACTTCCTTTATAACCTATAAACTGATACAACTAAACACAATGTAGGTTATAATAAAAAAGATAAACTATATAGTAAACATGGTGCGTACTGAAAGTAAAAGGGGATAGAATACAAGACCAACTATAAAGTACAAGTAAACAAAAACTTACATGTAAAACTAAAAATAGCTCATGTGAATTCCCACCAAGGATCCTACCTAAAGTATTGGTATAGATCCTGAACAACTGTCTCTGTGGAATGTCTCGTCTAAAATCTACCTCCAAGTTAACTCTAGTCCTGGTACCCTCATCCTTAGTCAGTGTTTTCCATCATCTGCCCCAAACACAACAAGGTGCGTGCATATCCCGTGCTGGGGTGAGTATAAAGATACTTAGTAGGGACCTCGAGACCCTCTAAGATGTCACAAAATCCAAAAATGGAAAACCATAAAGTATAAAATCATCTGTCAACCCTACTAAGTTATATGGCCAAATATATTCCTAAGTGGTTTAGTAAACCCATCTACATCATGAGGAATCACGAGGCCCAACACAAAACCCCAAAGCCCAACAATTCCATGAATGAAGGAATACCAAAATTATAAGACTCATCTCATACCAAGTATAGAACTCTCAAAAAATAATTATGAAGCTGACCCACAATGGATCTTTATAGAAGATAATATCCAGCCATAATATTCTCTAGGGATAGTAACAAGTAACATTGCCACTAATGATGTCGAAATCCTATGCTGATGTTGAAATCCACCTCTATTGAGTACAGTGGGACTTAAGTGTCACACAGAGTCACTTTCCAATAATCTAGGATTGTTGAGGTACTCCTCCTGTCAATTACCATGGGTCAGCCACATCACACACAGGCGCTATCCGCCATGGGACTATCATGTCACACAGAGACGCAACCACTCGTGGCCTGCTGAGGTACACCTCCTTTCAAGTTTCGTGGGTCTTCCATGTCACATAGAGGAGCTGCCCACCATGGGTCTACCATGTCACATAGAGGCGCTTTCCTCTGGGCCTGTCGAGTCACTTTGAATCATAATGGTCAGCCATCGTCAGATCTCAGATAGTTGCTAGGTTTCGCACGTAGCATGCTTGGAAGAACTGCTCCCCAATCCATTGGTCATTCCTCATCCACTCCAAAGTTCAAAAATGAATTATCCCATTGGTCAGTAATGTCAATAGAGAACCAACGCAACTGACGACACGTCAATCGGATGACTGATCTATATGTTATTAGTGTTTCCGCTCTCAGGGTCCAGTTGGATTTGGGGTTCAATCCAACCCATCCATAATTCAATATTATTAAAAACTCATATTGTGTTTACCATAAGTAATGTCTCTATCCATGTATTCTAGTGCTATAGATGGTTTTTCAAACAAATGCTCGTTTATCGAGCTATTTCTATAATGGAAAAAATCGGTCTAGATGGGTCCGTGTCCGGTCCGCCTCGGCCTAGGCCAACCCTGAACTAGTTTGTGTCAACCTAGCCCATTGGTCCATGGTCCACCTCAACCTATGAGTGGGGGGGCACTGCCCGGCCCATGAGTGGCATGGCCTGTTGGCAAGGCCCGAACTATGCGGCCTGTGGTGCACCCTATGGTGGGCAGGCGGTCCTCCCTTGCTGCAACTCGGGGGGAAGCCCCAGACGTAATCCAAACGACTCGATGACCATTTGGTCATTGTGCTGGCACGTGGGGCAGCTTAGTGGTCCCACACAGTGTGGCTTGGATGGCCGGTTATCCTCCAAGCAGTATGAAGACACCACTATCCACCTATGGTTGTCCGACCTCCTTCGTGGCCTCTTGCACTGGTGGCATGGACGCACACCACCGCTTCATCTCGTTCCCCTCCAGATGTTGGCTGCCATCCAGCTCTGTCGCAGCTGACTGGACATAGTCTTCTCATTAACCAGTGTCTTCACAACCAGCAGGGTGTCGTCTGCCACTTTTTTCCATGATCCACTGCATCTTATTTCCATGCCCGAAAAATTAAACGATCACATATTCATGATCCTTGAGTCAAGGGTTCCATGTCCATATATCGCACTCTGTAAAAATACATGTTTTAGTTCCAATAAATATTATGCATTGAATAATGAATGAAGAACTCTCAAAGATTAAAAAAAGGAGAAAGGTTAATGTTCGGGATGATGGCTATGTTCATTTTTTCATCGTTGTCATGAATTTTAGAGATGAAGAATCAACAAAATTCAAAAATATTAAAAACAAACACCTTCCTTGATTTTCCATTGGAGGTGTCATGATAACTAGATGAAGTATTGAAGAGTAGGCATTCGTCACTCCTACATGATGCTTCACTCTCTGGACCATGTTCTTCATTTATGGAAGGCATTCTTCGTTGGAGGATTTCCTTTGTTGGAAAATGTTTTCCAAATCTCTCCCAATTCTCCTTTTCCAATGAATTCCCATAAAGAAATGAGGAGGCATTATTAATTATGATAGGATAATTAATGTTGGCACATCAAAGTTGGAATATTTAAAAGTCACAATAAATTGTATTTCATTGGCCCAAAAAATGGGAGGATTCTAAAGTATTTCACCACATTAATGGAGGTTTGGGTGGTCCCCAACACCAGAATTAAAAAATGTGGTTTCATGCATGGTTTTTCCCGACTTCTATAATTAGATAACAGAGGTTTCAAAAGGAAAATTAAAATTAAAATTATTTTATTCTTCCTTATTCCATGAAAAACTAAAAAAATATTTCCATCCTAAACATACTGCCGTTGAGGTGAAGGTCTCCTCAAGAGAATATCCATGCTGCAAGTTCAATGATGTCATCAAATTTTAATTATGAGAACCGGATAAAATGTTACAAAAACCCACTCGCACCATTACTGAATGTACCTAAAAAACTCATAAATTCATTCCTGGCACACCAGGCCTCAAAATCAAACACTGCCAATTTTTTCGGACTTGTGATATTCCTATATAATTAAAAAAATTACATGGAAAATTTGGGACGTTAAATAATATGGTAATGATAAAATCTAATACAATTGGGTTTATCCTAAGATATTGAAGGTATATATTGTGATGGGTATTCCAAATGAAATAATGATGGTTACTCCATTTGTAGTTGGGAAACCTACAATGCAAGACTAATATGGATGCAATATGTTAAATTTATTATTTATGATTTCCAAGAAGACTATATTTAATCTAATGATTACTTTAGGTATGTTAAGTGTTTATTTTTTATGTGTGGAAATTATTATTTTTCAAAAATGATTTAATGACATTAATGTATTCATGGATTAATGGGTTCATTAGTTATTTTATATTCCTTAATGAGATTTTGGTGCTCATCCCATGTTTTTGAAATTTTTTTCCATAGGATATTATGATGGTAATGATAAAGGAAAACATCAATATGATTGTTATGATGATTTTTATCATGAAATATAAATCATGGTTTATTTTAAATATTTCTTATAATTAAAAATGGATATTAACATAACTTCTCTACTTAGTAATATTTGAGATGATATGTAATAGTTATGGAATAACTATCTGAAACTCTACCCTTGAAAATATCCTTAATGTAAATTCTTGATTTAACACGAGATTATTTAATGTTACAAATTGGTTCCTTATAAAAATATTTTATTATATTATTAGTTAATTATTCTGTAACTTTCCATAAAAATAAAAAAAACATTGTTTGAATTATATGGTATAATAATATTAGTGTTTATTTTCCTATATTATTGCATGATAGTGTTTTATAGCATGTTTGAGTTGGTGGATAAAATGAACCAAACAAGAACATGTTATATATCTTTGGGTGATTATTGTTAATAAAGTGTATTAAATTATAACAATTGAAGAAAATAATATTATTTTTAAATTTTTTATATAATATTTTAATTTTTTAAAATTATAAAAATAAAGATAAATAAATTATTTCATCATGGTGGTGGTAGTCCATAAAAGCACAGATAACATTTCTATTTCTTGTTGAATGAGAGTGAATGAAGGTGTAATATAATTTTACTCTTTAGAATCATTAATATATTATACATATCAAATTAAATTTTTTATTATATCCTTAGTATTAGTAATGACACATGGTGGTAAAAAAATTCAGATGTGGTTTGTGGAGGAATTAGTACGCACAACCCATGAATGATGTTTTATCTATGTGGATTAGAGGACATAAATATAGGGTTTTCCAATAATATTATACAAATTAATAATATAAATGGTTTTTTAGTAATTATATTTCAATATATAGGGTAGGTTGAATAGATAATGTGTGGGAATAAATGGTAAATAGTAAGTAATAATTACCTCAATACCAAGAATTTCCTCTCGATGAAGTCATTTGAATTGATGGAATTGGGATAAATTTTATTAACATATAGATTTAGGAAATTGAATATAATTGTTTGAGTGGAATATTTAGATGTTTTTCAATGATATTTCATTGTAAATCTGTATAATTGAATGGGAGGAATTGATCCCCATTTTTAAGTGACTAATAGGCAACTTTTTAACATCCTTTAAATTTAAATTCTATTAATATACTATTCAATGATCATTGACTCCAAAAGTATTTAATTTTTTGGGGAGATCATTATTAAATAAATTATAAAACAATTTTTTTCACACATATTTAATATATGTTTTTATTCATCCCATCATATTTTTTATTTTACCATTTTATTCTTTTTTACCAATGTATGTAATTTAACAAAGTAAAATATGTTTCAATAAACATATAAATTATCTCATCTTACCAAATTTTATTATTATAAATCTAAATATAATACAAAATTATTATAATTATAACTATATATTATTGATCTTTAACTATCAAAGGAAATCAATTTTTATATAGAAAAATGTTTTTTATAGAAAAATTAACTTTTTACTATTATGCATTCATAAAATTATTTATCATTGATTAAAAATTTACTATGTGAGAATAAAATTATAAATGTGTTTAAAAACTTATTTGATTCAGTTTTTAAAATAAATGAATTTTATTTATTATATTATTTTTACAAAACATTGATAAATCTATTCTTTGAATGTAATAGTTTCAATATTACCATTGTGATTAAATTTATTCATAGTAATCATATTTTTATACTCAAAAAGGAAGTCATATTTATAAAAGGATATTATTCTTTAATCTAAAATATCGAATTTCATTTACATTTCATCTCTAAAAGTGATAAAATATAATTTTTTGTAAGCATATAAAACAGATATTAGTGTGAAATAATACTTGAGATTCCAAAATCTTAAACACGAATTTGAAAATTTAAATATAATTTTTAAAGGTTATTTTAATTAATTATTATATATATTTTATTTTATTTTTAAAATAAATAATTATTTATTTGGTTATGATATACCTAGAAAATTTTCATTTTGAACAAATTTAGTATTTTCATTATTCAATAAAAAATAAATTATTTTAGAAAAATAAGCATTTTATAATAAATTTAAAACATTGTGAGTTAGAAAATGAATTTTAATTTGTAGAATTAAGATTATAATATTATTAAATTTCTAATATAAATTTAAATATTACATATTATAAAAACTAATTTCTATGGAAAAAATTCATTTTAAAAAGTTATGTTTTCTTAATCTTTTTTTGTATACTATTACATATGATTACAATATTTTAATCTATAATAAGTTTTATTCAAGTTCTAATTTTATTATTTAATATTTCTTTTATTTATTAGATTTTTGTGGTGTTTTAAGTAATCTATTGACATAATTTTTATTTAATGGATAATGTTATATAGTAAAATATTGGGTCATTAAAGTTGGTCCATAAATAATTAATAATAAATTATTAAAGACAGACTTTTATAACAATATAATCAATGCATAATAAAAAAACATAATTATTGGTGATAGAATGTATGAATACTTATATTTTATTTTTTTCATGAAAATTATATTAGAATATATCAGAATTGTTTATAATATGTTTTTATAACTAGGAATTATCATTGTCTATTTTTGGGCCATAATAAAAATCTTTTTATAGCACATATCCTATAAATCTAACTCATTTCTCTAGTGAAAATTAATAATATAGTAAATCATAATTTGAATAAAAAATTTCACATATTCTGTTGATTTTTTTCTATACGATGTATTCCCCATGTTGGGTTTCTGTTGAACATCAGGCTGTGATTTTTTAAATGTAATGTAATTATTAAATTCAATTAAATATTATTATATTTTTAATAGATATTATTTATTTTATTTCTCAAAGAATTCATAGTTTTTTTCTATAAATATAAATATAGGTATAATATTATTTTTCAAATGAAATATATGTGTTCATTATTTGTAAAATAATTATAGGAGGAAAAGTGAATAATTAAAGTTCATTTTCATTAAAGTGACAAGATAGATTCTTACAAGTGAGAGAAAAATATCTATTGAATTTATGATTCAATTACTATGTTAGTCATGTAAATTATGTATTGTTTAAGGGGACTACATATCTAAAGTTCATAGTGAAAATTTTGAGGGTAAAAAATAACGATATAAATAGATTTCGTAGAAATTAATAGATTGTTATTATATTTGAAGGAATTATTATAGTTATAAAAATATATAAAAAATTATACAAACATAAACTAAGAAAAGATCATGTATAGTCCAATTCTACCTCCTCATATCGAATCTACATTCTATGGGAGATGGAATGAGAGTCATAATGCAATTTGATCTTCAATGCATGAACCCATGATGTAATGAATTTGATTTTTGTGGGTTTCTATAAGTGTGGATGATATATATAAATTCATTTATAGATAATTTGATTTATGATGTGATTAAAATGATCGGATAAATTTATTATTTTCCTAAAATTGTGTGTTATCCTTTTCATTTTTAATATAGAATATTATTATCAGGTAATCTATGTATGACTATTATTTCTTCTATAACAAATTTAAATTTAAAAAATTATTTAGGGTATCAAATTTTATGTTATAGATATTTATTCTAGATTATTAACCCTTGATCACTCAAAAATATTATTTCTATAATGTTTTGTTTGATGGTTATCCATATAAAATTTCAACTACACCAAACTACCCAAATGTTCCTGGGTTTATACATTATATCTTATAAGACATAATATTTCATACACTCTAATGTATATTAAACTATTTTCCTTATCATATTCTATCATATATATGGATATATCTATGTTATGATTTAAAAATAATTAGTATATATATGAATAAAGTATCAATTTATTATATCCCAAATAAATGAATCGTCTTATGTTCCATTATTAACATGCGAGAAATGAAAACCACAGTATGATTATTATTTTCAAATATTGTTATTAAATTCTCTATTTTTATACCAAATTAAATGTTTCATATCATAATAATGATATTTATAAATTGTATATTTATTAATTTTTTATTTCTAGGTCTCTTCTTGATATAACCACTTATTTTTTAAATATACTATATAAAATCATGAACATGTTGTAATATTAAAATTTAGTCTTCATAATCAATATGTATTTAATTCTAGTGAATAATAAATGAATTGTGAAGATTTAATTTTCTAATAATGAAATAATTCTTCAATGTTATAAATATATTATAGTGGACACAATCCAATGGTTTAAATGTTTAAATCTCCACATATCATTGATGCATTTAGTTCCCATAAAATTTATTATATATGTGAAACTAATTTTATCTCCCATATATAACATGGAAAATCAATATATCATAATCATGAGATATATTTTTTATATATAGTGATTGATGTGTCCCAGTATTGTATTCTATATTGCCCTCTTTTTTTTCATGCTTCGGTAAAAGGAACTTTTTTTCTTTACTTACATGACATCGATTACCTTTTTGTGTATATTATGGTAAAATATAACCATATTATACCTAATAATTCATGAATATATATTCCTAAGATATAGATTCATTTATTTGATATTTTTTTAATAAATTAAATGTTTCTTTAAATAATTTTTGAATTCTATCTTCTAAGACTACATCATCCGACCACTAACTTCAATAGATCTAAATCTATTTATATAGTGGGAGCCATAACATTCAAATTTAATGAAAATATATTTTTATCATATTATATTTCTACATTTAATCCATAATATGTGCTAAACAGTCACACTCCTGAACTATATTTTTTTCTTTTATTGGTGGTTTTAATAAAATGTAAAAAAAAGAAGAATATTTTCAATGACATCTTAAAATTTTTTTATATTATTCATGCTCTTTTGGTTTTTAAATATAAATATTCAATAGCCACTATAATTACATTATTTTTATGATCATCTATATATATCAATATATTAAATTATTTTGGTCATCAACATCACATAAAACCTTTTTATTTAATTTTAATGGTTTTTCTATATGTAGGTTTTATCTACCTGAATCCCTATCCTAATACACTTTTTTTACTTTTATGGGGTCATTTTTTTAATCTTGAATATTATTTCCATATCACAAAATACTTACAAAAACAATAACTGGATTCATATTCAAAAATATATTATATAACCAACATGTTTTCTAATCAGAGTACATTTTTTTCCAAATCATTATTGGGATTATTTTTTAGAACTATAGTAATTATTTTATTTGGGCTTCTCTCGTAACATAGTGTAAAAATTTATTAAATATTTCTATACATGTTTATAACATTTTCAACTCAATGTTAAAATTTATAAAAGGTGAATTTGTTTAATTTTTTTAGTGAAAAAAATTATATCTCTTTTTCTAAGTTAGTTTCAAATACATTCATACAAAGAGAAAATAATATTTTAACTTAATGAGTTAATTATATATAACATAAAAATGAAATTTTATATTTTCCCCTTTAAATAAATATTATCACATTTATAAATATATCAACCATAAATAACATATTTTTAAAATTCAAACAAATGTAATTTCATTTTATTATCAATATCCATAGAATTATATAGAGTAATTTTACATTCAACATCATTTTATGAATAAATTTTTTTATCCATTATTCCACATCATTTTATTATTTATATAAATATTCAATCTTAATTTTTTTTAATAAAATATTATTATTCATCGAATTCATTATATGTAATATTCAAAAGACGATAGAGAATAATCATGTACTGTTTTGGCCAATCAAAATTTTTTATTTTTGATTACAAATAATTTAATTCATGTTTTAATATGAATTACATATCAATATAAATCATCATTTCATATACATGAAACATATTTAAACTCAAAAATTATTTAACATTTATGTTTCCAAGTAACATATTTATGATGAGATCACATGATGTATGCACCTCACTTTTAATAGAGTAAAACAAAATATAAATATATTAGAATGAATGTAAATCATGTTTCATGGGATAACATTTTTTTCATCTACTAATAAAATATATAATAATTTTTAACATTTCTTGATTTCCTCATGGAAAATTTCTTAATGATTTCAGTGCACCTTCACAATAATATTATTTAATTGGGGAAAATTTTCTATAATGTTTCCAATAGAATTGGAAATAGATTACATTATTTTGTGTCTACCTTAATAATTAAATTTTATATTGTTACCTATCCTTAACATGAGAATGAATGATAAAAAAATATTATTATTATTATTTTATTTACAGATCATTGTTAAATTCCATTCAATGAATTATTAAAGTAACAAAAATTTAATATTTTTTTGTCAACTTGTGCTTCCCAAGAATGAATCAAAATTGAATACAGTTTGAGGGTTTTGATTAAATCATTTTTAAATTAAAATTCATTTTGGTGATGATTTTAGAATATTCATATTTTTAATTTGAAAATATACGACTTTGATGAATAACATGAACTTGGGTGGAAATATGAATTTAAAATAGTGACAAATCAAATTTAAAATTTATTTATGAATAAAATTAATAAATTTTTTATAAACTAGATATATTATTTAAATTTTTAAGATAATTATATATTAATTTTGACATGTTTTACTCTCTTTTTTCCAATTAATACTCTAATTTTGTATTCATTTAATTTAAATTATAAAAGGATTTTGTTTTTTATTTTTATAATTTAATTTTTTTTTCTAAATAAAAAATTACATACACTTTATATTGATTTTAAATTTATTTGTTTCATGAAAAAAAATACCATTGGAGGTGATCGGGCCATATCATAGAGTGACCATGCATGAAGAAAAACTATTTTTTTCCTAAATATTCCTTCTACATCAATATAAATCATAATGTATTCATAATCCATTGTGATACAACCCATAAATGGATAACTCTACAATATGCTAAATTCCCTTTAGTTGTCTCATGACCTATGGTCAGCAAACATTCCTCAAAAAATAATTAAAACATGAAATTTACATAACATATATATATATAAATTATTGTCAACGGGTTGAATATTCCATATAGACACTTCCATTATATTATGAACATCATGATGCACAACCATCATTTAAGAAACCACAAATTTTCAATCCTAGTAATTACATGCTCAGACCGAACTGAATTTGTGTCTCATATTCATGTTTAGTTATTCAAGCTACCACAATACAACTTTCATCACTATTTTATGACACTAAAAAATTATCCCTCCATCACATGATGTTGTAAATACACATTCATGTTTCAAGAAATATTTCATATGAACAATCATGACCGTCATCCATAAGATCAATTCTATAAACCTTGTGAAAACAATACTATAATCAAATGAATCATGGTCAAGTGTGGCTATATATTCTGTCATAATTATAGGGGAGGTCAATGATACTAATTTAATGACTTGAGAAATTATCAATAGAAATCACATTTTCTATTTCTCTAAATGTGTTATATTGTATTATGTATATATAAAACACTTGAACTTATTTGATACAAATTAAATGAGTTTTTATAATAATTATCATTTAGAATATAGGTGTTTAATAGTGATCACATGATTAGTTTAAATATAGTGTTTTAACAAATCCAATGGATACTAATAATGGAGGTGATGGCCATAACCAGTAGAATAATATCCTATAAATCCCATTCATAAGAACTTATGAGGCATATATAATCATTGTGAGTTTCCGTTGAAATATACGAAGAAGATATCCAATAAAATAAGAATGAGAGAAACCATTTATTGGAGAAGTTTAATCTCATCGATATGAACACCCAAACCATGTACTTCGAACCACCCCAGCAAAGTGGCATTGTCACACACCATAGTATTAGGTAATTTTATGGTTTTTTAATGGAATATGTATCAATTACCTATGAATTTAAGTATGTAAATTATTTGAAATATAGTAATAATTTTATTTTCATCCTATTTCTATTACTTTATAAATGATTTTTAATATGATAAAATAAAACATATAGGGTAATTATAGTTAACATTAAAATTCAATTAATAAATTTATATTGATTAATTAATGTATATTTTAAAAAAAAAATATTTTAATACAATATTATTATTAAATCATTTTTATCAAATATTAATGATCATATAACTTTTTCAAAGTTAAACCTAATGATTATTAGTGTTCAAAAATTGTTATTGTGGAAAATCCTAGAATTACACAATAAATGTCGATTAATATTTATAAAAGTGAAAATACACATCTTTAGAAAAACAAGTGTATAATATATATATTAATTTTATAATAATAGTGTTCAAATTATAAAATTGTGAGTCTTTTATAATTTTTTGAGAGATTATAATTTTTGAGTAAAATTATTTACAATATAAATATATTTGTGTATTATGCCATCATAATCCCCCAAAAGTGGTTTTTTAAATACTATGATGAGTTTAAATAACCAAATATATGTTTCTTCATTTAAAAGTATATTAATTTCTATATATTTTATTAATTTCCTAAATCCTTTATGAATCCAAAAAACCATTAATTTATTTTATGGTTTTTTAAAATTACTTTTTTAACTGTACGAATCAACTCTACAAAAGAAAAAATTATTTTGTTATGTTTGGACAAAGGAGTTATGAAATAATGAAAAAAACTCTCATTTGGTAAAAAACATTAGAAATAAAAATGGTTTTGTTTTTTGTTTTGGTTATTTTATTATATTGATTCCAAAACATATGTTTGATAAATAATAAAAAAAATATACATTCATTTACAATAAACCCACAAAAGATACCATTTCTATTTACTAAAAATCCTTGGATCATGTCCCTACTCATCCCTACCCACTCTATTATCCTACAAATTTCCCCCAATATCTTATGAACATCCTCACCTGCAATTGAAGTTTCCCAAAAATGTAAGGGATCCCCTTTTTCTCCCATTTATTCAGGAATATTCTTCATTTCATTCCATTTAGTTTTCAATTACTAATGTTCGGATATGTTTTTCTACATACCTAATACTAATGTTATTATTTATACCTGATTTGATACCCATTTTTCTATTATTAATCCCTCTAATGATCAAATATATTCCCCAATTATACTACTGAAATTTCACTGTGGGATTCCATTCAAAAACAATGTGTGATGGATTCCCAATCCCAGTTCATATCAATGGTGTTCGACTTTTTGAATATATAAAATTTCTTTTTTGGAATTAAATATATATATTACATAGTAATTAATCATGGAATAAAATATTAGGTAAAATTATTCCATGTATTATGGTCTATATGTAACTCTTAATATTGAGAATAAAATTTATGTGATAGGTGCAGCAGGAATTATATAGTACTTCAATGGATCATGTAATTATTAGTCTTATCTGGTGTCATTTTTGGAATAGGGAGTAATCCTGATTTCCTTTTTTACTTTTTCCATCATGATTTCTTATCAGTCATCATTGAGTTTTGTTTATGATGTAGTGGTTTCACTTGCCACATATCCCATGTTATTATTATCAGGCAATATCATTCCATATTTTTAATGTTCGATTTATTCACCATTTATTTGTGTATTTTCAAACATGTATTATCCTTTTCATTTTATTCCATATTTATACATATTTTATAATTTATATCTCACCCCTTTCTTATGTGTGTCCCTTGGATATCCCATGAAGATTTTTTGTGCGACTATGCTAAGGGTGTTATCAATAAAGTTAAATTGTTTTCTATTTTAAATGGTTGTTTAATGTACTTATTACCCAAATATATATACATCTATCTCATTAGGTTTATATTATGTGAATTATTTTTTAATAAATTGTGTATTAATATGTATTAAATTGTAGGGTTTTTGAATTTTGTACCAAATTAATACATTAGTTATTTTTCAGATAAGTTTTAAAATACTCTATAGAACCACATAGAGATAAGACTAAGTATAAAAAAACCTAAATTTTATTATTTATATATAATTTTTCTTTAGGAAAACTCATCTCCCTCTAGATTCTACAATAAGATCGGGTTTTTTAATAGTTTTACATTGGTGAAACAACTTAGAAAGTTTCTTTCAGGCCTCACTTAGCCTAACATGGTACATGATAATGGGCTTCACTACAGATCTAGTTTAACATTACTATGGTATATGCATTGGTAAATTCATAATCAGATTATCATACATTATTGTTAAAACAATGATATTCATATAAGAACATATTTTAGGAATTATATCTCAAATAACAGAGACTGAATCCTATAAATTTATAATTTATTAAAAAAAATGTAAATTATATGTTCTCCATTCATGGTCTATATATTACACTTTATGTGTTTAATAGTTTTTGGGAAAAATATTCCCTACATTTAATTTTATTTTAACTAAAATATGAAAATAGGTGGTAGCATATAAATAATCAATTTTGAGGGTAATGTGATGACTGTCCTAACAAAATGCCCAACCTAATGTAAGAAAGAATCATGAACTTCATGATGATACTTTCTCAGTTATTTTAGTTTTTTAATAGTATCCTAGATAAGGATGAGCATCAATGTCCCCCTAATAAAAAATAGTGATTTAGTCTATTATATGACAAAGGACTCTAAATTTAAATAGATCATCTGATCCCTTAATCAATGAACAATGGATCAACTCCCTTGAAAATATTATCCCAATCCTTCACAGTTCTGAATCAGAGATGGTTATAAGGGATGTTTATCTTATTAAGGGTGAATATAATTAAAGGTTTACATTGATCATGAATATGATTGGTAAGGATGATATTGAATAAATTGTGTGGAATGTATTTCCTAAAAAGTTAACTAATATATATTTTCCTTGCACACTCTAACTTATAATGGAAATGGATTTCCATGACTATAAAAAATGATTAAAAAATCCTTTGTGGTGTATGAGGTAAACATCAAAATACATTCAGGATACCCCTCCATAATTATTTTTACACTTGAATGGAAGGTTGAATACTTATTTGGTAGGATAAAACATAGAATACAATAAGAATTGGTCATCCATGAAATTTATAGATTTGAGGATACTATCTGATGCTCCCCCAATGATGGAATGTAGATCTGTGATTCTCAAGGGTATCACATGGATAAGAATTTGAAGTAGGAGTTTACCATTGATGGATAAACTAATAAATATAATGTTTCATATAAATTTCAAAATCCCACATGTTAATTGTGGTGAAATAATCCCCCCTAAAATTTTCTAAGGGGGAAATGAAAACTTGTGTTTTTTGAAGGAAGAGCCCCAAGATAGCAATTTTTGATTGGAGAAACCCTCTAAATAAATGGATGAAATGAATGATATGGTAAAAAAATTTAGTTCATTATCATTAATTGAACTTAAGTAACTGCAGAAATATTCATGTCAATACATATATCAACGGTTTTTAGAGACAACCAAAAACATCCAAGACAGAAAGGGTGATCATTTTCCATCACAAGCACTAAGGTGGATCCAGAAAATAAATTGGTGATAATTACACTAGTTAATCATTCATGGATAGTGAACAAAATTTTTGACTATAGTTCAACAAATTCCATTATAGCATGATAGTTTAGTATAACTATTAAAAAACCACCACATTGCATAGAAGTAGAATTTTCATTGAAAAAGGACTATGGAGAAACTATTTTTACCCATTTATATAATTCCTCCCCTATAAATATTTGTGGGATAAACATCGCAGTTAACATTTTCATATTCCATTTGGTGTAATTTGATTCAATTCTAGGTACACATTGGATTTCATTATATAGAGTCAACATAAATTTCAACAAGAAGTATGTCACTCTCTAAATCACGAATCAACCCCTGATTATATAATAATGTAAAGAGAATAATGAATCATCTCTATCACCAACATCACAAGCATTTATTTATTTCCCGAGTAAAATGTGTTTGTTGTTATATTTATTATGTCTATATAAATAATCATTATTGAATTAATTATTATTGTGAGGTAATATGGTGATGCATTTTCTAAAGAATTTCTTGGTCTTCCACCTTGATAAGAGGTTTAATTTTCAATTTAGCTTATACCATGTCTATTTACATCATCAAAGAATTCATATTGAATGTCCATTTAGGAACATGAGGAGCTGATGAAAAAATTAGGGAATCTCAATAAAGAGTTCATAAAGTCAAGTGATTCTCCTTGGGGTGAAATAGTACTCTTCTTCAAGAAGAAGTGTGGGTCAAAGTGCCTTTGCATTGAATATCATGAGGCAAACAAGATCACAATAATGAAATAGACCCACTGCCACATATTAATGAATTTTTTTTATTAGCTATAGGGAGAACCTAGCTTCTCTTAGATTGAACTATGGTATGGATATTACAAAGGATAACATAAGGAAGATATCATGAAGACTACTTTTCACAAAAGGTGTATGAACTATCAGTTCATAGTAATTCTATTCAGACTCACTAATGTTCCAATAATAATAAATTAATAATTGAATATATATATATTAGTGATTACCTAAAAAAATATGTGGTAATATTTACAAATAGTATTATAATATTTTTTTAAACCAAATAAGATCATGTGGACCACTTGATCATTGGGAAAACCCCCATTAAAAAATCGAAGCATTATTAAATGAATATAAAATTTGAGTTCTACTTAAATAATGTCTCATTCATTAGAAACATCATTAAATGAAATGTTATATTTAAGGACCCTTAAAATATAAATTGAATTTATGGATGGTTGAGGCCGACATATTTGATAGATTTACATAGTTACCTTTCATTAGTTTTTTACTATCATCGATTTATGATATACTACTTAGTATTTCCAAACCATGTAACTGAGATTAATCAGATGGGACTCAAGAGTACTTTGAATGATGAATTTTAAGAGTGATTCAAGGATATAAAAGGAGTCTAATCACTGCACTTGTCTAACACTATCCATAAGAGGGGAACATTTCATATTACTTAGTGATGATTAGAAGAAGGAATTTGAATATCTATTAATAAATAATGACAAAATCATTGCATATGGTTCAAGATAGTTTATATTTTAGGAACAGAACTACCCAACATGTCATATAAGGTTTATGGTAGTGATCTTATCTATGAAAATATGCTGATATTATATCTTTGGGGAGAATTTTGAAATATATATTGATAAAAAATGCGGAAAGTATATATTCACACAAAAATAGTTGAATATGTTCCAATGATGGTGGTTAAACAAGATCATTAAATACTACCTCTCAATCCACTTCTATCCTGGTAGTGTGAATTAAATGGTGGAAATTATATAAATAATTGATCATGTATTTCAATCATTTTGGTGAATTTATTGGGGTCTGATCTTCACATATTTTAATGTGATGGACTTTGGAATCACAATGGAAGGAACTCCATCAATATTTACACAAATAATCGCTCAAAATTCCCTTCATGAAAAGATTATGGATGCTCAGATTAATGCAGTGGGAATTAAGTCAAATGTTAAAACTATATGAAAAAGTAAATCCACAGATATTAATGGTAGTAAAGACGTATTTTTGTTATTTGTATTAAGAATATATGTACCATCAAATCATTAGTTAATGGACTAGTTTGATGATACACATAGCTCAACCTTTTATATCCATCATGGAAGCACAATTATATATAAAGATCACTAATATAAATATAAAAGTTAAAATATGAAGGAGTACATAGAGTATACATCTAGATGTCTTGTATGTCAGCATGTGAAAGAGAAAATGAAACAATAAAAGGGGTTCATGTAACAATTACCCATACCAACATCGAAAAGGGAAAAATTATCTCTAGACATTGTCACTAGTTTCCTGAGGAAATAAATATGTAAAACTACTATATTGGTTGTGGTTGATCATCTTATAATTTCTACCCACATTATTGTGGTTCGAAAGGATTTCCCACTATATCAACATGCCTGGATATACATCAAACCATATGTGAGGAAATATGGAGAGACAAAAACGATTATATCCCATCAATAATGAATATTCGATTCCATGTTATGGGAAAATATTCCACATTTTCTATACACAATGTTTCACATAATTATGTCATATCACCCCCAAACTAACTACTAATCTGATCAAAATCTGTAGTAAAATGAGGTCATGTTGGGAGAATTTTCAATTGACTAGAATGAATGGCGGAAGATGCATATTCTTATGGTGGAGTTATCATAAAATCATTTTCCATTAAAGAATCCAAACGGACCCTATTAAACCATTTCTAGGGTGAGGTGAAGAATAGTTGCATGTTGGGAAGAAGTTGGGTAATGAAAACTATTTGGTCCTGAAATGGATAAAGAGATGATGTAAAATATTAGGACTATTCAGTAACACATCAAGCCAGCTAATAATATATAGAAGAACTACGATGAAAATCATTATTAATACCAAGAGTTTCATTTTGGATACAAGGTATTCCTCTTCATTTCTCGATGTACAAATTTTATAAGATTTGGGAAGAAGGTAAATATTATTACAAGATTCATTGGGCCCATTATGATCAATGATAGCATCAGAGTTTTTCCAAACTGACTAGCACTCCCACTTTAAAAATCTTTAATTCATAATGTATTTATTGTATCCCTATAGAGAATGTATATATAGGATCCCTCACATGTACTCAATCAAGAGGTTGTACCTTTCGATAATGATCCCTATTATAAAGAGAATCTAGTAAAGATCATAGATCATAGAGACAAAACTCTATATATTAATGAAATTTAAATTTAAAATGACTTTTTTAGAAACCACATGTTTGAATAAGTGATGAAGTACCTGGAGAATGTTAAGAAACAATGTTTCCATCTTTTATTTTAGTGTTAGAAATCAAAATTTCATGGGTGGAACTTCTAATGCGAATAAAATATTAATGACCCAAACTGTTATAAATAAAATTATTCATTTTGATTTATTTTAAGGAATTATTATATATTATGATTATAAAAACACATGCACTTTTTTTATATTAAACTTATCATTAAAAATCATTACCATTGAAAATCTAATCATTTAATAGCAATCACATGATTAGTATAAATTTAGGGTTTTAACAAATCAAATTGACATAAACAAAGGATGTGTTGGGCTCAACTAGTCAGATCATTCCATATAAATACAATATATTTGAGTTCCATGGGAGATTGAATCATTGTGATTTATTCTTTATCAATCCAATGTTGTGATCTAGTAACGTATGAATTAGATAAACCATTGTTGGGAGAAGTTCAAGATCAACGATATGAGGACCCAAACAATTTACACTGAACCACGCTATAAAATTCCTAATGCCGTAAACCATATTCATAGGGAATATGATGCTGTAATAAATGGATATATATCAAGACAGTCAAAATATGAATTTTCACATCAATTTCTTACCAATGTAAGAATTTATTTTCATCACTATAATTGTTAATTTATAAATGATTTTTTATATAATAAAACAAAAATAGAAATTCTAGTTAATATTCAAATTCAATTAAGGAATTTATTTAAATAAATTAATATATTTCTAAAATAAAAAATATTTTAATAATATATAATTATTTAATTTTTATAATCAAATATTAATTATCTTACAATTTTTATGAAATGAAATGTTATTTTTATAGGTATTCAAAAAAGTTATTTTAAAAAAAACCATCATTTTTTAATAAATAACAGCTTTTAATATTAAAAGAAAAAAATAAAATATTTAGAAATTCATTAAATAAAATGAATATTATTTTTGAAATCAGAATGTTTAAATTTTTAAAAAACTGATTTTTCATACTTTTCTGATCTAGTCAAATTATCAAGTAAAAATTAATTTCCATATCAGTATACATTGTAGATGATGATGTAATAATATAAAAAATGTGATATAATAAATACTTTAAAGAGTACTGATGTCCAAATAAATATGTTTTATTTAAAATAATGTGATTTTAGGTTTATTTGATTAATATTTTAGTTTATTTTGGAATCCTCCAAAACCTATAATATATTTTATGGTTTAAGAATCATTTATTTAATAGTATGAGTAACATCCACATATGAAAGGGGATATTTATATTAATTTTGGACATTGTCATTATTATATAATAGTAAGCACTCCCATTTGGTAGAAAACATGGAATACCCCAAGGGAATATCTGTGATTTTGTTTATTTTATTTTATAGATTCCAATATATATGTTTGGGAAATAATAATGAAATCCATAGTCATTTTGTTTGTATAAACCACTTATTCATCCATTTATATTCATAGAAAATCCTTGTATTTCATCCTTACTCTTTGATCCCCTCTCTTTAGTCACCCTAAGGAACTCAAATATCACAATAATCTCCTCCCAATCATTTGAATTCAGAAAATCAACTAAGAGATCCTCTCTTTCTCCCCTTTATTGAATAATCATATTCATTTTATGAGCATTTATTTTCAATTCGTAATGGTAAAGCAGGTTTTTTCACATCCACAAACAAAAATTAGTATTTATAAATGATTAAATAACCTTTTTACCCTAATTAATCCCTCCTATGATAATTTATGTGCCCCATTATGTTTCCAAAATTTCACCATAGTTTTGCATTCCAATAAATTGTGTAGTGAATACCCCCAACCAATTTCTATCAATAATGATAACATTTATTCCGATATATTTATACGATTGATTACTTACATGAATTTATTTCACACTCTTTTATTCTGGAATAATATTTAATTAAAAATGATTCCATTTTCAATAATCCATGTCGCACAATTAATCATGAGAATAAAATTAATGTGACAGGTGTGACCTAAATTAAAATATGATCCAATGTATTGGTAAATCTTTAGTCTTAAGAGACATCATATTGGGAGAGAGAGTGATTAATATTCCATTATCAGGAATTTTTCAACAATATATCTTGCCATTTATCCTTGATGTTTTTTATGATTTTGTGGTTTATGTTTTTGATAAAATTCCAATGATATGATTTTTAAGCTATATCATACCTTATAATTCATGTTCCTTTTATGCCCAATTTATTTAATTATTGATTACAATGTATTATAATCTTCATGTTAGTCCATTTTTATTACCTTATTGATATTCATATCTCACCCCTTACTTATATATGTCCCCATGTTATCCCATGCACTTTTAAGTGCGATCTTATTAAGAATTATTTCAATAAAAATAATGTTTTTTCAATTTTTAATAAGTATGTAATGGACTAAATTCACAATTAAACTATACTTATTGGTCCTACATGATTTAATAAGTGTGTTATTATGTATCAAATAGTGTAATAATATGAAATAATGTGATTTTTTAATAACCATACCCTAAAAGTTCATAAATACCCTTTAAATACCACACTACACCTACTTTCATGCACAATTGTCCCACATTTACCAACATCCCTCGTAAAATATTGATGAAATGAGTTTGTGTAAAATTCAGAAGGAAATAACCTTGAGTTGAGTTCATCTATTAAAGTTTTGTCTCCCAGGATATAGAACATTCAATTAACAAAAACCCTCGATTCATTATATAACAATGTGAATATAGTATAATATCCTTTCTAAATAATAATCAAATGTGAGAATATATCATTATATGATTAATAGAACGTTGAAAACTCTATAACAATGATCAATGAACCCAGTGTTTTGATTCTAAAGTTAGGGGTGTATTTTTGAACAATAGATTCATTTTGATGATTGATTGAAATAATTACTTTTATGGGACCTAATCTTCCCAAATGTCGAGTCTATATTATCACATTAATGTGAATACAAGGTAATTTTTTAATTTTCATATATAAGTTGATTAACGCTTTCATTTATCTAGATACTATTTGATGATGAATTTAGTTGGAGATAATACAAAACATTGTACATATGGGATGATTGTATCAAAAAATTTATTTATCTAAATAAAATTATGGTCAATAATAAAAAACATAAATAGAATATTTCTAAGGGATAATTTTTTATCTCCATGGAAGATGACATGATTAATGTTGATGACGATCTACAAGAATTTGGAGAAAAAAATTAGTTTGATACTAATCAACAAGAATTAATTTTAAACACTCCCTAGGAAAGGATCAACTGAATAATAAAATATAATCGAGGAAAAATTTAAGGTGATTATTCCATTTTATACTCATTTAATGAATAACGAGCACAAGACAACAATTTCTTGAAAAAACACCTCATTGATTTCAAACCAACCATTGCCTCATGAATGATTAGTTTAAATTTTCATGTATACATTAACCTATATTTTCTTATGATAATCATCTAATGAGAAAATACACTCATAATAATAATCATTGTCTCAATTTTATCAGGATTCATGCCTTCCAGAATATAATCTCCAATTGATCACTAACCCCTTCCATACCTGATAAATGATTTAGGCCATATCATACTATTAAACTATTCACATAAATTCTGTAGTCTATGCCTAACTATTATTTACATCAAATTGGTCCACATACTATATTTATGATTCTCATGAACCAATTTCTACTCCACCTAGAATTTAATTCATCTTACTCCCTCAAAAATATTCAAACATCCATTTTTTCCATGAAAATATAAGCTCATTGGAATAAATTCATTTTGAATTAACTAATATGCTCTACTGTGGGAGTACTATGAACTAAATTTCCAATACATTAAATTAATTATTAATGAGTCAATGAACCTCTTGATAGACTCATATCTATAATAAAATTATTGATAATATAAAAATCAAAGAATTTAAATTTGGAAAAATTCTAAATGTTATAGAACCAATTTTGATATTTCAAGAAGCTTGTTAACCTCAAATTTTTAATATAAAAACACTCCAAATATCATGAATCATTATACTATAATATATGAAACCATTCATCAATATTTATTGGACTCATCCACATTTCCTTAATCAACTTGAGAAAATAATTATATTTATTTTGGGAATCCTTACCTTCAAAAATATTATAATTTCCTTATGATGGTACACTAGGACCAAAGATTCTTTTCCAAGGAGATTACCCATTCTTTATTATATAACTAAAAACATAAATGTCAATTATCTTATTTTAATAGATTAAGATTATATAAAATGAATTTAATATTTGGATATATCCTTTAATATATGAAAACAAAATCACCTTAATTTCCTTGGTTTGTAGGTGAATCTCAAATAATGCTTCCTCATTGTTGTGATCATATGTAGTGTGTGGATCCATGATTGATTATAGTAATAATTTTTATATTATAAGGGTTATTATTGAATGCAATAATTATCGAATCCTAATAAATAATTAGAACTAATTAGGTGTGTATAATAAATTTATATTTTATTTGATTATTGGTCCAATAATATAAAGAAATTAAATAATTATTTAATGGGTATAAAAGGATATATGTATTTAAAAATTTTAATTTAATCCCATACATTTCCATTATAAAATTTTCCTACCAGGCACAATAAAAAGTAAAGAAATAGTCAAATCGAAATCCTCCTTACATACAACCAGTGTACTCTATTTGTACATTTATTTTGAGTTAATAGAATATGTTTTTTGATTTCCATCTAATAGAACATATTTATCAGGATTCCGGTCCAATGGAATAAGGATTTTAGTTTTTTATATCTTTTTAATAATTGTTTCTATAAATTTTCATGCCTTGTTCATCTATCCTCATGGTTTTTCATTCATTGGTAATATAAAATATTATAAAAAGAATATTGTACTTAAACATGACTAAGAGATATGCATCATAGTTTTCATAATTCCATTGATGAGATCTCAATAATATTAAATTATTTCATGAGGGTCACTATAAGAATTGGAAACATGATTTAAATAATATTTCACTTCAATATAACACTTATTGAACATTAAACAACAAATATCTATTTTGATTACATTCATTATTTACTATGTAATAAATAGGATTGTGATATTTTTTATAGAAGTTTATAAACTTGTATATAAAATAAAAAAAAATTATAAAACATGTAAGACTAATTAGGGATGATTATTATAATTCCTTTATGTTTTAAGAGAAGCATATTTATATCCATGAAAAAGTAATCTATAAATAAATATTCAATATTATAGGCAATGTTCCACCAATCTCCTCATCAATGAACCTCATTCTTGGTAAATTTCACTCAAAGTGGAATGGGATATACATAGTTATTAATAATGTATCATTTGGTGAATTTGAAATAAAATTATAAAATTAAAATAATCCCTCTATTGTTAATTTATTATAGGAAAATCTTTACCATAGAGGCTATTGGAATGAACAATGGGAGGTTTCCAAACTTCTCCTAAATATTATAGAAAAAATGTCAATCAGGTTGTCTCTTTATCACATATTTATAAATATAATAACATTTAAAAATATTTTTTTTGATAATTATGTAATTTTATTATTTTAAATACATTCATAGATAAGTGTGGGGGATAGGGGAAACTACATAGTCTATAAATAATTTTTTCTATATTTCTTTGGATAATAAATGATATATATGTATTTAAATTCAATAAAATTATTTATTATGAATAAATATAATTTTTGATTCTATAAAAAACTGATAATTTTTTTAACATTTTGTTTATAATTTCATTATATAAAAACATTAGTTACATGCTATCCAATATTGGATAATTGCAATGTCATATTTTGAGGGATTCTATTGGATATAAAATTGGTGGAGTAAGATTATTTACATTTAAACATACTACTTATTTCATGTAAAACCGTTATTTGGAAAAATATTTAATAATGTAAAATTACTTCGATAAACCTAAACATAGTTTAAGGGGATTTGAATATTGAAATCACACTAAAATAACCATATAATGGTAATTGAGTATCATATTATCAAGAATCCATAAAATATATTCAAATTTAATATATATACAAGAGAAAAAACTAATAAGGGAAATAAACTATATGGATTATTATGTTAAACAAAACTCATATGTGTTTATGTTAGCTACCAAATAGGACTTAGTGTGACATAGGAGCTGATGAAAATGTAATTTATTTTATGCATTGAAAGGTACAAAATTTACATTTGTTTTCATTCTATAATAAAATGTATTATTTCTATGTTTATTGTATGTGATTGAAAATGTTATTTTTAATGATATATATGGGTAATATTTAATATGTGTTAACTATCAAAGGTGACAGATAGGTTTGAGGAATTATAAACATTGATGAATACAAGGCATATGATATATAAAAAAATTATTAGTTTTTATAAAAATGAGAAGTTGAAACATTAAAATATATACTAGAAAAGTCGGTCATAGGTAGGACACTGACTATTTATTAAAGAAAAGGAAAATTACATCAAGAATGTATCACAATTCAGAAAACCGATCACATATCATAAACATCCTAACCATCACAACCCTCATGAGAGAATCCTTCTACAGTGGCCGTATCTCATTTTGATCTTTCATAATGTTTAAAAATCATGGCATACATTTTTTTAACATTCAATTTCTCAAAATATATCTAGTCCTATGGATATTGTTTGAAAGACGACCTAGTAGACAATGTCTTTATAAATCCAGAGTAGTCTTTGCTCATCCTTATGCTTATTGTGGTGGTCACCTCATGTCCGGATTTCCCCTTCCCATCATTGAGAACCTCACAATAGGAAGGCCAAATCATCAAACTATGGCTTACCATGTCATTGTCTAAGATATCCCACCAATTTCCTGTTAGTTGGTCACCATGAAAACAGTCGGCCACCCCTCAGGACTATTCATTAAACTTGTTACAGTCAATCACAGCCAAACATTGTGGCGGCATGTCAATCACTTGGCTAGAATCCTCCTCCTTTGCTGCATTAACTGAACCAAGCTCTTTAAACTGCCCTTCGGTCTCTTGGTTAGCATCCACCTCCTACACCACTTCAACAAAAACACAATGCATATTGTTAACATCTTTCATTTTAACACCCACCTCCACTTGGCATTCCTCTTCAGTCTATAATACTTGGAACCGATTACAGGTATCGATATTACTTCCTAAAGAATCAAGTTGCAACTACACCTTATACCCAACACTTTTCAGACATGTAGTGGCGTCTGTCATTTTCCCACAACCCTCCAATTTCAAAAGACCCCCCCCCTCATTTAGACCAGCACAGTTAAACCCAGCACCAAAAATAATCCACTTGATTCCATTATCTCCATGCCAAGAAGTAGAAAGACACCCACCTTCAGGCTGTTACACTATAGAGTCCTGCACAATGCCACTGCCAGAAGAATCATCATCTATATGATGCAAACCAGCCATGAGGTCTTGCTTCAGTCTCTCAAACATTATATCAACATATGGGATTCCCAAGGGTGGTCCACCACAACCATTTCAAGTCTTTGCAGCACCAACAACATTTTTCCCCAGACTAGCATCTCTACCATTTATTTTCACTGCAACTGAGAAGGGTCCACTGTTTCATTGATCATCTTGGTGACCCAGACAATGACACCGTAGATAGTAATCAACCCAGGATTCAAAGACCACTGGTTGCCTCCAGCAAAACTCCCCACAAACTGTAATACATATCCAATGAACTGGAACCTTAGAAGAATCAACCTCAACGTAGATTCATGGATTAACATGGTGACTAACTGATGAATTAAGGTCTTCAGTGCAGAGAAAACTCCCTACCAGATTCCCAAACATACGGATAATTAAAGTATTCTGAAAGAGAAATGGATGATGGGGAAATCTTACCCAGGTCGTGATAGAGGGTGATTCCCAGATCATGCAAAGATCAAAAGTCCATTAGAAAAGATAGAACCCACATCCTTTACAGCCTCAACGATCTCTAGACTAAGCACAAATTAAATCGTCCTCTAAGGATAATAATATCATTATATGGAATTTTTTAATCTAAACAACCACCACATGATCTTAACGGTCCAAATTACTATACACAAATCTGTCGAAATCATCTACTAAAAGTCTTCGAGAACTAAAGTGTGCCACCAGGTTCATATTTAGAAGAATCGATGCCCCCGAGAACTCAGATAGTGAGATCATAAGTTGAGGGTCCCCAAGATGCAAATATGCAACCTTCAGACAAAAATAAATTGATGGAAATTAAGAATGAAATCTAGGGTTATAGAAAGTTTAAAAATCCCCCTATGGATTTGAAGGTTGAGGAAGAAACTCCACCTCCCTCCCGAGTCTAAATGATCTATAATTTAACATATACCTTTATATAATAGCTAATAAATTAGTAGGTATGAATAGTAATAAATAAATAATTAAAATTTTATGGTTTATAAGTCTATCAAAAAATTCATTTGTCATCTATTTATTTGAAATTAAAAAAGAATCATTTCATAAAATGAAATATTTACCAATAACATTATTTTTCATAATGGATGTTTCATCATGAAATGAACACATATTGAACAATACTTTTTACCAAAATAATAAATTATATTTCAAAAAATAAACATTATTTTTTAAATGTACATATCAACAAAATTTTATAGTGAACATTTATGATTTTTTTGAAATTATTCGTTTTTTAACGAATACAGAAATATTGTGTTTTTTGGACAATTTCCGATACGTTTTAGTTATTTGAAAAGGAGAATTATAATATTAATAAAAATTAAAAACTAATTATTAAAATAATATTAAAATTTAACTAATTAATGACATTGGATGAAATTTCATATTAATGATAAATAATATAACCCTCTTGAATTGTGAAAAATTTCTCTTTGGAAACATGTTTTCATCATATCTACGGCGATAATTTTTAATTGGAATCGACAATTTATTTGAATAGAGTTTTGAACAATTAATTACATATTTATAATAATAATATTTTATATTATCTAATTAATTGAATTTTATTTTTGAGAATAATTAGTAGTATAGATTTAAAAAATATGTAACATGGTTATAGTAAAAAAAGATTTATTAGAGGTTAAACATCAATAAAAAAGGCTAAAATGACCAAAAAACTTCTAAAAACCCATTTTTTTACTATATAAAAACATTATAACCTATAAATTTCTATAATAACTGATTTTTTAGGATATTGACTTGAATAAAATTGGATGTACTTGATTCTTTTCAACACTTCTTTGTGTGTCATCGTCTCCCTTATAAACGGATACTCCATCTATTTAATTATTGACACAAATAAAAAAATTATTGAAAAAATCATTACAATGTAACCATATTATATAATATTTAAAAATTATGAGCTTATTCTCACCTAAAAGAATAAAAAATAAGGTCCTTATGAGCAGATCCAAAAGAGTTTCCTCTTTGAGAAGCTCATTGTCTAAATAATGCTCTTCCATTTCCTGTATTCTTCTCCTAACAACTAAAAATTATAAAATATTAAAATATAATAAACCATTATTTTGAATATTCATATATTTTATGATGTCAATTTTATAACATTTATCCATCTATTTCTCCATCAAATGGGAAATAGAATCAATGATTTTGTGTAATGCATACTATCGCCTCACAAACCAATGTAACATGTTTTACAACAACAAATATAATAATTATATATAAATTTTGATTAATGTTTCATATAGAATATTTATAATATATTCATTTCAATTATTTCATGTTTCATTGAATCCAATTTAAAATTAGATAACATTTATCTTCTGTATGGTCTAAAGACCCCTTACGAAGCGATGTGATTTAGTTTCCAATTTCACTTCACATCTAATGTAATAAGAACATATATAATTAATATATATGTTTTTTATGACATAATATAAATTATATAAAATAAATATATAACCTTCTTCCTTAAACTTCCACTCGTTAATGGAATGATATTGTGGGTCATGCGTATATTTGTCCTACCACCTCAATGATGTGATACTTTTTATTTTCATTGTCAATCCTTCAAGAGAGATTCTAAAAATTAATATTTTTATTGGAAAATATATTTATATAATTAATATATTTCAATATATTATATATATGTATCCTATAACCATGAGAATGCACTCAAATGAAAATAATGCCTGAGACTAAAAGTCATCTAACACTCAAAACAATGAAAATAAATAAATATTAAAAATATATAGGTTGTAAAAGTTTATAAGATGATCATATATGATATTATAAATATAAAAATAGTTCATAAATAAATTAAATTTTTTATTAAAACCATTATAAAAGTGATTACATTTAGTTAACTCAAATGAAATCATAATTAAAGTGACATCATCTCAGTTTTACTCCAATGAGGCATATTGCAATTCTATGCACCAAATTTATTCTATATGGTGTATAAACTACACATTTATATGTAATATAATTAATAATTCCAAATTATTGATATATTATTGTTAAATTAGAATTATTTCATCCATGTTTATTGGACAGGAATGTTACCATGTTGTAAGGAATTTAATAAATTAATTTCTTTTCATTGGGTTATATTACTTATCCTTTATAATTAATATTATTTGATTATGTGTATAATTTAATTTTATTATTTTCTCTTTTATTTCAAATTTTTTAAGTCTATTTATATTTGATACACAGAAAAAAATCTATTTATTAATCCTCAATTAAATTACATGAAATTTATAAGGGACTTCATCTTAATTTTGTTTTAATGATGAATTATTTATGTTGTGAACCTAATTTCTTTTATGGGGTATTTATAATATCATTTTATCATGTTATATAGTTATTACATAATTATTTATTTGTTTCTATGTTTTAATTGTATATATTTCATCTAGGAGTTTTGAAATAGATAATTATCATGTGGTAAATAATTTCATAACTCAATTTATTTTCATTGAATTATATTAATTTACCATTATCATTAAATATCTATGATTATTTGTATAATTTAATGTAACTAATTAATTTTATAATTAGAAAATTTTATTTGGATTTACATTTGTTACACATAATCTACCCATTAATTAATTTTCACTTCAATTTCATTTTATTTTTAATGGGTTCTTTCCAAATTTCATTTTAATGGGTATTGTTGATGCATGAATTCCAGTTGAAACAAATAATTTAATTGGTGTATAATAAGACAAATTAAATTTATTATAAAGAGTATATGTTGGAAAATTTCGTGAAATATAAAAATTTTCTATTCCTTAGTAATTAAAATTATTGAAAAAAAGTTTTTCAGAATATTTAACATTATTTTTCTATACAATCGAAAATATTTTTACATCCAAAACAAAATTTTCTATGAAAAAATTAAAATTTATTTTATACATTATACAAAAAATTTAATAAATTTTTTTAGCCATGTTCTACTTTTTATAATGAAATTCAAAATAATCCTCATGTAATATTACAGATAAGGCCTATTTGGATTTTAAAGAATATATAAAAAGATTTATTGTCTTAACATACACAACCTGTATGTAATTTAACACATACATGACCAAAAAATGTTCGGAATCATCCGATATATGTTTCAAAGATTATTTTCCAATAAAATTATTTTTCAAACTATCTTTTTGAAATATTATTTCCGATATTGTATTTTATATTTGAAAATATTACTTTCCAATGATTGTTTTTAATTTAATTTTCATGTTTTTCTATTCATTAAAAACATCAACCATTTATTTTCATTATGAACCATTGGGGATATGTTGTATTTATACTATCCTTATTATTTCTTTTTATGGATTACTATTAGTTTTATCAGGGAATGTATTGACTATCCCTTTATTATTTAATTTTTGTAATCATTATCCTTCCCATGAAATATTCACTGTCATTTCATCATACTAAATTATATTTCCCATAAATAACAAAAATTATTAATCAAGGATATACTTAATACTTTGAACAAATATCATTTTTATATATGGAATTTTACATTGAATGTGACATGATTGACTATGGGTGTTATTATTATTATGTATTCCTTTTGTTATATGGAAATATTTTGATATGAGTTATTTTCATGAATAAAATTGATCATTCTATATATGAGGAATCAGTTATATGTATATATATATTTTGGGATCAATTACAGATATCTTGTTGATGCATCAGTAGTCCCATGATATAAATCAATTGGCTAGAGTTATTTTATTTTTTTCATTAGTATACCTACCCATCCATTTTAAAATATCTTGGGAATAGACTTTACCATTGAGGTATCATGATTCCCGATATCATGTCATTAAATAATTTATAATATTCACCATTATGTGTTTAGTTACTATTATTAACAACATTTTCAAAATTATATTATATCTAGATTATTTTGATTGTTAATTTATTAATTGAATTATATTGAATTTATTTATATAGAGTTCTATATTGATTATGTCTTATCTAAGCATGATATTCATGTTATTAATTATATGGAAGGTGGGTTTAATTTTTTTTGTTCTATATTGATTATGATTATTGATTTATGATAACTTTTCTTATACTCAACCCTTAAAATGAATTTGAGCTGACCATTACATTTTTCTATTACCATGATTTGAGGAAATGTACTAATAATGATATGGAAAGATATATTAGAGTGAATATGTGAAATATGAAAAAAAATTTGTTTCAATTTTTCATATAAAATTTAATATTTGAATCATGAATGTATATAGTTTAATATGCCTATAAAACATTTCTTTCCTTCATGATTTGATTCATTGTATCTAGTTATTTTTAAATAACAAAGATTGTGGATCAGGTTTGTTTGGTATAGGTTATTAAATTTTTTATCAAAATAAATTTTGTAGAATCCTTGGATCTATATTCCAAATAGTGTAGATTAGGGATATTAAACCTATGATAGACTTTGATGTTAATTTTAGAAGTACATCATAATGTTTAAGAATGATAAATATTATATTTTTTTTGTTAATACATCTCTCAATAGATACTACAAGTGGATGTTTTTCTATATCATATGTAGAAATGGGTCATGACTCCAAAAATGGAATGTTGGGATTAACATGAGATTTTAATTATCCAAAATTATGGGCCTTACTTTGAATTTGGTTTTACATGACCAATGATATTCTTTGAGTAATTAAATTTTCCACAACAAAACATTATAAATTATTTGAATATATTATAAAAATGATAGAAATATGTTAAATTTATGATTTATTAAATTTAAATTAAGGTTTTATGGTTTAAATATCCTATAAATGATTATATTTATGAATTTGAATACATTAAAATATCTATCTTTTAGAGTATATTTAATTTTTTCAGTATCATGCTATATGAAAATCACCATTTTAATCTTATTTAAAACAGAACACTGTGTTGGTTATTTGTTACAGAAAATAGCGAGTTCCATCAACATATTATGCTACCCGCAAGTCTGATTTTTGTCAAACTATAATAATAATAATAATAATAATATTATTATTATTATTATTATTATTATTTATTATAGCTATCAACTAGACATTGTAATGACATTAATGGAAATTATTAACAAAATTTGGAGAATATAGTTTATATATGGTGACCAATTTATTAGAAATTATAATTAAAACTAATTGAATATAAGAAAATATTTTCATTGGAAAACTATTTTTTGAACTAAATGGAGTTTTCTAATAATAAATTTAATTTATTATATTAATGAATGATATTAATGAAATTTAAAAATTATATATTAAATTGAAATATTCTTACATTCATTTAATATATTTGATAGGAATAATATTATAAGAAATAGAATTTTACATATAAAAAGCTATCGGTTTCTATAAGACTATTTTGGCATGTTTTAATGGTGTGATAGTATTAAAACTATGTTATTTACATTTTAATAAATTTAATGAAAGAAAATAAATTTCTTATTTGAATTTGAAATTTCAAAATTAGATTAGGGTGAGTTTTTTTATTTTTCTATAATGTTTTATATTTTAATTATTTGTAAAAATACTAAATTTAATTGAATACAGAATTTCTTAAAAAAATATTTTATAGTGTTATTTTAAAGTATTTTTTGATAAAATTTATTAAAATATATACAATATAGGTTATTTTATTAATGTTAATATATTATATATATTGATATCTTTTGATCGTTTTCCCTTTAAAAGCCTTCATTCCCATAAGGTATGTGGGATTTATTTTAAATTAATTTATGAAACCTATCTAATTTTAATTTGGAAAAATTGAATCCATAATTGCAATTAAAATAATATATATATTTTTTTAAAGTTAATCTTTTTTCAAAAAAATGATTAGTGTATTTAATTAAAATAAATTACAATGATTAAGGTGAAAATGAGTTTATATAGTGGTTAAAAATTAATATTAAATGGAAACATGATTTAGAACATTTCCAAAAACAATTTTATGGCAATATTTAGATCATATCTCTACAATGATCAACTATAGACTATTATTATTGGATCATTATATAAAATAGTCCTCTCAAAATTTTTCCTATTTTTTTAGAATAATTCCACCCATCCTCCTCTATCACTACTAGAAAAATGATCTATATCCAAAGACCTTTTTCCACGGTTTAATGGGTGTGTGGCTATAGATTGAAATATAGCGATGATTATTTGAAAAACATGAATTTATAAAAGATAATATTACAGCTAAATTGTGTCCCATGAAAAAGCACATCATGTAGTTTAACTCCATTGTGACTCAACTCTCACCCATATCTCTTCCTTTATCAAGACTCATATCCGACAGTGAAACCCTTCAAACCTTATTTCCAACTATTCAATTCTCCCTCTGTTCATCCTTGTTGGATTCTGAACATGGTTCCCCCATCCCTCGCATGATCCCTCCCATCTTGTTCATCACGCGTTCATATCCTCATCCACCCACATCATCTCGTGTTCCTCCTCCAATCATTTAATCGGCTGAAACATGAAACTATATCAGTGAGATCCGTGTAAGACATCCCCAACTCATTATATGATGATTTTGGTAGTTACCCATTGACAACATCTGCTCATGTGAAAGAGAAATAATTCAATTAATTCCTTATTCATGCCATGAATGGAGATGAATTTAATTTTTTTACATGGGGTTAGTCCAGTTAATTTGAAATCATGGTGATTTGGATTTAAACGGTCTTGGACATTACGAGAAAGATTTTTATTGATGGTTCAACCTCACTTAGTCCCTCCTTTGATCGGCCATTAGAGGTGATCTATTTCTAGTATTGATCAATGATTATTTCAAGTGATTTATTCAATCCATTTACATTTTTTAGTTTTAATCCATAGTATATAATTTAAGAAGATTTATGTTGGGGAATATTGGTAATTTCCAGCAAAGGATGGTTGAAATTTTCCCACATGAATGTGATTTTTCATGGTGTAGATAGAGGGTGTCATGACTATTTCCTTAAAGATACGTCACCTGATGGTATTATTTATGGTTTTTAGATAAATTTAATGAAATCATCTATTAAATAGATACCATTTTTTGGATTTTCCCATTATAGTATGGGGTGTATTACAGGGAACCTCCATGTGTTTTTGTTTATGGTTTTGGTGCATTTATGAATCCTAGTTATTGATTAATCATTTATGTCTTTCTGTTTTAAATTAGGTTATTATTTATTATCAATATAATTACTTTAATGAAAAAATTTATTTATTTATAAAATGGTATAGTTGATTAATTGTAATTTTGGGTCCACGTTAGGAGCCTTAGTTGACGCTAGATCTTATTCAAGATTAGATAGTTTTCATGCTTTATTAACGTAAATAACATCTATTAAGATTAGTGGATTCTTGGTAATAACCCATTTTTATACATGATTTATGTGAAAAGAGATTGTGCAGTTTCACCACCTTAATAGATTAACCATTATAAATGAATTAATTAGGTTAATTATAATTAAATTAATTTGAATTAAATGTGGAATGTGGAAAAGTCCTTGATGGTCCATTGTGCAGTGGCTATATAACTCAACCATAGATATCTAAGAGTATAAGTATAATTTTATGACTTCAGAAACATGAACCCTATATGAGATTTATATAAAATAATTTGAATTATATAATCATAGTGAACTTTCGTGTAGTTTACATGGTGACCCTCATTAAAATGTATTTGATGAGATATATTTATTATTCATACTATTCCATAAAATATCATTAATATTACTTAAAACATTCATGGTAGTAGATATGAGTTTGGGAGGGTGTTCCTCTACTTATGGGGTTTCGATACATTGGTGGGTATAATTTATCTAAATTTATGATATGTTCGATGAGCGAACAAACATAGTGTGACTTGAAAAGTGATATATGATAGTTTCAATCTCTTTAAACCTATGGAAGTGAGGCTTTTTATGAGTATAGTGTGGTTGTGATATGATTATGACACTTTAGAGGAATGTGATTCCCTTAGAGTGGTGGGAATTAACATGATTGATGTGAATTTGATAAAGGAATCCACATCGGGTGTTCATGCTATAATGTAACCTAGGGAACCCATGAGGGTGCCTCAGTGATTTTGACCTTGGTAAGGATGTATTCAATATGCAATATAGATTATTTTGGTTGTCACATTGGAACCCATATCAATTGTGTGTCATCCGAATATGGAATTAGTAATAATGATAGGTCGTGTTATTGAGAGGGAATCCCTTTTAAGATATTTTTGAAAAAATCAAAAACCTTTATATAATGTGTTAACGAGATATTATAGGAGGGATACGCTAAACTCAATGCTATATGTGGAATACCATAGATGATACCTCATATTAAACATATTGTTCAAAATAGGATGTATGGGATGAGCTCCTAGGCTCTGGCTATTGATACTAATACAATATGAATTCCTTGTGAAATCCCCATATAATAAATATTTACATTTATATTGAATTCCAGGGATATTTTTATTCCATCATTTGATGAATATTATTACCTAGGTTCATCATCAAAGGAATTAATTATATTGATGATACTTCTATATTTCCTAGGTTTGTACCCCTAGGACAATGTTATATGTTCGATACTACAATATTTAAAAGAACAGAATCCTAGGAATTTGTCGTTGGATTGATACAATTTGATTTACATTAATTACCTCCAAGTAATAGATTATTTAACCTTGTAATACATACTTGTTGGGCTCCGTACTTGTTGTAATTATCAACTGACATGATAAAAAACTATAACACTAACAAAGGTATGTATAATCAAAACTGAGTGACATAACATAGACCAAAGATCAATGATGGTAAATTATTTATACTTTCATGGTTTATATATTTATTCTAGTGACTTTATTAAAATCTTATACATTATATTTTCTACTAAGTCTAAGTACCCAATTTGTGGATATCTAATTAGTTTTACTCAAACACTTTTGGGTGGCCATGATGTTTGTTTACATTAGAGTACTTCACTAATCATAGGATTTGGTTTGAAAGAAGCATATAGTTTCATGATTGATTGAGATATCTTGTTTGATATTGAAAATTAGTATGAGGTTAGGATTATGTATTAAATTATAACTATTTTTTAATATTGGTTCACTAGTATGATGGTTATTTTTATGTAATGCCTAATATGCATTAATTTGAGAAATTTAGATTGGGTGTTAGGACATTAGTTGGATCGAGATATTTCAAACTGGAATAAATAGATGTTTCCCTATGATATATAACCTATGTGAGATGTGGTTATTGAGATAGGTGAGAGGGACTAATTACCTTGATATATGAGTAATGATATTGGTTATTCGGGTGCTATGCTTGAGATGTGATATGATATATTATAGTAACTTATTAGAGGCATTATTTTTGGACTGTTATTTAATTTTGAGAATAAATCATGGTTATATAATTTAATTTATGATATTGGTGCATTATAGGTATATTAGAGTATGTGGTATAGGAATGGGGATTCTCTAGGCTTCCATGATGAAAATCACATTAGGATTTTCAATATTCAGGTTTGGAATTCAAAGGGAATGATTTTTAAAATACATGGCCTAATAGTTTTTTGGATATGAAACTGCATGAGGTAGATTATTATGATCCAAAATGATTTAATATTTTATGGATGGAGTAAAAGAATGGACACAGGGTTCTTGAAAATTCTATTTGATGGGTGGTTTGGTGATTTGAATTGGAACACTTTAGATGTTAGTATTTTTGGGGAGAAATCACTAATATGTGTTTTTGATGAAATTATTTTGACTAAACTCTTCTGTGTGTCTACATCTAAAGCTGAAACTATTCTGATCATGTGACTTCCTTCAATAATGTTTTAGTTTTCATGGATGCCCCTCTTCACCCTCCACTCTAATGTGGGGGAGGATGTTTCATCCATACTACTACAGATTCATAGTCCGGAAAATTATCCCCCTTCATCAACCCTAACCTTTTTCCTAGCATCCGAAAATTGAAATTGGGATTAAAATTATATCATGAGATGATGAAATTATTATTATCTTAATTTCCCCCTAAATTATTTAAATGTGTCTTTTATATTGAATCTCACATTAGTGTCCTAATACGCTAAGAATCTCCCCTCAATAGAAACCCTTGATATGATTATTTTTTATTCATGACGTTTTCCTAAATGGGTGATTATAGGTATTATGGTGGAATCATTTTATAAATTTTACCACTAATGATTCCCTTATGTCTACCTAATTAAATTCTTCAAAGGCTTTCACTACATCAAACTTCTCTATTTTCTATTTTGTTTTCATGTTCTACCTAAAATAGGATCTTCCCCCTGGTGCTTTATATTTTTATCCATATCTTATATCCTCTATTTTAGAATTTGGTGGCTCTTAAATTGATTGTAAATAAGTTGGTTCACGTCTTATGTACTTAAAATAATAACATAAGTTTATTAAACCTTGTTTCTCCTAAAATATATGTTGCAGTAAAGGTATCAGAGGTACAAATGTATTAAATATGAATTGATATTAAAGTGGAGCATTGTTGGAAGCAGCAGGTCTTCTATGAATTTTGGGTTGCCTCTAGTTCATCATGTAGATACATTGGCCATGATCTATCCAACTTCCTTCATTGTGAGAAATTTAAACATCATGTAGGCCCCTCAATAGGTAACTCCTAAATCAACAAATGAAAAAAAAATTATAATCAATGGAATGGGGTGAGGTCACTACAAATAGAACAAAGGGTCACATATATCTTTGATAGTTTAAGGAAATACTTGGAAAGATCCAAGTAGGATATTCATGTCATGGGAGAGGTAGACGCAAGCTCTTCCACTACTAGATACACCTATTCCCAATACTCTACTTCTATAAATGGGTTAAAAAAGAAGGATCGTGATGATGGTGTTGTTTTAATTGCTACATTCATAATTTTAATTGAATATTTTCAGAATCCACTATATTCAATTCATATTTCAATATTCAAGGTTGGTATTTCTATTATTATTATTGTTTATTTTTGGAAAATAAACTGGTAGAACTAAATCCATAGACATTTTATTGTCCAGGCACATGTGATTGATAAATTTAGTTTTCTTCTCTTATGTAAGACCCTAACTCAATACATATTCACAACCATTTCAAGGATTTTAATGAAAATGTCGATGGTGATAAAGATCCTTAAGGGTGGAAGATAGACATTCCAAGGTGAAAAAGGAAGCAGGTTGGTTCAAATATCTATGTTGAACCATATGGAAGTGATAAATATGTAGATTCAGAAATTTCATTGGACTATTAGTTGGATCGTCTTGTGATAGTTCAATTTGGGTTTTTCTTAAAGAATTTTATAAAAGAAATATATGAGTCCTTTAATTATCAATTCTGTAAAGGGAATAGAATAATGCGTTGAAATTATTATTCAAATTTATCGATTCCCATGTATACTATATCTTCTGTTGAAACAAATAAATATTTGAAATAGGTAAGGACATTTATGATGGCACCACAAGTTATTGCAGATCTAATGCTTAAATTTAATTAGGTGGAAGATAAATATTCTTTTTATGGTGTTAGGGAAGATTAATATGATATAAAAAATTAATTTTAGATACAATAATATGAGAAAGTTGATGGTGTTTTAAAGGTTGTACAAATGGGAAAAAATGTGATGAAATTTGTGTCTACCCTAGAGGTACTTGAATCATGGGGAAATCACTATGTTATGGAAAAGTGTAGTATAATAATGGCTTGATGGGAATGAATTGGTTCATGATAATTCATGTTGTGAGCTGACCATTGAGAATGTATCTATTTATGCGGATGATATCTAAGGATATGGAGATAGTAGGTCACTAGGGAATTTAGTATAGGGTCACCCATATAGTTGGAATCTGACATGTTCAATGTGAATATGATAGTGCATGGTATTCCAAATTAGTGTGTTTGAGGAGATGTCTATGTGGTCAAAGACAACATCAATGATAGATCTAGGTACTATTGGGAGATTCAATATAGAATATATTTTATTTGAAATATAATGGGTTGATGTGTTAGAATGCATGAGGGGATAAAAGTTATCTAGGTGAAAATTCATATCCCATAGCTAAGTTACTAAAATTCAGAACTCATGACCATCATTGAATGCAGTATGTTTTGTTTTGGGTAACCTAGGTGTATATAATAATTGGTAGTATCATAGAATTTAAGTGTGAATTGACAATCATTTTTAGTCATCATGTTCAGTGTAGGACTACCTGAGGTGTACCTATAATGATCTGAGTGCTATGAGGTAATAGTAATGATACTTTTATTTTGGGGATTATCAACCTATATTCATGTTAAATGACCTCTCTTTTGTGAAAGGTCATGGTATTTCATAATAAAAAAACATGGATTATCATGGAGGATCCTTAAGGACAACGTTCAATAGACTTATGAATATGTAGTTCCATGATTAATGCCTAATTCGTGATTCAGATGTAGAAGTACAGGAATTCCAAATAATGGCTTTGGACAAAAGAGGAAATCTATGCAAACTGTGTGGAATTCAGATTTTTGGAATGATAAGGCAGGGTTGAAAGTCATGTGACTTGTGGAATTGGTTATTGAATCAACTCATAAAATTACTTCAATGTTGGTTCAGAAGATTATGTGGTGGGGGAATGGGTCTTCAATGTGGGGTGGGGGTATGTGAAGGAATGAGTGGGTGATGTCCATGGGGAGGGGATCTCTCAGGTTGGGGGTCTGTCTTGGGAGGGGGTTGTCTAGGGGGAGTGGGTTGCTAGTGTTGGGGTTTTCTGTCTAGAAAGCGGTGGGGTTGCCTAGAGGGGATGGAGTGTGTTCAGGGACGAGGGGGTGGTGTGTGGGGGGGAAGCCTGGGGGAGGGGGATTTCTGGGGTGGGAGTTCAATCCAGTTGAGGGGCTGTCCATGGGGGATGGGGTGTGTCCATGGGGGTTGTTGTACACGATGGGGTGGGGTGAGTGAATGGTGGGGTATATCTAGAAATGTGGGGGGAAGTCTCAGAAAGGGTCTGTCTAGGATGGAGTGGGGGGGGGTTTCCGTGGGAAGGGGGCTATCCTGGGGTGCAGCCATAGGGTATATCGGGGAGGGGGGCTATCCATGGGGAGGGGGTGTGTCTGTGGGGGGCTGTCTCAGAAGGGGGGCTATAAAGGGTGTATTAGGGGGGGGGGGGCTTAGTGTGGTAGGGGGCCAAAAGGGGGATAAATATTCATAAAATGAGGCAATGAGGAAGTAAATGGGGTTTCACCAAGGAATAATCTCATTTCTGAAATGTAGTGGAAAATATTGATTATTATAGGCATGAACCATTAGGGGGTGTCTAGAGGGTAGGGGTGGTTCTGGGGGGTGCAGGGTGGTGGTCTGTCGATGAAGGAGGGGGACCAATAAGGGGGAATTCTTGGGGGAATTTTAGGGGGATTTTTAGGGGGGTGCATGGGGATAAAGATTCTGAAAATGGGAAAATAAGTCCGGTAAATGGGATTTTACTATGGAATACTCTCATTTATAAAATAAAGAGTCAAATATAGTTGATTATCGGAATGGCCCATTAAAGGGTAGGTTGCTGTCTATGGGGTGTATAGGGAGGGTGGGGTGATGTCAAGGGGGGTAAAGTGTTGTGGAATATCCAAGAGGGGGGTTATATAGTCGGGGAGGGTGGGGGTATGTCTGTGATGGAGTGGTGGGGTGTCTAGGGAGGGGGTTTGTCTGAGGGTGGGGGGTGTAGGTGGTGGTATGTCTAGGAAGGGGGGTCTGTCTACGAAGGAGTACGGGGGGGGGGGGGTATCATGGGGGTATAGGGTTGGGGTTTGTTTAGGATGAGGGGGGGTCTGGAGTGGGGGTGGGGTGGGGTGGGGTGGGGTGGGGTGGGGGTATATCCAAAAAACAGTGGGGGTGCCTAGGGAGGGGGTGAGGCAGTCCAGGTGGTGCAGTGATGGGGGTATGTCTAGGAAGGGGGGTCTGTAGTGGGGGAGGGGTGGTGGTCTGTCCAAGAATCAGTGGGGGTGGTCTTTCATGGGGTTATCCAGTGTGAGTGGGGGGGGGTTGATGTTGGAAGGTGGCATGATGGAGGATAATGATTCTGAAAATGAGGTAATAATGTCTGTAAATGGGATTTCACCATGGAATCCTCTAATTTTTTAAATAGAAATGAAAATATTTATTATTTTAGGAAGGAATCATTAAAATAAAAGTTAAATCCCCACGAAACAAGCTACCAAGTTATCTTCCTTATTTTTCATCCCCATAGATTTCATTAATACCCTATCTTAGAGAGACTAGGATGCGTGGAGGAATTATCTACCTATTTACAAGATCTTCTCTTTCCTTCAGGTGAAAGAAATCATTCTAAATGGTTATAGAGAAATTTCCATGCCTTAGAGAATTTCATAGATGAATCATCCAAATATTGTGTAAGATTGCATACTAGAATTGAAAACATCTACATTTATAGATTCAAATTTATAAACTACATCACATGGGAACCTCCATTACCACTTGTTTGTCCAAAAAATATCATTGTCAAAAAATATAATATATATATATATATATATATCCATAAAATCAATTTTTAGACAACCTCAAACTCCTACTCAACTACCACTTCAACATGTCTAACTCAAACTAACATTATGAGTGTCCATCAATCTCCCCTTCATTTCAACAAATCTTCTTGGGAAAATTCCACATATTTTTTCAAAAAATAAAACACAACCCAAGGGGTGTCAAACAATATCACTATCTCCTCATATCCTTCATGTTTCCCATTTATTGTTGAGAAACCTACTCCCTTATAGAATACTCACAGGATATAGAACAATATTATTTCAACACTTCTATGGGGTACATATTGAATGTTATTGGATTTCATTTGAACAAAAATCATTTTTTAAGGATCATCTTATTCAGTGTTGGGTTGTACATATCAATCTGAATATTCATTGATCATTTTTTATAGAGTTATATATCATTTATTATGTACAGTTGAATCAAAAATAACATATATATAATATTCCATTATAACTCACTTTTCCAATTATTTACTTACAAGTGGTTAATTATGATGAGGTTGATTATACCCACCACCATAGAAGGTAGTGAGTTAAACATCAGATTTAGGTACGTTTTTTTCTATTTTTTCATTGCCTCAATATTAATTAGGGGTTTTGTGATTTTTTGGTTCCCTTTATTTTTATAGTGAGTTTTGGGTATCGTTTAGGATAGTGATGCAATACATGATAGGGATATCGGCTCAACCTATGTGAATGAGGGCTTATAATTTTTTTTTACAAGGCCAAAATCCTTTGTTCATTTTGGTCATCTTAGGTTTTCTAGGTTATTTATTATTGGGATCATTTTTATATGTTTATGGAAATGTTAACTGGTTGATTTTGTTCGATTTGTGGATATTCATATCAATTAAATTAATTCTAAATTCAACCATGTATGTTTCATTATATAATTTTTTTTCTTTTTCAGTTACACTTTATTGAAGTGAATTTGGATTGGATTGATTCAATTTGGTGATAGTATTTTTAGTTTGGTTAAGTTTCATCGTTCTCCAATCCATTTGGTTTTGTTTCAGTCTACTCAATTTGGCTAGATGATGTTTGATTTAGATATCATCATATTAGCAGGTTAATTATTATTTTAGTTCATTTGATTAGGAATGTTTGTATAATAGAAATATGAACAAGTTTTTGGTTTTTATAATTAAAATGACTGTTGTGTTGGGCGAGTTGGTGGGGTACGGTGGGGGAATATAGGGGGGTGTCTGTCCAAGAGGGGGTATGTAGGGTTGGGGTCTGTCTTGAAATTAGTGGTTTTTCCAGGAAAGGTGGATGGGGGGTTGTAGGTGGACTGGTGGTGGTGATGTCTAGGGAATGTGGGGAAGGAGTTTTTAGGGGTTGTGGTTGTGGGGAGGGAGTGTACAAGAGGAGGGAGGGGATATAGGTGGAGTGGTGGGGGGGAGGGGACTGTCCAGGGAAAGTGAGGGTGTTTCATGGGGGTGGCTGGGTGGAGGGGGGTTATTCGGGGGGGGGGGTTGCTAGGGGAGTGGTGGGGTGGGGATGTGCTGGGGGTGGGAGGGGGGATGTCCATGGGTTTCGAGGGGGTGCTGTCTAGTGGTTGGAGGGGATGTAGGGGGAGTTGTGTGTATAGGGGCGGGAGGGGATATTCAAGAAATTGGAGGGGGATGTAGTTGAGTGGGGGGGCTTCCTAGGGGGAGAGGGGTTGAAAGTGGAGTGGTGGGGGTGTGTGTGTGGCTGTAGGGGGTGGTCTATGGGGAGGGGGTGTCCAGTGGGAGAGGGGGGTGAAAGGTGGAGGGATAAAGGTACGAGGGGGTGTAAGGGGGGAATGGGAGTTGGGGTAGGGGAGGGGTGTAAGAGTTGGGGGTGTGGGTTCTAGAGAATGGTGGAGGGGTTGTGGGAGAGGGAGGGGGAGTTGGTAGTGTCTAGGGGGGGTGTAAAGTGAGGATGGGAAGGGGGTGTAAGGTGTGGGGGGAAGGGCGCAGTGGCGTCAAAGGGGGAGGGAAAGGGAGTGGTGGTTGGGGAGGTGTGCAGGAGTTGGGGGTGGTGTACTGGTTCTGGGTGGGGGTGGTAGGTGGGGGAAGAGGAGTTGGTAGTGTCCTCTCAATTTCCATCATGGTGAAACCTGCATGTTTTGTATGCAATGGATTGGCCTATAGCCATGGTTTTATGAACCATGACTAGTAGTGGCATTTCTCTAGGGTCCTCACTATAGACACATTTTGAAACCATGGGTGTAGGCCTATATCACCTGTTGGAGTCATGGCTATAGGTCTATACCCACAGTTAGAATCATTGATATAGTGATATTTGCACAGTTATAAACTGTCGCTATATGATATACCCTTTAATCAAAACAATACCTATCACAGTTCATGTAACCATGGAAATAACCTATAGCAACAGTTTTGGGCCTACATCCATGGTTTAGAACTATGGATATAGAATAAATTTCTAGAAGTTTATAAAATGAAATTCACCCCCACAAATTAAACAAAACACTCTAGACATTGAGATCCAAAAACCCTCAAAAATAATCTTCCAAAATCCAAATTTTCCTCCTTGAAGACTAACATTAGGCATAAATGTAGAGAACTGAAGCTTGACATACAAGGACATTAAATTACATTGGCGGAATACATAACAAAACACACACACAAGGATCTTAATAGTTTAGTGTCTTTGGAAACTCGGAATATAATCTTCTAATAGTGGTGAAATATCTTCAACATCTCCCATAAAGATCTTATTTTTTTAAAACCTAAATCCTTTCTTTATGTCCTAGGGAAAAGAAAACATAAAAGGGTGAGCTCAAATGCTCAGTAAGGGTAAACAAAAGAAATATCAATCACGTCATATTCATAAGAACATAACATTTTGGAAATCTTAACCTGCAAAAAAGAGCATAATTTCATAACATGGGATAAATCATAGTAGTGAGATGAAATCCCAATAATCATAACATAAAACATCAAACTTTGTGGCATACACACACAATCATAGAGAATCATTTCTTATTAGTCAATACTCATTGCCAAGACTATCTTAGTGGACAAAGTCCCTTTCTGAACCGAGTTCACTCCTCGTTTCAGTCCTGTTTCACTCAACCGGTATAACCTACCGTTCCAGCCATGTCTATCTCATGAGATATAAAATCATTACCCAATTCATTGTAGGGAGATATAGGTCCCACCCATCTCATAATTATACCATTCTTAGGTGCTCCACAAAATCATAAACCATACATCATAACATAACCCATGTAATAAAAATGGGAATCTTAAACATTGTGACATCATAAAACAATTCATATAAGATAAAGAAATTCATAAAAATAATTCCATCATAACATAATCAAATCAATGTAATAATAGGGATATAAACAGAAACCTTTATTATCTTAGATGGAAAATAATTTTGATAAAACACTTGAACTCCATTCTTGAGTAAAATATCCTTTCTACTTCAAAAACATTTTCCTTTCATAACATGTCATACAATTTTAAACTAAATGAAGTTGATTAAAAATAAACATGAAAAATTTTAAAGGAAGCTTCTTGGAAAAAATGTTTTAAAATTAATTCATGTCGTATAAGTTAAAAAAAACATTCTTCTCGTACATTTGTCGGAAAAGTCAAAAAGTACCTCGTACGAAAAACGAAAAAAGATTCCTTTCATATCTTTTACTAAAAACTCACCGAAGGGTATAATTGGATTTAAACAATTGTAGGTGCATGGAAATAATATTACATATTGAGGAAACATGTATGTGGATGATAAAATACACCCTAGTAAATTTCAAATTATATAAAATCTCGGATAAAAATGAGATTGTGATATTTCCTTTACCTTAGGTCCGATTTGCTTCGTAAGTGTCCGAACATTTTTTATAATGATTTAAATAATTTCATTTACTTATTACAGAATCATATTAATTGTTATGATATCATATATGGTTCACTTATGACTTTATATTACCCGTTCTTTTGTATATTCCATGTTAAAGAGCGTTTTGGGTAAAATTGTTTCATTTGTCGTTCGTGTTTTGAATTGTAATTATTCATATGATTACATAGATCAGGATTACTTAATTCTAGAATATAAAACATGGTTTATATATAATATATATTCAGAATATACATATATATAATAAATCATTAAATTGATAGAAATACACCGTTCATGGAGACGGTAGGTCGTACGTACGCATGAACGCTGTTTTTGTTTCCTTATTGAGTTGAATGGAATTAAGTAGATGACATAAATATATATACACATAAATCCAGTATCATTATTATGTAATATATTTCATGATTACTTATTATATATACTTTATAATCATTCACGAATGGTTAAAGTGGAGAATGAATCTCATCGTGTTGTGGAGACGGTAGTCCGTACGTACGCACGAGCGATGATATTGTTTTAATGATCGTGGGACTATATGGGAGTGTATGTATACTATTTCAGAATCAATATCACTTTAAAATAATCATATATAGTTATTATTTACACCATTATATCCATCAATGTAAGGTGGTGGTGGAAAATAGATTTCACCACGGCGTGGATATGGTATTCCATACGTACGCACGCACAGTGATTTTGTTTTCCGTAGGATGTATAGATGGTGAAATAGGGTTGTTTCATACTTATAATAACATATCAGTATATTAGTGATAATTATGTTATTAATTCATAATTACACAACCTAATAAGAATAAGTGGAAGAAGAAATAAAGTTGAAGAATCGGTAACAGGCATTACCTCTTCTTTGAAGTGATTTTTTGAGACCTCCTTTTAGGGTACTAAAATAGGTCTTTGAAGAATAAGAGAACCTCTAGGATGTTTCTAGGGAAGTGGAGAGGAGAAATTGGCAGTGGTTGGCCGAGCTTGAAGGCTCAATGTGGTGTGAGGAAGAGGGAGGATGAGGTGCCCCTTTATAAGGGAGGAGAGGGGTACCTTTGGAATAACTAAAACTATTATTTTATTATAAAGTCAAATTCAGTTTTAAATAGCTCCAAATTGATTTATTTCGAAGATAAGGTGGGGATGGGTCTAAAGTCTCTTATCCAATAGAATTTAGACAAGTTTAGGTTCCTATATTAAACTTATCATTTAGATTTAACATTAATTTAAATAATTTTACTTTTACCGTGTCTTCTTGTGTTCTTATTCTATAAGGTTAATAAACTTACTATAAGAAGCCAAAAGAACCCCAAGTTGTTTATTTTTAATATATATAACATTATATAATCCATTTGGATGAACCTTAGATTTTTAGGAATAAAATTACAATTAATAATATAATATTTGTTTTAAAAACTATTTTATGTCAATTTTGACACTATTTAGTAATTAATTTTTGTGAAAATCATAACAGAATTATTAGTTTGAAAAAAGTTAATTAAATCAATAATAACATGTCATAGTAACCTATGAAATTAGCTTAATTCATAAAAAGTCTTAAATTAAATTTATTTGGGTATTTATAACATCAATTATGTCAATATTTCATTAATAAGACAATTACTACATCATCTTTGTGTCAAAATAAATGATAATTTTTTAATCCCTAAAAATTCTAAATAAATTCCTATGATGTAGATAACTGTATTATATTTTTGGAGACTATTCATGTTCGATGTTTCATGAAGTGTATCACTAAATTAAAATTATTATACTTATAAGATTTAGGAAAGTGACATGTTGTCACATTCTTTGGTTTTAATAATAATTAAATTATTTTCATGGACAAAAGTCCATTAAATGAATCTAATCCAACTCTTAAGTGATATGGGTCGACTTTTAGTCATCCAAAAAGATTTTGACATGTGTTAGGGTAATTTTATAATATTATATTTACCCTTAATTACCCGATTTACCTTTAACTATGGTAAATAAAATTTACCGTAGTTACTATTCATAATTTCCAAAAATAAAAAGTAGCTTATTAACATAATTTGGATCCCCTGATTCCAAATATGGAATCCATTTTTCCAAATTCAATACAGAAATGTTGCAGAAATTAAATTAAAATTAATCCCGTTGTCGAAAGAAAACAGGTTTTTCTTTAAAACATTACAAAAGATTGAATTGATTTATCCAACGAATTCATGGTAGAATCAATGCTAATGACATACATTATATTAAATGGTAATAATATATTATATTTATACTTTAAAACCATTCAATATTATAATTTAACAATATAAATTATTGCGATGAAAAAATTTGTTTTAATTAAAATATAGCGTGTTTTTACTATTCATCAAAATATGAAAGTTACCAGAATAATATGAAAAAATTTTCTAAAGTTATTTTTTATTTCATGATTCCAAATAAGAATTTTATTTTGTCAAATTGATCTTATAAACATGTCAAAAACTATATTTAATGTGGGTGCGCCATCAAAAGGCGGAAAATCTGCATTTTTTGAAAAATACTTATTTTACCCAAAAAATTTATTTTTTTCTTATACCATGTTTTAGAAAATGTGTAAGATGAATAATAGTGTTATAAGATTCAAAATTTAGTTAATACTATTCATAACGTCTAGTTCATAATAATATTATAATAATATATCATTGTTTAGTAAAACCCAGTATTGCGTACAACACACGCTATCGAGGAAGGTCGTGATTGCGTGTAATGCAAGCCAAGTCAGGGTTGCGTGCTTTGCAAGAATCCTTCGTTGTTTCATATAACATAATCCAACCATATTTCATTTATATATTGAATATAAATATATATATATATATACTCAATGTTGCGTAGAATTACTATTATCAAAATTGTGTGTAACACGATCCAAGAATAGTGTTGCGTATACTGCAAGCTAATACGGTGTTGCGTATAGCACAAGGTAATATTGGTGTTGCATACAACACAATACATTAATGAAATTAAAAGAATATTTCTTATAAAATATCGGGATGTTACATTCTACCCCCCTTAAAATGAATTCCGCCCTCGAAATTCGTCGGGGTTATAAATGGTTTACTACTCGAAAGTTTGTTTAATAGAAACCCACATAGTAAAAACGAATACCAAAACAGGGCATTAAAAACTAAATTATGAAATGTAACGGTTACCCAAATTAACCTATCACTGGGTTTCCATGTAGGAGAACATAGGTGAAAATATGGATATGGAAGAAAAATCTAACCATCACGTTCTTATGGAGAGTGGTAGAGAACATGGATATAAAAAAGCCAACAATCTCAAAGCCATAAATTTGTGATGATCTAAGGTACCATTTGATTCATCGGATATAAGGGCACTAGGACAACATTTTTGGTTTTCAAGAACATTTCCCTAAAGTTGAAGAATTTGAATTAGAATAAATACTTACTTTATTTTGGTACAATATCACTGTTGTTCGTGATTTGAACAATTTCCACTTCATCTCATAAAGAAATGAAGTTGAATTTATTATTCATGAAGTGTTAGCAGATCATGTGATAGAATGACGGGTCATTCCATCTGTCTCAAACAATAGGTTAGCCAAAGTTATCAAAAAATACATAAGACCATATATAGTGAGATTAATCATATATGGTTCCTAAAATGGAATTATACTTCATATATCATACTGATTAATATAATAAAACTAGTTTCTACTAAACAGGGACTTCCTGTAGGCCAATGGTAGGTGATAAAGGCCAGTCGCACATCAGTTGTGGGTTCGATTCTCACAGCCTTGTCCGACGCGATGGGCTGTCGCCCGTCCTGCAGGTTTTCCTTTTTCTAAAGCTATATTACTATAACATCCAATCAAAAATATCAAAAATAAAAGATTTATCCTTAAACAATACTAACTTATGTCCAACATAATCCATTCCAATCTTTAGGCTTATATAAAATACTTCGGTCCAAGCTCATAGTATAAAGAAAATGATCACGTGAATTCCATCATTTATCCCCCATATATCATAAGATATATCCTGTTGGTAAAATTACAAACATGTGAATACCTTAATCATGTATTCTCTTGAAGAATGAATATCCATTGAACCTTAGTGAAAACATGAATGCAGTTAAAAGTTAACACTTTCCACATACCAAAATCCTCAAAATTCTATATCCTCAAACCATGATATCACTTAGTCCTTATATCAATCATGAGCTCATGAATACTATCAAACATATTAGATTCCCTTTATCCCTTCATTATGTGCATGTCATCTGTTTTCCAAAAATATTTCAATCACTTTTCATGGTAACCGATGCCATAAAATTATTGAAAACCATAACAGACCAAAACATAAATATTTCAATATTCCATGATACTATATACAACATTATTCTGGAATAAACACTTAATCATTCCACCACATCGTTGTCATATTCAACATCGCCAATGGTGATCGCATGTGACTTCCCTTTGTCCTTTGCCTTAAGTGGTTTCTCATGTCGATCATCACTAACCCTTGGATTATGGCATTTATTATCATAATGCCCCATTTCCTTGCACTTGAAGCATTGAAGTATAGTAGGTTCATTCTGTGTATCCCTTCCTTTATTTTGCATCATTAGGCATCTTCTTCCCATCATTGCGGCATTCAAATCCCCGATGACCTTCCTTTCCTCATTTGAAACATTTACTTGTCCCTTTAAGACAGTCTCCACCATGCTTCTTTCCACACTTTGAGCATAAGGAAACATTCATCTTATTTTCACCATTATTATGAGATTTCTCCTTGAACTCCATCTTTCGTTTCTTGTCAAAACTATGAGATGGATAAATAACACCAACTTCCATTTCTACCTTGATAGCACAAAGCACAATTTCTTCATAGCTACTGAAGTCTGTTATAGCTAATGCCCTTTGAAGACTTGGTTTTAAGCCACTGAAGAATCGATCAACTTTACTTTCAGGTTGGATGATAAAGCCAGTTGCATACGTTTCAAGACTTGTAAAATTCGCTTTGTATATACCAACAGATTCATCATCCTTTTTCTTTAGTTCAAGAAACTCCTTCTCCATCTTTGTTCGAAGAATATGAGGAAAGTACTTATTGAAAAATAAGTTCTTGAAATCGTCCCATTCCATGGACTCAATTTCATATCTTTTCCTCGTATTCATGATAAGATTCCACCATTGATCAGCTTCACCTTCCAAACGATATACTGCAAAGATTACTTTATCATGTTCAGAACATTGACGAACGGAAAATATATTTTCTGTGCTACTGATCCATTGTTCAGCAACAAGTGGATCAGACGACCCACTGAAAGAAGGTGGGCGTTGCCTCATGAAGGACTCAATAGAATATTGTTCTCTTATATGCCCATTTGGAAGTCCAGAATGATTCATAGATTATGTAATTATAGAAATAAGATTTTTCACTCCATCTCCAATAACATTTGTTTATTTAGGAGGACAATCATTGCATTGTCCATTACATTGATCAACATGGTTCCTTCGGGTTCTAGCCATCGTCTAAAACCGAAAAAGAATAGTGTGAGAGGAAAAAATCATGCTAGGGAAAACAAAATAATAAAGGGGGATTACCTTCAATATCTAACATCTTAGGTTTAAATCTATGTTCGTTAGCGTAATTCTAGTACTATAACCTATACGTATACTTAACCTTAGGGATATCCCTAGACATACCTTAGAAATATCTCTAGGGATCTCAATAAAGTTCTCACATCCTAGTTTCCAAAGGTTAACTAAACCTCCCTCTGATACCAACTGTAGATACCTGAAGCTTGACATACAAGGACATTACATTACTTTGGAAGAATACATAACAAAAACACACACACACAAGGATCCTAATAGTTTAGTGTCTTTTGAATGTCGGAATATAATCTTATAATCATGGTGAAAGATCTTCAACATCTCCCATAAGGATCGTATTTTTTTAAAACATAAATCCTTTCTTTATTTCCCGGGGAACATAAAACATAAAAGGGTGAGCTAAAATGCTCAGTAAGGGTAAACAAAATAAATATCAATCACGTCATATTAATAAGAACATAACATTTTGGAAATCTTAACCTACAAAAAGGAGCATAATTTCATAACATGGAATAAATCATAATAGTGAGATGAAATCCCAATAATCATAACTTAAAACATGAAACTTTGTGGAATACACACATAATCATAGATAATCATTTCTTATTAGTCAAGACTCATTTCCAAGACTATCTTAGTGGAAAAAGTCCCTTTCTGAACCGAGTTCACTCCTCATTTCAGTCCTGTTTCACTGAACCGTTATAACCTACCAATCAAGTCATGTCTATCTCATGAGATATAAAATCTTTACCCAATGCATTGGAGGGATATATAGGTCCCACCCATCTCATAATTATACCATTCTTATGTGCTCCACAAAATCATAAACCATACATCATAACATAACCCATGTAATAAAAATGGGAATCTTAAGCATTGTGACATCATAAAACAATTCATATAAGATAAATGAATTCATAAAAATAATTCCATCATAACATAATCAAATCAATGTAATAATAGGGATAGAAACATAACCCTTTATTATCTTAGATGGAAAATAATTTTGATAAAACACATGAACTCCATTCTTGAGGAAAATATCCTTTCTACTTCAAAATCACTTTCCTTTCTTAACATGTCAAACAATTTTAAACTAAAAGAAGTTGATTAAAAATAAACATGAAATATTTTAAAGGATGATTCTTGGAAATAATGTTTTAAAAATCAATTCATGCCGTATAAGTTAAAAAAACATTCTTCTTGTAATTTTGTCAGAAAAGTCAAAAAGTAACTCGTACGAAAAACAACAAAAGATTCCTTTCATATCTTTTACTAAAAACTCACCGAAGTGTAAAATTGGATTTAAACAATTTTAGGTGCATGGAATGAATATTACATATTGAGGAAACATGGATGTGGATGATAAAATACACCCTAGTAATTTTTAAAGTATAAACAATCTCGGATAAAAATGAGATTGTGATATTTCCCTTACCTTAGGTCTGATTTGCTTCATAAATGTCCAAACCACCTGTATAGTGATTTAAATAATGTAATTGAATTATTACAGGATCATATTAATTGTTATGATATCATATATGGTTCACTTATGACTTTATATTACCCGTTCTTTTGTAAATTTCATGTTAAAGAGTGTTTTGGGTAAAATTGTTTCATTTGTCGTTCGTGTTTTGACATGTAATTATTCATATGATTACGTAGATCATGATTAATTAATTCCAGAATATAAAACATGTTTTATATATAATATATTTTCATAATATACATATATATAATAAATTAGTAAATGGAAAGAAATACACCGTTCATGGAGACGGTAGGTCGTACGTACGCATGACCGTTGTTTTCGTTTCCTTATTGAGTTGAATGGAATTAAGTAGATGACATACATATATATACACATAAATCCAGTATCATTATTATGTCATATATTTCATGATTACTTATTATATATACTTTATAATCATTATTGAATGGTTAAAGTGGAGAATGAATCTCATCGCGTCGTGGAGACGGTAGTCCGTATGTACGCACGAGCAATGATATTGTTCTCATGATCGTGGGAATGTATTGGAGTGTATGTATACTATTTCAGAATCAATATCACTTTACAATAATCATATATATTTATTATTTACACCATTATACTAATCCAAGTAAGGTGGTGGTGGAAAATAGATTTCACCATGACGTGGAGACGGTATTCCGTACGTATGCACGCGCGGTGATTTCGTTTTCCGTAGGATGGATATATGGATAAATAGGGTTGTTTCATACTTATAATAATATATCAGTATATTAGTGATACTGATGTTATTACTTCATTATGAAACAACCTAAGAAGAAGAAGTGGAAGAAGAAATAAAGTTGAAAGAATCGGTAACGGACATTACCTCTTCTTTGAAGTGCTTCTTTGAGACCTCCTTTTAGGGTACTAAAATAGGTCTTTGAAGAAGACAAGAACCTATAGGATGTTTCTAGGGAAGTTTAGAGGAGAAATTGTCATGGGATGGCCGAGCTTGAAGGCTCAAAGTGGTGTGAGGGAGAGGGAGGAGGAGGTGACCTTTTATAAAGGAGGAGAGGGGTACCTTTGGAATAACTAAAACTATTATTTTATTATAAAGTCAAATTCGGTTTTAAATAGCTATAAATTGATTAATTAGAAGATAAGGTGGGGATGGGTAGAAAGTATCTCATCCAATAGAATTTATACAGGTTTAGGTTCCTATTTTAACCTTGTCATTTAGATTTAACATTAAGTTAAATAATTATAGTTTTATCGTGTCTTCTTCTTTTCTTATACTATAAGTTTAATAAACAAACTATTTGAAGCCAAAAGAACCCCATGTTGTTTATAATTAATATATATAACCTTATCTAAGTCATTTGGCTGAACCTTAGATTTTTAGGAATAAAATAACAATTAATAATATAATATTTGTTTTAAAAACTATTTTATGTCAATTTTGACACTATTTAGTAATTGATTTTTGTGAAAATTATAACAGAATTATTAGTTTGAAAAAAGTTAATTAAATAAAAAATAACATGTCATATTAACCCATAAAATTAGTTTAATTCATTATAAGTCTTAAATTACATTTATTTGGGTATTTATAACATCAATTATGTCAATATTTCATTAATAAGACAATTACTACATCATCTTTGTGTCATAATAAATGATAATTATTTAATCCCTAAAAATTCTAAATAAATTCCTATTATGTATATAATTGTATTATATTTCTTGAGACTATTCATGTTTGATGTTTCATGAAGCGTATCACTAAATTAAAATTATTATACTTATAAGATTTAAGAAAGTGACATGTTGTCACATTCTTTGGTTTTAATAATAATTAAATTATTTTCATGGGCAAAACTCCATTAAATGAATCTAATCCTACCCTTAGGTGATATGGGTCGACTTTTAGTCATCCAATAGGATTTTGACATGTTTTAGTGTAATTTTATAATATTATATTTACCCTTAATTACCCGATTTACCATTAACTATGGTAAATAAAATTTACCGTAGTTACTATTCATAATTTCCAAAAATAAAAAGTATCTTATTAACATAATTTGGATCCAATGATTCCAAATATGGAATCCATTTTTCCAAATTAAATACATAAAATTTTCATAAATTAAATTAAAATTAATCCTGTTGTCGAAAGAAAACGGGTTTTTCTTTAAAACATTGCAAAAGATTGAATTGATTTATCCTACGAATTCAATGTAGAATCAATGCTAATGACATACAATATATTAAATGGTAAAAATATATTCTATTTATACTTTAAAACCATTCAATATTATAATTTAACCATATAAATTATTGTGATGAAAAAAGTTGTTATTAATTAAAATATAGCATGTTTTTACTATTCATCAAAATATGAAAGTTACCAGAATAATATGAAAAATTTATCCAAAGTAAATATTTATTTTATGATTCCAAAGAAGAATTTTATTTTTTCAAAATTGAACTTATAAACATTTAAAAAACTATATTTAAAGTGGGTGCGCCATCAAAAGGCGGCGAAACTGCATTTTTTGAAAAATACTTATTTTTCCCGAAAAAATTATTTTGTTCTTATACCATGTTTTAGAAAATGTGAAAGCCGAATAATAATGTTATAAGATTAAAAATTTAGTTAATACTATTCATAACAGATAGTTCATAATAATATTATAATAATATATCGTTGTTTAGTAAAACCCGGTATTACGTACAACACACGCTATCGAGGAAGGTCGCGATTGCGTGTAATGCAAGCCAAGTCAGGGTTGCGTGCTGTGCAAGAATCCTTTGTTTTTTCGTATAACATAATCCAACCATATTTCATTTATAAATTGAATATATATATATATATTTACACAATGTTGTGTAGAATCACTATTATCAAAATTGTGTGTAACATGATCCAAGAATAGTGTTGTGTATACTACAAGCTAATACACTGTTGCGTATAGCGCAAGGTAATCTTGGTGTAGCATACAACACAATACATTAATGAAATTAAAATAATATTTTTCCTAAAATCTATGGGTGTTATAATAAATACAATGAAAAAATACCTTTCTTAATAAAAAAATACATAACAGAAGAAGATGTTACATTCTCCGGAAGACACATTTATTTAATTCCATCACCACCACTAAAATTATTACTATATAATTTTTATATATTACCCTTGATATTATCAATATAAAATGATTTTATAATCATAAGGTTAAAACCTACACCAACACACAATTATCAAAAATGTTACATGCAATCATCATCCATGTGTACGATGGAATGTTGCATAGTGAACTGATGTTGTTCATTCATCAATTATCACCAATCATGGTATAGAAAAATTATGGAATTATATTTTATATACTATATAATTTATTTATTTATTCTTATTGAATTATTTTTTAAAACATACCTTCATGACATCCATTTTTAGGGAATACAGTAACATCAATTGTGGATGTGTGGACTACCACCTCCTCAAAGAGATGCGGTTTGTTCATGCAAAAAAAGGGATGTTTTACGGATTAGTTTAATAAAGATATTGGATATATAAGAAATAAATACAATAGTTTAATTTTAATATATAACTATATATCATTTTCTTGGAATTCTTTTAAAACTACAAGAAAATATAATCATTGTTCATCCGTACGAAAGTCCTACCATCTCAATGAATGGTGTACTTAATTTCCCATCTACAAATTTTATGGAATAAGATAAATACATAAAAAACGAAATTATAAACTATTAAAACAATTATTTACACAAGGTATATGATGAAATAAATATCTAATTAATAAGAATAACATATCCCAAGTCATAATATACTCAAAAAACAAGGTAATTAACACTCGAAATGATAAAAATGATGAATTATTAATAATGAATTTCTTATAATATGTTTTAGATGGAATACATATGATATAATAAATGTTTATATTTTTCATATATAGGTTAGTATTATATTATCAATGATTATAAATGAGATCAAATGGAATTGAATCAAAAGGCATTGTAGGGTAATTAATTTTCGTCTCACTTTTTATATTTGTGAGAAGAATGTCATATTCATCCCATAATTCATTTGTATGGTGTGTGTTATCAAATTTATTTATATTACATCATCAATCATATTATATTATTTTTTTTAAAATATTTTATTTTTTATTATTACTCTTTTTCTTTCTAATTCAGATGTTACCATAGATGTAAGAATATTTCTAGTATCACATTTATTTTAGAGTGATTTATTCCATATTCACCACTCGTAAATTTTTGTTTGGTAGATATACTAACCAATGAAATTTGATATCAGGAATCACATTATTCTCATGATATTTTATGTCTCATTTAATTCTATTTCTTCATGGGTTATACGATTCAAAAATTTCAATGTTGGGTGGGATGCTATTGAATGTTTAATAATTATTTTCCAAAAGAATGTTATTAATGCATTTTTAATTATATTAATATTATTAAATGGACAGAAATTATTCTTAATCCAATTTTTATACATCATATTGATACATATTTATTCATTATATATATGGATTATGATTATTTTACCAAACGATGGTATTTTTATTAACTAATTTTATTATATTGAGTAGTCCACTTGAAATATTCAGTAGACATTAAATTTAACCTAATTTTCTATTTCGTTATCATGAATGTGTTCATTATCTAATATTTATTCCATTTTTAAATATTTTTTCTCTATGATATTTATTTGATTATTAGAAGTAATAATGATAAATATGTATTCTTTAGTCAATATAAACATTTTATATAAAAAATTTTTCATTAAATAAATAAATAATTTAACATGTGAGGGCTAGTTTGGAAATTAATATAATTTTTTGGCCTAAAAATTGTATAGCTCGTTGATTAATCAATATTCTCTCATGATAAAAACATGTTCGCCAAATAAAATTTCATTCTACCTAGAGTATTAAATCATCATGTGAAATATATCATAGAATAGGTTTTCCTATACCTCTAAAAAGATATACATTTTTGAGATTTTCTTTAATTAAATATTATGTTATTATTATCAAGAAGATTTCAAGTAAGTCCACATATAATGATAAATTTTTTATTTATCATATTATTTTATAGGAATGTGTGTTCAGTTATTTACATTTCTCTGTTGATTATTATTATCAATTTTGTTATACATTACGCTAACTGAGAACTTGATCTCACCCTTGTTTTGTATCATTTATCCATTATATGAAGATGAATTCATTTAAATGTTTTAGAGAATTATGGAATTTTTATTTTGTTATATAATATTTTTAATTTAATATTTCTAATAATGTATGGGAATCAAGAATGAATTTTTTTTTTCAATGCATATAATCATTTAAGTCCTTTGGGGTGTAATTTTGTTGTATCAATTCCAATCAAATATGGTAACTCATTGTCTCTAGGAATTAGGTGTTGGGGATATGAGAGCTATGGTTTTCTACATACGATTAGTTTTTACACACGATGATTTTTGGTTTAGTAAATATTGTAAACCCATAGGAATTGTGTTAACAATGAACATGAAGGATAATGAGTCTACTATTAGAAAGAAAATAGAATGATTAAATGATTGAAGGATTCCACGATTTTGACTAATATGTTATCCTAAAATATGATTATGAATATATACCATAACCGACTCTAAGACTCACTAAATAAGAGAAGTATATTGTTCTATAGGATCGCATCTGATGGATTAAATACAGAATTGAAGGATTGATCAACTTTATATAAGGAATGTGGAAAGAGACACATCTGATTATGTCTCAAAAGAGTAGGAAATGTTTTCATGTTTTGATGAAAATTGTATAAATCAATTAATTACAGCTGATAATTTATGAGTACAATAGAAGGAAATAAATTTCATCCCATGGTTCCATTTATAATTCAATCTCTAAAATAATGGGAACCTAAAAATAATGTTAATCAATTACCTCTTATAAAGGATAACCACTAGAATAAGGAAAGACTTATGTTATAATTCAAAGGTTTGATTCTTTATGAATTGATATTCATGAATTAAATTGTATATATATTTTAAGAACTGGTATTTTATTTACAGTATCGAAGAATCATCTATAGATTATTTTAATTTTATAGGCATATATGTCATCATTAATATTGGGGTTATGGAAACTATAATTAGTTTAGGATTTTAAGGTGGGTCATAAGATCAAGGTCTTTGACACATATTATGGATTGTTCGGTGGTAATAATATAAAATGATTAGGTATATTTTTTATAATTCATTTATTCACCACTATAAAATTAAACTATTACCACATTTTGGAATTAGGGTATAGCATATTAATCTATTGGTATAGTTTATACCCACATTTCAAAGATATGTGAGAGCTTATTCCATATGTATAGAACTACAAAATAGCCATAGTTTAAAAATTCTATATGTATGGTCATGAACATTGGGAATATATTTACGGACACCATGTCGAAAACCCTATACCCAAGGTTCTGAAACTGTTGGTATTGGACATAAATAAATGTCATCTACCAAATTCCAAACATGATAAAACATTATAAAATTGGTGTGGCTAACTAATTCACCACTAATCATTATCAATTTTTAAATATATAAATATATAATAATATATATTTTTCTAAATCGTAACTATATGTGGAAATATTGGCAATAGTTTTTCATATTGAAATTGTTTTGTTCCCCAAGGAAATATTTTCTTACACATGTATGGAAAACAAATACCAACTATTTAGAAAACCAATTTGTATATATCATCCACATACCCAAAATTTCTAGAGAACTATTGGTATGTTTTGAACAAATCCAAATACCCATATTTATCAGAATGTCATGGGGATAATTTTGACCTATACCCATGGGTTTTTTTAGAACCATCTGTATATGTATAAATCCAAACCCTATACTTACCATTTTGAAAAATCGTGGGTATAGTTATGACATATACACATGGTGTCTCTATTATTGGGGAATGGAATAAAAGTAGAAATTTTTCTAAAATAGTGGGTCAAATAAAAAAACATATTTCTTAAGGGAATTGGAGATCATTATCTATTAATTGAATACTTATTCTTGTAAAATACATTGTAGTTTTCCAAATGGTTAACTCATTATTGGTCTAAAAATATCTTCTTATCTACTGACAAAAGTTATTTCTTGGAAAAAAAATTGGAGTGGAATCACTCTTCAAGGATAGCTACTTATTGTTCCTTGGATTAGTTTTTTAGACCCTTGATAATGGTCATGTTGGAATTAAAAATATAATATTATTTAATGATTTTTCACAGGTTTTTGTCAATTGGAATCTTCTGAATAATAAATCGATGCATTTTAATTTCCTTAGAGGTATATTTCTTGTGAAACTAAAAATGGAAAACCTATTAATATGGACTCCTCAATTATTATGTCCATCAAATAATACTTCACCAATAATATGTATCAATCCATATGGATGGTTAATAGTGATTCATCATGAAATTTCTTGATTGATAATTTTGTTTTATCTTCTCTTAACTCTATAGTTGATCCTTAACAATCATATGTTGATAGTAATATTTCAATAAAAAAATTCCTGAAATATTTTTATTTTTATCTTCATATTGAGATTAATAGTTTAATTAACAATTCATTCATTACTAATAATGATGATTTTTAAATTTGGGAAGCTAATAATAATGTCATGTTAGACTCTAGGATTGTATAAAAACATTATTTTGATGGAAATAATCATGATTTATATTTAATGAAAATGTTTGATCAAAATTAAAATAATCTTACAAGATTTAATATTATTTAGTGAATTACACATAACCAAATACCAATTGAATCTTGTCACTAAACTATTGGTGTTAAACATTAATACAAATGTTGTTTACGCATTAAAAATAGAGAAGATACTGATCAAAAATTAATATCTTGTGTTACTAATTTAGCTTTATGGAATTAAATTTATGATCTTATTTAATTCATATAGCTATATTTGGATTCGATTCAGCCTCATAATCATTGCTACACTAATCCTTGATCTTTTCCAAATATTAATCATTTTTTCATCATTGTTGTGGATAAATTGATGCTCTTGATATTGTATGATTAAAATGATTTTAAACATAATAATAAATCATTAAATAATCATGAAACTAAAGTTAGTATACAAGATGCTATCAAAATGTATAATGTGGTACAACATGGCTTCTTCAAGAAATCTATTAGGGAAAACACTATTCATCGCCTACTAGGAGTTGAATTAAAATACACCCAACCTAGGGAAACTTCTCATTTATTTTGGAAATACCCACCATGTGGTTAGATTAATATAAATGTGAATTGTGACATAAAGGAAAAAATGGGTCCCTCGATTTTTGTAGTGGTTTACATGGACCATAATGATAATATTTTTTAATTTTTTTATAGTAACTATTGTGTTGCATCATCTTTTGAATCAGAAATTTATTGTTTTATCATTGTAGTTTTATTTTAAGGAAAAATGATGGAACAACATATTAATATAAAGTTATTCATACACCATTTATCATGTGGTCCAAAACGAAGTAAAAAATCATTCATGCCCTCTTACAACATAATGTCTGGGATATCTCTACTTCCATTTTCAAATTATTCATATAATCAACAATGTTTATTGAGAACCGAAATCGATGGCTGATGGGCTTACAAAAAAATTAGTCAAAAAGGAATCACTTGGTTGTATGAACTTCATAAATTATTAAATCTTTTTTATTTAAAATTTTATAATAAAATATTATAATTTTTAATTTCTTGTAACATCATTTGATTATACCAAATAAATAATTTCAATTTAATTTTAATTCTTTAATAGACGATGTTACAAGAAAATACATAGTTTATTTTTCATAATACAATTTTAAAAGTTCAAGTTGCATTGAACACAATATTTATTCTATTTGATAATTTGTGTTACAGACAAGGCTAAGTCTTGCTGAACAATAATATTTAATTTGGTTGTATTACCACTGTGTATTAGTGAATCTATTGTAAATATAATATTTTAATATTTTATATTTATTTTATGATAAAATAATATTAGTTTTTAAAATAGTAATGTCAAAATTTATTGTCGGAGAAGTTTTTTTATTTATATGAGAAGCTTAATTTTTATGCATAGTGAATAATATTGCACTTATGTAAATACTAAGATTTAATATAAATAATTATTAATGATGAAATATATTTCAAACATAGTATAATGTCATAATAGATCAATTATATAGCTATTAATAAAAAATTATGACAGTTGATTAATTTTTATATTAAATTTAGATATAATAACTGAAAGAACTATTGAGAATTTTCACTTTAAAACCTTTTTTCTCACCACTTATATAGGATTAGAACTAATATTAATATTTCAACATCTTTGATAATAATTTTAAATGAGAAGATATAAAAAATTGTAATAATTATGAAATTTTTAGCCTTATATGTTAAAAATAGTTTTTCACAACAATTATTATTGAAGGTGAATAAAATTAATTATACTAATTAAGGTAAAATTAATCTAAACAAGAGAATAAATAGTAATCATGTGTATAAAATGAAATATTCCCTAATGAAAAGGCTATTGCATGTAATTATATATACCATATACAATTTTTTACTTTTATGTGTTATTTGGAAGCTTATTCATGAAATATCCATATATAATAAGTTAAGTAATGAGAAAAGACAAAAAAATTACATCCTAACCAATAACATTTATAAAATATTAAGATATGGAAAAAACATATCTTCATTCATCCATATAATATTTTAATTTAAATGAGTTATTTTTATAATAATTATTTAATATTAATTTATTGATATTATTCTGTTACATGAATTTCTTAAGAAACTCCAACATAGTGATTGTTTAATTAATAAATTAATAAAATAAATCATATAACCAATATTAAAAGTAACATAAATTGTGTGAAATATTTTATTGAATTATTTAATAGAATAATATATCATTTAAGACGTATTTTAACATAAAAACTATGAATAAAAATATTTTTTTGATTTTATTTAATTAAAAATAAATAAATAATGTAAAAAATGACATTAAAATTATTTTACAATAAATGATATTTTATTAAATAAATTAATAGTAATAAGTATCCTATATTTTTAAAGTTATTTTTATGTGTTAATTAATATTAAATATTCTATTCTAATTTATAAATTTATCTTTTATAACTAAAAATTTTACCCATGGATATTAAAAAATGTCAATATGGTCCGGTTTTATGTATTGTTAGGCGCGTTACATGAGGTTGTTTTAAAAATTAATTTCAAAAACACATGATATTTATATTTGAAAAATTATATATAATATTTATATTTTATTTAATATATATATATTTAAAAATAATGATTTAATTTATTCTTAATGATTATTTTTATGAGGTTATAAATATAGTTACTTTTATAAAAAGAAATATGTAAGGATTTCAAAAACATAGATGTTACGATAAAAATGTTATAAATGCACTTATTATACAGTTATTATGATTTGGATCAGAAAAATATTAAATTTACTCAATTAACTATCTATTTTTTAATCCCATTTGGAAATTGAGACCTCACAATTATGATACCAATTGGTGATTACAAGAATTAAACAACCCCCTCATTATAAAAATGAATTCACTCTTCCCACTACTCACACCTATCAAGAAACGTTGGGTCATCATAAATGTGTATAAATATTCTAAAAAATTACCTAAAATCGTACTTGAATAGTCCATTTTATGATAAATCCAACCAATAATTCCTTTGGTGCAAACCAAAATGAGTTACCTGAAAAAAGGTAATATTCATTAACATCCATTTTTGATTTATTTTTTTCCACCAATTAATTTATTATTATTCCATGATTCCATAATAATATCATAATGCTAAATATAATTTATTTTATTAAGGTTTCATCCTCAACTTACACAAATATATATCTAATATGTAATGAATATACTATTTATGTGTAGGGCGAACAACTGCCTCCAGAAATAATGATTGTTAGTTCTTCCTCTACCAGCTATCATGGTGGTAATTATAATAGAAGTTATATTTATATATTATATATTTGATACTTATTATTAAGTTATTCTTATTTTGTATATATATAAAACATAATTTTAGGCATTTAATTTTCTTAAATATGATGAGCTCATTTTTTGAAGTGTGGACTACTTCCCCCTTCAAAGCGATGTGATACATTCACACATTACATATAATGTACTAAGGATGGGTTTAACAAAATATATGTTAAATACATGATTTATATATGATATTTATGGAATATTTACATTTATTTGTATATAATATATCATTTTCTTTATTACCCTTCCACACACTGAAAAAGTGATAACATTGTTCGTGAATGTGTGGACTAGCTCTTCGTCGATGTGATGTGTTTCTTTTTTTAAATCACAATAATTATATATATATGTATATGTATATATGATTAAATATAATTTTATTTATTATAAGAATATAATTCAATAAATATATAAAGTTACTTACACTCTTTCCATAAGGACTATTGAAAAATGTGAATGTTACTCATGTGTACATACGACCTACTATATCAATGATTGTAACATTAATTAATACTTCTTAACCATATTTCAGATTTTTTTTTAAAATTTTAATATAATTATGAATATTATAATAATATAATAACTATTATTCTTTATGTGTTTATGTAATTATCTAATTGACCATAGTTAACCTATAGATGTAATTTTTGTAACATAAGACGAATATGGTCAAAAAATTCAAATTAAACATTATTGATTGTGAAATTGAATATAACTGTTTTATAAGTAAAATTAAATTAATATCACACATTTAAGATTTTATGATACAATAGATAGTTAAAATAATATTATTATTCAAGAATTTAGTGAAAAATAATGAAAATTCAGGTTCGAGATAAAGGATAGTCATCCCACTTTTTATATCTGTGAGATGAATATCCTAATATACAATTACTTCTTTTATATGGTTTATCTATTGATTCTTTTTTGTATATTTTATCATGAATTAATTTATATTATTATTATTTAAATGTATCATTTAATGATTATTATTTCATGTGTTTAATTTTTTGAGTATAATAAATAAATAATTGAGTTTAGTCACAAGTTTTCTTCTTTGATATATTTGATATTTTATACAACTATCTTATTTAATAAGGTGTATACATATATCCTATAACTTGTTATATAATTAGTTAAATTATTCTCATTATATTATGTGTTTAAATTATTTCAATTCCATTCATAGGGTTAATGGTTCTAATGTTTTAATGTGGTATTAGATGCTTTGGAAGTTTTAATTGATTTTTTAATGAAGAATAACTTATATTATATTTCTTTTCCATTAAAAAAAAATTATATGACAAATTCTCTGTAAAAAATTAATCAATCACTTCTAATATTTCTCCATGACCATCTCCCAGTATCGGTACCATCTTTACAATCATTGGTGAAAGAAATTTTTTAGAAATTTTTTTAAAAAAAAACCTACTTCATTTTATTTTTAGTTGGAGAAGATGTTTTATTATATAAACCAAATTTTCTAAATATGATCTCATAAATTTTTTTAATCATTCAAAAAATATTAATTAATTTAATTTTTCCCTTTATTTCTCTCACACATTTCTTCAAGGGAATATTCTTATCACATTGTGAATGATGAATTTTTATTACTATTTACCAAGATAAAAGAATGTTATTTTTTCCTCGTACAACATGTATATATTTAAAATATGTGAATTCATCAAAGTATGATTTATTTTTATTAAATGATTCTATATCAAGAAAAAAATTTCAAAACTATATTTAAGGAAAAATATTTTTAAAATGTGTTTTTATATTAAAAGGATATATTCCCCATGAATTGTGTAATGAACATTAAATGGTATTTACATTTATCAACATCAACAACACTTGTTGTTGTATATACTACACTAGGGATATCTTTTTTTGGAACTATCATCAATCATTATTTATTTCTATTATATTTTTCTAAATGATTTTTTTGGTTATCCCATTTCATTTCAATAAGTTAATCATCTTATGAATTGATTTTTATTAAACCCATTTTGTTTCCACGGGTTAATTATGTGTGATGATTTTACAATGGTATGTGGAAAACTAATGGGTGGTTATGTTATAAACCAATAATAGGTGGTTAGATGATATGACAATTTTTTTGGCCTATGATATCCCTTGAATTAATTAGGTATGGATGTCGGTTGTATTATTATTCCATTTATAAGAGTTCCATGTATGGGAGTTGACTGTATGGTTTTTCAATTTATAATTGTGAAACATATAATGATGTACAATGGTAACATTATGTGTTTCTTAATGATTTCTATATGTTTATAATGTTTTTAATGTGTAATATTGATATCACATGGCTCAAGATTATTGATTCTGATTACATTGTCCATTTCCATGTTTTCATATTTAATGGTCTAGGTATTTGATGGTTATGAGTTCTTTTATGATTATCTCGTACACATTTATTATATTGTCATTCCTTATAAACATTATACATATTTATGAAATTTAATTATTAATTCTAATGATTACCATTATTGAACATTTGAACTCACCCTTATTGTGTTTCATTTCCATAGGTTTTCAAAACAAAGTATTGAATAATTTACGTATATAAAGGATATCACTGATGATTTTGATAACCTATTGTGAAAAAATATAATATGGATTAAATGTAAGAAATTTAGTTTTTATGACTTATTATTTCTATTGATATGTTTTCTTTATTTTGGTGTTTTTTTAATTCTCTAAAATTATAAACCTAAAAGCCACCCTAGTCTGTATGTTATACATGTTCTGATTTTGTTATTGTATGGTTTTGATTTAAATGTTCAGTTAGATTATCAGCATCAAATTCTAAATGTAATATTATGGATTTCACTATAGGATCCTGGATTCTGGATTATGGTCCATTATAGTTGGTATCAATTTTCAGGTTATATAAAATTGGATATAATGATGTTTTCATATGAGGTCATACTATGAGTTATAGACACAAAAAAGGTCCATAATCATAATATTGGTGATATTTTCATGGTATAATACAACTCAATTATGATTTATTAGATGATATATTAATGTGGTTTTTTGTTTTTCTTTATTTAGATGAGGTATTCTTAACCACTAGGTTGAAAATGTATTTTTTTTAGTGACGGTTTAATTTCTATGATTATTGTGAAAAAGGGTTACATGAGGGATGTGTGAAAACAAATTATATCGACGAGGATCACATGGTTGAACCAATAACCAAATATTGATAAGGTTGTATCACCAACCACTGGCCTATATAATTTCCAATTTAGAATTACCTTTTTTATGTTATAATTATGTCTATTTGGAAATCACATGGTATTTTATCCAAGGATTAATGGTTTGTTTATCTTGCATGAATTTATGATCCAATCGTACTAATATATTGGTTTCAAACCTAGTTAAAAAGTTTTTGAGGATTCTTATGCATTTTTATTTATGAAATAATTTAGTTTCATCCTTATCATTAAAAATTGAATTTTTATAATTGGTGTATTATTTGAATGATGGCTTATTTTTTGAATAATATTTCCATGAGATAATAATTTTTGTTTTGTTTAATTTATAAAGACGTGTTTAATTTCATGAAAATAAATTTTATTGATATGTAGTCTTTAATTATTTATTTTAGTACTTTATTAATTAAAAAATCATCTTTAATTCACATTGTTTAGAGAAAAAAAGATGACATTTTGGTAGAAATTTATTAATGGATGAAATTTGTAAAGACCCGTAAAAAGCAAGGAAATTTTCTTCTTAATTTTCTATGGGATTTTATAAGAACGCTGTTTCTGACGACACCTGATTCCAAGGCCCGGTGTGACTGAAATCAATTTCTGAAGTTAAGCTTGGGTACGTTCAGTGAACGAACGAGCGGGAATTTCTAACTTTGAAACTGGTGCTCAGAATCAAATTCTGAGGGCACCGATGGAACCACAGCACCGGTATTTTCTTAGTAATGCCTATTCCGGAGTTGCGTTTTCACAGGAGAAGTTGTAAAAATTTGTGGCTTAATTGAGGAATGAATAAAATTTTGAGACCATTGTATTTCTTAAGTCTAAGGTAGTTTTATCATACATGGGGAAGTTGGGGTGGCACCTAACTACCCATGTGAGGATAAATGAGAGGATAATGTGTGGTGGGGCCCACACAAGCCCCCACCTTTTCAAAATCCCCATAACTCCCTAACTCCTCTAAACCCCCCTCTTATGTTGTGCAACTCTTCCTCTCCCCTCTCTCCCTCTTAAATTCTTGCCAACCTATCACTTAATTAATTAGACAACTCATTGATTAATTGATTTAGTTAATTAGGTTTTGAATTTTTGATAGTTTGAATGCATGGAAAAATAATAAAATAAGGAGAGGCCTTATTTTATTTTGGGAGTTTGGTTGTGTCAAAGAATTTTGAAGAGAGCTCTTCCCTCTTTTGAAGAACTTCATAATCAACGAAGAACAACGCCTCTTCAACGAAGAACGATGAAGCACCCATTATCCTCTTATTCATGCGACAAGAGAGGAGACACCGATTCTTCTTTGGGTGCACTTCTACAATGACGGAAGCGATGAATGTCAACAACCTTCTTTGACTTCCTCCCTCGGATCCTACTGACGTGTAGTGTCTTCCACGGCCGACGTAGCTATGGATTGGGAGTGTGTGACGAATGCGGTGAAAGACGAACTTCATCGTCTTCTTTCTGCAACACAATCAACAAACGACGAATTTCGTTCGACGAATCAAAATTAGGGGTTTGTTTCGTTTTTCTCTTGAGTCTATCTTTGACGTTCTACGAGTAATGAGAACCCCTTGTTATCGTTTAATGGGAGGAGGCCGGACCACACGAACACGGTCGAACCTCCTACCTTTTTATTCTTTCTTGTCGTTGCGGATCTAAAGAGAGTGACACAGTGTCGTCGCACCGCATGGGAAAGAACGGAAAGGATGTGTGACATCATCACGCCACGCGGGATCGAGCGGCAAGAAAGCATGACGTCGTCACACCGTGCATTCAAAATTTTTAAACACTCATCCGTGTGTATTTGATTGCAAGGTGGTCGTATAATTTATTTTGGCTAAATTATACCCTCGTCAATGATTAAAATCATGTGTTATTATTTTCCAATTGATAACACATAATGTAGAGGGCGCGGGCCGAACAAACACAGCCCGACAACCCTCCGCAGCTTGTTTATCGATGTGTGGATCGACAGACGATGACGAAGCAGGCCACTATGTAATTTGAATCCCTTCCCAGTGAAGGTCAGGTCTGAGGAGGACTGTAGGCGAAGACGACAGGAGAAATGGACCACCGGAGCACGTCCGGTGGTCCTCGGAAGGCGGCGGCGGCGCTCCGCCGGAAGACCGGCGGCGGCCGTCGCCGCCGGCTTTAATTAGCGGCGAGGGCGGGCCGCGCACACCCCCGCCCGTGACTTCCGCTCGGCTGCGCTGGCCGAGCCAGACCGAGCAGGCCGGGCCTGGCCACGCCGGCTGGGCGGGGCTGGGCCCAGCCAGGTCGGACCCGGGCTGGGATGGGTCGACCCGATTCTGGCCGACCCAGGGGGGGTCGGGCCGGGTCGGTCCGGGCCCAGACCCCCCGTTTCGGACCTTCTTTGGTCCTTTTCCCATATCTTGAGCTGTAGACCTCCGATCGATCCACCATCAGTGGATATTCAATCCTTGGATCGAGACGGTCGTTTCGGTATATCACACAAATGGTTTCAGAATACTTTGGGTTCGGCCGGGTTGGTTCGGATACGAAACCAACCGGGCCCTCGGAGCGGAAACGCTCGTAACATGAGCTCCGGACGTCTGATTGACATGCCGTAGACTTTGTTGGATGCCTCTTAGTGAGACGGATCTTTTGGATTACTCTGCACGAGGTTTGGATGCCTTCGGAGTGTGGTCGGGTTGGTTCGCTCACGAAACCAACCGGGCCCCTGGAACGAAAAAGCCAATAACTCACAGATTGGGCGTCCGATTAATGCACCGTCTGTCTCGTTGAATTCCTCTTGATGAGACCGAACTTTTGGAATACTTCTCCTGAGTTTTGGTTTCTGTTGGATAGTGTCTGGGTTGGATTGTACCCAAAATCCAACCGGGCCCCTGGAACGGAAAAGCTGATATCTTTCTGACCGGACGTCCGTTTGACGAACCGTCAGCGGCATTGGTGATCACGTTGAGAAACGTTCCCTATGATTATACCCTATGAGTGTTCTAGGTATAGTTGAGTTACGGTCAGATTGGTTCGCACACGAAACCAACCGGGCCCTGGGGACGAAAAGGCTACTAACTCACAGACCGGGCGTCTGATTGACGAGCCGACTGTTGCGTTGAGACCCCTATGATGAGGTGGTCCTTTGAGATACTTCATCGTGGGAATTTGTGATACTTGGAGTATCCACCTGTAGCTCGTGGAACGGACCCTCTCAGAGATGAGTGTACAGAGTACAGAGACCGTGTAGACGGCTGAAACCTGACGACCGCTTGACCGACTCGACTTGAAGTGAGTCGACTAGCCCAGTGGACGGAGCGCCCGATATTTGGTGATAGACCCACGGAGGACGGAGCACTCGGTAGTTGGCCGCAGACCCGTGGTACTCGATAGGGGGAGTACCTCTGTAGGCTATTAGGGGGAGGGCCCGGTATTTGGCGACAGACCCTCAGCGGACGGAGCGCCCGGTAGTTGGCCGCATACCCGTGGTACTCAACAAGTGGAGTACCTCCGCAGTCTTAGGTTAGTGAGAAGTACCTCAGAGTCGTGACAAGACCACTATACACTTCAGAGACGGAGCTCTTCAGTAGTTACAGTTTCGATAATGAAAATCTTGGTTTGAGCTGAGTCTATGACCTTTTCGTTTACCTCATGATTGAGATGGGTCACTTAATAACATAGGTATATGTATGGGCATATACCTGGGTAGTGGTTATCTGTTGATTTCATGATCTTGGTGTTTTCCTCATGATTGAGATGGGTTACTTGATAACGTAGGTATACACATGAGAATATACATAAATAGAGGTTATCTGTTGATATCTTCATTGTGGATATCCTTGTTGGTTTTAGTGAGACATTGAGGGTCTCGAAGTCCCTACTGAGTATCGTTATACTCACCCCTGCACGGGCTATGCCCGCACCTCGTTGTGTTGGTTACAGACGACGGGCAGTGCTGACGGAGGCCGAGTGTTCGAGGACTGGATGGTACCCGAAGGTGGACTACACGACGAGTCAGTATCTAGAGGTGGAATTCACGGCGAGACGACTTTTGGAGAAGGTTGATGGGAAAAAGAGTTGTGGAGGCTATCTGTACCTACCCTTTAGGTAGGATGCGTGCTGGATGATCCAGGAGCTACGCCATTTGTACCTACCCTTCAGGTAGGATCCGAGGAGGAAGTCCCAGGAGCCGCTTCCGTTCTTTTTGCTGTTTATCTTTTCCTGTTGTACTTTCGTTCAATAGTAGTTGTACTTTCAGTTGGGTTTGTATTCTCGCCCATTTAATTTTCAGCACTATCTTTTTTACTTAGTGTTTTAATTCTTCTTGTACTCTGTGGTGTTTTTTTAACTTGTATAAAGGCAATTTCTTCCCAGATATCAGGATTTTTGCCTTTGGTGCTAGTCTCCATCCCCTGGACTATGGAAGGCAGGCTTGGGGTAGTCACGGCACAAGCCCCGAGGATGAGTCGTGACAAATTGGTATCAGAGGAGTCAGTTCTACCGCAGAACATATAACTCTGATATTTTCTTTCTGTGATGCGATAGTGTTAAGAGTACCGAGTGTGGTTTTTAGTTCAGGGAGTCCAGTGTTGGTGCGGGTAGCCGACGTATGCATACACCAGGACCCTGACAACTAATTTCCGACTTTATGCACGAAAACACTGTTTGCATGTGTGTTTCCATAAGTTTTAAAAATCAGATCAAACCAGGTCAGCTCACCAGGTAAATCGTTTGACCGTGTCACGTTGGTTCTTTCAGGATTCCTCCCCGCAGACGACCAGCTAGAGCCCCAAGTGTTGTACGTACAGACAGCCCACCGAGCGACGAGGCCTCAGTACAAGGCCCTATCACAGTTGAGGCACTAATGGAGGCACCATCGGTACTACTACCCATTGGGCCACCGATTCCACCAGCCCCAGCAACAGAGGGTGCACGTCGCTTGGGCGCACTGCACGAGTTCCAGCAGCAGAGGCCACCCAGGTACCATGGAGGGACGGACCCGCAGGTGGATGAGGATTGGCTGGAGGCTGTGGTGAGAGTTTTCAGGCTAGTGGGGACGCCGACAGACATCATGGTGATCCTTCCTTCCAGCCTTCTTCAGGAAGCAGCAGGCAGATGGTGGAGCCTGATGCTCCAGATGCATAACGAGGCGACACTTCTTTAGGTAGACTTCGAGAGCCTATTCCGGGCAGAGTTTGTACCAGCCACCCTATGAGAGGTGCGTATACATGAGCTACTTCAGCTGTGGCAGGGTATCATGACAATGGTACAGTATTCAGCGAGGTTCACAGACCTCTCATGCTACTCCACAGATATGGTATGTGACCCATTCTTTAGGGCCCGAACCTTCGAGCAGGGGATTAGGCGAGAGATTAGAGATTCTTTTGTTTCTCACAGAATTCTGCTGCAGACATGGGTGTTGGAGAGAACCCTCTTAGTGTAAAGTTTCCTTCCTGAGTAGTCTCCAGCAGCAGGACCCACCACTAGCCAGCTTATGGCAATGTCTTCTGCAGCAGGCAGTAGACAGATGACATAGAAGTCCAAGAGGACCATACCTACCAGTGGCTGACTGCGTGACTCAGGTTCAGTTGTGCGGGGAAGTAGGGGTGGAGTCAGAGCCAGATGTGCCGAGAGTGGACAGTGTTACTCCTACGGCAGAATTGGTCACATGGCATGTGACTGTCTGACCTCCCATAAAGATGACCAGCTGTTAAATGAAGAACCTCCCAGCCAAAGACAGAGGTTCGATCAGGGCATACTGCAAGGAGCAAGCGGCCATATAAGAGGAGATGGTCATGCAGCTGGAGGTGGATGACTCTTCGGGGTGTTGCCACCCCCACCACCAAGATGCCCACCCCGACCGCAGGGGACAGGAAGACAAGGGAGAGCTCAGCTTCTGGCTGCTGAGGCCTATGGTCATGGAGCTTCGGAAGCAGATGGAAAGGAGCAGGACTAGCTTCTGACCTAGAGGCTAATGATCCTGTTGCTTCTAGTTTTTTTGATTTTTGTCTGTAGTTGCTTCGTGTCTTTGTTCTATGAGCTACAATAATAAAAAGACACTTATCTTTGTGCTGTTTTCTTTACTGTCCTTTTGTTTGGTTGATACTGAGTGATTCCGGTTAAAACTGTTGACTTGACCCTCACTTTAGAGATTTCTACTGGAGGAGACCTAGTGACCTCACACTGATGCCGACAGTGTGACTCAACCCTTGGAGGAGAGAGTGACAGTTGGATCTCTTTGTAGTTACGTCGAGGCCTTACGATGTCATCCATGGAATGAATGCATCATTCATGTCAAGATTGACTGTATTAGGCAATGAATGTGGTTCATCCAGGGGATGAGACTGGATTTCTTTTATCGGCAATAAAGAAATCATAGCAGCTCTTGTGAGACTAGAGAATGTCTTGGTCATCCAAGAGCGGATGAGGACAGCACAGGGCCGACAGAAGCCTTATGCTTTAAGGACTTGGAGGCCTCTAGAGTTCGAGGATGACGATCATGTCCTTATACGGGTCTCACCTCGATGAGGATTATGGAGATGTGGCCAAGGCGGAAAGTTATCTTCGAGGTTCAACGGACCTTTCTAGGTCCTCAGCTGGGTAGGCGGGGTGGTTTACCTCTTGACACATTCACCACAGTTGCACCAGGTGCACGACGACTTCCACGTCTCTCAACTGAGGAGATACGTGCCCGACCCTTAGCATATCATCGACCATGAGGAGCTGGACGATGGTGATGGGGTGTCGTTCACGGAGGTTCTAGTGGGGATCAAGGATCGATAGGAGAGGATCCTACGAGGAAGACCGATTCCTCGGGTGCACTTCCTCTGGCAGTGCGGGAACCTCCAGGTGAGCACATGGGAGCGGAAGGCTTAGTTGCGTGCTCTGTACCGCTTTTATTCCTCTAGTTTGTGTTATAGCTTTACGAGGATGTAAATCCCTGAGGTGGGGGTAATGTAAAGACCAGTAAAATTCAAGGAAAATTTTTTCTTAATTTTATTTGGGATTTTACAAGAACGTAGTTTCTGATGGTACCTGATTCTGAGGCCCGGTGTGCCAGGAATCAATTTCGAAAGTTTAGCTCCGGTACGTTCAGTGAACGAACGAGCGGGAATTTCTAACTTTGAAACCAGTGCTCGGAATCAAATTTCAAGGGCACCGATGGAACCGCAACGCTGATATTTGCTTAGGAATGCCTAATTTAGTGTTGCGTTTTCACGGGAGGAGTTGTTAAAATTTGTGGCTTAATTGAGGAATGAATAAAATTGTGAGAAAATTTTGTTTATTAATTCTAATGTAGTTTTATCCTACATGGGGATGTTGGGGTGGAACCTAACTACCCATGTGAGGATAAATGAGAGGATAATGTGTGGTGGGGCCCACACGATCCCCCACCGTTTCAAATTACCCATAACTCCCTAACTATTCTAAACCCCCCTCTTAAGTTGTGTAACTCTTCCTCTCCCCTCTCTCCCTCTTAAATTCTTGCCAACCTATCACTTAATTAATTAGACAACTCATTGTTTAATTGATTTAGTGAATTCTGTTTTGAATTTTTGTAAGTTTGAATGCATGGACAAATAATAAAATAAGGAGAGGCCTTATTTTATTTTTGGAGTTTGGTTGTGTGAGAGAATTTTGAAGAGAGCTCTTTCCTCTTGTGAAGAACTTCATCTTCGACAAAGAACGACACCTCTTCAACGAAGATCGACGATACAACCATTATCCTCTTCTTCATACGACAAGAGAGGAGACACTGATTCTTCTTTTGGTGCACTTTTACAATGACATAAGCGAAGAACGCCAACAACCTTCTTCGACTTCCTCCCTTGGATCCTACTGACGTGTAGTGTCTTCCACGGCCGACCTAGCTCAGGTTTGGGAGTGTGTGACGAATGCGGAGAAAGATGAACTTCATCGTCTTCTTTCCGCAACACCGTCAACGAACGACGAACGTCGATCGACGAATCAAAAGTAGGGGTTTGTTTCGATTTGTTCTTGATTCTATCTTTGACGTTCTACGAGTAATGAGAACCCCTTGTTATCTTTTAATGGGAGGAGGCCGGACCGCACGAACACGGCCGAACCACCCCCATTTTTATTCTTTCTTGTCGTTGCGGATATAAAGAGAGTGACGCGGTGCCGTCGCACCGCATGGGAATGAACGGCAAGGATGTGCAACATCGTCACGCCATGCGGGATTGAGCGGCAAGAATGCGTGATGTCGTCACTCCATGCATTCAAAATTTTTTAACACTCGTGCGTGGGTATTTGATTGCAAGGTGATCGTATAATTTAATTTGGATAAATTATACCATCATCAATGATTAAAATCATGTGTTATTATTTGCCAATTGATAACACCTAATGCGGAGGGCGCGGAACGAAAAATCACAGCCTGAAAACCCTCCGAAGCTTGTTTATCGATGTGTGGATCGACGGACAATGAAGAAGTAGGCCACTATGGAATTTGAATCCCTTCGCAGTGAAGTTCGGGTCCCAGGAGGACCGTTTGTGAAGACTGCAGGAGAAACGGACCACTGGAGCGCGTCCGGTGGTCCGCAGAAGGCGGCGGCGGAGGTCGCCGCCAGCTTCAATTAGCAGTGAGGGCGGGCTGCACACACCCCCGCCCGCGGCTTCTGCTCGGCCGCGCTGGCCAACCCGCGACGGGATGGTCGAGCTGGACCGAGCCGGCCGGGCCGGGTCCTGCTGGGTCGGACCCGGTCTGGGATGGATCGACCCGGTTTGGGCCGACCCAGGGGGGGTCGGGCCGGGTCGGTCCGGGCCCAAACCCCCTGTTTCGGACCTTCTTTGGTCTTTTGTTCATATCTTGAGCTGTAGACCTCCGATCGATGCACTGTCTATGGGGATGCGATCCTTGGATCGAGACGGTAGTTTCGGTATATCGCACACATGGTTTCGGAAAACATTGGGTTTGGCCAGGTTGGTTCGGATACGAAACCAATCAGGCCCTCGGAGTGGAAACGCTCGTAACTTGAGCTCCGGATGTCCGATTGACATGCCGTCGACATTGTTGGATTCCTCTTAATGAGATAGATATTTTGGCTTACTCCGATCGAGGTTTGGATGTCGTCGGAGTGAGGTCGGGTTGGTTCGCTCATGAAACCAACCGGGCCCCTGGAACGAAAAAGCCAATAACTCACAGACCGGGCGTCCGATTAACGCGTCGTCTGTCTCATTGAATTCTTCTTGATGAGACGGAACTATTGGAATACTTCGCCCGAGTTTTGGTTGCTGTTGGATAGTGGCCGGGTTGGATTGTAGCCGAAATCCAACCGGGCCCCTGGAACGGAAAAGCTGATATCATTCAGACCGGACGTCCGTTTGACGAACCGACAGTGGCGTTGGTGATCACGTTGAGAAATGGTCTCTATGAGTATACCCTATGAGTGTTCGGGGTATAGTTGAGTTACAGTCGGATTGGTTCGAACATGAAACCAACCGGGCCCCGGGGATGAAAGGGCTAGTAACTCACAGACCGGGAGTCCGATTGACACGTCGACTGTTGCGTTGAGACCCCTATGATGAGGAGGTCCTTTGAGATACTTCTCTGTGGGACATTTTGATACTTGAAGTATCGACCTGTAGCTCTGGAGCGAACCCTTCCAGAGACGAGCGTACAGAGTACAGAGACCGTGTAGCCGGTTGAAACCTGACGACTGCGTGACCGATGCGATTTTGAGTGAGTCGACTAGCCCAGTGGACGGAGCGCCCGATATTTGGCGATAGACCCACCACAGATGGAGCACCCGGTAGTTGGCCGCAGACTCGCGGTACTCGACAGGAGGTGTACCTCTGTAGGCTATTAGGGGGAGCACTTGGTATTTGGCGACATACCCTCAGCGGATGGAGCTCCCGGTAGTTGGCCGCAGACCCGCAGTACTCGACAGGAGGAGTACCACAGTAGTCTTAGGTTAGTGAGAAGTACTTCGGAGTCGTGACAGGACCACTGTACACATTAAAGATGTAGCTCTTCAGTAGTTACGGTTTCGATAATGAAAATCCTGGTTTGTGCTGAGTCTATGACCTTTTCGTTTACCTCATGATTGGGATGTGTAAGTTGATAACTTAGGTATATGTATGGAAATATACCTGGGTAGTGGTTATCTATTGATTTCATGATCTTGGTGTTTTCCTCTTGATTGAGATGTCTTACGTGATAACATAGGTATATGCATGAGCATATACCTAAATAGAGGTTATCTGTTGAGATATTCTTTGTGGATATCCTTGTTGGTTTTAGTGAGACCTTGAGGGTCTCGGGGTCCCTACTGAGTATCGTTATACTCACCCATTCACGGGCTATGCCCGCACCTCGTTGTGTTCGTTGCAGACGACGGGCAGTACTGACGGAGGCCGAGTGTTCGGGTACTGGACGGTACCCGGAGGTGGACTACATGACGAGTCAGTATCTAGAGGTGGACTTCACGACGAGATGACTTTTTGGGGGATTTTGACGGGTGAGAGCATTGTAGAGGCTATCTGTACCTACCCTTCAGGTAGGATCTGTGGTGGATGATCCAGGAGCTACGCCATCTGTACCTACCCTTCATGTAGGATCTGAGGAGGACGTCGCAGGAGCCGCTTCCGTGCTTTCAGTTGTTTGTCTTTTCCTGTTGTACTTTCATTCAGTAGTAGCTATACATTCAGTTGGGTTTGTATTCTGGCCCATTTACTTTTCAGCACTTTCTTTTTTACATGGTGTTTTACTTCCTCTTGTACTCTGTGGTGTTTTGTTTACTTTTATAAAGGAAATGCATTCCCAGTTATCGGAATTTATGCCTTCGGTGCTAGTCACCAGCCCCTGGCCTATGGAAGGTGGGCTTGGGGTAGTCACGGCACGGGCCCTGAGGACAGGTCGTGACAAAACTATACGTATCGTGTATGTATATATCCTCTTGGACTATATGGTAATAGAAATCATTTACTCTAGGATAAGTTTCTTGAAGAAATGAAAAAAATTAAGATCCTGGTAGCATCAATTTCTATGAATTTATATTCTTTTAGATCATTACATATTTTTGTTCTTAAGTGTAACATCTCGGATCCAGATTCCACTCAGAAGTGTCACATACATGGTTGGCCACATGGCATCAAGTGCATTTCCCCAAATTCTAGAGGCTATCGACTAGTAGCGAGGTTGTAAGTGTGATATTGGGGAAACTATTCTATCAATGGATGTGTGTTACAATGTATAAATAACCAAAATAAATTATCAGAAGCAATAATATAATGCAATAGAATTAAACAATGGAATAAAGATAATAGAAAATATATGATTTCATAGCATTCAAAGGATAATATTTCTTATCACATGTTCTAGGAAAGTCTCTAAAATTAGATATACTATAGTAATACAAGATCCAAGTACCAAATGTACAAAATGGATCAATTGAAACGTTGAAGCATCAATTGCCTCATCTTGGTACCATTATTTAATGCTTCAAAAATAAAATGAAGTACTTGGAAAAATGATCTTTCCCTTTTTGAAACCAAAAACAAAATAATATTTACGGTCCCAAAAACGTTTCCCAAATTGTTTGTGAGATCGATTCCTTGTAGGAAGCTAACCATGATTTGTTCCAAACTATTAGTGAATATATAAATATATAATAGGAAGTGTACATTAGTGAAAGATGTAAGCAATGAATCACTCAAAATTGACCAGTCCTACAAGAACTATTTTTCATTTACATTATTTTCATGTCCAATAATTAATTGAATTACATTGAATTATATAAGTCTCAGGATCTGGCCTACACCCGAACACCCCCGGGTAAAATAAATAACAACATATACCTTATAAGTCTATCAAAAAAATTATGGGATGTCTGAATCCATGCATTTTCATGGGCCTGACCAACGCGTCATAAGTCATTACATTTAAATATTAAATTTATAACTCGATCTTGTCCATACATTCTTCGGTTTTATTTCAAGTATCACTCTAGGAGAAATTCTATATATTACCTACAAAGCCATCATGGTGAACCTCTTTGGAAACCTGATGTCACTCTATGTGCAATTCTACCACCATCCTACAAGCTCGTAACGACAAACCTATTTGGATTCCCAGTATCACTATAGGTGTGGTATAATTCAATATCAACTAAGCATACTATTGGTGGAAATATAAGTAAGACACCTGTATCAATCATGACATGTAATCAAATCCCATAGATTGCATCAATGTAATCCCTCAATAATATATGTTTTAGTCAAAAATATAAGTAATGCCTTCATGAGCCTGACCACTACATCCTTGGCTCGCTCACATATTTAAAAAAATAGCAATAAAAACCTCAAAATGTTGAGATATTCAATTACTCTCATGGGAAATTTTTACATAATTATAAATAAATGTAAATTATATTATTACATGGCTTGACAAGAATAAAACCACATGTGAAATTCACATAATATAAAACACACGTAAATTACACTATTACACGATTTAAAAAATAGTAACTCACATTGGACAATTCATTTTACAATACTATAAATAATATAAACCATTACAAGGCCATATCAAATCATGACTCATGTGGACATGTTCACAATTTTAGAAAAACATTACAAGATAGCTTAAACAAACAGAGGCATAACATGTGGAAAATGGAAAATCAATAATACAAAATCCTCAATAGAATCTATTATAACATGACATAAATTAAATTCTATATAATTAACAAATCAATTTTAATAACCCTTGAAGAAAAAATAAAGTAGGCCTCATAGGCATCCTAATCCAAAATGAAATATATGGCCATCGAAGGGAAACAAAGCCATGGGATGGCCCTTAACCAAGGTAAAAAAACTAATTCATGTTTAAAAACACTCATTTAATTACATAAAAAATTTGGCAATAACAAGGGTTAATTCTAAATCCAATGAATCACCAATAATGGGAACACGTCAATCAAGCATATATAACTAGCTTGACAATTAGCGAAAGGCACGATACCACCTACCTCATACTCAAACAACTCCCATTTTCTAGCATCAGCGTCTAATTCAACCTATAATGAAGTAGATATACATATTAGTTATAAACCCTCAACCTTTATTTATATGTTTGTGATAATAAATATAAAATAATGGCTCAAGATTAATCGATAGCTCACCGATTGTATTCCAATGCATCTGACGGTGATGAATTTGGTGTTTGGATGATCAAATAGGCAGAGAAACACGGTTCAACACTGCTGGGTCATGAAAAATGTGGGCCCTATTTCATGAAAATTAAGAAACATGTATATATCCAATTTTAACAAAAAATGAATGCAACATTGACTTGAGAATACCAAATGTGTATTTTTCTAATTTCTCCCCTTCCACCTCAACATCAAAAATGAGTCATGTTAACCTTATGACATGATTTCAAGACATGTAATGGAATTTACACATCAAGTAACCCCCCGTCTTGTCATGTATGTATTTAGCACTCGACCTATTTTATGTCCATTTCTTATGTACAAACATAAAAAAAGATTCATACCATAACGGAATAACTGGGATCTTACAAACATCCCATCTCAAATAAATTCATAAATGAATTTCCCTTCCAGGGATGGTGATGAAATACATGAGAAAAAACAACCACTATGATCATAAATTTTCCTCCCTCTACCAGGTCTAGTCTTTCACTTGACCATGCGGCCATAATAGTCAAAATAAATGAATATACTAACCACAGAGAACCATTGTGCTATGATCCAAAATTCTAATAGAATTCCCCTCAAAAGATTCATCTACCATTAACTCATCCTCATCAATAAAAAACGACATGGGTTTGAAATGTAATCCCACAACTATGAAACGTGGCTGATTTTGTGGATATCACAATACCTTAGACATAACTGATGCTGATAGGTATTTATCCCTAACCTTCTTAAGATTGTTAAAATGTCTGATGAACCCCAGTCAAGCTTACTATTTCTATTAATCCTACTCGGTCCCAGCCTCATTGAAACAAATAATAAAAAATTATCCCCAACCTCAAACACCATAGTTTAGCTGCGGCAATCATCACATGATTTCTTGCAGGACTGCATAGTATCTATCTACTTTCGAATCAACTGCACCTACTCAATAGTGTCCTGGACAAAACGAGGTGCCAACATAGATACCTCTTCTACCTCCATCCAACCTAGGGGTGATCAGCATACTCTACTATACAAATCCTTATATGGATACATATGAATAGTAGCCTAAAAAGATATTGTTATAGGAAAACTCAAACATGGGTATGTGTTTCTCCCATGAACATCAAAAATTCAATATGCATGACTGGAGAATGATCTCAAGCACTTGAATTGTGTACTCTGACCGGACATATGTCTGAGGATGGTATGTTGTTCTCAGAATCACTAGAGTACCCAATTCCCTCAACATCCATTTTCATAAATGAGAAGTAGACCGTGAATCCCTATTAAAAATAATAGAATGTGGTACCCAATGTAGTTGAACAATCTCTTAGATGTAAATCCACCCAAGATCATCAACACAGAAGTTTTCTATGATCATATGGAATTTGAAACCTTTGAGAGTATTACAACAAAAACTGACACATCTTCATTACCCTTAGACGACCTCTGTAACATTATAACAAATTTCATAGTGACATAAACCATTTCCACAAAGAAATCGGTATATTTTTTAATGGTTCAACAATTCGTTGGTGTCCTTCATTCACCTTCTGAAAGGAAGAACATATCATGACAAAAACATCTACATCCCTTTCTATACCTAGCCACCAATACTGATGATGAAAATACTCATACATGTTGGTGACACCAGGATTCACTTGCCAAACAATGTCAAGAATTTCCTATACAATCTCCTCAAAAAATTCATCTGAAACCCATACATGACCATGTAACCAATGAACATCATCTTTTTGTATGATCAAACATGGAGGAGGGTCCTCACTTTCTACACTCTCCCGTAGAACTAGGAATTCAAAATCTGATAGGTTATTCATTCTCACATTTTCTAGTTGGGTAGTGTTAATAGCTAATGATTATATAAATGTTTTTACCAGAATGCCATGAACCTCCAACCACATCTCAGAGAACAACACCATATGTTTTCACTCGATACTAGCCTATTGGACTACCTATATCTGAGTTCTCCTTCTCAGTTAATCATCCACTACATTTCTTTTACTATGATTGTAGGAAATATTAATGTCAAAAGACTCATGGTATTCCACATACCTTTTCTACCTAAAATTTAGATCACTTTGTGTATATATGTACTTGAAACATTTTTGGTTCTTGTACACCACAAAAATCTCTCCAAAAAGTAATGTATCCAACATTGTGAAGCTTGAACAACTGTTCTAACATGAGATCATATGTCGGGTATTTCCTCTCATGTGGCCTTAACAGCTGAGTCTTGTACCCAAGGAATTATACTACTTTCAAAAGAACTAATCTCATCCTAATACCTAATTTTCCCTCTATTGAATTAATACTCACCTTGTAATGGCTGAAAAACATCCTTCTATGTTCTGCTTCACATGGTTGGACACACTATCACTTTCTACATGGTGTGTCCACAATGTACTTGGTGTGTACATATGAAAAGTGATCTAACCTAACAGAAGAATATGTGGAATGTTTTAATAGCATTACACATAATGTATTTGGGATTTTCAAACATTGAACCTCTAAAACATCCCCAAACCCCCATTTTTGCAAGTTAGCCAACGATATACCAAATTTTGATCTGAGAGAGGACATAATCCACATGAATAATTGTTCATAATCCACATGAATAAAATCATATAATGATTTAATTTAAATCTACCACTTGATCAACGAAATTTTGATCTAAGAGGGCCCATAAACCTTAAATAACAAACATTAGTTTCCATCTGTAGCATATCTTATCATGATTTAATACATCGCTGAAACATGTCCACCAAATTCCATTTAAATAGGGCCTATGAAACTAAAAGTTCAAAACATGTTGTCCATAAAATATTATCCATAATTTGTACCAATACACTTTTTACAATAGTATGAATATCTATCACGATACATATCACACATTTATGAAATCACAAATGCTTCAAAATGGCATGGAAAGAATATTTGACATGTGAATTATAACAAGTGACTATATGATGCATGAGATGGAATACCCTCATATAACTGAGTATCAAGAAAATATAACCAAAATATAGTAAAAAATAATAGTACATCAAAAGTGTGTCACCAAATGGTTAATTCGAATAAATCATAAAAACTCAAAATCCAAAAATAAAAAATTAATTCGAGGAAATTTAACTTCTCCCATTACATGGGGTAGCTACTCCCAGGAAGAGCTTATTAAAAAAATCCATTTCCTTCAAATACTCATCTAATGTCACCAAACAATAATTTAAAGCAAAAATGAAGTCCTCTAATACCACATTGTAACATCTGGGAACTAGATTCCACTCATATGTACCCGAAACCCAGTTGTCTAGATGGCCTCAAACACATTACCCAAAATTCCAGATCATGATGTCTAGATGTGTGGGACTAGGTGTGATAGTGGGGAAACTATTCCCTTATTGGAATAGCATTACACAATGGGAATAAAAATAATATAATAGTAGAAGTTGAAATTTCATGAAACAGATGAAAATAGAAGAAGACAATTAATATAAATAAATATATATCATAGCTTCCAAAGGATGATGTTGTATGTCAAGTATTCTAGGAAAATAGTGAAAACATGATACATGGAAATAATATAGAATACAAGTACCAAAAGAATGAAATGGAAAAAAAGAATCTCATATGCATAAGAAGACTCCTCTTGGACTGATTCTTTTCTGATCCTACCAAAAAATCATGTTCCTATAAAAGGGTTCTTACCCTTATCAATACCTATAACAAAATAATCTATTTGGGCCCAAAAACATCACTTACACTAGGTATGAGAAGAATTCCTAGTACGAAACCACCAAAGATCAATACTTGTCCATCAGTGATTATATATATAAAACATGCAATGTAATTTAATGACAATATTAAGCTAGGAAGTACAAAATATTAAACTGTTCAACAATCACTTGTATACATTTATATCCTTTCATGTTCATTAATTAATTCAATTACATAGTATTATATAATTCTAAAGTTCTGTCCTAATCCCAGAAACACTTGTGTAAATGAAAACACAGGATATACTTCAAAACTCTATCTAAACAAGTATGAAAATACTAGATCCATGCTTGTTCTAGGTTTTGAAGACGCTTCATAAGTCATTTCATTTAAATATACAATATATAAACTCATATCATCCATGATATTCCTATATTAGAATTCAAGTATCACTCTAAGTGAAATTCTATCTGTGACGAACAATCAAATTGTGGAAAACCTCTCTGGAAACCCAAAGTCACAATTGGTGCATTTATACCAATATATTATATGCATGTCTCATCAAACGCCTCTGGAATATTGGAATCAATCTAGGTGTGGTATAAGTCCTTTTAAACTAAGACCAATACAAGAAGTCATAAAATCGAGCCTTAGGTTTCACTCATGACATGTATAAAAACCAATAGAGTTTATCCATGGAATCCCACAACGATCAATGTTTTACATGGAAAATAAGTAAAGACTCCATGAGCCTGACCACAATATCGGTCGCACGATGATAACGTTCAAAAAACAACTAGAAAAACCTTATAAGGATTAAACATTCAATTACTAACTTCATAAAATTTCACATAAAAATAAATACAAGTAAATAAACCTATTACCTTTCATGACAATAGTAAACGCACGTGGGAAAATAATATAACAAGAGAAACTTGTAAATTACACATTTACATGGTTTAAACAATAGTAACTCAAATGGGAACAATTTATATAACAATAAAATCTTGTAATATAAACCATTTCAAGGAAATAACATAACGAAATTCACATGGGTTGGTTCACAATTGGAGAAAAACCTTCCAAGCCTTCCTAAACAAGAAAATGAATAACATGGAGAAAGGGGGGAAATCACTAATCCAAAAACCTTAATCAAATAAATTTGTATTTTACACAAATTCAATTCTATATAATATTAAAATCATTTTTTAACAACCTACGATGATAAAATAATGAATGAATTTTAGCTATCCTAATCCAAATATTCATATATTATCATCGAAGGGAAACAAACCCATGGCTTGACGCTCAATTAAAGTAAAAAAACCTAATTCTTGCATTAAAATTTTATTATATAAACTAAAAAATAATAGGTAATAAAAAGGGTTAACTTATAATCAATAAAAACTACCCAAAAATGGGTTCCTTGATTTCAGCATATACTTCATGCATAAGGATTAGAGAAAGACATAAGACAACCTACCTCATAGTCATGCAACTCACCTAACCTAGTTTAATCTTCTAATTCGACCTTGAGTGGATTATATATTCAATGTTTCTATAAATTATCAACCACTGATAACTCGATCGATTGAAAAAATCATGATGAATGGGTCAAGTGGAATTGATAGATTAATTATTGGGTTCTAACACATCGGATGAGGATCAAATTAGTGTTCATATAATAATAAATTAAGTGAAATAAGGCTTGAAACTACTAGTCCATGATCCCAGTGAGACCTATATCCAGAAAATGATGAAATTAGGGTACTTCCTGTTTTGAGAAAATAAATAAAATTAAATGGCATTTACTTGATAATACTTGTGGTGTATTTCCCAGATTTCTCCATATCCACCTCTACATTATAAATGAGTCATGTCGACTTGTCGACATGCTTAAATTACTTTCTTAATAATTTAAATGGCATGTAACCCCTTATGATGTGGCGTAACAGTCTTACAGCTAGTCATCGACCTTTCCCCTCCATTTTCATAAGCACAAACATAAAATAAAAGATTCATACCATAGAAGAATAATTGAGTTCTTGAATTGAGGACCATAACATTCCATTGATAAATTAATTTTTTGCGATTGATGACCTCAATTAACCTCAATAATTATTTATTATTGTCCTCCATTCCCACCCATGTTATCCCTTGGTTGAATCCGTGGAACACAGAACATTCGGTGACCTATATGTTTTCCATTCTCTTTTTTAATATAATTTTTTATTAACTATTTTTTTAAATATGAGTTTCAATAATGTAATACATGAATTGTTAATAATTTGATAAGCAAGATAAATTTTGAGGGAGAAAGCCATTTTAAGGGGGTTGGATGTAACATTCTATTATTTTATGAAATATATACATTTAATTTAATTTTTTTTAATAGATTATATTTCACAAATTACATAGTTTATCTTACATTACATACAACACCCTATATAAAATTCATTGTATGCAACATTGTGTCTCTTTAATAACTTGTGTTACCTAAAAGGACAAGTCTTAATGAATTGTAATTTAATATAAATATTTTTATTTAATGTTGTTGTTTTTCCTTCTTCTAATGTCCATCATATGTTAAAATTTCGATTTTGTAAATTTTTTTATTTTAATATTATAAATCAAACTTTATTTCTTAAATATTAATATGAATATGTACTCTAGTTTATTGTTTTTTTATTTTTCTATGATATTTTATTTTATGATGGATTTTCAAAAAGTCTATTTTTACATGAAAACTACATTATCATATAAATATATATTAATATTAGATTATATTTAAAATTAGATTTATTGAAAAAATAGTATAATTATATATATATTAATCCAATTATGGTCATATAAATCATTTTAATATTGAATATAAATATAAATAATTAATTTACTATTGAGAATTTTTCAATTTAAACACTTCCATTCTCGCTACGTCTGTTGGATTAACATTTTCATGAGTCATCAATGATATGAATTTAAATAATTGAAATAAAAGACGGTAATTAATATGAAATATATTATTTAATAATATCAACATAATTTGTTTACAACATTATTCATGAAACTGATTAAAATTAACTATGACGATTGGGTTTAAATTATGCTAATCAAGGTACTAAACCTAAATATAAAATGCCACAATTACCTATATAGTTTCCAAATGGCCATTGTCATCTAATAGTTTGACCAAATACATATTTTTTTATTACTTTTTTGAGTTATTGGGAAACATGATCAATAAATCTCCCAATATGATAGGTTAAGTAAGGAAAAAGAAAAAAAAGGAACCCTTATGACCATTAACATTTTTAAAACATTGAAATATTTAATAAATATATAATTTCTATTATGAAATTCCACTTAAAAAGTGTTATTTTTACCAATAGTATTTTTGAATAAAATTTGGATATGAATTGGTAACATTAATTTTTCGAGACAGTACAAAAAACCCTCATTTATAGGTGTTTTTGTTGGTATTAGAGGCATTTTTCAACGTTGCTAATACATATACAAATGTTTTTCAAAAATTTCACCAAATGAGGTGTCTCTAATTTAGTGATGCATACAAATAGAACTAAATCGGTGATACTTACAAACCTCATGAATTAGCGATGGTTATAAGAATAATTAATTACTGAATTTTATAAACATCACCAATTATCAATGCTTATTAGCATCCTTGATTTAGAGACATTTATAAGTGTATATATTTAGATACATCTAATTTACCAAAGTATTTTAATAAATTTCTGTAAAGAAACATATCTAAATTTGTAACCCTTTGTGAAATGTCAATGTGTTTACAATTTATAGACCCCTCATTTACCAACTCTTTTTTTAAAACATCGCTAAATGACCCCTTCTTTATAGATCATATGAAAAAGCATTGCTATTTTCTTAAAATATATAATTTTATTAGGAACACTATGTTTTACCCCCTCTATTTCCTCTCCCTCTCTAGTACCACTCCAATACTTTTCCTCTCCCACTCCAGTACTCCACCCCTCCCCTCCCTTTCAACTCGATTTTCGTTATACCGCTTAGGTACCTCGCACCTCTATTGTTCCATGCTCCTTCCCCTCTGCCTTTCTGCTCCTCCCTACCCCACTACCTTCCTGTGATCCCACTATTGACCCCCCAATACCCCGCCCCTACCCTTTCCTTCCCCCAACTCCTTTTTCCCCCACCCCTATACAGTATCCCTTCTCCCTCCTCTCTTCTGTACCCACATGCTATAGTGTAGACCAATCAAAGGGCTTAAAAATAAATCCCTTGATGAGAATCAAACATTAAACCTCCCACCTCCCACGAAGATACTGGGACCATCCAAAATACAGTTTTTTACTATTATATAACTGTATTATATTATATATATATATATATATATACTAAAAAATTAATATATTATATATATAAATTAATAACCATATATTAGTACATCAATATATAAATATACTTTAATATATGTTTATATGTTTATATTATTTTCAAATAGATATATATATATTATTTTTTATAATATTTTTTATTTTTATGTTTATGTTTATTTATATGTTTATATTATATAAGTGGGTGTGTTTTTAATTATATTTTTGTAAATTTATATAATGACAATTATAAAATTACATGATCACACAAAAAAATATATACATTCATTAATATATAAATATATATATGGTTATATTTTATAATTATATTTTCTCTCTTAATAAAGACATATATATATATATATCTTAGGTTTTTATTTGATGTTAATATATATTTTCATGTGTTTGTGTATACATTATATATGTAAATATATTTTTATGTGTTATATTAAATATATATATATGTTTATATCTTATGTTTGTTTATATGTTTATATTGTATTTGTGTCTTTTTGTGTGTAAATATATATTTATATATATATATAATTATAAATTAACAAACACATATATAATTAGCCATGTTTAGAAACACTAGTAAAAAATCTCTAAAATAGACATGTTTTTATAAAAACATGTATAATATTAAAATACATATGGGTTTATATATATATATGTGTGTGTGTGTGTGAGTGTGTGTTTATATATATATATATAATTTTATATATATCATAATATATATATATATGTCTGTGATTATTCATATTAGTATTTATATATATATCTACATATATACTTACATCAATATTGGGAAATGAGTTATATATATATAGTGACATTTCTTGGAATCATCATTAAATTAGGGATGCTTCTGAGGAAATATTTCTAATTTAACGACGTTTATGGGGAAATATGGCTAATATAGTGATGCTTCTACTGAAACGTCACTAATTCAACGATGCTTCTAAAGAAAAGATGATTATTTAGCAATAATTTTGAGGGAATGTCGCTAAATTATACTTGAGTTTACCAAAACGTCTCTAATTTAGTGGTGTTTCTAAGGAACCATCGCTAATTTAAAGAATCTTATGAGAAAATAGAGGTAATTTAGCAACAATTCAGAGGATTTGTCGCTAAATTAGCAATAATTCAAAGAAAATGTTGATAAATTACAGTTTTATTATAGTGAGAAATTAAAAAAGAACATCTGATGAGATAATAAATCTATAAAACAAATGATACAATAAATATTAAATGTGTTGTAAACTGGTTACATTATAGCTTATAATTATTTTTCTAGATGAATACATCATTAAAACAGTATATTTAAATAAAAAATAGGAATTAAAATATTGTTTATATATTTGAAAAATATAATTAAATAAATAATGTCAAAATTGACATTATTGATAATTTATAATAAATTCTATATTATTAATTAATTTAAAATTAATAAAAATAAAATATTTTGAAAACAAATATTATTTGTCAATAAATATGATATATGTTCCATTAATATGCCAATTTCTCGTTTATGATTAACATATTTATACATGGATGAAAAAAACATTTTTTACCTTTTGGTTTTATGAAATGTTTCGACACATTACATGCACTCGATTTAGAAATTAATTTCGAAGGATATGATATTTATATTCTTTAAATTTGATATAAAATTTATAATTCAGTGGTTCTATATTTTCTCAAAATTCTCACTTTACTTTAGTCTTAATGTTCAAATTATATATGTTAGAAATTCAGTTACATTAAAAAAAATGATAAAATTGGAGAAACTTATATTTTGAGGATCACACTTATCAAAATTCCCATATTTTTATGTGTTTGTGATTTTATAGATAATATATTCACTTTAAATCATTATTTATTCATTTTGGAAGCTCATAATGTACTGGAGGTCTCCCACTAGTGTAACCTTTTGGTAGTTACAAAAATTACTATAATACATCAAGCTTAAATAGTACACGTGTCTTTGAATAATACAATATCTTAAATTATACATAGCTCAGAGTTCTAGCACACCCCGAAAAAGCAGACTAGCTATTTTAAAATATTTTATGAATAATAATACCAACTTTTTGAATTTTTTTATTTTATGAAATGGACTTCATTTTTTGATGGGGAATCTCAAAATTAGCATAGGTTTAATTTTTGGTACTTTATAGAAAAAATTAAAATTTTGATGAATAGTAAAAAAATCATTGTCCAATTTTTTAAAACTGAATTTTAATTTAAATAATTATTTTTAATTTAAAATTATTTTAATGTCGAAATAGGTACATAATATCTAAATTAGTACATTGTAATTAATTGGAGTCATTTTATAATTAATATATATATATATATAATTCTATGAAACTTTTGACATCTTTTACTAATCCTCTAGGCAGATTTTAAATTTTCATGAAATATAATTTTTCCAATTCTATAAATTAAATTTCAAGAATCTGACACAGATTTTTTAAATTAGTGTGTAAATTTTTGTTCAATATGCTGAAAATAATTTTATTTGAATAATATATTTTGAATTATATTTACCATGGTAAAAGTAAATAAAGTATTAAAATGTAAATATAATATTATAATAATATAATATTAACCTAAAACATGTCCTAATTCTATTATATATATGTTTTCAACAAAAATCAACAATAAGACAATAAATGATCATTTTTTGATCCACTAGGGTTATATTTGGACATTTATTATATTTAATTTAATGAAGAGTTAAAAGTATTAAATTCAAAGATTAATAACTAGACTATTTTTAATATAGATTTATAAAAAATATAAATTTTACCATAAATATCCATTTAAAATATATTAATATATCCTAAATCATGTTATTATATTTATTATTTTTAGACAATAAAAAGTTAACATTATTTATAACTCAATACTGATGGAGTAATTACTTTATTAATGAAATATTATAATAATCTAGATTATAAATATTAAAATAAATGTAAATTGATGTTTTTGAATCCATCCACAAATTTGATAGTTGAATAAGACATCTTACAGTTGATTTAATGTTCTTTTCGAAGTAATCATGCTGTTATGACTTTTGCAAAGAAAAATGTCTAAATAGTGTCAAAATTAACATAAATGAGTTTTTAAAAGAACTATTATTTTATTAAATTATATAATAATTCAAAAAATATATGATTTATACAAATGTATAATATAATGAAAGAATGTCATAAATTATCCACTATAGAATAATTGAGAAACTTATTGAATCTATATTAACCATATAGTGTAAAAATACACGAAGACATGTTAAGTGTTAGACTATTTATCTAAGGGTTAATTCTAAAATATATGGAAATGTTTTTTATATAAACATGTGTAAAACCTATTTTGTAAGAGAAATTTTACCCATACTAATATAATCCTTTAAATAAATCAATTTTATCTATTATAAATGGAAAATAATTATATAACAAATTATTATATTAAGAATTTCCTAAAGTCCACCCACTTCTCAAATAAAAGGGAACCTAACCTTTAATTAAATTCACACCTCTGAAGACATGTTTCTCATACAAACCATGCGAAAATAACATCTCAAATACCCTCAATTAATCTAAGATACTTAAATTGATCATAAATACATCCTAAGGATATCATTTCCTCGAATCCCAAGGAAGCACCCGAAGAAGAAGTAATTATTTTATCACCTATTTCAATGTTATTTTCTTCTTCTACTTCCTAATTCATTGTTTCTTCCATCTAAAACAATAACTCCAATTCCTTATACATAATGAGATTTTTTTTAAAATATGAGACAACTATATTCATTATTATATCCATCTTATGAATGATAGTGTCTCCATGCGTGCGTACATACAGCTTACCATCTCCACGTTGTGGTGTAGTTTGTTATTCAACACTAAATTATTTTGGATGTGTATATTTATAAGTATAATTTATGTAAATAATAATAATAACATGTTTATTATAATTTATATATAACATACCATATAATTTCATATGATTTACCCATTAATAGAATTATATTTTCCCTCACACATACGTACGACTTACCATCCCCATGACGTGATGAGATTTCATTCCACATCGTATAAATTCAAGAATAATTTTCATCTGAGGAATAAAAAAAAATTAAGAACATAATATCAATATTTATAAGAATAAAATACTACTTATCCATAAAAACATGACTTACATAAAAAAATAGAAAATAAAATGAATTATTAAACACTCAAAACAATGAAACTACTGAAATATTATTTAAAAACCAATATCATAGGATTATATATGAATAATATTTATTTATGTGGTTCTCATATAATTTAAGAAAAATTAATTAACTATTTTATAGGAGGTTAACATTGCCTCGACTATATAAAAGTAAATTTTAAGTGTTAATTTTATAATCTCTTTATTATTTGAGTTTTTTTATGCATAAGTATCTACTGGGACTTATTTATCATACATTTCCATGTTTCTAAAAAATGTTTCTCAATGTATTTTTACTATTTACTAGACTATATGTTAATTTCATTTATACGTTTTTTGAATTTATATAATTTTTTTTGAAAGGAATCTTTTTATAGTTTTCTAAACATTGTTCATTATGACCTATTCTACAAATTAAGTAATGAATGTTTTTTAAATAATATAGTGGTTGTAGCTATTTTCCACCATTATAATAAGATATAATCATCCCAATCAAGCTTATAAAAATATTTGAAAAAAAATCTTTCATAATTAGGTGACTTTAAATTATTTCAATGTTCAAAGAGATATTTATATAAAATATAGATTGTATTTATTTAATCTTTGTCAAAATCTATAGTTCGGTTTTTTGTTTAATTTTAATTGATTTATTATGATACAATATTAAATATTTTATTTATATTTTTATGATATGTTTGACTATAAAAGTTGTATTTTTATGTCGTTCATGGTTTATGGTTATAGTATAAACTTTTTTCTATTCTAGTTTAATATGAATATTTATGTTATTCTTCATGCTCCTTATATAATTAATGCATTGGATGTAGTATGAGATGGGGGCCCTCTATAGCCCCTTAAATCATTGGTAGGATTAATAAAACAAACTATTGTCTTTGCATAATCCCTTGAATATATATATTTTTCATAGAATGAGCCCTCAGATATGTGGTTATGATGTCCTAATTTATGCATTCCATAATTATGAGATAACCTATTGATATCACATGTGATTATTACAATAGTATAATATCAATGTTAAAATTGAAATGGCATTATTTTGATTTGTCATTGTTATATTATTCTGATGTAAAATTTTAAATGTATTGTGTTTTTAGTCATATACATTTCCTTAAATGTTTATTGTAATTTACACTAGTTTTATATATATTTTCATCCTTACTGATCATACAACTACACCCTTTTCATATCATTTATTCTTAATAGGATGCAAATAATTGTATTATGATAGACATATATGGATATGCTAAGGGATATTAGTGTGTCCAAAAAAGATGAAATATGGATTTTTCATTTTTAGAATGTAATTTAAAACATATGTACATATATATTACATCCAAGAATACTAAATTCATCGGTCTATTAGTACATTATCTCTTGTTATCATGCCAATGTTATGAAATAATGCACCGACTTTGGGAAATTGGGGTTGGGGAGTTATAATTCCAGTAACCCTCCATTATAAAAATGCATTCACTCTCCCCCTTACTCACACATATAATTCCACATTGGATCATCTATGATTATCTCAATTTTTTTACAAAAATACCCCCTAAACATAAAAGTGTCACTTTGGGGAGAAATCTATTTAATATGAGATTTTAAAAAAATCAAAATGAATTACCTAAAAATGATGTAACATTCTTCAACATCCATTTATGTTTTATTTCATTCTACACCCCCATAATTTATTACTATTTACTTCTTAAATATCATGAAATTAATCCTAAATATACAGATATATTTTTTTTATTTTTTTATTTCTAAACATAACCGCACTTCCAAATAATGGTTAACGAACATACCATATATGTGTAGGGTGAAATGCTGCCTCACGGAACGATGATTGTTCATTCATCCTTTACCACCTCTAAAAGTGGGAATTATGATGGAATATTTTTTAGAATAATATATGTTATTCTTATTATTAATTTTTCTCTTATTTACATCATTTATAATACATGTATTTATACATTCCAATTTGTATAAATATGATAATCGTGTTTGTTGATGTGTTCACTATCACCCCAACAAAATGATATGATATGTTCATTAAATACATTTATTGTATTAAGGATGGGTTTAACTAAAAATATGTGAGATAAATGAAATTGATATTATATTTATTAAATAATTACCTTTAATTATATAAAATATATCATTTTCTTTATTAACCATTAACATAAAGAAAAATTTATAATGGCGTTCATGGACGTGTGGACTACCACCTCCTCGACACGATGTGATTAATTTTACATAATCATATATATATATATATAAGTACATATGATTAAATAAAATAGTATTTATTATATTATAATTGTTATGTAAAGATATTATTTTAACTACACTATTTTAAAAAATTATCATTGATAAATGGGAAAGTTACTCATGTGTACCTACAAATTACCGTCTACATGATTGTAATATTAATTATGTTTTGGAAAAAAATATTTCAAGTTAGGTTTTAAAGGAATAATTTATGTATAATTATTTTCATTATTTCATTATTAATATTCATGATATTTTTAATTTTTATTAAATTTATGATTGATCTATTGAAGTCAGTTTTTGGGACAAAATCCAGATATTCCCAAAACAACCAATGTAAATATAGTTGATTATATAATTGTATATAAGTCATTTATAAGTAATATATAATTAATAATAAGTACAGAAATGGTTGTGAATGAAATATATAATCAAAATATGTTTATTTTATCAGAATATATAGAAAAACCGTGAAAAATCAGACTCGAGGTAAGGGATTTTCATCTCACTTTTTCATAAGCGAGATTAATGTCATATTCACCATGTACATATTTTTTGTGGTGTATCAACTATACCTTTTCGTTATATTATATAATAAATTAATTTATAATGATTTTGTATAAATTTACCATTTAATTATTATTCATTTATTGGTTTTATTGCTTCTAAATTAGAAATGTGGTAATTGACATAAGTCTTAATTTTTCTTTTTTTTGAAAATTGATATGTTATACACATATATTATTTTATGATTTGTATATAAATCTCTACTAAAATATTATCAAATGAATTTAATTGTTATCATTATTTCATACGGTTTACGTATTTCCATTCCAATCATGGGGGTAATGGCTTAAATGTATCAAACTGGTATGGGATACATTGGAATGTTTAATGATTATTTTCTATGGGAATAATTTCTATGATAATTCATCTCCATTTGAGGAAATTATATGACCATTATTTGATAAAACATTTAATTTTACAAAACTATGGTTATTCATTACCATTTTCAATTATTAGTTCCATTTTTTCTACTCTTAAGTACACACAAATGATTAGAAAATCTTTTTAACAGAACCATATTTCATTCACTTTAGACAAAGAACCTATTTTCTTCTTAAAAACCATATTTTCAATAATTTATTCTAAAAATTTGTTTTTAACCATTATAAAATGATTTATTATATAAATGTTTCCATTTTTTTCCTTTTAGCATTTTTTCAAAAGAATATTCTTTTCACATTCAGAACAAGATATTTTTTTATCCATTTACCATGGAAAAGGAGTGTTCTTTTTAACTTGTACAAATTCTATAGATTTACCAACTATAATTTACATCAATATTATTTTTATTATTTTTAATGGTACATATTAATTAACTTTTATTCAAAATTTATTTTTAATTAAAATGATTTATATAAAATCAATATAAAAAAGGTAATTTTCTTGAAAAATAGTTTAATGATTATTTAATGTCATCTACATTCACCAATAAAAACAATAATTGTTGTTTCTTATCATACAATGGGGATGATTTTTGTTGATATCATCCACATTCATTCTAGGGATGGATTATGTTTATTTTAGTGAAATTTTTATTTAACACATTTCATTTCTATTAGTTTACCATGTTCTGAAGATATTTTTGTTGAAACCATTTGTTTAAATTGGTTAATTATATGTGATTATTTTTCAAAGTAACTTTGGCAATTGTTGGGAATTACATTATAAACCAATTATGGGTGGTTTCGTCATAGAATGGAAATAGGTGGGTCTATGACAGCACTCCAACACATTGGGTATGGAAATGATATATATGAGGTGTCCATTTATAAGAGTGACATGTAAAGAAGTAAACCGTATGGTCATTCCATTTATAAGTGTGAATGTTATAATGATGTATCATGGTACCATTATATGTATATTTATGATTTATATATATTTTTAATTGTTATAATTGTTGAGATTGGTATCACATGGTTTATTATTATCATTTATGATCACTCTAATATATTCCATGTTTTCATATTAGATGATTCTTATATTTATGGGTATGTTCCCATTTAAGATTCACTCATACAAATTTATTAATTTATCATTTCATTATTCACTCATATTATTATTGATGATGTTTAATTATCATTTGTAATTTTTATGCTTACAAAGAGGTTGAGCTAACCCTTATTTTTTTTAAATTTTAATAGGTTTATATAAGAACAATGATGAATATTTTCATCAATAAAGGATATCATAAGGATTCAGTTTTTGATCTATTGTGAAATGTGAAAAGTTGGGTTAAATGGGATAAATGTACATTTGGTGACTTATGAGTTTAATTTGATATAAGTTGTTCTTGATTTTTTTTAATATTTCTATAAATCTCTTGACATAAAATTCCACCAATATGTATGTGATTTATATTATCATTTTTATGTTATATGGATTTGATGGAAAAATTTCGGTCACAATTATCAGCATAAAAAATGAAATTTAATGATAACTATTTCAATATATGATCGAAGAATTTGGGTTCTGGGATGTTATATTGGTATTACTTGTTTATTTAAAAAAAAGATCCGTATTCTTTATGTGAAGTCACACATTATAAAACATGTAAATTAAATAATAATTTATAGTTCTTATTATTTTATGTTTTAATTTGATTTAAATTATCTATGTGGATTTGACATGAAAATGACGATGTTTTAATATTTTTATAAATCCATTTCTTTTCATACTGTTATCTTACTTCTTAATTATTATTAAAATAATTATATTATGTGTGAAAATTTTATATACTATATTATATATTATATACACCATTATATATAGATTTAAATTTAATGCACATAATCAATTTTCTAATAAAATATCACTTCAACATCATTGTCTTTGTAGGTGTTAACTTCACAATCCCATTTTAATGGAGATAATGTGTGAATTTACAATGATAAACATTATTTTTATTTTTGTTTAATAATCGTATTTAATTTTATATTATACATTATATTCATTAATATTTAATAAAATATTATAATTTCCCTCTCTTTGATACTTAATATGATTAAGAGTATATTTTTAAGAAAATATGACATTATTTCTCCCTTTGTTTAAAAAACATTTTTCTTCAAATACCATGTTTTCTATAAAAGTTAAAAAAAATTAAATTAATATGGGATTAATGATTTATTAAAGGATGTTTTACACATGTTTAACTATTTAAAACGTTCTTTGGAAAGAATGTTCATTTTTCTTTTCTATAGAAGGATTATTTGGGTTTTTCTGAAAATATAAAATGAATATTTGTCATAATATGTCTAGAATATAATGAATTTACAACCTCCAAGAACACTAAATGGTGTAAATATTCAATCACAAGTTTGAAAGTATTTGTTAGTATAAAATTATACATAAGAAAAATTTATTATATTTTTTAACAAATAATCATCATAATGAAATGTATATTTTCCCCAAAAAAGCATTCAATGTATATTTTACTGTAGTTATATTTATAGAAAACATCTACCATAGATTTTACTAAATATTAACTATGGATATCTTGTATTGATACAATCCTTTTTATTGTTCTATATGGTTTATGATTATTTTGTCCAGGGAATGTTTTGAATTATCTATCATGATAAATATTTCTAGTAATCTATATTACAATAAAATATGAACAATACCTTTGTTGTTATACATTATAGTTATCAAAATTATCTATATTATTTATCACATATAGTCATTTTTTTAAACATTATATAATTAATACATGTAGTATTTTACATTAACTATTGTTTTAATGACTTGGGAAATTATTATCAATCCATATTCCATAAATAATATATATACTTATTGATGAGGAATATTCTTAATTAATTAAATATATCATCATATATATAAAGAGTAAATTGGACATAGAGATATATGTAGTTCATGATTATATATATCCCATCAATGCATTAGTAGTCCCAAAAGATGAATCAGTTGGAGAACCCTAGTAAAATTGTTTTTTGTTGTATAACCACACATCATTTTAATATAATATTGAAAAAGGTATTAATAGATGAGGTATCATGATTCATATGATCATGAAATCCAATAAATAACTATTACTTTCATTAATAATTTCTTTATTATTATCATTGATATTTTGCAAATGATATTATCTCTAGATTTATTTCATTATCAGTTAATTGATTAAATGGGATGTTTATTAATTTATTTACATAGTCATATTTATTATGACTTATCTAATTATAATGTTCATGTCATCAATTAAATGGAATGTGATTAGTTTTTTTCCTTTTTCATTTTGACTATTCTTATTTATTCATGATCTCATCAAATGTATGTAAGCCTTATTTGGTATTTGAGATCACCCTTATTTCATTTCCTTTACTGTGACTACAAGAAGTCTACTAATAATGACATGAATGTATATTCAATATGGAATACTGATATTCTAAAAATAATTACTTTTAAATTGGGATATCAATTGTAATATGAGAATCACGTATATCTCTATTTTACCAAGACAGTGAAAAACATTATTCATTGGGAATTAGATTCCATATATCCAGTACCAATTTAATAATATATAATATATATCTATATTATTGGTGAATTAGTTGTTATAATATAATTCAAAAATTTCTAAACTTTTGATTTTTATATTTATTGGATTTTTTATATGATCCTAAGGAAGAAAATCTATTTAAATAATTGAATTCTCTATATAAAATGGGAGTGTAAAAAACCATGTTTATTGCATTAATAAATGTAATTTTGTTAAAAATATTTCCATGTATTTAAATTTTAATATCCCCTCAATACATTTTAAAACCAAGGTAAAATTCACATTATTGTCTCATAGTATTTTTCCCAGGAACAAATGGAAATTGATAATAACATGTGTGTTTAAATAAAGAATCACTCATCTTCAAATTCAATTGGGTTATTATTTTTTAAAACTTATTATTTTAATATGGTCAAATGAATTTTTTATGACTGATATGAATTTGGGATCATTTTTGAAATATAAATATTCAAATTTCAATTCAAAATCCAAATGTTTTCAAAAATATTTTTTATAAAAAATTGTTAATTAATATTTTAATTATTATATAAATCAATTATTTATTTTTACATGTTGTATTAATTTTTTTTACCAAAATTACTCTTGTTTCAGAATCCATGAATATAATTGATAAAAGTATTATATGTTTTATTTTTATTATTTAATTATATTTTTATTCAAAATAGTAAATTATTTACATTTTTTTAAAATTTAAATATTTATGGTTTCAGTCAAAAAATAACAATTACTAGGGATTGTGATCTAGCATGGAGTGAAAAATCATACAGAGAAAATAACAAAGTGTACAAGTTGATTTGATGAATAATTGAAAATAAAAATACATCATGGTCAACCATGAAATTACTACAAAATTAAGAACATATAAAGCTGTCGCCTATCCTCTTATAGTTCCTGACTTACCAAAATAGATTATGGTCACTCCAATTACGGAAAACAATAACCAAAATCTTTTTCATATCCTCCAGTACATGAAAAAAATTAAAGAGGAGTAAATATTTCCAATGAACACCACTATGTTTCTATTCGAACTATACCACAAGACCTTACTTCATAAATACTTCAATAAAACCTATAAGATAATAAAAAATAAGGGATATTGTGCCTCCTCTTCATGGGTTTCCACTAAAGCTATAACATGACAATTTTTAAACTACCATTAATCCAATCTGAATAGATTGTACCCTGTACATACATTCATAATTTCAATTTTATAATCGGAAAATAATTTCCAAAAATTTTATATGTGTAACATAAATAATAAAACTTCTATTAACATTGAGAAATCTCACCACCTAAAATATGAATCTTTATAAACAGATCGAAATAACTCTAATATTAGAAAAGGGGAGGTCAAAGTTGATGCACTTTCACTAATCAACCACACCATCTAAATTGAGTTCCTCTCAAGATACCTCTTACTATTAAACTTAATTTACATAATACCCAATAATATATTGACATATCATGCTCATGAAAAGATTCTAATGATAGAAAAATGATCAATTTTTTTTATGAAATGGGAACATCGCTCTTTATTTAGTCCATACAAACATAGAAATCACCATTGCATTAGAACACCATAAAAACCTAGTTCATGATTGAAAATAATAATTAATAAAATTTTATTCTCAATATATTCTTTTTATGATTATTATTTAATGATATATATGCAATATGGATAAACTTAGTAGCATGATTCCAAAAAATTAGGTAGTATTTTTAGTAACTATTTTTCTATTTTTTTATAGGGTGGAAATCATAAATTACAGGGTACTATATATTCCAGATCATTTTCTCTACATAAATAAATGTAATTTCACACAAATTAAGTATTATATTTCATATTGGAATACAAATAATGATTTTAGTTACCATGTGATGGATTTAAATAGAATTTTATTAGAGATATAGAGGATTTTATTCACATGTAATGATTTTTTCTTTTAAGATCACTTGAAAAATATAAAATTATGTTAAATAAGAAAAGAGTTGATATATAAAAAATATAATAGATAATTTCCATACATGGTAAAAAAATCTTGATTAAATTTTATGATTACATACCCTAACTGAGACAAAAAAGGGATGGAGACTGAGATACTAGTACTATTTCAACCCAGATCCTGTAAAATGTTACACTGAATCAATGTGCATAGTCAGTTAACATTTAAAGGAGTGAATTCTCAATTATATTTATTACACGAATAAATATCACCTCACACAATCTACATGAAAACATTCCTCAATGTATTCAAGACAACCAAATCCTTGTGATCTACAGAGGGAAAGTGGAAGTGTGTAACCCCAAATGTTTCTCACAGATGAAAAATTTATGACAATGTACACTCATGTTAATCATCATGGTCATTTTTATAACACTCATTAATAATATCTAAATCTAATATCTAGAAGAAAAACAATATTACATACCCTATTGTGGTTCCATATTTGAGCTCGCCATTAAAATATTCATAACCAATGCCTTATTTGATGTCCAATAAATTAGCCCCATACTTATTTCTATAAAACACATATACCTATGTAAACTATGCAATAATTTTCCTCAACCTCAACTATTAACCATAATTTTAATTTCCACACTTTCCATTACATTAAATATCAAATCCACTTTAATTAACAACAAATTAATTGTTGAGAATGATCTTGGTTAGAGTATGAATTTGTGATAAAATATTCACGTTTCCTAGGTAATTATTCCACGATCATCATGATAATCATGTGTTTATCATTAAAGGAAAGAGGATTCAACAAATATTTAAATTGTAATTGTGGAATCATATAAAATTTCAATAATCACTAAATAAATTCGTTGAATCCCATGTTGCAAATGTGGTTAATTTTAAATTGTTCTATATATAAAAAATAATTATTTATTAATAGGGGGCATGTATAAAGGGGGATATAACTCCATTATTTTTTGGTTGAATTTAGTAAAAACTACTATTTTATTTCCGTTAACTATAACTTAACATTATTATAAATCAATAGTGATGATGAATAAATCCATTGATTGAGATAAAGAGACTCCAATTCTAATTTTTTATGAATTAAATAAAACAATTAAAATTTTATTTTACTCATATCTCTAAAAAAAGTTAAATAAATTTATTATGAGGATTTTTCAATTTTTCCTAGGAACATGATTTGTTATAATTTTTCCCACGATTTTTACTCAAATTCCACCATACGATTCATCACTATTGCGATAATAATAATTGTGATTAACTATGAGTGATTGGATTTATCAAGTAACTTGGATAGGTGGGATTTTGTATTGTAGTGATTATTTCATTTCCTTTATTAGAATTTAATTACTAGGTTTAGGTAGTGAGTTGATGTTTCATTTTACCATAAACATAATAAATGAGAGAAGTGGTATAATTATTTAATGTGTAAAGAGATTAATGTAAATTGTTAAGACACATAATTTCCAAATAAATTAATTCCAATTCAATTTAACCATTTCCTTGACATATATAACTAATTAATCAAAATAAACAGAATCTAAAACACTCTCCCCATTAGAGACATCCTTATTAAACTATATCTAAATTACTATACGGTTTATTAAATAAATTTTTTGGTGTCCTCTTGAAAGGTTATTCAATAATGACATAATATGTTATCAAATATGAATTTCATTTTTATTCCATGATATTATTTGGTTCCATATATTCCATAAATTAATATTTAAGAAATTTTCATTAGGAATCAATAAATATTTCATAGGGAAAATATTTAATTGTATGTTTTATATGGTCAAGGGAATGAATATATATTGTTCTTAGTATATAAACAGAAAAAAATATAGTGGTCTAATTCAACAAGTAATGTTGTATTTACCAATTTGTGGAATTTTAGAAAAAATATTACAAGTTTTGGTATTTACAAAACTATTTATTTAATGAAATTTTGTTAAAAGTTTTTTCTTTTATTTCACATTTTATTTTTTATTATTATACTAAATTAATGATATCATTTAAATTGGATGTCTGATTAAAAATAAAGTATCATAGTTTTTTATAATGTTGTGAGTTATGTGTATTATTAATTTTTTTTTGTATTTGGGTTCATGGACTATGAGTAGTCGATTTTATGTATAAATTCTCATTAAAAAGATATATTCATTTGTAAATCCTTTCAATTTTACTCACCAAAACATTAGAATGATAGTGAAAAAAATTAACTCTAATGTTATGATATCATAATTGTTGATGAATAATTATTGGTATCCTTTAGAAATCAATTTATGCATTTCAGAACATTGTTTATTGAAATTATCTTTAATGGTTTCTGATATAGATAATTTCATTTTAAAAACAAGAAGATATATATATATATATCATTTTAAATTAATGTTTATTACCCTACTCAAATGGAGGACAGTTTTTCTGAACACCCTTTTTTATTTATTTAGTTTTTAAAAAACTCCTAATGTAGTGATAAAGGGTTTTAGGGAATTATCATTTGCAAAATTATCCATTACTAGTTGTATGATATGTAAAATATGAGATATGAGGGAGTGGTCCTTGAAAATAATATAAATAAATCCCACACAATATAAATATTAATTTCACTGTAATTTCATATCTATGTAATTATATTTAAAAGTTTTATTACTGTTGAATCGTCATTATCCAAGTTTATATGGAGTAAATTTGACCAGACTAGACACCCAACTAGGGGTTTATGTCAATTAATGTAGATAACCCCATCCTTCTATATTAATTTTTAAAAAATATTTAATTTTTAATAATTTTATTAGAGTATATATATATATATTAAAATATGTTTATATATATATATCAACCCCCTAAAAGAGGAAATGGCCTTAGGAAGAGGTTAATTCATTTATATGGGTAATTTCTATCTATATATATAAAAATATTTTTATGAATTTAATTAAATACAATATCATAAGAATATGTAGTTTAAAATAATACCCCTCATTGATAACATTGATTAACCAATTTAGATGTTGTGTTAGATTGATGATAATCAAAATTTGTTAAAAAATTTACATTGTAATTTATGAGGGAATATTCCCTAAACCCTCACCATTTTTTATATGTTACATTATATATTTATTATCATTATTATTATTTTAAAATTTGAGTCCCAGAAACAAACTATAATTGTATTTGAATACATTTCTCTATCATGCATCCCCTGAGATCAATTACCCATAATATCAAATTTTAATTTCACATATCATGAATTGGATATTTAAAATTTTTTTATGAAACTATTATAATTTTTCAAAAAACCATTAAAAACAATTCTAAACACAATATTTAAATTTTTCCTGCTATTGGTTGAAATATATTTTTCATGTAATTATCCATCCTGATAGATATTAATATATTGGTTCTAATGGACTGAAATAATGTCACAAAATCACAATATTTGACCTTTTTTACATTCTATAGGATAATATAGCATAAAATTTCAATATCCATTTTCAAAATATTATATATCTGTTACTAATTTTTTAATCCCCTTGTATTTTTTTATTTTCTAAAGAATTTTAATAGTATAAATATGGGTATTGTAAAATACAATTTTAATAATATTTTAGATAGTAGATATAAAATAATATAGATTAATGTGATAATCCTCATTATTCATAGATTATTAAATAACATGAATACATAATAATGGATAAAAATAATACTGAGAGAAATTATGAATTGTAATGAAAATTACATATAATTGATAAAAAAGTTTCTTAACAAGGGTAATATAATGAAATAAAGGTCTATAGAGACAAACATGATTAAATTTTCCTCAATTCCATTGTTCATAAAAAATATTAACTAATAGAAAATTATTCTATTATGTTCCCACATTAGGATTTATTTATATATGATAAATATAAGTAAATTTAAGATTTATTTGAATTTATTAGGTATGATATCTAATAAATTAATAAACAATTTTTTTATGGTAATAATATTTCCACCAGAAATTTTCTTATAATAACGAATTTAAAAAGGCGGAATAGTTGTTAAATTTTCACTCTAAATAAAATTTTAGATTATGTTGAATTCATCCATATAGAATTATAAATAATATTTAAAAGAAAATACGTGATCATGATAGATTGATAAATAATTATATTTAGTATTATTATCTATTATCATTTTTAAATTGTAACTATTTAATAAGGAATTACAGGTACCTTGTTATTATAAATTATTATTCAGAAAAATTATTCTTCTAATGCATCATGAAATATAGAAATAATTATAATAATCATCCCCCTATAATTAATAGTTTTACTATAAGTAGAATAATTTCCAAAGTAGTCTCATATAAAATTAAATCTATTTTTTTGGAATATGTTTTTTCAGTAAGACCCAAATTCCATTTATAAATTATAAAATTATTTACATGATTATATATAATGACATAAATTAACAATTTGATTATATATTTTATCTTTATATGTTGTCCCTTATAGGATAATTATTGTATTTATTTGACTCCCATAGTATTGAGAAATGACAGTTTTTGGTCTCCCCCATTACAAAGGGAACATCAAGATATTTGACCGAAATTGAACCAACCACGACATTTAATTTTTATTATAATATTTAAATTATTTTATTTTGTAATACTCTTTCCCTAAGAATTTTTTTAATCAAATTTTCATATCTCCAATGAATTGTTTTCATAAAAATAAAAAAATATATAAATTATATTAATGTTTCTCAAACATCATTAAAGAAACTATCAAATAATCAGTATAAATATATTTGATATCCTAACTAAAATATTAAAATATTAAATAAACCTCACATTAATTTTTTTTAAAAATATCAAAATAACCATACAATTATAATCCACATCTAGGATAAATATAATAGTCAAATAACGGTTATTAATACCCAACTCACAATGAAAATGAACAAGACAGATATATACTATCACTTCTATTTAGATCAACATTTGATCATCTAAAAAGTATAATTTTTTTTGATAAAATAATAATTGATGCTGAAATGTTAGAATATATAAAACATAGTTTCCAAAATATTATTACCACTACATTGTATAAACTCTCATTTAAGATGTAGATTTAATCTATTAAAATGATTCCAAGAAAATTGTTTAGATAAAAGTAATAACAAAAAAATATTTAATTTTTATCACATTTTTAAAAGATTATAGATTATTAGAATGTATTGATGCTATTTAGTGGGAAATATTATTTTATCTAATGTTGTATTTGATTTTTATAGGTAATTTAAAAATGAAATAAAACTTTAATTATATAGTTCATTATAATTTTATTTTTTAAAATACTACAAAATAATTACATGTTTAATAAAAAATGAAATTATAAAGTTTGAGACAATATTAAAAAATTAAAAAAAATACATAGATCAAATATCCCTTATATCCTAAATGAACCTGTTTTAGGATCTATATAGACTAACAAAAGTTTCATAACTTGTAAAATAAATACTTTCCCTGAAATCTTTTGAATATAATTTCTTTTAATACTTTTATATATAGTGTAAATAATAAAAAATGATATTATTTTAAATATTATTCATTTCTTCATAAATAACATTTATGCATGATATTATATGTAAATTCCATGGTTAAATTATGTTTAAAGAATCGAGATGAATTATTCTCGTCCCATTTGAAGAAGGTAATGTTGATTTGTTCTGTTGTCCCTCAGTGTGCTATATAATCTATATTATGTAATTTTTATTCTGAATATAGATATTTTTCATCTTGTATTAGATTAATATTATTATTGAATCTATTTTACTGTTTTCCATAGAGATCAAATTATCATGTAATTTTGATATATATTTTAAAATTAAAAATATTTAGATCTCGATATTAATGGAAATTAGAGAACAAAATAAATTTCCTAGAGTACTAGTGAAATTGATTTCACAACCCAAATAGAATAGTGTTATTCCATTTTTTATTAAGATCCCATGGGATAAAATATTTTCTATAATAAAATATTCATTTTGAAAATGAGAGTGTTTATTTAGATGATAGTGGAGCTATAAATGACACATAAAAAGCGCCTAATTGAAATCATAATTACGAGATTTGTTATGAAATCTCTAATTGATCAGTTATTCCATGAAATACAAGGATTACGTTATGTTGTCAATAAATATTATTAATGATTAATATTTAGAGGTCTCAAAATCAAATGTATTCTTATACAAATGATGATTCATTGATTTATCATAATGAATTTTTAATTTCATTTTAGTTGTTTGAAAATTGTATATTATAAATTGATTTCAATGATTTATCTTATAATATAATATGAGAACATTCTATTTATAGCGATTGTTATATATTTTCTTAAGTTTTACTAAATAATTTATAATATAACCATATTGGGATAATTGATTATAATTGAAAAACGTTTTTTTATTATTATATTGTGCCTTTTTTACTATATAAGGTGAAAATATTAGTACAATCACCTTAAATACTGATGTTGATGATTATTTTACTTATCAAAAAGATTAACTATTCTACAGTGACATGATATCTTGTTTTTGTAATGAAGTCATAAAGTTGAGATAAAAAGTAACCTTTGGTAATAAATAATACATACTAAAATGTGAAATTTCATCTCCATGTAGTGACATCATGAATGAGATATTTAATTTTCCATGGTATATTATAATATTTTACAAATATATGTTCATTATAACAACACCATAATTTCTTCTTGGAATGTCCTTAATAGTAGGTTGATTTGTCAAAAGCACAAATGTTGGGGAATGATAGTTAAGAATTTTTTGTTTTCCTATACATGAAATTATATATTCAAATATGAAATCCCTCGAAAACTCAATGTAGGTTTTAAATAAATCTTATGTTTGGCCATATGATCAATATTGTTTCCACCACTCCTAAGCCAATAGAATTTTATGTGTTTTATTCATCTACTAATTCTCTCTATTGAGTAATCTCCTTTGATGGTGATATTTCTATATGATAAAGAAAATTTTATTTTTATTTAGTTAATTTAATTAATAATATATATTGTGTTTGTTTTTGTTACTATATTACACATGTGTTTATCTTTTTGGGTTTTGTTATTTAGACAGTTGTATTTTTCTAAAATCTTTTCTTGAACATAATTTTAGGACATTATTTATTATTTGATATCTTTTGACACATTAACTCATTGAATACCCAAAATGTGATATGTTATGTTACCTTGAGTATGACATTTTTACCTATTGATAGTTGGCATAGATTTTCTTGGTTGGTATTAAGATTTTTTGATATGAATGTTTTTTTCATAATTTTAGAGGTTATTATTATTATTAATTCTTGGTCTTGACATTGGAACCAATCAATGAAAGAGATTCCTTAATAGCATGGTATACTAATCTCTACATGGGAATTTTCATAGTGAGGATCTTGATGTTATGAAAATGTATGATAGCAATCACTGTACACAATTATGTAGATCTAATTTTTTTAATATTTCATATTTGATAATATGATGGTCATTTGTAAGACATGATAGAGGTGTATGCATATATTTATAATGGTGTCCCATATATTTCATTAATGAGAATATTTATGTTATATAAAATTAATTTCGAAATTTAACCTACTTTTTGAATTATTTATTTATAATGTAAATTTTCACATAGGATACATCATTTAATATCTTCTTAATTTTCGAATACTCATTGATTTCCATTTTATTTAGTTATTTCCTGTGGATTTACAGTGTTTTTAAATTATAGTTTTTATTGTTTAATTCCAATAATTTTATTATATTATCTCATAGGGCATATCATGGAGTCCCCTCATCTATTATTTGGTCATGGTAGAAATGTTTGACCATGTCATCGATCTAGATATAGTCCACCCATAGTAGGGTCTAGTCTCTGTGTAGTCTGATGTGACCAATCATAAGATGAAAATTTTGATATATGCCCTTTTTAGGATTTAGATTTTGATATAAATATATATTGAATGAATTCTATGAGTAGATTATATTAGGATAAATTACATAATAATAGAGTATAGTGGATGATGAATTATTATTGAAGGATGTTCATTTTATTTTAACTAACTTTAATACTTAGATAACTATTTATATTGTACAATAAGGTTGGATCATGAACTATAAGAGGTAAGGATATGTTCTGTCTGATTTCCAAATTTTGATATAAATTATATTCCTTGATTCAATATGTGGAAATTAAAATCATTAATCTAAAATTATTATTACATTTATTGCTGAATTGATCTGAAAATTTTATGAAATTCAATAAAAAAATTTATATGTTGAAGGATTCTAAATGAATTAATGTGTAACCGAAAAATATTTTTCTATATATTCCCTCATTCAATAATAATGTGTTTTATACATTATGGTACATAAAACATCAAATTGAAACAAAATCAAGACATATATAATAGAGTCAAAATCATAAAAAATATAATATGACCATTATAATATAGTGGTTAAATCAATATTTATTAATATAAGTAACCATATAAAAAAATATTTAGGAAATGAAATCCATTTGTGAAGGTCTTCCATAAAATAATCATTTTCATGAGAAAGTATTAAAGATGTCAGTATTAGGGGATTCCCTAAACCATTCCCAAGATGAACTCTAAAAACATCAAAAGGAGAAAAAGTTTTGTGACAGAATTTCAAGCTTGTGGATATTCCCATAATATTTGTGCTTATTAAAGTGTAACCCATAGTAACCACCAAATAGTATCTTATTATTATATCATAAATAAGGATTTTGACACATTATGTATGTAGTAATTATATTGAAATTAATATTAAATTATCAATCTAATAATTTATTTCACATTTTCATTTTTATTGAAAAAGAATTATTTTTTCTAACTCAAAATCATTTATATAAAATAAAATTAGATAAAATATAATAAGGCTAATTAAATAAATTTATTTTTATAAATATAAATGACTATAAATTTTATATTATGAAAAAAATATTATTATATAAAAAATATTTTTTAATATGAATAATATATTAACACTAATCGAATTATTTATTTAAAATAAAAAGAATATTTAAACTTCTAATTAAATATTTCCCTATAAACTATTTTTCCATAACAACATTTCTAATTTATTCAACAATTATTTAATTAATTTATATAAAGTGTATTTGAGACAATTAACTTATATTTTATTTAATAAAAATATTATCATATGAATAAATTTTTTGATATTTCTAAAATGGATGATTTTTAAGTGAATAATGGAAAATACAGTTTATATATAAGCTGTAGCTTTTATTATATTATAAAAAAATATATGAAATTTAAAAAAATATAATAGTTTCGATGTAAATCATTAATTATTGAGAAAAATTATTATTTGTAAAAACATTTTTTAATTTATAATACCCATGTAAATATATTGTTTCCGGTTTAGTAATTTATTTAATATATACTTCTAATAAAAAAATTATACCTTTTTTAAATTATATTTTTACATGGTAAAAATATAATTTTCCTTTATTTTTTCTATATTAATTTTCAGTGGAAAATATTAAGATAATTAATTCCATTGAAATCAACTACATTGATAATTTATAATAAATAAAAAAATCAGACAAATACTCAATTTTAAAAACCTTTTTATGTATTTTTCCCACTAAGGTTATAATTAATTTCTCATATTAATTTTATATTAATATGATTAAATGGAATCATATTATGGATCATTGGGTCAAAATTATCATATGATGTCCCTTTTGGACATAAATTTAAAATTAGTATTAAATGATTAATTACTACTATAAGAAAACAAATACTGCAAGGCATAAGGTTCATAGAGGAAAGCTTGGGCTAACTTTCTTCTGGCGGGGTGTTGGGCCCTGTGGATGGCTAGAAATGAGGCAAGGCATAAGGACCTATGTGGTTCTCGCACCGGCATCATCTTCAAAATTCGGAATTTACTACAGGACCTGCTTTGGCTATGCACTTCATGTCATGGCTCAACGTCGGTAAATGCCAGGGAATCGAATTTCTCCTTTATCAATCAGAGAAATGGATCGTGGAAGGGTAACTAGGTTTAGTGGATTCCACTTCAATGTGGACTAAAACTTAACATGGATGGGGCTTTTTGGGGGGGAGATGCGGGGAGGAGGTTTAATCACGATCCATGAGGGGGCTGTCATTGCAGCCTTTTCGGCTTTCTACGGAAGGGGCGATGCTCTTTAGGCCGAGGCGTAGGCGATGGCTACTGGTTTGAAGATGTGTAATCGGAGACAAATTCTACTCAATGCGGTGGAAACAAATTCTCTTATCCTATGTAAAGCATTATCCGGTTCATGACCATCTCCCTGGAATATAGAGTATATCATTAAGATGTGAAAGCAATTATTGGGCAATCACACTGAGGTCACTCACATATGGTGGGAGGGGAACAAGGTTCCAGACTTCTTGGCGTCCTTGGCTTCAGTGAATCATAGTATGGTTTTGTTCACTAGTTTAGGGTCCTTCCCTCGGGAGGGCCTCAAACATGTGGTTAATGATGCTCTTGGGCTGCATTTTTTCAGACCGCAGTGATAATGTTGTTCTTTTATTCTCCAAAATTAATAAAAATGGTTATTTTCAGTCAACATATAAAAATATAAGAGAAACATGGAGTTAGAAAAAATTTATAATATGATTATAAATAATTATTTTTAGTGTTTATTAACTATATTTCATCCAGTCACCATAATATTCCATATAAGGTCCGAATTCCTTTTAGAACAGGTGGTTTATTAACAATAACATGTAATCATTATTAAAAATTCATTCTCTTCTATTATAATAGTTTTCTTCTACGAATCTATCAACACCATAATAAAATTTAAATTACTCAATATATGATAAAATTTTTATTTCATCTCGAACCTTATTCTACACACATATTAAACAATTTATAATATATTCTTCCAATATCCTCCATTTCCAATAACTCCTCTAAGTGAAATATCTTGTTATCAATGTGAGTAATGATAATATGACCTATTTTATTTATTTTTTCTCATATTTATTTGGGGGGACTAGTTACATCAGGGTCAAACTTGATATTTCCATCATCTTCTTTATGGGTTATTACATACTCACCGGAAGTGTCATCGGGAATGATTAAGGACGACGGCCCCCCTTATCCCTCCAATCCTGTATTCCATTTTGGCATTGATCTGGTGGAGATTAGTTTTTTTTGAATTATATATGGTTAAATAGTGATATTGATGCAGATACCCATATTGGACATCCTCTATCATGGATCTGGTGAAAATTATTCTTCATGATGTGTTTTCTCCGGTTCTATATTTTTTATACTCAGTTTTTATTCCCTCTCTAGTGTTCCTCTTCTAATATTACATTTATATCCAACCCCCATACACGATCCCAGATTGGTCCTATTCATGGGTGTCTCGGGCAATTTGGGATGGTGCTGGGTGTCTCAGTGAAGGTAGTTCTCCTGTTGGTTGGGCTTTTTCCACGATGATTCTTCCTTACTCCCATCGATGGTTGTCCATCAATCATTGATGGGAGGTTCCAATAGTGTTAATGGAACTGCACCCAGATGATGGATAATGTGTGATCTATTTGATGTGGATGTAATGTAGTCTGTTGAGTGATGTTGTTCCATGATTCATTGGGGGTTGTTTTGGGATGTTCAGTTCCGGCCAATGTTTTTTGTCCAACTTGTTTTTTGTTTTTTAATTTTCTCTTGGTGTTTTGGAGTATTGTTTTGTTTTTTTGTTTGGGTGGGTCTAGTCCTAGACATGGTTCTTTTCCAAACATCAAAAGGATCATTGTGTTGACTTATTCTATTTTTGGGGTCGCACATTCCCTCATTGTAATTTATTTAATAATATCCTAAAAATGATTGGTGGAGTATTGATTAAACGCCAATCAAATTTATTCAATATTATTCAAGTACAAATTTATTTTCACAACTATTGTCTAATGAGATATCTATTTTCAAAATACTTATTTTTAGTGTGATAATAAAATTTTAATGGTTTATTTTATACCAATTTAATTAAAATTTTAAAATATCATTATTTTTATATGAGAACTATGACCTCCTTAAATGATGCATATGATTTTTCAACCCCACATTGAATGGGAAATTAAAAACATTATATATTTTATAATAATGATTTTTACATCATTATTAATATTTTCATATTATGAACCATTTCATTTATTCACCCCCTTCTATAAAAATGAACACATAACTTATGCATATGTGAAGATTATAGCCTTAACATAAGTGACATATTTCTTTTTTCATGTAATATTTTATTATTTATAAAATTCTACTAATATATAATTCCCCAACTATAAATAAAAATAATATAATTATTCTTCTATAATAATAATATTATTTTACAAATAATCACTTTCTTAACTATACTAACAAATATATTATTTCTTATTATAATTTTTTTAAATACATACATGAAAAATGTTATATAATCGCTATCATTGAAGAAAATGGAAAATTAATAACTAGTGATATTAAAATAAAATTTCTAATAATATATTGTCAATATTTTTGGATGGTCTCTCTAAAAATTTTACATATTATTATTGTATCTCAGTTTTACTAGTCACAAATCACTGAAACAAGCTCCACGATAACTTCATTTATGTGAATACAAATTTCTATACTTATTAAATTAAATTATAATATTTTCAATCAATGTAAATAATTTATTAATGAAAAAATAATTCACTTATACTGAATTAAGTAAAATCTCTAAAACAACATCACTTCTATTATGAATCTAGTCATAGAATCGTAATAGAAACCAAAAAAATATGATTATGAAAATAAAATATAAATATTCAATATATTTATTGTAAATTATTTTAAATTTTTTTATTTCATATTTTAGAGATTATTATTTTTAACAAATTGATGATTATTCAGGTTATTTTTCATATAATAGATTTTAAATTACTTCTTATAAATTTGGTAAATATGGTACGAGATTATTTTTCAATTTTACTCATTGAGGCTTCTAAAAAAATCACCATATATTTTATTTATGTTCTCTAAATATCCCCTAGACTTATTATTATAACATTTCAAGAACATTAAATATATTTAAATTTTTTTTTCTCATTTTATTTCTATCATGGGTTTTCTATTCAAATGATAATGAAGTTTAAAGGGAATATGTGAAGTCAAATAAATTTTATAGATATGATTTTTTTTATTGGAATATGATTTTCAATTTTCCTGATCTTATGAAATAAAATTCTAAAATTTGGTATTTTATATTCCACTCTAGGGATAAATTAATTATAAATACAAATCTCTTTTTATAATGAATGTGTCCTTATAAAATTATATAAATTTTGATGATAATTATCGTCCTTCCCATGTATACTACTTGTTATCCTTTTCCAAGTATTATATTCCTACAAATTTTCCCTATTATAATTTTTTTAAAAAAAATTAGTTAAATTTTTTGTGGGTTCATATTTCAATTTACCTCAAATTAAAATAATTATTATAACTCATTTTATTATTTGGGATTATAACAAAATTAGTAAAAAATAATAAATATTTTTTCCATATTTTTAAAAAAAAATTATATTATACTCTGCACTTACATTAGATAATATTTATTCTTCTCAACTATATATTAATGATAATTGATTTTAAAATACTTTCTATATCAAAATCATTCACTACACTTTTTTGTAAATGTCTTCTTAAGATGATCTTTTACTTTTTCATTTTTAATAATGTTAAAAATGATTTCAATGAAATAATTTTTGGATTCATATACATTTACATATTTATATTTAATGGTCTTATTTCTATTGAAATAATATTTCATGACAGAAAAATTATATGATCTGTTGAAATACCTTTTTTGTTATTAGATGTTTTTAATCAACATGTTATATTCCTAAGGATAATTTTGGTGATCCCTAAAAGAGATGTTACGAAATAGATTTTAATTCACTAGTATTTTCTATGAAATGAAATGTTCGTTATTTTAATTGGAATTAATATTTTTCTTTGTTTTTATTATTGGATTCCATTATTTTAACACACTTATAGTTTTTATATTTTTTTAGAATTATTTTAAACCTTTCAATATTTTCCATTTAACGTAACATGGAATATAGCTTCTATTATATAAAAAATTGGTTTATAGTTAACACTACCCCTTTTTAATATTGAGATATAGATAATATATATATATATAATCATTAGGTATACAAAATTCTATGTACCTCTTATTTTACACACAATGATGTGTTCTTTCGATATCTTCTGTTACATGAAAGACATTGTTTTACCAAAATACAATATATTGTTATTATTATTATATTATTATTATAGCATCACTAAATTGAAATGGTGGATATAAATATTATTAATTAAATTATGAAAATATGGTTTAAACATGTATATCAGAATAATTATTCAATAATAAATTAAAAATAAATGAAAACAAAACCCTATTAAATTTATATGAAATGTTTTGTTGGAAAACTATGATTATGAAATTAAACATTTTTTAATCAATAAATAATTTAAGATTAGTTTGGTAAAAGGTTTTAAAAAAATATATCTATTATATTTAGTCAGATAATTAACATTAATATTATGTGTGTTATATATAAGTGATTGGGATAAATCCAAATTTATACAAAAAGATAAACATTCTTTCAAAATGTTAATTGTAAATTATTTTATGGGATCCCAATATTTAAATATAAATTTTCACTCATTTATAAATATAATTTGAAAAAATAAAGCTAGTTTTTGAAATTTGAATATAAAAATTTACTTGGGGTAAATTTGTGGTATTTTCAAAAAAGTCTTATTTTTATATATATATTGAGAAAAACACTGAATTTAAATTGAGAAGTTCATTTTTATCTACATAATTTATATTGTTAAATTATATTTCAATTTGGATTTAAAATATATTTATATAAATTATACATCAAGTATTGAAATTTTGTTCTTTGAAAACAATTTAACATTTTTATTGGATATAAAAACATTTCAATCCTTTGAACATTTTGACATTAAAAAATAGTTCTCTTATCCCAATTGTGGGATTAATATTAAATTAATTACTTCTAATTCTATGTTTATAATATTGAAAAACATATTCCATAATTTTAATTAGAAATTTTTTCATTTCTATAAGATTTATCATAGATTTATTTAATATTATTAGTAAATGTAATTAACATTAATAATATTAAGTAATATAAAAATGAGTTTACTTAGTTGATAAACATTAACTTATGAAGAAAAATAAAATAGTTTCAATTCCAAAATAAATTTACAATTCATATTTCGACCATATAATATATTTTCTATTAACACTACAACTACTAGAGGTAAGTTATGTATGTTATAACTCTCAAAAGAGTTTACCTTTTTTGTTTAATAGAATGTCACTCCTTATCTAATATAAGAGGGAAATCAACCAACTCATTGATTACCACATATCATGAATTTTGTCATAGTAAAAACCTGAACACTATACAATCCGAAAATCAATGATCTCATCCTATAACTATCACTTTTTTACAAATAAAACCATGATTGTGCTCTGATGAAAACAAATAGGAATTACACAAAGAAGAGGTAACATCCTTCAAAAATAACTTGTGTTTTATTTCCTTCTCCACCCACTTAAAACATAAAATTCAACTATTATACAATAAAATATGTATAATAAATATAATAATATGTATTTATTTAAAATATTCTACCTACACCTACACACACATATAAAAAATGGGATATGTAATAATCACTCATGTGTACGGAGGACAACTACTTGGATAACCAATGTAGTTCATTCATGAATTACAAACCTTAATGTTTGTGAATAATGATGGAATTATATTACATATGATATATATTATATTTAGAAGGTATTTATGTAGATATAATTATAATACAACACAGTACATGATGCTTTCCATTTTTTTCCAATATCGTAACTTCATTTTTCGATGTGTGGACTACAGCCTCCACAAAGCGATATGATTCATTCACACATTATGTGGAAATTAATAATTAATAATTTAGTAACCATATATGATATATATATAAAATAATAATTCTTCATGAATTATAATATATTTACATATATTTACATATATTTCATTTACTTTATTTTTTCAACCCGACAAGAAAATTGAAATTATGTTAATGTGTGTGTACAACCTACAGACTCCATGAATGATGTATTCCATTTAAATTATATACCATTTTTATATTTTTATAAATACTTATATTATGAATATATATGATTTTTATATCATTTTTTGATATAAATAATTAATTAAATCATGACCTTTGTTTGTTGATAAAAAATAACACGTTAAAACATTACGAAAAAAATAGATATTACAAAAAACAAAAATAAAACATGGTATTGTTAATAAACATATATTATAATGAACAAAATAAAGTAATATATCTTATAAAAATCATTAATATTTTTTTGGGATTCCATTATAAAAAACATTTATTTATTTTACATGATTTCAGAACGTGTATTAAGAAATTAAAAACATAATTAAAGGGGATTTAATCTCACTTTTATAATTATGAGATACATGAAATATTCACCATTAGAATATACTATTTTGTTCAAATATTTAATAATGAATTTTGATACCCTAAATATAATTTATTTAATGATATTAAATGTTTCCATTTATTTTATACTTTCGTAACATAAATGATTCAAAATTTACTCATGACGTAAAGGTATTTCTAGTATCAAATTTGTTTCAATGAGACTTATAAATCATTCACATTATGTTTTATTTGGTGGTGTAAACATTTCCCATTGATTTATTCTATTATAAATATCCTTATACTTCTATTTATTTATATAAATATTTTTTAATACCTATTTCTTGGTGATTTATGGTTCCAAAGATACTATATATGTAAGGTAGTTTTATCTCAATTTTATTTCCATGATTTTCCTGTCTCGTTATACACCTATATTATTTTATGAGGTGAATATAATAATATTTTAAATATTATATAATGTATCATATTCTAATGATGATATTAAATTATTCCTTTAATTTTATTAATTCATGGGAATGTAGATATAATTTTACAAAAGTGGTAATAGTTTATTGATGAAATCTCATCGTTTGTTGGGATTAATTATAATTATGCATCAATTGATGAAATAATAAGAAAAATATCTCAAATAATTTCATGAGTATTTTTCTATTACGAGTTTTCATGATATCAAAGCTTTTGGGTTCCTTTTTGAATCACATTGGTAATAAATAAAATTTATAATGGGTTTTAAATAAAATATTTCCTTATTTCTCTATTTGATCAGAAATATATTTCATTAAAAACAATGTTTTATAAAAAAATTCAAATGTTTTCAAATGATATTTTAATATTATTTTGAAATCTTTGTTTTAAAAAAATTATTGTATTTTGTTTTTACATTATATATTTGTAATTTTATTTTAAAATAAAAAATGTATTCAAAATGTTTTTTAAATTATTTTTTTACGTGAAAGGGATATCTTGCCCAAGAAATGCTCAAATTGATATTTCAAAATTATGGAACCAAAAATATGAAATGCTTTGATACATTTTATTATATATGAGGGAAATATTCTATGGAAACTGTTTTTATTCATTCTTTGAACATTATATGATTAATGTGAAAATTTACTTATGAAACACTTTTCACTGCCAAATGTTATAGCATGATAAACTCATAGAAACAATTATTCTTTATACATGTTAATTTATGATTAAATGGTCATGAATCATATATTTTTTTAATATGATATAATTGGATGATATGTTTAGGTTTACCATTCATTTTTATGGTTTATGATATGAGTTTTATGAAATCCATATCTTTTTTATTGTTCATGAAATAATTATGGTTTTATTATCTTTTGGAATACATATGTATGATTTCTTTTTATGAAGGTTGGGACCTATATATCCCTAAAATTCATTCATTAAAAATTTAAATTTCATGAGTTTGATTTTTTTTGGAATGAGGAGTGAGCTCTATTCAGTATGATAGAACTAGAATGGGAAGTTATCCTAATTCAGCAATACAGGTCATGAATAGGATGTGAACCTAGTTTAGTAATATAGGACTCGAAGAGGAAGTGAACCAAGTTAAAAAAATATTATTTTAGAATAGGTAGTGAATCGAGTTCAGTAAAATAATTTTTCTAGTAAGATGGTCTTTGGAGTGACCCTTGACTAATAAGTGGTTTTAGGGAGTCAAAAAATTTAATTAAGATGTATTTGGTAGTAATCCCTGAAAACAATGAGATAAATTTTATTTTTTATGATTATAATTGAATTTTATGTATTAATCCAATATTATAATTCTGTTTCGTATGCTCTTCATTCCCTTGTAATTCAAGTCTTATGAAATTTAAATATTAATTCTATGACTTATGTATAAGATCCTTTATATGTAGCGTATAATCATCAAATATTATTCTCATGTTCTCTTACTATTACGATGGTATTTGTTTTATGTATCATTCTTGTGTAGTGTTTCTGGCCATCTCTACCCACCCTTTATTTATGTTTATCTAAATAATTTTTGAGAATGAATATGAAATCTCATCTCTATACTCACTAAAATTTCAAAGGCTATGAATCATGTTATACTCCCAAATGAGCAATGGAGGGAATACCATTTTATTAAGTCCTTCCTGAGGTAGCATCCACCTTCTTCCAACAACTATTAAGGTCCAAATGTTAATGAACAATGGATATATACCACTGCATATAAACTTATACTTCTCAAATATTCAAAATATGTGAAAGTCATTTTGTTTGTTCATTGGTTATAAGGTGAAGAGAAACAGTGGTGGACTCTAATTAACAATGTGAGGTAACAATACAAAATTGAATCCTTCCATTGGGACGAGTTCAAAAACTAATTTTTCAACAATTTATTTCCACTTATTCATTATTCCAAGATGGAAAAATGAATTCTTAGAGTTTGAGAAAAGGGAAGATTAATGTGTTCATGCATATGATGAAATTTTTAAAATTCATTTAATGTACTCCTTGGGTATTATCATATAAACCGAAAGAAAAATTGAATGATTTTTTTGGTTGTCTAAAACATATTCATCAAAATGCCTTGTGTATAAGGAATGTTAAACTATGTTAAGAAGTTGATAGATGTTCTAAAAAGGTCGAAATGGATGTTGGAGTTGTGTTTCAATATCATGGTTTTGGCAAGAAATGAATGATGGAGTCGAAATGAAAATATAACAACAATAGATAAAATAAATTTAGTCTTCATTTTTTCATTTTTTTGGGAATAAACATGTAGGTAATTATCTTAATGGGACTAATAAATGCTTTATTTTTTTAAGGTAAGGTCATTGACTAGCATAATGTAAAATATCTGGGTGGAAGTTTAATAATGATGCGACCAATGAGAAATCCCAATAGGATTCACCTATAATGTTTATGTTTTTCAATTTCTTGCAGTTTGATAATTTTTATAATAGGATCCATAATCCAATGACTAATTTTGATAATCATCCATTAAAACCTCTAAAATAAAAAGACAAATGGAATGATTATGTTATCAAAATTAATGAATTGAACCAATAGAATTACGAAATACTTATCCTCTACTCTTTGGTAATTTATTATGTACGATTTTGAATGAATATTCCATATAAAAAATTATTGTTCATACAATGGCCGGATTTAATGTGATTATCGTCCCCTATAAGGATTATTGAATAATAATGTAACATTCTATAATTTATTAGTAAAAAATCCACCCATTTTTACAGTGAAAACATTTTTGGAATAAGATAAGATCAGAACTACTGAATAATCGATAAATATATTTTTTAAAGGATACAAGGTTAACTATTTATAATACATTTAGAATAAAAATCAGAATATGTTTTTGATATTACTGTATTATCTCTCCATTTGTGAATTTATAATAATTGGATAACATGTCCAAGATGTTTGATGTAATCAAGAAAGATGGAATGACCTATAATTCTATTTATGGATATCATGATCTGTTAGTAATTCTTGAATGAATAATTATGTAGAGTTTAATAGAAAATTATATGAAGATTTAGTTGATCATGGAATAAAAAAGGATGATATTTTGTTGAAATCACGTAATTTTATCTCCTTGATAAAATTTCTAATCTATTTTAAATGATATTGAAATAAATGTTTATCTAGTTATTATCCTTTATAATGATATAAATGAATTTTTCAATCCTATTCTGATTATCAATTATATTGTTAAATTTATCATAACAATGTTCTCTCTCACTATCCACTAGAACGTGATGGTTATATTCTTTTTCCATGTCCATGTTTTGACTTCCCAGTTATGTTCTCATATGTGGAAACCATGTTCTATACTATATTAGGTAACCATTATCATTCCATAACTCTTTCTTAAATTATGTTTTCTTTGTTAATTTTTAAATGTTCTATTTCTATTAATGTATCATTTATGTATTAGTCTATTTAAAACGCAGATTAATTTTGATGGTGAAATTCATTTTTAGGGTATTATAATGTAACACCATGATATTTAGTGAAATTATATTGTTTGAATTAATTCAATTTATTTTTTCTTTTTCATTTTAAGAAACACCCAATATATATTATAATATGTCAAATAAAAAATAATAAATTCCCTGCACATAGAACTGAGATGGTGTTCACTGCATAGAACACTAACTTGGTGTGCAACACCCACAACAATTAGTTTCTATAAAACATCATTTTATTAATATAATTATTTAAACTATATAATTATAACATATACAATAGAAATTAATTTTTTAAAAGAAATTAATTATTTTAAAATATAATTAATAGTTTTTTATTTACATAATAATGAATTATATTGAAAAACATCATATTTGGTAATGTCTTTATATGGTTTCAAAAATTATTCTCTCAAATGAATTGCATTTCATGTCCTTAGAGGAAAAAATAATATTATTTATAGAAATATTTATAAATATAATTTTATAAATGAAATTTTATATTTGTATTTATTATAGAAATATTAGTTTATGGTGAATATTTTGTTTTTTTCTAAGAAACGTCATTTTTTATTAATAGCGAAAATTGCATAATTTCAATTAAAAACTTCTTTTCATCTAATTTTATTATATTGAAAAATTATTTATAAATATTTATTAAAAGTATAATTATATAAACAATAAATAAATTAATCCAATTTAGGTCATTGTAACCAATTTCACATTGAAATTGGATATAAAAACATAGGAATATTTTAAAAAATTGTACTTTAAAAACTTCCGTTATCATCACTTTAGTGGGATTAAAGTTAAAATAATTTCTATGAGTTCTACTAATGTAATTTGGAAAAATGTATTCTATATTTGGGAAAAAAATAATTTACAATTTCCAATTATGTTTACTTATTTGTTTGCTAAAATTATTACTGAACATACTTAAAATTTATTACAATGATTAAGGAAAAATAATGCTTAACAATGGATTCAACATTAATATTAAGTCACCAAATGACCTATCCAATTAAAAAACCATTTTATTGAAATTTTTTGGACATTTTCCTTCCATTATTGTGTTTATTGTATTTTAATAACTTTTTACGTGTTAAAAACATGGGTATAACTAGCTTGTTTTCAAATGCACCAGGTGGGTCCTTTCGCTCATCCATAAATAGACACCACCCATCAACCTTCCACACACCTCTAAAAATACATAGGATCATCCAATATATACCCAACAAAGATCCCTAAATATATAACATACTCTTTGAATCCTCCTATTTAATTTATTTTAATCCAAGGAAGCCCTTGTGTGAAAATCAAATTCAGTTACCCACAAAAAGATAGCATCCTTTCTCTAGCTAATTTACAATATTTTGATTCTCCACCCCCTACACTATCCTTATTCCATCATTATAAAAAAAACAATATCCTAAATATACTAAATTCTTTTATGTTATGTTTTTTACATACATTTGCACACACTTCCATCTAACGGGTAACAAAATTACTTATTATGTGTTTGGTGAACAACTGCCTCATGAAATGATGATTGTTCATCCATCCATTACTACTTCTCTTGGTCGGATTAATTATTAAAAAACTATTTATATATGATATATATGATTTATTTATTTATTTTTGATTATTTAATTATTATACAAAATATAACGTTATTCATATCATTTTCTGAAAATGCGGTAGTTTCGTTTCAACAATTTTGTACTAAAACCCCCTCAATGAGATTTGTTTCATTGAAAGACTATGAGTATTGTATTAACGATTGGTTTAGTGAAAAAATATTATATATATGAAATAAAAATTACAAATAAATGATAATATATATATATCTATATATTTCATTTGATATTTTTACGTTCAGTATTACAAATAAAATTAGAAACTTTATATGTATGAATAACCCACCATCTACTTGAATGAAATATTCCACTTCATACATATATATTATATATATTATTATTAGAAAAATATCATTAATAAAAAATATATTAATATAATTTTTATATTTCCTGAAATTAAAATACTTTTTATGGAACAATGTTATAAAAAATTAATACACATATGAAAAACAAAGTGAATATTACACGGATTGAAAACATAATGTAGAATTCATAACAGGTGAGTAATATAATGTCATAATAAAACCATATTATGTATTGGATATAACCAAAAGGTTCTATGATGTATTTATAATAAAGTAATCTTTATTATACTATATTATTGTATGAGTAAGATGATATTCAAGACACAAGGAATGTGAAATGCGTATTACTTTTTTCTTCTATGAGATAAATTATTTTTTCGCTACCCATTACTTTTGGGTTGTGTTTATACTACCAATGAATTTATTATATGATTATTATATTTATATTTATTTGAATTTTCTTATCCATTTTATGATCATTACTTTATTTGTTTTTTGTTTTATAGGCTACCAAATCCAAAAAGAAATTTCTTGTAAATTTACCTTCATTGAGACAGATGACATGTTATGCACCTATATTTTTTCCATGAGGTTATATAATACCTAGGAAGAGTTATATATTTAATATAAGTATTTCAATTATTTTTTAATTGTCATGTATTTGTATTATTCTCATTTTTTATGACTTAATGTTTCGGAATTTGTAATGGTTTATAGCTACAATCTCATTATTTATTAAGCATCTCTGTAATTATTCTCCCATTGAGAAAATGTTATGATCCATCTCTCAATAATTATCATGAAATTTATTATAATATTTTTATTTATGATATCTTTATTTACTTATACCATTTTTCTAATCTTCAGTAAATATGATATTTAAAAAGAGTTTTTAGATTGCTCAACATTATGACTCCCTTTGGTTAGAAATCGGGGCCCCTTCAAATCTATGTTTTCAAAAAAAAAAGATACAAAAATATTATAATGTAATATAATAATTATTAAAATATATTTATACCCCTATTATATATTTTAGAAAATTTTATTTTTTTTAAAAAAAATGGAATCTTCTTTTTTTTTCAGTCGAGGCAGTTTTCTAAACATTTTATGATGAAAAATAAATATTTGGCATGTCAGGATATACCAAAATTTATTCAATTAATGATTCTTTAAAAAGTTTAAATGTTCTTTTGTAATGAAAATTTAATCCTAATTTTTTACAATTTTAATTTTTTTAATATTTTTTCAATAAAAATTGTTTAAAAAAAGATTTATTTTTTGAAAAGTATTTTCATTGATTTTAAAATATTTATTTATATGTTATAAAAAATATATTTTCAATGAAAATGATATCAAGGTTTGCAAATCGCCAATTATTGTTTTTCAATGTATTTTCATGGAAAATTATTTTCAATATGTTTTCATTCTTCTTTTATATTTTTTCAACTAAAATTGTTTTCAGTATTTTTTCATGATTCTTTTCTATGATTTTTGGGAAATGGGTTTTCAAAAAAGGATTCATGATTTCTTTATAATTTATTATGTTTATTTTTATAAAATTGGGTTTTATATGGTTTTGTGTTTTAAAAATTATTTTCCAAATATGAAAATATATTTTCCACAATAAATTTTATTAACAAATACAATGAAATTATTTTTCTTCTATTGATAACATCCATTGGTGTTACTCATTAATTTTTGAGAAATGATATAAGGTTCCATTCAAATTTCTTTTCCTGAATGGTTTATGTTTTTATGGAATGATTTTTATTAAAACCTTTATCTATTTCAAGGGTTATATTTATAGTAATATAATTCTTATTTCATGGGTTATTTTCTTGTAAAACATGATTCTCTTATATCGGTTATACCATGATGAATACTTATGAATCCAACTTCTGTTCAGGGTTATTCTAGGTTGAAGTGGTTTTCAAACATATATATTCTTCATTTGTTATGATATTTATTAATGTTTATGATACCTATTTCATATGATGGGTTATTATTTTGTGTTTATGAAACCGATTTATTTTTATGATTCATGGTATGATGAAAGTATTATTGTCTTGTGGAAAATTTCTGTATGATTTTATCATATGATGGGTTGGAACAATATCGCCCTCCAATGATTGGGCGACGATAAATGTATTATGATATCAAAAGGGAAAACATGAGGTAATCCCAATCCTATAAAAATTGGTTACATGGGAGGTCATACCATGCACGAAACAAGAGAGAATCATATCAATGAAATATGAAGGAATTTTATGCCCAAAACAAGAGGGTATATGTGTATACATCCTAAGATAAAAAAGTAAAGGGTACATAGGATGGGAATAATATTCCCAAAGTAGGTTCACATGTTACAATTCCATTATTAACATGTTTTTAAAGTCTTGTTAGTTAGTTATGTCACATGATTTTCTATGTTCTTGGGTATGATGAAAATTTCATGTTAAAATCATATAATTTGAATTTTTTCATGTTTATCTTATTATTATATTCTTTTTAACATAGCATAATTATTCCATGATTTATTTTTATAATATCAGATATTAATGGTATGAAATTCTAATTTCATGATCACATTATTATACCCTTATTCTCATATCATGCATTCATATATCAATTATTTACCCTTACCGAGAATGTTATCTCCCAAATTTTTAAGTTTCCTTTTCTAAGATATAAATATATCAATTAATTATAGTGTTCCTAATAATGATTATATTCCTGAATAACCTAGTAGGGTATAATGTTTCACACTCATATATCATTGATTAATTTTCTATGTTTTTAAAGCGCTAAACTAATACAGTCTTTTGGGGTATATTTTAGAAATATTTTATGTATTCTGAAAAAATAATGTAATGTCTATGTATGTTAACCCTATTTTTTTATACTCAACATATCATAAATTATTTTATATTTAAGGGAAAAGGTAATTATTAATTCCAATACAAGAATAAATTGTTTTTCATAGATAATGAACCACAACAACCTACATGAACTATAGAGAAATAAACGGGATATGTTATAACTATTGTTAAGGTGGATCCTTGAAATGAAGTTGTGATATGAATAATAGTTATTCATTCAATAATAGTGAATAGAATATCATTTTTTGTTTTGATGAATTTATTCATATATTTATTGTTTACATGAACTATTCAAATACTACCTCAAAACATAGGGTTGATCTATTTGTGAGAACATCAAACAATGCATTTGTAACATCGCAAGAATATACCACACATCATATCAATTGTTTTGGTCTAAAAACCATATAAAATCATTCCCTATATCCTTTATTAGAGTTTGATTATATATTTTGAATGGGTTACATATCCTAATATAAAGGTAACATTTTGTTTTGTGATATGGTGATCACCCTTGACATCTAATATAATCTTCCTATTTATTCAATGTGTCGGGAGTAGGATAAATCTCTATTGGAATCTTAATCTCATGTGTTAAAATTTTTACCATATAAAAACAATATCCAACATAAATTATAGAGACAAACGATATAATGTTTCTCAATTAAATTCTTATTGTCATAGGTTATACTAATGTATTCAATGTTTTATTTTATTATAATCCTTTTGACCGATAGATGAATTCATAGTTGATCTTATAATAATATTTCTACCCATATCCAAGGATCATTTTAAAATAGATTCCATTAAGTTTTAATAATTGATGAACTAGTTACAATGTAATGTTGACATGGTTCTGTATACTTCGGTGCTTCACTATGGGGTTTACCAGTCCACTTTATCAAAAATAAGGATGGGTCAATGAACCTTTGCATTAATTATCACAATCTCAGCCAAATAATGATAAATAATAAGTATATTATACCAATGATATATTTATTTTTCTGTACACGTCATGTGCATCATTATTTATCTAATTTGGACCTTTTATTGTTATATTTAAATTTATAGGTAATGAACAACTATATTACAACAAATTCCTTTAGAATGAGGTATTTACACTATGTGTTTATATTGATTACATTAAACCTTGCTAATTCTCCATAAATAATTTTTGTGTTAATGATTTGTTTTTTATATATTATGTCAATTTTTTGTTTTAAAATATTATTTTTTAATATAATCTAAAATAAATGAGTTTTATGAGGATAATTTTTACAATATTTTGAAAAAAAAATTTAAAGGAGAAGATATATTGAATGTATATGAATTTTGTGTTCTAGATAGAGAATTATTCATTCAAGGGGAATTTATTTACCAATAAATGGATATTTATGGACCCTTATAAGACAAATTAAATTGAGGTGTGGCCCAAAAAAATTATAATGAATGTCCATAGTTCTCTTCGATTAGTTAGGTTTTTCATACAATATTTTATAATCCTATTATGATTGTAAAACCCGCTAATAATGTTGAATTGAAATGGAGTGAATTCTATATTGACTAATAAATGTGAATAGAGATTCAACAAATTGAAAAAGGGTCTATATCAATTTATTAGTCCTAACACTACCTTAATGTGGGGGACTTTTTGTGGAATAGAATACTGATTAATTGAAGGGTTTGGGCTATGAACAAATATAGAATTATAATATGATAGAATATTCTTCATTGTAGTTGAATGATCTTGGGCAGAGCTATCCAACAAATGATCTGCAGTTGGATATAGTTATTTTTGAGTAGAAAAAATTAATGTTTTATCATTATAAGGATATGTGTGAGATATATACATATCATAGGAGAATAAAATAAATATTCATATATAAAAATCAAAATATGTTCTATTAAAGCTAGTTTAAACTGACCAATGGCTATAATTTCACAATCACCTACCATCCTTATAAATAAAATAAAATGGAAGATGATTTAAGTGGAAGAGATATAGAAACCTTCTCAAGGAGGTCAATTTATATTCTTAAAATTATCATAGATTTATAAATGATTAACATTGGAATAAAAAATGAAATAATATTAATTTTTAAATTATTTATCATCCATCCATTATAAAAATGATAAAGGATACTAAATGAGATAAAGTGGAAATTTAGAAGAAGGTGGACATTTTCATTAGTCAGAAATACATATATTCAATAATTGGTGAGTAAGAAGTTTTAATATATGGTTCATAAAAATTTATACCATAAAATCATTGGATAAAAAATATCTTTTGAATTATACATATATCTTGAACATCTCCAACCACTTAGGAAGCATGCACATGTATTAAAGTCTTTGGTAGCACAATTTGTGGTAAAATATGAAGAAGGAAATAAAAGAAACTAAATCAATGTATCTGGTAAGAAATAAATAAATTGATTAATGGAAAGCAATAAAATGGATGGTGAACCCATTTTCCGTACCATTGTGAAAATAGGCAAACAACACTACTGAATTTTTCACTTCTAATTTGACGACGTTTGGAAGAAATAATGTCATATGGTTTGGGTGTACAATATTACAAATGATGATAACTTCCTTTCAATTTTATAAGACTTACAACTTGATATACATATAAGGACAAACATCATACTATTGGTTATTCAATAGGGTATACCACTTTTGATTATATCCAATTGAGATACAATATTTATCTATAACTTCTAGAAAAATAAAAATATTCTCAAAAAAAATATTGAATTTCATTATGGATTGAAAACACATAACTAATATAAAATATAGGTGGACTATTATGACCCTTGAATTCATGTAAATTTAATCATCTAAGTACTTCTTTTTATGATGGGATTAACATCTCCAATTAGTCAATTTTACAAACAATATATTCTTCCAAATAAGTATAAAAATAGATCCAAATGAAGTCATATATGGAAGGATATGTAAAAAATATTAATTATGGGATAGATAGGAAAAAAATCTTTATTTACCAGAAATGGATGAGGAATTGATAGAAAATTTCAAGACCATTCAGTAACATATTAGGGCTGCTCAATTTTGACAGAAGAGCTACTCTAACATTCATCGATGGCAACTGGAGTTTGAGGTATGAGATATGTTGTTACTCTATATGTCACTATATAATAGAGTCATGATATTTTTTAAAAGGGACTTTAAAATTCATATATATATATATATATATATATATATCCCCCATTGGGATTATAGAGCGCATTAGAGTATTGGCTGATTGAAAAGCACTCCCACCGCCCATGTCTCAGGTTCACGATGTATTGAAGATGTCCATATAATGAAATTACAAATGTTACACCCATTTTTTTAGTCTTTTTATTTAATTTATTTAACTTGGTGTCAGGTGTTTTTTTGTAAGTGCTAGTGAGTCCCAGTTTAAATTTTGAATGTTGGGTTGAGTTTATGGTTTGGGATACTTCGTGAACACCGTACGTTTAAGACGCGTTGTCCGCTTGGGTAGCGTACAGTGCGCAAATACTGCACGGTCAACCAGTTTTAACGTCATGTGTGTACATATATGTATATGTATGTTTTTATGTTTATTTATGTGTATATATATGTGTACCTACGTTTGTATATTTTTATTTTTTAATGTTGCGTGTGTATATATATAAGGTATGTGTATATATATTTATAGGTGTATATATATACACATGTGTTTATAAATAAATATGTTTTAAAGTTATATGTTTATGTGTATAGATGTTTATATATATGTTTATATATGTTTATATATGTTATATATATGTTTATATATGTTTATATATTTATATAAGTTTATATGTTTATATATGTTATATATATGTTTATATATATATATATGCATAGATGTATTTATGTTTATATAAGTAGGTTTATATATATGTTTATATATATATATTTATATATGTGTATATGTTTATTATTATTATTATTATTATTATTATTAAGAAGAAAATAAAATGAAGGAACCCTAATACCCGGCCCCCTTTCGTCACCGCGTGAGCCCCCTCCCCTTCCTCCTGTCTGTCGCGCAATGCCCCTTTCCCTTCCTCCTGTCCATCACACAAAGCCCCCTAGCTCTCTATGCGTGCGCCGACAACTTGGATTCCCCTCGTCTGACCTCATCACCCCGTCCGGCCCCGTCACTCCGTCCGACCCTATCGTCTCACCGTTCGGACACCTCCCCCATCTAGCCGCCTCTTCCCCTTGCCGCTCCAGCCTCCTCCCGCTCCGGCCGTCTCCGGCCTCTCCCCCTCCTCTCCATCTAGAGCCTTAGCCCATCTAGCGGCCCCACCATTATGTGGACTCTCCATGCACGACCTTTTCCCAGCATTCTCCTCTTCTGGAATTTTTATTGATTTTATTATTATTACTATTGATGTTCTTATCAAATCTATTATCACTCTAATATCGCGTTTCATTTTGGCGCGTTTTTCTCGGTATCCAGGTTATGCGTTTATTCTACAAAGTGATTTTCTTCCTTCTGTTAATGCGTTGTTGTATTCGAACCCCTACGAGGATGGTGAATTCATGTATTTATATCTCTGGATCACTCCGCTAATGTTGTCACTCTTCGTTTTTATTTTAAAACTTGTTTTGTAGATTTTTTATGCGCTTAATTATATTGCTTTAGAAATTGAATTTTTTTTATAATTGAGTTTCGGACCCTTGAGGTCTTTATCTGGTCCAGAGTCGATTCCTGGTTTATGTCAACATGCAACTACGGTGATATGATTTTTTAACTGCAAAATAGTTCTTTGTTAATTTTTAAAATGTAATTCAAGTCCTTATGGTATTAGTGTATTTTTTTTGTGATGTTTTGGCATTGGTGTAATTGGTTATAATTAGTCTTTGGTGTGATTGTTTAATTATGTTTATGTTAACAAAAAATGATGTGATTTTGAGGGCATTTCTATTACTGTTGTTTTATAAAAAAAGATACAGATGTGATTTCAGTGTTACTTGTGAACATGGTGATTTATATAGAGTTGGTTTTTGAATCGTATTTTGATTCCTTTATTTGGATTAATTTTATTTTAGGGATTTTTGGTGTTTTGAGTCTCGGGGATCTATCATAGGGAGTTGTGGTTGGTTTCTAAGGTGCGCACGTAAATTCCCACGTATGAATATGTATAGATAAATATAACATCTATGGGTGTGTTCCCTCATGGCATGGGGAACACGTGCATCAGTTTAAGGATATATATATATGTGGAAGTGCATGTGTGCGAGTGAGTTTCTACTTGATTTAGAAAGATTAACGTGTCCTTTGTTCGAGGTAGGTGTTCCCAACCATTTCCCATTTAGATTCAAACCTTGAGAAATTTAATATTTTTAATTAATCATTTTATATTGTTTGCATCTCTATCGTAGTTATGAAAAGCATCTGGCTTAGTTTTATTGCTGTTTTAATTTTCTGAAGGTGGATTTTGATGTTGATTTATATGAAATTCATAGGTTCTTGTTAAAGTTATATTAATTTCTTTGTGATGTGTTTGGTTCCAATTTATATTGATTGTGTTTTGTAAATGTAAAAATTTCTTTGGTACATTTGTTTTACAAAAAGACGAACCGATATGTTGTTTTAGAATATATTTGGAAATGGTGGTTGGTTTGAATGATTCATTTTGCTTTTATAAGGTATTGTGAAAGAATTGAGTTTGGTTTCAATGCTAAATTGTATTATGAACGATGGGGATTAAGGTGATTCTTTTAAAAGCTAAAGGTTCCATTGAATGTGCCTTGAAATGAAAATGACAAATTAAAGCTATGTTTTCTTAAAACTAGGTTTCGGAGAAAATAATGTGTTGTTTCAAAGGAAATTGGAAGAAGTTGCCCCGGTTGGATTTTGGTGTGTGTTAGATAGTTGTTTTTCTTAAAGGCCCATTTGTATTTTCCAACTCAATTGTAATATTTGTGTTGACTCTTTGAAAAGAATGTGTTTGCACTGATTTTTGAGAAAAATGTGGGTTCCCGATTGGCAACCTAACTCGTTTACGAAACGTTTTGAAACTACGCATGTTGTGAAGGCCTGGTTGGCACCTTATTGAACGTGAAATAATTTCATATATGAATATTTGTGTGGCATCTCTACAGGGGGACTTCCCTTCAAGGATTTTCATTTAGTGGTGTCCGTGTAAGGGGTTGGAAAGTGCGGTGAGATGAGTCATGCATTCGAGGGCCTCCCACATACACAGTATTATTAAAACCATTGTGGGTTTATGTGCATCTTTTAGAGAATCGAGTGATGGTTTTTAGGATAACCCTGATTAGATGGGTTAACCCCCCCTTCGTAGGTAGGCCTTGTGGTGTGTTCCACTAGTAGGTTGTTAGGGCAACCAATTGGTTATTGACTATGGAGTACCATGCCGATAGTTAGTCTGAACCTGAGTACATCCCGAGGATTTCTAGGGATATTTAAGATCACCCATGGTTATTGCTTATATCTGCTTGTTTACATTTACTTACACTTGGTTTCTAGCATTTACTTATCACCTATTCTTCTTTTGCACAAATGTGATAAACATGGATTTGAAATTTAGTTTTCAAGAAATGCATTGTCTTGGGGAAAACGGGTTGTGGCGTCTGTTGGTTTTGAAATGGTATCAGTTTCCTGTTTCCTTTAAGATATAAAAAAGCTACTTTCTATCTTTGTATGTGAAAACTAGTGTTTTGGGGATTGTTTCTGGAAAGTAGTCTTGGTTGGATTTTGTGGTTTACGTTGGCATCCATACTGAGCATTTTTAATGCTAACTCCTATTTTATCTTTTCAGTCGTATGTTTCCCTTGTTCAGGTTTTCTTGGTTTATTTTCTCATTTTGGGAGCAATTCTGGCCTTGTTTGGGAGGTGAACGAAGGGCCACATGGAGGTACATCTGTTGTTTGGTTTTATTTCTTTCCACTGCTAGAGTATAGTGGTATTGTTTTTTTATTCTTATTTACTTATTTATCATTTATGGGACAAATCGTTCCCAACATTTTATCTTTGATGCACGGCACTGGTTGCCACCCTGGGGGGATTAGGAACGCTCCTCGGGAAATGCCGTGAGCCGGATCGGGTGACCGGTTAAGGGTCGACCTAGGTTGGTTCATGAAAAAATGGTATCAAAGGAGGTTCTTGTTATTTGGGATGTCTGGTAGAAGGTGATTAGGACTGTCGAGGCTCAGGAGGTAAGTTACAGGTTGGTGCCTAATCACCACCGCTCGTAACGAGACCTGAGTTACCAGGGTTAGTCTGAGATTTAAGCCTTTGGTCTTTGGTTATTTTGGATTGAGATATGAAAATGAGAGTAAATCGGTTCACATTGCGGCCTCACGTGGGGTGGTGACCCACATGGAGTCCAAGTGCCAGGTATAAGGTCCTCTTAGTGTTTTGTCGTACATGGGGCATGTCTCACCATCATGTCTCCGGGTTAAGCACATACATTAGTCCCTCATTCCGACGGTTCATAGTTGGTTGTATTTCGTTTTGACCTCAGTCTGTGTGTGTGTGTGTTGAAAATGAATGTGTTTTTGAAATGAAAAAAGGGGTTTCTTCCAAATTGTTTTTTGAAATTATTAAAGTGGGTTTAAAGAGAAAGTGTATTGGTTTGGAACAATATGGTATGTCTTTGGATTTGGTAAGGAAATAATTTTTTTGAACCTTGGCACTCCTTATGGAGTGTCACATGTGTGTGGGTACGTACATAGAGTTCGAAGGGGCACTTGTTTGCCATTGATGTGAGCGAGATTGAATGAACGCACATGTGACAGTTCATTAGGGGCCATAAGAGGGTTATAAAAATTTAAAGAAATGATGGTTTTGGAAAGTGATTTATGCTTGTGTTTGTATATGTTTGGCTTATGCTCCATTTGGCCATTACTTGTGTTGTTGCATTGATTGAATTTTGGCTTGATGCCGGTTTCAATGATGATTCTAGTGTTGTCATGAGTATGCCACCCAGAAAGATCGTTAAGGTTGATAATGAGTCATGCCAAGTTTCCAGTTCTTTTTTCATGTTGCCTATCGATCAATGTAAATAAGGTCTGTTTGAGGCAGTTTTGTGGTTGTGAAATTGGAGTGGGTATTCAGGTTGTTGGGAACTCCCAGGGTTTTTAGGGTGCGTACCATCTCAGGTTTATTTGAGGGTACAGTTTTAGAATAGTAAAGATGAGGTGTCTCATTGTCGTTGGAGTTTTGGGTATGATTAACGGTGGTCGACATTCATGAAGTTTCCCACCTAGAAAGGGGTGCAGGCCGGTGGAACCTGTCTCCAAGAAACCATCCTCGTCTGTACCGGCTCATAGTTCGTCAGACCGCTTTCCTGTGTGCCACAAGTATGGCATGTCCAGACATTCTGAGTCGCCTTGCCGCATCCCTCAAATGTCTTGCTACCGTGTGGCTGTTCGGGCCACCGGTGAGAGTTATGGAAGAAGTAGCGTCTGTGAGAAAGGATCTAGGGACCAGAGGATGCAAATTATTGATTGGGAGGCAGGGGATGCTTTAGCCATGAGAGCCCCAGCCACAGGTCTCAGGGTGATGCTCGCGTATAGTCAGGAGATTCTGAGGGTGTGTAGAACCTCTCTTCGGATTATTTTTTTCAACTTTCTGAAGGGAAACACCCAATTATTCCATGTTATGTTCTTTTCACCGTTGTAAGATCATCATAGTTTTGGTAATGTGATGAAATTGTTGTACCGTAGTCTAAGCAGTCTTATCTGTTCTCAGTGTCTTCTCAAATCATTCAGATTCCCTTGAAGGGTGTTGGGCCCATGAATAAAAAGGTCATTCTAATTTTGAGTTTGGTCTCAATTTTGTTCATTAGGTTGATGTTTGGTTTCATGAAATTAACATGCGGTGTTTCGTGGCCCCTTGTGAGTTCGGTCTAGAAATTCCCGAGTGTCTGGTTACGGTGAGGTTTTTATTCGGTTTGTGTGTGATGGGTTGAGTTAATTCCTTATCCTCGGGTTGTTTGGACATTTCGTAGCAAGATTTCAGTTTGAGTCTCTGAGTGTTGTTCGGTCTATGTGGAGAAATTAAATGGGGTCAGTTTGGGAGTTCCCGTGTTGCCCCCCCTCAGGGGTGGTGTGTTCAAGTTTCAATGTCTTTGTGTTAGTAGATTTTTGTGGTGGGGAGAACCCTCCAGTGTTCTCCCCTCAACCTCAGACAATGACTGTACTCAAGCTAGTCGAGTGTGATTTTTGTTGGTAATGGTCACACCGATCCTCTCAGTTTCTTCTGATTTTGTCTTGGAACTAAATCGAGTTATGATAAGTGTAGGCTTGGTGACATTCTAGGGGCAGAAAGTGTTTGTGGTGGTAAGAATTGTCACACCCGTTTTTTTAGTCTTTTTATTTAATTTATTTATCTTGGCGTCAGGTGTTTTTGCGTATGTGTGGGTGTGTCCTGGTTTAAATTTTGAATGTTGTGTTGAGTTTATGGTTTGGTATAGTGCGCTAACACCATACGTTTAAGAAGCACTGTCCGCTTGGGTACCGTACGGTGCGAAAATACCGCATGGTCATCCTGTTCTAACATTATGTGTGTAGATATATGTATATGTATGTTTTTATGTTTATACATGTGTATATATATGTGTACCTACATTTTTATATGTTTATGTTTTAACGTTGTGTGTGTATATATAAGGTATGTGTATATATGTTTATAGGTGTATATATATACACACATATGTTTATAAATAAATATGTTTTAACATTATATGATTATGTGTATATATGTTTATATATATGTTTATATATGTTTATATGTTTATATATGTTTATATATGTTATATATATTTTTATATGTTTATATATGTTATATATATGTTTATATATGTTATATATATGTTTATATATATATATATGTGTGTATTTATGTTTATATAAGTAGGTTTATATATATGTTTATATATATATTTATATATGTTTATATATTTATTATTATTTTTATTATTATTAAAAAATAGAAGGAACCCTAATACCAGGCCCCCTTTCTTCCCCGCGTGATACTCCCTCCCCCCTTCCTCCTGTTCGTCGCGCAAATCCCCCTGGCTCTCTGTGCGCGCACCGGTGACCCGACTTTCCCCCATCCGACCTCATCGCCCCTTCCGGCACCGTTGCTCCGTCCGGCCCCTCCGCCTCATCATTCGGCCGCCTCCCCCATCTGGCCACCTCTTCCCCTTACCGCTCCAGCCTCGTCCTGCTTCGGTCATCTCTGGCCTCTCCCCCTCCTCTACGGCCAGTGCCTTAGCCCGTCCAGCGCCCCCCCCCCCCAATTGTGTGGCCTCTCCTTGCGCGACCTTTTCCCAGCGTTCTCCTCTTCCAATATTTTTATTTTTGTTTTATTATTATTATTTTTTATGTTCTTATCAATATATTATCAATCTAATATCACATTTCATTTTGGCATGTTTTTCTCGGTATCCAGGTTATTAGTTTAGTCTGTTGAGTGATTTTCTTCCTTTCATTAATGCGTTGTTTATTCGCGCCCTTCGCGGAAGGTGAATTCATGTATTTATATCTCTAGATCATTCTGCTAATGTTTTCACTCTTCCTGTTTGTTTTAAAACTTGTTTCGCATATTTATTATGCGCTAAATTATCTTTCTATAGAGTTCTAATTTTTTTTAGAATTGAGTTGTGGACCCTTGAGGTCTTTATCTGGTCCAGATTCGGTTCCTAGTTTATGCCAGCATGCATCTACGGTGTTATGATTGTTTAAGTGAAAATAATTTTTGTTAATTTTCAAAATGTAATTCAATTCCTTATGGTATCTGTGTATTGTTTTTTTGTGATGTTTTGGAATTGGTGTAATTGGTTAAAATTAGTCTTTGGTGTTATTGTTTAATTATGTTTATGTAAACTAAAATTGATGTGATTTTGAGGGCGTTTCCCTTGGCATTGTTTTATAAAAAATGGTGAAGATGTGATTTGAGTGTTACTTGTGAACATGGTGATATCAATAAAGTTGGTTTTTGAATCGTATCTTGATTCCTTTATTTGGATTAATTTTATATTAGGTATTTGTGGTGTTTTGAGTCTCGGGGATCAATCGTAGTGAGTTGCGGTTGGTTTCGAAGGTGTGCATGCAAATTCCCAGTAATAAATATGTATAGATATATATATATATATATCTTCTCTGTGAATTTTCCCTCATGGCGTGGAGAATGTGTTCCTCAGTTTAATGATATATATATATACATGTGGAAGTGCATGCATGCGAGCAAGTTTCTGCTTGAGTTAGAAATATTGACATGACCTTTGTTCGAGGTAGGTGTTCTCAACCATTTCCATTTTAGATTCAAAGCGTGAGCACTTGAATATTTTCAATTAATCTTTTTATATCGTTTGTATCTCTATTGTAGTTAGAAAAAGCATATGGCTTAGATATATTGCCATTTAAAATTTCTGAAAGTGGCTTTTGATTTTGGTTTATATGAAATGCATAGGTTCTTGGTAAATGTAAATCAATTGTTTTGTAATATGTTTGGTTTTAATTGATAGTGATTGAGTTTTGGAAATGTAAAAATTTCTTTGGTGCATTTTTTTAATAAAAAGGAAAACGGATAAGTTGTTTTAGAAAATATTTGTAAGTGGTGGTTGGTTTGAAAGATGCATTTTTCATTCATAAATTGTTGTGAAAGAATTGAGTTTGGTTTCAATACTAAAGTGTTTTATAAAAGATGGGTTTTAAGGTGATTCTTTAAAAAACATAAGGTGCCATTGGATGTTGGCACATTCATGGGAGAACTAGGTGCTCACGTGGATGTGCCTTCAAATGAAAATGACACATTAAAGCTATGTTTTTTAAAACTAGGTTTCAGAGAAAATAATGCGCTGTTTCAATGGAAATTGGAAGAAGCTAGCCCGGTTGGTTTTTGGTGTGAGTTAGATAGTCATTTGGCTTAAAGGATTGTTTGTATTTTACAACTCAATTGTAATATTTGCATTGAATCTTTGAAAATAATGTGTTTTCACAGACTTTTGGGAAAAATTTGGGTGCCTGATTGGAAACATAACTCGTTTACGAAACCTTTTGAAACTGCGCATGCTGTGAGGTCCCGGTTGTCACCATGTTGAACGTGAAAGAATTTCATATATGCATATCTGTGGGGCATCACTACAGGGGGACTTCTCTTAGAGGATTGTCGTGTAGTGGTGTCTGTGTATGGGGTTGTCTAGTTCAGTGAGATGAGTCACTCGTGCAAGGGCCTCCCACTTACATAGTATTATTAAAACAACCGTGGGTTCCTTGGAGTCTTTTAGATAATCGAGTGACGGTTGCTGGATAACCCTGATTAGACGGGTTATCCCCCCCTTGGTATGTAGGACTTATGGGGAATGCCACTGGTTGGCTGTTAGGGCGGCCAGTTGGTTATTGACTGTGGAGTACCATGTCTGCAGGTAGTCTGAACCCGAGTACGTCTAGGGGTTTTCTAGGGATGTTTAGGATCACCCATGGTTATTGCTTATATATGCTTGTTTACTTTTACTTGCACTTGGTTTCCAAAATTTACTTGTCACCTTTTCTTTTATTTAACAAATGTGATAATAATGGATTTGATATTCAGTTTTCAAGAAATGCATTGTTTTGGGGAAAATGGGTTGCGGCGTCTGTTGGTTTTTAAATGGTAGATCAGGTTCCTTTTTCCTTTACGATACAAAAACCATATTATCTATCATTGTATGTGAAAACTAGTGTTTTTGGGATTGTTTCTAGAAAGTTGTCTTGGTTGGATTCTGTGGTTTACTTTGGCATCCCTACAGAGCATTTTTAATGCTCACGCCTATTTTATCTTATCAGTCACCAGTTTCCGTTGTTCATGTTTTATTGGTTGATTTTCTCATTTTGGGATCAATGATGGCCTCCGTTGGGAGGTGACCGAAGGGTCACGTGGAGGTACGTCTATTGTTTAGTTTTATTTCTTTCCACTCCTAGATTTTAGTTCTTTTTTTATATTTATTCTTATTTACTTATTTATTGTTTATGGGCCAAATCATTCCCAACGTTTTAACTTTGATGCCCAACACTGGTTGCCATCCCATGGGGATCGGGAACTCCCCTCGGGACATGCCACAAGCTGGCTCGGGTGACCGGTTCAGGGTCAACCCTGGATGGTTTGTGACAAAAAACCACATCACTCACTTGTAAAAAACGTAGTGGTGGTATAGATATAATTTTATCACTATTATGAGGAGTATCTCGGGAAGTTCTTGGATAGTAGAGATAATGTATTATTTAATAAGACTACTCATTTAGTAAATTTACTATAGTGAAACCATATGTATGAGGAGGCAACATGGTAACTGGAAGAATTAATAATGGAAAATTAACCCCAAATATATTCACCATATTATATAAAATGAAATTTTGAGGGTAAAATTTTATATAGGGGAAGAATGACATTACCCTTAATTTTAACAATTGAATTTCACATATTATAATTATTGAATATTTAATAATGTATTATAAACCATTTGAACCATATGATAAAACCATAATATTATTATATTTATAATTATTATTTATTAATTAAATTGGAAAATTTAATGGAAAATATTATATGGGGATAAATAATATAAATTAAGTTAACTAAAAAATGAAAATTTGGATGTGCTCGATCCATTTGAATAACCACAATTAAGAATGAATCATTAGAATTTAATCATAATATTATTAATACAATATTTACCATTAAAATGATAATATATAACATTGAGTGAAAATTTTTATAAATTAAAAAATTAATGAAATATGTTTTCTATTTTGGAATTTTGAACATATACAACCACTAGAAATCAGAAAATGAGAATATTAATTTAAAATCTAAATACAACAATCTGATAGTTTGGAATGGTAATATAATCATTATCATATTATCATATCTTATGTAACAATAAATTAATATATAGTAATATTAAAAAAATATTAAATTCCATATTTATATCACGATAATTGTAAATTAATCTATTAAAACATATTTTTTTATATGTTTGAACATTTGTAAAAAAGTGTTTTATTTAAAATTTTATAATAAATATAATAATTTAAAAGAAATATTATTTTCAAAAAATATATTTTAAAATAAATATTTTATTTTGTTATAATAATAAGATAAATTGATGATATTGCAATTAAATTTTCAAAGGGTTATAAAATTTTTCGCAGTCTTAAAAATAAAAATTTTCAAATATTTAGTGATATTATTTTAGACATTATTTTATCATAATTATAAAATTATTTTCCCAAAATGGAATTCATTTCATAAATATACACAACAATAAAAAAGTAGTTATAATATTTTATTTTTTTCTCGAAATTAATCTTTTTATTGAATAGTGAAATACGATAAAATATTGTATTTACCATTATAAACTAATTACATGAATTTTGGAATCATGGTTCATGTAAGAACAAATTACTTTGAAATCAAGTGAACCATTTACCAAATATAGCCTCAAGGATCAATACTATTTATAGTATTGATCCAAAATAATAATCTACTGAATATAAAATTTAAAAACACCCATCTCCTCCCATTATAAACACCACCCATTCTCCTCAAAATATATTAGTCTTTGAGCTTGCCAAAATTCTTCTCACATCCATTCTCGGGACACTCTCCTATGTCATTATACTTCTGGTTTTACCCGAACACCATTTCAAGGTCGATAAGCAGTATTTTAAGGATTCATGAAATAATATGTAATACAATAAATTTACCCCTATTAAATTATATCTTCATCTACCTTACCGTTTCCACTATAACCAATCATAATTTAATTACTTTTATATTCTTAATATACTATAATTTTAATTTCTTTTAACTTGGGTACACATCTTATAACATCCCATTTCTCCTTTTTAAAATGAACAAATTATTTATAATATGGTTGGTTCACTACCTCCATGAACAACATACGTCATTTTTTTCCACCTCTTACGTGGATTATAATTAAAATAATAACATAGATATATATGAGTATAATAAGTATCTTATAAATTATTTTTTGTTTTTTAATTTAATAAAAACAATTGAAGAAAATAAAATACATCTAGTATGTGACTGTCGATAAATTGACCAAACTAAGGAAACCATAAATCAGTAATTTTTATATTAAGTGAATAAGAATTTTTATGTGAATAAATGATATATAAAACATTTATATATTTTTTAATTACATTAATACAATTTTAATTCAATTTTATAGTTGAATTCCCATTTTATAAAATGATCATTAATTATCCACAATAGTACCATACATGAAACTATTAAAAAACGATCTAAAAAGTCTAATTATTTATCACAAAATAGGTTATATATTAAAACATTAATATTTAATAACATAATACATATATATAAGGATATTAATTAGTTTATTAATGTCTCTAAATTTATTTTCCAAAACATTGTGTGAAAGTTGATAATTATTCTTGAACCTTAGGTAATAGATATCTTGGATCTGACAAATATGTAACATCCTATTAATATTTTCAAATATTCATAAACACCAATTTTTATAATGCTTGGGTCAGTTTTAATTTGGGGTAGCCCTGTTGAATATATTTTAAGCATTGGAAATTTATTAGATAGTACATGGTTGGTGCACAGTTTTCCCTAGCCATGTGCCCTATCAAGACAATCCATGAAAATATTGCTTGGATGGTTTTAAATATTTAAACATTGGTTATTCAGACCATGCACCATCATATGGGAAACTGTGTGTCCCATTAAAAATAGGTACACAACCAGGCGACACTATATGGCCTACCCATGTGGGTCTTCCTAGAAAACCTTTTGAATATGTTTTAAATTAATATCGAGTTCGAATAAAAATTAATGAACCCACCATTTAGACACATGATAGATCATAATTAACCATAAATTACTTATCCCATCAGTTTATCTCCAAATAATTCTTTTTAGTCCTCAATATCCTCACAAAAGCAATTCCAAGCTTGAGGAACACCAATTGATCATCTCCCAGTTAGCTTACTCACACCGATCTCAATCTATTGTGACCACTATTCTCCAACCAGTGGTTCTATGGATCCTTTCATTTACATTTGGATATAAGATCCAAATATTTATATTATAAACCTATGTTAAATATTTGATTCCAAATTTGATTGATCATCGTTCTTCAATGATGAATCTCTTTTAGGGTTTGTTGATTCGATATCCATTGATCCCAAGGTAGGTGGTTTTGTTATGATGCCCAAATTTTATTAACCATAAATTGATTTTTTATTTTCTATTGTTTTAATAGAATGATATTTACCTATTTCATTTATATTTCATTCAAATTTATTTGACTAAAAAAATCAAAATCCAAGGAATAAGGGTGCATTTATATAAATTTGTGAAATTTAAATTGTTTAATTTATGTTGTGATGTTGTTTCATCATAATTGTTTAATTTAATTATAGAAAAAATAATTGTAGGATAATTTTAAAAAATCAAAATTCCATTATATTTGGGGTTTATTGTGAAATTCAGGTAATTGTGTGAATTATTTTATAAAAAAATTTATTTGTGAAATTAAATTATGAAATTTAATTGTCAATTGGTTTCGAATCCATATTTGTGAAAATTAATTAAAAATGGTTTTTATTGAAAACATATGGTTTTATCAAAGTAAACATGAATTTTATGTTATAAACACAATATTGTTTTTAAATGGGAAATTGGAATATTTGAAATGTATAATGGGTTGAATTTTATTGTATGGTTTCATGAAATAAATTTCTCATAATTATTTTTTAATAGAAAACATATAGTCCTTATTTTTTTATGAGTTATTTGGACAACACATTATGATTTACAACACTACAAAACATAAATGTAGCATGTCAAATCCCATAGGTTATGGTAATGAATCAAACTTACCACGATTTCAAAGGTTATTATGTACAATTTACCATGTCACCATGACTGTGGAGTCCTAATAACATTGAACTATTATACATTCTATGTAATTTAACCATGTATTTACATTATTAATTTCAAATTAATATATTCAATTATTATAAACTATTTTAAAAGACTTCAGATATATATAAATAATATTATATAAAAGTAATTATTTATGTAATTTTGAGAATGTTATAATTTTATAGAAGTATTTTTTCACATTAAAAGTAATGAATTTTCTTAAAATATATCCATATTTAGAAGTGTACCATGTGAACTATTTTAAATAGGATTTTGATATTCCAATCATACATGTTTTATGTTTAATTCTTAATCTATGGTAAATTTAATATTGGAATCTTTTATGAAATCATTTGTTAAAACTAAATAGTATTTTAAAAACACACCATACCCATGTCTTCATGTGTTTGCAATTTCTCTCCTTCTTGTTTTGATCTGGGGTAATGTAATAGTATGTGGTGGTTCTAGATATCTATATGTGGACATAGTGAGATGCATACTTCGTTACATATGTATTTTTTCTAATTTTTTGGTATTTGGTTATTGTACTTAGGGTTGTTATGTCTATTAGAATTCTTGTACATATGTCTCTATGGATATTTTTTTGTTTGTATAATATCATGTTTCTCTTACATCCATAATTTTTTTTAGAAAAATAGTTCAAACATTCATTTTGTATGATTCTACCTTATATTTGTTGATCTGTGGGGTTCCAGAACATCCTTTGGGTTATGATAGTGATGGCTTGGTTATTATGTTACTATGGTACCTAGAAGGTTTTGTGATAATGTGTTAGCAGTTCCAGATATAGCTTCTTTCCTTGAAGCTAGTATGAATTGTGTAATCTTTCCATAACATATGAGGTAATTTTTATTGAGTTCATGGCCTTATATCACTGTAATATACCGTAATTTACCATTAGTGGTTTGGAAGAAATGGCTTCTGAATTTGTTATAATATTTTCCTTGATTTTTTATTAGGGAATATTAAAATCAAAATATTGTTTATCTATCTATTGGAATTAATTTCATAATTTCATTATTTTAGTGTTAATATTATTTATTCCTTGTGGTCTAATGATATTGAATACCATAATGCATCTGAGAAGTAGTGTGAATCAAATCTATGAATAATTGGATACATATCCATAGTAAGTGATTCCTCTTGTGGAATCTAGTATTATTGATGAGATTATTCACACTTTTAAATATCTTGGACATGAATAACCTACAGTTCTCATTCTGAATCTAGATATGGAACCTCAAAGTAGCATTATTACATTTTCTTTCTCATGTGTTCCTACTACCTAAAAAACAAGTTTTTAAAAGATCAAATTATCCTAAAGAGGCTAATGAATGTTTGATTTTAATGGGTCATTTTTTGGGTTCTTTAACACTCTTAAACAAATAAATGTGAGGTGTTCTGAACACTCCTAGATAATCATGGTTTTTAGAGTTTCTTCTCCTATAGTTGATGTCTGAATTACAGTAAATAAAGTAGGAATAATGATGATTCTAATTGTGGTTCTCAACATTAAGTTCATTTGATAACCCATGTACTGAAAATTAGAGATCCTTTAGTTTGTTACCGGTGTGGAATGATGGGATATTCAAATATGGATTTATATGAGGCACATACGAACTATGAATCTTATAGATGCTCGAGTCACATTAATAGATTCTTCCATGTTTATTCCACTCCGTAGAGTAGAACTAGATAACCATAAACTACTAAAAATGTAGATCAATCCAGTTTTTATCATTAAAAAGGATTCCAAATATAGTAATCTGGAAGGAATATTCTTCACATAGTGGAAAATTCTCTATCAGAAAATGATATAGGTCCAATAAATCTGACATGTAAAATTTATTTAGCTTCATATTTAGTGAAATATCTATTTGATACTAGTGTATCAGATTAATTTATTTAATCTTGTGTTATTAATCTTATTAATATTCATGTGGTGATTTTATCTTGTGAAATTGATATTACTACACCCCTTTTTATGAATATATTAAAGAGTCTCTATAGTCCATAATGTATTTTATTTGGATTAGATATTTGTTTTTCATGTACATTTCTGGTTCGTGACATAAAACCTCTTGGAATTATTTAATTGGTGGATTTCATAATTTTTAATAAACAATTGATTTATTGTTATCATATATGGATATTATTTACTAAACATGATTGTGTGTAATGTGTCCTTCAAAAAGAATGTGTCCCAAGGTCCAGCAATGATATACCTTCTTATCAAAATTTGGGTGAAGTGATATCATATTTTCCTTTGATATAGAGTTAGAATATTATAGTGATGATCTTCTTCTAGTTTCATTGTGTTTCCTAAAATTTTTTTTTCTAACTTATAATGTTTTACCCTAGTAAGGGAGGATACAATTTTTTTTATTTAATCCCATGAATTCAACTAAATTTTATTCCCAATTGAAATATTGTACCAGATGAAATGAAGTACTTGCAGTCCCATTAAGATTATTTTCTTGAGAAAATCATTATATGAGTGAGTGTGTAACCTTCATTGGAACTTGTTCCCTTATCTATAGAATATTATGTTTCCATTCACCTATTTGTTGATAATAATAATCTATGTCTAGTTATAATTAAGATACATTATATATTTCCATGAATAAATGATCTATTTGATTAGTTTAATGGGGAATATTTTTTCAAGAAGACCATTCATCACTCTGGTTAACATTAGTTGAGAGTAAAATAATCATAAAGTCATAAATCCACCTTTTAAAGTAGGTACTATCATTATGAGTAGCCTTTCATTCCCTTTAGTGTAATCAATTATCCGTCCGTTTTTTATATTAAAGGAAAATGTTATTCCATGAGTATCTAGATACATTCATGTTACTCTTTGTTGATGACATCCATGACTACTCTATGTCTAAGGAGCACCTTATGCATCATCTTGGAATAGTTGGGGGGGTTTTCCAAATACCTAAAATTATTCTAATCTTTCAAATGGGATTTCTCGATATGGTAACTCAAGTTATTATGTCACATTGTGTTAGAACATAGAATTTGATTTGATACCTAAAAGGTGAAAGATGTTTTGAAATGGTTGAAATTATGAACTATCTTCATGATTCAGAGCTTCTCCGGATTAGCATACAATTATCGCAGTTCATTATGAAAATATTAATGTTTTCTTCTTAAGTAACATATCTAACTCTCTAAGGACTGGAGTTTTAATGTGATAAAAAACATTATTATTATTATTTTGTAGTGGAACATGTTTTTACTACTGCACCTATGTTGAATCTTCTAGATCCTAGGCAAAGATATGTGGTCTTCTATGATGTAACAGGTTCAATCATGGGTTGTGTTCAAAGGTAGTAATATAATTTAATTTCATTATCATCTCAGCATCCTAAGCTACATGGGGAGAATTATTCAACCCATGAACTAAAACATATAGGTATGATGCATGGAAGTAAGATTTTTAAGTATTACTTTTATAGATAAACGTATAACAGGTTTTTATACAACATGATCTTGAGTTATATCTTCTCTTAAAAAATTGAATCATTGCTAGAGGCAATGGATGAAATACCTATAGACTTTCAATTTTGAATTCTAATATTCCCTTGGGAATAAATTGTCTTTTTAATTGATTTGAGAAGAAAACATCCAACCATGTTAGTAAAAGAAACATTATAATAGTGTAACATGATGGATCTCTTAGTAGAGTTTTATATATGATCCTATGAATCAAGGGATGTAGTTTCCATTTCTATTATTCAGTTGACATCCACACATCTTGTGATGATTCTTTATGATAATATTCTTGACAATTAGTTTTTAGACAATAGATATTGTCTTTATCGTGGAAAGACCATGCCAAATTATTCTTTCTTCACAAAGAGAATTCTTCTCCATTAGAAGACTTTTGTGGTGCTTCCTTTCGTAATGGAAATATATGTGGGGGGATTTACATAGTACCTAGTGTTATGTGCATTGAGGAACAAAAAAAATATGTTTTTGGACATGTGGTGGAAATTATGGTGGCCATTTATAGGGAAGGAATTAATTATTATTTCTCTCATTATTATACAGGAAAATAGGATAAGGTAGATCACTTGTACTCTTCATGTTTTTATCATCCACATCAAGTTTATACATAGATTTCTAATTGTACCTCTACAGACTGTGTTGTGGGGTTTCCATTTCACCAGTGATTGAATAATATGATAAGGAATTTGATCTATAGGCTTCCAAAATCAGCACACTTTATACCCATTATTGATTCAACCAATCATGAGTAGTTGGGAAATCTCGTTATGAAATAGGTTTTCAATTTTAATTGTGTTCCATTTTCTATATCCTTTTATAGGGATTTTAATTTCACATATCAATTATGGAGATATATTTATAAGGCACTGGTTTCTCACATCTATTTGAGTACAAAATATAACTTATAGTTGGATGGCCAGATAAAAGACATATACAGATTCTTGATGATATACTTCACACGTTGGTTCTTAAAAATTCTTGGGCTTTGGATGATCTCTTAGGACTAGTTGATCGTTCTAATAACTATAAATATTATTCCATGATCTGAATCGATCCTTTTGAGGAAATTCATTTCTAACCATGTATGCCATTGTTGTGCTAGTCTAATATTGGTGAAATTTAATTTAGTTGGACTATGTTCTTTCAAAGAGATGATAATATATATATATAGTAGATTCATCAATGAATATTTATTTTACATATGAAGTATAAGTAATATTTTAATTGTCACCATAGACCGTTTGAATTTTCATTAGGTGACTATGTTTACATGATAGTTTCAACTTATTTTTTTCATTAACATCTTGGGAGGAATAGGAAGAATACTCCTTGTTTTATGGGAACTTTTAAGGTTTATTAGAAGGTGGGGAAACATGAATTTCATTTTTCACATCCATCACATATGACACCAATACATAAATTGATCCATGAATCTTATCTCTACAAGTATCTATCTGTGCATATCATTTTTAAGCTGGAGTGGTCATCATGTTAAACTGTATTTTCTATGGCTGAACAACTAGTTACAATAGTTGATTATGAATACATTTTAATTCATGGGAAGAAGATAAATTTTTCTTGTGTGTTATGAAATCATGGTTCTAATTCTTATGAGACCTGGGGGAGGGAGCTAATTATGACAGAGAATTTGCCTCAGGTTTTGGAATGGGATGTTCAAAGTTTGATTTATGGGATAAAATGTTTCTATAGTGAGGAGGTTGTAAAATACATTTAATATTTTTAGGTATTTGTGATAAAATAATTTTTATCAGGATTTCATTGGGATTTCATGGGGTTGCCTCAAGAGAAAATATTAAAAAAATAATAATTTAGGCAAGCGCATGTTTTGAAAAAAATTTCCATAAAACATGCTCCCTTTGATATAAATCCATGAAAGCCTTGGTAGTAGGGTTTTACATAGTTTTATACTATAAACCCTGTTAATAAAAAATTTGAGGAGAATTTAATAATGTAACATGTCTAGGACACATGGTTTGTTCTAACAGTGTTGGTCTACCCAGTTAACAATGAGTACGAGTTTCTAATTAAAAAAATTTATTAATTGACAAACACCATTTTTATTTACATGAATGACCAAAATGGACCATAATCGATTTCTCCCAGCCTGGGAGATCCGAAGAATAGTTTATAGCCTCATAGATCTCTCCTAAAATTGATTTTATACATGAAAATTGTCATTTGATCTTCTCCTACTTATTTTCCTCACACTAATTTCTATTTCCTATGATCTCTCCTTTAAACCCTAGAGTTCTGGGGAAACTCATGTTGAATTGTATACATAATATATTCTCTTACGCATTATAAGGATTTGATTAATCCTTGATTCCTAGTTTCCATTATCATCATTAATTATTAAATATTCTCGATTATGGTTTGGTGATTCATGATCTGTTGATACAAAAGTATGTTTTTTCATTACGATGCCCACATTTCATATCCCAAAATTGATTTATTTAAATTAAATTTCTTTATTTAAGTTAAATTTATTGATTTAATATAATTCCATGAACCCAAAAGCTAGGAGCTGGGGCATTATTTTATTAAATTGGAATTACTAGAAGGAATCAAATCCGGAAGGGCTGATATTTGTTATCAGTATTTAAGAAATAGGAAAAATACATGGAACACATTATACATTGGTAGAATAAACAACATGTAATACAATACAAATGTTATTAATCTAAATCCTTGAAAACACATTAAATGATATATTCTTCATAACCTTTGGGAGGAAAAAATTGAAAGGGGTGAGATAAAATTCTCATTATGGGTTACATATAGTAGAATCATGAATCAAAAATAATATAATCATAATTAATTATATATAATGATTATGGTATGGTGAATAATTGAAAAACGCATTCCATGAATAAACATAGAATGAAAGTATATAAATAGAATTTTATTCAAAGTGAAAACCTCATGGAATATAAAAACAGAATAATTAATAAAGATAAGGATTATTATTTGGATGTTATGTATCTGGAACATGAACAATAATACTATATAGATGGATAATGACTATGGTTATAATCCCATCTGATTATGTTTTTGGAATAAACTCGATGGGTTTATCGCCATCTATTTTGTCTCATGAGACCTTTTGAGGCATCGAGAGGCTATAGTGGGACCCACCCATCACTTCGATTACAAAGAATTCATATAAAATATTTTAATTCAGGATCAATATTACTTATCATTTTCCATATTGAGTAGTGTAAAAGGATTCATCAATATATCCATTGTTAAAACAACTTTCAAAATATACATATTATAAAAAAGGGTATTCGATAGAAGACAATAATTATATCCATTAATAAAGAAATAAGATAATCTAATTGGAATCTATTTTCAAATTATTAATTACTTCAAAGTGTTGTTATATAATCAGAATAAAAATTATTAGGTGCACAATACCAAGTATGTCTCGTAGAAATGGAAATTGTGATGAACCCCTTAACCACAATGCAATCAATCGAATTTCATGACAAAAATTAATAATCATCAAATGAATAATTTAATACAATGAATATAAATAGAGTAGTGATATTATAAATTTAATGGAATAATATATACAACTCATATATCATATAAATGGCGAACAATGGAGATCTCATAGAAAAAAATGTGAGATGAGTAACTGCATGCCTTTTGCTCGAATTTGTTCTTCAAGTGATCTTATGTTCTGGAATTATCTGATTAAATTATATATTTATTCAATTAGAAACCTTATCTATATTTATTTTATTTATTTTGATTTTATTATGTATATTTATGGCCTCTTTAATGTGTTATAAGATAAATATTTATCACTCAATAGTGTTTTTTCTGTGTTTTTCATGATCAACATTCTTATGTATGATTATAGAACTTCATGTGGAATGGATAAAAATATAAAAAATTAAATTTTTATATAATTAATTAATATATAGAGTTTTAATGTTTATTTTTATCATTTGTTTCATGTTATGTGGTTTAATCATTAGATATGTCATTTACTGATAACCATTTAGATTATTATAGCGGTTATTGGTCATAATGAACTCATTTTATTTTATCATTTAGTTTTATGTAGATATATTAATTTCATGACATTAAAAGGATTATTTAATATATTCTACAATATAAATTAACAATTAAATTGATTTCATTAATAAAATTGGAGAATGAGAAGAATAATGAAACTTCTTCATCTAGGAATGTTGTAAATTGACATCTCCTAGATGATGACTTTATTTATAAAAGAAAATAAATTGAGTAAGGAGAATGATAATGGTTATTACATTAACACGATATAATTCTATTATATTTATGATACTATATTTATCATGATAAATTTTTTATTTTATGCTAGTGGTTAATAATAAAATAAGATAAATTGAAATCAAATTAAATGAAAAATGGAGAGGATTTACCTCTTGAAATAACCACCTTGAGAACCTCTTTATAGGAAAGGGTTTGTTCTTTTAGAAATTCCAAGGGGTCTTGGACATGGATAGGTACTATGGAATAGTATTTGGATGAAAATATCTATGCTTTATGGATTATATGAGTGAAGATATGAGAGGGTGATGGGTGGTTTTTTTGGGGAGGAGAGGGGTGATTTTTTAATATGTTATTCACTATTATATTATTTTTCTGAAGACAACCCATAACATATATTTTTGTGAAAAATAGTAGTAATAAGTGTATATGTGTTTGATCTAATTATTTATTACATAATAAATGATGCAAATAATAGTTTATTTATTTAATAATGTATTATAATGTAAAATATTATATATCATTATTAACAAAATATAATCAATTAATTCAAAAAAATTAAAAAAAATTACACTAACCATTTTTTTATGCATTAAATCCAAAAATGAAATCCATTTTACGAAAATTAATTTATAAATTATATATAATAAATTTTTAATAAAAATAAATATTTAATATCAAAATAAAAAATTTCAAATTATAACTGATTTTATAAAACCCTATAAATTTATCAATGTTCTAACTAGATTATCATAAAATCATATGATTGAAAAAATATTGATTTATAAATACATTTTATAAATATAATTTTCCTTTTAAATAAATTTATTATATATAAAACTGTGATTAAATATTTATTTCTCTCAAAAATACCAATACTTAATTATTAATTGGTAAAATATTCACATTCATTAATAGGTTTCCTAATTATTCAATTTACTTTCCTGAGTTATGTTATAAGTCGTACGGGTGATATTAATATTTATAAGGGTAAAAATTGTATTCATACTGTTATGTTATTATTCCCTAAAATAAATTTGATCCAATCAGACAATAAATATCACACTTAACACAACTGTGTTTGTTTTTTTGATATTCATATAAAAAGGTAGGAAAATTATGCTTAAAAGATATCTTATAACTATCCCCCATATAAATGTTTCGTTTCGTAGAGACCTAGTGATTCATGCATTATAATATATCTAGTTAATTGAAATTATTTATGATGAAATAGACTCATGAATCTTTTGGTGTTATATTCTTCATTCCTCTAGAAATTGTTTCCTCTAATTTGTTCATGCACATATTCCTCAATAAAGATGTTGGTTGTTCTCTTCAAAACATCATTATGTCCCCACATCTATACCTCCATTTTATGTTTTGTCTAAATTAACTTAATTAGTTGATTTTTCCAATTTCTGAATACATTCTCTATTATGTCAAGAATATTTATTTGTTCTTTATAGAATTACAAATCATGTTCATGTTAAGTTTCTAAATAGGTGAGTAAATTTGTTGGTTTTGGCATTTAATTCATTACAAATGACACATGCAATGCATCATAAACACTGGATATACATGGGGAATCACTAAACTATAATCTGCTACTCTTATTACTTCGATAATTTAAAATTCTATGATATGCCTCGGTCTTACTTTCCAATTCCTAGAAAACATTAAGACACCTTTCTATAGATATAATTTTGAAAATACATTATCTCCTACTTGAAATTCCAAATCCTTCATCTGGTGGTCAATATAACTCATTTTACTACTTTGGGATAAATTAATATGGGAATAAAATGTAATTACCATTTTCATTGTATCTTTAATAACACTTGGGCCTATAAGTTTCCACTCACCAACTTCATCCCAATAAGTGAGAGTTAAACATCCCTTTTCATATAATCATTATATGGGTCCATTTGAATACTATAATGGAAACTTTTATTGTAGGAAAAGTTCACCAAAGGCATGAATTGATCTCGTATACCATGAAAGTCAAGTGATCATTTCAATATGTCTTCGAGTGTTTAGAAAATGCATTAATACTCTCCATCAGATTTTTGGGTGATAATATGTACTCATATGATGCTCTGTAACCTAATCAATATGAAACAATTTCTGTAATTTTGATATTAAAAGTGGATCTCGATTAGAAACAATTGATATAGGATCACCATGAAGTTTTAATAATTAATTAATATATAGTTGTTCTAGAATATAAAGTGTTAAATACTCTATTATAATAATAAAATGTGAATATTTTTCAAGTTCATCAACTATTTCACATATTGCATACTTCTATGTCGGTTTCTTTAGTAGTCTTGTAATAAATTCAAACATAATTTCATCCCTCTTTGACATAAAAATAGGTAGATGTTGGATGACTACTCTAGGATACTGTCTCTCATCCTTCACCTTTTTCCAAACATCATACCTTGACACATAGTTAGAAATTTCACAGTTCATGTTTTCCAAACCAAATTGATACTTCATATCTCTATACATAGTGGAGATACCATTGGATATAGGTAAATTTGAGCTATTATCATAATCTAATATTTTAATATTTAGCTCAGGCACTGATGGGATGCATAACTGTTTTCCAGGTTTCAGAATTCCATCCTCACATAATAAGTCTACGAAATATCCATCCATAACAACATCAATTTTCTATTATAGATTTTAATCATCATATTTAGTGGTTTTTTTGTTACCTAGTAATGATAGTTTGGAAAATTTTTTAAAAATGAATGATCATTAATCTTTAATAACAATTACCATATCCATCATTACTATATCCATGAACAAAAGATCCCTATCAATCCTCATTTGGGTTAGAAGTCCTAATCATTCCCATTTAATGTATCTTACAACATATTTCCTTGTCTAGGTGGTATTTTACTTGAAAATAATAATAATTGAGTAAATCGATCCATCTCTTTTTCCTCATATTTTGTTTCTTCGTGTAAAAATTTATTTCAAGCTCTATTGATCGGTATATATCTCACATCCTTCAGCTTAGAGATAATGCATCCTAATTATTAGATAAAATATTATGGTTTCACACTCAGGATAATGAATTAGATAATTTTTCACATGAGACTTCAACTACCCTAATGAATAAGAAAAAAAATTCATTTTTTATAAGGACACAACTCAATTCATTCTTTGATGGACCTCTTTATATCACAAACCCATAATTTCCACATGAAAGAGTCAAAATAGGAGAATTGACTAATCGTCTATTCAATAAATAAAATAATTCATAACATTATTTTTTCCATATGAACATAATCCCTTTATGTGTGAAACCAGGTGTGTATTACGGCTCATTATCAGGTATGATGTCACCCCAAGTCAAGTGTGGAACACCAAGTTGGATTTGTTACACATAGTTACATTTTGGGAAGATCTTCATCAACTTGTAGTGTCTCGACATAGATATATTTCTAAGAATACCCACATAATCTTGAACATACCAAAATAATAGGATGTTTTTCATGAGTTATACTCAATATAAATCTTAGTGTTGATCTCCCAAATATATTTTATTAAATCTAGTTTCATAGGTTTCTACTAAATTTCCTCTATCCCAACTATAACACCCACAACCTAGAAGCCCTATGATAATGAATTATTTTCGTATACTGGAATGATTATAAGGAATAAAATACCAAAGGGTCGTTTTTCTAGGATTCATGATGAAACCAGATATGTACATGGATTCTATTTTAATAACTTTAAAAAAAACAACATATAATTCATAAGAAAATAAACAAAACTACATCCTTGAAATTCATAAAATTATATCTTCTTCCTAACCTAGAGAAGGAAAACAATTGATAGGGATGATCTCAAATGATCAGTAAGGGTAAAAATTAGTAGAATCATGAAAAAATAAAAAATCCGTCATAATAAATTAGACCTAGTCAAAATAGCATGGTGAATAATTGAAAAACGCATGACATGAATAAACTAATAATGAAAGTCCACCCATAGATCTTGACATAGTAAAAACTACATGAAAAGTAATAGATAAATTATGAATAGAGGGAATTATTGTTATTTGGAAATCATATTTCTAGAACATGAACTATCATACCATGAAGATAGTTTATGTATATGGGTAGAAACTTGTTGGATTATGTTTTTGAAACAAACTCAATGGGTTTATCATCAGTTTTTTTATCTTATGATACATACGGATTCCAGGAGGAGATATAGGAGGCTCTGCATATCAATATAATTCAAAATAATATCAATATAAATATTTAATTCTAGATTAATATTAAATTTCAATTTTTTTATTATGTAGAGGGTAAAGATTCATCAATATTTCTATTGTTAAAACAACATTCAAAATAAACATTTTATTTCAAAGGGTATTCAACTAAGAAGACAATCAAATATATTATAAAATAAAATGGATATTTAAGAAGAATCTAATTTAAAATGAATAATTATCTCAATGGTTTGTTAGATACACCACACAAAAATGATTAAAATACCAAGTAAGCCACAATGAAATAGATATTCAGATAAAGTCCCTTTCCACATTATAATCAATAAAATTTCATGACCAAAAATTAATAATCCTCAAATGAGTAATTTAATGAAAAGAATAAAAATATAATAATGATATTATATAAAATATTTCAGCATACATATAACACACACTAGAAATAAGTCGCGAACAATGGAAATCGCACAGAAATTAAAGTGAGATGAGTAACCCCTTACCTTATTCCAGAATGTGTTCTTTTGTAGAAATTAATTTTAGGAATTATCAGATTAAATATATCAATTAATTTATTAATAACAGCATATATATATATATATATATTTGATTTATTAAAATTTTATTATGTTTAGTTATGTCCATTTCGAGTAGTTAAAAATAAAAATTTATCACCTGACAATGTATGTTTTCTTGTTATTCACGATCAACAAACTTGTGTATGAGAGTAGAAGTTCATGTGGAATAGACATAATTCACCATAATAGAATTTAAATATTATTAATTACCATAAATAAGTGTAAATGTTTTGGTATATCATTTTTAACTTTTTATTCAGATAAATCATTAGATAAGTAATTTAGTGATAATCATTTAGATTATTATTGATGTTATTTATCGTAAAAAACACATTTTTTTTATCATTTATAATTATATAAATATGTTACTTATAGAAAAAATGGTCATGTTATAAATTTTACAATATATCTCAACCAATTAAATTGTTTCATGAATATCTTAGATGAATATTTTGAAGATGGAAACTTCATCATACATGAAGGTTGTAAATTGGCACCCCTCAGATATTGATTTCAATTATAATAAAAAAGGGGGAGAGTAAGGATATGGATAATAGTTATTACATTAACATGATATATTTTTATTATATAGAAGAAACTAAGGTAATTATGATAAATTGGATATAGGAGGTTAGTAGATAAAAAGAAAAGGATATAAATTGAAAAGATATTAAGTGAAAAATGAAGAGTATTTAACTCTTTAAATAACCTCATTGAGAACCTATTTCTGGGAAATGAATTTTTATTTGGGAAAGAACATGGGATCCTGTACATGGGGAGGGACTATTGAATTTTATTTTTGTAGAATATTGAGAAACATCATGGCTTATTAGAGTGAGGAGAATAGGGGTTGAGGGCTGATTTTTGAATATCATATTGATTATTTTATTATTATTGTCAAGAAAACCAATAGGGTTGAATCTTATGACCCAAAAAATAACATATTCATATGAGTTCAAACTAATGGTTTTATAAATCAGACATGATTCAATGAATAGTTTATTTATCATATATTGCATTATACATTAAATTAACATATTTTACTTTTAACAAAAAATTCATGTATTTTAGAAAAGAACGAAAAACATCACCCAAACAATATATTGACATATTGATTAAAAAAATTTTATTTGATATTATGAAAATAATTTTCTAAATATTATAAATTTAATTTTTTTCCTTCAAATAAATATTTACTCAAAAAATATAGATTTTAATATTATAACTTATTTTATAAAAACATGATAAATTATCTATGGTCTCATTAGACTGTCCTATAATAATAGGGTAAAATATTTATTTTGGAATACATTTTAAGAAAGAGAATCTTGTTTAAAAAAAGTTATCGACTATAAAATAGTAATTAACTATTATTTTCTCAAAAAAAATCAATCACATAATTATTAAATTATAAAATATTAAATATCATTTATTGTGTTCCAAAATTTTATTTATACATTCATTAGTGAAGTAAAAATCTAAAAGTCTTATACTACTATACATAAAGGTAATATTACTATTCATAAGCATAAGTTATTATTCCCAAAAAATTAACATAATCCTATTAGACTCCAAATATCTTGTGTAACAAAACTATGAATATCCCTTTTTTGAAATTCAATTGACTAAAGTGGAAAAAATTATGCTTAATAACTAGGTTATTACTATCTCTTATAAAAGATTTCTTCTTCATAGATTTAAATGTTTTCATGATTAATAATATATCTAATGAATAGAAATTATTTACGAAGAAAAATACAATGAAATATTGGGTTGTTATATTTCAATTATAAATTTTTCAATTATTTAGTTGGAAAATCACCTTTTTATTAAATAGGTGTTTTAAAAATGGTTTTTTCCATGAAATTATAGAACCCCCAATTCCATGGAATTGTGGTTTCTTTATTGAAATTTTATAAATTTAAATTGTAAAATTTTACCAATAAAATTTATCATTTTAATTTTTGGTAATATATTTAATGGTAAATTTTAAAAAAAAAATCAATTCAATTAAATTGGTGATTTATTGTGAGATTTCTATAATATTTTGAAAAAAAATTATTCAATATAATTTGAGAATGTGGATTATAAAATTTAATTGTGAATTGGTTTTAAATCCCAATTTGAGAAAATGGATTAAAAATGGTTTTGATGGAACTTTATGGTTTTGTATTGGTTGACATGAATTTTATTTATTAAAAAATATTTATGGGGTTTTTCATGTAAAATAGGAATATTTGAAATGTATAATAGGATGAATTTTATTTCATGGTTGATTGAAATAAATTTCACATCATAGTTTTTTACTAGAGAACCTAAAATCCTAATGTAGTTAGTGTGTTATTTGGCTACCACGTTACGCATTACAACATTCCAAAATATAAATTTAGCATGTCTTATCCCTTAGGAGATGGTGATATGTCAACCATATCTTGAGTTCAAAGTGTGTAATTCACATTTTTTTTCACCTTGAGTCTTGAATCTATATATCCAAGAACTATCCTACCTTTATAGGTATATGGAAATTTTTCTACCTTGTTAGTATATCAAATTTATATATTTCATTATTATATTATTTTTTTCTTATCGTTAAATTTATATATACATATTTATAAAAAAAGATATTACTCAATCCATTTGTTAAAAGTTCAGTTGTTTTTTAAATATTCCATCAATTAAAATGTAAATCATTTTTATAAATAATATCTTTCTTTTAAAGGGTAGATAATGACATATTTTAATTATTATAATTAAATTAACCACCAATTTTTTAAATTGAAAACATTTTACCTGGATAATTTAATATTTCAATCTATTATGGAATCCACGGTGAGGCCCTACTATAAATATTAGCTCACACCTAACCACAACCTTTAGGTGATTGAATGTTATCTCCATAAAGGTTTGAGTGGGGGTAGAGAACTACATGGTGGTGGTTCTAGATGATGATATATGGACTTGGTGAGTTTTTTCATTTGAGAGTTCACTAGTTTTTATTGTTTTCTAGTACATGGTTGTAGTTCATTGGGTTGTTATTCTTGTTTAAATTGTGGTAAATATGTCCTTGAAGAGTTTCCTCTGTATTAATAGTGTCTTCTTTCTTTAAATTCCATAATGTTTGTAGAAAAATATTTTCCACTTTTATTTATAATAATGATAAGTTCTAGTTGTCCACTCATGGGTATCATGAAACCCTTAGAGCTATGTTAGGGCTGACATCGTTATTTTTTATCTATGGTACCTGAGCTGGTTCATAAAACTATTTCCTTTGGGTTATTATTTCTCCCTGATTACCTCACAATATACATATATTATTATTTATTACCATTTTTATATTCTACATATATTTCAATAAAAATATATACCTATTGTAATTTATATATAATTTATGGCGATATAAATGTTTCATCGGCTCCATTTTATTTGTCTTCTCACAACCCAATTTAAGGTAACATTGATCTTTTCATTTCCAATTTTAATGTACCAATCAATGAAATTTTTTAAAACATACATGATTTACCTGAAAATCATATTTATAAGTATGGGCATTTTGTAAATTTTTTCTCCATGTAAATTTTTTATCTTTTTACCCTCTTTTTGAACACGTACCTAATTTCCTTGAAACACCACTTATGTGGAAATTTGTCAATGTAACTATATACTCTAATTCTTTCAATCACATTAGATTAAATTCATTTTTCCAGATCTATTAATAATTTTTCATTATGATTTCCCATGAATTATTTAATCACATTTTTCATAGAATCCATTTTGATATTGCTATTGGTTAAGCTATAATACATCAACAAAAACCAAATTTCTTTCAAGGTGTAATTCTAGTGTTAATTCATTATGATTGATTAGCTATTTGTTGATAAAAAATTCTTATAATTTTTATAATTGGTTCTTATAAATATCACTTTGATTGATGGTGTATTGTTTCGGTCTCATGAGGGGATAAATATGGGAATTGAGAGTGATCCTAAACCATTATGTAATTCATTGCACCATGTGTTGATGTCTTGTGGTTATCCTCAACATATGATTATGTTATGTTTTATGTTTCATAAAAAAATTACATGTTTAAATGATATTACATTCAATAAATTGGACTAAAATATTAGATATTTATGTTAAATATCATGTTATAATATGTCTAAACATCATGAAACACTATATATGAAATAAATTAAAAAAAATGTAACAAATAATATATAATTATTATTATGTTTATAAAAATAATTTTCCACATCTATTCTCTCCAATTCATCATGATATGAAATCGTCAATCATGTCTTGTGTTGATTAATTGTTATATGATTTATTTTTTTCATTAGTCATAATTATATTCATTATTCATCTAAAATATTTCAAATATAAATCAAAAATATAAAAAATAATAATATCACTATTCTTATAGGGTTATATCATTTTCTTATTAGGGCCAATTTAACCAACTACATGAATCGTGCTATAAAACTCTCTCTTAGATAAAAATGGAAGCATAAGTAAAAAAATTATTATATGTTAAAAAATTTATGATTAATTTATGGTAATATTATGGTTATATTATTCATTAATTCTATTAAAAGAATATCATATATTATCAATAAAATTATCCAAATAAGTCAACTCATATTCAATTTTAATAAATAATTACCAATATTATCTCACACAATAATATAAAATATAGAATATGGATGTAACTAGTCATTATGAGGTGAAATATATATAAATAACATTCCTCATATAGTATTTAATAAACATACTTTTATTATTCTAAAGGTTATGCATATGTGATTAATGAATCAGGATAATGGTAATTGTTTTTTGTCATTAATTTCCCACCATTATTCATATTTATTTTTATACACTACATTTTCTAGGAAATGTTGTATCTAATGTAATGTAATATTTTTTATCCTCAAACCTCTCATTATTTTTTTATTATTAATTTTTTATCTGAAAAAAACCTTCAAGGAGATTTGATATCAGTTTATCTAATATCATAACTATTTTTCCAAATTTAATTTTCTTCGTTTGAGTTACTAGAAATCTTATAAAACTCCATTTTTTATTTGTTTATTTTTTCTAACTAATTAATGTTTTGGTTTTATATTCATATTATTTGATACAGTTTTAAAACTATTCATTATAACCTAGTTACCAATTTATTCTTACATCAATTGTCTTGATACATAAAAGAGTTTCTTATTCGATATTTATATTTTCTGGGGCAGGTATATTATTATATAAAATCATACTATTATATAGAACATACACTATCAATTTTTAATATTATATCAAGAAATATTTTTTTTCATGATATATAATTTTATGTTTCATGAAGATCTTTCTTCAAGGGGTCTAGTTTTATTGTTACACCTGCTCCAAGGTTTCCTTTTACAACATCATTTTAATAATTAATCCTATATAAAGTGATAACACATATGAGGAATTTGAATAGACTTTCTTTCTAATATCAGTATCATTTTATTCCCCACATTTTATCCATAGTGATATTTTTTCCTTATTGTCTTCTATTAAAATTGAATTTAATAATATTTTTAAGTGACATGGTTTTTAATAAAGGTAATTTTAATATTATAGAAAGTAAAATCATTTCAACCAAGATTATTTATTCAACTCCATGTATTATGAATATCACTATATTTGTTTCAAAATATTTAAAAATTCATTTTCCAATATATTAAATATCTTTTCATATTTTTTTAATGAAAAAGAATTTAAATTTTTCTATATTGGTCATTTTCCACTAATGAATTACCTTTAATATCTCTATGTGAACATGAAATTCTACCGAATTTGCTGTTTAATATGAGAATATTCATTATACTATGATGGATTCCAAAAATATTATCCCGGATTTAAGATTTATTTATCTTAAAATACTTTAAAAAAATATGGGAACTATTCTTATTTTAATATAGGTTATTCAAAAAAATGTATTTAACTTAATATTTTTTTATATACTATCCTTGATTAAGGATATTCATAAAATTAAAAAACCATAAATATTTTTTGGATAAAATTTTTAATGATTTTTTCTTTCATATAAATGATCCATCATTATCTATTTATTTTGTAATCATCTAAATTATATTAACAATTATTTGATATCATTAATTTTTTGATACTATATTTTTGATTTCATTGATTAATGGGAGTTCATCTAAATAGAATTCATAGTTTTATTGGGAATATTAATAAAAAAATCATACACCAATTATCTTAATGGTGTATATTTTATGTGTTATATTATTTAATGGTTATTTAAATATATAGTTACTTAATTTAATTGGATGACCAGTTATATTTCATGGTTTTATCAGGTTTATTAATGCAATTATGAATTGTATACTCTTATTATTTTATATGAATGTGATTTATAATCCCTTTTCAGTCCACAGGTTCTTTTTTATATGAATACGATATATTTTATTGGTGATTATATGTATGGATGTATACATGTGAGATCCAATGTCTCCCTAAAATGTATTAGTTAAATGTTAACATACCATGAGATATATATACATGATCCCAATTTATATATTCATATGTAATGGGGGAATGTGTGTGAATCATGGCTGTTTTTTATTCAAGGAAATAATTATGTTATATTAGAAGAATGAGTGTAATTTGTTGACTCATTATTGTGATGTTTCACTATTATTAATGTTGTTTCATGATTCCCTATGTATGTCGTATCTCTTTCATATATGAAATTTTCATGATGTATTATTTCTGAATTATATGCCTCATTCTATGAATTTTTATGTACTATTTTTTAGTATAACATTATTATGTATCCTAATTATACCCATATACAATTAATATAATAACTTTTGATCATTGATTCTTATCTCTTATTTTTACCCATAGTGGGAATCTACTCTCTCATTTTTATTATGTTTCTACATCCATAGGACATAAGTATATGAAACACATAAAATTTATAAAATGGTATCTTATATGGAATTTTTTTTGGAGAAGTTTAATGATTATTATGGATTATGATGTTCTTATAAAGTTTAAAAATTATCAATTAGTTGAAAAAACATAGGTTTCTTTTGTCCCATTTCTCAAAAAAAACACCCAAAATGTCATATGTATTAATAATTATGAAATTATTTCATTAATTCATGTAGTTAATTTATTTTAAAAAATATGTGGAATAAAAGTTTTTTTTAGAGATGGTCTATAAATAATATATATTAGCATCAGATCCTTGAGTGTGAGTCAGGGGAATCAAAATTGGTTTAATAATATGGTTTATATATCATTGTTGTCGATGATGTTAATTGTGGTTAATTTAAGGGTTGATAAGTTAATATTGATCATTGTTTCAATAAAATATATAATAATTTAGGTTAGTTGTGGTAATATTGAAAATTTTATTGATAATGATAGGATAAATTTTTTGAAAACCCTCAATATTAAAATAAGATATAAGTATATGTACCAGATAACAATGTAAATTTTTATAAAATTATAGATTGTTTGGTTATCCAAGAAATTACATTACAATTTGGACACTAAAATAGGATACATGATTGAGTATACATTAACCTAGGTTTTTTTATCCTTGAAAATATATGAATGTGTATTAACTATATGGTCACATGGTTCACAATAATGTAGAGTAATTCCACACCTAGATTTAGACTCTCAAGGGATATAGTATTGTTTATTCACAATATCTCTAATAAAAAAATTATAGTTTGAATATGATGTTAAAAATATAAGTTAAAGAACCATATTCGAAAAATACCATGGATAATAAATGATCGAACAATGATAGGATTGGGATTATCTAAAAGTATCATATGATAAAAAATGAGGGTTGCTTTGGGGAAGGTATCATCAGATGAAATTTTTCATATTTAAATTTTGGATATTATAAGAATGAAGTTTGTTTTATTAATTCAATAAAATTGGATCATAAAAATGAATCTAAGAACAAATTGTATCTAGAAAACACTATGAAATATAATATAATGAGGGATCACACTTAACTGGTCGATTATTTTATTATATTGTTATTATTATGGAAAATTTGATTTTCCATGTCTTACTTATGTTTTTAAAGTTTAATTTTCAATTTCAATGAAATATTAATTACCTTAAAAAAATTTTAATGAATGAAATTTAATGAGGATTTTATATTATATTCTAAATGTTATGTATATTTTTTAAAACATACAATGATTTTTAATCATTGGGTTTTTATAAAATGTTATGAATTATATATTAAATGGTATAAACATCATTGAAAATTGATTTTATGAAAATAATATATTTTGGGGATAATGGTTAAATAACATAATAATATGATATGGATAATAATTAAGGTGAGGATTATGGTTATTGTTTATAAATTAAATATATTGTTGATTTGAAAAAATTATGTTAGATATTTTTGGTCATTGAGTGATTTATAGTCGATTCAATATATTTATAGTTAACTGTAACAATATTTTTTGGATTATTGTATATATTTACTTGAGTATGATTTATTACATATTGATTAATGTTGTTTTATGGTAAAATATAGTGTTAATATTTTGTTTAATATATGGTTTCTCTATGGTATATTGGCGAGGAGATTCATATGGATTTAAGACAGATATGTTTTCTTGAATATATTATTATAGTATATATATAATTGAGTATATGTATGAGTGAAGGATTACTATTTTCTAAGGTGGATTAATTAACATGATATAGCCAAATAGAATATGTTAGATATCATATAATCTTTTTATCCTAAATGGTAAATATATTAATAATGACATCAATATCTTTCATCAGTTGGTATTAATAACAATTGGATGGATAAAATTTTTTTATACTGGGATGAATATATTGACATATTATTATTCTATATAATTTATTGTTTAGAATATAACATGTAGGTAAATTTTGACACACATAACTATGAAAAAAAGATCTATGAAATTTTTGATTAATTATATTATAAAAAATATAATAACAATAAACAATATTTCAAATAAAATGTTATTAATCAATTTAAATTGCATATATTTAGATGAAAAATAATTAATATTAAAAATATTTGTCTTTAAAAAAAATTATACTGTTGATGGTTATAATAAATGAAATTCAAAACTACTAAAAGGATATTTTAAAAGAAAAAAATATTTAATTATAGGAAATATTATTTCAGATTTATATAAATTATAAATTGCGATGAAATAATATTTATAAGAAATAATGTTTTAAAATTAAATTCTCTACAAAAATAACATTTCTTTATTTTTTTATCATATTGAGAAATAAATGTATTATTTGTATAATATTAAATTTTTTATTAACAAACTTATTAGTGATTCAAGAATTTCATTATTGTTATAGGGTTAATTTTTTTCTATTTTTTATATGTAGGCCAATAGTGAAAACATTTATTTTCCAAAGAACATTCAGATTTATGAAATTGTCTTAAAAACTATTATAAATCAAAAAAAATTAAACATCATTATATATACTATAAGTATCTTAATAAATATAAATTATTTTAATTTTCAATGTTAAATTTAAAAACCCATGTTTTACATTTGGTAATCAAGATTATTAATTTACCATAAAAAATATATTCAATCACATATAATAAAAATAAATTTCATTAATTACAGAAATTCAATCATAAAAAATTGATTTTATGACATAATTATCATTTTTTATTTAAAAATTTTAATTTCCTAATTTTATAAAAAAATATCATTACTAGAATTACTGTTAATTTAATCAATAATGATAAAATGGTTATTTTCAAATAATTTTTTTATTAACATTATGAATTTTTTATAATAAAATAAACAATAACTTATAAAAAATCATTTAACATAATTTTTAAACCAATATATATGAAAATTATCAAACATTAAATTGGTAATCATGAGTAAATAATATTATTTACTGATAATGGTAAAAATAAATTTCTTCTATAAATTTTGTTCTATATATATTACTTTTATTAATTGCATAGGTAGTTTTTATCTTAAAGAGATATTGAATTAGAATATATGTAGTATAAATTTAGGGTTATAAAATTAATATTTTTTAGAAGGGTTAAATTTTTTTAATTACATATATGATATAATGGTGAAAAAGTCTTACTAATATAGGAAAAAATATGAAAAAAATTAACACAATATAGGAGTAAAATTCTTTGAAATTTTTTAAAACATATGGGAAAATGAATTTTGGTTGTTTAATAAACCTCATCTAACCCACACTTTAATATTTCTATCATTTTTATCATTGAATCGTGAATATTTTTATTCAGTTAATGGAAAAAATGTGTGGTCAAAAAGTGCATTTTTCATCACTTATTAAAGTCAATTAATACAACCCTATCAAAGGTACACATACAATTATAAATATACCTGAATACCCAATAAATTTCCCATTTCAAGAATTAAACTTCACTAACTATATCCCCAGTTCACCATAAGTTATCATAATCTAATCATTTTAAAAGATTCATTCAGATGAAATTTTAATGTCCCAATATGAGTAGTATTCATTCCTTAACATTTCATTTAAAAATTTATCTTCCTTAAAAACCCTAAAATCATTATTATACTAAATTTATTATCATCATTATGCTGATTTTTGTAACATTAATGTATCATCCCTAATATTTTCATTCCCATCCAATTATACAAACAAAATAATTTCAATCAGGCGTGGTAAACACTACCACCTCCCTTTCACAACATTTTCTAGTTTCCTAAATCCTCTATTAATTTGATATATGATTCTAAGTGATGAATAGTTTAACTCGGATAATAATAATATTATTTTTATTATTAGATGAATTAAAAAAAATTATTATCTATCAATCATTGTGAAATGAATTTTTTTATTGTGAATGTTGTGGTCAACCAAATATTCTAACTAACTTTTTTTATTTTCCATATTGGATTTCTTTATTTATCCATGATAAATAAAATTTTATTTCAAGAAATAAAAATCTCAAATAATATTAATAATATTATTTTATAATGATATAATACAGTTCCTTAACCACACTGACCCATCAAGTTATAGAATGTTCTTGTTTGGGTCAGTGTAACCACCTACATGAATGACATTATAAAAGTCAATCATGGATGACTATATGAACATAAATAATAATGTTATTATATTTTAATAATAATATGAATATATTTATGTTTCATTAAATATTAGTTTTTATTATTTAACATAGTATAATAATATTATCGTTGATCACTAATGTAATCTAAATTATCAAACACTAATTCAATTTAAATGAAAAACAACAAACCTGAATGAAAAAATATATAATAAATAAATAGAATATGATAGTAAGTGGTCCTTATTGAGTGAAATATTTATAAATGTGGTACTTAATAATATATCTAATACACATAATTAGATTATTCAGGATCATAGTTTAATACATAGAGTGAACCAGGACAGTGGTAGTTGCTTCTTATTTCAATTTCCACCCCTTTAGATATATTTCTTATCATAAACCGTTTTTACTTGTTAATTTTATGTACATAAAATTTATATTTTGTATATTTAATCTATTAATTTTTATCATATTTAATATATCACAGTAAGTCAAATCCTTCCATTAAACTTGATTTTAGTGTTTTTAATATCACAAGGGTTTGAGATTTCTTAATTTTATTCCATTGAGTTTTCTATATTCTTCATCAACTATATTGTCATATGTATGAATTTTTATTCCTAATGAATAAATTGTATTTTATTAACTTATTTTAAGGGGTTTAATGTTTCTCCCTTATAACCTCATTATCAAATGAATCTTTTTATGAAGACTATGTAAGATGAAATGATTTCATTCTCTCAATTATTATTTATTAATAAATATTTCATGTTATGATACAAATTAATTTTATATGGTTAATAAACTCTTAACTATATTTTTTAATAAAATATAATTTCCTATATAATTTTTTATTTAGATTAAATAAATTCTTCCATCATGAGTTATTACTTGATTGTTACTCAAGTTGTAAGGATTCATTTCCAAACCACATTTTGAAATAATGATTAATAAAATGTCACAACCCATATGGATGATATTAAAAGTATTTATTTACAAAATTAAAATCATTTATATCCCTCTATTTATCCATAGGGACCATTTATTGCAATATATATATTTATTAATTCTAATTAAATAATCTTTTTAAGTAGCGTTATTTTCAATAATTTAATTGTTAATAAAATAAAAAGGAAAATATTTTTCACTCATATTTTATCCTTGAATCAATATTTTGTAGGTATAATATTTTTCCTTTAATGGGTCATATTCAATTACATTAACATTATTTATAATTATTTAAAAATAAACTAGTTCTATTTTTTACTCTATTTGTTTTTCTTTCAAAGGATATTCTATTAGGATCTATGTGTTAATATATAGCTTTGTTTTCTTTATCATTTTATTAGAAACATTATAGATATTTTTTTACATTAAAAAGATATTAATTTTATCATTATTGTATAAATTATTTTCAAAAATATTCATTCAAATGATCATTTATATTTTTTTAAAAAAATATTGTTTCTAAAACTGTGAAAAAGAAATTCTTCATTGATGTTATTTACCATGGGAATATTTTATTCTTGATTTAGGATTTATTTGTTATGATTCCATCCTTATATATTCTCTAGATAGATCTTGTAATTTAATTTTTTATCAATGAAATACTCCATCACTGCCATTTTCATTCCCAATAATATTTAATGGATAAAAATTGTTTTAATTCCAATGTCATTTCATTGTGGATACACAATTTCAGAATCCTTTGAGTGAAGGGTGTCCATATAGATTCTAATCAAGAAAAATTTATATATTTTCATGACTATACTATGTAATCATCATATTTATGTTAAAAATACAATTTTTTAGGTTATATAAATTGTATTTATATAGGTATATACTTAATTTCATCAAATTTTGGATAATATTTCATTGGATTATTGTGTTTATTGATATAATTATTAATTATCTCATTATATGCTTCCTTTTTAAAGATATATGTACATATATTATTTCCACATATTTTTTATAAGATAAAGATGATTGATTTTAAGAGTACTCATTTATATGTATGATGATAGTTGGGATCCTACGTCACCCAATAATGCATTAGTTAAAATTTTAAATATTATAATATATATACATACATCATAAAAATAAATTATTCATTATAATTGGTTCATGTGTGTTACTCACAAATGTGATCTAATCACACTTATAATTAAGACTTCTCAAAAACTTTTTAAAATGTGTAGGACTAATGAAGATGATTTTTTACTATGATTATTGTTGTTCTATAAATCTCTAATTATGCCTTCATTATATGACATTAGAAATTTTTATGATTTCTTCTTGGGTTATTCCCTGCCTTATCCTATTATTTATTTATTTATTTATTTTTGGTATAACAAACTTTAAAAAACTAATTATTCCCATATTCTCATAATATACTCACATATGATCGTTGATAACTATTGGATTTATTTAACATTACTAACCATCTCATCTCACATCTTTTATAAATTTACATTTCTATAACATATATCAATTTGAATAATATGTAATGTACATATGGGTATATTATTTGTATTATTTTTTTAAAGATACTGAAATCTTATTTTGGATTTATTAGTTGTTTAAATTATTGAAAATTGTCTATTATATAAATATAATATTCTTTTCTTCTTTTCTCTTAATCCTATATAACACTAAACATAAAATATGTTAGGAAATTTTTTATGAAATAATATTTTATGTATGTAATTATGATATGTTCATGTTTTGTGGGAATTATAGTCAATATCAAAGTAAGTATACAAAAAATTATCTTAGCACTATGTTTGAGAATGTATGCTTTGGATGTCATAATTGCACCACCATGGTGATTTTGTAATATATATATATATATTTATATATATTTATTATTTCACTTATAATAAAAATATTTATATATTACATGAAATATAATGTTAGTAAGGATATAATATTTAGAAAAAATATGTTAATTATATAAGCGATATCATTTCAAAAAGAATAAGTTTTACAGAAAACATATTGGTACATTGAAATTCCAAAGAAACATTAAGAATAATGTGAAAATATAAACAGTAACACCAAATAAAAGTATACGTAGTTAAATAAAAAATTATATTATAATAACTTATGAAACACTATAGGACTAAATTATTCCAAGAACGTTACTCCTATAAGTGAAACTATAAAAAATAAAGATAACAATTAGTAATAACAAATACAATATCAACTTAAGTGGTTAATGATGAATTATAATAATTTTGGAATATACATAGGGTATAAATAAAAAATATAATAAATTTATTGTAGTATAATCTTTACATGACCATAATAGTATGAGCATTATATAACCATAGGAAAAGTTACAGTAGTCAATAAAATAGTAAAAAATGTGTTTTAAAGTAAATTCAAAACCATTTTGGGTAATAATTATATTTTAAATATGTTATTCCATTTCCATAAACTATTTATGAATCAATATCTATCATATTATAAATTTACGAAATCCTTAAATGGAGAGAAATAATGTGTTTCTATTATCAAATAATATCTGATGGAAAATATTTATTTTTTTAAGAAAAATATTTTTTCTTATACATATAAATTTATTTTGATATGTTAGTCATCACAATTTAAATCATCATTCTAAAAATAGTTATGGGTGATTTATATTGATTTTTCTAATATAAATTATTTTTCCGTGGTTAGTAAAAATATATTTTTCCAATATATTTTATGAAATAATAATTCTCTAATAATAATTTAGTAATATATATTATTACATTTAAAAAAATATATTTAATTGTTTATATAATTATTTAATAATATTTTAAATATTATTTTGAGGTTGTTAAGAAATTTCAATATAAAAAAGAACTATATTATTTTTTAAAATAATGAATAAATTATTGTATTTACAATCAAGATAAAATAAAAAATATGAAGTAATTTAAGAAAATATAATAAGAAAAAAACAAGGATAATTATGTAATAAAACATAATCCAATACAATGTTTATCTCGTAGTTAATGAATTTTCAAAAACCTTGAATTCTAATATTTATATTGGAAAAATAATAAACAATTAACCTCATGTTTTCAATAAATTAACACCACTCCAACCCTATAAATTTAACATCATACTTAATTATAAGACCCCTCCCCCACATATTCTCTTGTTAATACATTTGGTGATTCTATCATTATCTTAGAGATTCAGCAACTTATTTTTAAGAAGTGATTTTTAAGGAAAGGTGTTATATTTATCTCAATTACTGTTAAATTACATTATTTTAAATTAATCTTTTGATTTTCAGTATATTATTTCATCATGAGTACATGTTCATTCATTTTCTATCTAAATGATTCCCAATTAATTATATAATTCCTTTCTCTAGTAATAATTTCATTCCATGAACTATTATGTATACTTGTCATGATACCAAACTAATTCCATCATTTTCCATGCAATTCATTTATGTATTAAATATAAACCCCTAAATTCATTGAATGGTTTTCACATGGATATGATTATACATACTTTATTTCAGAAATATATATGTCATGCACATAATCTCAACCCCTGAGATAAAATGATGAAAAAATTATATTATATAATTTATTTTAAACTCATAATTGTAAACTCATGAATGATGATCATAACTAACACTCCTATTAATTTTGTCAAAAATTAATCAATAGAGATGACATGTTTATGATAAACTAGAAGAATTAGAATTTTTTGATACCTTGTTGAAAAAGGTAATTACTATGTTTAAGACACCTTGGTTATGATCCTTGGTGATTTTCTTATGAATGTATCATTTTTATATTCTTACCAAACATCCATTATATATCTCATATAAATATTCTCTTATGTTGTTTTTTATGTATTTTTTATCACACTCAGTAGATATAACACGTGAATTATCAATGTTATCATACCTTTAATTTGTATTTTTTATCTGTTTACTAGAGTATATCGAAATCCATTCCATTGAAGAATGTTCCAAAAAATTATATTATTTGATGTGAACTATGATTAAATTAAATTAATCCCTTTAAGGGGTGATGTTATTTTTATATAAATTATTTTATATATTCCATTATTCCATGAAACTAAAAAAATATATACCTTTTTATCATTATAATGAAACATTAGGAATTATTATTGTATTAAAAACAAGTATGATGATGGTGGGTCACCATAATTTCACTCCAATAAATTTTATGTTGTCTATATAAATAAGAGTAGAAGCATTGTTAAAACCCCAAGGATATGTCTAAATATAAGAAAATATCCTAAATTCAATTAAATTATATATTTCTTGGCTTCATAAATATTTTATACATGTTTGGATTTTTGAAGGTGGATACGGACACAGAAATAATTCACCTAGGGTATTCACTTTCAATATGGTTCATTTATTGTTAATTCAATCTTCCCTATCTTCATAATGTTTGGGACAATGACTGAACAATTCTGTGAAAACTCCTGAGGAATAAGTTATTGTAGATAAAAAGCATTATTTTGAAAAAAATAAATGAATTATTGAAAATCTAATTATATTTTTTATAATTTACTATTTAATAATGAGATCCAACATTCATGAAATAATGAACATATAAGGATAAAACCCATTTTAGAATTGTTATCATATTTTCAAAATGGTATATAATTCATCATTTCAGTTAAATAATGAATAAAATTGACAATGAAATAAAGGAGTCATCAATATGTTGGAAACTAGTCCTAAAATCATCATTAGGATACTAAATTAGATTATTACTAATAAACATAAATACATAAAACATCATGTATCAAATAGGAAAGAGAAACTATATGTTTAACCCTTTATAAATTATTGACTATCCACAATTATTATACCCAATGATCAATTTATTTCCAAATAGAATATAAAAAGTATAGAAAATTTATTATAGGTTTGAAATTGTTATAATAAACTATAGTAGTATATTTTTTTCTCTGGTGTAATGTTATCAATATCATGAATCAAGTGGATTAGGTTGATGAAATGTAGTGGGATGTCTTCAACCATCTCTTTCTCAGAAATTAATTTACGTAAACCCTCAAATACAAAAATGATGATGGAATTTGTTAAGTTTGATAAATAGGACAATGAAATTGTGAGATGTTATGAAAGGATATTTACAAGGATTTCAATATTTGATTCAAATATATTCATTGACTCTAATAGAAATATAGGTGGATCTTTTAGTGGTCTAAGACAACATCAGTTAAAAAAATATGATACTTATGGTGTTATGAGGAGATTTTATGCTATGTTCATAATCTATAAATTAATTTGAATATGAAATATATTATCATATATTAAATGAAATTAATTTTATGGAGAAACATATTGAAACTAACTTCTTTCATGAAATATAATGGAATAAAAAACAATCCATGTAAAATGTGTGTGCAGTTAATAATTCGGGGAATTATCTAGAAGGAAGGGGAATGAATTATAAGTATGGAAGAGATGTATATATTGATCAAAACCATTATATGGGTTTAAAACCACATTAACCAAATTGAAATGAATATAGAATGATGGTGAAAATATAACCTCTAATAAAATGTTCTTAGTGTGTAGATCACATGAATTTTTTTCACCAATGTAAAAAAATGTTCATAGAGGGAAATATCATCTAACCCTAGAAACATAAAAGGGACTAAGTTTAGTCTTTCAAAATGAAAATTCATGGTGTCATATCTCTAAATGATATAGTGGTAGGTACATTCCTTATGTACTCAAATGTATAAAGTGCATTTTATTTTTCAATAAATGTGCATTCCTTTATATATTCATCTTTTTAGAGATCCTCAAAATAAACCATCATCGTTTAGTCGTGGATTTGTAAATTAAAACACAAAAATGAATAGTTAAATCATAAAATATATATTAATATTACCCTATTAACATTGGGTTGAATAATATCTCTACAAATCTAGGGGTAATTAAAATTGTGTAATTTAACATAATACTAGCGATTATTATTTTTCAATGTATAATGAAATGATAACCTCTAGAATTAAAAATAATTTCTCTTGTTGGGAACACCGATGGTAGTTTTTATATAGGATATATCATAGATTGTGTTAATTAAATTACCATATAGTATATCAATTTTTTTGGATCTGTTTGGTTAAAAAGGGGATGAATGTTAATGTATAATATTTAGGTGGTGCACCAATTTTTCAATAATTAGTTGTTTATTTCATAAATAATTTCAATGAATTTCTAAAAAATTGGAGGATGTGTTCTGATGTGAACTAATGTATAAAAACATTACAATGTACACTACCCCATATAGAATGGTGTATGTTAATTTAGAGCAATTAATGTGGTAATAAATGGATCTCTTAGATAATGTTTTTATTTCACCTAATGTTAATCCTTGTTGTATATACGTTATTTTATTTATGAATAAATATTGATAAATTAGATATCTTTATCATAAAAGAGAAATTAATTAGATCAGAAAAAAAGAAAAAAACATCCTCTTCTATGATTGGAGATTTATTTTACAAACATAAAATTGATAAATTATTCTCGATTTATTTTTATAATATTGTAAGTAATGATTATATTCTAATGTGTTCCATTAAGAAATATATATAAATTACTAGTTTGATTCTATGTTATCTACATTGACCAATTATCTATCTGTATTTCTTAATTTGATAAATATAGACTAAATTGAATAACTATAAAAAATGATGCCTTTAATGTTGATATATTGATATATTTTAAAATTATGGAATATAATATTAATTATCTTAAAGTCATATTATAAACACTAAGGTATGGGAATAGATTTTGAAATTTTATAAAATATGAGTTCTAGATAGAAAAATTTTATTTTTTGTATAAATTTTAATTGGTAATGGAATCTCTATTTATCTATTAAATATTATCTCTATAAAGGAGAGACATCATCCAATAATAGTGACTATGATTTTTAGTATCCATTATCATTTAGGATAATATAATGTTTATTGGAAAACATTTCAGATGCTACTAATACAAAAACAAGATAGACATAAATGTTTGATAAGATTATCTAGATAATTGATAATGATAATGGTATTAAATAACTAAATATTCTATTATGTAATCCTCCTATACTAAATGTTCCCTCCAGTTGCGAGGGATATTTCGTTTTTAGGGATGCATCATTGAATGAAATTTCATGTGAAATAATGTAAAATAACAATGAAATTTAATATAATTATTTTTAGTTAAATCCTCATTATTATAATTATCTCATTAATTGATTCGAGTTGTTAATAATATTAAATTAATTACTAATATAAATATATTATCTCGATGGGGAAAAGTATCATATTTAAACATACCACCATAGTATGATGTACATATAAAAGATGTAAAAAAATATTAGAAAAATGGAATGATTAGAGATTATTAAAAAAAATTATTTCTCAATCCATTGTCATAATAAGAGTAATACCATAATACTTTATAAAATAGTTTTTTCGGACTAATTTTTTTTTCTCTGAAAGCCTACGTTTTACCGAATATTAATTTTAAATGAACATCAATTAAAATAATATTTTATAATTTTAGTGGATTATATTACTTTTGTAATAATATGGATACATTTTTAATATTATTTTTTTATAAAAGGATCATATTCTTATTACAAAGTTGTCTTGGTGTCATTAAATGCAAATTAATTGAATTGTTCTAAAATGGATATTACTGATATTTTATAGTAAATATTATTAAGTTAAAATATATAAAGTTAAAAAAAATCTCAAAATCCAATTTTACCTAATATTGTTGAAAATATAAACCATTTTCCATTTATGAATGATTTGTTTAATTTATGGTAGCATTCATTACAGTGAGATTTAAATAGTTGTTATCATGGTAAAAAGTTAAAAAGATTAATAAATGATTTAATAAGAATTAAAATGATTAAAATGAAAAAAACTACATTTATCTAAAATTATTTATTTCTTCCATTGAAAAAGTTTCATATAATTAATAGAGAAAACGTTGTATTTTTGTGTATAATTACATTATTATGTTTTAATATATCAAGTAATTACAACAGTTTCATCTACCTATACTATAAATGGAAACCCTCCTTTATCTTGTTTACACAAATTTGAACAATCTAGATTTAGAATTCCTAGTAAAGTTCACTTCTCAAATACCCTATCCATGTTCTATTTGTTATATTATCTGAAAAATATCAACCCTATGGTTCTTATGCAGAGATTGAAATGAGTTATTCTAAAAGAGAGGTAATCAACTTAACAGTTCAATTTTTTTACTTCTTGTTCTACCTCCTCAGTACGTATCATAAAATAATAACATAATTATGGGAAATTTACTTATATTTTATTATAATTAAAAATAATCATTATAAATTGTCTATTACATAATTTTTGAAGTGAATTTATTACTCTTGCATAGTTCAACTTACCATCCACACATAACAATATAATTAAATTTCGATCACCATTATTTAGGGATGTAAATTTTTCTAGGTATCATTTTTATATGTGATAATAAAGGCATAATTAAACTTCTTTCATTATAATATCACATCTAAATTTTTCCTTCCAACTTATCAGAAAACAATATAGTCACTCGCGCATATAAGTGGACTACCACCTCTATGATAACTTTTTATTTTTTATTCATTTTTATATGAAATGATTTATAATAAAAATATATTTAATGATTTTATATGATATATATGTTATAATAATCATTAATTATAGGTTATTTACTATTTAAAATTTTGTATCTATCCATAAAAAATAGAATTATCATTTAGGCGTATATATGTCATAATATCTCCCTAAACGACATAACTTGTTTTTCTATCACTAACATTTATAGATGAATCTACATATATTTATAAGTAATATATATTATATTTATATAATAATTAATATTATCGTGATGAAGGGTCTTTTAATAAATTTAATGTAATAAGACTACTAAACCAGAAGAGGCATAAAAATTTAGAAGTAATCACTTAGAGCAATGATTTTAAAAATATAAATTAAAATATTAGGGATAAATTATCATAAGTAAATCATAAATAAAATTAAAGATATAATTATAGATTTTAGAAATATATATACTATATATATAATTATTATATATTATTTTTGAACACGTGGGAGGGTAGAAAAGACATGAGGTATGGGATTTTATTTTCAATCCTATATTTTATCAGAATTATTTATGATTGATTTTTTATAGTGGAATATGTTTGTAAATAATATGTTAAATAAATTTATTTTTTATTATCTTATAGTAAAAAATGAATAATTTATTTTTTCAATTCATTTCCTTCATATTATTTTTTCAATATTTTGATCCAATATTTTTATGTAAAACCTACTTTATTTCCTTCTTCGTTAAAAAAATGTTTTCTTCGATATGAATTATTTCTAAAAATGATTCCTGTGGTTTTTATAATATTATAGAATTTTTATTTAAGTACTTGTTTACCCCTTATTCTATTTAAAAAAATAAATAGATTCATCTTATCATTTTATGAATGATTTACTTTTTAAATTTTTAAAAATGTTTGAAAGGAATGTTTTTTTCTTATATGATAAGAACATATTCACCCACCATTATAAAAAAATCAATTAATTAATGATTAATCTTCATGTTTTTATTTTACCTTTTAAATAAAATATTTTCCTTAGTATTTTTTGAAATAATAATATTTTAAATCAGTTATTTTAATGTGGAAATGGTATTTTCCTTTTTAAATGTTATAGTAATTATTTTATGGTATTTTAATATTTGATGAAATTATTTGAAGTTAACTATGTTTTATTAGGGATATTATCTGTTTATTCCATTAATATTTTTTCATGTTGGTTCATGATTTTGCTGATGATATGTTCATAAATTTTTTTTCCCAAGGGCTATACACTGATAAACTTTTAAAATGATTAGGAAAACTATTTTCTTTTTATGGGTTGTTATATGATGATATAATGAATCATTTTAGATATAATGGAACACCAATGTATGGTAATCATTGTGACGTGATTGGGAACTAAATTATATATTCATCCAATGAATTTTTTTGTGTATTTATCTAATGATATAATTATGTGAAACAAGTCTATTTAATTAAATTCATATGGAAAAAATTCAATGTTCTTAATTTTGACTAGGATAAAAGTCAATGTTTTCGATCCACAATAAGAAATATGTAATAATTACCAATCTGATATGATTTTATGGTATTGGAAGTTAACCTTGACATTTAAAATGGTTTTTATACTTTTGTTGTTTCTATACATTTATGAAATGACATATGGTTCATTATTAATTGATGATTCCTCTCAAACTTATGTTTCAATTATTCGAAATGATATTGTTTATTTATATGAATAGTGTTTAAAAATCAATATATATTTGGTAATAAATTTATATTATTTTCATGATCTCATGTCCTTATTCGTATCCTTTTATTTTATATGCTCATCAATTTATATTACCCATGTTTACCCTTACTAAGCATTTGTGTTTACCTATTCTTAATTTTCTTGTCCGAAGATTTGTAATAATGTTTTAGGGATTGTATCTCTATAAATAAAACTAAAAATTAATATCTTTCTGGGAGATGATGACTATCGTTTATTAATTATAAATATTGAGTAATCATTATCCAAATACACGAAATCATTAAAATACATGGTTGTCTATTTGTTAAATAGATTTAATATTTATCTAAAAGTTGTAATATATATATATATATATATATGAAATTATTTGGTGAAATTAGTTGGTATCAAGAACTTGAAGGGAATCCATAAAGTGAGGAGGTATTACTCTTTTTAACTGATTCTAATAGAGACACATTCCTCAAATAAATTTAATGTCAAGAAGGTATCCAATGATGTTTCTTGTCAAAAACGGATGTTAGATATGGTGTTCCCTAAATCATTGAAATTGATTATTATTTCAAAAGAAGAAGCATATGATCATGTTATAGCACTCAGTTCATTGGAAGAGGAAGCCTATAAAATTATGTGGTGGTTTTTGACGTATAATCTTGATGAGGGGAAATATTAATAGATTTAAAAGTATTATATGATATTTTTTGGGGGCATAAATAGTGGTAAGATCCGTCTTGAGGAATACATACAGACATTGTACTACCTGGCATTCTTATTTTATGATCTTCTGATCAATGAACCAGAAACTAAGGTGACCAATATCACCAGGAAACTGTCTATGGAGATCAATTTTGGTAGGCCTAAACTTTCTTTCAATGGGTTTTTATTCTCTTCATTTGGTTCATTTTGTCGTTTCTAAATTTTTCTTCAAAAGTTTCTTTATTATAGAGATTTATCTTTCATTCAGCCAGTTTCTAGTCTATGTTGGAATACAACTGATATAGTCTAAATTAAATTTCATATATTCTTTGGCTAAATCAAATTTTATGTATGAAAATTTATAATGGATTGTAATAAATAATGATCATTTATACAGTAGGATAAAAATAAGGTGTATTATAATGAATTTTTCATTATTAGTTAGACATCCTAAAAAATAGTAATGATTTTGTAGTTTTCAAATATGATCATTGTTTCTCACACTTTGAATTTGGTATTTATCCCATGGATGGTAATAAATACATTATGATATTAAATAATTTTATGGACAATGTAAGGGGGTTTAATATAAAAAACCAAATAATGTGGGATCAAGAATATATAATCATTTTTCTATGCTCATGAGACATTCGCATGTGATAAATCATATTAAGCATCTATAATATTAAAATATGGAACAACATATCATTGAATTGTTAGCGATGAAACAAAAACCATCTTTTATTTGATATCGTAATCCAATAGTGGATGTGATATGGATATACATCACTTAGAAAACATTAACTATTATATGTTTCATAGAACATGAAAAAAATTCTATCCATTAATAATTTTTAAGGTGATTCAGATGATCAATGGACCCTTTTTAAAAATTTGATTCAAATTGATAAAATTGAAAAATAGAATGTGATGAGTTTAATAGAATATTTTTTAGTAAGTAAATAAATCATATTCTATATAAAAGGTTGGGAATGGAATTTATTGATCATAAGAAAATGTACGATCAATCCATTTTCAGTTACAATGAAAATTTTACAATGGAATAATGGTATCATTCTTTTTCAATAACATTCCCTGAAATAAAAATTGTTTTATATATTGTTGGACTTAATCTATGTCTATAAATTCAATAGTAATATAATACATTACATTCTATAAAAAATAATAAAATGTACACTAATGGTAGTAATGAGAGTTGTAGATTTCCCACCATTCCCATGGGTTTAATGAGAATCCAAATATCAAGCCTCATCAAAAAAATTACATTGTGGAAAGATATTTAATACATCTAAATTCTATAAATATGTGAATAAACATCAATTTAATTTCATTAGTGGAATAAAAAGAATAATTAAATTTTAATAGTGGGTCATAATGTCAGTTAATATCAAATAGTGGTGAATGGTATTATTAATAATTTAGAAGAGTTAAGGATTTCAACTATTTCAGTACACATTCTCCGATGATTCAAATAAAATTGTTTGGGAATTATTCCAACTAGTGTATGAATTTAATGGTTTATGATGATGATATGCATCCAAAACCACTTACATTCAAATACAAATAAAAATATCTTGTTATGAAAATTGCCAATATGGTTTATGGGACTGATGTGGTGAAATGTATACTTATTATCTACTGGAAAATAACTAATATTTTATTCTATTTTTTCTCCACCAAATCAACTATGACTATGGAATTTTCAAAGGGTACCAAAATACCATCTCAATGATAAGATATTGAGTTATTGATTAAAACTATTAATGGAATTATGGTTAGATAAAAATTCAATAATATATCCCTAAATAAATTTTGAGGTAATTTTCCTCCAATAAATATTATGATTTACAGTTTAGTTTTCTTTTCCTCCATTTTGGAAATAGATTTTATTTTTTGTTGGGATTCTATATTAATTTCAAAGTCCATGTTGTAAATTTATGTATTCCAAATGGACCTATGATTATTTATTGACATGAGGGTGTATTTAAATATCCAATTTAGATTAAATCTTTCATTGGGTGATACTTTTAATCCATGTAGGCTATTTATCTCATATGGTTAGAGAGAAACCCATCATCAATTATATTCATAAGGTTTCAATTTTTTATATAATTACAAAATAATTTCTTTTTATTGTTTTGATTTTATCATTTGGGTTATCAATAAAACTCATTTATGGTGCTTCATATATTTCTATGGCTCTATATTGAATGGTGATAATTTATTTAAATGAATGGAAGAAGAAACTCTTGGATAATTAATGAAAGGGATATGTATTTAGCCATGTGTATAATCATGGTGAGGGGGGAACCAATTCATTTTCTAAAGAATAAATATGTATAAATGTGAAACTATTATTTTTATCAATAAATTAACAAGATCATTGTAAGGAAGAATAATCCTTAGCCTCATATTGATGAATTATTTAACCAATTATGATGATCTCAATACTTTCCAATGATCGATCATTAATCTATGTACTATTGGTTAAGGGTAAAAAGTGAATAAATACCCAATACATCCTTCTATATGAGGTATGAACATATTGAAAATTTTATTATTCCATTCAGTCTTACTAATTCCTTTTTTATCTTCGTGGATTTAATGAATAAAGTCTATAGAGTTTATTTTTATCAATTTGTACCAGTATTTTTAGATGATATTATTATATATTTTAATATAAAGGAAGATAATGGAGACCCATTAAGATTTGTTTTTATGACCCTAAGAAAATGAAATTTTATGAAAATTCAACTAAATGTGAATTTTAATCTCAAAATTTTAATTTCATGTGTCATATAACCTCATTTGAGGGAATATTAATAGATCCTTCAAATATAGGGATTACTAAGAAATCCACTAGAACAACCATAGTTACTGAGATATAAAATATTAATATATTGTATATAAATTATCAATTATTTTCAAATAATTTCACACGAAATATATTCTAGAAACCATTTTAAATAAAAAATGTGAAATGTTATTTTGGATAGAAAACTGTGTGGAAAATTTGAAGGAAATGTTGAGAAGGCACGTCATCAAACTAGTGATCAAATTTCCTAGTAGTGGGTAAGGGTTTTAAATCATTAATGATGAATTGAACAATGAACATATATTTTTTCTCATGTTTAATGATTTGGTTATAGATAATGCCTCATTACAATTAAAGGATCAAGAAAAGAATTGCCCTACCCATCATTAAGACTTAATTATAGAAATTTTTTTCATTAAACTTATAGAGGAATTATCTTTAAATATAATGATGTGATTAATATATATATCCTACAAAAATAATGTATATATAAACTCAAAATGAGCTTAATATTTATTAAAGAATATGGTTGGAGTTGATTAATGATTGTGTCTTCCCAAATCCTTACAACCCGATGAAGGAGAAAAATGTTTTATATTCTTTGAGTCAAAAGAGTCATGTCGTATTATCTATGATTAAGATAAAAATATCATATATTTTAGTATTTTCAAATAATAGATCTTAATATCCTAAATAAAAGTAACAAAATGTTATCTTAGTCAAAACGATAATAAAATATCTATCTATGTGAGTATTAAAGAGGAGCATAATGAAGATGTACAAAAAAAATATGGTGATAGGTGTCCCTTAATTTCATCATTGATTAGTTTGAAATGATAATTTATTTGTTCTATATATGCGTCATATTCATTCCTAATTTAAAGATGGTGTTTTTGGATGAAAGAAGAAGTTCTTTTTCACTATTCATCATGGAATTATGAAAATGTGTAGAGAAATGAAAGAGTATTTATATATAAGGAGTATATAAATATATATTAAAAAATATGGGTCAAAGTGATTATAGTGAAATAGGCATAAAATACAAGGATATTACATCATTTCATATGAATATTCCACAAATTAATAAAATACATTCATGGGGACTATAATTGTTTTGTTTCTTAGGAAGAATCAAAACAACATTCTTCTAACACAGTAAAAGATATCCAATGTCTCCCATAAATATATTCCCCTATTATACTCCAAATTATGATTTCTGTTTATAACATGGGGAAATGATCCAAAATAAAGGTTGATCATAGATTCTCAATAAAGCATAAGATGTAAGATAGGTAAAAACAACACGAACTTAAGGGTATGTGAACATTAAAATAACATTTAAATATCATACACTAAAAATCATTGACCATATATATGATTATTTTAGTTAATATTTGTACTTTTTAATAAATGAATCATAATTGAATCATGAACATGAGACAAGACTCAATAACATTGGAATAATATAGGTAATTTATGCAGACTCATAAAAATATAAAACAATTTCTATACTAGTCAATGACTAATTCCAAGGGCATATTATTGGAATGATTTCACTCCCCAAACCATAATTGCAGTCCAGGATTACCCATAACACTATATTAGTGGAAAATTTATTTTAAAAACAATTATCATTCTCTATTCCAAATTTGTATTATTGAACTTGGTTAACATTCTATTCCATCCCTATATTAATAAATCTAGTTCACATCTTGTTCCAATTATGTATTACTGAACTAGGTTGACATAATGTTCTATCCTTATCATACTAAACCAAATTCACTTCTCCTTCCATCCATGTCTATCTCATTAGATATAAATTTTTACACAATTTATTGGAGGTAAATATAGGATACACCCATCACATAATTAAATCATGATTATTTGTGACATAAGATAATAAAAAATTCATCATTTCATTCCCTATAAAATGTTTTTTTATTAACATCATATCATAATCCATGAGATGGAAGGTTTAATGTAACTATTTTATCATAATATAACCTAGGATAAATAGACAGGTTTTATGATCATTTCATTATAGAGTAACACATCAATGAATAAAGATTTTATGATATTTTTACCATGGTATAACCCAAGGAAGTGGAATGTGTTTAATAAACAAATTTTCATCTTAAACATAAACCATTAAAAGAAATAATAAGAGATTTTTTCAAGGATAATATACCCAGTAATCAATAATCTATGTCAAAGTATGTCATATTATGTTTATAATGATTTTGAATTACCATTTAAATCATTTCATGAGGAAGAAATACTTTCCACTTTGAAAATGATTTTAAAAATATAATACATTATGAAAAGGTTTTTTATTTTAGAAAACATTGAAAAAATATAAATGATGTTTTAAAGACAATAAAACATTATTAAAATAATTTCATTTAAAATTAACATAAAATATCATTTGAAAAAAAACATATAACATTTTTATAAAATATAGTTTTTGAATAAACTATATTTCTAATTGAAAAGAGAGATAAATTCATATTTTATTAAAATAATTTATTTATTATATAGATTTCCAAAAATGTAAAGAATGATACCAACACCTTAATATGTCATGAAAAACTCTATGAGATTAAAATTAATGATAATTATTGAGATATAGAGCATAATATTTCATAAAAAGGAAGAAAAATAGTAGAATACCTCCTCGATTTCCACTGAACTGGGCACCGAGGTGCTGGAGCACAATACCACCAACACATCTCCTCAAATTCTAGAGGCTAACAACATGCAGTAGTGGTTATGGTTATATCTGTGGGGATACAATTCCCTCATAGGATAAGGTACAACACAATGAAAAGAAAATATACAATATATTGTGAAAACACAATATATAAAAAGATAACAGTAAAATAAGATATATGACACAAACAAAATAAATTGTATAATCTGAACAGTCATAAAAACATCCATGATGATTTCAATGTATGATACCATGAAAAATGATATTTCATTTTTATGGGGGTAAAATCATGTATTTCATACTAATAAAATCATCATAAATTCAAAAAAATCTAAACATCATATTGGGAATGGTCTTGGATCTCTACCAAAAAATCTCCATATTTAAAAAGAAAATCAATCAAGATTATGAAGTATCATTCTTCTCTTTATCCATACCTATGAACAGAAATTCTATTTGGGTTCCAAATGGTGCCCGAGAAAGGTGTGAGATATAATCTCACAAGGCTGACAGTCACTATATCTAGACCCTTCCATTTCATTGTGTAGACAAATAATAGTGTTCTAGATAAAATAAATAAAAACCGTTAAATAAATAAAATAAATGCTAATTTGATAAGGTTCCTAAGAATACACCTATCACATTCCACATGATTTGTCCTAAACTAGTGGTTTGAATGAATTACATTTGTATGGAAGGATATATAGGAATAGGCCACGAAAAAAATAAAAACCAAAGAAGGAATAACCCCAAGCATGTTTATTGGATTAGGGTTATTTTTCATACCATTTCCAGGTTTTCTAATAAGTTAATTAGATGTATCAAAAAAATTCAATATCTAAAAAATGTTATTTAATTCAACTGAGTAAATTCAAGACATTCTGAAAATTATATCAAATCCAATGTTGGAGTTTGATCCCATCCATAGAGATCAAAACACAATCCTAGGTATCTCTATGGAATAAGTGATATAATCCAAGACCATTGATTTCATCTTAGGCAATCCAAATAGATCCTCTGGTATCAATCAAGGCATGGTGACTCTGAGTCTGTCCCATGTATCTCAATTAAGGGACTGTGTATCACCCAAGGCATGGTGTAGACATCTGGCCAATGGGACCTTCTATGGTTTCTCCACCAGGGATCTGATATCACTTAAGAGAATATTACACCACCTAGAATTCAATTTCCCTAAAATCCAAAGCATCACTCCAAGCGCATTGAGTCATAACCCATCATGAATGAAGAGTCATTCATTGAGCCATTAGTATAGAACTCATGTCATCTCAAAGCCCATGTCATGTGAAACAATTAACCAAGAATATCCCATGTAAGTAATACTTTGGGGAAATGAATTTTTAAAATCATGTTACATTAAATATCATCTTAATATAACATGGCCACAATTCAATTTAAGCTATGAAATCTAAGAGAATCTAAAGAATGGAATAATAAAGAAACACAAAATGTAAACAATTTCTTGTCATCACATCCATTTTAATAATACAAGCTATGAAACATACCATTTTATCATGATTTTTAAATTAATCAATTCTACAATGCAACAATTTATATAATAATGAGATAGAGTTAGTTTAATAACACTGATCATCCATTTTAATTTATAATACTTTGTACCAATATTGGTGGATTTTAATTAAAAAGTGTGAAATTAGTCATCAATAAAATTTTGAATCATATTTAGATATTTAATGTGGAATCATAATTTAATACTAATTAAAAAAAGGCAATATGCCTTTAATAAGTGGAAATCATGGGAAGGTGGCATAATATTCCTTGTAATGAATATAACCATGAAACATAACCATAATCACATGGTATATTAATGTCTCCTACAAATATTTCATCATGAAACTTCAATATCCAAATCTATCAAGCTTGACCGAACATTCCTTCTCAATTTAAACAAATTAATGGTTTAATCGATAGGCACTAAAGCAGAAAGGCCAATAGCTTGACATGATATTGAGAAACCAAAAGGTCCAAATAATCGTGAATAATATGGTAAAAAGTTACCATTCATAGATTGAAATAATGCAATGTAAGATGGAATGAATAGAAAGTATTTAAATCAATTGCACAAACAATTATCGTATTATACGAGGATACCAATACTGGAATAAGAATTTAAATACATGATGAGTTTTATTCACAATGAAACATTAATAATTTAATAGACTATCGAATTATACATGGGAAAATTGTTTTAGGAAGATACATTGCTCATTGGAAACCCAATTCATTGTTAATAATTCTTACTAAATAAATTTTTCAAATAAAAATAATAATCCAAGATGAAACCCCATTGAAGACATATGGAAACCTATGTTAAATGTATGGGACACCCAATGTGTTGTCATAAATAATTTTAGAAGGCCATATAATGGGTTTATACATAGTCATAGGTCACTATAGACACAACAATGAAACCCAAAAAAATTTAATACATGTTAATAAGCTTCAAAGGAAGGTTCGGACGAGCGTCTCAACAACATAATGCCAAAAATATGTTGAAATGATGGTAAAATGAATAGAAACCATACCTAAATGTAATGGTACTCCCTACAACTGGTAAAAATAATCAATTCAACCTAAAATAGGAGAAATTATATGAATTAACAAAATTCAAAAAAAAGGTAACAAAACCATAGACACCAAAATAAGACAAGGATAAATGGAGGAAAAAATAAAAATATTAGTGTAGAATATAGTGAATACGGAGAGATTTCAAAAAAATATGATGCTGATAAAAACAGATCAATAATGTTATCATAACATCCAAACCCCCCATGCATGGATAATGGTAAGCCCACTACACCAAATAGTACAGGAAGACCACACGTGGATGGGGAGAAATGACATAGGAAGAAAAAAAGGAATGAAAGAGAATGAAAAAATGGAAAATAAACAATGAAAAATAATATAAATTAAATTAATATTAAATAAAAATATAATATAGTATAATATAATATAAGGAAAATAACATAAGAATGAACAAACTATTTTATTTTTATACACACAGAAAACAATGCATGAGCCAGGCACATGGCTTAAAAAACGATGTGCAGTTTGTGCATCTTCCCATAGCTTGGAACATAAAAAATGTAATTTTAATGAAATAGAACAACAAATATAAATGTTCCGTACAAGGATAACGGTGTTATGTCACAAAATCCACATCTTATAATAACTCATCCTTGATTTTCCTTCTATGGGTGGTGGAACATCTTCCGAGAAAAGTTCATGCCACTACATAAGTACAGTGGCCTCCTACTTGTGGCCATCAACCTGAAAACATCTATACTACAAAATCACATAGACAAGAGAAATGTACATACCTTGGAGAAATTTTTTTTTATGATTGATGATACACATTAGTTTCTCTTTGAAGGATGCATCCACCTTAAGTTCGATATTGTCAGGGTCAAAACAATGAGACGGTTCTAGATGATAATTTAGAAGCTGAGAGATGTGGACGACATTAATCATCGAATTGTACCTCTAATGTAATGAAATCCAATATGATACTAGACTAACAATCTCCATGATCTTTATTGTACTGACATATCTATGAGATAACACCCCTTGTCCCCGGATTTTTTTGAGACCCAACCTCAGTGAAACATGCAGAATGACATGATGCCCCACCATGAATTATAGAGGTCAATTATGATGATTGGTATAAGACATCTACCATGACTGTGTTATTTCTATTCGATTCTGGATCAACATGAATTTCATTGAAGTCTCTTAAATGAGATAAATACCCAGTGGAGTTACCTCACCATCCTAATGAATATATAGAGGTGAACGACAAGGTCTATTATAGAGTTACCCATATGTATCATTCATAATTATTCGTACATTCTTCTATTATACAAAAAATAAAATAGATCAATATTATTATCCTAAAAACCTCCAAAATAAATGATATAGGACCTCAACATATCCTCTGACACTATTATAGTCTGGTCAACATTCTCACATGTCTAAGGGTGGCATGCAGTACTGAATATTGCATATGAACCCAATGCTTTCCTCTACTATTTCTAAAACCAAAATTTAAAATAGGCATCTAGGTCTGACAAAATATAAGAATTCATTCCATGATGTTTCCCTATATCTAATGTATATATCCTCCTTATGTTATCAATATATAAGGTCTCCTAGATCTACATGAATTGTACAACTTTTTTCAATCTATCAATAATAACCCATACTAAATCGCTGCCATGAGGAGATCTCTACATTCGTATAACAATATCCATTGTGACTTAATTCCCTTAAACTATGTAATTGATAAAATTTTTATTATCTGGTAGGTATCTGGTGTTCTATATTTAACTATGATCAGGTGGAGAACCATGTAATGAGACCATCTATTTACTTATTCATACCTAGAAATCAATATCGATGATTCATATCTCTATAAATCTTTGTAGGATCAGGATATAATTGTCCTAAAGTGGAATGATATTCCATCATCATCTCTTCTATAATATCTAAAGGCACCCATACATGACCACAGAAGATCAGGGTCTCACTTTCATATAGAATCCAACAAGGTGGTTTTTTATCCCCAGTGACACTTTCCATCAAAAAATCCCCCCATTGATTTGATAAATGTCACAATAGTAATCACTCTAGAAAAGAGGATGTCACTTCTAGAGATGTTAAAACTAGTTCCCCATGATATTCTTGAACCTCAAGATGAAACTTATAGAACATTGATATCATCTGTCACTCACTACTGGCTTCCTTGATGGCTTGTGTCAGAGTTTTTTGGACCAATACATCAGCCATGGTGTTACCCATAATAAGGGTGTAATGATGCTAAATGTTGAATAACGTCTAGTTTTCTACCCTCCTGCACTACCAGAAATTCATTTCCACTATGAGGAGATATAATTCATTATTTTATTATCAGTATAGAAATGAACATGTCTCCTGTAAGAAATTATATTCAATTTCATGGAGCGTGAACCACAACAACTAGCTCAATATCATATATAGGATAGTTCTACACATGAGGCCTTAGATAACGGGATTCATTATCAATAACTTGATCACTTTGAATCAGACTACACCCAGTTATACTCTTGAAGAATCATAATAAGTAGTATAACTTCTTTTGGGATCAAGAACAATCAGGATTTGAGATGTGGTGATTCCATCATTAACTCCTAAAAACATTCATGCAATCATCATACCATAAGAAATGGAACCCCTCCTAGTCAAGGTCATAAGTGGAACTATTGGGTTGGTGAAATATTGTATGAAACGATTATAACATGTAAAAATAACAAATAAAATTTATATGTCGAACAAATTTTTGGGTTATTCAAGGGAACATATTGTTCTCACCTTCTCTAGGTTAACATGTATGCATTCCTCAGATATGATATGACCCATGAAGTTATCCTTACTGATCTGAGAGTTTCATTTTACATGTTTTTCATATAAATAGTTCTATCTCATGGTATTCAACATGATCTCATGATTATTTGAATGGTCATTTCTAGAGTGAAAATACTTTATGATTTCATCTATGAATACATCCATGAAAGAATCAATATATAGTTGGAAAACCCAATTTAACAAATCCATACAGACTAAATGTGAATTCATTAGACTAAATGGAATAAGACAATAATTTAATATGTTGTAAATAATATTGAATGTTATATGTGGTAAATCTGATGATCTACATGTACCTGATGATAGAAAATACTCAACTGAATCTAGTAAAAATGATTCTCTTTGGCTATGGTCGAAGAAGTCATCTATATGAAGCAATAAATATTGATTCTTTACCTTTATCTTGTTCAATCAATGGTAATCCACCCAAAATATGAGTATACCATCCACCATCTTGGTGAAATAGATGGATAAACCCCATAGAGATGTTCTAGGTCATATAAAACCCTCATTCTTCAGATATTCTATATGTTTAATGACTTCCTAGAGGTCTATAGGTATCATCCTATAAGGAGGAATGGACAGCGGTGTCACACCTAGATGTAGATCTATATTGAACTCCTCCATTATCACAAGAGGTAGTATAGAAAAATCATTGGGGATGATGTACATAATGTTAACCACAACATGAGTCCATTCTACTAATTATGTTACATGATCAATCAAAAAGAAACTCACTAAATAAGATGTCACTCTTTCCAGCCTAGTTTTCTTGGGACCACCTTCATCATACTAGACATCCCATTTTCACATATGTACATAAATTATTCCATCATGTGATTTGATGGAAAATCAAAGAGTGATAGAAATTCACATGGGAATCATAAAGAAGGTGTTATTCCATGCCATGAATAATGCTGAAACTGAACATCCCAAGGAATATAAAATTCGATATGAAATAGTACCCACTTATATCATTGGAAACTCATGAAACTAGATAAATTCATTATATTTAACAGCTTGTAACATGATAAATGATATATCACATTATAAGTACTCGATTAAAAAACCATGAATTCTAAACATGTAGAAGATATAATCATGGGATATTTAAATTTATCTATAATGGAAGAAACTAAATTATGGGTCACTAATAATGTAAATATAATCATAGATGTTTCTAAACCCAACTCTTCTTGTGTAGACTACACTGCATACATATGTCCTCAATCTCGTTCCAATGATGCTATCACACTAGATTTAGTAAATTATGTCTACTAACATTAATGATTTTAAAATGAACTGCATTGAACCTAGCACCCACTTCCTTGGCCTTATTGAAAGGTGGAAGAACAATTACCATCATGACATGGTGCTACATATCATGTACCTAATAGAGGAGTTAGTAAGGATCCCATCCACTAGATATTGGTGAAAAGAATGAGAAATTTGATGAATGAGCCTCATCTCTCCTCAAAATTAGTATTCCATTATGTTCCTTATACACTGGTTCGTTTTCTGGTTGGTAATGTTTTACAGATTACTTATGATAGAGATAACAGTGGATTCTATCTAGTTGGCACCAACCCAATGTCCTCCCTCAATATGGAACTTTCGACTACCTGAAGAACCATCACCCTGCCTCAGAACTAGAATGGCATGCCTCAAAGGACCGTCTTCTCTAATATTTTATTCTATAATACGGGAATGGATCACTATATTTTTAATGGACATGATCTATAATATATTAACTTTTTAGTGGAATGAATCCCCAATACATTCTTCAAAATGCATCTTAATCATAAATTCATCAATGGAAATAAATGAAGAAAAATACTAATTCTTAGTGAATTTAGTAAAATACTGTAGAACCCTCATTGAGCCCTACTAAATTTGTAAAACATCTATAGCATGATCTTTTATTAGATTATGTATAATGAAGTTATTATAGAATGTTGTATAGATATCTTCCAAAACAATGTCTTTGTAACACTATAACTAAAAAATGATTTGTAATGACGCTTGGTGGAGTCACGAAGCATGTAGATAACCTGATGGACCATCTATATAGTGTTATAGAAATATATATGAAGATAGATATCATAGCTTATATTGATGACTTTATATCTCAATGATCACTATAATCTAATTAGGTGGAATAATATTACTCTTATTAGTCTTGTGCAATCTATAACATAGTCAGGGTAGGCCTAGGAGAACTCTTGATAGTCTATATGAACCCGATAAAACTACCTCTAAACTGAGCATCGACAACCAGTGGATGATCAGTAACAGTTTCCTCAATTAGAACTACAGGAGATATACAAGGTGGCATAGGGAGGACCACCTTAAGTGTTTTATCATTGCAATACTCTATGTGTACAACTCATAGATTTCAAAGTGGCATAATTCTAAAATTTCTATGACGACACATCAGAGAAGATTTTTCAGAGATAGATCTTATAGATAAGGAATAAAGTAAGGAAGGGAAGGAGCAAGACCTCATATAAAGACATAAAAACTGCTATAAAAAGTGATAAAGAGTAATGTTACCTGAAATTAAATTAATAAATTCAAAAAAATACTCCATGAGCTAGGTTTTGATATGAAATAATATAGGCCTTAGAAGGATTACACGATGTGTTACCTACATCCATTACCTAGGTACAATCATGTCAATGTCTTGCATCTTTTGTCTATTTGATTTTAATAACTAGTAATACATTAATTCATTTCATCCTTTAATTCCCATTACAACATGTCGAATTAATTGGTTCACCATTACAATTTAAGAGGGCCCACACACCATATAAATTGATATTTGATGTCAATAAATACAATTCATAACATATATCTACAAAATTAACTCTCCCAATTATATATTTAAATAAAAAAAATGCACTATATAATCTATCCACTATGCATACCAGCAATAATATGCATAAAAGCATATTCTTTATGAAAGTAGACATGCAATGAAAATATACAAGGAATTTTATTTCCTACATTTCTGATTATTATGCATGTTTTAGTACACTCGTATCATTGGAAATAATAATAGAAATAATTATCTTAATAATAAAAATTTAAATTAAATCACAATACAAGTGCATCACCCAATAGAGAATTCATATTAATAATTAATTGCAAAATAAATAATTCCAATCTTCTAACCCAGATATTTAGGTTTCCCCAATACAAGGATTGGATAAATCCATGAATAGATTCGGTTTAAAATTTCTATATCCTAGTTTCCTATCTTACACAACTAGTAAAACAAAACTAAATTAATACCTATAATACCACTATGTAGAATCCCTCCCTATGTGCCACTAAACTAGACACCAATATGGTGGACCACAAGACCTCATGCGCATCTCCCCATATAGCAGAGGCTTCTTACTAGAAGAGAGGGCCTTGGGTGTGTCCATGGGGGACTTTTCCCTCATAGGATATTGTATAACATCATATTAAATAAATTAAAATAAGTATAGGGTGCATAACAATAATATGAAAATAGTAGAAGAAGATAAATTACCTAATTAGAAAAAATAATAAATAAAGAAGTTGAAGATTTCTAATAAATGACATAATGATTCCAATATATGACACCACGAAAAATAAGAGTGTTGGGTTACATGGGGACAAGGGTATATTTTATTCTAAAAAAGTATTTTGATAGAACAAATATAGATACACAATATCTTGAGTATATGCTCGATCCTCTACCCAAAAATAACCTTCCTAAATAGAAAATCAATCAAGAATGAGAAGTGGAATGCTTCCCTTGATCCATAAATGAGAGAATAATGTCTAAATATGTACTAAAAGGTTCCTGATGAAGGTTTTAGATATAATCTCAGTAATACATAACCCATTATGTCTAGACCATTCCATTTCGTTTTTTAGACATATAAAAATGTGCAAGATAAAATAAATTGAAGCAATTCAATAAATAAAATAACTAATGCCTGGTCCAGGTTCCTAAGTGGACATATATCCCATACCGCCTACGTTTCCCTAAGATGGATGTTTGAATGAATTAAACGTGCAAGGGATAATTTGTAAAACCATCAAGACAAGAATGAAAACCAGTATGCTCCTGCATTATCCTGGGGTAAATTTCTCATGTCATTTCCATGTGTGCTAATAATTGAAAGAGATGTATATTAAAATACAATAAATAACTATGAAATATTAATTACTATAAATTATTCAATTCAATAAATTCTAAAAAATTAAAATAATATAGTGGTGGGGTATAATCGCATCCCTATCGATCTAAGGAGAATACCAGGTATCACTATGGTACATCTGTTGTAATCCAAAACCACTATGTCTATCCCAATTATAGACACAAGGAGTCCCTCATATCACTCGTGGCATGATGACAGTGATTCCATCCCATGTATCTCACATAGGAGACTGAGAATCACCCAAGTCATGGTGCATTCATATTTTCAATGGTTTTATCCATGGTGATCCCCTATTGAACCAATATCACTGTGTATTATAATAAACCATATGGGAATCCCTGGTAAGTAAATCCAATACATCACCCATATCATGTCAATTTATAAACCATATAAAATGCAGAGTGTATCCATGGGTCATTAATACAGAACTCATGTCATCTCCAGACCAATTTCCATTGAAACATGTATCCTAGAACAACATAGTATTAGAATATTTTAGGGAAATGAATTTATTAATTCAAATTCCATTTACGAACATATCTACATTACATGAAAACCATTAAAATAAATCAATATTATCAATGAATATCATAAGCAGGGCATAAGTAACAAGAAAATTTTTTAAACAATTTCATTTCATCACATAGAATATTATATAAAAAGTAAACAATTTTACAATTTAATCATGAATTGATAATTAAGTCAAACTAAAATAGAAAAATTTATATTACAAGAAAACCAAACTTATTTAATAACACTAATAAATAAATTTTATTTATTATAAAATTTATATCCATTGGAGTTGTTTTATTTCAAAATCAGGACATTATTCGTGACCTATTATTTTTCTCATATTTGAAAATTTGATTTTTTTATCATACATCCACACTAATATAATGTATGGAAATAATAATTTAATTTTACAAAATCATATAAAAGTGGAATTACCTACCAACTAAATCATTATACAATGAAAAATTACCATAAGAACATGGTATAATAATTTCTCTTACCAATATGTCATCAAGAAACTTTAGTATCCCAAGATATAAGGCTTCACCAAACATACCATGTCAAATAAATCCCAAACATGGTTTAAGACATAAAAACTAAAGAGGCAAGTCCCGTAGATTAACAAGATTCTGAGAAACCATAATTTCTAACCACAAGATAAGGGATGTGGTTAACGTTATTATTCTTATTATAAAATAATTAAATAGAAAATGTAATGAAAAGAAATCATTAATATCAATTACATATGAAATTAGTATATGGCACAAGGATACTAAAAATGGGGTAAGAAAATTTGAAACCCACTTAGAAATATATGGAATTATAGTCCAAATGGATAACACACCCATGGGGATGGTCCAAATCCATGATGAACACACTAAACATGGGGTTTTCCTTATGAAAATATCACTATAGGAATTGCAATGTAACCTGAACAATTTAATACCCATTAACATTCTTTTTCGGAAGGTTTTGACGAGTGGAACAATGATAGGATGATAAAAACCCAGCAAAAAGAGAAGAAATGAATGGGAACCCATCCTCAATTTCCTGCTACTCCATATTTCTAAAAACTATAATTAATTCCACAAAAATTGGTAGAAATATGATTAATTAAAAAAACCCAATATAAGGAACAAAACTATCCATTTCAAAATATAACAAATAGAAGTGAAGGAACAATTTTATAGAGTAGTGAATAAAAAAGATTGTACTGCGAGCATTCCATTACATCCAAAATTTATGAAAAAATATTAAAAATTTAGGTAAAGCATCTAAAACACCCAAGAAAGGAGGAGGAAGAGGCCAGTATGCCCAGAAGATGTGGGAGGCCACACGTGGATGGAATGGAATGAGTGTGAAGGGAAAAACTGAACAACCATAAATAAATAAAATAAGGGAAAAATAAAAATAAATTAATAAAAATATAATATAAAAGAAAATAAGTCAAAAATAAAATAAAATAAAATAAAAATTACATAATATGGAAACATCCTATTTTATTTTTCTGGGCAAAAAAAGCACACTGGCCATCACATGGATTTAATATCCTTGTGTAGTCTACGCATCTGCCAACTTCTTAGAATTTGCAACATTCCATTCTAAATAAATAAAAAAAATTGAACAGTAAATTTCGGGATAATACTGGGATGTTACATTAATCATTAATAATCTAGATAACTAATGAGATTGTAGTAATGAACACTTACCAGATTAGTACGTTTGAATAAAAATACCCATGATATAATAAATTTTTAAAATTTCTAAAATTTCATGAAAAGATTTAGATACAGGATATTACATCTAAGATAGTGTTACAAACAACTCATAATTGAATATAGGTTTATAACAAAACGTGTGTCTCCAAGAAGGAAAATTCAGACAAAATTACTTTAATGATTAAGTCACTATTGAACTATAAAACACCATGAAATAGTTATAATCAAAAGGGTATGTCAATAAATATAATTATATAGATAATAATTATATAATGTAGTAATAGTAGTTAGATACACAACAGAAATTAAACAAGTGGTAAATGTAGAATAAGTCTCCTTAAAATAAATGTGGGATAAGAAATCCCATTACTAATGGGGTAAAATTTCAATCATGAGACCCATGGAATAATAACTTAAATTGTTAAGTTGAATGTCAATAAATAAATTACATATTATTTATAACATTACCTAGGGAATTATATAGACCACATAAAATAAACTTAAGTGAATATGGCATCTATCTCATAGATATGAATTCTGATATTAAATTCTCTTCCAATCAGTATTTCCTTTATTAATACATGGTTAAAACTACTTTATAAATAATATAAATTAATTATAAATCTACAAAAAAGGATATTTGTAACATACCAGATAAATAATGAATACTAATTTTTCATGTTTATTAATATTTGCAAATTAAATATTAATTTTACTTTAATGGGTTTACTATGTTCGATAGCGTACCGGATACCCAACAAAGAGTTTCTTTGCAATCTTACATTGCACACTAGTAATAAAATAATATTATTTTAAATTTTAGTTAACACTTAGCCATTTTATTGGAGGGAATGAATATAAACAACTAAAATGTGATTATATATGTTTGTTAAATGGTTTTACATTTGTCCAATAAAAGATACAGGCTTAAAATAAGAAAAGAATTCAATTTTAGGCATATATACTATAATATTCACTAAAGGTCAACATATCGCCTTTCCAGGGAAAAAATTATTTAAATATAGTTTTGATCACTCTTATACTTTCTATTAGAACAAATAAAACTCTTCTTTAGAATCGGGACATCAAAATTTACTTAGTGTAAATTTTTGGTATTTTTCCGATAAAGATCATTTTTTTAATAAATAGAGAAAAATGTCGTATTTTAATTAAAAACCACTTTTTTATATAATTTATTTATATGATTATATTACCTTTTGAATTGGTTTTAGAGTGATTTTAGAATATATTTTTACCATTTAATCCAATAGTGGTCATTGGAATTAATTTTACTATGAAATTGGACTTAAACAAGTGTCATTCTTTTGATATATATTGTTTCATAAAAACTCGCTATTTTCCTGATAGTGGGAATTAGTTATTAAATTATTTAATGTAACTTATATTTTTTGAATTTTATAAAATAGAAATCATTTTTGAATTCGATATATCAAATATAGCTCTGAGTGATTTTTTGGTATTTTTCTTAAAAACTTCAATTTTTGATAAATAGTGAAACCACTAAGTGGTACTTAAAAAATTGATTTTTTCGTTTAAATGAAATATTACCACCTATGCGTTTTGAATTTCATAAATCCAAAATACATGATTTTCATTAAGAAGTAAAATGTGGTTCAATGGGATTAAAAATTTTTTTGGTGACTACTAACTTTTATGTTTATTAATCACGATTAAAGGTAATTAGTGTAGTTTAAGGTAAAAATAATGTATTTGTAATATGAAATGACCTAGAAAAAAGTCCTAAAATTATTTTATGTGTCATGGTCGACCAATAAAATAAATGGGTCAACTTTGGGACCCCATTTATTCACTTTGGTAGGAAATGGAATTAATATCTTTTTATTTAATGTTAAAATAAAAATGTCACAAACAAGTGTTGTTTTATTAAAACAATTTTTACAAGGGGATATAAAAGTCATAATTTTGACTATAAATATTCATTAAAAAGATGAAATAATTTTATACATCATGATATTTTGTTTTATAATTTTTATAAATTAAATAGATTAAATTATTTATGACACCATGATGATGCAGAGGTTACCTCATTATTTAACGATTTAAATAAAATGAAATGATAATGTAAAATCTAAGACCTACACATATCAAAAACCTATTGGATGGGTGTATTTAGAACTTTTGTCACCTTATCCTAAAAATAAATCAATTTTGGACCTTTAAAATTCGAAAATCATTTTATAATAATGTAAACTTTTATAACATTCCAAGAGTGCCCCTCCTCTCCTCTTATAAAAGGCCCCCACCTCTACCACCAAACCCACACCTCTAAAGCCTTTGGATCGGCCAATATCTGCCCATTTTGTCTCTCCACATCCCTCTATTACTCCTAGAAGCCTCACTTTGGGCAGAAGTCTTCCCAAGTAAGCCTTTGGCTCAAATCAAAAAGAGTTACCCGTTTTGAAGGTAGTGTTTTCTCTTGTGTTCTTATGTTTTATTTTTCTTCTCCAACCCCCTAAACTCTTTTTTTTCCTTTCTAATGTAACAACAACAGTATCATAAATATAATAGGAATTTTTTATGTGACGTAATCAAGCTAAACTTACACACACCTTCATATAATGGTTAAAGATCATACTGTTTCCGTGGATGGTGAATTTCTGCCTCACGAAACGATGATTGTTCAATATTCTTCTAGCACCTTCAAAGGTGGCCATTAAGATGTCAATATATTTATATATGATATATTATATTTTTATGTTTTCCTTAAGATTCTGTATTTTTCTTTTATGGCACACCTTTATGGCTTCCATTATGGGTATATGTGATATCTTAATTTTAGGAAGTGCGGACTACCGCCCCCTCAAAGTGATTTGATTCGTTAATGACATATGTTGGACTTATAAAGGATGGATTTAAAGTTATTATATATTATTTATGTTACATCTAAATGATGAATATAATTCTGGAATTAAAATATACATACCTCTCATTTAGTTTTAATTCCATTAATATAACATAGAAATGAAAGTACTGTTCATGCGTACGTACGGCTTACCGTCTCCATGAACGGTGCATTTCATTTCTTAACTCTAAATGATTATGTAATATTATAAATACATGTATATTATGGATATATATGATATATATGATATCCAAATCATGAATATCATTCTGGATATAATGATCCTTTGACCACACGAACAACATGTAATTGTAAGAAGTCCACTTTCGACTTAAGAACCAAATATCGACAAAACAAACATTATTAACTTAAATGATTACATAATATTTATACCATTGTAATAAGTGATATAGAAGTATTAATTAACCTGAAAAAATGTTATTAAGAAAGTATAAATTAACTCAATTTTATTATTCAGGACGTTAAAGAGTGATCGAGTCAAGTCGGACCCGAGGTAAGGGACTTCGTCTCAATCTCATTTCTTTGAGGCATATTTCATTTTATACACAACATTATTTTATATGATGTATAAACCACATTGACATTTACTTTTATACAAAAGAAATATTTTTATATGAAGCGTTTTACTAAACGACAAAAAGGAATGATTCTTTTAACATACGCGGTGACAACAACCTTTTCTGCCGCCGCGAGAATTATTTGGTCTTTGGCTTCCTCAATAAGCCATAATGTTTTCAAAATAAAATAAATATCATATACTAATTTATGTATTTTGGTATTGAAAATGGTTTTTATAATGGATTTGTTTTGTCAATATATTTAAGTGATATATTGTGATCAAAGTGTGGAAATTTTTTCTTTCCATTATATTTGTTTTATGTTTTATGGTTTTATAATGGTACATGGACATTTGACGGGTGGTTACGTGATAAACCATATGACGTGTGGTGCCGTGAATACCAAGACACGTGGTTATGTTATAACCTCTAATGCATTGGGTATGGAAGTCAGCTGTATGGATATTCCATTAAGTGATATGGGTGGAAGTCAACCGTATGGTTATTCCATTTAAATATGTTTATGTCTCAAGTTACCTTTATATGTTATGTGATCTTTATATGGGTTTTATGGTAATATTTTGGTTATAAAAGGGTATGTAATGATCTTTTATTCAGTGAAGAGTTTTTTACTACTTCATAAAGGTGAAAAGTATTACTTTGATAAAGTATACATGGTTTACTTGTTGTTTTGAAAAACTAACAGTTTTCATTCATTGTGTATCCCTTACTGTTCTTTTTATGCTCACCCCATGTTTTTTTGAAGTGTTTTTTCACAGGACTTATTGTCGAATAGGGTCAAGGATGGGATCAATGGAAAGTCATGCTATCTAAAACATGTACTTCGACATGTTTCTTTTTAAGAAATTTTATTTTATGGAAACATAGTAGATGTTTCTACTTTGTAATCTTTTGAGATGTAATTGTTATGTATTAATTCTCTAAAACTCTAAACCTAAAAATATCATCAATTTGAACTATTCATTTAATTCAATATTAAGTAAGGTTTAAGGTCGTGGCATTATAATATTCCAATTTATCATACCATATTTTTTATTACAACATTATATTAACTATTTATTTACGAAGTCATGTTAGTATTATGTTTTTTGTAATCACCACTTTGTTTTTCATAAATATTTTTACTTTTTTTATTTATCCTCCTATATAGATAGTGGTTTACAGATATAATGAATGTAAAACAATAAATAAATATCATATAAATTCATTATATAAGTATATATTATAATCAATAAATGATATAAATAGGAAATGTACAACACCATTTATGGAGATAGTATTCCATAAAAACACAAGTACTTTTTTTCCGTTTTCTTGTCATGTTTAAAAAAAGAATGAAAATCAAATATACATATATATTATCATTAAAAATTAATTATTATTGATTATATACTATATTTATTTTCTAAAACCATAATTAATTAATTCCATGTTATTTGTGAACAAATACCATTGCTTTGAGGAGGCATTAATCATCACATTGTCAAATGTAGTTATAAAATTCCAAAAAATGTAAAGAATGAAGGTATATGTCATATAATAATTCCATAATAATAAATACTTCATATAATTATTATAGATATTAATATATTACAATGATACAAATATCATCAATATTCCCAACCATTAAATGTTGTAATGCAAGAACGAACCACATTGGTTTGCGAGGTTGCATTCTGTCGTACGCATGAATGATGAATGTGTATCCCATTTTATGGATGTGTGTTTTGTTGTAGGTGAATCCCATAACATAAATACATATCAACATATTAATTATACTAAGTGTATTATATACCCATTTAAAAAGATTGATTGTGGGGTGGATAATGAAATAAATAAAATGTTCTTGTTGAAGCATGATACGACTTCTTGGGGTATTGTTTTCAACAAAATAAATAAATTTTTATTTTTATTTTATTTAAAAATAACTTTTTAAATTTTTCATAATAAAGAAAAACACAATATTGATGATTCAAAATTCAAAATTCAAAACTAACAGACTCAATCATCACTACATCGATCCACGATAGCCTCTATCGCGTACGTTAGGTCACATCTAGATTCTTGATAACCCTCAATTTTATCCTGGGACATCCACTGGTGAGTACCCATCAGATCACATCTCACAATCAATTCAAAAAATTGTCATTGAAAACTTTCAATCTCACTAAACATCTTTAACAATTGTATATTTTTATGAATTATTTTGTATAATTAATTTATATTCGTATGTATCTTGATTTGCACAAAATTATATATATATATATATATAAAATTTGGGATTCCCTTTATATAAAATTACCAGTATATCCTAGTTGTTAGGTATGTGAGAATAAGTATAAAAAACATATGAATATTCTTTGATAATTATTTGGCTAAAAATTATTTAAGAGAAATATAAATCAATTAAAATTTTTTATTTTTGGGTGATTTAATTTTGGTAATTAAATTAATTTTATATATATTTGTTATATAAGTAATATAATATTTTTTGTATTCATCCAATTGATATTTTAGTCATAGTATGTGAATAAAAAATTATTTGGTGTATAAAAACCTATTTTTAAAAAAGATTAATTTTACACCCTTGAATGGAAAACGTATTTGAAATTATTATTTTGACACATTAATAAGTTTTATATGATATTATAGAAATTTTATTTTGAATAGGGATATAAAAATTTACTTTGGATTATTTTTTGTTATTTTTTTGATAACTGTCACGTTTTGATGAATAGTAAAAATATGCTAAATTTTATTTGAAACTAAATTATATTCATTGAAATAATTTATAGGTATAAATTATATTATTTATATGATTGAAAGTTTACATAGAAAGTATTTTTAACATTAAATATAATGTAGGTCATTGGAATTAATTTTATTAAATTCATTTGTAAAAACATTTCAACTTTTTGAAATATTTTAACTTTTAAAACCCGTTTTCACATTTCAACCATGGTATTAATTTTAAATTATTTACTATAATATATTTGTTTTTTTTTTGAAAAAAGGATAACATATTTTGAATTATTATGTCTAAATTTGGTTAATAGTCTACAGATTTTGACATTATGAATAGTAATATTGGAAATTATATTTATTTCCACAATTAAGGGAAAATCAGATAATTAAAGATAAAAATAATATTATAAGATAACCTTAACATCTCTAAAAATCTTATTAGATGAATAAATTAAACCCTTACCATCTATTTTTTTAAATGGAGTAATTTAATGGATATATTCCAATTAATATGGCATGAATATAATAAACACTAATGAATGTGAAAAAATGCCACAATCACATTTTCTATAAGTATTGTAATTTTAATATATAGACAAATGGGAGATAATATATACTATAGATAGTTTCTATAATGCTTGAATAATTAAATACATCACATAAATTTAATTATATTTTTTTAAGGATTAAATAATTACAATTAATGATGGCATAATAGTAATGTGGAAATTATTTTATTAATAGATATATAAAAAATGTTTTGAAAAATATTAAAACAAATATAATATTAACAAATTATTATAATCCATGAATTATCTATATAACTTTGAATATTTAGACTTTTATTAAATATCTTGGTTCTAATTAATCTTGGGTGTGGATTTTATTTAATCATAAATAAATAAATAGTGTCAAAATTGAAACTATTGATATTTTATGAATATAACATTATATTTAATTATTTAAAAATAATAGAAATATTTAAAAATTATAAAGTAAAAATTATAAGATCTACAATTTCATTAAATAAACATTTATTGTCAATTAAAACCATATAAATAAATATTTATTACCATTAAATATTTATTAGGTTATTACCATAAAAAAAATTAAATATAATAACAAAATTCCAATGAAAATAATATTATTTAAATTGAAAAAATAACATCTTAGAAATTTAATGGTTTATTATATTAAAACCATATCTCATATAATATTAAAAAATTGTAAATTGTGGAAGTTTTTGGGTAGGGTTTTATTTTATAACTTATTATTGTTTATGGAGATTCCAAAAGTGTCACTCAGCTCAATTATAAACGGGCAACTCCTACCTCAACTATTAACTTAATTTTGAACCTTCATGATCATAAATTCCCTTCCCTATTTCCTTATATTATTCCTTATTTTTATTCTATAGGTTCTAGTCATCTTCAAATACAAATTCTATTTCTCTAATAATAGGTTTAGAGGATGCACGTCAAGGAAGAGGTAATCTCTTCTACCGATTCCTTAAATATTTTTTCTTATTATACATTATAATCATTATTTATTTAATTATAATTTAATAAAATCAGTATCAATAATAATTAGATATATTCTAATAAATATGAAACAATCGCATTTCACCTTTTATCCATCCAATGATAAATTAAATCACCGCGCGTTAGTACATACAACTTATCGTCTTCACGCCGTGGTGTTATTTGTTTTTCAACTATAACTTACATGGGTTTATAAAATGATGGAAATAATAAATATATATGATTATTATAATATGATAAAAATTCAGATATATTATACACTATCCCATCCAATACCATTCAACAATTATGGGAACGATATCGTCGCTCGTGCGTACGTACGGCATTCTATCTCCACAGTGCGATGCGATTTTTTTTACATAATATTTATTAAGGAAATATTATATAAATGAATTGAAGTAAAAAATATTTTTTATATTATACTAATAATATTATTTTAATGATATAACTATAACCTAAAAATAGGAATAAGAACTTATCCGACAAAACATGCATAAGAACATAATGTAGTAAATACCCAAAAACAAGTAACAATAAAATGTTACTAACAAAAAGATTAAAATATTACCACAAAGGTTATCATAAAAATAATTAGGATTATGGAATAAATATTTTGCATTATTTAGATAAATATATAGGAGGTTCTGATACATATACAGTATATCAATCCAAAGGTAAGGGAAATTTTTTCAATCTAATTATTATCAGAGATAGTTTATATATAAGTATTTACTAAGGTATATATATCATCAAATTCAATGTTTCCAAATTATTTAATATTATTTATATTCTTCAACTATTTTATAATATTATTTTTACACTTTGGTGAATTATTTTTAAATATTATGAATGGAATCTTTTGTCATTATTCTATTTAACGTAGTTTTTGACATTTCTATTAAAAGTTCGAGGAGAATTTTTTTTATCTTTTACAGCATGAATGTATTTTTATGGTTTCACTGAAAAAAATTTCGTAGAAGCTATCTATAAACAATTTCAGGTTTATTTTCAACTAAATTGTTCTCTTTAAAAATTTCATGGAATTTTGATAAAAGAAAAAAATTTGGAAGAAGAAATGATATTTTCCTTGAGAATTAAGATAATGTTTATTACAAAAAATAATTTTCATCTAAAATGATTCTCGTTAAATTTGGTTATATTTATATCCCAATTATTACTATGATTTAATAGTGTTAATGGTGAAATTATCTTTTTTATGGATTATGTTATTATTGAATGATGTTTAAGAAACCCATTTCATTCCTTGGGTTATACAATGATGAATGATTTATTTTTTGGGGAACACGTATGAATGGATTAATTATGAGATGGGTGGGACCTATATATCCTTCCAATGTATTGGGTAATGATTTATATCTCCTGAGATTGGCATGAATATAACAAAAAGTAATTCTGGTTCCGAAATACTGGGCTAAAACAAAGGGTGAACTCAGTTTTTTAACGGAAGTTGTATACCAAGATGGTCTTGGAAATGACCCTTGATTGATATGAAATGATTTTATATGATTATGTGTGTATGAAAGGAAATTTCATGTCTTATGTTATGACTTTTGGGATTAAATTTCACTTTAACGATTTATCCCATGACATGATATTATGAAATTTTAAATGGAGGATAAGATTTTCAAAGGTTATGTTCCTTTGATTATGATTTTATTTATATTTCAGTTGTTTACCCTTATTTAGAATTTGAGCTCAAACATCCAATTTTTTGTTTTCCACAATTCATGAAGAAGGGTATTAATTAATTTATGTCATAGAGAAGTCTAGTTATGAAGAAATATTCAACAGATAATTCAGATGTTTTATAAACAATTTGTTTATGTTTTCCAGTTTCTAAACACACTAATCCTATATATTCCAGGTTTGGTTTTTGTTATGTTATCTAATAACTATTCTTCAATGTTGATGTATTAACAATATATAATGTATATGAAGATATAGTTGGTATCTGAGATGGGTTATTGGTCACCATTGGAAAATATGATGAGATAACCTTAGTAAAAACACAAATGTTATGTTTATGTATATGTTAAAATCCTATCACAGTGGATTGGGGAGGTTCATGAATAACCTATGATAAAACATAATATTCCTAAATTGAATTTTTTCATGAATTATTTGGTATTCCCATTTTGAATAATGTTTCTCAAACTATTATTTTTATTTTTAGATAATGGATGGAACCTGAAGGAACCAAAATAAGATGAGAGAAACATTCTGTTGAATCCTTCATGAGATAGCGCTCACCTTCATTCAACAGGTCTTTTGATCCATTTGTGGCTGAAAAATGGCTCATTATTGCTGAAAGGATATTTTTGTTTCTACAGTTTTAAGAAAATGATAAAGTCATCTTAGTATTCTATCGTTAGGAAGGTGAAGCTGATCAACGGTGAATCTTATCAAAAATACAAGGAAAATAGATGTAGTTGACTCAATGGAATGGGATTATTTTGAGAATATTTTTTTTAATAATTACCATTAACTTATTCACTGAAAAAATAGGGAAATGCAGTTCCATGATCTTAAGAAAAAGTATGATGTGTATTTTGGAATCTACAATGATAAATTTACAAGACATGAAAGGCATGTTTCTAGAATTATAATCCAACCTAAGAGTAAAATTGATCGATTCATTAGTGGCTTAAAACCATTCCTCTGAATAGAATTAGTCATAAGGGACTTCAATAGATATGAAGATATGATATTATGTTCTCTTAAGGCTGAGATGGTTATTGGAGTTACCCATTAGTCATATGGGTTTGATAAATGAAAAAATTATAATTAAAAGTAAAATCTAAAATCCAAACTAAATAGAAGATGAGTTTTCCCTTATTCTCAATGAGTGGAATGAAACATGAATGAAATTTTCATAAAGGGCCCAAAAACTATTTTAAGATTTTAAAATAATGTCATCTGGAAGTTGAATGCTAATGTTATTGAAAAAAGACGTTGAATGTTGCGAACAATGAAAAGGATACACAGAATGCGCCTCATTCACCTCAATTCTATAAGTGCAAGGAAATGATGTATTATTCTAATTAATTCACTAATCTAAGGGTTATGGATGATGATAGGCATCAACATACTCTTGGGACCAAAGATAAGGGAAATTCACATGCAATCACTATTGATGTTGTGGAGTAAGATAATGATGTAGTGAAAGGCACACATACAATCCACTATAAAATAGATTTTTTTTATTTGATTTTGGATCCACCCACTCTTGTATTTCTAAAGTATTTCCAAATGGTATCATCGTATTACCTCAATAATTAGATATTTAGTTAGTTGTGACAACTCCAAATAGAAGAATGGTCAACTCAAAAGTTTATAGTTCATCTATAGTTGATTTATGTGGGAAAGTGTTCCTACAAATATTTTGATCCTTACTATAGTGAAATTTTATGTCATTTTATCTTTTATTGGAATTATCTATAAGGAGATCATATCAATTTCCATGTCTGGGCAGTCACATTTCATATTCTAGATAAATCTATGATCATCTATCAATGTATGGATTAATATAATCTTATAGAATAAATTTCATTCATCTTATCTGTTGTGATTCTTATAAATGATGTTTATTAATCTCTATTGATTTTTTATAAACTCACAATTAAGAACATGAACATTGTATGGGATTTTGATTATGTATTTCCATAGGAATTTCAATTTCTTCCACCAAATCATGATGTTTATTTTTGAAAAGAACTCATACCCGATTCTATACATATTTCAAGGACACCATATTGAACATCTCCAATGGATTTTCATGAATTGAAGAAGAAAATACAATATAATTTTTATAATGGTTTCATAATCCCTAGTTTATCACATTAGGGAGCACCTATTCGGTTTTTTAATAAGAAACATGGATCAATGAGACTCTACATTGATTATCGAGAACATAACAAGATTACTATCAAGAAAAAATTTCATCTTCCCCAGTTTGATTACTTATATAACCAACTATGTGGATTTCAATAACTTTCCAAGAATAATCTTCTTTCTGGATATCATAAATAAATTATTAAAAAAAGGATATACCAAAACTGGAATTCTGTACAAGGTATGAACACTATGAATTTATAGTGATGCTTATTTGTCTTACTAATTCTCCCACAATCATAATGGATCTGATGAATAATGTCTTTAATCAATACATTGACCAATTTGTGGAAGTCTGTATAGAAGATATTCTTGTGTATTCAAAAATAAAGAAATAACATGAAGATCAGTTGATAAATGTAATGAAGACCCGAAGAAAGGGGAATCTTTTTGCCAAATTTACCTAATGAATATTTTGGCTTCAGAAATTTCAATTTTTGCATCACATAATCACAAGAAAATAGATATTTATGGATCTAGAAAAAAAGATGTTTTTGAAAGCTAATCGAGACCAACAACAGTAACTAGGATCTGAATTTTACTTTGTTTGGCAGGATATTATCAACATTTTGTGAGTGATTTTTCACAATTATCTAATCCACTGACCGAGTTGCCTCATAAAGATGTTATGTTTGTTTTGAAAAAAAATGGGATGTGAGTTTCAAAGAGATAAAATAAAGGATATCAAATGCACATGCACTCACACTGCCTTATAATGGAGAGAAAATTGTGATTTATAGTGATGTATCTGAGAAGGGGATGGGATACGTTCTCATGAAAAATGATATGGTGATATCTTATGCCTCACAGATGTTGAAAATTCATTATAAAAATTACCCAACTCATTATTTGGAGTTAGATAAATTAATACTTGTATTGAAGATATAGTTGTATTATCTTTATGTTGAATGACGTGACATTTATTCTAATCATAATATTTTAAAATATATATTCACTAAAAAGGATATGAATATGGGCTAAAGAAGATGGTTGGGTTTGATTAAATATTACGATTTCTCAATACATTACATCACCGGGATAGTGAATAAGGTTGAATATGCTTTGAGTTGGAAAGACCATCCAATATTATCCTTGATGGGGAGAATTAAAGATCCAATATTTATCGATTCTCAAAGGATGGATCTAGAAATTTTAATGGAAGGGGATAAATATTATCTTTCTCAAATGAATGTTCAACCATTAATACAAGTGATTATTAAATAAGATCAGACTAAAGATGTAATGATAAAAAAGAACATGAGAAATGTTCCTTAAGTCAACCATGATTGTGATGGAATGATATGGTTCACAAATAGGGTTTGTAATCCTCCCATTCAATAATTAAAGAAGGTGTTATTAGATGGGGCTCATAGTTCATCATTCACTATTCTCCCTTGAAGCACAAAGATTTACATAGATCAAAAAGAGTACTTCTGGTGGAATGATATGAAAATATATGTTTCCGAATATGTATCTCAATCCAATGTTTTTCTACAGGGTAAACTTGAGATACATAAGTCAAAGGGAATGTTACAACCATTACCCTTTCTAGAATGGAAATGGGAAAAATAACTATAAAATTTATTGTTGGGCTTCCCAAAACATCTAAAGGAAATTATTATATATGGGTTATAGTTGACCACCTAACGAAGTCAGGCCAAATCTTTTCTATAAGAGATGATTTCTTTCTTCATCACCTTTTCATGATATATGTAAAAGAAGTGGTATGATTTCATGGAGTACCAATTTCTATAAAATCTAATCAGGTTATGAGGATTACATCGATGTTCCGGTGATTTCTTTGTCATGATATTGATATAAATATATGTTTCACCATTGCTTATAATATTTATAAAGGTGGTCAGTCTAAGACGACAATTCAATCTATTGAAGACATGTTGAGAGCTTGCAGTGTGGATTTCAATGGTTTTTGGGATCAACACCTACCATTGGTTGAATACTCTTACAATAATAGCTTTCACTCCAATATTCAGATGGATCATTACGAAGTCTTCTATGGAAAAAATAGCCGAAATCTAACTTTTTTGGATGAGGTTTGGGAAATAATGTTATTAGGTCTATATCTTTTTGATGAAGTTACAAAAATGTCATATCTATTCAACAACGCATAAGAGAAAATCATAGTTGAAAAAAATTCTTAAAACTATATAAAACACATAGAGTTTGAAGTCGGTAAAAAGTTGTTCTTATGAATTTTTCCCTGAAAGAGAGTAATGAGAATTCGAAATAATAAAATGTTGACACCTAGGTATATCAAGATTTTTGAAATTCTAGATCGTGTTAGGAAGGTAGCATACTGATTGGCACTTTTGTTGAATCTATCTAAAGTTCACGATCTCTTCCATGTAGCTCACCTGATAAATTACATACATGAAATTTCACATGTTCTAATCTCATAATTATTATCGCTGAAAAATGATCTTTCTAATGAATAAAAACAGAAATATATCCTAGATCATAGCAAAAAAGTTCTCCAAAATAGGACCACACACTTAGTTAAGGTTTTAGGAAGGAACCCCATTATTGAAGAAGCTACATGGGAACATGAGAATGTTATGAGGGAGTGGTAAGCTCATATTTTTGATTCCATGTGATGAATTTTGAGGGAAAAATTCAGTTTAAGCGGGGTGGAATGTATCACCCTGATGTTTTTTCTGAAATATTTTCTTTAAATAATTGTTATTCTTCTGTAGCATTTGTTGCACGCAATCCTGAGTTTAAAAAAACGATGATATTATCTTAGAATAAAATTATTATTACATCTCATCCATTACATTAGTAGGGATAATTATAACTAACTTTTGAAAATAAATTGAGAATTCATTGGCTTTCAATTATTTATCAAAAATATAAATTAATTTGATATTTTATTTTTTGAGTGAATTACTTTTTTTAATTAAATTAATGTGATATATATGTGTTATATAATTAATAAAATATTTTCTATTTTCATCTAATATTAATTTTAGTCATAGGATATTAATAGAACCGAATTGGATATAAAGAAACCTATTTTTTAAAATAGATTAATTTTACACCTTTGAATGGAGAACCCCTTTTCAATGAATACTTTGACACATTAATGAGTATTATATAACAACATAGACATGTTTTTTTGATAGAGGATATAAAAATTTACTCTCGATGAATTTCTGATATTTTTTGATCACTTTAATGTTTTAATGAATAGTTAAAATGTGGAATTTTTATTTGAAAATAACAATTTTTCATTGAAAAAATTTATATGGATAAATTATATTATTTACTTGTATCTTAGTATCGAGTGAATATATAATTACTATTTAATATTATTTACATCATAGGAGAAAATATTATTTTAAATTTAGATTTTAAAAATTTTCAATCTTTGCTAATATTTTTACTTTTAAAACACATTTTCTTATTTCAACAAATAGATTATTTTTAAATTAATTACTTTATATTTTTATTTTTGAATTTTGAAATTTATTATGCATATTAAGAATCATTATGTCTAAATTATGGTAATTGAATACATTTATTTATGGGTATTATTAATAGTACCATTTGTAATTTTATTTAATTCCATGTTTAATGGTAAAATAGATAATTAATGGTAACACTAAAATTATAAAATTACCATAATAATTGTGAAAATAATAATTACTGAAGAAATTCAATTTTTTTCATTTATTGTTCAAAATTTAGTAACTGAAGGTCCACTTATGTACGAATCAGATATAAATATAATAAAACTTAATGAAAGTGACAAAAATTTCACAATCTCATTTTGTATAAGTATATTAATTTGAATATGTCGATAACAAGGATATAATATCATCAATTTATAGTCCCTCTAAATATAAAATAATTACCTACATCATATATATTTTTTTATAAATTTTAGTGAATAAATAATTACTATTAATGGTGACACAATAGTGACGTAGAAATTATTTTAGTGATGGAAATATCAAAAAATGGTTTTAAAAATATTAAAATAAATATCATATAAACTAATTAATGTGATCCAAAAAATTTTATAGACTACTATGGCATGTTATAATTTCATTAAATATTTTGTTTAGAATTTATGTTCTGTGAAAATTTTATATATAGTGAAAAAAATAAATAGAGTCAAAAATGAGAATATTGATATTTTATGCCAATAAAATATAATAAAATTACATAAAAATCATAAAAATACATAAAAATGGAGAAGTGATATTTATAGGATCTAAAATTTGTTAAAATATACATTAATGGTCAATCAACCCCATATAAGTATATATTTTTAACCATAAAAGTTTTATAATGTTATTACTATAATTAAAATTAATTAGAATAACTATGTTCCAATAAAAATATGTGGTTAAAATTGACCTAATATGTCACGACCCGTCCTCGGGGCCCGTGCCGTGACTACCCCAAGCCCGCCTTCCATAGGCCAGGGGCTGGCGACTAGCACCAAGGCGTAAAATCCCAGAAAACAGGGAAGGCATTGCCTTTATAAGTAACAACCACACAGAGTCAGCAAGCGGAAAGTAAAGTGCAGAAAAGTAAAGGGGGCCGGAAATACAAGCCCAACTGTAAAGTACAACTGAAAAGTAAAGTACAACAACTGAAGAAAAGACGGCGGCCTCGTGTCGTCCACTGGCAATCCCACCTGAAGGGTGGGTACAGATAGCCTCCAGGCTCCTCGGGTCCCACGTCCGCTCCGAGCACGTCCCGCCCAGTGGTCCACCTCCAGGTACCGTCCTGCTCCACGCCCCAACCGTGATCAGCGCTGTCCGTCGTCTGCAACCAACACAACAAGGTGCGGGCATAGCCCGTGCAGGGGTGAGTACAACTACTCAGTGAGGACCCCGAGACCCCCGAAGGTCTCCCGAAATCCACAAAGGATATAGCACAAAAGAAAGATGCAATCACGAAGTAACATCTGACTCGACTTAGGTATATGCCCATACATATACCTAAGTCCCCAATTCTAGCTCTGCTCACGAGCTCAAGAACAACTCAATCCACAAAGGAAGGCAAGACTCAAATCCACAAGGAGAGTAAACAGTAAATCCATAGAGGATAGTTCAACACAATCCACAAAGGAGAGTAAACAGTAAATCCACATAGGATAGTTCAACACAATCCACAAAGGAGAGTAACATAAGATTCAGCTCAACCAGGTATACTTTTTCAGATGACGTCAAAGATGATCACTGATCCATCTAAGTCGTCGGACCCACGAAGGATCGATAGGTACTAACCCCCGCAAAAGACCCACACAGGATCGGGCTCACACAGAACCTGTAGGCAGTGGCTCACACAGAACCGGTAGTAAGGACCCACACAGGATCGGGCTCACACCGAACCTGTAGGCAGAGGCTCACACAGAACCGGTAGCACTGATCCACATAGGATCGCTGAGTGCTGTAGTCGACGCAGTCCACTGAGGATCTCTGCACAGTCGTCGCCGCAGTCCACGAAGGATCTCTGCTCTGCCGTCGTCGCAGTCCACTGAGGATCTCTGCTCTGCCCTCGTCGCAGTCCACTGAGGATCTCTGCTCTGCCGTCGTCGCAGTCCACGGAGGATCTCTGCTCTGTCGTCGAAGTCACAGCCAGCGCTAGGGTTCCCGCACGTAGCGAGCTCGTTTAGGAGGGTCCGCTCCACGAGCCGAGAGGCTGATACATCAACTGACACGTAGTCTGAAGTTGATGTATCCAAAAGTTCCGTATCGACAACAGGATCTCAACGCAACAGACGGCGCGTCGATCGGACGCCCGGTCTGAGAGTTATTGGCATTTTCGTCCCAGGGGCCCGGTTGGTTTTTAGGGCAAAACCAACCCGACCGTACTCCGCCTGTATCCGATCCCCGGGCGGAGTATGCCAAAAGTTCCGTCTCACTTAGAGGAAACTACCACAGCTGACGGTACGTCGAACGGACGTCCGTAGCTCAAGTTATCAGCGTTTCCGCTCCGAGGGCCCGGTTGGTTTCGTGTACGAACCAACCCGGCCGAACCCAAAGTCTTACGAAACCTTGATTATAATATACCGAAACGACCGTCTCGATCCAAGGATCGCGTAGCCGCTGACGGTTCGTCAATCGGAGGTCCCAGGCCCAAGATATGGGCGAAAGACCGAAGAGGGCCCGAAACGGGGGTTCTGGGCCCGGGGCGACCCGGCCCGAACCCCCCCCTGGGGTCAGCCGAACCGGGTCGGCCCGACCGGACCGGCCGGCTCGGTCTTCGGCCGAGCGGCCGAAGAGCCGCCGCGGGTCAAACCCGCGGCTTTGGGAGAAACGCGGCCCGCGCGGGCCGCGTGCTGGTGGCCGGACCGCGGACGCGGTCCGGAGGTTCGCCGCCGCCGCGGCTCGGCCGCGGCGGACTCCTCCGGCGGCGCGCCGGGCGCCGCCGCCTCCTGTCGCCGGCGCCGCCGCGCCGGCGACCCGCGCCGCCGTCTCCTTCCGCGGGCCGCCGGAGCTGCTCCGGTGGCCCGATTTCTTTCCCGTCTGCGCCGTTGCTCCTCCCGGGGGACGATCTTCACTGCGGAATCAACAAATGGCCCTTGCAGCGTGCTTTTTCCGTCGCCCGCCAAATCCGCACAAAAGGAAGATCGGCGGAGGGTTGCCGGGTCTTGTTCGTTAGACCCGCACCCTCCGCGTTAGTCATATAATCATCGGAGGAAAAGAATTAACCAAATCAACAATTTTAAATAAATTAAAATTGTTCCGATCGGGTTCTTTATTTGAAAAGAATAAACACGGGAAAAGAAATAAAATATTCCAATCAACCCTTACCTTGTCGTCGTCGTCGGACGAGAGGTCGTCGCGGAATTGCTCGTCGCGGAAGAAGGGGGATCGTCGCGTCGTCGCGGTATCCGGCGTCGCGTCTCCAATCTCCGGATCATGATCAAACGGATTTAATTAGTTTAAATCCGTTGATATTGAAATTAAAAAGGGAGAAGAGAAGATCCAATTCTCACCTTAGTTGCCGAACGAGGATCGGCCGCGGAAGAAGAGGCGTCGCCGAAGAACGTCGCGGGTAGAGCTCGTCGACGTCGCAGATCTCGGTGTGCGTCGTCGAATTCCGGTCGCCGGCGTTCTTCGCGTTCTTCGCGTTCTTCGCGTTCTTCGCGTTCTTCGCGTTCTTCGCGGAGAGGGTGGAGGCTCAGAGGAATTGCACAATGATAGCAATCCTCCAAAATAGACAAGTTGTCTATTTTATTAATTTGCCAACAAACGCAAAACGCGTAAGTAACGACCCACTTAATTCGTTGAATTAATTCAACGAATAAAACAGCCCATTTAATTCACGAAATAAACCGCTCAATTAAATGGTCTGTTAAGAATTTAAGAAAACGCGTCGGTTGACTTTTCAGTTACTTTGACGGGTTTTCGCGGGCGCGTTACTTAGCGAAAGAAACGGCGGGGCTCGTGCGGGCCCTGCCTCACAAATATCCTACCAAGGGGGTAGGATATTTCCGGATAGCATCCTATCCAGTTCAACTCAGTTCAAGCCGTCTTTAAGTGGCTTCAAGTGGCTTCCAAGCAGCTTAAGTGAAATAGAATAAAGTTGTCGCACAAACTTTATTTTATTTCTGACTTAAATCCGCAAAAATTAAAAACCACGTCTGAGCAAACGCAACTCCGGAAGAGGCGTTTCTAAGCAAATACCGGCGCTGCGATTTCATCGGTGCCCTCAGAATTTGATTCCGGGCACCGGTTCAAAAGATAGAAAAACCCGCTCGTCCGTTCACTGAACGTACCCGAGCCAAACTTCGGAAATTGATTCCGGGCACACCGGGCCTCGGAATCAGGTGCTGTCTGAAGCTGCGCTCTTGTAAAATTCCAAAGAAAATTAAGAAAAAAATTTCCTTGAAATTTGCGGGTCTTTACATTACTCCCACCTCAGGGCTTTACGTCCCCGTAAAGATACATCAAAAACTAGGGGAACAAATGGGGGTACTGAGCACGCATCTGAGCCTCCCGCTCCCAAGTGCTCTCCTGGAGGTTCCCGTGCTGCCATCTGATGCGCACAAGAGGAATCGACCGCCCACGTAGGACCCGTTCCTGTCGATCCTCGATCTCCACTGGGACCTCCGCAAAAGTCACCCCATCGTCCACGTCCAGCTCCCCAAAGTCGATGATGTGCGTCGGGTCGTGCATGTATCTCCTCAGCTGAGACACGTGGAAGACGTCGTGCACCCGGTGCAACTGAGGTGGTAGAGCCAGGCGATAAGCCACCTCTCCTATCCTGCTGAGGACCTGGAAAGGCCCGATGAAGCGTGGAGACAACTTGCCGCCGCGGCCAAATCTCCGTAAACCACGTCGAGGTGAGACACGCAAAAAGACGTGGTCGCCATCCTCGAACTCTAGTGGCCTCCGCCTCCTGTCAGCATATGACTTCTGCCGGCTCTGAGCTGTCCCCATCCTCTCCTGGATGATCTGGACCTTCTCTGTCGTGGCTCGGACCATCTCTGGTCCCACGAGTGCTGACTCCCCAGGGTCTGTCCAGCACAACGGTGATCTGCAGGGTCTACCGTACAACGCCTCGTATGGTGCCATCCCGATGGTGGAGTGGTAGCTGTTGTTGTACGCGAACTCCACCAAGGGTAGGTGGTCCTCCCAGCTGCGACCAAAGTCAAGAACACATGCACGGAGCATGTCCTCGAGTGTCTGAATGGTCATCTCCGTCTGACCATCCTTCTGAGGGTGGAAGGCTGTGCTCAGAGGGAGCCGCGTCCCGAACGCCTCCTGCAACCCCTTCCAAAGCCGGGAAGTGAAACGAGCATCTCGATCGGAGACGATAGACGATGGCACACCGTGAAGCCGTACGATCTCCTGGACGTAAAGACGTCTCAAGCTCTCCACTGAGCCCTGCTCTCTGATGGGTAAGAAGTGTGCCGACTTGGTGAGTCGGTCGACAATCACCCAAATGGAGTCATGACCTCTGGAAGTGCGTGGAAGTCCAGTCACGAAGTCCATAGATATGCCGTCCCACTTCCACTCCGGGACCTCCAAGGGCTGTACCAAGCCTGCTGGTACCTGATGCTCTGCCTTCACCTGCTGGCAGGTGAGGCATCGTGAAACGAACTCTGCCACAGCTTTCTTCATGCCCGGCCACCAGTGCTGTCTCCTGAGATCCTGGTACATCTTCGCCACTCCAGGATGTACCGCCAAGGGAGAAGTGTGAAACTCTCTCAGCACCTCCTCTCGTAAAGCGACTGCTACGAAGGTACGTCCTCTGAAAAGGATGTCGTGCTCTACTCCAAGGGAGAAGCCATCAGGCGCCTGACCTGAGGATATCAGTGCACGCCGGGTCTCACAGTCAGCGTCCTCACGCTGAGCCTCTCTGACTCGCTGTAGAAGTGGAGGAGAGACTGTGAGAGACTGAAGAAAGGCTGCTCCGTCTCTATCCACGAAGGATATCTGTAAGGAGGCTAGCTGCTCCGTCGCCTCCTCAAGGAGCTGAATGCCCGTCCTCCTGCTGAGGGCATCGGGTACCACGTTCCCCTTCCCAGGAGTATAGACTATCTCAAAGTCATAGTCCTGGAAGAACTCAAGCCATCTCCGCTGTCTCAGGTTCAGGTCCTTCTGAGAGAAGATATACCTGAGACTCTGGTGGTCAGAAAAGACTGTGAAGCGCTCACCCATCAGGTAGTGCCGCCAAGTCTTCAGAGCGAAGACCACTGCTGCCAACTCCAGGTCATGAGTGGCGTAGTTCTGCTCATGCGGCCTCAACTGACGTGATCCGTAGGCGATCACGGCCCGCTCCTGCATCAGGACGCATCCGAGTCCAGTCCCTGATGCATCGTAGTAAACTACGTATCCAACTCCCTCCTCAGGCAACCTCAAGATAGGTGCGCTGGTCAATCTCTGTCTCAGCTTCTGGAAGCTCTGCTGACATCTGTCTGACCACACGAAGGGTTTCCCCTTCTTCGTCAAAGCTGAGAGTGGTGCCGCAACTCTGGAGAAGTCTGGCACGAATCTCCGATAGTATCCGGCTAGGCCCAAGAAGCTCCGCACCTCTGTTACGCTCCTGGGTGGCTCCCAAGCTAGTACTGCCTCGATCTTCGCGGGATCCACTGCAACTCCCGCCTCAGAGATGACGTGCCCCATGAAATGGACCTCACGTAACCAGAACTGGCATTTTGAGAGCTTTCCATAAAGCTGGTGCTCTCGGAGTGTGTCTAGCACTACTCGCAGGTGGTAGGCATGCTCCTCCTCAGTCGTCGAGTATACCAAAATGTCGTCAATGAAGACCACGACAAATCGGTCGAGGTATGGCTGGAAGATCCTGTTCATGAGGCTCATGAACACTGCTGGAGCATTGGTTACGCCGAATGGCATAACCAAGAACTCATAATGGCCATACCGACATCTGAAGGCCGTCTTCTGCACGTCCTCGTCTCGAACTCTGAGCTGATGATAGCCTAACCGAAGGTCTATCTTCGAGAACCACCGCGCTCCCTTGAGCTGATCGAAGAGGTCATCAATCCGTGGCAGCGGATACTTGTTCCTCACTGTCACCTAGTTCAGGCGACGATAGTCGACACACAGTCGCAAGCTCCCGTCCGCCTTCTTGGCGAACAAAATCGGGGAAGCCCAGGGTGAAACACTGGGTCGGATAAACCCCTTGCTCTGCAAGTCCTCCAACTGTACCCGCAGCTCTCGAAGCTCGGCGGGGGCCATCCGATATGCTGGAGTAGATATCGGGGATGTCCCGGGGTACAAGTCGATGTAAAAGTCTACCTCCCTACGAGGAGGTAGCCCTGGAACGTCGTCGAGAAAAACGTCCACGTACTGGTCCACCACTACAGGAAAAGCGGGACTCCGCACGTCCACTGCTCCTAGGATGAGGCTAGCCAACTGATGAGAGATGGGCTGCACTCTCCTCCGCGGAAGTCCATCCTATGCTGCAAAGGTTCCCTTCTCGCCGGTGAAGGTAAACCTGCTCCCGTCGGTGCGAACACATCGCACCTTGCGCCTAAAACAGTCGATCTGGGCATGAACCGTGGATAGCCAATCCATGCCCAAGATGACGTCGTAAGGCCTCGACGCCGCTACAAGGAGATCCCAGCCGAATCTCTCGCCTCCTAGAGTAAGCTCACACTACCGGCACCAGTGCGTAATCGTCGAGTCTGCTCCCGTAGGAGTCTCTAGCCGTAAGGATCGAGCCAACGGCTCAGTCGGAATCTCCGAGCTCCGAACAAGGGCAGAGGCTATGAAAGAGTGACTCGCTCCTGTGTCTATAAGTACTGCAGCAAGGGTGGAAAAGACACAGATCGTACCTCGAATCATCTCTGGCAAGTCGGGGTCGTAGGCCTCCACTGCCTGGAGCTGGGCCTGTCCCTGCCCGCCAGCTCCCTGTGGTCGAGGTGGCCCTCCTGGTGGTGGTGGGGGTAGAGCCTGGAAGCGTCGCCCACCACCCGCTGCTCGGCCAGCTCCTCTGCCTCGTCCGCCTCCTCCCTGCGGACCGCCATGGTCGACCCTCTGCCTCTGCCTGGGTGGCCCCTCCACCGTCTGCTGCTCCTCTGGTCGGCGAGTCGGGCAGTCACGAGCCATGTGACCCTACCCGCCGCAGGTGTAGCACAGCCTGCCTCTCGGAAGGCTGGCACTCCGCTGTGTGCCCCGCACTGCTGAGCCGGTGTCCTGAGGCCGTCTGCGTGGGGGTCTGGTCTGCCTGGACCCGAGAGTCATCCGTCGGCTACCTGCTGCCGAAGACTCAGCTACCTGTCGCCCTGCGCTAGGTCTCGCCGCTGAAGAAGGCTCTGCCAGGAAGCTCTCGATCAGGAGGGCTCGCTCCAGCACTCCCGCCTGGGTCGGAATGCTGAGGGAGATCAGCGACGCCCGAATCTCCTGTCGCAAGCCCTGCTCGAAGGTCCTGGCCCAGAAGAAGGGATCCCGTACCATGTCGGTCGAGTAGCGAGATAGGTCAGTGAACCTCGCCGCGTACTGAGCGACCGTCATGCTGCCCGGGCGCAGCTGGAGAAGCTCCTGGATGCGCACCGCTCGGAGGGTGGCCGGGACGAACTCAGAGCGGAAGAGGCTATCGAAGTCCATCCAGAGCAAAGATGACTCATCGTGAACCTGGAGCATCAAGCTCCACCATCGTCCTGTCGCCGCCTGCAGGAGGCTCTCCGCGAGAATCACCATGAGATCCGCTGGTGTCCTCACTAGCCTAAAGATCCGTACCACCGCCTCTAGCCAGTCCTCGGCGGCCTGGGGGTCCGCCTCACCGCGAAACCTGGGCGGTCGCTGGCTCTGAAACTCATGCAGTGCCCTGAGGCGACGTGCATCGTCAGCGTCTGGTACTGGTAGCATCGGTGGCTCGGCGGGTAAGGCTACCGCCGGTGCCACTGCTGGCAAAGGGCCCTGCACCGAGGCCTCGTCGCTCGGTGGGCTGCCGTCGCGCCCTACACTCGGAACCCTAGCTGGCTGTCGTCGCGGGGCCATCCTGAAAAGGAGAACAAGAGCACCACAGTCAGAACAGTATACCTGGTGAGCTGGCACAAGTAATCACAAGGAAAACTTGAGACTTTCACGAAGCAGATCAGTATACCCGGTGAGCTGACACAAGCAATCACAAAGAAACTTGAAACACACACGCAATCAATGTTTTCATGTATTAAGTCGGAAATCAGGAGTCAGGGTCCTGGTGTATGGATACGTCGGCCGCCGCACCAACACTGGGCTCCCTAAACTGATAACCACACTCAATACACTAAACACTATTGCTTCACATAGAAAGGAAAGACGATCAGAGTCTGCGGTAGAACCGACCACCTCTGATACCAATTTGTCACGACCCGTCCTCGGGGCCCGTGCCGTGACTACCCCAAGCCCGCCTTCCATAGGCCAGGGGCTGGCGACTAGCACCAAGGCATAAAATCCCAGTAAACAGGGAAGGCATTGTCTTTATAAGTAACAACCACACAGAGTCAGCAAGCGGAAAGTAAAGTGCAGAAAAGTAAAGGGGGCCGGAAATACAAGCCCAACTGTAAAGTACAACTGAAAAGTAAAGTACAGCAACTGAAGAAAAGACGGCGGCCTCGTGTCGTCCACTGGCAATCCCACCTGAAGGGTGGGTACAGATAGCCTCCAGGCTCCTCGGGTCCCACGTCCGCTCCGAGCACGTCCCGCCCAGTGGTCCACCTCCAGGTACCGTCCTGCTCCACGCCCCAACCGTGATCAGCGCTGTCCGTCGTCTGCAACCAACACAACAAGGTGCGGGCATAGCCCGTGCAGGGGTGAGTACAACTACTCAGTAAGGACCCCGAGACCCCCGAAGGTCTCCCGAAATCCACAAAGGATATAGCACAAAAGAAAGATGCAATCACGAAGTAACATCTGACTCGACTTAGGTATATGCCCATACATATACCTAAGTCCCCAATTCTAGCTCTGCTCACGAGCTCCAGAACAACTCAATCCACAAAGGAAGGCAAGACTCAAATCCACAAGGAGAGTAAACAGTAAATCCACAGAGGATAGTTCAACACAATCCACAAAGGAGAGTAAACAGTAAATCCACATAGGATAGTTCAACACAATCCACAAAGGAGAGTAACATAAGATTCAGCTCAACCAGGTATACTTTTTCAGATGACGTCAAAGATGATCACTGATCCATCTAAGTCGTCGGACCCACGAAGGATCGATAGGTACTAACCCCCGCAAAAGACCCACACAGGATCGGGCTCACACAGAACCTGTAGGCAGTGGCTCACACAAAACCTGTAGTAAGGACCCACACAGGATCGGGCTCACACAGAACCTGTAGGCAGAGGCTCACACAGAACCGGTAGCACTGATCCACGTAGGATCGCTGAGTGCTGTAGTCGAAGCAGTCCACTGAGGATCTCTGCACAGTCGTCGCCGCAGTCCATGAAGGATCTCTGCTCTGCCGTCGTCGCAGTCCACTGAGGATCTCTGCTCTGCCATCGTCGCAGTCCACTGAGGATCTCTGCTCTGCCGTCGTCGCAGTCCACGGAGGATCTCTGCTCTGTCGTCGAAGTCACAGCCAGCGCTAGGGTTCCCGCACGTAGCGAGCTCGTTTAGGAGGGTCCGCTCCACGAGCCGAGAGGCTGATACATCAACTGACACGTAGTCCGAAGTTGATGTATCCAAAAGTTCCGTATCGACAACAGGATCTCAACGCAACAGACGGCGCGTCGATCGGACGCCCGGTCTGAGAGTTATTGGCATTTTCGTCCCAGGGGCCCGGTTGGTTTTTAGGGCAAAACCAACCCGACCGTACTCCGCCTGTATCCGATCCCCGGGCGGAGTATGCCAAAAGTTCCGTCTCACTTAGAGGAAACTACCACAGCTGACGGTACGTCGATCGGACGTCCGTAGCTCAAGTTATGAGCGTTTCCGCTCCGAGGGCCCGGTTGGTTTCGTGTACGAACCAACCCGGCCGAACCCAAAGTCTTCTGAAACCTTAAGTATAATATACCGAAACGACCGTCTCGATCCAAGAATCGTGTAGCCGCTGATGGTTCGTCAATCGGAGGACCCAGGCCCAAGATATGGGCGAAAGACCGAAGAGGGCCCGAAACGGGGGTTCTGGGCC